>CM046876.1:174242029-175636426 GCA_025667525.1 Glebionis coronaria | reverse complement strand
CGGCTTTAGTGGAAGCTCCGGCTTCAGATACCTATATATATATAACACTTGGAGTTATTACAAAACAACGTGGTTTTCTGTGTGTACAAATAAACATTAATATGAGAGCATACCTTCTCGTTGGATGCAGCTAAAAGGGCCTCCAGCTCGGCAATACGTTCTTCACGAGCGTTGGCATGATGTGCTTGCTCCTTAACGGTTGACTCAGCCACTACCAACGCTGCCTGCAAGGACATGATGGTTTTCTCGTGCTTACCCACCAGTGCTTCACGGCGAGCTATCTTTTTGTCAACACGGCTCACGTTAGTCAAGGCCTTGATCAGACGGCGTCTCAGGGTCGCACCAACCGTTACTTGGTGTGCGGAGGACACATCAAACTGCTCCAGTAACATCTCATGCTCCAGCTCGTCCAAATCCTGCGTCAGTGCTGGAGGAGTGATGTGTTCAATAAATTTAGAGCACTCGGACTCCCGCCTCCATCCTTGTTAAGCTAGATAAATTCCATGCTAGGCGTAGGCTGGTGTCGGGTTCCTCAGAATATGGCTCCTCAGCATGGGTCACCGGAGGGGATGGATGTCTCATTGATGTCACGGGAGAGGGTTCCCTTGCCACCTCCTTCTCTTGGGCCACGGTTGACGGATCCGCCATGTTATTAACACACATTAGTTTTGTTTATGGATCAATATAATTTGAGTATTAACAAAAGGTGCTTACGTAGTGCTAGTGATGGTTCCGTGACGGTGGGAGCTACAGCATTCACGGGGGTGGCCATCCATACTTGCTCATCCGCTGCGCAGTGAGGGGTTTGACTTGGGCCGTAGCAGTGCTGCTTCCTTTCTGGAACTGTGGATGGTCTTTCCTTACCTTCTTTTTGGGAGCATTATGTGCCCCCGCCCCGTCCCCTAAAGTTTTTGCTACCCTTCGGGTAGTCTTTCTTTTCCTGGATTTGGGCTTGGGGGACCCAGAAGCTTGGGTAGTTTCTTCATCCTCACCAGTGCGATTGTCAGCAGGGTTGGTGAAATCTTCTTCTTCTTCTTCCTCCTGGTGCGGCACACAGTGCCCTCAAGCAGCAGTTCTCCACCATCTTCGTTGTCGAAGTCAAGCGGGGACTTGTCAATCACGGGTTCTCCCTCATCTGATCTCTTCTCGGTGGTTTCTTCCAGCAGGATGGTTTTGTCCACGGTCGCAACAAGAAGGGGGAGTTCATTTTCTTTCAGCGGGCGGAATCCTTCAGGAACTTTCATTGAGTCGCCTTGGCACAATAATCCATGTAGGTTCATCTCTGCGGACATATGCATATATACGGATCAGTACGTTCACATAATACAAATGTCTCATTTTTTACATATGCAAATATAAATGGACCTACCCTGCCTACGTTCGGTTAGAAAGCACGGACACATATCCTCCCTCCCATAGTAGTAGCGGCTTATCCCTACTAAGCACAGGAAGTGCTCCGGCAAACCCCTATGGAATTCTGTGCGGTGGGTATCTAGAATTTTCAAATCCTTACTACTATAGTCTTTGGATATTATGAGGAAAGTCTTTGGGTACTCTGGTTTTAAGGACGAACGGGGTAGGGAATACTTTCTCGTCAACGAAAAAGTAATGATCGTACCAACTCTTGAGGGAGTCTAAGGGCTTCCTACACGTCATGGGGGCGTTCCCGGATCGTTTTTTGAACGACAGCCACCCATTCACTAGTTGGGGGAAGTAAAAGACCCTAAATAGATTTACGGTCAGGGTTACTCCGCATGTATGGCAGGTCCTCAATATGATTGATTTTACATGCCCCTATGCAGTGCAGCTGGGTTATGTGGAATTCATAATATAGGAGCAGATCTACCAAAAACTTGGATAAGGGGATGCAGTATTTAGTTGAATCGAATAGGCGCGTGTACGCGCCTATCTTTCCCCTTGGTGCATCCGTAATCGCTTCACCTTCACCTGGATAGGTTGGGTGTACGCTTTCGGGAATATAATACTTAGACAAAAAGTCTATGTATTTCTCCGCAGGCATCACGTTCAGGAAATCCGTAATAAGGGGATTGTCCTTTACCAAGTTTTATAAAAAGGGTTTGAAAGGCGTGATGATCTAACCTGCGGCGGAGGAAATCCGTGGAATAAGAGGCAAAAGATTGAAGGAAGGAGCTTGGGGAATAAAAATGGCAGAATGAATATAAATTGTGTGTGTAACAGTAGCACACACCAACTCTTGTATAGGGTTGCCTCGATTTCTGAGGTAACGTAGATGTTTGCCACGTGTAAGCCACTACGCCTATCCAATGGATGGGATTTCTGACACTTCTGAAAACGTTAGAAGGGACCCACGGGTCACTTCTTAACAGTTTTATGTGGCTCAAGGGTGGGCATTAATGGTGCACTTTTGTAGGTGTGTGACTGACTAGTTGACTACCATTAATGCATTCATTCTTGTGTCGGGATATGCGGTCATACGTATGACCATATTCAATGTTACATTTAATTTTTCCCGGTCGTCACGTACGGCTGAGGTATCATGGGCATGACATTCCTAAATCAGGTTTCCACGTGCGGCCGAAACAAATTTTTGAAAACTTTATCATTCCCTAAGGGTCTTTCTTGGTATGTCCGGGGAGCATCTTGATAGTCTAGAGGTTACGCCTACGGCTGTAACAACTAGACTGGGGGGACATGATGACGTATAGTCCCCAGCCGGGTCATGAACCCGGCCCACGGGTACTACCCGTATCCGGCCCATCATGGATGGGTGGGAATAATGTTATTTAAGCTTATGGGCTTGGATGAACAGTAACCGCACACACGTGTGCGGCCCACGGCCCGGCATGTCCGGTGCAGGGTTAGACAGAATCATACTCTTACTATGATTAGGATTTATCCCAAAGGAGAGGATATTCACTCACCATATTTAGAAGATAACAATCAATCTAAATCTGGTATTTATCCTTTCCTTAGGGCTGAAGCATCAGTGACAGCCCATTAGGGTTTCACTGCCTATATAAGGAACCCCCAAGGGTTCCACAAAGGTATTACATTCTACACACTCACATCTCATCCGATTCCTATAACCCTAACCGATTACTTACTCTCACGCCGGAGTCTAATCATGGGAAACATTCCCACGGTAAGCCTAACGCGTGTTGTTTTAGTGTGCAAGATCCCAACCAGATAATTCACTTGGTGCAGGAGCCGGAGTCCACCCAACCCGAATTTAGCCTAATTCGGGTCTAGCAAGGATCACCTAACTTTTGTATCAACAGAGATGAAGAACTAGAGAAGGAAAGTTAGGGAGAGAAAGGAGAGGATGGATAGAAAGATGTGTGATTGATGAAATGTGAAATGAACAACTAACAACCAACCCCTCCTAACATGCTAGGAGGGGTATATATAGCCCACCCTACATGTGGGCTTGATGGGCTATATTGTTTACATATTGGATCGCAAGCCCAATCTACGTATAAATCTTTGGAGTGACCGATCCTTTCTAAATACGTAAAAACGTATTTCCAACATGAGAGTTTTAAAAAAAATAGTCATTGCATTAATGTGGATAACGGATACTTTTTCAAAAAAATCGAAAACACCAAATTTTTAGAGCTGAGAACTATGGCGCAATACACCACGACCCGAGGGCCAGTGTAGTACGCGGTCGGTATACGACACTGTAGGACACGACGCAAGCCACGACGCCACCGTACCCTCAGTTCTAATGCTTAAATTTATGGTTAAACAATATTTTCTGCTTGAAGGCAATATTAATATCATAATAATACCAAGAGCAAATTATCCTTTATATCTGTTTGTGGTAAAGGGTGTCTCTCACAATATGAACTGTCGTCCTATTTATTATTGTTTTCCTAGCACTTCGGCGGGAAACCTTTGCAATTAATGCAATCCATTATCTTGGGCTATGATAATTATCTTTATGCATTGGCTTCCCTGCATGTAGAAGAGGTGATC
Organism: Glebionis coronaria; assembly: GCA_025667525.1. Lineage (NCBI taxonomy): Eukaryota > Viridiplantae > Streptophyta > Magnoliopsida > Asterales > Asteraceae > Glebionis > Glebionis coronaria. Next base: position 175,632,466 of record CM046876.1, on the reverse strand, counting down.
TTTTGTAAGTTGTTTTGGTTTCCTGGGTTATATATTTTTTTGGTAGGTGTTATTTATCATTATCAAAAACTTCTTCATATCTACTTTCCGCAATTAGGTATTTTCCCCTTTTTGATCCTTATTCTTTGGCATCGACTGTTTTCATTCGTTGTTTCTAATGATTCTTTTCACTAATTCATTGTAGCCTGCGGTAGGTTTTACTTTTTTATATATCTTTTCCTTTGGTGGAGCAGGATAAAGAATTAACGAGTGTTATTACTGCCTAATGGTATTACATGTAATCTTTTGGGCTTTATTTTTTTATCCTTTTCTTGAGTAATTATTTGTTACTTGTGGTTGGTTTCACTGATTTTGTTTTATATGTTTTTTAGTGCAGTCGGATAAAAGATTAACAACTGTTGTTGCTGCCTATTGGTGGTGTAACAGGTAATTTCTAGGCCTTTCTTTATTATTCTTTTTTTATATATTTGAATTTTGGTTGCCTACTAGCAATTAAATTTATTATTTAATAGCATTGTATAGTTTTGTGATGATTTACCTTTTCCTCCTATTTATCAAGTCTCATTGAATCATAATTTTGGTTCTATTTTTTTTTTACTTTTTGGTTCTATTTTTTTTTTACTTTCTAGCTTATTTTATCTTTTGTGGTTATATATACCTTCTGATGAACAATTGCACGTGTCACATATATACCTTCTGTGTGCGTTGGGATCAGGTCACTAAAGAAATTGAGTATGTTCGGGACAACCTGAAATTATTTATATCAGGTAAAAGTGCCAGAACTTAAAGACTAAACATGATGTTTGATTTCATTTTTCTCGACAGGTGACGACTGAAGAACTAAATGTTAATTTTGTATTTTACCAGAAAAAGTTTAATTATATCTTTCTAAAAGTTTTGGGTTTTGTATGGCTCAAGATGTGTAAAGTCTATAAATATTATAGTCCTATTAGGTCCAGTTCTAGGCATTACAATTGAATACATGATAAAACTTGATCAAATTTCAATTAGTCGAATTACAGATACAACATTGCAGATACGAGGTTGACTGAATGGAGATGAATGACGAAAAAATAGACACACCAGTGACGAATATAAATGCATAACTATAATCATATATTCTAACTAAGAAAAGCAATTGCCAAACCGTACGAGTTTTTTCTTTAGTCCTTACTACAATTCGTATACCTATGAACCGAATTGTAGTTGGTCAATGAGCTAATGAATTATCACTTCTATTTACGATTATTTGTGTGCAGCAGCCCCGTAAAGCCTGTTAAGTATAGTCTGTGTACTTCATCACATTATTATTACTGTTTCAAAATGCCCTCTTTTGTACTATCTTTTGACCAATTTGTGTTTCGTACAGTGTATAATGCAACACGATTTTTTAGTCCTCTTGGGCTTTTTGGCAGACATAGCAGTTTGTTATAATGCAACACTCCCTTCATTACCTGGAACTCAACAGTATTCGCAAGCTGCTACAAAGATTCTCTTAACATATCTAGATGTAACTTAGTATTGCTGTAAATTATAGTTAAATGGTATAAGAATTCAAAACTTTATATGTTAAACTCCATCTTAGTATGGATTCATGACTCTAGTAGAATAAATTGCAAAGTCTACTTTGAGCTTGGAGCTATTGATGCTTATATCTAGCAGCCCAGGTGTATAAGATTTTGACCACTTGGGGCTTTTGGTAGACATTTCAAAAACCAAGTATTCAATAACAGATATTGCGAAGACAAAAAAGACCCCGAAACCAAACATCTATAAAACTAAACACACTAAAGAAGACCAGCCACAGCGAAGCACGGGTCTTCAATGCTTGTTTCACCTATCTTGTGAAATTAATGAAGGTTTATTAACATCATAACAATTATATAAAACCCTAAACGAGATCAAAGCACATATAGCAGAAGCGATTTAACAAGATCATAATTAACACAATTATAATTAATCGAATTAGGGTTACATACCTTTACGCTAAAGCAAATCCAAAGACGAAGAATGAATCGCCAATTAGGGTTTATAACGAACACTACCAAGATATAGTCTAAAGTAAGACTATATTACGATCTTGTACACACGTAATACAACGAGCTAACCATGATTCTAGCACGTGTAAACCGAGCTATAACACTTGTAGAAAATATACCCAACAACCCTAGAGAGGGGCTAGGACTAGATTATAAGTAAAATTGATCAAACAAGAAAACCAACCAAAACCCCCTTTGTGGGTTTGTCTTGCGATCGCAAAAAAGAGAAGAATGGGAGAGATTTGTGTGTCTTAAATTATGAGGTGAGGGGTTGTTTATATAGGCTTAATTCTTGTAACCCAAAATAAATAAAAGGAAAGCTTTTCTTTCCCCTTCCCTTCCTCCATAACCGACGGCTAACACCCCCTTTAGGGTGTTCCAGAATCTTCCATCCTTCTTTCTATTTTACTTACTTACTATAAATTTATTTAACGCTCGTGAATACTTAACTCTTAATTATTTAACGATCGTTAAAGTTACATCTCGGTTTAATATAATAAATACATAAATATATATTTATTGAATAAATTAATAAATACAATAAATATATCTATTAAATAAATTAACTCTTTATGTATTGAGTGCAATCCTATAATCTCGAGTTCGATCCTATCACACGACTATTAAATATAAGTCCATAAACTTTCAGCTCTCACTTGGACATACTTCGAATATCGTGATTACATTGACTAGCGTCTAGTTACACTTAGAAATGTCTCTAGTACAACTCGAGTAAGGTCTCCTGGATAAAACCTTTTAATGATTCATCATTATTATTATCCTTTTATTCCTAATACAACGTTAATAAGGATATGGATCTCAATCATTCCTTTCATTAACCATTATGTTTCTCGTTCACAGATTCAACATGATTATCAAAACAAATTTGGGTGTGGCCACACAAACATCTTACTAATCCCACGAGGGGCCCAGCTGTATTAAACTCCAAAATAAAATTGGAGGAAATAAATTCCATATTGACTACGAGCAAAACTTATGAATTTTACAACATTTCCAAAAATAATCCTTATAGCTACCAGTTACGTTTAGCGTTAGATTATTCCACAGAGATGCAATAGATTCATATCAGTTTCCTGGTATCTCAAGTCTAAGAATAAGTATTTATGATTTACTTGATGACAAAAATCCACAAACTAAATTCATATAGTTGGGATAAGTCCAATATTTAATTCATCGAATATCATCCAAAATCGATCAATATACTTTAAACTATACTCTATCGCAATTTTGATTTGTCTTAATTTAATAATATTCCAATATTATTAGTCGACAACGGACATTTAGCATAACAATTTATTCACGGATTAAGTAAAACATATAAAATAGGATACACTATTAAATAATAAGAGTAAACGAAACCCAATCTTTATTTTATTAGATAATAAAGTCATAACATCCTTTATCCAAATACTAATCACAGATTTACTGCATGAGTTTTCTAGCTAGTTGCAGCCCAATAGCATTGGCATGCTTAACTACCTTTGGTCTAGGAAAAGCCTTAGTTAAAGGATCAACTACGTTATCATCTGTGTGAACTTTAAATTAATTTGATTTCACGAGCTTCAACTTGTTCTCGGACGTAGTGATGTCTACGTTTAAAGTGTTTGGCACCCATCATGATTCCAACATCATTGGCGAATATGATTGCGGCAGAATTGTCCCAATACATATTAATTAAGTTCTTTTATTGCAATCATCATCCCAAGATCTCCAATAAAATTTCTAATCCAAACCACATTTAGTTATGTATATGGCTACCTTCTGAATACCAAAATATATTCCTTTTGTATTCCTCAAATACTTCAGAATATATTTTAACAGCAACCCAATGGAGCTTCCCTGGATTCTATTGGTATCGACTGACCAAGTTTTGAGCAAACGCCACATCAGGCCTTGTGCGTCTAACATTATACATAATAGATCCTACAGCCGAAGCATAAGGAACCTTCTGCATGTATGCCTCCTCTCCAGTAGTTGATGCATCCATCTCATGACTCATATTATGCGTAACTTCCATAGGTTGAGAAACTTTCTTGGAATTATGCATATTATACGTCTTCAATATCTTATTTATATAAGAATCTTGACATAGACCAATTAACCGTCTTTTCCTATCCCGATAGATCTTAATTCCCAGAATGTATGCAGCTTCTCCTAAATCCTTCATAGAAAAACATTTACCAAAATAATCCTTTTTAACTTGGATTCACTATGAACATGGGTTTATGATCCGGAGGTCGGGGAGGATTGAACAAGTGTTTAGCCATTGTTAGTGAGAGAAACAAGAGATACTAGAAAAGTGTGTGTTTATTCTAGTGAGAGAAAGAAAAGAAAGAAAATGAAAATCCTCACCCCCTCCATGGAAGTATGGAGGGGTATATATAGCACGGGACTTGGACTATTACATATGACAATATTAGTCCCTTCAAGTCCCGGCTATGAAACTAATGTAATTCCGTTAGTCGCACACATTTTAAGGCTAACAATCTTCCCCCAATGTGGAGACATACGAAATTACTTACAATGTTCCTAAAAAATGCAAATACAACAAAAATATGAGTGTATTAAGTTTGCTTCCAATGCTGAGGATGACGTCGTTGTCTTCAAGTCTTTTAGAAAAATATGAGTGTATCATGTTTGAATCCTCTTTGTCTTTGCTTGTTGAGGAACCATTGTATCATGTATGAACTGGATTAACTTCCCCCCCCCCCAATTCATACTATATGTCTTGAAAAGCTTTCTTCATAGACTTCTTTTTTACGAAGCTTCTGCATCAGCTTCCCCCCAAATCAATATCCCTGTCTTGAGCAGAATCTGTAGCTTGAGCAATCTTCTATCTTTGACATTTAAAGTGCACAGCATAATTTTGTAGAAGAAGAAGCAAACCACACCAAGTAACTGCTACCTTGACATTTTTGGTCTTCATGATTATGTGTTTGGGGGAACATGTAAGAAATCAGCAACAAATCTTCTCACGCTTGTAGAATACTTCCCCCTGGAAGTTGAACTAAGTACTCCAAAGTACACGTTCTTCTCCCATGATGGTGACGAACTCTCAGAAGCATCATCTGACGTGTACGGTCAAAATCGCGAGATGTTCTTGTCGAAAGTATGATGGTGACGAACATCGGTAGTGTTCTTGTCAAAAGTATGGTGGTTAAGAACACTCGGTAGCGTTCATGTCAAAAGTATGGTGATTAAGAACACTCGGTAGCGTTCTTGTCAAAAGTATGGTGGTTGAGAACACTCGATAGCATCATCTGATAAGTACAATCAGAATCGCGAGATGTTCGTGTCTGAAGCAGAAATCTTTGTTGACATTCTGTAGCTCAAGTTGCTCGTGAGAATTGTTTGCTGATCACATCTCTACTCTTGTACTCTCTGGCTAAAATTACCAACCTCGTATTCTTTCAGCTATCTGTGGTGAGAATTGTATTCTTTCTACACCGTTCTTCATTCTACTATAGTGCAAGCTTAAGTTCAAGTTTGGGGAATTCTACTTTAGTTTCAAGTTAGGATTATAGGGTTATCTTCATCAGTGGTCATTATCAATAGCCAACAGAATTGATAAAGGGATTCAGTTCGGGGTGATCAAGAGAGAATTTTTTGTTTAGAGAGATATAGTTGACATCTTCTCACATAGTATTGGTTACTAAGTAAGTGGTTCCAGTTGGCATACCACGTACACACATGAAGGATGATTCCCTTAATAGGTATCATCCTGGAGGGAGAAATGTGTACATGCGGGGTCACTTGACTTTGGTGTTACCGTTTCTACATAAAGGGATAAGCTGTCTACATTCGAGACTTAATTGACTTTGATGTGGCAACTTTACATCATCACTGTCCTGTCAGGAGAAATGTGCATTTCCGGGACTTAATTGACTCTGGTGCTACAGTTTGACTTCATGTTCGGGATAGAGTGTGTACTTCTGGTAATCTCTCATAGAATCAAGACTGGTATTGCTTCTGATTTGTGAGAAAATGTTGATGTCATTATCACCTCCCACAGACTTCCTCTGAAGGATCTGTTCGGGATGGAGCAGTCTTTACTGCTTGTTTAATGAAAGGCCTTCTAGTTGGGAGGGAGTAAAACTCAACTAGATTCTACAAAGCTGAAGAAATAGAGCTGGAGTATTCAAGAAGATGAAGGTCGTTGAAGACTGTCTCAAGGAATGCTAGAATTCATGCTTATCATTTTTCTTTATTTTTGCTTGTGGGAGTCATTATAACCAACTCACGTGAGTCACCATTTTGGAGGGAGATTGTTATACTTACTTTTTGGTAAGCTGGTGCCTTTCACGTGAGTTGTACTAGATTTATATCCATTGTTATACGCAAGGACTTATTATGTAAAGGATAGATAGTCTAGTTAAGCTAGGCCTATAGATACCCCCCATGACTCTCCGTGGGGGTGTGGAAGTTTTAGCATTTTTTTTCCTTTGTATTGTTTTCACTAGAAATAATACACACACTTTTCCTTCACCTCTCTCTAACTTTCTCTCACTAGAACAACAATGGCTACCATGTTCTTTGATCATCCATGACCCCCCGAACCAAGGTGGTTTTTGATGCTTGTCAATCCTTAACAGCTTTAAGCCATAGTGTTAATCCCACTAAATCCATAACACAATATTCTAGAGAGAGAGGGAGAGAAGAAAGGTAGAGATAGAAACTAGAGAGAATTGATGGAAGGTTAAACTTTAGAGAGAGAAAGTAAAATGTTACCAACACCCTCTTCCATACATGGAAGAGGGTTTATATACCCATGAGCTTGGTGGGCTCATAGGCTTGTTTCTTGGGCCGGGCTTGGCTTGCACTTGGGCTTACGTCCCTAACTTATACAATATTAGCTTAAAGTCCAAGCCCGGTTAACCCTACTAACATTTTACAATACAAGACCTTTAACGACTAAGATGACCTATTACATTCTTGTTCGACTATATAAAATATAGGGCTAACAATCTCCCCTAATGTATCGGTCATCTTTAAATGCATAAGATGATTGAGTGAATACATTCTTGTGGAGGTGATTTTCCTTCTTTGGTCTTGTATCTTGGTCTTGATCTTGTTTGTAACGGTTTTGTTCCTTCATGCTTTTGTGATCTTTATCTTGAGCCTTTGTCATTTGACATTGAGTGCTTGAGATCTTCATCTTGTGCTCCTTGTGACTAAGATGACCTATTACATTCTTAGGTATCTTGATTATCTCTATCTTGTGCTCTTGTGACTTCTGAATCAACATCGGTTAGTACACAGCTACGCCACCTTCTTGATATGCAGCAACATATATAGACACGGACGAAATGGCTTTGAACATTTCACCCTAACTCGGTAGCATTTTACCTCCGGTCGGTGAAGACCGTTACACGGTATTAGATACCGTACCTGAGATCAGGTAGATTCAATTAAGAACCTCCTTGACAGGGTTTCCCAGCGGTAGTAGCCAGTTCTCTTTACTCGACCATCTCAAAGCAGATTGCGAACGTAAAGAGTGAATCACAAGGATAAATTATCCTTATGATTAGAGTCGTCAAATCAGAATTCCTGGAACAAGTTTGATTCTATAAGAATCGCACAATTGTTGCTTTCGAGTTTGTCACAAGCTTGATTCATAGATAATCTTGCGAGTCACCTACCGAAGTGTTGTTTGATGATGACACTGGAAGGATTTTCATTCGTCACTATGAGTACTAAGAGTGTCACTCTGAATAAACTGGCAAGATCACACGGATTTTGCGAAGAAACCTGGAATCAAGTTTGAATCAATTAACAATCCAAACTTATTTGCTTTCCAGTTCTCACAAGTTTGATTCGTGTAGAATCGCACAAGTTACCTACCATGAGCTTGTTTGATGCTGGCTCAAGCAGGATTTCCATCTTCATTGTGAATCGTATCACTCAGATGTTCTGGCAATATCACAAGGATAATGCGTAGGACTCGATTGTGTCCTAATGAGATGATAGATTGATCTCTTTTGGCTCTAGACTCGATAGTGCGTTTTGGTAATCAGAGGCTGGAGCAGACTGCCACCTTTTCAATATCAACTAACTTGGAGTGAGAAAGTCAATAGATACGTGTTGATCTCCGTGACAATGAGACAAGTTTCTTTTGAGAGAAACTCGAATGGCTGGGGAAGGGTTGTGCATTGCATCACTGGGTTCATGACGACTTTCCTTCAATAGATGTATTGACCCGGTTTCTGCCTAGGTTGCAGAGAATATTCAACTCCTTCAATGCTTACCAACACGTCATCACTAGCACCTTGTTGTGATTGTTCCAGTGCTAACTTAAGTAATTGGTCCGCATTCAGCTTCATTCCACTCCATCTTTCCTAAGGACAACTATTTCTAGCTATTGAATGTCCTTGGGTAGGTCCCTTCGGTTCTGGTTGGATCATAGAACTTAGTTTCCTATCCTAAACTACCTTTTGACTCCATTGTTCCGTCGTGGATAGTAGGTAGTTTTGGGTAAATATCGTAACCATAAAACCATTGAAAACCATTCTAAGTGCTTGATAAAAATCAAAACTTTTAACACTTTGAAAGTTTTACATTTCCGAAAAGCTTCCCCTACACACATGTATCGATATACGAAATAGTTTAGCATGTGAAGGAAAGAGTTGCACTTGAGTCTTTAAGATCACATGTTGCGATATATTATGTTTTAATCACATTTTCTCCCCTATATCTAATATAAAAATATAATATTAGAGATACCAATTGATTAAAATATGAGAATTTCTAAAACCGATTGGGAGAGAAACATGTGTGCACGCATGAATCATGGAACTTGTGAAGTCGGGTTGCTCCCCCTCAACAATATATGTGTGTCTTGAAACAAAAATTTGACAAAATTTTGGAAAAACGACACCACAAAATATGTTGAGGTACGGAGTTGAGATGCCTTATCCAATATGGTATATTACATTTGACATTTTATATCATTTTCGGAATGTGTTGGATACATAAAATATGACAATATTTTAGGATGTACCCAACAACATTAAAGGCTTTGATTTTAAAACGCTCCCCTCAAAAATTGATCAAAATAACATATGACATTTTTTAGATATAAAAACCATTTTGTGAGGAAGGGAGTGTTGAACACACAATTTTGAAAGATTTAGAAAAACATTTTATGAGAAGCTCAAAACTTTGATTGTATATCCCGTTGTGAAGGATAAGTTATTATCCGTGATAAACTTTCCTTAAGTTGAAGTTCGAATTCTAAGCTGACATTTACTTAGAAATCATTTTTCATGAAATTAAAGACTTTGAATGTTTTTATGAGAAGCTCATGACCGAGAAATGTGAATTTCTCTTTGAGAAGGATAAGTTATCGTCCGTGATAAACTTTCCTTAGTTGAGGTCCGAGTCCTAAGCTGTGATTTGCTTAGAAGTCAAATAAACGAGCTTAAAACTTTAGAATAGTTTTGATGGAAGCTCGTGTCCGAGAAAACTGAATTTCTCATTCTAAGGATAAGTCAAATTCGGGATGAACTTTCCTGTTTTTGAAGTACGAGTTACAGTCTGACATTTTACTGTAAGTCTTGTACACGAGCATAAAATTTTTGAATAGTTTTAATAGAAGCTCGTGACCGAGAAAGATCAATTTCTCGTTATGAGGGTAACTTATCTTTGAAGAGATAAAGTTCCCTTTCGTTGACGTTCGAGTTACATTATGATATGTGACTGTAAGTCATTGTAAGGCTTACTTGTGAAACCCCTGATTCACGTATTTCTCTGATATCTGCTTCTTCAGCAACCAAACTCTGAGAGTGTATTTTGTTGAACGGGTTACAAATATTGGTCCTTTGTGTTCCCATTGAACCGTAACGTCGGTATCTGCACTTTCATTAGTAGTTTGTATGCTTGCATGTGAGTTAGTCATATCTTTGTGAGAACTATGTGGGGGTACACCTTGAACCTTTTTCGAGCTAGAGGGAAATATCTTTCCAGTAGGAACCCACCTAAGACCAATTGTTTTAAAGGTTCTACCCGTTGGTATCCACCTAAGACAAGGTCTAGGGAACATAGTTTTCTCATGCACAGCGGAAGACTTAATTTGAGAAAACCTATTTCCTTTAGGGTTCCGTCTTAGAGGTGCTCTAGCTGTTTGGTTCACCTTGTTCAGGACTTTAGTGATACAATCATCATGAATGGCATTAAAGACACATTTGTTACATTTCTTGCAAAAAAAGTGCTTAGCATCTGAGAAGGCTCTTGTATTTCTAGGGTAGGCTGATTTGGGCACATCATAGAAGGGTCTAGAATTCCTAGATGTGTGATTAGCGCTCCTAGGTTGTGGTTTGGTCATATATCTTGCTTGTGTCTTGTTCTTAGCATCCTCTAGATAGCTTTTATGACCTGTATCATTGGAACTACGCCTAGGCATGTTCTTGGAGGTATGTCTAGAGTTGCTTGAAGCATTCATGTGATCGGGTTTTGTAGAAGCAGACTTTCTTAAAGAGGGTCTAGATTATGGAGTGATTGGTTTAGGAAAAATTCTATGCACGTCAACTTGGGATGCAAACCTCGGGTTCGACGTTTTGGGTCGTTCAGATTTAAACGCATTTGGTTGTCTAGCAACTAAGCGGTTTTTGAATGGTTGAGAAGGAGGTTTCCCCAAGATTGTCTGTTTTGCTAACTTACTATCCACAATATTTCCTTTTAGCTTCCTTAATTCATTTTTCACCGATGTCAATGCAAAAACCTTTTCCTGAATCTGAGCTTTTAATTGCTCATTTTATAGAAGTAATTGAGCGACACGTTTTTCTAACTTAATATTCATATTGTCATATATGTCATTTTCGGTATTCGCGCCATTACTATGTACAATGTCGATAGGTTGCACAGATATTTCACTTAGTGTAGCAGGCGGAGGACTTGGATTTTGAGAAGCCAACTTTGATTCTAAAAAATTTATTTGTTTCACAAAATGTTCTTTTTCCGCTTTGAAATCTTGAATCTTACGATCCAATTTTTGTTCAAGAACAACATGTGCTTTTTCAAGCTTTTTAAAATAAGCCTTAAATTTGTTATTTTTCTTTGAAAAATCGAGTTTGGCATCCTCAAAATCTTTTGTCTTCTGAGCTAATAGAATTTCAAGCTCGTGAATCTTAGAATCAACATCTTGGACACTCTCTCCTCCATTAGTACTCGTATCTGATGAATCAGGTGTGGTATTGCTATCAACCTTTTTCACTAGATACGTGTCAAAACTAGGTTCAAATTTCTCAGTATGTTGATAAACATCATATACAACATTTAAATGTACCGTAGCCCTTGGCTCATCATCATAAATGGGTCTGATATCCACATCATTGGCTGTGTGATCATTCCCTGAGTTGTTGCTGGTATGATGCTTTTCGGATTTTGTCCCGCTGCTTGCTGTATCAACCGAACAAGCATCCAATGCTTGACCTTTATCGACTTTGCTATCTTTCGTCTGCATCAGTCTTTGATTCACCCTTCGTTCAAATTGCCTTTGATGGCGTGTTCTTTCAGCAATTGACTTCTTTAGATTACTCAAATGTTGAAGAAGTGTCTCTTTGAACGCTTGAGGATCTACGAGAGTATATTTGGTAAAGTATGTACTTGCGAACTCTCGATTGTTGTTGGATAAGCCACTTGAGTCAATGAATTGCTGGAACTGATTGTTGAGAGCTAAAAGGATCTCCATGCATATAAACTCGTGAAAATCATCTATGTCAAGTTCTTGTTGAAGACGGTCCACATTAAGTAGCATCGTTCTGGTGAATGTCTCAACATCTTGACCGAATAGTAGAACGAAGACCCGTTTGAATCCAATTTCAAGACGAGTGCCTTTTAGGTCTTCTCTTGAAAGAACCTGAAGGTGTGACTGAAGCAACTTTAGGTGTTCCATGCATCTTTCTTTTGCTTTTGTCATCTTGTATTTGATTGCATGAACGGTTTTGGTTGTAGAATCCTTGTTAGAAGGTTTACTGATTGGAGTCTCGGTACTTGTCTGAACCTTTGGACTCTGCATCTTCTCTTTAATTACCTCATTCATGGACGTTGTTGTTGAATCCGTTGTATTGAAGATGTCCATTGAGGGGATGTAGTAAGAGGATATGATGTGTATGGATTATGGATCTTAGTAGATGTGTTGTGATTTGGATTTGGTTGAAATTCCGAAAATTCCGATTTACTTCTCAGTCCGACAATAAATTCCTCAGTCCGACAAAAACGGTAAACCGAAAATTTTGAATTACCAAATTTTGAAGTCGAGTTAGAAATAGCCTAAAACTAGTAGGGAAAAAATTTGAAAAGTGAAAAATATTGACGAAAAATAAAACCTAAAATGGCCTAAAAATTTGAATTTTAGGTTGAAATTTTTTTTATATCGCCAAAATTTGAAATCTAAGCTTAAATGGCCTAAAAATGGTCTAGGAAAAAATAAATTTTACTATGGTTTTCCCGCCAAACAACTCTTTTTTTTTAAACGATGTTCCGAAACTAGCCTAGATAGTGGCTAAGTCTAGAAAATGCTCGAACAAAAATTGGCACATAATTTCGCAATCTCATTGAGCACATAATTCCGCAATCACATTGGGTCATAATTCCGCAGTTACTAAAAAGTTATGATTTTGCAATCATAAAAAAATGTATGATTCCGCAATCTTTGGAAGATTCAATTCCGCAATATATTGGAAGATTCATTTCCGCTATATATTGGAAGATTCAATTCCGCAATATATTAGAACATTCAATTCCGCAATATATTGGAAGATTCAGTTCCGCAATATATTGGAAGATTCAATTCCGCAATATATTGGAACATCCAATTCCACAATAATTCCCAGTAGAAAATTCCGCAATCAGAAGAGTGATTCAATTCCGCAATGATTCAAATATTATGGAATTATCCCATAAAAAGTAGATCTCTGAAATGAAAGCTTCAAGTACAATTTTTCACCAAAAAATGATCCAAACGCCCAAAATTTTTGCGTTTTTGACCAAACCAAATAACACAAATCACTACCACGACTATGTAGATGATTTGTATAACGATCTAAACCACAAAAACACAAAAAAAATTAAAATTCGAGCTTGAGGATGCTTGAAAACCCACAAATTTGAATAAAAAAAAACCACACGAACTTCAATCACCTATCTACTATAGGGTCTTGATACCAAATGTTAATCCCACTTAATCCATAACACAAGATTCTAGAGAGAGAGAAAAGAAAGGTAGAGAGAGAAACTAGAGAGAATTGGTGGAAGGTTAAACTTTAGAGAGAGAAAGTAAAGTGTAACCAACACCCTCTTCCATACATGGAAGAGGGTTTATATACCCATAAGCTTGGTGGGCTCATGGGCTTGTTTCTTAGGTCGGGCTTGGCTTGCACTTGGGCTTACGCCTCTAACTTATACAATATTAGCTTAAAGTCCAAGCCCGGTTAACCTGACTAACCTATTACAATACAAGACCTTTAACGACTAAGATGACCTATTACATTCTTGTTCGACTATATAAAATATAGGGCTAACACTTAGAATGTTACTTCCCATGATTAATATGTCATCAACATATAGGACTAGGAATACTACATCACTCCCACTAGCGTTGCGATATACACATGGCTCATCACGATTCTGAATGAATCCAAACTTTTGATTTCTTCATTAAATTGTTTAGTCCATTGATGTGATGCTTGCTTCAAACCATAAATGGATCTTTGAAGTTTGCACACGTGTCCTGGATTCTTAAGAATAACATACCCTTCTGGTTGTTGCATATAAATGTCTTCATCTAAGCGACCGTTCAAGAAGGCAGTTTTAACGTCCATTTTCCATATCTCATAGTCATAGTATACTGCTATAGCTATGAGAATCCTAATAGCTCTTAAGTATGCTACAGGACAAAATGTCTCCTGGTAGTCTATGCCAAAAGTTTGAGTATAACCTTTAGCTACTAAACAAGCTTGATAGGATTGTACTTTCCCGTCCATGTCGGTTTTCTTCTTGTATATCCACTTATGTCTCACTACTTTAGCATTTTGTGGTGGATCTACAAGAATCCAAACATCATTAACTTTCATGGATATCATTTCCTCATCCATAGCAACCATCCACTTATCCTTCTCAGGGATCAAGCATGGCGGATTTATAATTAGCAGGTTCACCAAGATCCCCTACTTCATCATCATCCTTTATGTTAAGACATATATTGCTATTTGCGTTTTTAATCCTTGCGGATCTACGTAGATGAACTAATTCCTGTGGAATCGCCAGACTTTCTGGTTCTACAGGAATTACATCGCTAGTGTTTTCAGAAGGTAATGTATCTATGACTCTTTTCAAGATCATAATATCTCCCACTGAATTCTTGATTTACAAGATCACTTTCAAGGAAGTCTCCATACCTAGCAACAATCACTTTGTTCTCAGGTGGATAATAAAAGTAGCAACCTATAGTTTCCTTGGGTTATCCTACAAAGATTCATTTCACATATCGTTGTTGGAGTTTGTCACCCGAGTCACGTTTCACATACGCCTCGCAACCCCAGACCTTTAAATAAGACAAATATGGCTTCTTGTCATGCCATAGTTCATATGGTGTCTTATCGACCTTCTTTGTGGGAACCATATTTAAAATCCAAACAGCACACTCTAAAGCATAATCCCAAAAGGATAAAGGTAAAGTTGTAAGATTAAACATAGATCGCACCATATCTAATAATGTATGATTTCTCCTTTCGGATACACCATTTTGTTGTGGAGTATAGGGAGAAGTAAGATGTTTAACAATTCCATTCTCACTTAGATAATCTATAAACCCTTGACTTAAATATTCACCACCTCTATCAGAACGAAGAGCTTTAATCTTCTTTCCTAGTTGCAGTTCTACTTCTGCTTTAAACACTTTGAATATTTCAAATACCTCATGTTTATGTTTAAGTAAATAAACATTACCATAACGGCTATAATCATCCGTAAATGTTAAGAAGTAGCTAGCACCTTTCCTTGACACATGTCTAGGTGGTCCACACACATCAATATGTATTAATCTAAGTAGATCAGTAGCTCTTTCAATATTTCTATTAAAAGGTTTCTTGGTCATCTTTCTAGAGATACAAGACTCACATTTATAAAATGATTCATTATTGATATTTTCTAAAAGACCTTCACGTTGAAGCTTTTGTATACGAGTCTTCCTAATATGGGCAAGTCTACAATGCCAAAGATAAGAAGAGTTCTTGTCAAACTTTGTCTTCTTATTCATGCTAAAGACATAATTATTATTATTCTTGGATTCATTATCATGCATGTCTATTTCAAACACACCATTCACAGAAATTGCATTAAAATAGAAAATACCATTTTTCCAAACATAAATTTCATTATTATCAATCGTGTGAACAAATCCATTATTCAACAAACAAGAAGAGGAAATAACACCCCTAACATTTGTAGGTGCATAATGTCAATCATTTAAAATCAGTACTAAACTCGAAGGTAAAACTAAATTAAATGTTCTTATAGCTTCAACTGTTGCTTGTGCGCCATTGCACACTTGCAGAAATTGTTCCCCATAGGATAGCTTCCTTTCTAGATTAAATCACTGCAGCGTATTATAAATGTTAATACCGCATCCCGTATCATATACCCAGGAATTTAAGCTGTATGTTAAATTGAACAATTCAATCATAAATAAAGTACCTGAAGCTGCAGCGCTCTGCTCAGACTTCTTCTTTATTTCTCGCAAATCTTCGAGGTAAAGAGGCCAATTCCTCTTCCAGTGACCACTTGCCTTGCAATGGTGAAAAGTCTCATCGTTATGAGATCTATTCTTCTTGACAAAGTTTTGCTTAGGTTTTGAATAAGTCGCAACTTGTTTGCCCTTATCACCCTTTCCTTTGCCTTTCTTCTTTTTCGCTTGCGATTTGGCTTACTCACTCTACCCTTTTGTATGGTTAGTACAGGAGGCGTAGAAGTAGATGCCTTGTCTTTTAACCCTTTTTCATAGTCAATGAGCATTACATGCAAATCATTAACTGTCTTCCCCGTGCAATGCATATTATAGTTTCAAACAAAATCATTGAAGTCCTTGTTAAGGGACCTATTGATCAAGTTGATAGCCATATTATGATCATAGGGTTGTCCTAGTGAAATGAGTTGTTCCATATAACCACTCATCTACAAGTAATGGGCACTAACAGACTTTCCAGGAGCTTGCTTGCAGCTATGCAAAGCATCTACTAAGTCGTAGATCTCCATAACTTGCGGCTTTTCGAACATAGCCTTAAGCTTATCAAGCATTCGCTATGGTGAAAATAACTCATACTTCTGCTGAAGTGGATGAGCCATTTTACATAGAATTAAGTAAGCCACCTCCGGGTGCTTCTTAACATTAATAGCGTGTTCAAGCCTTTGCGCTTTAGAAGCTCCTTCAGCAAGATCCTCTGGATAGGGAGTAGTCAAGATATCAATAGTACCCGCTACTCTCAAGACAATTCTTAGTGAGCGGTACCAATCATTGAAGTTTGGTCCAGTAAGTTCAGGTCGATCAAAAAACCTTTTGAACGCAGAACTTATAGTGTTATTGTCGGGTTGAGCCATTTCTACAGAAATAAGTTCAAATATTAGTATTTTCAATAATAAAATACTTTCAAGAAAATAATATTACCCCGGTATAAAAACTATAGTATTTTCCTTGAATCCTAGAACTATATTGACATAGATCCATTACATCAGTTGATCTGCTAGTAATGAATGTACTCAATGTAGCGACTTGTCAAACGATTCAATTAAAAACAATTTTCAATTTCTAGATATTTAAGGGATTTACATTGCCAAAAAAATATTTTGCATTGTACACATGTTTCATCCCTTCTGAATGTCTTAAGTTTCCAGATCTCACTGAGTAACTTAATTAATTCGTCTAATCTGAGTAACGTAAAACCATCATAAGAATTCTCATTCTATGAAAGTTTTCTCTCCATTACAACATCACCCAAAAATCTCATTTGATGACGTAGTAATTTCAAGTGTTCATCAATTAGGAGCATTCGACTTAAATTTTAAGGGTATAAATTTTGATGTCAAAATCAATGTATGGAGAAGCATGCATACAACTTCATAGCATAAGTTTAATAAAACATTTAGTAAACTTCTTCACGAGACTAAATTTCTACATAAAATATATTGAGGTATTGGTTAAAACAATTAAAGAATTTACCCACAACTATTCACAACGTACCTTTGCTAGAACTCGGCTACGCACAAAGCAATACCCTTATTCATTGTGTTTTGGATGTGAATTTGTGGTAAATCACCCTTAAGGTATAATTCAATTAATAATCGTAGGTAATTTCAATTTGACGCACAGGCGACCAGGAATTTGGCCAACGACTAATGGCTTAACACCTCCTTCCTTAACCGGGTACATGACCAGCGGTGCGTTATACCCACTTTATAGTTTGTCAAAAGGAGTAGACCGTTAGATTATTATTTCAATTCACCAATCAACATAATCTTATGTAATTTAGATCTCTAACAAATCTTTATTTTAATACGATATAGTCCATATTATTTCTTTTCAAAAAACTCTTGTTTACAACAATTCAACAATTTTAATATAAACAAGTAAAAAAACTAAATCATAAACACATAATAACAATTTATATGTGCGATAAATAAATCAAATAGCCACATGCATATGATTTATTCAATAATAATCAAATCTAGGTTTTTATATTCATATAAAAGTCTTCCCTAATTCAAGATTTATTTAATCAAATAATCATGTAGCACATATAATCATATAAACATATAATTTTATAATCCATGAAAACATGCACTTTATCATGGATCCTCCCACAAATCTTAACAATTAAATCTCTACGGATCGTAACCATACATGACATAAAAATTAATCATGCAATTTAATCTAAAATTATCTCACATGTAATTTAGGGTTTTAATTAATTCTTTTTTTTATAAAATTCGGCCAAAACATTAAATTTTTAAAAAACAAAACCCTAATTTTAAGAAAACCTAAAAAACATGCAGTTTTAACTCAAAACAATTATTAATTAAAAAACTTTAGATTTTCGATGATTATAACATGTTAAAACGGCTCTCGATGCCACTGAAGGTTTATTAATATCATAACAATTATATAAAACCCTAAAGGAGATCAAAGCACATATAGCGGTAACAAGATCATAATTAACACAACTATAATTAATCGAATTAGGGTTACATACCTTTACGCTAAAGCAAATCCACAAGACGAAGAACGAATCACCAATTAGGGTTTATAACGAACACCACAAAGATATAGTCTAAAGTAAGACTATATTACGATCTTGTACACACGTAATACAACGAGCTAACCGTGATTTTAGCACGTGTAAACCGAGCTATAACGTTTGTAGAAAATCTACCCAACAACCCTAGAGAAGGTCTAGGACTAGATTATAAGTAAAATTGATCAAACAAGAAAACCAACCAAAACCCCCTTTGTGGGTTTTCTTGCGATCGCAAAAGAGATAGGAGAGGGAGAGATTTTTGTGTCTTGAATTATGAGGTGAGGGGTTGTTTATATAGGCTTAATTCTTGTAACCCAAAACAAATAAAAGGAAAGTTTTTCTTTCCCCTTCCCTTCCTCCATAACCGACGGCTAACACCCCCTTGGGGTGTTCTGGAATCTTCAATCCTTCTTTCTATTTTACTTACTTACTATAAATTTATTTAACGCTCGTTAATACTTAACTCTTAATTATTTAACGATCGTTGAAATTACATCTCGGTTTAATTTAATAAATACATAAATATATATTTATTAAATAAATTAATAAATACAATAAATATATTTATTAAATAAATTAACTCTTTACGTATTGAGTGCAATCCCGTAATCTCGAGTTCGATCCTATCACACGACTATTAAATATAAGTCCATAAACTTTCAATTAATTGGAATAGTGAATATTTTATATAACTAGAAATGATTATCTTGAAATAAATCAATTTTTTAAAAACATTTACTATGATAAACTATTTTATAGGTTTATAAAGTTATCACATTATAAAATGTTATTAATTTATAAACTATTTTACATCATAAACTTATTCTGACTATGAATTAAATATTTTGGGGTTTATAAATTGTTTAGTTTCTAACTTGAATCAAAAGTACATAAAGTTTTAAACTTTTTCAAAATTCTAGACCTCGTCTTAACACCTAGGCATGAAATGGTTCCTCATTATGGCAAAAAAATTTAGATCTTTTCATAAAATTTTAGACCTATTCTTGAAATACGACGATGAATGCTCTAATATGTATTTGCATTGTTTTTACTTTAAAATCATTTGTGAAACTAATTGATAACGACCTAAATATACATATTCAACCCGTTATTATTATGCCACTTTGTATTATAAATAAGGACTTTTGATACTTAATATATTGTGTTTTACATGCGGGTATAAAGTTCGAAGGAACAAAGTGAAGAATTAAAAAATAAATTCATTGTGTGCAAATAACAAGACTATTATCAGAAGATTCTGAAATGCACGAAAGTGCGGCACACAAACTCAGAAGTGTGGCGCAGATTTCCCACCTCCAAAGTGCGGCGCACTTTTGGAGAAGTGCGGCGCACATTTACCCCCGGTCTGCACTATAAATAGGGACGCTTTCTACTTATTTTACACATACATCTCAAACTACTACTCTATAATCCGAGTATTCTTAGCTTCTTAGTGATATTTTCAGTATTATCTACTCTTGGGAAATACTTGTAATGAGAGTATTCTACTCATTGGTTCTTGAAATGGCGATACAATCGTGACACTTGTGTACTCGTTCATTCGATCAATCTAAGTATGATGTTCTCTTACTCTTTTCCATTTGTTACTTTGATTACTATGTTAGGCTAAGCTATTTGTGACTATATGGGTATGTGACTATAACTAGTAATGATGCTATGATATGATCCTTTATAATTGATTTCAAGCTAATGTTGTAGAACCATTTTGCCACTTCTATCACCATATTTTATCTAAAGTTGATTTGTTACGATAACTTGACGTCGAGAGACTCAAGTTGTTATAATAAGTTTTTAAGAACTTGTTTATGGTTTTAAATCCTTGGTTGGAGAGATCCGCGTAGATACTTTGATAAAATATTGAACTTGTTGGAAACTTGTTTTAAGCTTAATCGCTTAATCAAACATATGTCTTGAATCATACCAAAGTGATTTTTGTAGATGCCATTTTGACGAAAAAGGATTATCACTCTTTACCTACATAAACATATCTCGATCATTATTATCATCATCACAAACTTATACGAACTATCCCATATTAGTCATACTTGTTATTATTGTTACTTATTCAATCATTTCTTTCTTCAATTATTATATTGATTACCAAAATGAAACTAAGTCCTTGCGACCGATCCTGGATTACCACTACAAAACTATATTACGAATGAAAGGGTCGTGTTTGTATTCTAGTCCCTTATTTTGTCAAACATTGTTATAAATTTAAGACTTGCGAAACGAACATCAAGTTTTTGGTGCCGCTGTCGGGGACTTACAATCCTATTTCGTAACCAAAGTTTTTATAATCCTTGAAGAATTGAATCATTTCTCACTCGAAACAACCCAAAAACTTTCCTTCAGTACAGAAAGTACGCCGCACAAGTCAAAAGTGTACCGCACTTCCTGTAGCGAACCAAAGTACGCCGCACAATTCAAAAGTGCGACGTACATTCCATACTGTAACACCAAAACCATTGTTGGATGCACAACCGTTCATCCGAAACTCCACCAGTATCACCGTTATCAGAACTTGAGCGTACCCTTAACCGAAGGTTACGTAGACTTCATCGTCGTGTACCTTTAGATACGAGACACGAGCAACCTCAACCTCGCGAAATCAACCAACCTTTTGACAACCTCTGTCAATTTCTATTCCTCATTAAACTCATTGAACATCACGATCTAATGTCGGACACCGATGATGAACCAATGTGGTTAGCTGATAGAGTTGTAGCACCAACTCCTGGCTCTGTAATCGTTTTACCTGAAATTTCAAACGACTTTGCAATCAAAGGAAACCATTTGACACTTGTCAAAAATCACCAATTTGATGGTCGAATCAAAACCGATCCTCACAAACACATCCATGAATTTAGCAGAATTTGCAAAATGTTCAATTATGGAGAACGACAATCTGAATCCGTTCAACTCATGATGTTTCCATCATCCCTTACTGGAGAAGCCAAGTCATGGCTCGACAAACTTGATGAAGGAACCATTCGAACATGGGAAGGTCTTAGAACTGCTTTCATTAGCCGATTCTTTCCTCCTACCCTATTTGAAAAACCCCTCGGAGAAATCCGAAGCTTTTCTCAACAAGATCGAGAAACTCTCATTGACGTATGGTTAATAATGAAAGAACTACTCAGAAACTGCCATGGTCATGGACTCAAAAAGGAAGGTATGATCAAGATTTTCTATCATGGTCTTGACGATGCTACTCAAGATGCATTGAACGCCGCAGTGGGCGGTATTTTCCTTTACAAAACTCCTAACCAAGCTTACCAATTGTTAGATGACAAAGTCTTACTTAAGCTTGATTGGTCCAAAAACCATAAAAACAAAAACCCTCGAAAAACCGTAGATTTTTCCGAAGAAAGCGACAACCCAACCGACACCGAAAAATTATGGCTTGTATGGATGCCATGTCTCTTAAAATTGATACTCAATATAAAGAGATGAAAAACAAATCTTGTGAAACTTGCAAACATTGTGGAGGAAACCATCCTTCTAGTGAATGTGATGACGATGACACACCCATGACGAAGGAAGAAGAAGCCAATTTCATGAACACCTTTCGTCGAACTCGATTTTATAACGATTATCGTAACCGTGACCGCGATAATTGGAGATCTAACGATAAACCAAGTTACAATCGAGACGAGAAGAAACCCACTCAAACCGAAGACAAACCCAACCTCGAGACCAAGCTCGACAATTTCATTGAATCTCAAAGAAAGACCAACCTTTTTATACGAGATACATTCACTGACCTCAAAACAAAGTTCGAGACTTCAAACAAAAACCACCAAGCTTGCATTCAAAATCTTGAAGCTAAATTTGATCATTTTGCCGACAAGCAATCGAATCGCGCTTCTGGTTCTTTACCAAGCAATCGAATCGCGCTTCTGGTTCTTTACCAAGCAATGCCAACCCAAAACCAAAGAACAACAACAATACCAACCACCACAAGCTCGTAATAAGCATGTGAATGTCGTATTCACGCGGAGTGGTTTATCTTACGAATCACCTGCCGAACCAACCCAAGATACACACATCGAAAGTCCACTCGATAGTGACGATGAAGACGAAGCACAACCAACAAAACCGAACCCACAGAAAAACAAACCCAACACCCAAACCATATAAACTAAAAGTACCATACCCCCAACGCTTACGCAAGCAAAAGATGCAAGCTAAGTATGGTAAATTCCTCGACTTAATCCAAGAAGTTCGAATTAATATGCCTTTAGTCGATGTTCTGGATGGAATGCCAAACTATGGCAAATTTCTCAAAGAACTTATCAAAAACAAACATCAGTTTGAAGATGTTTCTTCTGATTTTCTAAATGATGAATATTCTGCCATTATCCAAAACAAAGTTCCACCAAAACTTAGAGATCCTGGAAGTTTTCTAATTCCATGTACTTTCCACCATTCATACTCTTGTAACGCCTTGTCCGATCTTGGCGCTAGTATCAACCTCATGCCATACTCTTTGTATGCTAAACTCTCAAAAAGATGTTCTCAAACCCACAAAAATGAGTGTTCGCCTCACGGACCGTTCTTTTCAGTATCTAATGGGAATAGCCGAAAACATGCTCGTAGGAGTTGGAAATTTCATTTTTCCTGTTGACTTTTTAATCCTAGAGATGAAAGAAGATAGCAAGGTACCACTTATCCTTGGTAGACCTTTCTTACATACAACCGACGCTGTGATTCGAGTAAAACAATAACAACTCAAACTTGGAGTTGGAGAAGATAGAATTTCCTTTTCTATCGATGAAGCAATGAAACACTCTTATTTTAATGACGATACTTGCTTTAGTATTGATTTCATTGACGAAGTCGTTGAAGCAGATTTCGACGCTCTTCTTGATGAAGGAATCGAAATTTTATATTCTATCGAAGGAAGCATCCACCAAGAAGAACTTTTTGCGGAATTTGACGCCTTCAAAGCCGTTCACACCGACGAACCAATAGAAACACCTGAGGAAGAAAAAGAAGCCCCATTTGAAACCACAACTTTCGAAACCGATTTCAAAGTTAAAAAATATGTGGAAGAACCTTCTACAAATTTAGAACTAAAACCTCTTCCTGAACACTTGGAATATGCATTTCTTCACGAAGAAAAATTACTGCCTGTAATTATTTCTTCCCAACTTTCGGAAGAAAACAAAACTAATCTAGTCGAAGTTCTCATGAAACACAAACAAGCTTTTGCTTGGAAGACTTCTGACATTCCTTGCATATGTCCATCGTTCTTCAAACACAAAATCCAACTGTTGGATAACAAAAAAACAATAATTGAAAAGCAACGAAGATTAAATCCTAACATGAAGGATGTTGTTAAACAAGAAATACTCAAACTCCTAGATTCTGGAATAATCTACCCAATCGCCGATAGCCCATGGGTTATTCCTATTCACTGTGTACCTAAAAAGGAAGGTATCACTGTAGTGACTAACGAAAAAAATGAATTAGTACCAACACGAACCATCACCGGATGGAGAGTTTTTATTGACTATATAAAATTAAACGACGCAACCGCTAAAGATCATTTTCCTTTTCCCTTTATGGATCAAATGTTAGAAAGACTCGCAGGGAATTAATACTTTTGTTTCCTCGATGGTTTTTCCGGATACTTTCAAATCCCAATCAACCCTATGGATCAAGAGAAAACCACATTTACTTGTCCATTTGGAACTTACGCGTATAGGCGCATGCCTTTTGGCCTATGCAATGCACCTGCTACTTTTCAGAGGTGTATGATTGCAATTTTCCATGATATGATTGAAGAATCCGTCGAAGTCTTTATGGACGATTTTTCCGTCTTTGGAAATTCTTTCGACGCATGTCTTAGCAATCTCGATAAAATGTTAGCACGTTTTGAAGAAGTAAATCTTGTGCTAAACTGGGAAAAATGTTACTTTATGGTTAAAGAAGGAATTGTGCTTAGACACAAAGTGTCTGGCGCAGGTTTAGAAGTTGACAAATAAAAAATAAACGTAATCTCAAAAATCCCACCACCTACTAATGTGAAAGGCATTAGAATTTTTTAGGTCATGCCGGTTGTTACCGACGATTCCTTAAAGACTTTGCAAAGATCGCAAGACCTTTAACTCTGCTAGTGATACGTTCTCTTGCGATTACACAAGTTTTAAATTTATAACACGGATTTCCAAATAAGCTAAGAACACACGGGGAAGTATGACCCTTTCGTTTGTAGCTAGCTTGTTGTGGTAAGCCGAGGTCGTTCACTAGGATTTGGGTGTTTTCGGTTGTAAAGAGTCTTTGTAACAATGTAAGGTTAGTGGTAAAAATGGTTGTCACTCCCACAATTACCATATAAGTAACAATTAAGCAAATAATAACAAGTAACAAGTAACACGAATATGATTAAGCTAATAAGATGAGAACAATAATATTAAATACAACACTTGCTTGGATTAGTTCATAACATTTGTATTGTTCATAAGAGGAAGGTTTTGATAAATTGATTATAAGTAAAGAATATGATGGTCACAAATTCCAATCTTTGATTTTAAAGTATATAACCAACGCGTTTGATTACAACACAATTAAATAAAGCATTAAGACAAATCAACCAATTCAAGACTATGTTTAGTTTAACAAGTTTGATTCACGGTCGTTTCACAAAATCATTAACAATCACACTTAAGTTCCTTTGCATAATCATACCACTAAATAAATGGTCAATACAATAGATAATCATCCATAGACAAAACGATTATAACTAGTTGGTGAATGATAACCCTTTCGACCTATGAAATCATCAACAACTAATCAAGTATGATAAGCAAATAGAATGGAACTTAAGCACAATTGGATTTCAAACATAACATGAAACTGATCAAAACAATGATAAAACATAAACAATCCTCATGTCACAACTTCATCCAAACAAGTGTATGCGAAACTACTCCATAGTTATTTCAACAAAACTCATACGAACCATATTCATAACATTCATAATCATTCTTGAAATATAAAAAGAATTTACCAAAGTACTATTACAATAAGTAAATGAAGGAATTAGAGCAATCCTTAGGCCTCCAATTGACTACAAGTTTTGTGGTCTTTCGGGTTATGCAAATGAAATTCGTATTTGAGATTTGAGGCAGGTTTTGGAGAGGTTTGGTGAAGGTTGGTGGTGATTTAGGTATCAAGAAACACTACCAATGATAAGGGTAATGATCCCTTAGAGTTTGGCAAGGTTATTTTGATGATTGGAGCTCCAAAAACGTCACTTTTTGGCACACCAATATTAAATCCGGGA
Organism: Glebionis coronaria; assembly: GCA_025667525.1. Classification (NCBI taxonomy): domain Eukaryota; kingdom Viridiplantae; phylum Streptophyta; class Magnoliopsida; order Asterales; family Asteraceae; genus Glebionis; species Glebionis coronaria. Next base: position 175,606,808 of record CM046876.1, on the reverse strand, counting down.
ATGGGGACTTTCACCAAGGTTGGGAGAGTTTTCTTGGTGAATAATGAGGTTGCTTATGAGATTGATGAAGTGATATCTTACAATGACCCCCAAGGGTCTTATTTATAGATGAATTCAAGGCCATGTCTTCAATGCAAGAACTTGGAGCCAAAGAAAATAACTTGGAGCCAAAGATGTATTCTTGTAGCCAAAGTATTTCTAGAATCCAGTAGAAGCTTCATGAAGGCTTGGATGTTCAATGTATGTAGACAAAATTCTGCCAACACAAAAGTAGGTGGCAACTTTGATTTGCCAGTGGCAACTTCCATGGTGACTGACTTGTACTTGTCTTGAAACACTCGTTCTTGCATCCGGAATTGATCTTCAAAGGCTTGTACTTGTCAGGATTCTTTCGTATATGCATGAATCATCGTTTATTCTTTCTTTCCTTGTCTTTTCTTTACTTGCCTTGATCTTGGCTAACTAACAACACAAAACACAACTTCACACATATATAGCTAAATAGCTCGTTAGTATAACCAAAAACCATGCAAAATATATGGATAACGCTCAATAAAACATGTTGGATTTGAGCTTTATCAGCTAGAAAAAGAAAGAACATTCGATTTTAATGATGAATGACGTTTAGCATTTGAAACACTCAAAACAAAGATTACATGAACACCAATTATTGCAAGCCCCAATTGGAATCTTCTATTTGTGCTTAGGTGCGATGCAAGTGAACATGCCCTTGGAGCCGTCCTTGGACAAAAAGACGGAAAACAATTTCACCCCATCAACTTTGCTAGTAGAACTCTAAACGTAGCCCAACAAAATTACACTATTACGGGAAAACAACGCATGGTTGTAGTTTACGCGTTTGACAAAATTTCGATCATACCTCGTTTTGTCTAAAGCAATAGTTTACACTGGTCACTCAACTCTAAAATACATGTTTAAAAAGTAAGACGCCAAATCTCGTCTCATACGATGGATATTGCTTTTAGAAGAATTTGATTTGGAGATTAAAGATTAAAAAAAGGAGCCGAGAATGTTGCTGCCGATCATTTATCTCGCATAGTTAATGATGATTCTAGCGATGATGAAATCGATGATTTTCCCGATGAGCATATAATGCAAATAAATATTGACGATACACCATGGTTCGCAGACTTTGAAAACTATTTGTCTGTAGGTATTTTACGAAAGGGAATGACGTACCAACAAATGAAAATATTCTTTTCTGAACTCAAAAAGTACTTTTGGGACAAACCTCACGTACTCAGAATCTGTTCCGACGGAATGATTCGACGTTGTATTTCCGGATCTGAATCTCGAAAAATTCTCGATGAATGTTGATAGTTGTAAATTAGCACTTGTTTAGTAAAACAAGGCAATTAGGACAAGTGTTAACAAGTAGTTTAGGAAAACCACGAGTTATGACCCTAAAATGAGTTCGTTCTCAAGGAGGCTAGTGTGTTATGAGTGTAATGATTTGGATTAACTTTGTCATTATATTTGTGAGAAAGTAAAATAGAAATGGGATAAGAAGAGAATGACGGTTACGATGTCGTATTAAACTAAGACGAAAAAGGTGTACACGTAAAACCGTAAAAAAGCACTAAAATTAAAATTTTACCCTAAAAATTTCCAAAAATCACTAAAAATCCACAAAAATATTCTAAGAGTTTACAAAAAATCCAAACTTGCCAAAACCTTTTAATTAATTAAATAATGACTTTTTAATGCTAATTAAAGCCCTAAAAATCAAAATTAACTATTAAAAAGTCCAAAACAAGATCGTAAAGTTTGTAAACCTTTAAAACAACCTAATTAAACTAAAAAGTATTTTTAAAAATTTTAAAACCACTAAAAACTATTTTTAAAAAATTAAAAACTATTAAAATCAATTAAAACTTAAATTAATTCTAGAAAATAATTAAAAGACCCTAAAAATATTTGGAAAGTTGAAAAATTCCTAATTAAGTGTCTACAATCTAGGAAAAATATAAAAACTTAAAAAATCAGACTTTTAATTTTTAACAATAAAATAATATTAAAATATTATTAAAAATCCAAAATTCATAAAAAATTCTAAAAAGTTGCAAACTAGCTAAATTTAACCTAAATAACTCAGAAATGAACTTGAAATTACCTAAATACCCTTAATGGGCCTAGAAAATGGGCTAAACCCAAAACAGATCCTTAATGGGCCAAATTTGAGCCCAATAATAAAAAGTGGTCCAAATAAGCCCAAAAAGCACTACTTGACTCAAAATTTGATTTTAAACAACTCTTTCCAAAGGCCCAAAAGGTGAAAGTGTGAAATAAGCTAGCTTATACCGAACAAGTTATTCTTAATGGGCTTTTTGGCCCATTAAGCTATAAGCTAATGCCATAAGCTCAAATTAGACACACAAGCTTCTTTTGTCCTAAATAAGACTTCTGTAAAAAGAAACTTGAAATAAGCCCAAGGAATAAGCCTGAAAATGCAATAAGCAATCTATAGAAAACGACAAAATAGTCGTTTTTGAGTTCTAGGCCACCCCAAAAGCTGATTCAAGTTTCTAAAGCTTTCAAATGACTTAATTAAGCAAAATCAACAAAGAGTTTTCAATAAGCTGACTCAATAAGCTGGAAAAAGCAAATAAGCACTTATGTAAAAGTCAAATAAGTTGGTTTTCTAGCAAAAAGTCAAAGTCAAAGTCCAATAAGCTCCAGTCTAATCAAATGGGTCAAATAATGAAGATCTATCACAAAAAATAAGTTATTGTAAGTCTGGATAAGCTAAAATAGCTTATTGATAAGCTGATGACAAATTAACACTAGCAGGGGCTAGTTTTGGGTGTTGAGCAGTGGAAACTTTTGCTACTGCTTGACTTGTTTGACTTTTTGTCTTTAGTGACTTTTTTGGAGATTCAGATTTCACAAAGGCACCCAAATGATCTTTGGATCAAAAGGAGTCAATAACAATCAAAAAATCACAACCACAGTCACCCAATTGATACAGTTTAATCAATAAAGCACCAGATCAAGCACAAGCATGAACAAATAAGCAGAACAGGTTCAATAAGCACTTAGAGCAATATTCAGCCAGCCAAACTCAACCAAATGCATACACAAGCTATTATAAACTCAAATAAACAAGTCTAAACAGGTTTCATGCAATGATTCAAAGTATTAAGCAAGATTCAAGCACCTTAAGTTACTGATGAACACAAGAACATGCAGTTTTACACTTTGCTGATGTATTTGACCAATAAGCCAAATTCAAACCTCAATATCAATCAAATAAGTTATAATAATGATGTTTTAACAACTTTAAACCCTAAGCATGCACAAATACTAGATTTCACCAAAATCTTAGGTCAAAAACAGTTAAACTCAACAAGTTATAGCAGATTGTTTGATTTAAGGTTTCAAACCCAAAAACTTGCAGCAAAACACTCTCAACCAAGCATATATCAGATATAGAGCACAAACACAAACTTTCCACAACACAATAGCAAGATATCAACTCAAACAGGTAGACCCAAACACCCTTTTTACTTTTCAAAGCAAATTTTAAACAAGTAAAAGTATGATTCAGTTTACCAAATGATTAAACTAGCATACTAACAACATTAACATGCAAGATTAAGCAGATTCAAGCCAAGAAAACAACAAGAACAACAATAGAGCACAAATCCACAAAAAGTCCAATTTTTATCAGATTTTCAAGGTTTCAAGACAAACCTCATGGATGTACATCCACACCCACGAATTTATGAGCTTATGTGCTAGCAAGAACAAGCACAAGATTCCAATAACAACCCTGCTAAGATTCAACAAGGTTAGAAGCACAAAATCAAAACAGAAAGGTGACTTTTTGGAAAATAAACTTGATTGATGCAACCTTGTTACCCCACACTTGATTATTCCCAAGTTATAAGCCTCACCACACCTTAATATCACAATTAGGATGCTATGATCAGCCCTATAACCCAAGAATTCCAAGGTTTGGACAAGAACTTAGCAAAATATCAAATTTTGATCCAATGTGTAATTTCTTACACAAGGTTTTAAAAACGTTTTAAGGTCCAATTACAGTTAACAAATATCATAAACAAGCTTAAAATAAGGTGGCACTTGGTCTTTCTTCAACACACTTAACACACTTTCATTAACAGAAAAGAGGATTTACAAGTTGTTGAACAAGGAAAAACCAAAAGCAGCTGTGTAAATGAGACCCTATGGCTTTATATAGAGCCTTACATGTGAACTAAGAACAGATAAAAACACTAAACCCTAATGCTTGAAGTCCCAAAAATGCCCTTGGGATTTTGAAATTCTTGGAATCATGTGACGGATTCTTGGCTGTTTGTGGAGCTGGCAAGCATGTGAAGTTGATCAAGGGCTCATAAGATGCTTAAGTTTGAAGCAAGAAGCGTGGTCGTTGGATGACTGGCAGCCTTTGTCATTTTCCCCCAAAGTGTAGCAGGGGAATCTTGTGTGGGGCTGTTGGTTGGTGGGGTGTCAAGTTTATGAGTTGGGTTGTGTTTATTAGCACCCTAATCACTATTCTGGAAAAGCTTAAGGGTTAATTCATGGTAATTAAGAAATACCCAAACGTGTTCATCATATGAATAGTGGTGGTTTTGATCTGATTTTTTTTTAAAATCAAGTGTTAGGCGCCAATTTAAACTAATCAGTTAAGATTAGTTAATAAATGGGGTGAGTGGGATCTGATGTGGAGGGGTGGAGTGTTGTGATTGGTTGAAGTGGTGAGTGGGGTGTGGTGGCAACATGTGGTTGGTTAAGGTAAGTATCTTGTCTGGCCAAGAATGACCCTCCTTCTCTTCTTCTCTTGTCTTTTCAATCAAACTTGCTATCAACGCCAAAATCCTTTATAACAACTTTTGTGTTTTCACACTTTTGCCCCAAAAAGTTTTCTAAAATGAATTCAGGGGTATTTCTTGCCATGTTGTGATTCTTGAAAGGCTGATTTGGTAATTTCTTCAATGGTAATGGTCTTGACTTGTATATTTGATATTTTAGAGGACTAAAATTGCCAAGTCATAATGATTGAGGGACCATTTTTGCCAAATCTTCAAAGTTAAGGGTCCTTTTGGTAATTTTGGTATTTTTAAAGGACCAAACTTGTAATTTCTTGTACTTTGAAGGACTTCAAGATATATATGACTTTGTGGAGGATGATGGTTGACAATTTAGCTTTGTTGAGGGGCCAAACTCGTCAAATCTTCAAAGTGGAGGGCCCTTTTTGTAATTTTGACAAACTTTAGGGACCAATCTTGTAATTATGAAGATACAAGGGTATAAAGTGTCAATTCTTCCATATTGGAGGACCCTTCTTCATAAGCCTTCAAATCTTCAAGGGTTTTTCTTGGGAAAGTCTTCATTAGGGCTTGGTTCATTGTGCGGCTTCGTTTCCCGTGTTCGTTTTTGCATGATTCTTGTGATCTTTTGTCATTTTCTCAATATCCGTACCTAAAATACACAAGCAACAAACACAAGCATATATATGGGTATTTTGATGATATTTAATGCATTTTAAGCCCTTTTTGGACGATGAGACTATGTATAAAAGCAGTCTCATCACTCCCCCATACTAAACCATTGCCGTGCCCTCACGCAATGCTAGAATAAAGTATCGTAGCACCTCCAAAATTCATTTTTATTCACTTTATTGGATGACAAAATAGCTACACTACTACTATTTCCACTACTACTTGCGTTTTAGACATAATGTATGATTTTCATCGCAAAATGGGACGTTTAGGTTCATAGAATAAGAACACGTGAATGCTTCGTTAGAAATAATTTCATCGTCCTCGATTTTCACCCCAATTCCATGCCAAGCGTGCAACGAGATCATTGTCATTATAAGTTAGTAATGCTAACACTACTCATATGCCCTAATCACGTACTTATCCTCCCATTTTCCTAAGTTGTATCTCTTATATTTTATTATGTCTTGAATGTTTCACGAGGATACATTGTTTGACTTATGCGATAATAGAGATTTAGGTCTAAAAATAGAGTCCTAACGGTGTAACCAAGACCATCAAATCAATAACCCCTCCTAATAGACAACGATGTCAAAAAATTAAGTCAACAAGAAGAATCGATAAACACGGTTTTATAACGGTTTTGAACATGAGACTTATTACCAAGACTTTTATACGCCCCCTAACGGAAGGGCCTTATTATCTTTGGTTTACCTCCATCTTTTATTCAACTTCGCCATGAAGCTTTTATTATGACTTCGGTCTTGCCTTGCCTTTTATTATCCACCTCATCGGTAGTTTTATTAGCCAAAGACGTATATCCTCACGCTAAGGCGAATTTTGGATTTTTAAAGCTTCGAAGATTAAGGCTTGATTCACTTTCAATTTTGCATAGATTTTTCGGCCTTGTGGGGCTTCAAATTGTTTGCTTGATTTAGGTGAGCACTTGAAATCTTATTATTGGTTGAAGCTTTTGATTATTTGGGTGCCAATACTTCAAAACTGTGACGCTGGCGATACCTTAATGTCTTCCCAATTTAATTACACGGAAGCTACTAGAAAAGACTAGAAACCCAACAATCCCAACTAAACCGCTAAGTCAATATTTATTAAGCAAAAAATATTTACATGCGAAGGGAGAATAAGCAAACAACGAGAACACATGAGTTTTTGAAAGAATACGAGTACTCTACGTTTAGCATAGTAACTTATAATTAACCCTATCATCTCTCATCCTCATTTAAGAGACTTAGCCAAATGTGAAGTTAAGGAATCAAAGCTAAGTGCTCAACACGCACGGTCGAGTCAAAAATTACTCTTATTCTCTCCATCGGAAAACCTACATTCGGGTCTTCAAACACTTATAAAACATGAGAAAAATTTTAAAATTTGGCCATTTTTATCCTTATTTTGCAACAAAACGATAAACAAAAAGATAAACTTTGGAAAGCGTGAAGGTTTAGCAAGGCAAGTATCTATTCACCCCCCCATACTAAAGTTAAACATTGTCCTCAATGTTTCGAGTCTAGGGGTGCAAACACCCCCATACTAGAGACGTAGTCGAATGCCTAATCTAGCATGGAAAGGGTGTAACCGTTAAATTTAAAGCCGTTTATGAAGTGTGCTAAAAACCTAAGGTTAGAACATCAAAGGATATATCATGGATATTGAGAAAGTCTTCAAAGCAAACGATCGAGTGCTCCCATAAAACGAACACGAGAGGCTCCAATCGTGAAGATCATGATCATCTAAAGTCCACAATTCACAAACAACCACGGAACAAAGGTTGTAAGGGTACAAATCCCCACACGTTTCTACATTAGAAAGCGATAATATGTACATAGGATAAGCATGGGACTCCCCCACGAGGCACCTCGTTTTTGATTACCGAGTCATGAGCTCGACTCGATCCCCTCAATACTAATTATCATTGGGGAAGGTGACTTGGTCGAGGTAGTTCAAGGATGAACTTCCCCGCCAAAGTAGTGCTTCAACCTATGTCCATTCACCTTGAAATTGGGGCCATCATTTTGAGCTAGCTCGATGGTCACATACGTAAATACTTGAGTCACGGTGAATGGACCGGACCAACGGGATTTCAACTTACCGAAAAAGATTTTCAAGCGAGAATTAAAAAGCAAAACTTGATCCCCAATGTTAAAAACCCTGTTTTTAATTTTAGAATCATGCAACTTTTTAGTTTTTTCTTTATAAATCAATGAATTTTCATAAGCAATGTCCCTCAATTCATCCAATTCATTTAATTGCATTTTCCGGTGTTTTCCCGCGGTCTCCATATCATCATTACAATGCTTTAGGGCCCAATAAGCCTTGTGTTCTAATTCAATTGGCAAATGGCAATTTTTTCCATACACAAGCTTATAGGGAGTGCACCCAATGGGCGTCTTATGAGCGGTCCTAAAGGCCCATAAAGCATCGTCCAACTTATCCGACCAAGATTGTCGGTTTTCCCCAATGGATCTCTCCAAGATCCTCTTCAACGCTCGGTTTGAAACCTCGACTTGCCCACTCGTTTGTGGGTGATAAGTCGTAGAAAGCCGATGTGTAACCCCATATTTCCTTAGGACCCTTTCGAATTGGTCGTTACAAAAATGGGTTCCACGATCGCTTATGATCGCACGAGGGGTTCCAAACCAAGAAAACAAGCTTTTCAAAAACTTGACTACCACACGAGCATCATTGGTGGGCAAAGCCTTAGCTTCCACCCACTTAGATTGGTAGTCAACCGCAACGAGGATGTACTTATTACCACGAGATGATGGGAACGGCCCCATAAAGTCTATACCCCAAACGTCAAAGATCTCACACACTTGGATGATATTTTGTGGCATTTCATCTTTTTGTGAGGCTTTTCCTTGTCGTTGGCATGAATCACATGACTTCACAAGATCTTGTGCATCTCGGTAAATAGTAGGCCAAAAAGAAGCCGGCATCAAAGAGCTTCTTAGCCGTGAGATTAGCACCGTGGTGACCACCCGTGGGTCCCTCATGGCAAGCTCTAAGGATGTTAGAAGCTTCGGTGCCAAATACACAACGTCGGATGATTTGATCCGCACAAGTTCGAAACAAGTAAGGGTTTTTCTTGAGTCGTCATACCCTTGATGATGAAGTTACCCGCATGGTAATTTGCAAAGTCCGCAAACCATGGGGTGGAAGAATCAAGCTTAGAATTCACTACACCAAGTGTCTCAAGCGGAAATGTTTCGGTGATTTCCTTGGGCTCGTAAACACTTTGGTGAGGATCTTCCAAACGAGAAAGATGATCGGCCGCTAGATTCTCGGCTCCTTTTTTGTCAACAATTTTGTGGTCAAATTATTGAAGGAGGAGAATCCAACGAAGTAATCTCGGCTTTGCATCTTGTTTATCCATAAGATACTTGATAGCCGAATGATCCGTATACACTATGCATTTCGTCAAGATGAGATAAGGTCGAAATTTCTCAAATGCATACACCACGGCAAGGAACTCCTTCTCCGTTGTAGTGTATTTTAGTTGAGCCTCGGTCATCGTCTTGCTAGAATAGTGAATGGGCAAGAAGTGCTTTTCATGACGTTGCCCCAAAATGGCCCCAATAGAGTAGTCACTAGCATCACACATGAGCTCAAAGGGGAGGTTCCAATTGGGAGCAACAAGAATGGGAGATTCGGTAAGTTTCCTCTTAAGGATTTCAAAGGCTCGTACACAATCTTCGTCAAAGAAAAAACGTGCCTCTTTTTCAAGAAGATGCGTAATGGGTCGAGAAATCTTTGAAAAATCCTTGATGAATCGACGATAAAAGCCCGTGTGGCCTAGGAAACTCCTAACTCCCTTAACGGTTTTGGGATGAGGTAATTTGGCGATGACGTCTACCTTAGCTTGATCTACCTTAATCCCCGCTTCCGAGACCTTGTGCCCTAAGACGATTCCACTCTTAACCATAAAATGACACTTTTCCCAATTGAGCACAAGGTTGGTTTCCTCACAACGTTTCAACATTCTCTCAAGATTCGACAAACACGAAGTGAACGAACTAACAAACACGGAAAAGTCATCCATGAAGACTTCCATCGTCTTTTCGATCATATCATGAAAGATAGCCATCATGCACCTTTGAAAGGTTCCCGGTGCATTGCAAAGTCCGAATGGCATTCTACGATAGGCAAACGTTCCATATGGACACGTAAACGTAGTTTTTTCTTGATCACGAGGATCGATGGGAATTTAGAAGTAACCGGAAAAACCATCTAAAAAGCAATAGAAATCGTTTCCCGCAAGACGCTCCAACATTTGGTCCATGAAGGGCAAGGGAAAATGGTCTTTTCGAGTGGCTTCATTCAACTTTCGTAGTCAATGCACACTCTCCATCCGGTCACGAGTCTAGTGGGAATTAACTCGTTGGAATCGTTTGGCACAACGGTCATTCCTCCCTTTTTAGGGACACAATGAATAGGATTCACCCAAGGGCTATCGAAAATAGGGTAAATCATTCCCGCGTCAAGGAGTTTAAGGACTTCCTTTTTGATGACGTCGTGAATTTTGGGGTTCGCCCTCCTTTGACATTGGATTGCGGGCTTGTAATCCTCCTCCATTAAGATTTTGTGGGTACAAAACTTGGGATCGATTCCCTTAATGTCGGATAACTTCCACGCAATTGCCCCTTTGTGATCCTTTAGAACATCGACAAGTGCGGTTTTTTCATCATTCGAAAGTTCCTTCGCAATAATAACCGGCAACTTGTCGCCCTCCTCCAAATAGACATATTCGAGATGAGGAGGTAAATCTTTCAACTCGAGGATAGGTGGTTCCTCAAGTGAAGATTTGGGCTCGATACTCATAACCTCCTCGGGTGGAGGAAATGGGAAATCGTTAAGAAAATCCTTGATAATCAAGAAGTCCTCATCATTGTCGAGGTCTTCGTTACAAGTACGTGGAACATCGAATTCTTCCAACGTAAAACCACCACCTTCAAATGGAGTGAAGGTTGGTGTCGAATTATCAAGAATTGGATCTAACATAGTGGGATTGCCACTAGTTTCTTCATCACCAAAACCTAGAACTTCTTGTGAAAATTCCTCACAAACCACGTGGATCATATCAACGAGGTTTATGGTTGCAACGGAATAAACATGAGAAATTTGAGAGTTTTGAGTTACGTTTATAACAAGTTCCTCGTCGTTGAAACGTAAGGTGATCTTTCTAGCATGAACATCGATCAAAGCCATAGACGTATCTAAAAACGAACGACCTAAAATGAGAGGAACTTGAGGATCCATGGGGATATCAACAACGATAATACGGGATAGTAGAACTTCCCCACTTTCACAAAAACGTCTTCCGCCAATCCACATGTGGGAATCGTTGTCACGCCCCCAATTTATCAGAGTAATACAACACAATGGGGTGCGACGGTCATGACTATCATAGGACATAGATACAAAGAACGACTATTTAAAAGCCGTTTAATTTAATTAAAAGCATAAAACTTGTTTCGGAAGCGAACTTACATAAGATCATAATAAAATATTGTTTCAAAAGATTTTAACATCGATCCAAATATCCATACACTAGTCACGACCATTTTTATTAAAAATCTCCCATGCACAACCACGTCACTCCTCCGTCTTGATACCTGAGAAAAACATTCCTAAAGCGTCAACACAAAGGTTGGTGAGTTCATAGGTTTAGTTACAAAATTAATGTGATGAACCATAAGATTTGATCAGGCAACAGGCATATAACCAAAACATGGCTATAATCAAAATAGTATACGTTTGTATTCCTACGCCTAAGCTCGTGGCACCGAAGCGTTAACCTCAACCAACAAGATATAATAAGAGCCCGAGCAAATGCCTATCCCGAAGCATTTGTAACACCTCAAATGTAAGTGTATCTAACTTTGGTCACACAACCAAATTAGATAGGGAGGTTAGTCCCGATAGATCTATCCATAACATTCGCGCTTACACAAAGTAATAAACGGTTCACGATAGTGGGCTAAAGCATCTAGGGATATCGCTACTTAGACATCATGTAGGCAAACGTATCAGTTTAAGGCACTTATGTTCATCCGTTAAAAACGAGCAACGTTCTCACCCCAAAATAGTTAAAGCAATTAAAAGTGGGGCTATGAAACTCACCTCGATGAAGTAGTGATTATGATCAATAAAGATAGCACGGAAAATCAAGGCACGCAAAACGATGCGTAAACGATCTACTCATAACCTAAGTAAAATATTCGTACTTAGGCTAAATACAATAAATAATAACGTACAATGCACTTGGTTGATAATTTATACTTGCTCTTGATTTATAAAAATGTTTTCATACATTTTTCATGTTCAACCATTTTAGTCACGAGGTCAACTTTGGGCTTGAATATCTCGTTAAATATTAGTACGAAAAATAAACGGGTTCCTGTTATAGAAACTAGGCCGCGAGGTCTTCGATATTTGATAAATATCACATTTTTATGAGGTCTCTAAGTGCGGAATTTAATTAGCCAAAGTGGCTCACTCGCAAACAGAAGTAAACAAGTAATGTCCAATTATTTACAAGTGTTAATCAAGCAATTTTTGAAAGCGATTTCCGAGTTCGTTACTCAACATTAAGACGAACGGAAAAATGTTATGAAAACTAGGTCGTGTCGTCCTTAACAAGGTATTTTCAGGTTTTCGGGCACGATCTTTAGGTCGGTTAAAACTAGGCACAAATTTACTAAATTATTTGTACTTGTACTAAAACAACGTTAACGGCATGGTCTTGGGGTCATACATTCTGTCATACGTCTCTCTACACGCCACAATTTGGTGGTGTTTGTTTTTGTATTGTCTATGGTATTTGGTCTTATATGCATGACAACACATTTACATACTTATGTTAGTAAGTAGCAATGTTTACTTTTCTTTGAAGTAAAATGTTGCTTTTCCTTTGGTCTTGTGAGCCCAGGTTACACGAAGCAACAAAAGGGGGTGTCCCTACTTGCTATCATATGTTAACATACATACATAGATAATACATCATGGCAAAAACAAGAAAATAATTTATTGTGCTTTCTTACTGCTCACTCAGTGTACCCCTAAAGAAAGTATGGGTCATTTGCAAGTATTGTCACTGTCTACCATCTCTATACAAGCATCATCTATAGCATTCTATCCACACTTATATCAAGTTCACAATAATTCATGCACATGACCCTATACACGGCCTTGACAGTACACTAGTACACTCAAGGGGTTCGTTTATCGTACTCACATTCAAACCTTTACACACATCACCCAAACACATGACGCATAGTTTTATTTGCATATGTTGGTTCCCTGTTGTTGAAGTATTTCTCATGAAAACTCACATACCAGTTACATAGTGATATTAGAAGGTTATAACATGCATACTCGACCATTCAGTTAAGGTTACATACACGCACGCATACATGTCTTACATTTCTTTGTTTTGTCTACTGATATCATGCTTGAATACACGTAGCATCTACACATAGCATACATGTACAGTAAATTACCTAGCATACAACCTAAGGAAAAAGAAAAACATGCGCCTACTGTTTTCTTGCTGTCATCGCAGCAGGGTACCCAAAGGGAAATTGTTGTACTTGTTTTATTCATAGCATTCATGGTCATACATATACACAACATGCTCCTTTCCCTTATTTCGTTTCACTGTTCCTTCTAGTTACTGTTTGAGGCAGAAATCTTACCCATTTTAGTTTATGTATATTAGGCTACTGTTGGTTCGTTATTGTTTTAGCTATGTTCTACCTTCTTGTTTCTTCCTGCTCGTTCACTCACACCAACGAATACACGCCCTACTTTTGAAAGGTCTGAATTTCTTTGGTCATCTTTGTAGTACGCATGGCTATACTTCCTTTATATTAACCATGGTGAAAAGAACATTCACTAGTATGCACAAGGAAATAACAAAGGAGTGGGTTTTCTTGTTTTACTCTCTGTTGTCTGTACCTACGCACGCAGGACACAACATATAGTTTTAAACGCCTACTGTTACATACACACCCTATTATTGTTCTGTGTCCTTACATACAAGTACTCATTTACAATGTCTATATTTAGTTTGCATGCCACTGTTTTACTTAGCCATTGCTTACCATACATGGAGTCGTATTCAAACAAACAATACACATAGTCTCACATAAAATCATACAAAAAAACTATGCAAGGAGCATATAACATACATTTTCGTGGCTATACACACAGGGGTTCATAGCTTATTCATGTATACAACATCAAACGTGCTCAAACACATCCTATTCACTCAAATATATCACGTTGGCAGGTGGTTATTTATATGCATACGTTCATACAAGTCTTTGTCCCTAGTAGGGTTCTTGGTTATGCCATACAGAAAATCACATATTAACCCTTATACATGTCATCACTTATTAAAACCAAACCACCAAGGTTTATTCATGTTTATCATATCATTCACAAATATAGGGTCTCATGTTCCGAATCTTTAAGTCCTACGCCTCATGCGTACAATGTTTGTCCATGATTCGGTTTAGGTTATTATTCATATACATAACACCCCCAACCCGTGACTTATTTAGTTAAATTTCTTGGTTTCAAAGTTTTGAGCAAGTATACTATTTATCAACCATGTGTAAACTAATAAGGGTTAGAGTGAACTTACAAACGTCCTAATGTTATGAGGAATTGTGGTGCACAAGGGCTAGGGCTTTACAAAAGTCTACACTTGATGCCACAATTTACAAATCTTCTATAATCTCTTTTCCTTAGGCAGTGACTTGGAGAACCATAAGGGCGAAGTAGAAGTATACGTATGTGTGTTTTGATGAATGAGTTATGTGGGTGTTTAGTGGTAACTAGTGGTGCTATTTATAGGAATATAAGTGAGTTAGGGTTAGTAAAACTTAGTTAGGACATAGTTATCTTTCTAGTTTGATTTCAACTAGGGCTAACCATATGAACTAGCATGGAAAGTTGTACTTTTTATGGGGAAGGAGGAAGTCCTCTTTTGATACGTCTAGGGCAGGAAGAATTGAAAGGACATGGTACTTTGTTTGACTTGTATCATGTTTAAGCAAAGTATGGTGTGGGATAAGGGTTTCCAACGGGTAGAGAGTGAAAGAGGGGACAAGAACATTAATGGCTTTGTGTAGTACCATGAATTCAAATTTGGGATAATGGAGTCTCAATAAAAACGTGAGTTTACAATAGTAGGGGGGACCGGTTAGCATTGTGATAAAGAAGAAAACTTGTTTTCTTTTTATTTTGGTATTTATTTGTTTTGGTAAATGGTAATGGTTGTTTGTAGTTCTTATAGAAATGTAGTAGACAATTTAAAAGTATTGTATTTAAGGAAATCAAGTAGTAAAGGTTTCAATAGAATAGGTGAAAAGGATACACGAAGTTTTCTAAATGTGTTGGAAATGTATTTAGTGAAATGTTTAACTTGTATATTGAAAGTCTTAAACAAAATTATATTGACGTGAATAAATGTCGTCTCCTGAATAGAAATTCATATAACGTAAACGAATAATAGACATTCACCCAATAATTTTCATGATCGTCATTAATAAAATTCGAATTTGTACACAAAATACGTGTAAACAATCGGGAACATCAATAGACACACAAGTCTAACCCGAACCATCGCGTTTTACGTAAATTAATTAGATTCAAAATTCACGTTTGTGACATCCGACATCCCTTAAAATGAGTTTTGTCCTCAAAACTAGCATGTCGATGTCCTTATCAAAACAAGATGTGAATCAAATTTTCATCTACCTTTCTCGGTGTTCAATTCGTTCGGTATTCCTTTTAGTTTATTGGCTAAGATTATTTACTATAATCTTATTAGAACGTATGAAAATTTCTTCCGACTTGTACACGATCTTATATAACGTTCCCTAAGTCTTTTCTTGAATGTCACTTTTCTCGACGGCGCCGGTTTTGTTTAACGATTTTTCTCATTATTAATTTTCGCTTCGTCCCACATATTACTTCCACTTTAAAGTGTCGTGTATCGTCAGTTTTCGCCTAAGTGACTATATATCGCCTATTTGAATATCGTTCCACATAGTTTGATTAATACCGTTCACATCAACCGTATTGGTTGATTAATACCGTTCACATTAACCGTCTACTTGGTAGTGATAAGTAGCGTATGCGTCAAGGTTTTTTTTATCATTATTCTTTTTTAGTTTTTTTTTTCGAATCGGTTTCCCAAAAAAAAAAAATTAGAACAATTGATCGTCCTAACACATGGTGGTCAAGACGTTTCTTCCTTTTATATGACATTCCATATTAGATAATTTAGTTAATTAATCAATTTAGGTTGCGCTTCTCCTCGTTTATCTCCTTTCTCATGGAGGGGAAAACGGGTGCACAATTTATAATATTTTTAAATCATAGTTCGTTCGGGTTCCTTCTATGAAGAAAGTATATAATATTTCTTAAGTTTACGAGTATGGTGTGATGCTCAAACATCGTCAAATAGATTTTTGTCCGGACGGCTTCGGTATTCCAATCATATACGAAAGCACGCTTATTTTGACCCAATTGTTCTTTAACATGGGTTATGTTATGAAGAGTTCTGGATATCCGTTAAACTTGGATTTTACTCAAACGACGTTTCGTTCTTCTCATTATTATTTGAAAGTTGTTTCCGATTTTCCAACTCTAATCTATTTGAGTCTACTTGTCGTCAAAATCAATATGGCGCTCTTAGTACTTGCGTGTCACATACGCTCTTGTATGAAATAGTGGCGAAGAAAAATAATTATACTAGGTTTACACGTATCGCGTACTCGGCGCTTTTACTTAAGACGATATAAAAATGTTTGACGTTCATAGCACATAATAAATTTTTCTTTGTCGAATAGGGCAACTTGAATATATTTTTCTAGTACTAATATATTTCATTTTCAAGATGACTACTATGAGCATACTCGCGTTCGACCACGATCATACGTAGTTGATCAGGCTACGTACGTCTCGGGACCAACGGTTGCATCCTACTTTTCATCACAATTTGACTCTTTGAGGTTGTAATTATATATTGGTTGTCCATAGTGCATTTCGTTCGTTATCGTTGTTCACTTTCATAATCAACAAATTTGTGCATAGTTCATTTCATTTGTAACCATTGCTCACTTTTCACAATCGACGAAATAATTCCCATAATTATTCGTACTAGTTCTCGTCGAGTTTATCAATATTTTTTTTTTGTTCTCCACATTGAGTTGGTCGTCAAACCAAGTTCCAAAACTTTACATGGTAGTTCTTACAAAAATATTTCGTTATTAGTTGCGGCGTTTGATTAATAATACCTTTATTAATCTTCTAACTTACATTATTACAATTGTTATTATTCCCACTAATAAGTGTTTTCGATGGTGATTTCTTATACTAAAAATCAATTTTGATATATTCTAAAGAATATTTTACAAAAATATTTTAGTGAAAATTTACTTTATTTATTTCTCTTCGATAGGTAAAGAAAATATTGTTGAAGAAATCTTTTTCTTAAGTAAAATTTTTGGCGGATGAATTTTTCCTCCGACACATGAAAAATAAAATTTTCTCGTTGGTTAAACAAAATAGGCTTTAAAGATAAAACAACACGATTTAATTGAAGACTTGGAGTACGGTTACATAATTAAGTTTTGTTGGTGGTAACATCGACGGACGTCGAGTCACTTGATTTGCATAAAAGTAAAATAGATCATATTACATGAATTTTTCACGCTCTACCCATGACGAGGGTAGAAACCCTTGGGTTGATACTTGAAGATCGTTGGCGTATTTTCCTTGAAAGACAACCGGTGTAAAACGTTGGTGGGGTATTGGACGCTCCTTTCCCTCGAGCTTCCTTCTTGGGCGATTTCAAGTATTTCTTGTCTTACACGACATTCCTCCATGTAGCGTTCCTTCATATTCTTCTCATGGGACTTTACCACTCGGCAATCACCCTCCAAGTGCCCAAAGTCATCACAAAGCATGCAATGGTTCACGCAACTACCCTTGTGGTGGTAGTCACACTTGCGACAATATGGAAGGTTGCCGAGATACTTCTTGTTAAAGATGGGAGTTTTTTTAGGAACATCCTCCCGGAAATTTGTCCTTGCACAAAAAGTAGAGGGTGGTAAGGTTTTTCCTTGGTGAACTCGTGGTGCTTTCCATGAGTGATTCTTTGGTTTAGTCATAGGATGAGGGTTAAACCTTCCGACACCTTGCTTCATGGTGTTAAACCTTGAGTGGTCCTTCAACATATAGCATCTCCCCGCATAAGGCCCTTTTCTTCCACTAACGGTATGATTTACCTTAGTTTTTGAAAGGGTATTTCGAGGTCCAAAAGTGTTAACCGGAGTAGCACTTGTTCCATTAGCTTTTTCGTAAATACTAGGATCCATGGTTCGGTCAACCGTGCAGATACTAGCTTCGAACGCATCAACGGCCCTAATGGCATTTTGGTATTGACGAGTGATGACCTCTTTGAGGTCCTTGCAACCTTGTTCCGTCATTTCAATTTTTCTGTGTAACATTATCGCACAAACGATGTATATTTTGTTAGTTCTTTCATTGTTATCGATTCTTACGATTGTTCGAATTTGACCAAGCTTTTCCCACAATTATTATAATACAATTATCAAGGGATCATATCATAAAAATTCGTACATTTCATTCTTGAACTACATTCCATACATAGTTTTGAAGTTTAGAGTACAAAATTTCATTCAACTAATGAATGGCTTCTTTTAGTCTTGACAACACGTCATACATTTATTACAAAACATCATACTTTTATTAGAAAGGCGAGAAAATCCTAAAGACCTAGGTGGTGTAGGATTTCTTGAATTTGAGCATGATCCGCAGCTTGCCTAGCCTCGTCATCGTTATTCCTCATTTGTAAGATTGCGATCTCGGACTCAGCAGCCTCAAGAGACTCTCGTAACTCGGCTATCACTAAGTCCTTGTCCTCATCTTGCGCGGTAAGGAAATCCACATCGCCCTCTACATCCTCTAGACGGCCTATCAGGTGTTCTACATCGAATCCGAGTGCTTCTGAAGTAGGCTCGTCTTCTGGGGAAAGAGCAACATTAGGTGGTGGTGATGAAGAACGGTTTCTTTTTCTAGAAGTTCCAGGCATTGTTGTAGGTATAAGAGTGTGGATTGGCATAGTGGTAGTAGTAGAAATATTTGGGACGATAGAAGGAAGTCCCGTAGTGACATTTGGCATCATGACTGGCGAATCTTGCTCATCATCCGAATTTATTGTGATCACGCTCCGGATGGGGGTAATTTCTTTTTCAGATTCGGATTGCAAAATGATAAACGGAATGAGAGGCATTTTTCCCTTTTTCGCCTGTCACCAAATGTGAAACGTCGGTTATTAGATGGTTAAAGGTGGAGTATTTTTCTAAAGTTCTAAAATTAGAAATGAGTTGCATGATGTCTTGTAAACTTTCTTTTATTTAGAGTAAGTTCTCGTACATCGATCCATAAGTCTACTTAAATGTCCAAGTAGTCCTTACACGGAAAACAATAAGTAAATCGTGGAATGTTAAAGTCCTCTAGCATACTCTTCCACATACTTATTATTTGTACTTTCTCTTAGTAGTGATTATGTATGGATGGATAAATACAATTATCCTTAATAAATTCTTTCATCAATTTAGGTCTATTACGACGTTCATTTTTGTGCAATTTCCTCTTGTTAAACGTTTGTTACTTGCAACTCGGATGAGTAAGTATGTTTTTTAGTTTTTAGTCGGCTTACGGCTATTACATAGCATGTACTAGTTCTTGTTCATTCATAAGTCTTTCCTTAACTTAGTATTGCTAGTTCGTACACTTTCGACAATTTTTACACCTTGAAAAATTGTTAATTTGATTTAAACGAGTCGAGTACTAAAATTTTATCACAAAAATTTCATCACAAGAATTGTTCCATATGTTTTTAATCTGTAATCGTTCAAAATGTTCAATTCGAGCAACTACTAAATTTTATTACAAGAATTTCTCTGATTTTGGAATATGTTCCGTTATACCTTATATGTTTCGTTTATCTTGCTCTCGTCTAGCGTTTTGCTCGCAATCTTAGATAAACTTTACATTCATTGTTGTATATTTATATCTTGCATTTAGGATCTCAATATACGCCCACATTTCGCATCTGGGGTTCTCAAATATCGCACAACGCGATAATCCCTTTGATGTAGAAATTGGCATAATTGTTTAACCCAGGGTAAAACCCTTTAATTTATATCTATATCGTAACTTCGAAATTTATAACAACGTCATAATAACTTAGTCGCAACCAATGGACTAAAAGAATTTTGATTTGTCTTTGCGTAATTTATTTCCAATAAAGTTTTCTTTGATAACCATTTGACTTACGCGTCAGCGCATTTATAGATAGTTCATATATCGCGGAATTTGTTTGTTCTTTGAATTGTAGTATTCTTTGGAGCATTACAAGAGTAATACTTGTACTAAGTGTTTTATCGTCATATGTCATTTTAATTAGTGACATCATCGTCGTTCCTCGGTCGCATTCAATTTCAATTCGAAACCGTTAATTAATGTAGGTCACTTTTACTCAACCGAGTCTACTATAAATGTTTAGTGGAGTAACAATTTACCGAACCCAGTAAATAGTTGCTCCTCTCGACATTTATAATAGTATCGCTTGATTCAAGTATCACTACAAATTAACACACTACCAAACCCATGGTAAATAAATATATTCATATAGTTTTCGTTCTAGGAATCATGGCGATATTTTTAATTCGGCGCATAGTAATATGAGACACAAAACGTTTCGGTAGTCGATAATAGTCCCGCAGACTATCTAAAATATAAGTATGCGTACGCTTAATCTCAAAGGAAAATATATAAATGGCACAAACCATTCAAATAAATATGGCACAAACCATTTAAACAAAGATGGCACAAACCATTCAAATAAATATGGCACAAACCATTTAAACAAAGATGGCACAAACCATTCAAATAAATATGGCACAAACCATTTAAACAAGGATGGCACAAACCATTTAAATAAATATTGCACAAACCATTTAAACAAGGATGGCACAAACCATTCAAATAAATATGGCACAAACTGTTTGCGTATCGTAACGATCCATACAAGGATGTTTTAAAAATCGTTTTATTACATGTCCCTATGGTTATCACTCAAACATGGGAAGGGGAATACCTAATGATAATAGCACGTAGCAATCAAACTAAAAACTTAGCTTGCAAAAATCATAAACTATTTCAAGTCACAACTTACTTGTATCGAAGACGTGGAGTGAAGTGGTTCTTGGAGATTTTTGAGAGTCAGTTATAGTCTAGAATTATTTTTCCAACAACAAAATTTTGACTCGCGTTTATAAAAATCGTTTTATAAAATAACCTAGTTCTCTATAACTACGGCTCTGATACCAATCTGTCACACCCCCAATTTATCAGAGTAATACAACACAATGGGGTGCGACGGTCATGACTATCACAAGACATAGATACAAAGAACGACTATTTAAAAGCCGTTTAATTTAATTAAAAGCATAAAACTTGTTTCGGAAGCGAATTTACATAAGATCATAATAAAATATTGTTTCAAAAGATTTTAACATCGATCCAAATATCCATACACTAGTCACGACCATTTTTATTAAAAATCTCCCATGCACAACCACGTCACTCCTCCGTCTTGATACCTGAGAAAAACATTGCTAAAGCGTCAAAACAAAGGTTGGTGAGTTCATAGGTTTAGTTACAAAATTAATGTGATGAACCATAAGATTTGATCAGGCAACCGGCATATAACCAAAACATGGCTATAATCAAAATAGTATACGTTTGTATTCCTACGCCTAAGCTCGTGACACCGAAGCGTTAACCTCAACCAACAAGATATAATAAAAGCCCGAGCAAATGCCTATCCCGAAGCATTTGTAACACCTCAAATGTAAGTGTATCTAACTTTGGTCACACAACCAAATTAGATAGGGAGGTTAGTCCCGATAGATCTATCCATAACATTCGCGCTTACACAAAGTAATTAACGGTTCACGATAGTGGGCTAAAGCATCTAGAGATATCGCTACTTAGACATCATGTAGGCAAACGTATCAGTTTAAGGCACTTATGTTCATCCGTTAAAAACGAGCAACGTTCTCACCCCAAAATAGTTAAAGCAATTAAAAGTGGGGCTATGAAACTCACCTCGATGAAGTAGTGATTATGATCAATAAAGATAGCATGGAAAATCAAGGCACGCAAAACGATGCGTAAACGATCTACTCATAACCTAAGTAAAATATTCGTACTTAGGCTAAATACAGTAAATAATAACGTACAGTGCACTTGGTTGATAATTTATACTTGCTCCTGATTTATAAAAATGTTTTCATACATTTTTCATGTTCAACCATTTTAGTCACGAGGTCAACTTTGGGCTTGAATATCTCGTTAAATATTAGTACGAAAAATAAACGGGTTCCTGTTATAGAAACTAGGACGCGAGGTCTTCGATATTTGATAAATATCACATTTTTATGAGGTCTCTTAGTGCAGCATTTAATTAGCCAAAGTGGCTCACTCGCAAACAGAAGTAAACAAGTAATGTCCAATTATTTACAAGTGTTAATCAAGCAATTTTTGAAAGCGATTTCCGAGTTCGTTACTCAACATTAAGACGAACGGAAAAATGTTATGAAAACTAGGCTGTGTCGTCCTTAACAAGGTATTTTCAGGTTTTCGGGCACGATCTTTAGGTCGGTTAAAACTAGGCACAAATTTACTAAATTATTTGTACTTGTACTAAAACAACGTTAACGGCATGGTCTTGGGGTCATACATTCTGTCATACGTCTCTCTACACGCCACAATTTGGTGGTTTTTGTTTTTGTGTTGTCTATGGTATTTGGTCTTATATGCATGACAACACATTTACATACTTATGTTAGTAAGTAGCAATGTTTACTTTTCTTTGAAGTAAAATGTTGCTCTTCCTTTGGTCTTGTGAGCCCAGGTTACACGAAGCAACAAAAGGGGGTGTCCCTACTTGCTATCATATGTTAACATACATACACAGATAATACATCATGGCAAAAACAAGAAAATAATTTGTTGTGCTTTCTTACTGCTCACTCAGTGTACCCCTAAAGAAAGTATGGGTCATTTGCAAGTATTGTCACTGTCTACCATCTCTATACAAGCATCATCTATAGCATTCTATCCACACTTATATCAAGTTCACAATAATTCATGCACATGACCCTATACACGGCCTTGACAGTACACTAGTACACTCAAGGGGTTCGTTTATCGTACTCACATTCAAACCTTTACACACATCACCCAAACACATGACGCATAGTTTTATTTGCATATGTTGGTTCCCTGTTGTTGAAGTATTTCTCATGAAAACTCACATACCAGTTACATAGTGATATTAGAAGGTTATAACATGCATACTCGACCATTCAGTTAAGGTTACATACACGCACGCATACATGTCTTACATTTCTTTGTTTTGCCTACTGATATCATGCTTGAATACACGTAGCATCTACACATAGCATACATGTACAGTAAGTTACCTAGCATACAACCTAAGGAAAAAGAAAAACATGCGCCTACTGTTTTCTTGCTGTCATCGCAGCAGGGTACCCAAAGGGAAATTGTTGTACTTGTTTTATTCATAGCATTCATGGTCATACATATACACAACATGCTCCTTTCCCTTATTTCGTTTCACTGTTCCTTCTAGTTACTGTTTGAGGCAGAAATCTTACCCATTTTAGTTTATTTATATTAGGCTACTGTTGGTTCGTTATTGTTTTAGCTATGTTCTACCTTCTTGTTTCTTCCTGCTCGTTCACTCACACCAACGAATACATACCCTACTTTTGAAAGGTCTGAATTTCTTTGGTCATCTTTGTAGTACGCATGGCTATACTTCCTTTATATTAACCATGGTGAAAAGAACATTCACTAGTATGCACAAGGAAATAACAAAGGAGTGGGTTTTCTTGTTTTACTCTCTGTTGTCTGTACCTACGCACGTAGGACACAACATATAGTTTTAAACGCCTACTGTTACATACACACCCTATTATTGTTCTGTGTCCTTACATACAAGTACTCATTTACAATGTCTATATATAGTTTGCATGCCACTGTTTTACTTAGCCATTGCTTACCATACATGGAGTCTTATTCAAACAAACAATACACATAGTCTCACATAAAATCATACAAAAAAACTATGCAAGGAGCATATAACATACATTTTCGTGGCTATACACACAGGGGTTCATAGCTTATTCATGTATACAACATCGAACGTGCTCAAACACATCCTATTCACTCAAATATATCACGTTGGCAGGTGGTTATTTATATGCATACGTTCATACAAGTCTTTGTCCCTAGTAGGGTTCTTGGTTATGCCATACACAAAATCACATATTAACCCTTATACATGTCATCACTTATGAAAACCAAACCACCAAGGTTTATTCACGTTTATCATATCATTCACAAATATAGGGTCTCATGTTCCGAATCTTTAAGTCCTACACCTCATGCGTACAATGTTTGTCCATGATTCGGTTTAGGTTATTATTCATATACATAACACCCCCAACCCGTAACTTATTTAGTTAAATTTCTTGGTTTCAAAGTTTTGAGCAAGTATACTATTTATCAACCATGTGTAAACTAATAAGGGTTAGAGTGAACTTACAAACGTCCTAATGTTATGAGGAATTGTGGTGCACAAGGGCTAGGGCTTTACAAACGTCTACACTTGATGCCACAATTTACAAATCTTCTATAATCTCTTTTCCTTAGGCAGTGACTTGGAGAACCATAAGGGTGAAGTAGAAGTATACGTATGTGTGTTTTGATGAATGAGTTATGTGGGTGTTTAGTGGTAACTAGTGGTGCTATTTATAGGAATGTAAGTGAGTTAGGGTTAGTAAAACTTAGTTAGGACATAGTTATCTTTCTAGTTTGATTTCAACTAGGGCTAACCATATGAACTAGCATGGAAAGTTGTACTTTTTATGGGGAAGGAGGAAGTCGTCTTTTGATGCGTCTAGGGCAGGAAGAATTGAAAGGACATGGTACTTTGTTTGACTTGTATCATGTTTAAGCAAAGTATGGTGTGGGATAAGGGTTTCCAACGGGTAGAGAGTGAAAGAGGGGACAAGAACATTAATGGCTTTGTGTAGTACCATGAATTCAAATTTGGGATAATGGAGTCTCAATAAAAACGTGAGTTTACAATAGTAGGGGGGACCGGTTAGCATTGTGATAAAGAAGAAAACTTGTTTTCTTTTTATTTTGGTATTTATTTGTTTTGGTAAATGGTAATGGTTGTTTGTAGTTCTTATAGAAATGTAGTAGACAATTTAAAAGTATTGTATTTAAGGAAATCAAGTAGTAAAGGTTTCAATAGATTAGGTGAAAAGGATACACGAAGTTTTCTAAATGTGTTGGAAATGTATTTAGTGAAATGTTTAACTTGTATATTGAAAGTCTTAAACAAAATTATATTGACGTGAATAAATGTCGTCTCCTGAATAGAAATTCATATAACGTAAACGAATAATAGACATTCACCCAATAATTTTCATGATCGTCATTAATAAAATTCGAATTTGTACACAAAATACGTGTAAACAATCGGGAACATCAATAGACACACAAGTCTAACCCGAACCATCGCGTTTTACGTAAATTAATTAGATTCAAAATTCACGTTTGTGACAATCGTGGAATGGTCGGCCAACTCGATAGACATTAGTGAAGGAGTAAGATTAGGAAGATTGAGCGACTTGAAGATTGCAAGTGGCATCAAGTTAATGCTAGCACCAAGATCGGCCAAGGCAAAGCATTCCTCCATATCTTGGATTGCACAAGGGATCAAAAATTTACCGGGATCATCGACTTTTTGAGGTATGCGATTAAGATAAACCGACGAACAACTAGACAATTGGTGCAATTTCTCCTTGTTGTTCAACATACTCTTAAAGTTAGCGGCAAATCGAGGCATCAAGACCAAAGCATCGGCGAAACTCACATTAAAGTGCAAATCACGAAACATTTTCATAAAAAGCTCAAATTGGTAATTGTCGCGCTCTTGTCGTTTCTCCTTTCTAAGTCCCGATGGATAGGGAAAAGGTGGTGTTTGTTGAGGCATAGGCATAGCCTTTGGAATCTCGGGTTCCAATGTTGGTAAAGGGTCAACCGTAGGTGTGGCATGAGCGGTACTTCGTGGGATTGGGACATGCTCCTTTTGGACCACCACCTCGGGTTCTTCCTCAATTGCTTCCTCCGTAGGAGCAATTGGTTGATGAGTCGGTTCCTTAAGTGTCTTACCACTACGTGTGGTAATCACTTTCATCTCACCCTTAGGGTTTGATACGGTGTTGCTAGGAAGACTACTCGAAGACGGTTTACACATTATTGCCTCAAACATAGATGAGATTTTATCTTCAAACTTGGATTGCCTCTTCTCGGCTTTAACCATTTCTTGTTTTATCTCATGTTTCCCTTGTTCCATTTTTTGTTGGTTTTGTTGTAAACTAGTTACGGTTCCTTCCATCTTGTTGGTATGGATCTTAAGTTCATTAGCTAACTCATTTTTCAACTCTTTCTTCAAGTCGTTCTTAAACTCGGATCTTAGGCTAATGATTTCTCTTTGAATATTGTCAAACCTAGCATCATTTCCATTAGCGTATTCAACAAATTCACTTGGAAGATCTTTCAATGTTTGCAAACCTTTGTTGTTGTTTTGAAAATCATTTTGATTTTTGTTTGAAACTTGATTATTAGCCCCTTGATTACCATAGTTTCCTTTGTTGAAATTGTTTTTGAAACCAACTTGATTGTTGCGATAGTTGTTGTTAGCATTTTGATTTGAACCAAAACCCGGTGGAGTCAATTGATTAGAGCGGGTAACTTGACCGTTTTGGTTGTAATTTCTCGTGGCCGCGTAGGCACTCGAAGTGTTACCACCGTTGGTAATGCACTCGGAGAAATCATGACCTCCACCACAATACATGCACGAAACCTCAACCGCTTTAGCCGTAGCGGGAGCACTTGGTTCACCAACTTTAAACTCAATCAATAGACCTTTAAGTTTATCAAAAATATTGTTTTCTAAGTTCGCCTCAATTTGGCAAGCATCGATGGTAGTAGACAAAGAAGGTGAAGCCGAAGATGAAGCCTTACGAACACTAGACGTGCTACGAGGACTATACACCTTAGATCTATTCTCAATTATCACCAAAGCTTCCTCAACCGTTTTACACAAAAAATTACCACCCGCGGCGGCATTTAAATAATCCCTTTCATGATCATTAAGCCCATTGTAAAACGTGTCAATTTGATGCAAGTCGGAAAAACCGTGATGAGGACATTCATGTAACATCTCCTTAAACCTATTCCAAGCCGTTGAAAAACTTTCATTAAACTCTTGTGCAAATTTTTGAAATCTAGTTTTTCAAATACGTAGTCTTAGAGGGCGGAAAAAATTGGTTCACAAACTTAGAAACGAGATCCTTCCACGTCAATATAGAATTGGGTGGCTCTTTCTCTAACAAAATTTTAGCGGGCCCCGCTAAGGAATACGGAAAAAAGCATCATCTTAATCGAGTCATTCGAGACATCCTTAAACTTGCAAGTGGCGGTAAGACGATTGAATTGGCGGATATGGTTGTGTGGATTGTCCTTTTCATCACCACGGAATTTGTTGTTTTGGATCATCGACAACAAACCCGTTTTCACTTCAAAATTCTCCGCAAGGATAGCGGGAATCACAATAGCCTCTCTATAACCCTCGGTGGGTGCTTGAAGTAACTCCATCATAGTTTGATTCGCCATGGT
This sequence comes from Glebionis coronaria, assembly GCA_025667525.1. Lineage (NCBI taxonomy): Eukaryota > Viridiplantae > Streptophyta > Magnoliopsida > Asterales > Asteraceae > Glebionis > Glebionis coronaria. Next base: position 175,579,413 of record CM046876.1, on the reverse strand, counting down.
TGGTGTTTCTCTTACAATGGGTTCGTCAATAGGAGACTCCTCACTAGAAAGATTGGGAGTGGGAGTTTTGTTCTTTCGTTTACGTGCACCTCTTGCTTGATTACGAGTTAGCATAAACGTCACGTACAACGAGGGGATAAGCAAAGAAGATTCTTTTTGGTGTTTTGTATTTTTCAATTTTTTTGTGGTTTTTGATTGTATTAACCTTTTTGGATTTTGGTGAATGTATTAAGTAGACACAAATCTACAAATCTCCTCCTTAATCAAATCTCTTGATTAAAGAAGCCTCAAGGAATGAAAACGATCACCTGAAGTGAACGCCTTCAATGACTTTAGAACGTTGGTGCAACACCAAAACGTTCAAGATGGTTTAATCAATGAAACCAAGAAAATATATAAGATACTTAGTAATACTTTGGGCGGCAAAACCCTCGATTAGCTCTCAAAATCAAGTACTCACAAGCAAGCGGGGAAACGAGGCGGCGCGAAGCACTTAAGAGACTTTTTCCTTAGGATATATTTTATAATATCCGCCTTATACCCACCTTATAGTTTGTATTTTTCAAAATTGAGCTTCACGAAAGTATTTATCTATTTTTGCCTTTTTCTTTGGTTTGAGATTCGAATACAATGATTGGGTAATGACCTCCCAAGTCAAGGTTGTGATTTCTCACGTATTTGGAGTACTTGTGAATTTATTGTTCTACGTATACAATATAGTAATAGTATTCACACAAAAATCAAAAACCGATAATACGTATTAGTAGAGTGCTACTAATACAAATAGTATTTTTGTTAGTATATAAAAACAACAATTCCAAATCAAAACACAACACGCCTCCCCGGCAGCGGCGCCAAAATGATAGTTGTAAATTAGCACTTGTTTAAGAAAACAAGGCAATTAGGGCAAGTGTTAACAAGTAGTTTAGGAAAACCACGAGCTATGACCCTAAAATGAGTTCGTTCTCAAGAAGGCTAGTGTGTTATGAGTGTAATGATTTGGATTAACTTTGTGATTATATTTGTGAGAAAGTAAAATAGAAATGGGATAAGAAGAGAATGACGGTTACGATGTCGTATTAAACTAAGACGAAAAAGGTGTACACGTAAAATCGTAAAAAAAGCACTAAAATTAAAATTTTACCCTAAAAATTTCCAAAACTCACTAAAAATCCACAAAAATATTCTAAGAGTTTACAAAAAATCCAAACTTGCCAAAACCTTTTCATTAATTAAATAATGACTTTTTTATGCTAATTAAAGCCCTAAAAATCAAAATTAACTATTAAAAAGTCCAAAACAAGATCTTAAAGTTTGTAAACCTTTAAAACAACCTAATTAAGCTAAAAAGTATTTTTCAAAATTTTAAAACCACTAAAAACTATTTTTAAACAATTAAAGCTATTAAAATAAATTAAAACTTAAATTAAATCTAGAAAATAATTAAAAGACCCTAAAAATATTTGGAAAGTTAAAAAATTCCTAATTAAGTTTCTACAATCTAGGAAAAATATAAAAACTTAGAAAATCAGACTTTTAATTTTTAACAATAAAATAATATTAAAATATTATTAAAAATCCAAAAATCATAAAAAAATTCTAAAAAGTTGCAAACTAGCTAAATTTAACCTAAATAACTCAGAAATGAACTTGAAATTACCTAAATACCCTTAATGGGCCTAGAAAATGGGCTAAACCCAAAACAGATCCTTAATTGGCCAAATTTGAGCCCAATAATAAAAAGTGGTCCAAATAAGCCCAAAAAGCACTACTTGACTCAAAATTTGATTTTAAGCAACTCTTCCAAAGGCCCAAAAGCTGAAAGTGTGAAATAAGCTAGCTTATACCAAACAGCTTATTCTTAATGGGCTTTTTGGCCCATTAAGCTATAAGCTAATGCCATAAGCTCAAATTAGACACACAAGCTTCTTTTGTCCTAAATAATACTTCTGTAAAAATAAATTTGAAATAAGCCCAAGGAATAAGCCTGAAAATGCAATAAGCAATCTACAGAAAACGACAAAATAGTCGTTTTTGAGTTCTAGGCCACCCCAAAAGCTGATTCAAGTTTCTAAAGCTTTCAAATGACTTAATTAAGCAAAATCAACAAAGAGTTTTCAAATAAGCTGACTCAATAAGCTGGAAAATGCAAATAAGCACTTATGTAAAAGTCAAATAAGTTGGTTTCCTAGCAAAAAGTCAAAGTCAAAGTCCAATAAGCTCCAGTCTAATCAAATGGGTCAAATAATGAAGATCTATCACAAAAAATAAGTTGTTGCAAGTCTAGATAAGCTAAAATAGCTTATTGATAAGTTGATGACAAATTAACACTAGCAGAGGCTAGTTTTGGGTGTTGAGCAGTGGAAACTTTTTCCACTGCTTGACTTGTTTGACTTTTTGTCTTTAGTGACTTTTTTGGAGATTCAGATTTCACAAAGGCACCCAAATGATCTTTGGATCAAAAGGAGTCAATAACAATCAAAAAATCACAACCACAATCACCCAATTGATACAGTTTAATCAATAAAGCACCAGATCAAGCACAGACATGAACAAATAAGCAAAACAGGTTCAATAAGCACTTAGAGCAATATTCAGCCAGCCAAACTCAACCAAATGCATACACAAGCTATTATAAACTCAAATAAACAAGTCTAAACAGGTTTCATGCAATGATTCAAAGTATTAAGCAAGATTCAAGCACCTTAAGTTACTGATGAACACAAGAACATGCAGTTTTACACTTTGCTAATGTATTTGACCAATAAGCCAGATTCAAACCTCAATATCAATCAAATAAGTTATAATAATGATGTTTTAACAACTTTCAACCCTAAGCATGCACAAATACTAGATTTCACCAAAATCTTAGGTCAAAAACAGTTAAACTCAACAAGTTATAGCAGATTGTTTCATTCAAGGTTTCAAACCCAAAAACTTGTAGCAAAACACTCTCCACCAAGCATATATCAGATATAGAGCACAAACACAAACTTTCCACAACACAATAGCAAGATATCAACTCAAACAGGTAGACCCAAACACCCTTTTTACTTTTCAAAACAAATTTTAAACAAGTAAAAGTATGATTCAGTTTACCAAATGATTAAACTAGCATACTAATAACATTAACATGCAAGATTAAGCAGATTCAAGCCAAGAAAACAACAAGAACAACAATAGAGCACAAATCCACAAAATATCCAATTTTTATCAAATTTTCAAGGTTTCAAGACAAACCTCATGGATGTACATCCACACCCACAAATTTATGAGCTTATGTGCTAGCAAGAACAAGCACAAGCTTCCAATAACAACCCTGCTAAGATTCAACAAGGTTAGAAGCACAAAATCAAAACAGAAAGGTGACTTTTTGGAAAATAAACTTGATTGATGCAACCTTGTTACCCCACACTTGATTATCCCCAAGTTATAAGCCTCACCACACCTTAATATCACAATTAGGATGCTATGATCAGCCCTATAACCCAAGAATTCCAAGGTTTGAACAAGAACTTAGCAAAATATCAAATTTTGATCCAATGTGTAATTTCTTACACAAGGTTTAAAAAACGTTTTAAGGTCCAATTACAGTTAACAAATATCATAAAAAAGCTTAAAATAAGATGGCACTTGGTCTTTCTTCAACACACTTAACACACTTTCATTAACAGAAAAGAGGATTTACAAGTAGTTGAACAAGGAAAAACCAAAAGCAGCTGTGCAAATGAGACCCTATGGCTTTATATAGAGCCTTACATGTGAACTAAGAACAGATAAAAACTATAAACCCTAATGCTTGAAGTACCAAAAATGCCCTTGGGATTTTGAAATTCTTGGAATCATGTGACGGATTCTTGGCTGTTTGTGGAGCTGGCAAGCATGTGAAGTTGATCAAGGGCTCATAAGATGCTTAAGTTTGAAGCAAGAAGCGTGGTCGTTGGATGACTGACAGCCTTTGTCATTTTCCCCCAAAGTGTAGCAGGGGAATCTTGTGTGGGGCTGTTGGTTGGTGGGGTGTCAAGTTTATGAGTTGGGTTGTGTTTATTAGCACCCTAATCACTATTCTGGAAAAGCTTAAGGGTTAATTCATGGTAATTAAGAAATACCCAAACGTGTTCATCATGTGAATAGTGGTGGTTTTGATCTGATTTTGTTTTTAAATCATGTGTTAGGCGCCAATTTAAACTAATCAGTTAAGATTAGTTAATAAATGGGGTGAGTGGGATCTGATGTGGAGGGGTGGAGTGTTATGATTGGTTGAAGTGGTGAGTGGGGTGAGGTGGCAGCATGTGGTTGGTTAAGGTAAGTATCTTGTCTGGCCAAGAATAACCCTCCTTCTCTTCTTCTCTTGTCTTTTCAATCAAACTTGCTATCAACGCCAAAATCCTTTATAACAACTTTTGTGTTTTCACACTTTTGCCCCAAAAAGTTCTTTAAAATAAATTCAGGGGTATTTCTTGCCATGTTGTGATTCTTGAAGGGCTGATTTGGTAATTTCTTCAATGGTAATGGTCTTGACTTGTATATTTGATATTTTGGAGGACTGAAATTGCCAAGTCATAATGATTGAGGGACCATTTTTGCCAAATCTTCAAAGTTAAGGGTCCTTTTGGTAATTTTGGTATTTTTAAAGGACCAAACTTGTAATTTCTTGTACTTTGAAGGACTTCATGATATATTTGACTTTGTGGAGGATAACGGTTGACAATTTAGCTTTGTTGAGGGGCCAAACTTGTCAAATCTTCAAAGTAGAGGGCCCTTTTTGTAATTTTGACAAACTTTAGGGACCAATCTTGTAATTATGAAGATACAAGGGTATAAAGTGTCAATTCTTCCATATTGGAGGGCCCTTCTTCATAAGTCTTCAAATCTTCAAGGGTTTTTCTTGGGAAAGTCTTCATTAGGGCTTGGTTCATTGTGCGGCTTCGTTTCCCGTGTTCGTTTTTGCATGATTCTTGTGATCTTTTGTCATTTTCTCAATTTCCGTACCTAAAATACACAAGAAACAAACACAAGCATATATATGGGTATTTTGATGATATTTAATGCATTTTAAGCCCTTTTTAGACGATGAGACTATGTATAAAAGTAGTCTCATCAAATGTCACTACGGACCGACCGGAGGACATTACACAGCGAACACCACCGCTAAAAAAGTGTTCAAGGTTGGCTTTTACTGGCCTACGATTATTCGTGAAGCTCATACCTCAGTACGATTATGCGAAGCATGTCAAAGGACTGGAAATCTTTCAAAGATAGATGAAATGCCTCTCAATAACATCTAAGTCTGCGAAATCTTTGATGTGTGGGGTATCGACTTCATGGGACCATTTCCTAAATCCTATAAATGTGGATACATTTTAGTCTCCGTCGACTATGTATCAAAATGGGTCGAAGCTCAAGCCTTGCAAACTAACGATGCAAGAGTTGTTATAGCATTCTTAAAGAAATTATTCTGTCGTTTTGGAATTCCAAAAGCACTAATAAGCGACAGAGAAACTCATTTCTGTAACAAACTCATGGACAAAATCATGAAAAGATATGGAGTTAACCACCGATTTTCCACATGTTACCACCCTCAAACGAGTGGCCAAGTTGAAAACACTAATAGATCTCTTAAACGAATTCTTGAAAAGACCGTCCAAAACAACCCTGCTTGTTGGTCTAAAAAATTAGAAGATGCTCTATGGGCCTTTCGTATCGCATTCAAAACACCAAGTGGAACCACACCGTACAAACCCTTTTATGAAAAAACATACCATTTTCCAATCGAAGTTGAACACCGTGCATATTGGGCACTTAAGAACTGTAATCCCGATCTTATTGCAGCTGGAGAAAAACGTATATTCTAACTTCGTGAGTTTCGACATCAAGCTTATGAAAGTTCTCGTTTATATAAAGAACGAACGAAAGTTTGGCATGATCGCAAATTAATAATAAGAAAAGAATTCAAACATGGAGATAACGTACTTCTCTTTATCTCGAAATATAAATTCAAACAACCTAAACTTACTTTGAGATGGACTGGACCTTATATAGTGAAACAATAATATCCATCTGGATATATTGAACTATATGGTCGAGAAAACACAACTTTTATTGTCAATGGACATAGACTCAAGATCTACCATGAAGAAGAAGTGTAACACCCCACTTGTATAAGTGGACCGTTACGTGTATTTATGGCGTGTCATCAAAGCATAAGGTAAATGTCCTAAAACATTAAATGACCATAACGGAAATACCGGAATCAAACATCGGTAATCCAACCTAAGCTCAAAACATAAAAAGTAAATACTGAAGAAAAAGGACTAAACAATGTCCAAATAAGCAGAATAATGTAAGAAATGCATAAAGTAAGAAGTCTGGATAGCTTCCATCCAAACGCACATGCTCTCAGAATCCTAAGAGTGTCCTGGTGTACCTGCCGTTAGAACATGAAAGGAACTACGGCTGAGCATAACGCTCAGTGAACGGATATAAAGCATGATAAGGAATTACTGAAATGAAACATATGATGAGATACTGGAGCTGTAAGACTGATAAGTAAAGTTGCAGCGGAAATCTATGTATAATCTGTAAAGTCTGTTTCATAAATAATAAAGCTGAACTGTTATCTGTTAAATCTGAAAACATGCATTTACTGTATTTTAATTGCCAGAGCTTATATAGGTCACGTGCTGTAACAACCGTGCATGAATAACTGTAGGGGTGACATCGTCATGCTGTAGAGGGGTGACCTCTAAATAACTGTGCTGGGTGGAGGGATCAGCTCCAATGTGAAGGATGTAGAGCACACACCACATTCACCCTGATAACTTGTAACACTTATAATCCTAGGATGCATCCATACGCCCCACTAATAATACTGATAAAATGGCCAAGCTGAGCTGAGTGGGACGATGCAGGATATCACTCTCCTGCATGTGAGTCACGACACCGGTGCCTCTAGTGCCGTGGTTACGGTACCTCCGTAACTAGTACATAAACTGGTCGTGCTTGCATATAATGCTCAGGCAATTTATTTAGTTATTATTATTATTACTGATAAACTTAAACATATACTGGGGAAAAACATTTGGCTGAAGACGGGGAATCCTAATCATGCATAGAAAGGAAGTCCTTACTGAAAGGACGGAAATCCGTACCTCGTGTCCAGTAATGAAATAAGAATGAAAGCTGAAATATCTACTCCAACTTCACGTGAGCTATATGATAACGGACGTGTATGAGTCGCTTGTTCATCAGTAAGTTACTTGTTCTTAGTTTTTAATTGCTTGTTCATGACTTGTTTTACTTGTCCATGTCTTATTATGTCTTTCCTTAATTTTATACTGGTGTTCTTGATTAATGTATTTCATTTTTCATGTGTGATTATACTTGATATTTTTTTATAATTAGTAACTTTCTAAAAAAAATAGATTTCCATATATGGTAACCAACATACCTACATTCTATAATTCATAAACTATTACTATAGTTTATGAACAGATTATACTAGTTTATTATTAATAGTATCATGTTTAACTACATAAGCTGGTGTTGTTTTCATTGTTCCATATATATATGCATGCATACATTATTTAGTTAACACATTAGGACCATCCTGCTTCTAAACGTCCTTCGATATGAAACCCGAAACGACAAAAGATCTTTAGTTACTATGAGCATATATTACTTTAAAAACTGCATATCCTTTATCAGTGCATTCAAACGTCCCCTGAATTCCTTTAGTTGTTCGTTTCGATAGCGGTTAAATTAATTGTCCATGATAAGTTTATCAGTTTACATAACGAGAACCCTTTATAGCCTTAAAACCTTCGACTAACAGCGAGACGAGTTATTTTGGAACTCTGAATTTTTATTCTTATCGTAAAAAGAAACGTGAGTATATGATTAATACATAGTATGGCTTGAGGGTTACCTTGTGACAAGTATAGATCAACTATAACCTTAGAACGAACTCGAAATCGATCACGTACATACACTGAAACTTGTCCCGAGAACCAACCCGATAAGGAACTCGTTCCAACCTCCTTGCAACTCGAGAACTTAATTCAAACAAGAACCAAAAACCCGAACAGACTCAAACTAGAACAACTTGGATGCGTACAATAACATATATCGAACAAGGTTAACGTCATGAACTCGGACTTTGGGTTGTCCTACCGTCCATTGCTTCTTGATTATGCAGCTTTTGGTGATCATATTTGTTATATTATGGAATGACAGTAAAATAGGCCGCGTAATATAAAAATTTATGCCAACATTGTTGCTGTAATCAATGGGATTTGTTTTGAAATGTTAGACGAAAAATCTTCTAAGCAAATAAAAGATTTAATGTAAATGGTCACTGACCAATATTAATAATTATAGTCAAACAACCAACTGCTCTAGAGCAGTTGGCCACCCAAGTCCCTCCTAAAGCTTGGGGAGGGGGTTTGGTCATGGGTTCAAGTCTTGCAAGAGACAAAAACCCATGATTTTCCTCCTTAGTGCGAAGCCATGAGTTCTAGGGGTTTCCCCTAGTGGTTCGGGTCCCGGGGCCTGCCCGTTATGGATGGTATAACTCGGGGGTCGGATTTCAGTGAGATTGAGGTGCCGTTCTAAAAAAAATAAAAAAAAAATAAAAAAAAAAAAAAATAATAATTATAGTCAAACTTGCTAATTTATTTTCTTTAGAAAACATGTGTGCTGCGTTTATGGACGTGTAGAAACTAGCACTTCGTACAAGACGGAATTCAGTTTCGATGTGATCCGTTACTTTTGACCCAGTTAATGCTATAACAACTTTTTCTTTAAACGCTGTCATATATTGTCTATATTATACTAGTCTAAATCGATTTACAAAGCTGATTATGGCATGATTTGTAATCTTCTAAATATGTTGTATCAGATTTACATGATAATTATGTAGTCATGATGAAGATTGTAGTTTCAAATATAAATAATATTTTATTTTATTTTTATTTATTTAAAACAAATATCTTAAGTTATATATCTATAACAAGCTAGAAATTATATCAAAAGCTTATTATTTAAACTTTACGTTATATTCATGAAATAAAATGAAAATCAGATTTTTTTGGGTTTTACAACTCTTCGTCTCTAAAAAATAATTCGTCCTCGAATTAAGGATGCGATAATGCTGTGGTTTTATAATTCTTCCCCTCTAAAAAGGAGAAATTTGTCCTCAAATTAAAGGTAGTAAGCTGATGAAGTTATAAAAGCCGGGAAAGACACATAGGCTGAAAGAACGAGAAAGCTAGAAGGACATATAGGTTGAAAGATAATTCGTACTCGAATTAATACATAATGCTGATGAAAGGTATAAACATGACATGACTGAAGTGGACATGTAACGTGACATGGCTGAAGAGGACATGAAACGTAACATGACTAAAAGAACTTAACTGAATCTATTTAAGGAAAAGAATGAGAGGTCCGGATGGGCTCCTTCGTTCCGAGTGGCTTCCCGCTCGAGACGATTCCTTCAAGGGTCTAAACATAATAAAATCTTGGTCCTGATGACCATGTCCTGATGATGTTGAATAGTTCCTGGTTCCATACTTAAGATGGATTTTATGAATCTGATAGACTGAATAAACTATAGCATTTATGATACATGAAACGGTACGTGTAAATATTCTGAAAGACAACATTTATAACTCTGAGCAAACTGCTGACAATATATAGGGACGAACTACGTGAACCATTGTGAACGGGTAACGTGAGCAATTGTGAACGTGGTTCACGATCATCTGAGGAACGTTGTGCAAGAAGTATATCATGAATGTAATACGTGAAACGTACTGTGGACGTGATACTAGAACATATGAACGTATGATGACTGAGGAAAGGATGCTGAACGATACGGCCTGAGATGTGAAACGTCTGTCTGGTTATGGAATAGCTGTGCTAAACTTGATTATGGTTTCTCAAGTTTTCTGTCACCGTATTCGGTAATAAACTATGAAATGTGTATCGTGAAATGGCACACGAACCTGAACGTGAACAATATTATGAACGCTAACGTGAGCTCAAATCATGAGACCGCACAAACATGAACTGAAACAGCATCATACTGCGAATGAGACGTATACGTAAAAGTGAAAATAAACGTAAACGTAAACATACACGTGATCGTGAACATGAATTCTGTCTAATATGATGGTCGCCGGAATACTTGAAATCGTACGATTTACTGCTAAATTTTCTGCAGGTCCGCTACTGCGTAAATCCTTCCGGATGAGAGGAAACGCGTAGGTTGATTACATGGTCGACAATCACTTAGATAGTGTTATACTTTTCTGAGTCTGTGGTAAACTAATAATAATCTCCATGGAGTCTTGTCTCCTTTCGGTCCAGAATTTCTACTGGTAGTAATAACTCGATAGTATGACGGCGTTCTATCTTAAACCTGTTGGAATGGAAGGCATTAGATAAGAACATAGATGCCTCAACGCGTTATACTGTTTCTATCAAAATTCTGCCTGGAATTTAGGTACATTCTGGTGGAATTTCGTTCATAGGCGTCAGTCGGGACCATCAGGTGATGGCCTTCACCTTCGCAGCATTGCTTGAAACTTCTTTCTGCTAAGCTAGAATGCTCAGAAATGCCACCTTGTTCAATTGGAATTCATATCTGGAAAGTTGTATATAAAATTTTCTCCTATCGAAGATTATGTACAACTGTGAGAAGATGATTCTCGTGTTCTTCTCTAAAATTTAGCAGATCAGAATGTGATCAATGAATATACTGACGATTTTGTCTGCGAAGTCGTAAAAGAAAATTTATTCATAAATTTCATACTATAGCTGGAGTATTAGGGAGACTATAGCGTGTGCACAGCAGTCTAAAAAAAAATTCATGTTCTTTCTCTCACCATTTCTGGTGGCATAATCAGGAATTGTTCTGGAAATGCTTAAGACATCATAGCAGATCTGAGAAACCTTCCATACATGAGACGAACATCAATTATGAATAGTGATCTTGTAAAATTTTTGGTGATCGATATATGATCTCATGTTACCAGCCTTCTTCCTGATAGACGGATACGATGCACTTCCTGGTGGTGCGCTAGGGCGAATAAAGCCTCGTGTCGATAATTCTTGCAGCAAATGCTGTAACTCTTTTAACTCCACTGAAGCCCTAAAATTAGGAGTTTGAAAACATGTTCTGTACTTGAGACAAGCCCTATGTTAAACCCTGTCCTGTGGTTAGGAAGGAATTTCTGGAACGGTAGAATAAAATCTGCTGATCATAAATTCAAGGAACTTCAGAGGTGGATTATAACTAGTGGCTAGAAAGTCTTCGTAGCTATGGACTGATAAGTCACGCGCTTGTAAGGGAGAAACGATTTCAACTGATTTTTCTGGCAAAATATAATGAATATATATAGGATTTAGTAAGACGGATCTCGTCGTTAACTGAAATTAAGGCTTTAATAAATATGGTGATACTGTTGAGTCCTTTCTGGCTGAGAGGTAGGGGACTACCTGATTTAAGATAAAGCTGACATAGGAATACGTGAAGTGAACATGGCGACTTTTCACTGAATGTGTTCGTCTGTGACATCACAGAATGAATATTGTTTGTTTAATTTGAAAAACATTCTAGTGGTGGTGACTGAATTTTAAATGATCTGATTTTGTGCGTGGCATAATCGAATGGGTATACCCCTTTCTGAAAGGTACCCTGAATTACTGAGGGTCTCTCTTGGAACCATACTGGAGTTAAGAGTTCTGACTCGTACTCTGAGAAGATATTCGTATGACGTGTATCATGATTGGTGTCCTAGTGTCTTCTGAAACGATACTTGAGAACTGTGTCTTGATTGTTGTCTGGACATGTATTTTAATGGATGAACCTGCACAAGGCAGAAAATTTTTGGTAACTGCTAGGATTAGCGGACCGGTTAGACTACTGACCTCTTGTATTTCTGGTCACGTCCATGCCGGAGTTCTGATGGTTACTGGCTGATTAATTATAAGTACGATGGTTGTTACTACTGCTTTGTCTGTCACTTTATGACGGTCATTATCATGACCGTGATTCATGTACCTATTCTGCTGAGTGGCCGGCTGAGTTCCGGTTCCCACTCTGCTGAATAAACGGTTAGCTGAGTGAAGTGTGACATCTAACTGAGAAGGTAAAGTATGGAATAGAATGGTAGTGTCTGATGGTTGAAATTTATTCTTGTCAAGAATTTCAAATTTATATTTTTCGTCCTTGTTCTGCAGAGTCTTCATAGTATGAATGGCATTAGCATCTTGAGAGATTTCCAAAGTATCAGCAGCATCAGCATCTGTGTGGTCTTCAAAGTGTTAGCAGCATCAACATCTGGTAAAATCTTCAACTCACGAGCAGCATCAGCACCTGGTAGAATCTCGACAAGTGGAAACGTCTAAGATGATTAAGGATCGATTAGTAATATCCATGGAGTAGGGTACATGGAGTACTCCTAGACTACTGTACATGAGTATAAAATGAATACTGCAAATTGAGCATATCTGAGACACTATACATGGAGTACACATGAGATACTGTACATGGCACTGGTGGAATTTTATGGGATGATCGATACTGGTATAAATTGTCTCACATGATCAAAGAAATAAATTAATTTAAACGGTAGTAGATTGAACTAAAATGAGTAACATGATAGCCTGGTAATTCCTGCGTAGACTTAATGATAGTTGTTTAGAGGCTGAAAAGTATGATTAAACGGAGTTTCATCAATGTTCAGTATAAGGACATGATTGATAAAGACCAGAACATGATTTATCATGAAATAGGATTTTACTGTAATTCTTCTGTATCTTAGCATGAAAACATCATCGCCTTGCTGAAAACGTAATCCTCATAAAGAGACATGAACTTAATTAGCATGAAAACGACATCCACTTGAGAGTACAAACTTAACTGATACAAAGATCATAGAAGAATAATCAACTAAGTTTTAACATCAACTGATGTGGGTAGTTATGGTTTAATCCACAGTATTCAAAGTAGGAAGCATGTGACTAGGTATGGGCGATTCTGTTTCGATCCATACTTGTCAAAATTTTCTAAGAACTGTCATGAATAGAAATGTACAATCTAAGACTAAATGTGGTTGGTTGTAGTCCAATTCATATTTGTCAAGATTTTATGAAAAGTCATGATATCAGAAAGGTGAACAACTATAGATCGGTTCACAAAACAACATTAAACTGAAAAACATGAATTTGATCTGAACATTGGTGAACGTATATGGGCTGGTTCACCAAGTAATATTCGACTGAAAACATGAATCTGTCAAGAGTAAGGATGAACGCCGTTGGGTCGGTTCACCAATACAAAAATCTGAACGAGCAAGGGTGAACGCCTATGGGTCGGTTCACCAAAACAAAAATTCGCAGAAAAGCACATGCGACTAAATACGGCCAGTCCTGTACCAACCTTTTACTTAGTCAAAAACTTTAAGAAAATGACTGATAATTGAAGAAAACTGACTAATAAATGCATGAGACACATGAAAGATAACAACGTCAAGATCTGGGAAGTTCCTGGTGACTACCCACTAGTCACAGGTCAAGTTTTAGAGCCTACAGGTCGAACCTATAGCTCTGATACCATAATTGTAACACCCCACTTGGATAAGTGGACCGTTACGTGTATTTATGGCGTGTCATCAAAGCATAAGGTAAATGTCCTAAAACATTAAATGACCATAACGGAAATACCGGAATCAAACATCGGTAATCCAACCTAAGCTCAAAACATGAAAAGTAAATACTGAAGAAAAAGGACTAAACAATGTCCAAATAAGCAGAATAATGTAAGAAATGCATAAAGTAAGAAGTCTGGATAGCTTCCATCCAAACGCACATGCTCTCAGAATCCTAAGAGTGTCCTGGTGTACCTGCCGTTAGAACATGAAAGGAACTACGGGTGAGCATAACGCTCAGTGAACGGATATAAAGCATGATAAGGAATTACTGAAATGAAACAGATGATGAGATACTGGAGCTGTAAGACTGATAAGTAAAGTTGCAACGGAAATCTATGTATAATCTGTAAAGTCTGTTTCATAAATAATAAAGCTGAACTGTTATCTGTTAAATCTGAAAACATGCATTTCCTGTATTTTTATTCCCAGAGCTTATATAGGTCACGTGCTGTAACAACCGTGCATGAATAACTGGAGGGGTGACCTCGTCATGCTGTAGAGGGGTGACCTCTAAATAACTGTGTTGGGTGGAGGGATCAGCTCCAATGTGAAGGATGTAGAGCACACACCACATTCACCCTGATAACTTGTAACACTTATAAGCCTAGGATGCATCCATACGCCCCACTAATAATACTAATAAAATGGCCAAGCTGAGCTGAGTGGGACGATGCAGGATATCACTCTCCTGCATGTGAGTCACGACACCGGTGCCTCTAGTGCCGTGGTTACGGTACCTCCGTAACTAGTACATAAACTGGTCGTGCTTGTATATAATGCGCAGGCAATTTATTTAGTTATTATTATTATTACTGATAAACTTAGACATATACTGGGGAAAAACATTTGGCTGAAGACGGAGAATCCTAATCATGCATAGAAAGGAAGTCCTTACTGAAAGGACGGAAATCCGTACCTCGTGTCCAGTAATGAAATAAAAATGAAAGCTGAAAGATCTACTCCAACTTCACGTGAGCTATATGATAACGGACGTGTATGAGTTGCTTGTTCATCAGTAAGTTACTTGTTCTTAGTTTTTAATTGCTTGTTCATGACTTGTTTTACTTGTCCATGTCTTATTATGTCTTTCCTTAAATTTATACTGGTGTTCTTGATTAATGTATTTCATGTTTCATGTGTGATTATACTTGATATTTTTTTATAATTAGTAACTTTCTAAAAAAAAATAGATTTCCATATATGGTAACCAACATACCTACATTCTATAATTCATAAACTATTATTATAGTTTATGAACAGATTATACTAGTTTATTATTAATAATATCATGTTTAACTACATAAGCTGGTGTTGTTTTCCTTGTTCCATATATATATGCATGCATACATTATTTAGTTAACACATTAGGACCATCCTGCTTCTAAACGTCCTTCGATATGAAACCCGAAACGACAAAAGATCTTTAGTTACTATGAGCATATATTACTTTAAAAACTCCATATCCTTTATCAGTGCATTCAAACGTCCCCTGAATTCCTTTAGTTGTTCGTTTCGATAGCGGTTAAATTAATTGTCCATGATAAGTTTATCAGTTTACATAACGAGAACCCTTTATAGCCTTAAAACCTTCGACTAACAGCGAGACGAGTTATTTTGGAACTCTGAATTTTTATTCTTATCGTAAAAAGAAACGTGAGTATATGATTAATACATAGTATGGCTTGAGGGTTACCTTGTGACAAGTATAGATCAACTATAACCTTAGAACGAACTCGAAATCGATCACGTACATACACTGAAACTTGTCCCGAGAACCAACTCGATAAGGAACTCGTTCCAACCTCCTTGCAACTCGAGAACTTAATTCAAACAAGAACCAAAAACCTGAACAGACTCAAACTAGAACAACTTGGATGCGTACAATAACATATATCGAACAAGGTTAACGTCATGAACTCGGACATTGGGTTGTCCTACCGTCCATTGCTTCTTGATTATGCAGCTTTTGGTGATCATATTTGTTATATTATGGAATGACAGTAAAATAGGCCGCGTAATATAAAAATTTATGCCAACATTGTTGCCGTAATCAATGGGATTTGTTTTGAAATGTTAGACAAAAAATCTTCTAAGCAAATAAAAGATTTCATGTAAATGGTCACTGACCAATATTAATAATTATAGTCAAACTTGCTAATTTATTTTCTTTAGAAAACATGTGTGTTGCGTTTATGGACGTGTAGAAACTAGCACTTTGTATAAGACGGAATTCAGTTTCGATGTGATCCGTTACTTTTGATCCAGTTAATGCTATAACAACTTTTTCTTTAAACGCTGTCATATATTGTCTATATTATACTAGTCTAAATCGATTTACAAAGCTGATTATGGCATGATTTGTAATCTTCTAAATATGTTGTATCAGTTTTACATGATAATTATGTAGTCATGATGAAGATTGTAGTTTTCAAATATAAATAATATTTTATTTTATTTTTATTTATTTTAAACAAATATCTTAAGTTATATATCTATAACATGCTAGAAATTAAATCAAAAGCTTATTATTTAAACTTTACGTTATATTCATGAAATAAAATGCAAATCAGATTTTTTTGGGTTTTACAAGAAGACTGTAATGAATTCGACATAGAAGAGATCCCATTCATCTTAAAATAAACCCGAGTAGCCGAGTCTGGCTGAAGACTCTAAACTTAGCGCTTCTCGGAAGGCAATCCGTGTTTTATTCCCCACTTTTTACCTTATGTGTGGAGGAGGACTTGTAGCATAAATAAAATCGTCCTTGTATATATTTTGGATGTTTATAATATCATGCAGGAAAAATAGCAAACTTGAAGCTCTAAGCTGGAATCACCTCTTGAAGTGCCGCGATTTTCTACTCAACCCCGGGAAGTTCTCGTTTCCCTTTGCATTTTTCCTATTTTTAATTTTATCAGTTATCACATCGTGGACGACGTTCACCTTAAGTGTGGAGGATGAGACAAATAGGAAAAATAATAATAAATAAATCAATTTTCTCCACATCAAAATCTTTTTGAAATAAAATAAATAAATATATATATATATATATATATATATATATATATATATATATATATATATATATATATATATATATATATATATATATATATATATATATATATATATATATATATATATATATATATATATATATATATATATATATATATATATATGTATATATATGTTTAGTAAATAAATAAAGTTTTTAGCAAAGCAAAAATCTTATTGATTGACATTATAACTAAGCACAAAACCATCCACCAAATATGTGAGAAAACCTAGCCTTATATTTCTCTATTTTGTGTGAAAGCCTATAATCTAGTATGCTTCAGAACTTGTGCTTGATCACCATTTACTAAAGCGCAGTTAGGTTAATTTATAGATATTTACGAAAAGAGGCAAAATAATCCCCTTGTATCTTTTAGTCAAGCTACACTGTCTTGCTAAAATATGTTGCACTCGTACTTATGTGCTATATTATCCCACGTGCTATTATCGATATTATGCCAATCCATTGTCAAGTCAAAAGTATATATGATGTTCTCTTAAAAAATGATGAAAAAGAAAAAGAAAAAATAGAAAGAATAAAGTATTCTAGTATAGTTTGTTCTACGACTTTGACAAGGCATATTGTGTTACTAAACCCACATCATTATCACATTTTGCTTCTTTGAAAACTTATCTGGTGCTCAGGCAGCAACGTTATGTATATGTGTCATGTACAAGCATATGGTAGCTATCTATTTTATGTCTGCGCTATCTGAGTGTTATCTTACATTTTTCCCTTATATGTGACATTTGTGTGAACTTAAAATCAAACACTATCCATGTGAGGTGTTGAAATTATTTTGTCATTTGCTTTTGCTACCTAGAAAAATCTAATCATTTTCCTATCATACTTCACATACTTAAAAGTTTTTAAAATCTAATTTGTTTTCTCGCTTTGATTGCTTGAGGGCAAGCAATAGCTAAGTGTGGAGGAATTTGATAACGACCTAAATATACATATTCAGACCCCTTATTATTGTGCCACTTTTTATTATAAATAAGGACCTTTGATACTTAATATATTGCGTTTTACATGCATGCATAAAGTTTGAAGGAACAAAGTGAAGAAATACAAAATAAAGTCCTTTAGTGCAAATAACAAGAGTATTATGAGAAGATTCTGGAACGCACGAAAGTGCGGCGCACAAACTCAGAAGTGTGGCGCACATTTCCCACCTCCAAAGTGCGGCGCACTTTTGGAGAAGTGCGGCGCACATTTACCCCCAGTTTTCACTATAAATAGTGATCCTTTCTACTCATTTTACGCACACATCTCAAACTACTACTCTATAATCCGAGTATTCTTAGATTCTTAGTAATATTTTCAGTATTATCCACTTTTGGGAAATACTTGTAACGAGAGTATTCTACTCTTTGGTTCTTAGAAAGATGATACAATCGTGACACTTGTGTACTCGTTCATTCGATCAATCTAAGTATGATGTTCTCTTACTCTTTTCCATTTGTTACTTTGATTATTATGTTAGGCTAAGCTATTTGTGACTATATGGGTATGTGACTATAACTAGTAATGATGCTATGACATGATCCTTTATAATTGATTTCAAGCTAATGTTGTAGAACCATTTTTCCACTTAGTTCTATCACCATATTTTATCTAAAGTTGATTTGTTACGATAATTTGACGTCGAGAGACTCAAGTTGTTATAATAAGTTTTAAAGAAGTTGTCTATGGTTTTGAATCTTTGGTTGGAGAGATCCACTTAGATACTCTGACAAAATATTGAACTTGTTGGAAACTTGTTTTAAGCTTAGTCGCTTAATCAAACATAAGTCTTGAATCATACCAAACTGAATTGTGTAAAGGCCATTTTGACGAAAAAGGATTATCACTCTTTACCTACATAAACATCTCTCGATCATTATTATCATAATCACGAACTTATACGAACTATCTCATATTAGTCATACTTGTTATTATTGTTACTTATTCAGTCATTTCTTTCTTCAATTATTGTATTGATTACCAAAACTAAACTAAGTCCTTGCGAACGATCCTGGCTTACCACTACAAAACTATATTACGAACGAAAGGGTATACTTGCCCGTGTTTGTATTCTAGTCCCTTGTTTTGTCAAACCTTGTTATAAATTTAAGACTTGCGAAACGAACATCACTAATTAAAAAGGAAGTAATTGAATATAGATTTATTTAGCTTTAGTTAATGTATCTCAAATATAAAGTAGTTATTTTTAATCTTTACCAAGGTCATAAATAGCGTAGGACGCGATATGGCATGATTAAATCTCAAGTCTTAGCAGTTTAGGCAATATATTTTTCATTCTACAGCTTGGATTAAGGCGAGACAAAAATATAAAACTATTTATATTTGTATATCATATTTTATATATACCGAGATTAAAAAAAACGTTGTACATAATGAATAATGTTAAACTAATATTTTTACATGTAATCTTTTTCATTAAGAAAAACAAATTATCAAAGTTGAATAAATAAAAACTCGTCATGTCTCACGCTTTTATCCGTCTTATCGCATCGTTTCACGCCTTATCTTACGTCACACCTAAAATCGACACCTTAATGTATCTCGTAAAGGCGAAGTCACGCTGCATGTTTTAGCGCCGTCATAACGCAGCTTTTATAACACTGATCTTTACTTATATTTAGGGCTGAGCATCGGGCTCGGACCGGACCGGCCAAGATCGGACCGGACCGAGGACCGAAATTGTCAGAAACCGTGGTCCGGGTCGATCCGGTTCGGTTCTCGGTCATGTTCTATTAAGCATAATCGACGAGAATTTTGGTAAGACCGAATCGGATCAGACCAAAGATTGAAATGGTTCAAAAACCCGGACCAAAGACTGAACCGAAATTGTTCGATCTAATTCATGTTGATCCGGTCCAATTTTCTGATTCAAGTCAGTTTTGAGTCTGTCATGCTCACCTACCTATACTTAGTATTATTAAGTTTTTGTTCTTATTAAGTCCATACTCGATGCTTCTTATTATTTTTTTATTTTTTTTTTATCGTTAGATGCTTCTTATTATTTGCCGTATACTATCCTGTAAGCTGAAGTCATGTAGGACCCTCATTTTGTGAGACAATCGGATGGATCATGGTTACCCACTTAAATGTATAAAACATAAGGTTGACAAACAAAATGATCATGTCTCTCTCAATGTCTAATATGAATATATGATGATAGTTGACATATTGAAGAATATATGAATATTAAATCCAGCAAAATAAATCACCATCATCTTGCTTGTAGTATGGTTTCTAATTTAGTGCTACTGTACTATTTAAGTAACCAATGAATGATGACATACATTTTTTTTTACCAAAATTATAAACAACTAGTAATAAAAATGACCCCGAATTTTATAGTTTCCAGACAAAAGAAACATAGACTTAACTGGAACATAATTATTAATTTGAATTTGAAAATTATGAATTTTTTGGGCATGTAACAGTCAAGGTGTGTATAGTTCCGAAATTAGGTTGATATGAGGAAATTGGATAGAATGACGTAGCCATGTGAAATGTGAGGGGAGGGGGGACCTCAAGCTAGCTGTTAAGAAAGCTGGATCCAAATATTAATGGATAATCACACAACTAGGAAAATAGCTTTCAATTACAAACCACTTTCGGGTTCCACCATAGTTATAATAATATAAACCAAAAGGGTTTTCGCGCGTTGAAACCTTCTGGATACTTATTTACGGACAAGACAAACTTTCAGATTTCATTTGTGTTTGGTGAAAAGCTTTTTAGGAGCATTTAGAAGTAATAAGATTTCGTGTATTCTTTTTCTTGTTTACTGAAAACTTATTTTTTCCGACGCTCCATAAAGTACGTAGCTTTCAGGAGTGTTGAGTATCTAGGAGTTGTTTTACATATTGTCATTACGCCTACAATTACATTATCAAACGTTTTTATACAAATAAACATCTATTTCTCACAATTACTGGTTACAACTACTATTCAGTGTTACTGGTTACTGCTCACTGTCACTCTTAATTTTGCCAAACATACTTAGTCTTATCTAAAGAAGTTTGAAATTGAAAGATGTGCCTGCATTGTTAGCAAAATAGCTACACCAAAGCAGAAAATTAAATAAACTCAAATGGGCTTATATTTTAAAATTGGGCCGCACACTCAATAAACTTTTTGAGGCCCTTTAGATATATTGGGCCTTTAGGGTTTTATTACTCAAAATCCAATCCTGTGAGTAAATGTTACGTGCTATTTAGAAGAAATACATTAAAATTTTCGTTTTATTTGGTTTGATTCTTGCTTGGTGTACTCAAAGTTACCTTAGAAGGCACATGAGTGTTCGTGGCATTACTGGAGCTAGTTTTCTCTATTAATGACAAATCAGCTGATTTGATTCGTGATGGTGTATGGAGTGGCCTGTTATATGGTATGATTTGTTTCATGTTCTTAATGTGATTAATGCCTCTTATCTCTATGCTAACCGTGAAGGTTAGCTTGGTGTGGGGCTAAAAGGTCCTTGGAGGAAGGGTCACTTGGCGCACAAAAGGGTGCATGGCCGTCAGGTTTCCCTGCCGATTTAAACCTTTTCGAGAGTTTGGTGCGGGAAACTATTTGTGAATGTTGGAATTATTCCTCTCTTGATCTTGGATCGATATGAATAAACACGTAGAATCAAAGTATACCAGAAAATATAAACTTGCTATTAATTCGAATCAGTCATACATTTGTATCATCATTTAGATGATTCTTGCTAATTGTCATCATACATTTGTTTACAGAATAATGGTCCTATTTATAAGAAATAAAAAGGTGTGTGTCGGTTTCAGAATGAACCGTTGTGTCCCTTCATGAAATAACTGCTTTATAGTTATATGTCAGTTATAAAAACCGTTTGTAACTGCTGCTTGAAAAATTGCGTCTATAACTGCTCTTTTCGTCCAGCGGGTTTTCTTGCGGGTTGCCTTGCGGGGTGTGATTATCCAGTTGGGTGGGTTTGACCCGGTTTGACCCAACATTTTCCCCCGTAATCACAAACGCTGCATCTTGTCTTGTCTTCAAAGCAGTGTGACGTATCAATGTCATAGATGAATTGTGACTCTTCTTGCTTATCTTTGTCTTTCATACATTCTTTCGTGACTTTAAATTGCATTGTATCCATCTCTGATGTTGTTTGATAGACGCCTTGATCGTTTTGCAGTCTCATCTATTGTTCTTGCTTTTGTTTCTTGCTTGCTTCTGTTTCTTGCTTGCTTGCTTTTCTTGCTTGCTTGCTTGCTTCTTGTAATCAAAACCGAGATGGTTTTTGATTTTCTTTCTTTCTTGCTGTTTGGGCTACTACCCGGTAATCTTACAGTCTAAGCTACGACCTAGTTTTATTTAGGCTACAACCCAATAATCTTTCTTTTTAGGTTACGACCTAATTTTATTTGGGCTACTACCTAAAAAAAACTTGCTATCTAGGCTACAACCTAGTTTTATTTTCTTGCTAAATATTGATTGGTTTTAAATGGTTTAATCAATATCGTGTTTTTGATCAAAATGATCCTTGCTATTTGTAGGGGTGAGCATGGTTCGTTTGGTGCGGTTTTTGACTAAAACCAAACCGCAACCGCACTTGCGGTTTTTATAAAAATAGAAACCGCACCGAACCAAAAACCGCGGTTTCGATTTTGCCGATTTTTTGCGGTTTATGCGGTTTTGCGGTTTTTAACCGCACCGAACCATTACTTGTGACTTATATAATAACTGTGGTTTTTTGCGGTTTTTTTTGCGGTTTTTTGTTTAAAATGTTGATTTTTTCGGGTATAACAATGCATAAATTGAATCTAACAAACACTTTATTAATAACTTATATGAATATCAATGATAATTTTCACTAGAAGTCTTATAACTCGCATAAAATAGTCGATGTGACGTTTTTCAGTATAAAATAATTATTGTGTGGTGCGGTTCGGTTTTGAGGTTCGGTTTTATGGGTGAAAACCGCAACCGAACCGCATTTGCGGTTTTTACTTTTTCTTAAAACCAAACCTTCGGTTTTTATCGTGGTTCGGTTTCTACGGTTCGGTTTTTGCGGTTTTTTGCGGTTTTGCGGTTCGCGGTTCGGTTTCTGCTCACCCCTAGCTATTTGAATCTTAAGGCTCTATGAACCTAAAGATTCGATCTATCTTACTATTTTGTATTTGTTAAAAACGAAAAGATTTTTTCCTTTTAAATAAAAAATACAAAATTTTATTCTATTTACTTTTACTTTTTTATTTACCTATATGTATTTTTCAAAAGCCAAAAAATACTAATATAAATGTAAAGGGAAGAAAATAAAAGTAAAATGGTGAAATAAAAGGTTTTGGAACCTATGGGCTTAAAGCCCGTGTCTTGCTGTGTGGGTTTTAAAAGAAAAATCGTTCCTTGATGTGGATAATATAATATCCCGTCCTATCTCTCTTTCTCCACTTTGTAAACAACGCCTTTCTTTCTCTTTATATATCGTCTTTTTTTCCTAAGGGTGAGCATGGTTCGGTTTGGTTCGGTTTTTGTATAAAACCAAAACTGAACCAACAAATTTCGGTTTTTGATTTTTAGGAACCATTCGGTTTCGGTTTTGTGTCGGTTTGGTTTTTTGGTTGTCGATTTACTTTCGGTTTGATTTTTCGGTTTTTTCGGTTTCTATATGATTTATCGAGCTTCGCTTTTACAAATCGATTTCGAATATACATAAACCGACACTTTAAAAGCTTTAAATAAACAATTACAACAAGAAACACAACATTAACAATAAGGGAAAAATATCATATAAAATCCTAAAAAAAACATTTATGCGTACAAATCAACACAATAGCAAGCAACGATAAAAACCTAACTAAAAAAACAACCTAAAAGAAAACTTATTATTTAGTCATGTTTAGTAAGCATATGAAAAAATGATTAGTTATTAAACATATAATTAATCTAGCGTAGCATATTCATCGTCCATTAGGTTCGACGTGAACTTATATATATTCTCATGTTTATAGAGATCGGTTCGGTTTATATCGGTTTTCTTTAATGCTAAAACTAAACCGAACCAAAAGCTTCGGTTTTTTCAAAATGCAAAAACTAAACCATCGATTTTTCAATCGGTTTCGGTTCTTCAATTTAGGTACGGTTTTTCGGTTTCTTGCCCTACTTTTTCCTTTCTCTAAGAAAAGTTCCTGCTTCTTGCCATGGTGGTTAACCGCCAATTAATTGGTGGGTTTAACCCGTTCTATTCTTGCGAGTGTGTTCTTATGATCGTGCTTCGGTTCCCTTGATTGTTTTGCGAAAACTAGGGTTTCGCAATTTGGGGATCTTGCTAATATTCTTACGAATCGGGGCTTTCTTGCTTATTCGAATCAATTATATGGATCGATTACGCGTGAGGTTCTTGATTTCTTTTAGAATCGGTTAGTTTGATCGTGATTGATTCTGATTTTTTTGGCCCCTTCGATGATGACTTCAATTAAATGATTCGATGTGAGTTCTGATTTTCGGATTATTTCTGGGTGAAACCCTTTCGTTGCCGGTGATTCAATCACTTTGGTGGCGCCACTGGATTCGCCCTATGATAATCACGCCTCCTGCATTTTGTTCTTGATTCGGGATGAACACGTTGATGGGTATATGATGATTTCTTGGTTCAATCAACCAAGGCTCTGATGCCAAATGTTGGAATTACTCCTCTCTTGATCTTGGATCGATATGAATAAACGCTTTGAATCAAAGTATACCATAAAATATAAACTTGCTATTAATTCGAATCAGTCATACATTTGTATCATCATTTAGATGATTCTTGCTAATTGTCATCATACATTTGTTTACAGAATAATGGTCCTATTTATAAGAAACAAAAAGTGTGTGTCGGTTTCAGAATGAACCGTTGTGTCCCTTCATGAAATACTGCGTCTATAACTGCTCTTTTGGTCCAGCGGGTTTTCTTGCGGGTTGACTTGCGGGGTGTGATTATCCAGTTGGGTGGGTTTGACCCGGTTTGACCCAACAGTGAAAGAGAAAAGGAAGTCAGTTGACAACACATCGGTTGGTACTCTCAGTGTATCCCGAGACATGCTTTACATCTATGGTTAGTCATGCAATAGAAACTGAAGACCCCTGATTTATTGAGGCAATGTAATGTTGGTGATTCCGTCGAATTGAACCTGCTTCGATGTTCATTGTGTAAACTACGGTTGGACTCACATGCCCATCTCTTTTTTGAATGTGCATAGTCTTTAGAGGTTTGAACCATGGTTAGCCTTTGGCCACTATGCAAGATGTTTCTGGCTTTCTGCTATATGGGTAGAAGATTTTCTTACTTGGATCACTCCAATAGTCCCACAGCTCATTTAAGTCAATTAGAAGTGTCATTGGTCGCACTTTGCTTGTTTCCACTTACTTTATACAACCCAGGAAAGAATAATTTGCGCGGGTACTACCTTAGTTAACAAAAGGCTTGTGTTAGAAGCTCCCAAACCAAATGGTTGCAGGTTGAACTCCTTCTAGTGCTTTGGACATGTAAGATATATTTGTGGTGTAGTTAATAATTGTTGTTCCGAAAAAAGATTTCAAATTCTTTGTATTACTTTACCCAATTCGGCTTTAGATTTAACTTTTTAATAAGACTGTGACTTATTTTTTTTGTGAATAATTAACTATGTTTACATAGAACTTTACCATTGCAGATAACTAATTAATGTACTTCATCATATATACTTTTCAAGAGTTACAAATATTAGGCGAAAGCAAACAACATAACATAGAATCACTCAACTATATATGTCCATTCTCTTTAGATATTTTTTGTTTACAGCATTTATAAACATATAACTGTGGCAGCATCCGCTAATATGGACACAATTGCGAGATGCCACTAGATTTCTCAAAGTATGAAAGTATCATAATAATAACTTTGAATCAAACCAAATAAGCAGGTCATGAAAGAGTACGTATTACTTTTTTGCCCGCGTGAGCTTTGTGGCTGCAGCAGCACCTGCTGCCACTTTCTTCATAAGCGAATTTGAACTCCTGATGAAAAATAGAGAAAGTAAACACACGTGAGAAGAAATGTTGTTTGACATCTGATCATACAATGAATAAGATGTAGTTGAAATTGTAATCATACTTGGCTGGTTGCTTTGCACTTGAACTTTTGGCTTTTGATGCCGCGCTTTCATCTGATTTGTCTTCTGAGTCCCCACTTGTTGCTGTATTCAGCAACTGCACCCGCAAAAGTTCAGCTTTCATATTAATTACGTTCTATTTAGGGGTATAACTGGCAAGTTCGACCCTTTTACTTAACGAAGGTAAACATCTCAAAGCAGGGGCGGAGCCAGAAAGTTTGGCTCGGGGGGTCACACTTTGATAATTTATAAAACAAGTTATGAAAAAACCCGAATATTTTCAAAAAGTTATACTAAATTTTTCACGCTAGGGGGTCACAAGACCCTAGTGAGCCCCCTTTGTCTCCGCCCCTGTCTCAAAGGGATAAAAGATTGTCCAAAATCTTGTTTAGCTAAAACTGGGACAGTAACACACCGACCCAGACCAATACAGCATTTGATGCGTACTAGAAAATGACGTGTTTCGATCTAAACCCATTTTGACCCGAACCAACCTGTCCATTTTAGCACATATCTCAAAGGAAAAACTGAATGTTACTTACGTCTTGCCAATTCGGGTCTCCCGCTTCTTTCTTAGTTAGGGCTGATTTCAAATAGCAAATTTGCTCTTTTAACTCCCTCACATCTGCAGATTTACCAGCTCCACCCTCAACAGTTGAAAACCTTTCAACAAATTTAAATGTGCCAAGTGTTTCTCCAGCTTCTTCAATATCAGGATGTACGTGAACAAACATCAGGATCTTTGGTTGATTTCCTGGCGTACCAAAAGACAAAGAGCTAGTTCAACGAAACTTCATTTAAACCTTTCAAAGAAAATTACATGTTAAAGGCATGTGCTTTAAGTTCATTCCTATTGTATAGAACATACTTCTAATTCAAGGTTGTGGTGCACATCCCTGATTTAGCATAAACTTATAACTCAATCCCTCTTAAAGCTGATCTCGAAATCGACTAAAAGCACATGCCTTTGACATGCAATTTGCACAAACTTTTACTATAAATGAGACTTTATAATATACCAAGAGCATCTTGAAGCAATTGAGTGAGTTTACATGTCTTGTAAGGAACGCGAGAGCTTTTATTAGCAAGAGCTAACAAGACATCTCCTAAAGCTGAAATTGATTTCTGTATGTGTGTTGCTTCATCATCCGGATCGTCAAGTTTTTCATTTCCCGCAAGGTCAACAAGATGCATACAACCTCTAATTGTTGCCCCCGATGTGACATCTTTCCCAAAAACATGAACCGTAATGAAACTAAAAAAAGTTGTACATTATTATTTTATCAACATAAACAAAAACCAGTATGAGAAATTACAAGGATAAAAGATGTGCACCTGTGGGAACGACTGCTGTGGTCATTCATTGCACGATTCTTTCGACATAGGTTGATTAGGTCTATAAATTCATCTGTTGACGAAACTGGTACACGATTTGCATCTGGTAGATTTATCCCCTTCTTTGAGCCATTAACAATGTCTAATGTGATCAGTTGTTAAGACAACAAAACAGTATCCAATTAAAATAGTACTTTTGATATCAAATAAGCATAAGAATTTGCATTAAGGATATATCTTGCTACTTCCATCTTCCACAAGGAGATCCCTTATTTCATCATTGTAAATTTCGACCATGTTGATAGAAATCTCATAGTTCATGAGATTCTTTCTCTCTTCCGAGATATTGAATAGATCATTTAGTGCCCTGTAACTTACACCCATTGTATCTGGCTCTAGGTCATCTGGTCCAGTCTATGAGCACACAAGTAAATCGTCATTATTCTTGTCATTATCCTCGTCAAAATCCTACAAAACTTTAAACAAATTCTTACCAATGTGTAAGTTTTACCAGAACCTGTCTGACCACATGCAAATATGCAAACATTGAATCCATCAAGAACTGTACGTATCAACGGTTGGGTGTCCGAGAATACCTCTTCTGCAGTACCAACAAATATGAACCAGTGTTAGTTTATTAGTGAATTGAATAAGTGTAACATCCTCACGAGAAAACCGAAGATTCTGAGGAACCTTAAGTTAATGACCTTGAGTTGCAGATGGACCGAAAACTTTATTAAACATTGATGCTTTTCGACCCTCTCTTCCAGATTTCGTAGGAACAATAATTGCAACAGTTTCATCATCAGTATAATCCACACTTGTAACATTGTTTTCTTGTCCATGCAAAAAGGGTCTAATTCTACAATATACTCTGATATTTCCTTTCAAATCTTGCACTTGATTGTATAGCTTTCTATTTTCTTCTAAAACCTTATTGTACCCCGCTGCAGCATGACATATAGTATGTGCATGTGTTCCTGACAAGAAAATCTTACCATATTAAACTAGATTCTACGTATAAGTTTATTTTTTTATATAAGCATTATACCTAAATTATCGGCTTCCTCTTGACAGTTTTGTTGCATTGATCGCACATCTGTTTTTGCAGCCGAAATGGTGCTTCTCAGTTCCTGTATGTCATCAGAAGAAATCTATAAGGTATGTGCACAAAACATAACTAGATGTGTATATTCAAAGTGAAGCACCTAACTGGACATGATTTAATTACAGGACTAATGGCACAAAAGGGTAACCATGGTAATGCACTTATTTTTTGCCCCGAGAAATCTAAAGAACTTTAAAAAAGCAATCTGTTAAAAACCTTACAATTTTGAATATTTTTGTGAAAACAAATATTTCAGAATACACATATTAACTTTTTTTGCGTGGCTCGAAATAGGCATTGATGGGGGTCAGGTAGTAGATACCCTCTGTCGAGATTGGAATAACCTTAGATCAATTTGACATAGATACTTTACTTTCCAGGTGATAAATTTAACTCATTCAATGGGTAGACTCAGGGATCAAATGTTAAAATACAAATACTTGCATGAAACATGTCAATGAAATTAATACGATCCAAAGTTCTGATATAAAGTGTTCTAGGCCGACCCGTTTTACATGTACAATGACAAAAAGGTTTTTTTTTTTTTTCTTTTTTTTTGACCCACCAGTTTAACTATCTAGTTTTACCTGTAACTCTTTATCCTGTTGTGCAGTTAGCTCTTGTCGCTTCTCAGTGTTGATGTTATATTTGTTATATTCCTCCATTCTTCTTTTATATTCCTCCTGCTTAATAGCCCTTTGTTGTTCTATCTCTCTTTCAATGCGTTCTTGTTCCTCTTCCTGTTTTCTAAGCCTTTCTTCTTCTTCCATTAATTCTCTCTCTATATTAAGCCGTTCTACCTCCTTTGCAGAAAGTTCTTCCTGTTTAGCCTTTTCTCGTAATGCTTGTAATTCCTTTTGCCTTTGAATGCGTTCTTGTTCTTTTTTAGCTCTAGCCTCCTCTTTCTTTCTCATCTTTTCTTCTTGTGCTTTTAACCTTTTTTCTTGCTTAATGCGTTCTCGTTCCAGCTTTCTAGCCTTCTCTTTTTCTTCTTTTTCTCTTTTTATGCGTTCAGCCTTTTCTTTTTCTTCTTGTTCCCTTTTTAGGCGTTCAGCCGTTTCTCTTTCTTCTTTTTCTCTTCTTAGGCGTTCTTGCTCCTTTGCAGCTTCCTCTTGCTTTCTAGCCTCTTCTTGTAATGCTAGTAATTCTTTTTCTTTTCTTATTCGTTCTTGCTCCCTTGCAGCTTCTTCTTGTTTTCTAGCCTCCTCTTGTAATGCTAGTAATTCTTTCTCTCTCTCAATGCGTTCTAGCTCCTTTGCAGCTCTTTCCTCTTCCTCTTTCTTTCTAGCATTTTCTTGTAATTCTTGTAATTCTTGTAATTCTTTTTCTCTCTTGATGCGTTCGTGCTCCTTTGCAGCTCTATCAGCCTCCTGTCTTTTGATATCTTCCTGTTGCTTTGCAGCCTTTGCTGCTTCATCCTCTTCTTTTTTAATATTCTCGGTTGCTTGTTCCTGCTCCATCGAGTTTAACCAGAAGTTTTCTAATCAGATTGTCAATCTTTAAATATTTAACAAATTACTTAGCAGTGCTAGTTGCGTAACCAGTTTATTTTACGCCACAAATACCATAAGAGTTTTAAAAAGAATATGATGGAGGTATAAAATAATCATGAGCCGCAAAGTCAGCATGGTCAAAGTAACCAACACATCAATTATCATTTAATAACAGTACCTTAGATTTTCTTGAAAGTTGGGTACACTTTTAAATTAAAAGTTTGGAATCTTTGGTACTTTATTGCTCATAAAAACTTGGTTATCTAAAACAGTTATTCGACCAAAGTTGATTGTCTTTGTATGCAACCAGCTAATTTACAAAATCAGAAGTCATGGAGAGCATAGTAGTTAGTCATGGATCACGATGATACCTGTACAACTGTCGTGGTAGATAATGTGCTTCCGCTTACATTTTTTATTTTTTCTCCCAATCTACTTTCAAATTCCTCGGTGACTTTATTCACCATATTCTCAACAATCTGCAATTATACTTTTTCTAAAATCTTATTCTGAATATTAAGAAAAG
This sequence comes from Glebionis coronaria, assembly GCA_025667525.1. Taxonomy (NCBI): domain Eukaryota; kingdom Viridiplantae; phylum Streptophyta; class Magnoliopsida; order Asterales; family Asteraceae; genus Glebionis; species Glebionis coronaria. The sequence goes on along the minus strand of CM046876.1, from coordinate 175,549,062 downwards.
TGGTTGTACATCCTACATATTTATCAAGTAAAAAAGAACTCACCATAGGAATATCTTCTTCCTCTCTATCCTCGAGGAGATCACAAACAATCATGTATAAGTGTCCAGAATCAGACTGCAAATCACACACTCAAATTATCTCAGTTCGGGAGGATGTCAACAATTTCATATCCTTTCTTCATAATAATTAGAAAATGTCAAACCTCTTCATTACGGCCATTTCCATCCCCAGATTTACTAGTTATATCTAGTAACCTGTCACTGCTAAGAGAATGTGTTCTTGAAATGGCATTAAGGGCTGATTCTGAGTTTCTACGAACAAATGACCTCCCGATTGAAGAAGCTTTTGAATTCCATAAAAATTTGCGTGCACCACTTTCACTATAAGCTCTCAGTGCGAGTATAGTGTTCACGACTCTAGAAAAATCTCCTTCCTGCATATATTGCAACAGAAACACAGTATAGCACTGCTACCAATATTGCATCTTTACATGATTCAAATTAAAAATCACCTCATCTAAATCATAGAGATCAAAAGTTGGAAGGCCAATTTCTTCAATGGCTGTAAGAAAGTTTGAAATATTTTCATAGTAGGCAGATTGAGCTTCCTCATCAGGTGTGGTAGTGACAGCCGATGGTGCGTTCAGAACCTACACATATTGTTTTTTAATCAATAAAGGTGAAAAGTACGTAACCTGAAATCTCAAAGTCGAATAAGTAAAAATATTATTACATTAGGAACAGCACGTGGTTTAATCTTGTTAAGAATATTGCAAAGGATCATTCCGCTTTGTAATCCTAGCCTAAAAGCTTCTTGTGAAGGTTCGGCTGGCAAGTCTTTTGCAGCCACTACACCTGCTCTCTTTCTTATCCATGATGCTGCCTCATTTCTGTTTGTTGCTGAAACATAACACACATACACACCAACACCTTGTTTTAGTTTTCAGGATTTTGGACAAGTTTCAAAAGACTTGCAAAATTGTCACGCATGTAACTAACTAGAATTTTACCAGCTTTTTGTAACAAAGTCTTTTTCAGTACACAGTTGTCATTGCATGTAACTAACTTTTGTATTAATTTTTATCAAATTTGGTCAGTTGACAGAGTTAAATGCAAAGTTCTTGATTGGAAAAATAAATCACTATCTTATGCAGGCATACTACAGTTGATAGCTTTTGTTCTTGCATCAATGCAAGTCTATTGGGCCTCATTATATTTGCTTCCTAGATCAGTAATTACTGACATCGACGGGATCTTGAAAGGTTTTTTGTTGTGTAATGGTGAGATTAGAAGAGATAAAGCTAAGAGGGTCTTGGAAGATATATTAAGTCTCTAGCCTAAGAGTCAAATGAGGAAGCTCTGCTCGTTAAACACATAGATGCCCAATATTAAAGGGTCCAAATATGTGGAGAATGCTGCTACTGTCTATTTTATTTGGCAAAGAAGAAAGTGTAGGTCGTTCCAATATAAAGAGACCAGCAGAGACAGATCAAAAGATCATACATGAGGATATTAGGTTTAAGATAAATGAGTCTTAAAGTGAAAGCATCTGTATGAAAAATACCTGCCAATGGAGATGAGAATGCAAGTATTTAAGAGAGTTCGTTTAGGCGCAGGATTTGCATATATAGTAAAATATCGAGTAAGAATGTGATAGGAATCTTTGTTAAGAATGAATCATGTAGATCAGCTTTTCGGTAATGTCACAGGGATGTCATGTTACTACTGTTTTAGCGTTTTAACATGCTATTATAGAAGGTCATTTACATCAGCGTTTTGGCGTTTTACTTTTACATATGACGAATGTCTTTACATTTTGTTACAGCTTTAATTTGTTTACAGTTTTCTGTAACTCGCACATAAACACAACAACATTGTAGGGATTAAAAATGCATAAGCCATAATTTGTACCAATGTGCATAAACCAATGATGATAAACAGTATAACATTAGAATTGCACAATGAAATGGGTATGAAGCTTACGATCAACAGCTTCACCCATAGACGTCATATCTTCCGATTCGGCCATTTTAAACGAGCTTGCAACAGCACTTTTGATTACAATATCAAACAACTCCAAATATCTATTCTAAAAACCATTCTTATTCATTATTGGGTGCATGCTAACAAATTCAATTAACAATCATGGAAAAACGAGGAAACTAACATTTTTTTTTTGTTGCTTTTTTCTTTTGTTTCAATCAATATTTTGTGTGTTGCAAGAGAGAATGGTTCGGGGCCTCTAGTATCGGAAGTGAAGGAGTGGATGGTTAATAATAATCTCATTTTGCAAGCCATTGATAAGATCTTCTTAAGTTGATTAAAAATGATTCATTATTTTGGTGTATAAATTTTAAAAGGGCATTTTTTTTTTCTAAAGTACTAAAAAATATGAAAAATTATAAGTTTACACTTAACTCCATCTAATTTATTCAAAATTCAAACATATTCAAAATTCAGCCACTAATGTTTTATTAGAGCAAAAGGTGTCACAACTAGTCTTTCCCTCCTCACTTGTGCCACCTCAGCGACACATCATCTCAACTAACCAAAACAAAAAACCAACTAAACACCCCCTCACTCACAACTAGTATCTCTCCTCTTCACTTGCGTCCCACCACTCACCATTTTATTTCTTTTTTCATTTTTCACACAAACTAAAAATTCATTTCATAAAAATAAAAATTACAAATACTTCAAATAAAAATACAAATACTTAAAAAAAATACAAATACGAAAAAAAGCACAATACGAAAAAAAATACGATATAAAATACGGTCGATTATTCATGGTTGCTCTTGTGCCCAGAGATGCTCAATGAGGTTCCGTTGAAGGCTTGAATGCACTTCTCTATCTCGGAGTTCTCTTTGTTTCCTGCGACGGATTGCACATCGCTCGACCCATGACCGTAACAAATGGTTCCCAGGAGGGATGTACATTTCAGCTGCTTCGGATATCGCAAACCTTTGATTCTTTAAAATCATGTTATGCAAAATGATGCACGTGTACATGATTCTGCGTAGCTTGTTCACAGTCCAAGCACGCGCCGGTTGAGCAATTATACGTCATCGTCCTTGTAGGACACCAAATGCCCTTTCAATGTCTTTCCGGACACTTTCCTGACGCCGTTTAAATAGAGCGATTTTCTCATCGCGTGCTTGGCTGAATGACTTAACAAAACATGACCATTGAGGGTAAATACCATCTGTAAGGTAGTACCCTCTTTCGAATTGTTGCCCGTTTATAATATACAGTGCCACTGGTTTGTTGTCAGACAAAAGGTCGTCGAACAATGGTGAATGATGCAGCACGGTAATATCATTATTCGCACCTGCAACCCCGAAAAATGCATGCCAAATCCACAAATCGTATGATGCAACAGCTTCTAGAATGATGGTTTGGTATTTTTTATCACCTCTCCCAAATTGCCCGTGCCACCCTTTGGGACAATTCACCCATTCCCAATGCATACAATCAAGGCTACCTAGCATCCCCGGAAACCCATGAATCGTATTATGTGCGTTGTACAACCTTTGAACGTCAGTTGGGTTAGGCTTTCTTAAAAACTCGGGCTGATAAAAATCTATAACACACATACAAAAAAAGTCCAGACAATCGCGCCCACAATGTTCCCCCATTTGCAAGTACTCATCTAACCCATCCGTCATTGTGGCGTTTGGCAATTGGCGAAGGGCGGATGTGCATTTCAAGATGACACTCATACTTTTCATACCCGTAGCATCATATCGAATAGTAAAAAAGTAAAAATGCTTGGGTAAAGGATTATGTGTTGCACAAAAAGTTTCAATACCTTCAACTATTTCCAAAAATAGTTCCCGTCTCATGCGATATCGTTTTCTGAACGTTTCCGCCGTATATTTCGGATTTGGACCAAAATAATCCTCCATTAAACGTTGTTCGGCGACTTCACGTTCACGCCAAATGTATCTACGATGCTGCTGAACATCATCTTCTTCATCTTCGTTAATCTGCATTACCATTTCGTATTCTTCCATATCTTCGAGATCGGACGGATTGGAATAATCAGACGAGCTACTCATTTTTTTGAAAGTTTGATTGAAATTTTTTGTGAAAAGATTTGATTGAAAGTGTTTGTTATGTGTGTGTGTTTTAAGATAAAAATAAGTGGTATTTATAAAAAAAAGTTATAAAAAAATTAATTTTTTTATTACCGTTTGGCAACGGTTTGAAAAATGTGGGGCCCGTTTTTTCTCTTTTTCCTATCGTTGAAGACTGGCGAAGGGGGAGCAGCGGGGGGGGGGGGGGGGGGGGGGGGGGGTCGGTGTCACGGCGAGCACCGGCGAGGGCGCCACGTCGGACCGACGAGCACCCTCCGTCGTGACACCTTTTGCTCTTAATCATCTCCTCCTTTTTTTTAAGTTTTATTTTCACAAATTTGACATATATATTTTTTTGTGTTTTCATCAAATTCTTCTACCAATATTTTTAATTTTGATTAAATTTTATTTAATTTTAACTTTTGTTCGACCAATCATATCGTTCGATTTTGTTTATGTGTCAAAATCAAATCATCTGATTTTCTACAACCTCCACTTTTTTAAAAAATTCTTAAATAATATAATTTATTTTATTATATAAAAGATCTGGCATAGTACATGACACTACAATTGTAAGCCCACGTACGGTTCTAAGATTTATAATACACACTACTATCAGTGATTTTAGTGTCGTTATTTTAATTAATTGGATTACTCAATGAGATTTTATATTCGGCTAACATTCGAGTCAAAGAAGTATGGGTATACACTCGTTGAGCTAATATATATTCGACCATGATGTAAATACAAATACGATATTTATGTTTTAATTATTCTTAACATTTTGTTAATGACAAAACATCAAACATATTTTATGTTCGTATTACAATCAGCATCTAAGCCTTTTAATCTATGAACCTATGTTCTAAACTTTTATAAAAAGTTTTATACACTTTAAAATCTTTAAGTGTAAAATTAAAAGGGAAATTTGCAATAAAAGACCAAAGAGAGGGGGTATTGTAAGAGTGCCCCAAAATAAAGTGTTTTGAAAAAAAGGACTAAGGCAACCAGGACAACTAGACAACATGGAAGATAGATGCAGTGGTGGACAAGTGTCCATTGTCAAGTGGTTTTTTTGGTAATTTTGCTCTTATGGTGTAAGGCATTTGTATTTTTATGTTTTACGCGAAACTTTAATTTCCTGGGGCAACATAGTGTATGGGCAACTGGTTTTTTGCTAATTTTATATTTTTTAGTCAACATTTTACTTACACAAAAGTACAATGTACAATTGGCAACTAATAATATAGGGCAACTAATGTCAACAAAAATTAGGCAACTCTAACATTTGTGTAAAAGAGTTATTTTGGATACCATACTTTTTGTTGGATATAAGGGGACTCATCCTTACCATCTATTTCATTTTCATCCAATGGATGAGATTAAATATCTTTTATTTTTGGGAGAATTTCATATATGTCCTTCTTTTGACACAAAATTTCATATATATCCAACCTCACTTAAAAATTTCATATATCCCTTCTTTTGACACAAAATTTCATATATATCCAATCTCACTTTAAAATTTCATATATATCCAATTTTAAACATAGAATTTCATATATGTCCAATTTTTTACTTGAAATTTCATATATGTCCAAATACTTAATTTATATATACTTAAAAACATAAAACACGTATTGAATATTATTTAAACCTAAAATAAGTATTATACATTTATTTCTTTTTCTTATACTTAGGTATGTATTCATATATTTTTATATAAACAATGTCTCAAATTATTATATGCACACACATTAATGCAAAACATATTTTATCAAAGTATTTAAGAATAAAAAAGAAAGTAGTGTCACAACTTGATAAGAATACTGATTGTTGCCTTATTATGTTATTGCAAGGTTAGTTAGATTTATTTTTATGGAATTTTAATGATTTGTCATTGTTTTGGTGATTAGATGTGCATATTATTAGGTAGGAAAACATAGATATAATGTTTATTTTAGGTTTAAATGATAACTAATTTGTATTTTGAGGTTTTAATTATATATAAATTAGGTATTTGGACATATATGAAATTTCAAGTTTTAAATCGGATATATATGAAAATTTTAAGTAAAATTGGATATATATGAAATTTTGCATTAAAGGGAGGGATATATATGAAATTTGTAAGTAAGGTTGGATATATATGAAATTTAGTATCAAAAGAGGGATATATATGAAATTTTCCCTTTATTTTTCTGCCTATTTTTTATAATTTAAATATCTTTTAAACCGTTAAGTGTTAAACGAAAATAATTATACCATCGCGACGAGCGTTTAATTATCTTTCTACCAATATGCAATATGATATACTTTCGAAGAATTTTTTTTTTCGCTTTTTTCCTTTCTGTTAAAATTTACGTGAAATATCATCATATATGATAATACTGTTTCATCATATATGATAACAACGTTAAATCATATATGATACTGGTTTCTATTATATATGATAGGTCATATCATATATGATACTGGTGTTATATCATATATGATATTAGTATCATATATGATAATTTTCGATAACGTTGAAAAAATGAAGAAAAAAATATTTGTCGAAAGTGTATCATATAGCATATCTATAGAAAGATAATTAAATGCTCTTCATAACGGTATGTTTTTTTCGCATAACGATTAACGGTTTAAGAGATATTAATGTTTGAAAAAAGATGGTGAAAATATATTTGGTGTTTAATCTTATCCATTAGATTAAAATAAGATAGATGGTGGGGATGAGTCCCCTCATATCTAAGGAAAAATATAGTATCCAAATGAACTTAAATCATACCTTTTAACCAACTTTATAGTCAAAATTTTATATGTTTTATACAACCTATCTTCGTCTTCACTTCTCATCTTCTTCACATCTCATCTTCTTTACCATATCTTTATCTTTATACATATACCTCTCAAAACTTCTCTCGTAATAACTACTTTCCTATCTTCTATCCTAAAAGCTCTTATACCATATTACTAATACTAATTTAAATCTCACATAACTAGATATGTATTGAATTTGTTTATATCCTCAACTAAAGTATATAATTTATTTCTATTTTTTTTAAAAGCATTTATTTGTACTATTTTTTATACTTCATTTATATGAGTTGCGTTTTATCATGATGAATTATATTAGGGGTTATTTAGGTATGTTCGGCTAAGATTTATATGAGTTACGTTTTATCATTTCACTTTGTTTTATAAAATACCAAACTTTATTTATTAGATTTGAGCCCATAATCTCATAAATAAGTTTAAAGAAACAAGTGTGGAGCTCGTTTAAATAATAGGAATGAAGTGGGTTGAAGGACAAATGATTTTGTGAGCTTTAAATATGGAGTTCGTTAGGATAACGCTCACCTAATTTTCGGTAAATATGTGTTATAGAGTACTTCTTACTTTAAGAAAAATGAGAGATATGATGTGGATATACTTATTAGCTTATTCGTATTATCGAAATGCAATAGGTCGTTTTGAGTGTGTTTGAACTTTTAAGTATAAGTTTGTAATACAGGGTTTTTGTGCTAAATTAAGTAGGTACAACACCGGCCTTATTCTAAGGCATCCGATAAAGCCTTTAATATATAGGATTGAATTGGGTGGAAAGATGTGAGATTCTGCTAGCTTTGAATATTTTGATATTAAGTTTGATGTAGAAATTAGGTTTGACTAGGATTTTAGGAGGTGAAAATTGTGTGTCCAAAATGCACCTCAGAAGGAGGGTGTGCTTTCAAATGGATAAGTTGTTAAGATTAAGTAAACTCTGCTTAAGTTGGTGTGTGGGGTTGCATATCTAAACTGCTTACTGCTATAGCCAGCATGTACAAAACTGGGCTTATTCTAATGTATCTGACAAGGCCTTTAATGTATAGGAATGAAGTGCTTTCAAGGATGTAGGATTTTGTGAGCTTTGATAATAAGTTCGTTGTAGAATTGTTTAATTGGTGTTAGATATCTTAATGAGAGATATAATATGATGTTTTTGGTAACATTGGGTTCAAATTGTTGGTTTAGATATTCAGGCATGTTCAACTAAGATTATTTTTTAGTGAAGGGGAATTCCACACTAAGATTATTCAGGCTAAGATTATGCAAGGCGCTTATTAACTTATCAAGGTTATCAAAATGTAGTAAGATGCTGCAAGTTTTTTTTTTGAGATAGCTAGTTATAAGCTTATTTAATGGGCTTTAAGAGGTCAAAAGTGTGTTTCCAAAATTACGTAGGTTGCAAAAATAGATTATCAAATTGTAGCATGAGACTGTGAGCGTTTGTTTTGAGATAGCAAGTCACTATTTATGAGTTTTTTACGGGCTTTATGAGGTGGAAAGTGTGTATTCAGAATGTGTAAGTTGTCAAAATGGATTAGTTGTTAAGCTTTACTCAAAATAACCGACAACTAGTGTTTAGGATTGGTTAACTAAACTGCTTATGTACTTTACAAGAACCAGGTACTAAAACTGGGTCTGATCCATTGTCCATGTAAACTATCACAACTGTTTATTTTAGAATTTAGAGTTTTTGGTTGGAATAATTGACTCAAAATCTTGAGATCAACCAGACTGTTTCGGGCTAATAGATAGCCTTATTGGCTTAACATGTTGGTAGGTCCATCGTTTAAGTTTTTTTATTACAGATTTGAGGTTGAACTACTGTGATGATTTTGTATTAAATATAGCCTTTTATATAGGTCAAAGAATGTAGGATTTTGTGAGGATTGATATAAAGTTCGTTATAGAAATTGGGTTGGACGCACGTTGTGTTATTGAGGGATCTACATTGTTTCATACTTCTGTTAGTTACCACCCTGTATTAGCGGAAATGAGAGATACAACATGGACTTTCTTTAGGATTGCTTTCAATACGTCTATTTATGCAATCAAGTGTATGTGGGTAGTGCTTGTTTGAGTAGCTTAATAGCTTATAGGTTGTGTCAAAATGCAATAAGACATTGTGAGTGGTTGGTTTCATATATAGCTTATAAATCTATGAGGTATTTGGAAGTAGGAGCGTGTTTTGATATTTCATTAAGCCTATTTTTACGTTACCTGTCTGACTTTTTTTGTGAATTAAAGATGAGCTCATGAGCTTGAACAAACACCCCCTGAGTGTGTTGGGTCAAAGGTTGGAGGATTTTGTTATGATTGATGTAAAGTTTGTTGTAGAAACTGGGTTTGATGAGCATTTTTTTAGTGTGTTAATATGGATGGATTAATGCTTGCTTATCTGTCCTTTGGTAGGGAACATCACTCAAATGTACATTGTTTCATACTTTCATTAGTTATTATTAAGGGAAATGAGAGATACAACATGAAATTTCTTTAGGATTGGTTTCAATGCGTCTATTTAGGTAATCAAGTGTATGTGCGTAGAGTTTACTTGAGTAGCTTATTAGCATATAGGTGGTGTCAAACGTAGCAAGACATTCTGAGTGTGTTTTGTTTAGTCTAGTTGTTGTCGTTGGTGCCTTGAAGTAAAATAGTTATGGTGCGAAGGGCGGTAAGAATAAAGGAGGAAAAGTATGCTACTCGTAGGGTGATTTACCTATGCTTTAAGCCGAAGAGGATGAAAGGTTATTCGTTAGGGGGTTTTGGTACATATGCATATGTCTGAATCAAGTACATAACATAAAATATCAATACAAAACCCAATAACCATAAAACACCATTACAAAACACATACTCAATAACATAGAAACTGCTAAGCAAATATAAACCTAAACTAACCGTAGTGGGTTAGTGTTTCTTGAAAATATACCCTAACCGTAATATAAGTAGTAAACATATGTTACTACCAGTTAAAGACTAAATCAATAATTAACAACCTTAGGTGCACCCCTTAGGCTGTAACGTCTTCCTGAGAGTACCAGTATGCCCAATGTCTCAACATAGGTAGTTGTATCTCAAGCGAACTCCTCTACAATCTGGTGCGTCATGTCTATTCTGTTAAACAAAATCACTTGAAGACCAAAATGAATAAGAAGTCAGTGGTCCTCTGTTATGACCATTGGGCACCAGAACCTTGTCAAACCTTGAACGAATTCAATGTTTGGATTAAGATTATGGTCGGGGTAGGGAATAGAATACAGTTTGTTCCATGTTTGATTAACGGGAGTGATTGTCATTATCCACACATCACACTCACGTTGTTTATCGAATTTGGAGAGCATGCATAGCCCTTGTGGTACTACACCAAAAGAAAATGATATATCTCCTTCTCCAAAGAAGGGAACAACAACCTCATGAAATGTTGCCATTCTAAAAGAAGTTGAAACAATAGAACATGAATTCGGCGCCAAATCGTATCCAACCAATACAGGCGTCCTTCAAAATACACACTAATAAGTGTGTAAACACTTATCATTTTACCACTTAAAACAAGGAAAAACCAAACCAAAACGTGTATTTTGTTAGGACCTATGTAACAGATATTTGTAATAGATGAACTAGGAGGTATGTAGTTCCTCCTGGTCCTAGTAGTAGTAGGAGCAACACGTGCTCCTGGTCTAGTTGAAAGTCAAACAATATTATTCTTAGTAGTTTGTTAGGATATGCATGATATATCTTAGGAAAGGATATGCATATCAGGAGTTAAACGTTTTATGTTTAATGTAGTTTAGGGTTTTCTTGTAGTATAAAAGTAACCCATTGGTAGAAGGGTTAGACACACCTTTCACTAGTATTCATTTCATATCAATAGTAGAAATCCTTAGTAAGGATCAAGTTATTTAGTTATTATGTTTCTTCTTGATCTTAGTATTTGTATTTCGCACTTATACTTTGTATTTCATTAAGAGTCTCTATGTGAATAGACTTGTGATTACAGAAGTCGTTCACCATCTTTAACAGGCTGCAAGATCTACAACTAGTGGACCCAACAAGTGGTATCAGAGCCTGGGATAGTCTCTGTACAAGAAGAACCAATTTTTTTTCTAACTATTTTGTCTAATCATGTCTGCTTCTAGTTCTACTTAAACAGGACAACCAAGCACCACCACAATACAACAAACACAACAAATCGTTGCTACTGTTTCCAATACAAATGGAAACTTCCCACTCCTGAAGAAGGAGGAGTATGATAGCTGGGCCATGAAGATGGAGTGCTGGATCACCAACACTGATCTAGACCTTTGGAAAATTGTTCAGAATGGAAACAGTAAGAAGACTGCTGGTAGAGACAAGAATGGTAATATCACCATTCTAGATCCTAAAACTCATGAAGAAATCACTGTTGTTCAGAAGGAAATCAAAGAAAAAACTATTTGGCTTCAGTTTCTTCCTGATGATCATATGGGTGACTTCTATCACTTGGATGATGCTAGGGAAATTTGGAATACGATCAAGGCAAGATTTGGAGGGAATGAGGAATCCAAGAAGATGCGCAGATCAATGCTGAGAGATGAATTTACAGAATTCAAGATTTCTGATACAGAAGGTCTTCATCAAGGCTATGACAGGTTTCAAAATATTCTCAGCCAATTGAATTAACTCCGCTCCAAACCTGAAAATGAAGACATCAATGCCAGGTTTCTTAGAGCCCTTCCTCACTCATGGAACCAGGTAGTCATCTCTCTAAAGGCTAAAGGTGGACTTGAATATCTTTCTTTTGATGACTTATTTTACAAACTCAAAACTTTTGAGTCTCATGTGAGAGGGTACTCAAGTGATTCCTACTCCTGCTAACTCTGCTTTTGTGAGTTCCATGGGCTCTAGTCCAATGTCTTATGCCAGTAGCCCAAGCTATACTTTGTCATCCCAACATACTTCTACTCCTGAATCAAAAGCCAAGACTAGTAGCATGGTAGAAACTGTTCTTCACTCCTTTGTTGCTGATGTTGATCCACAACAGCAGCTAGCTTTTGATGATTTCAAACAGGTTGATAAACTTGACTTGGATGAAATGGACCTTAAGTGGCAGATGGCTATGCTTACTCTCCGAGTTTATAAGTTTGAAAAGAAGTCTGGTAGAAAATTCAGCTACACCCCAAGAGAGCCAACCAGGTTTGATAGGAGCAAAGTCAAATGCTATAACTGTCAGCAGCAAGGACATTTTGCTAGGGAATGCCCTAACAAAAATGACCATGAGAAGAACAGGTATTCAGCTTTCAAGGTTCAAGAGCTCAAGGATGAAAAGAAAGCTTTGGTATCGGTTGATACCATGGTCAACTAGAATGAGCATGAGACTCTAGCATTAGAATCAGTTGAGTCTTCTACTGATGTGTTTGCTGTGATTGCTGGTCACATATCTGATGCAGAGGAAGCAGAGGAATTTGCTCTCATGGGAATCTCTCCTCAGGTAAAAATTGCCCTATTGGTTATGATGATAAATACGCAGACCTCTTAACTCGATGTAATGAATTAAATGCTCAAAATGACAAATATTTTTTAGAAGTTAAAGCTTATAAGAGTTCTCTAAAAACTTTAGAACAACAAAAGAAGTGGCTACAAAATACTCAACTTGAATATGAGGATAAGATTAGAGTGTTAAGTATTGATTTAGAGAATACCACTAACATGCTTAAGTATACTGAAAAACTTAACACTGAGAGTATTCAGGCAAAACAAGAAATGCAAGAAAAATTAGATGCTACACTATTAAGATTTGATAAATGGCAAAAAGCACCCAAGAATCTTTCCAAGATAATAGATAGCAGCATGTTTGGTAGAACTAAGAGAGGGTCAGGCTTTGACAAATATATTGGTCCAGATGATGTTTTTTATTTATCTTTTTCAAGTGTCTTTGATCCTGACAAAGAGGAGGAGAGAAAACCTAGTTACAATAGGTTTAAACCAGCTGCAGCAATGCATGCTGTTCCTCCACCTCTTACAAAAACATTTATGCCCACATCCATGCATACAGACTTGGATGGATCACCGATGCATGAGTCTCCCAAAAGCTCTACTAATAGTAATGACTTTTTCTCTTGTACTTTCAGTGACTATGCATCATGTGGTTCAAGTGAAGAGTCAAGACCTTCGAGTCCCAAGACAAATGACACTGCTACTACTAGTGCTAGGATGAGTGATGAGAGAGTTGCTACTGCTTTTACTTCTATTGTTTTTAATTCTAGTTTGTTGAATTCTAGGAATATTGATTCTCCTAGAGTTGTTTGTAATAAGAATAGCAGCTTAAAACATTATCATTAGAATAAAAGGTCGTTTAAAACATACTTTGTTTGTGGTAGTAAATTTCATTTGATTCAAGATTTTGATTTTTATGACCAGAAGCCTCCTGGCTATCAATCTTGTGCTACTCCTGGTCCACCAGGAGTTGCTCCTATTGGTGTGGGTTTTGCTTCTAAAAGATTAAATCCATGTGCACAATCTTTTCCTTCTACAAGAAGGACCTCTCCTTCAGCTTCTACTACTTGGAGAAGCAATGCATGTACCCCTAATAGACCAACCAACAATTATTTTCAAAATTTTAATCAGAATTATGCTACTACTTCAGACCAAATGAATTTGGATTGGGATATTTGGGTTCTGCTGTTAAGCCCTCATCAGGTTGTTCTTGGTAACAAAATAACACCCATATAATGCACAGGAAACGCAAGAACAACAGTGGATCTCATCAATCTTCTTGGCTATCTATTAATGATCCACAGGCAGACTCAAGCCAGGAATGATTTGGGTCCCCTTAAGACACTAACTTTTACATATGTCTTTAGTATTGTTGTAGATTACTCCATACCAAGATCCATCTCTTGAAATAGTAGATAGTGGATGCTCTAGGAGCATGACAGGGAATAAAGGACTTTTGACTAACTTTGTACCATTTCAAGGCGGGAAGGTGTACATTGGAGGTGGTGAAGGAAGGATCTCTGGCAAAGGAACCATTCAGACCCCTAACCTTAATTTTGAGCAGGTTTACTATGTGGAATCACTTCAACACTTCAACTTGATTTATTTCTCTCAGATTTGTGACAAGAAGCAGTTTGTCCTCTTTACGGATATTGAAGCACTAGTGCTGTCCAAAGACTTTAAGTTACCGGATGACTCCCATGTTCTAATCAAAATCCCAAGAAGACATAACCTCTACAGTATCAAGCTGAATGAAGTTAATCCTACTGGTCAACTAGCCTGTTTGGTTGCCAAAGCATTAGAAGATGAAGCCACCAAATGGCATAGGGGGATGGGGCATGTAAACTTCAAGACCATTCACAAGCTGGCGAATATGAACTTGGTCTCTGGTTTACCTCCCAAAACTTTCAGGAATGACATCAATTGCCTTGCTTGCAGCAAAGTCAAACAACACAAAGCATCCTTCAAATCCATTACTGCTCTCAGCTTAATAACTGAACTATTGCAGCTACTACATATGGATTTGTTTGGTCCTACCTCTGTTAGGAGCATTGACCATAAACACTATTGTCTTGTGGTAACTGATGGCTATAGCGGGCTTATGTAGGTTTTCTTTCTGGCTGCTAAAAGTGAGACCTACTCCATTCTCAAAGACTTCATTGCACTCATTGAGAATCAGCTGTCCAAGAAGGTGAAAGGTATTCGTTGTGACAATGGAACTGAGTTCAAGAATGCAGACCTCATCGCACTTTGCAATTCCAAAGGTATCAAACGAGATTATAGTGTTGTCAGGACTCCTCAACATAATGGTGTTGCAGAAAGGAAAAACAGGACCCTTATAGAAGCTGCAAGAACCATGCTTGCTGATTCCAAGCTTCCAACTATGTTTTGGACAGAAGTTGTCAACACTGCGTGTTATGTGTTGAATAGGGTTTCCAATACCAATCCACATAAGAAGACTCCCTATGATCTACTCACAACCAAAGTCCCAAGCATTACACATTTGAAGCCATTTGGCTGTCCTGTCACAATTCTCAACACTAGTGACTATTTGGGAAAATTTGATGGCAAAGCGGATGAAGGCTACATTGTGGGATATTCATCTCACTCGAGAGCCTATAGGGTATACAATCTCACTGCCAAGCGTGTCATTGAAACTATCAATCTCAGGTACTTTGAGGATAAGACAAACATCCAAGGTAAAGGTCCTGAATGGTATTTTGATCTTGATTATCTTAGTGACTCATTGGGATATTTTCGTTTCAAAACTAACCAAAATGCAGGTACACAAGTGTTTGCGTCTTCTAGTGCAGGTGCTACGTCTAGATTTTCGGACTCAGGTGAGGATGATGACATTTTTGTCATACCATGCTATTCCACTACAGTCGCTCCCGACAACACTGCTCCTCCTGTTGGTTCTACTTCATCAGACATTGTGGACTCACAATGAGCTCTTGATACACTGCTTAAGCAACAACAAGATGCTACTACAACAGCTACTCAAGGAGGCTTTGAGTTTCCTTTGGGTACTGATGTAGTGTTTTTACTACTCTTTAGGAAAAGAGCGTAAAAGTGGCAAGTATTAAGTGTCGGTTTAGGAAAACCAAGCACTAATGACCAAATTAAGTTCAAGTTCGTTTCCCAAGGAGGCTTGTGTGTTATGTAAAGAGATGATTAACTTTGTGATTAATAATTTATGAGAAAAGAAAATAGAAAGAGAA
The DNA here is from genome assembly GCA_025667525.1 of Glebionis coronaria. Lineage (NCBI taxonomy): Eukaryota > Viridiplantae > Streptophyta > Magnoliopsida > Asterales > Asteraceae > Glebionis > Glebionis coronaria. The sequence goes on along the minus strand of CM046876.1, from coordinate 175,533,464 downwards.
TAGAAAAGGATGACGGTTACGATTATGAATTACACTAAGACGAAAAGTCGTACACATAAAGCCGTAAAAAGTGACTAATTTTAAAAGTTACCCTAAAAATTACTAGAAAATTGCAATAGATCCTAAAAAATGTAATTTGAGTTTACAAAAAATCAAAATTCACTCAAACCTTTTATTTAATTAAATAATAATTTTTTAATGCTAATTAAAGCCCAAAAAACCAGTTTAATTAATAAAAAGCTCAAAATGAGATTTTTTAACTTGTAAACCTCTAAATAACTTAGCTAAATTAAAAACTATTTTTGAAAATTTTAAAATTAATTAAAACTATTTAAAAATGATTAAAAACTATAAAAACTTAAAATAATTCTAAAAATTAATTAAATGACACTAAAATTAATCTAAAAATTTTAAAATTCCTAACTTAATGTAATTAAACTAGGAAAAATGAAAAACTTGCAAAAATCTAAATTTAATTTTTAATAATAAAATAATAATAAAATATTAATAAAAATCCAAAATTTATAAAAAATTCTCAAAAGTTACAAACTAGTTTATTTTAACCTAATAAACACAGAAATGAACTTGAAATTACTAAAATACCCCTAATGGGCCTTAAAATGGGCCAAAAACCCAAACAGTCCACTTAATGGGCTTAATTTAGGCCCAATTAGCAAAAGTGATCCAGTTAAGCCCAAAACTTCCTATCTGACTCAAAATTTGATTTTAAGCACAAAACTCTGAAGGCCCAAAAGCTGAAAGTGAGCTTATCACAGCTTAATAAGTCAACAACTTATTCTTAATGGGCTTTTTGGCCCATTAAGCCATAAGCTAATGCCATAAGCTCTAATTTGACACACAAGCTTCTCTTGGGATATCAAAGAAATCTGTGAAAAGAAATTTTGAAAAAGCCCAAGAAATAAGCCTGAAATAAGCAAAAGCTCTCTTCACAAAACGACAAAATAGTCGTTTTTGAGTTCTAGGCTGCCTCAAGTGCTGATTCAAGTTGCAAAAGGTTTTAAATGACTTAATTAAGCAAAATAATTAAAAAGTTTTCCAATAAGCACACTGAATAAGCTGGAATAAGCAAATAAGCACTTATGTAAAAGTCAAACTGTTTGGTTTTCTAGTCAAACTTAAAAGTCAAACCCTAATATGCTCTAGATCAGTTCAATGGGTCAAATAAGGAAGATTGATCACAAAAAATAAGTTGTTGCAAGTCTCAATAAGCTAGAATAGCTTATGAATAAGCCGATGATCAAATAACACTAGCAGTGGCTAGCAACAGGGGAAAGAAGTTCCCACTGCTTGACTATTTTGACTTTGTCTTTTGTGAATTTTTGTTGGATTCAAGTTAAGCAAAGGCACCCTTGTAATCAGTGGATCACAAGGAGTCAATAACAACAATAAAATAACAATTTCACCAAGCCAATTAGTACAGTTTAATCAAAAGATCACCAGATATGCACCAGACATGAACAATAGCAGTTATAACTTAATAAGCAGTTTAGCAAGAATAAGCCAACCAAATTGAACCAAATGCAAACAAAAGCTTATATTAATTCAAATGAGAATAAATCAACTGGTTTCATACAATGATTCAAGGTTTAGACAAAGATTTAAGCCACAAAATATTACTGATGAACAAGAACAAGAAGATTTCAAAGTTTGCTGATATACTTGACCACAAATCTAATTTCAAACCCTCAAATCTCTTCAACAAGGTATATAAACTTGATTTAATCACTTGTTAGCCCTAAGCATGCATACAATCTATGTGTTACCAAGATCTTAGTTCAAAACAAGCAGATTTCAAACTTTTATAGCACAATAAAAAAAATGATGTTCAAAAGCCAAAGAATTGCATATATCAGCACAATACCAAGTATTTATCAGATACCAACAATAAACAACACTTAACACTAACTCAAAAACAAATTGCAAGCTCAAACAGGTTAACCCAAACACCCCTTTCACTTTTTAAATCCAATTTTAACAAAGTAAATGTGTGATTTAGTTTATCCCAAGCCCAATCTAACACAATAACATCAATATTATGCAATATCAAGCAATTTTAAGCTACAAGAACAACAATTATAACATCAGAACAAAAATTCACCAAAAATCAAGTACTTTATCAGATTTTGGGTAAAAGGGCTCAAACCTCATGAATGTACATCCACACTCACGAATTTTTGAGCTTATGTGCCTAGCAATACAAGGCATAAGCTTCCAATACAACCCTGCTAAGATTCAACAAGGTTATAGCATAATTATATGAAACAGAAAAGTGAAAAAGCTTGATTAATGCAACCTTTGTACCCACTCCTTGATTATCCCCAAACCACAAGCTCCCAACAGCTTGATAATATTCTTATCAGGGTGTTTAGATCACTTGTAATCCAAAAATTCCAAGGACGTACCAAAAACTTAGAAAAATATCAAGTTTTTGAGAAAACTTGGCAATTTTTTGCACAAGGTTTAAAAACAGGTTTTAATACTTCAAAAACACAAACATGTAACAATAATAAGCAAGGAATTAAGTTGGCACTTGGATTTTTTCAAACACTCAAACACATTTTCATTAAGATTGAAAAGGGATTTACAGAACTTTGAACAAGGAAAAACCAAGGGCAAAAGATAAATGAAGCAGGTCCTATGCCTTATATAGGCTACAAAGATGAACTAGAAAGCATAAAAAACGTAAACCCTAAGTCTTGAAGTTCCTGAAATGCCCTTGATGATTTTGAAAATCTTCATATCATGTGAAGTTATCTTGGCAGTTTATGTGAGGTGTAAAGGTTGGAATGTGATCAAGGGCTCACAATGAAGCTTAGAAACCAAACTGAATACAATTCATTGGATGGCTGGCACATTTTGGCATTTTATTCAAAAACGTGTGTGGGAAGTATATCATGTGAGCTTGCTGATGATGAGGTGGCAAATTTAAGGTGTGGGTTATGGTTATGATTACCCTAATCATAATTCTGGAAGGTTTGGAGGGTTAATTTTTGCTTAATAAAAAACCCCTAATCATTGTTCTTGAGTGAATAGTTCATGTTTTGATCCAGGTTTAAGTTTAAAATTGTGTTAAGTGCCAAATTATTTAACTAATAAAGATTAGTTAAAATCTGGTATGAGTGGGATTTGACGTGGCAAAAGGGTGAGTTTTGATTGGTTGTGAGGGTGAGTGGGACACTTGGCAGCTTGTGAGTGGTCTACGTATCTTTCATGTTGGCCAGAAAACACCCCCTTCTTTCTATCTTTTTCCACTTTGTGTTTAAAGGCATGAAAACTGAAAATCTTTGTTAAATAAGTTTTAGTTTTCACACTTTTGCCCCAAATAGTTTTCAAAAGTATTTTCAAGGGTATTTCTTGTAATTTGATGATTCTTGAAGGAGTGTTTGGCATTTTCTTCATTCTTCAAGGTGTTGACTTGTATTGTTGACTTCTTGGAGGAATAATATTGACAAGTCTTCAAATTTGAGGGACCATTCTTGCCAATTCTTCAAAGTGGAGGGCCCTTTTTGTAAATTTGACAAACTTTAGGGACTAATCTTGTAATTATGAATAAACAAGGGTTTAAAGTGTCAATTCTTCAATATTGGAGGACCCTTCTTGTACAATCTTCAATTCTTCAAGGGTTATTCTTGGAAAATCACCATTAGGGCTTGGTTCATTGTGCGGCTTCGTTTCCCGTGTTCGTTTTTGCTTGTTTCTTGTGATCTTTTGTCATTTTCTCAATATCCGTACCTAAAATACACATGTAACAAACACAAGTATATATTTGGCATATTTCATGTTATTTAATGCATTTAAGCCTATTTTGGACGATGAGACTATGTATAAAAGCAGTCTCATCACTCCCCCATACTAAACCATTGTCGTGCCCTCACGCAATGCTAGAATAAAGTATCATAGCACCTCCAAATTCATTTTTATGCACTTTTATTGTATGATAAACTTGATACACTACTACTATTGCTACTACTTGCGTTCTAGACATAATGTATGATTTTCATCGCAAAATGGGACGTTTAGGTTCATAGAACAAGAACACGTGAATGCTCCGTTAGAAATAATTTCATCGTCCTCGATTTTCACCCCTATTCCATGCTAAGCGTGCAACGAGATCATTTTCATTATATGTTAGTAATGCTAACACTACTCATATGCCCTAATCACGTACTTATACTCCCATTTTCCTAAGTGGTATCTCTTATTTTTTATTTTTGTCTTGAATGTTTCACGAGGATACATTTTTTACTTATGCGATGATAGAGATTTAGGTCTAAAAATAGAGTCATAACGGTGTAACCAAGACCATCGAATTAATAACCCCCCTAATAGACAACGATGTCAAAAAATTAAGTCAACAAGAAGGATCGATAAACACGGTTTTATAACGGTTTTGAACATGAGACTTATTACCAAGACTTTTATACGCCCCCTACCAGATGGGCCTTATTATCACAGGTTTACCTCCATATTTTATTCAACTTGCCATGAAGCTTTTATTATGACTTCGGTCTTTCCTTGCCTTTTATTATCCTCCTCATCGGTGGTTTTATTATGGCCAAAGACATATATCCTCACGCTAAAAGTGAATTTTGGATCTTTAAAGCTTCAAAGATTAAGGCTTGATTCACTTTCAATTTCGCATAGATTTTTCGGCCTTGTGAGCTTCAAATTGTTTGCTTGATTTAGGTGAGCACTGCTTTCGATTATTCGGGTTGCCAATACTTCAAAACTGTGACGCTGGCGATACGTTAATGTTTTCCCAATTTAATTACATGGAAGCTACTAGAAAAGACTAGAAACCAACAATCAAGTCTAAACCGCTAAGCCAATACTTATTAAGCAAACTTTATATACAAGCGAAGGGAGAATAAGAAAATAACGAGAACACATGAGTTTTTGAAAGAATACGAGTAATCTGCGTTTAGCATAATAACTTATAATTAACTCTATCATTTCTCGTCCTCATTTAAGAGACTTAGCCTAATGTGAAGTTAAGGAATCGAAGCTAAGTGCTCAACATGCACGACCGAGTCAAAAATTACTCTTATTCTCGCCATCAGAAAATCTACATTCATGTCTTCAAACACTTATAAAACATGAGAAAAAATTTAAAATTTGGCAATTTTTAGCCTTATTTTGCAACAAAACGATAAACAAAAAGATAAACTTTGGAAACCCCCATACAAAATTTAAACATTGTCCTCAATGTTTCGAGTCTAAGGGTTGGAAACCCCCATACTAGAGACGTAGTCGAATGCTTAATCTAGCATAGAAAGGGTGTAACCATTAAATTTAAAGCCGTTTATGAAGTGTGTTATAAACCTAAGGTTAGAACATAAAAGGATATATCATGGATATTGAGAAATTTTTCAAAGCAAATGATCAAGTGCTCCCATAAAACGAACACGAGAGGCTCCAATCGTGAAGATCATGATCATCTAAAAACCACATATCACAAACAACCACAAAACAAAGGTTGGAAGGGCACAAATCCCCTCACGTTAACTACATTAGAAAGCGATAATATGTACATGGGATAAGCATGGGACTCCCTCATGAGGCACCTCATTTTTGATTACCTAGTCATGAGCTCGACTCGATCCCCTCAATACTAATTATCATTAGGGAAGGTGATTTGGTCGAGGTAGTTCAAAGAGGGAACTTCCCCGCCAAAGTAGTGCTTCAACCTATGTCCATTCACCTTGAAATTGGGGCCATCATTTTGAGCTAGCTCGATGGTCCCATAAGGAAAAACTTGGGTAACGGTGAATGGAACCGACCAACGGGATTTCAACTTGCCGGAAAAGAGTTTCAAACGTGAGTTAAAAAGCAACACTTGATCTCCAATGTTAAAACCCCGGTTTTTAATTTTTGAGCCATGAAACTTTTTAGTTTTTTCTTTGTAAATCAATGAATTTTCATAAGCGATGTCTCTCAATTCATCCAATTCATTTAATTGCATTTTCCGGTATTTTCCCGCGGTCTCAATATCACCATTACAATGCTTAAGGGCCCAATAAGCTTTGTGTTCGAGTTCAATTGGCAAGTGACAATTCTTCCCATATACAAGCTTATAAGGAGTGCACCCGATGGGCGTCTTATGAGCGGTTCGAAAGGCCCATAAAGCATCGTCTAACTTATCCGACCAAGATTGTCGGTTCTCTCCAATCGATCTCTCCAAGATCCTCTTCAACGCTCGGTTTGAAACCTCGACTTGCCCACTTGTTTGTGGGTGATAAGCCGTAGAAAGCCGATGTGTAACCCCATATTTCCTTAGGACCCTTTCGAATTGGTCATTACAAAAATGGGTTCCACGATCGCTTATGATCGCACGAGGGGTTCCAAACCGGGAAAACAAGTTTTTCAAAAACTTGACTACCACACGAGCATCGTTCGTAGGCAAAGCCTTAGCTTCCACCGACCTGGATAGGTAGTCAACGGCGACAAGGATGTACTTATTACAACGAGATGATGGGAACGACCCCATAAAATTAATTCCCCAAACGTCAAAGATCTCACACACTTGGATGATATTTTGTGGCATTTCATTGTTTTGTGAGGCTTTTCCTTGTCTTTGGCATGAGTCACATGACTTCACAAGTGCATGTGCATCTCGGTAAATAGTAGGCGAAAAGAAACCGCCATCAAAGACCTTCTTAGCCGTGAGATTAGCATCGTGGTGACCACCCGTGGGTCCCTCGTGACAAGCTCTATGGATGTTAGAAGCTTCGGTATCAAAGACACAACGTCGAATGATTTGATCCGCACAAGTCCGAAATAGATAAGGGTCGTTCCAAAAATAGAACTTGACGTCACAAAAGAATTTTCGTTTTTGTTGAGTCGTCATACCCTTGATGATGAAGTTGCCCGCATGGTAACTTGCGATGTCCGCAAACCATGGGGTAGATGAATCAAGCTTAGAATTCACTACACTAAGTTTCTCGAGAGGAAATGTTTCATTGATTTCCTTTGGCTCGTAAACACTTTGGTCAGGATCTTCCAAACGTGAAAGATGATCGGCCGCTAGATTCTCGGCTCCTTTTTTGTCAAGGATTTCGACATCAAATTCTTGTAGGAGGAGAATCCAACGAAGTAATCTCGGCTTTGCATCTTGTTTAGCCATGAGATACTTGATAGCTGAGTGATCCGTATACACTATGCATCGAGTCAAGACGAGGTAAGGTCGGAATTTCTCACAAGCATACACCACGGCAAGGAATTCCTTTTCCGTTGTAGTGTATTTAAGTTGAGCCTCGGTCATCGTCTTTCTAGCATAGTGAATAGGCAAGAAGTGTTTTTCATGACGTTGTCCCAATATGGCCCCAATAGCGTAATCACTAGTATCACACATGAGCTCAAAGGGGAGGTTCCAATTGGGAGCAACAAGGATGGGAGCTTCGGTAAGTTTCCTCTTAAGGATTTCAAAGGCTCGTACACAATCTTCGTTAAAGATGAAAGGTGCATCTTTTTCAAGGAGATGTGTAATATATAGGTCGAGAAATCTTTGAAAAATCCTTGATGAATCAACGATAAAAGCCCGCATGGCCTAGGAAACTCCTAACTCCCTTGACGATTTGGGATGAGGTAATTTGACGATGACGTCTACCTTAGCTTTGTCTACCTCAATCCCCGCTTTCGAAACCTTGTGCCCTAAGACGATTCCTTCCTTAACCATAAAATGACATTTTTCCCAATTAAGCACAAGGTTGGTTTCCTCACAATGTTTTAACATTCTCTCAAGATTCGACAAACACGAAGTGAACGAACAACCAAACACGGAAAAATCATCCATAAAGATTTCCATCTTCTTCTCGATCATATCATGAAAAATAGCCATCATGCACCTTTGAAAGGTTCCCGGTGCATTGCAAAGTCCGAATGGCATTCTACGATAAGCAAACGTTCCATATGGATACGTAAACGTAGTTTTTTCTTGATCACGAGGATCGATGGGGATTTGGAAGTAACCGGAAAAACCATCTAAAAAGCAATAGAAATTGTTTCTCGCAAGACGCTCCAACATTTCGTCCATGAAGGGCAAGGGAAAATGGTCTTTACGAGTGGCGTAATTCAACTTACGATAGTCGATACACACCCTCCAACCGGTCATGAGTCGAGTTGGAATTAACTCGTTGGCATCGTTTGGCACAACGGTCATTCCTCCCTTCCTAGGGACACAATGAATAGGACTCACCCAAGGGCTATCAGAAATAGGGTAAATCATTCCCGCGTCAAGGAGTTTAAGGACTTCCTTTTTGATGACATCGTGGATTTTGGGGTTCACCCTCCTTTGACATTGGATTGCGGGTTTGTAGTCCTCCTCCATTAAGATTTTGTGAGTACAAAATTTGGGATCAATCCCCTTAATTTCGGATAATTTCCACGTAATTGCCCCTTTGTGGTCCTTTAGAACATCGACAAGTGCGGTTTTTTCATCATTCGAAATATCTTTCGCAATAATAACCGACAACTTGTTGTCCTCCTCCAAAATTACATATTCAAGGTGCGGAGGTAAATCTTTCAACTCGAGGATTGGTGGTTCCTCAATTGAAGATTTGGGCTCGATATTCATAACCTCCTCGGGTGGAGGAAATGGGAAATCGTTAAGAAAATCCTTGATAATCGAGAAGTCCTCATCGTTGTCGATGTCTTCGTCACAAGTACGTGGAACATCAAATTCTTCCAACGTAAAACCACCACCTTCAAATGGAGTAAAGGATGGAGTCGAATTATCAAGAATGGGATCAAGCATAGTGGGATTGGCACTATTTTCATCGTCACCAAAACCTAAAAATTCTTGTGAAAATTCGTCGCAAACAACGTCGATCATATCAACGAGGTTTATGGTCGCAACGGAATAAACATGAGAAATTGGAAAAGTTCCTCGTCGTTGAAACGTAAGGTGATCTTTCTAGCATGCACATCGATCAATGCCATAGACGTATCTAAAAACGAACGACCTAAAATAAGAGGAACTCGAGGATCCGTGGGAATATCGGCAACGATAAAGTCTACCGGATAATAGAACTTTCCCACTTTCACAAAAACGTCTTCGGCCAATCCACATGCGGGAATCGTGGAATGATCGGCCAATTCGATAGACATTAGTGAAGGAGTAAGATTAGGAAGATTGAGCGACTTGAAGATTGCAAGTGGCATCAAGTTAATACTAGCACCAAGATCGGACAAGGCATATCATTCTTACATATCTTGGATTGCACATGGAATCAAGAATTTACCGGGATCACCGACTTTTTGAGGTATGCGGTTAAGATAAACCGATGAACAACTAGACAATTGTTGCCATTTGTCCTTGTTGTTTAACATACTCTTAAAGTTAGCGGCAAATCGAGGCATCATGCCCAAAGCATCGACAAAACTCACATTGAAATGCACGTTACGAAAAATCTTCATAAAAAGCTCAAACTGGTAATTGTCGCGCTCTTGACGTTTCTCCTTTCTAAGTCTCGATGGATAGGGCAAAGGTGGTGTGGGTTGAGGCATAGGCATAGCCTTTGGAATTTCGGGTTCCAATGATGGTAATGGGTCAACCGTAGGTGTGGCATGAGCGGTACTTCGTGGGATTGATACATGCTCCTTTTCGACCACCACCTCAGGTTCTTCCTCAATTTCCTCCACCGTTGGAGTAATTGGTTGAGGAGTCTATTCCTTAAGTGTCTTACCACTTTGTGTGGTAATCACTTTCATCTCTCCCTTCGGGTTTGATACGGTGTTACTAGGTAGACTACTCGAAGACGGTTTACACATTATAGCCTCAAACATGGATGAAATTTTATCCTCAAACATAGATTGCCTCTTATCGGCCTTAAGCATCTCTTGTTTTATTTCATGTTGCCCTTGTTCCATTTTTTGTTGGTTTTGTTGTAATCTAGTTACATTCCCCTCCATTTTGTTTGTATGGATCTTAAGCTCATTTGCTAACTCATTTTTCAACTCCTTTTTCAAGTCATTCTTAATCTCGGATCTTAGGCTAATGATCTCTCTTTGAATATTATCAAACCTAGCATCATTTCCATTAGTGTATTCAACAAATTCATTTGGATGATCTATCAAAGTTTGCAAACTCTTGTTGTTGTTTTGAAAATCATTGTTTTGATTTTTGTTTGAAACTTGATTGTTATTAGCCCCTTGATTCCCATAGTTGTTACCCTTGTAATTGTTTTTGTAACCAACTTGATTGTTTCGATAGTTGTTGTTAGCATTTTGATTGGGAGCAAAACCCGGTGGAGTCATTTGATTAGAGCGGGTAACTTGACCGTTTTGGTTGTAAGTTCCCGTGGCCGCGTAGGCACTCGAAGTGTTACCACCGTTGGTAATGCACTCGGAGAAATCATGACCTCCACCACAATACATGCAAAAAACCTCAACCGCTTTAGCCGTGGCGGGAGCACTTTGTTCACCAACTTTGTATTCAATTAAAAGACCTTTAAGCTTATCAAAGATTTTGTTTTCCAAATTTGCCTCAATTTGGCAAGCATCGATGGTATTGGACAATGAAGGTGAAGCTGAAGACGAAGCCTTACGAACACTCGATGTGTTACGAGGATTATAGACTTTAGACCTATTCTCAATAATCAACAACGGTTCCTCAACCGTTTTACACAAAAAATTACCACCCGCGGCGGCATTAAGATAATCTCTCACATGATCATTCAATCCATTGTAAAACGTGTTAATTTGATGCAAGTCGGAAAAACCATGATGAGGACACTCATGTAACATTTCCTTAAACCGATTCAAAGCCGTAGAAAAACTCTCATTAAATTCTTGTGAAAATTTTGAAATCTCGTTTTTCAAATGCGTAAGGGCGGGAAAAATTGGTTCACAAACTTTGAAACGAGATCCTTCCACGTCAGTATAGAATTGGGTGGCTCTTTCTCTAACCAAATTTTAGCGTGCCCCGCTAAGGAATACAGAAAAAGCATCATCTTAATTGAGTCATTAGCAACATCCTTAAATTTTCAAGTGGCGGTAAGACGATTGAATTGGCGGATATGGTTGTGCGGGTTGTCCTTTTCATCACCACGGAATTTGTTGTTTTGGATCATCGACAACAAACCCGTTTTCACTTCAAATTTCTCTGCAAGGATGGCGGGAATCACAATAGCCTCTCCATAACCCTCGGTGGGTGCTTGAAGTAACTCCATCATAGTTCCATTAGCCATGGTTGGTTCTTCTTCTACGATAGGTTCGTCAATAGGAGACTCCTCACTAGAAAGGTTAGGTGTGGTCTCCTTTCGGTTTTTTCGTTTACGTGCACGTCTTGCTTGATTACGAGTAAGCATAAACGTCACGTACAACGTGGGGATGAGCAAAGAAGATTCTTTTTGGTGTTTTTAATTTTTCCAATTTTTTTGTGGTTTTTGATTGTTTTTACTTTTTTGGATTTTGGTGAATGTATTAAGTAGACAAAAATCTACAAATCTCTCCTCAAATCAAATCTCTTGATTAAAGGAGCCTCAAGGAATGAAAACGATCACGTGAAGTAAACGCCTTCGATGACTTTAGAACGTTGGTGGAACACCAAAACGTTCAAGAGGGTTTAATCAAATGAAACCAAGAAAATATATATGATACTTAGATGATAATTTGGTTGGCAAAACCTCGATTAGCCCTTTTTATCTAAACACGCACAAGCAAGCGGGGAAACGAGGCGGCGCGAAGTACTTAAGAGCCTTTTTCCTTAGGGTATATTTTATAATACCCGCCTTATACCCACCTTATAGTTTGTGTTTGTCAAAATTAAGCTTCATGAAAGTAATTATCTATTTTTCCTTTTTCTTGTTTGAGATTCGAATACAATGATTGAGTAATGACCTCCTAATCAAGGTTGTGTTTTCACACTTTTGGAGTACTTGTGAATTTATTGTTCTACGTATACAATATAGTAATACACACAAAAAACGAAAAACCGATAATACGTATTAGTAGAGTGCTACTAATACAAATAGATATTATGTATAAAAACAACAATTGTTCAAATCAAAACACAACACGCCTCCCCGACAGCGGCGCCAAAATTGATGTAGTGTTTTTACTACTCTTTAAGAAAAGAGCGTAAAAGTGGCAAGTATTAAGTGTAGGTTTAGGAAAACCAAGAACTAGTGACCAAATTAAGTTCAAGTTCGTTTCCCAAGGAGGCTTGTGTGTTGTATAAAGAAATGATTAAGTTTGTGATTCTAATTTATGAGAAAAGAAAATAGAAAAGAGAATATAAAAGGATGACGGTTACGATTATGAATTACACTAAGACGAAAAGTCGTACACGTAAAGCCGTAAAAAGTGACTAATTTTAAAAATTACCCTAAAAATTCCTAGAAAATTGCAATAAATCCTAAAAAATGTAATTTGAGTTTACAAAAAATCAAAATTCACTCAAACCTTTTATTTAATTAAATAATAATTTTTAGTGCTAATTAAAACCAAAAAAATCAATTTAATTAATAAAAAGCCCAAAATGAGATTTTTAACTTGTAAACCTCTAAAATAACTTAAATAAATTAAATACTATTTTTGAAAATTTTAAAATTAATTAAAACTATTTAAAATTGATTAAAACTATAAAAACTTAAAATAATTCTAAAAATTAATTAAATGACACTAAAATTAATCTAAAAATTTTAAAATTCCTAACTTAATGTAATTGAACTAGGAAAAATAAAAAACTTGCAAAAATAAAAATTTAATTTTAATAATAAAATAATAATAAAATATTAATAAAAATCCAAAATTTATAAAAAATTCTAAAAAGTTGCAAACTATTTTATTTTAACCTAATAAACACAGAAATGAACTTGAAATTACTAAAATACACCTAATGGGCCTTAAAACGGGCCAAAAACCCAAACAGTCCACTTAATGAGCTTAATTTAGGCCCAATAAGCAAAAGTGATCCAATTAAGCCCAAAACTTCCTATCTGACTCAAAATTTGATTTTAAGCACAAAATTATGAAGGCCCAAAAGCTGAAAGTGAGCTTATCACAGCTTAATAAGTCAACAGCTTATTCTTAATGGGCTTTTTGGCCCATTAAGCCATAAGCTAATGCCATAAGCTCTAATTTGACACAAAAGCTTCTTTTGGGATACCAAAGAGATATGTGAAAAGAAATTTTGAAAAAGCCCAAGAAATAAGCCTGAAATAAGCAAAAGCTCTCTTCACAAAACGGCAAAATAGTCGTTTTTGAGTTCTAGGCTACCTCAAGTGCTGATTCAAGTTGCAAAAGGTTTTAAATGACTTAATTAAGCAAGATAATCAAAAAGTTTTCCAATAAACACACTTAATAACCTGGAATAAGCAAATAAGCACTTATATAAAAGTCAAACTGTTTGGTTTTCTAGTGAAACTTAAAAGTCAAACCCTAATATGCTCCAGATCAGTTTAATGGGTCAAATAAGGAAGATTGATCACAAAAAATAAGTTGTTGCAAGTCCCAATAAGCTAGAATAGCTTATGAATAAGCTGATGATCAAATAACACTAGTAGTGGCTAGCAACAGGGGAAAGGAGTTCCCACTGCTTGACTATTTTGACGTTTTGTCTTTTGTGAATTTTTATTGGATTCAAGTTAAGAAAAGGCACCCTTGTAATTAGTGGATCACAAGGACTCAATAACAACAATAAAATCATAATTTCACCAAGCCAATTAGTACAGTTTAATCAAAAGATCACCAGATATGCACTAGACATGAACAATAGCAGTTATGAACTTAATAAGTAGTTTAGCAAGAATAAGCCAACCAAATTGAACCAAATGCACACAAAAGCTTATATTAATTCAAATGAACATAAATCAACTGGTTTCATGCAATGATTCAAGGTTTAGACAAAGATTTAAGCCAAAAAATGTTACTGATGAACAAGAACAAGCAGATTTCAAAGTTTGCTGATATACTTGACCACAAATCTAATTTCAAACCCTCAAATCTCTTCAACAGGTTATATAAACTTGATTTAATCACTTGTTAGCCCTAAGCATGCATACAATCTATGTGTTACCAAGATCTTAGGTCAAAACAAGAAGATTTCAAACTTTTATAGCACAATCAAGAAAATGATGTTCAAAATCCAAAGACTTGCATATATCAGCACAATACCAAGTATTTATCAAATACAAACAATAAACAACACTTAACACTAACTCAAAAACAAATTGCAAGCTCAAACAAGTTAACCCAAACACCCTTTTCACTTTTTAAATCCGATTTTAACAAAGTAAATGTGTGATTTAGTTTATCCCAAGCCCAATCTAACACAATAACATCAATATTATGCAGTGCCAAGCAATTTTAAGCTACAAGAACAGCAATTATAACATCAGAACAAAAATTCACCAAAAATCAAGTACTTTATCAGATTTTGGGTAAAAGGGCTCAAATCTCATGAATGTACATCCACACTCACGAATTTTTGAGCTTATGTGCCTAGCAAAACAAGGCACAAGCTTACAATATAACCCTGCTAAGATTCAATAAGGTTAGAGCACAATTATATAAAATAGAAAAGTGAAAAAGCTTGATTAATGCAACCTTTGTACCCACTCCTTGATTATCCCCAAACCACAAGCTCCCAACACCTTGATAATTAATAAGTGCGTAAACACTTATCCTTTTGCCACTAAAATCAAGGAAAAACAAGACCTAAACATGTGTTTTATATCATAAAAGACGGAATTACGCTTGTTTTGTGTTCTTGTGTTTAAATAGGTACAAATGATCAAAAGAAGAGAAAACACGGGATTTCACGATCAAATGTTGAAGAAAAGTCCAAATAAAGACGAATACAAAGTCAAAAGACCAAGAGTGTGCCGAAGATCACGAAACCCGACAAAATCAAATGTTGAAGAAAAGACCAAAATGCCAAAGATCAAATCGTTTTATTCGAGGATTTAATTCGTACGATGATTATGGGCCTTGTGGATGTACCAAAAATTCTTCTTATCAGGGTGTTTAGAACACTTGTAATCCAAAAATTCCAAGGATGTACCAAATACTTAGCAAAATATCAAGTTTTTTAGAAAACTTGGCAATTTCTTGCACAAGGTCTAAAAACAGGTTTTAATACTTCAAAAACACAAACATGTAACAATAATAAGCAAGGAATTAAGTTGGCACTTAGATTTCTTCAAACATTCAAACACATTTTCATTAAGATTGAAAAGGTATTTACAGAACTTTGAACAAGGAAAAACCAAGAGCAAAAGCTAAATGAAGCAGGTCCTATGCCTTATATAGGCTACAAAGATGAACTAGAAAGCATAAAAAACGTAAACCCTAAGTCTTGAAGTTCTTGAAATGACCTTGATGATTTTGAAAATCTGCATATCATGTGAAGTTATCTTGGCAGTTTATGTGAGGTGTAAAGGTTGGAATGTGATCAAGGTCTCACAATGAAGCTTAGAAACCAAGCTGAATACAATTCGTTGGACGGCTGGCACATTTTGGCATTTTCTTCAAAAAAACGCGTGTGGGAGGTATATCATATGAGCTTGCTGATGATGAGGTAGAAAAGTTAAGGTGTGGGTTATGGTTATGATTACCCTAATTATAACTCTGGAAGGTTTGGAGGGTTAATTTTTGGTTAATCAAAAACCCCTAATCATTGTTCTTGAGTGAATAGTTCATGTTTTGATCCAGGTTTAAGTTTAAAATTGTGTTAAGCGCCAAATTATTTAACTTATAAAGATTAGTTAAAATCTGGTATGAGTGGGATTTGACGTGGCAAAGGGTGAGTTTTGATTGGTTGTGAGGGTGAGTGGGACACTTGGCAGCTTGTGAGTGGTCTAGGTTTCTTTCATGTTGGCCAGAAAACACCCCCTTCTTTCTATCTTCATTCACTTTGTGTTTAAAGGCATGAAAACTGAAAACCTTTGTTAAATAAGTTTTAGTTTTCACACTTTTGCCCCAAATAGTTTTCAAAAGTATTTTCAAGGGTATTTCTTGTAATTTGATGATTCTTGAAGGGTGTTTTGGCATTTTTTTCATTCTTTAAGGTGTTGACTTCTTGGAGGACTAATATTGACAAGTCTTTAAATTTGAGGCACCATTCTTGCCAATTCTTCAAAGTGGAGGGCCCTTTTTGTAAATTTGACAAACTTTAGGGACCAATCTTATAATTACGAATAAACAAGGGTTTAAAGTGTCAATTCTTCGATATTGGAGGACCCTTCTTGTACAATCTTCAATTCTTCAAGGGTCATTCTTGTAAAATCACCATTAGGGCTTGGTTCATTGTGCGGCTTCAATTCTCGTGTTCGTTTTTTCTTGTTTCTTGTGATCTTTTGTCATTTTCTCAATATCCGTACCTAAAATACACATGTAACAAACACAAGCATATATTTGGCATATTTCATGATATTTAATGCATTTTAAGCCCATTTTGGACGATGAGACTATGTATAAAAGCAGTCTCATCAGGTACTCCTGTTGTACCAGTTACTCCTAGTGATCCTATTGTTACTCCTAGTGCAAGTTCAACACCTATTGGAAGCCCTATTAGTGATCCAACTTCCACAACTAGGTTCTCTGGTCCTTCTGACCTAGGAAACTATTAAAAGAAGTCTTCAACTAAGCTGGATGATATTCATAAGCAACCAATAGATGGCATTTTTTACTCTACCTTATATGATGATGGCATAGTTGGAATCTTAATAACTTGTCACCAAAAGTAGAAGTAGCTCCTACTCTTATTCAGCAGATCCATAAAGTGCATCCTACTACTCAAATCATAGGAGATCCTGGTTCTACTGTCAAGACTCGCGGCATGCATAAGAAAGCAACTTATGGTCATCATGCTCTTGTGAGCTACATTGAAGACCAAAAGCGTAATAATCACACAAATTTTCTTTACTGTTTGTTTGCTTGTTTTCTGCCACAGGTGGAACCTAGGTCTGTCCACATGCTCTTGAGGATCAAAGTTGGGTGGAGGCTATACAGGAGGAGATGCAACAGTTCTTGTTTCAGAATGTTTGGATCCTAATTGATTTACCAGATGGAAAGACAGCAATTGGTACCAATGGATTCTCAAAAACAAGAAAGATACAAGGGGTATTGTGGTGAGGAATAAGGCTAAACTAGTAGCACAAGGTCACACTCAACTTGAAGGCATTGACTATACTAAAGTTTTTGCTCCTGTTGCAAGAATTGAGGCCATTCGTCTAATTTTGGCTTTTGCTTCTTATATTGGCTTTACAGTTTTTTAGATGGATGTCAAGAGTGTATTTCTATATGGTAAGATTGACGAGGAAGTATATGTCACTCAACCTAAGGGCTTTGTGGATCCCCTTCATCCTAAGAATGTCTACAAGGTGGTCAAAGCTCTTTATGGACTTCATCAAGCTCCTAGAGCTTGGTATGAGCGTCTATCCACTTTCTTGTTGAAACATAGCTACAGAAGAGGCACTATTGACAAAACATTGTTCCTTAAGAGGAATGCCAAAGACATCATCCTGGTTCGGGTATATGTGGATGATATTATCTTCGGCTCTACTAAGAAGGAATGGTGTGATGAGTTTGAACAGCTAATGAAAGGCGAATATTAGATGAGTGCCATGGGAGAACTAACATTTTTCCTTGGTCTCCAAGTCAAGCAGCAGTCGGATGGTATCTTCATTAGTCAAGATAAATATGTTCATGAGATAATTTAGAAGTTTGATGTGGAACCTCTTAGACCAGCAACAACACCTTATGAGGTTACTAAAGTCAAACTAAAAAATGAGCCAGATCCCTCGGTAAATGTTCATATGTACAGGTTAATGATTGGCTCACTCATGTATTTGACTGCCTTACGCCCGTATATTATGTTTGCTGTTAGTGCGTGTTCTAGACATCAGGTGGCACCCACCGTGTCTAATTTGAATGTTGTCAAGAAAATCTTCAAGTATATCAAGGCACAACCCAAGCTAGGCTTGTGGTATCCAAGGGAATCATCTTTTGTTCTTGAAGCCTATAGTGATAGTGATTATGCAGGTGTTAATAATGATAGGAAGTCAACTACTGGTGGTTGTCAATTTTTGGGACGAAGACTTATCTCATGGCAATGTAAGAAACAAACAATAGTAGGTACTTCCTCAACAGAAGCTGAATATGTAGCTGCTGCTAGTTGTTGTGGACAAGTCTTGTGGATACAAAACCAGATGCTGGATTATGGTTTCAACTTTATGAAAACCAAAATCTTCATCAACAATCAAAGCACTATCTACATTGTGAAGAATCTTGTGTTTCATCAACGAACCAAGCATATATAGATTCGACACCATTTTATATGTGATCCCAATGAAAAGAAGCTGATAGAGGTTCTCAATGTACATATGGATGATAATGTTGCTGATTTGTTGACTAAAGCATTTGATGGTCCAAGGTTTAACCACTTGGTGGTTCACACTGGTATGTTCAATCCTTAAGGTCTAGGATTGAGGGGAGGCAAAGCCTAAGGGGAGGTTTCTTGTACATGTATACTTGTACATTCTTACTTCTGGTAGCTACTTACGACATTTTACATGGGTATTTGCTGTGTGTGCAATCTTTGGTGGAAGAATTTGGTTACTCCTAGTGGCTCTCTTCTGCTCCTAGTGGGTCAAAACCCCTATTATCCACTTGTGTTTGGCTTCTAGTCTTACTTTAGGTCACTGTTCATTATGTTGACTTTTGTTGACCTGTTTGCTGCTCCTAGCGTTGACCTCTAGCCGTTTTGACTTTCAGTCAACGCAAGTTACTTTTGGTACCCATATTTGTTTATCTTTGGTAACTGGGATTCTCTAATAATGGATTAAAGGGTAAGTTGTTACTCACCATTAATGCCTTAACTTGGAAAGGGAAACCCCCATAATTAGGGGTCAATGAACAGTTTTCCCTCACCATTATTTATGGTCAAAGGGATCATTTGACTCACTCATCATAACTTAAGCACACACACCTACCCTCCTACCCTTAACCATCTTCAAGCAATCATCTTCCAATCCTCAATCAACATCAATGGCATCTCTTCAATACAAATCCGATCAGAACAAGGTTGCCTATCTCGGAGAAGGCCCAAGAAAGGAGGATTTCTTGACATCTTGGAGTACATCAAGGCTTCTAATCTCAGGTATGCCTTTACTGTTTGTCCCACTGTGTATGACTCTGTCATTCGTCAGTTCTGGACTACTACCAACACCCACGAGGTTTTGGGTCGCCCATTGAAGCTCCATGCTACTATTGATGGTCGCTTCTATGTGGTGACTGAAGCATCCATCAGGTCTGCCCTTCATCTCTAAGATGAAGATGACATTCTTTCTCTCCCCAATGCGGAAGTATTGGATGGGATGACTGCCATAGGGTACAACCATGAGGGGAAGTTTAATTTTCAAAAAAATCGATTTTCCCCTCAATGGAAGCTGCTTGTCCACTTCTTGATACACTGCTTGAGTCCTAAAGCTGGGAGTTGGGATGCATTTCTCATCTCCCTTGCTACTGGTTTCGTGTGTATTGCCCAAGGTCGTAGGTTTAACTTCTCTCGTTATCTGCTTGATGGTTTGATTAGCAATCTTAGTGCTACTTGTTCGAAAAAGAAGTTTCTCATGTATCCTAGGTTCTTACAACAGATTCTTATGTGTTTGCGTAGAAATAGGAAAGAATATGTGCCTTCTAAGCTCACTCCTAAAGAGTATGCGAATATGACGATTGGATACCTTGGTCCTCAAAGGCCCCTCACTGCTGCTATATGGGCCTTGCCCAAGGGGGTCCCAATGTGGTTCCTCTGGCTGCTCAAGCCGAGGAGGAACCTCAGTTGGTTGATGATCCCATAGAGGAGGAGGTTCTTGCTGTTGTGCTACCTCATGTGGAGGTTGAGGAACCGGCTAGAGAGGTGGTGGTAGAAATGCCATTTACCTTAAAGGCTACGTCTTCTTCGAGCCCACATGTGTCCCCATTTGTTGATAGTCCAGTTCACCCCTCAGCTGAGGAGCCTTCTAGCTCTCATGATCATATGGCTGACCAATCTTTTGCTTCTTCTCCCAATGAAGCATCCCCAAACCAAGTCCTCTTGGTGGGGAAGCTAAGGAACCTATTACTCTGACTTCATTGCTTGCTTTAGTGCACAGGTACTATGAGAAGATACTCTCCTTGGAAGATGAGCTCAACAAGCATCGCAAGCTTACTAGGGATTTTGTGCTCCCTTTGGAAAACAGGGTAAAGTCATTGGAAAAGTTGCTGAAGCGTCATAAGAAGAAGGTTGTTTTATCTTATACTGATGAAGAAGAAGAGGAAGATGGGTTAACTGTTTTGGCCAAGGCAGCCTTTGCAGCAAAGCCTAGTGAGGACTTACCTGCTCCTCCTAGTGCTTCAAGCAGTCCATCTACTGCTGCTGGCCCTGTGCCAAGGACTGATACTTCTTGTCCTTCATCCTCAACTCCTGGTCCCTCCCATGACAACAAGGGTAAAGCCCCAATGACTGATGCACCCTCCCTTCCTAGGAAGCGCACCCGCAGACAATTGGAGGAAGAACGGATGGGAGAGGAGGCTGCTCAGAAACTCCAAGAGAAGCTAGACCAAGAGGCTGCGGCTGCCTCAACGGCTGCGACAGAGGATGAAACTTTGAAGAAACAACGCTATGAACAGGTTAAGCACAATGTCATGTTTTGGGATAACAAAGACTGGATGGATGTGGTTACTGATAGTTGTGTAAACACCCATCCTTTTTCCACTTAATTCTGGCTAAAACGAGACCAAAACGCGTATTTAATATCATTTGTTTGGAATTATGCGTGGTTTTTGTGTTTATTGTGTTTTCAGAGCCAACCGGATGAATATTGAAGAAAACATGGGATTGCACGGGTTTTATCGAAGAAAAAGACTCAAGACGAAGTCTGTTGTCCAAGAGATGCAAAAGATTTGAAGTCACTGGGCCTATTTGAAGATTTATCGAAGAAAAGGACCAAAGATGGAAGATTTACATAAGTCGAAGAAACTCAAGTCTATTAAACGAAGAAATTAAAATACGAGTTGAATTTAATCGACGACAAATCCCGAATCAGAATCGAAAACGTCAATTTTTCTGAAAAGACGAGAAGACAAGAAGAACGGGAGAAAGCCCACTCACCAACCAAAGGGAACACCTATATAAAGGGTTCCCTTCACACTTTTCATTCAGTTTTTTTTCCTCCTCTTTTCTCTCCTTTTCTGTTCGTAGTCATCACCAACACCACTAGGGTGTTTGGTGATTTTGATTTTTATTCCAAGAATCCTGTAGTTAATCTTTGTCTTGTGATTGTTAAAACCTTATTCTATCAATTTAATCCTTTCATTTCATCTTGTTCATCTTAATCTTTTTGATTCAAAGTTAAAGCTCTTATTTGGTTAATTTTAATCTTTAAAAGTTATTGGGTTTTAAGTTTTTATTGATGGGATTTGTAGTTTATGGTTAGTAGATGATTAGTGATTAGTTTTGTTTAAGTTTTGGTTAAAAACTTGGTGATTTTTGGCTCGAAATCGATTTACCCTGTTTTTCTGAATAGTACTGTTCTTGAGTTTCTCAGGTTCCGAATGAGCATAGAACTTCCGAATGAATCATCTTAGTTGAAATCTTCCGAATCAGTTTTATAAGTTCCGAATCAATTTTATTTCCAAAAGTTCCGGGTGAACTTCCGGATAAACTTCCGGGTAAACTTCCGGATAAACTTCCGGGTCAAAAGTTCCGAGTGAACTTCCGGGTGAACTTCCGGATAAAGTTCCGGATAATCTCCCTTCAAAAGATTCGAGTCAGTTTTAGAAGTTCCGGGTGAAAGTTCCGAATAAATTTCCGGACCAAACTTCTGGACGAAACTTCCGAGTAAAGTTCCGAACCAACTTCCGGGGCAACTTCCGAATCACTTCCGGACGAAACTTCCGAATC
Organism: Glebionis coronaria; assembly: GCA_025667525.1. Lineage (NCBI taxonomy): Eukaryota > Viridiplantae > Streptophyta > Magnoliopsida > Asterales > Asteraceae > Glebionis > Glebionis coronaria. The sequence goes on along the minus strand of CM046876.1, from coordinate 175,511,557 downwards.
AAGGAGTTCCGGATCAAGGGAAAAGCAGAAACTTCCGAATCAATTTTCTTTTGAGTATTTCGAATCTAGTTAAGTGTTATTTACTGTTTCTTCATTTTATACTTTCATTTTATTTCAAGTTTTGTTAATTGCTATTAAATTAATTGCTTTTAGTTTAAATCTTAGTGCATTTAGACCTTTAAGTAGATTAGAAAACCAATTCCCTTTTTAGTAACCAAGAACAATCATTCCACTTAGAACCGAGATCAATTCGAGAGGATACCGAGACGAATCTAGAACCCCATTGAAAAACCAAGTATCAAATGGAGCCGCTGCCGGCTCTTCTCGTTAAGATCAACAGTTTTTTGTGAGAACTTGGATTTTGGGATCCGTTCACCGGGAACGTTACTTTTTCACAAAAATTTTCAAAAAAATCCTAAAAAAATATAAAATTTTCAAAAATACAAAAAAAATAAATTAAAAAAGCATAAAAACCAAAAATATTTTTGCTTTGTTTTTGCCTTGTTAGTTCTTTTGCAGGTGCATGCGTACACGATCAACGTCTTATCAAGAGCCCGAGCCTCTCGAAGACTTAGACATGACTGGTGTACAAAACAACAACAATAACCCACCTCAAAACAATAATAATAACAACAACAACCCACCTTTCAACAACAATAATAACAACAACAATGAGCCTCTACCGGATAATCGCCCGATGATTGAACTTCTGCAAGCACATGTAGATGGCAACAATGATCCAATTGTCATACCCGCGATTGCCGCCAACAATTTTGAGCTCAAATCCGGCTTAATCCAGATGGTCTCTGCTCAACCATTCTTGGGGCGTACCATTGATGATCCGCATGAACACATCAAGAGATTCTTGCAACTCACCAATACCGTCAAATTCAATGGTGTTCCACAAGAGGTAATCCGTTTACAACTTTTTCCCTTTTCTTTAGAGGGACAAGACCGACATTGGCTTGCTAAGGAACCGCTACAGAGTATTCTTTCGTGGACGGATTTGGAGACCAAGTTTATCAATTACTTTTTCCCACCCTCTCGTACTACCGCTTTGCGGAATGAAATTATCAATTTTGAACAAAAGTACGATGAGCCGTTTAGTGAATCTTGTGATCGTTTTAAAGATCTTTTAAGAAAATGCCCACAACATGGCTTTACCAAAGTGCACCAAATTAACACTTTTTACAATGGTTTAAACATGAATGACCAAGATTCACTAAACAGTGCCTCGGGGGGTAATCTTTTGGCTAAGACTTCCAATGCTGCTTGGGATATCATTGAGAATAAGTCTCGTATGCAAACCAAGAGTGTTCGGACCAATGTTGCTAGTGCTAGTACTAGTGACAGCGATAAGCGACTTGACAAAATCACTGCGCTTCTTGAATCGCTTGCTACCCAAACCGCCAGCAACACCAACAGCATCAACGCTAGAAACGCTAAAGACGCTCAAGTCAATGCTGTTAGCCAACCATGTGAGATATGCGGGGGTCCTCACTCTTACACCACTTGTACTGCCACCCAAGACTACTGATGAGACTGCTTTTATACATAGTCTCATCTTCCAAATAGGGCTTAAAATGCATTAAATATCATCAAAATACCCAAATATATGCTTGTGTTTGTTGCTTGTGTATTTTAGGTACGGATATTGAGATAATGACAAAAGATCACAAGAATCATGCAAAAACGAACACGGGAAACGAAGCCGCACAATGAACCAAGCCCTAATGAAGACTTTCCCAAGATCAACCCTTGAAGATTTGAAGAATTATGAAGAAGGGTCCTCCAATTATGAAGAATTGACACTTTATACCCTTGTATCCTCATAATTACAAGTTTGGTCCCTAAAGTTTGTCAAAATTACAAAAAGGAACCTTAACTTTGAAGATTTGGCAAGTTTAGACCCTCAACAAAGCTAAATTGTCAACCAATACCATCCATAAAGTCAAATACATCATGAAGTCCTTCAAAGTACAAGAAATGAAAATTTTGGTCCTTTGAAAATTCCAAAATTACAAAAAGGACCCTCAACTTTCAACAATTGGCAAAAATGGTCCCTCAATTATCAAGACTTGGCAATTTTAGTCCTCCAAAATTTCATACAAGTCTAGACCATTATCATTGAAGAAAATGCCAAAATAGCCCTTCAAGAATCAACAAATGGCAAGAAATACCCCTGAAATCACTTTACAAAACTTTTTGGGGCAAAAGTGTGAAAAGTGAAAGTTTGTTAACAAAGGAAATCCGGATTTGGTTATTTAAATTGCAAGTGAAAAGAGGAAAGAAGGTAAGGGACTTATCATGGCCAGACATAAAACTTACCTTAACCTACCAAATGGTGACAAGTGTCCCACTTACTCCATCCCACCAATCATCTCCCTTCATTTGGCCACATCACTTCCCACCATTACCAGATTTAAACTAATCTATATTAGTTTAATAATCTGGCACTAAACACTTTTTTAAACCCCAACTCAGATTAAACGCCCAACTATTCACCAAGAACACAAATTGGGTTTTCTTAATTCACTTGTAATTAAACCTCATAAACCTCCAGATTAATGATTAAGCATGCCTTAATCATATCCCAACCTTAAAAACACATGCCACTTTACCCCACATGCCACATGGGACATGCCCTGATACACGTTTGAAGAAGAAGACAAGATCATGCTAGCAATCCAACGCCTCACAATCCTGCTTGCATCCTAAGCTCATTCTAAGCCCTTGATGCTATTTCAACAGCTCACACCTCAACTACATGACAAATTCAGTCACATGATTCTCCAAAGAAGACAAAAACTACAAGGGCATATTTGGGACTTCAACCATTAGGGTTTTTAGTTATTAGCTGTTCCTTAGTCATTTGTATGCCTATATAAAGGCCTTAGGGTGCTTCATTAGAAGTTTGCTTTTGATTTTTCCTTGTTCAAGTTTTTGTAAATCCCATTTTCAAGTTTAATGAAATTGAGTTTGAAATCTTGAAGAAAAGTCATTGGCCAATCTTGTTTACTGCTTTCATTTGTTATATGCTTTGTAGTTCTTAAAGTTCAAAACCTGTTTTTCAAAGAGGAGTGTGAAATTTTTTGCATATTTCCTCATTTTCTTGATATTTTGCTAAGTCTTGTTCCAATCTTGGAATTCTTGGGCTATAGGGCTGATCATAGCATCCTAACTGAGTTGGTTAAGGTGTGGTGAGGCTTATAACTTGGGGATAATCAAGTGTGGGGTAACAAGTTTGCATTAATCAAGTTTTTCCAAAGTTTCTGATTTTTATGATATTGTGCTTAACCCTTGTTCAATCTTAGCAGGCTTTTTGTGGAAGCTTGTGCTTGTTCTTGCTAGCACATAAGCTCAAAATTCGTGGGTGTAGATGTACATCCATGAGGTTTGCATACTTAATCTCCAAATCTGCTTGAATTGTGATTTTTGGTGATATTTGTATGAAACTGTTGTTCTTGTGAATTTTGTGGCTTGTTCTTGCTTGAATCTGTTTATTAGACTTGTTTTAGTGTTAATTGATGCTTGGTTGGCCTGAAATCTCATTGTGCTTTTGAAAATTTTGATTTGAAAAAGTTAAAGGGGTGTTTGGGTCTACTGGTTTATGCTTGTAATTTGTTTTTGTGTTAAGGGAAGTTGTTGTTTATGCTTTGTATCTGCTATACCTTTGTTTGAGAGTGTTTTGCTGCAAGTTTTGGGGTTTGAACACTTGAATCAATCAATCTGCTATATAGACCTTGTTTCTGCTTGTTTTGACCTAGGATTTTGGGAACACTTAGTGTGTATGCATGCTTAGGGATAAAAGTGGTTTAAACAAAGTTAACATAACCTGTTTGAAAGATTTGAGGTGTTGAAATTGGCTTGTGTGTCAAATACATCAGCAAAAGTAGAAAACTGCATGTGTTAGTGTTCATCAGTAACTTTCATTACTTGAATCTTGCTTAATTCTTTGAACCAGTGCATGAAACCTGTTTGGACTTGCTTATTGGAGTTTATTATAGCTTGTGTGTGCATTTGGTTGAATTTGGCTGGCTGATTTGTGCTAAAACTGCTCTTGAATGCTAAACTGCTTATTGTTCATGTCTGTGCAATGTCTGATGAATGATTGATTAAACTGTATCAATTGGGTGTTAGTGATTGTGTTATTTTGATTGTGATTGACTCCTTTTGATCCAAAGATCATTTAGGTGCCTTTGTGAAATCTGAATCCAAGAAAAAGTCACTAAAGACAAAAAGTCAAAATAGTCAAGCAGTGGAAAAAGTTTCCACTGCTCAACATCCAAAACTAGCCCCTGCTAGTGCAATTTTGTCATCAGCTTATCAATAAGCTATTCTAGCTTATTCTGACTTGCAACAACTTATTTTTTGTAATAGATCTTCATTATTTGACCCATTTGAGTGAACTGGAGCTTATGAGACTTTGACTTTGACTTTTTACTAGAAAACCAACTTGTTTGACTTTTAACATAAGTGCTTATTTGATTTTCCAGCTTATTGAGTGTGCTTATTTGAAAGGTCTTTGGTTTTTAAGCTTAGTTTTGTCAAAAGAAACATTTTGCAACTTGAATCAGCTTCTGAGGTGGTCTAGATCATAAAAACGACTATTTTGTTGTTTTGTGAATAAGTTTGTGACTTGTTTCTGGCTTATTAAGTGGGCTTATTTGAAAATTCTTTTTGCAGAAGTCTTTGTTAGGTCAAAAGAAGGTTGTGTGTTAAATTTTAGCTTATGGCATCAGCTTATGGCTTAATGGGCCAAAAAGCCCATTAAGAATAAGCTGCTTATTATAAGTTAGCTTATTTCACATTTTCAGCTTTTGGGCCTTTAGAAAAAGTTGTTTAGAATCAAATTTTGAGTCAACCTGTGCTTTTTGGGCTTAATTTGAGCACTTTTTCTTATTGGGCCTTAATTAAGCCCAATAAGGGACTGTTTTGGGTTTAGCCCATTTTCTAGGCCCAATAGGGGTATTTAGGTAATTTCACTTTCATTTCTGAGTTATTTAGGTTAAATTAAGCTAGTTTGCAAGTTTTTAGAATTTTTTATAATTTTTGGATTTTTAATATTATTTTAATATTATTTTATTATTAAAAATTAAAAGTCTGATTTTCTAGGTTTTTATATTTTTCCTAGGTTCTAAACACGTAATTAGGATTTTTGCAACTTTCCAAATATTTTTTAGGTCTTTTAATTATTTTCTATAATTAATTTAAGATTTAATTGATTTTAGGAGTTTTTAATTGTTTAAAAAATGTTTTAATTGGTTTTAAAATTTTAAAAAATAGTTTTTAGTTTAATTAGAGTATTTTTGAGGTTTACAAACTTGAAAATATTGTTTAGGGATTTTTATTAATTAATTTTGATTTTTAGGGCTTTAATTAGCATTAAAAAGTCATTATCTAATTAATTAAAAGGTTTTTGCAAGTTTTGATTTTTTGTAAACTCTTAGAATATTATTAAGGATTTTTGGTAATTTTTAGAAATTTTTAGATTAAAATTTTAATTTTGGTGGTTGTTACGACTTTACGTGTACGCCTTTTTAGACTTAGTTTAATCCGTCTTCATAACCGTCATTCTCTTCTAATCCCCTTTCTATTCTTCTTATTCAAATATAATCACAATTTAATCCATATCATTATACACATAACACACTAGCCTCCTTGAGAACGAACTTAATTGGTCATTAGTGCTTGGTTTTCCTAAACCGACACTTAATACTTGCCACTTTTATTGCTCTTTTCCTAAAGGGTGGTAAAAACTCAACATCATTTTTTGGCGCCGCTGCCGGGGAGGCGTGTTGTGTTTTGATTTGGCATTGTTGTTTTTATACTAACCATAATTAGTATTTGTATTAGTAGCACTCTACTAATACGTATTATCGTTTTTCGGTTTTTGTGTGAATATTATTACTATATTGTATACGTAGAACAATAAATACACAAGTACTCCAAATACGTGAGAAATCACAACCTTGACTTGGGAGGTCATTACCCAATCATTGTATTCGAATCTCAAACCAAAGAAAAAGGCAAAAATAGATAAATACTTTCGTGAAGCTTAATCTTGAAAATACAAACTATAAGGTGGGTATAAGGCGGATATTATAAAATATATCCTAAGGAAAAAGGCTCTTAAGTGCTTCGCGCCGCCTCGTTTCCCCGCTTGCTTGTGAGTATTTGATTGTGAGAGTGAATCGAGGGTTTTGCCGCCCAAAGTATTACTAAGTATCATATATATTTTCTTGGTTTCTATTGATTAAACCCTCTTGAACGATTTGGTGTTCCACCATCGTTCTAAAGTCATCGAAGGCGTTCACCCCACGTGATCGTTTTCATTCCTTGAGGCTTCGTTAATCAAGAGATTTGATTAAGGAGGAGATTTGTAGATTTTTGTCTACTTAATACATTTAACCAAACTCCAAAAAAAGTTAATACAATCAAAAACCACAAAAAAAAAAAATTAAAAAAAATACAAAACACCAAAAATAATCTTCTTTTCTCATCCCCTCGTTGTACGTGACGTTTATGCTAACTCGAAATCAAGCAAGACGTGCACGTAAACGAAAGAACAAAACTCCCACTCCCAACAATTCTAGTGAGGAGTCTCCTATTGACGAACCCATTGTAAGAGAAGCACCAACCATGGCGAATCGAACTATGATGGAGTTACTTCAAGCACCCACCGAGGGTTATGGAGAGGCTATTGTGATTCCCGCAATCCTTGCGGAGAATTTTGAGGTGAAAACGGGTTTGTTGTCCATGATTCAAAACAACAAATTCCGTGGTGATGAGAAGGACAATCCACACAACCATATCCGCCAATTCAATCGTCTTACCGCTACTTGCAAGTTTAAGGATGTCTCTAACGACTCGATTAAGATGATGCTTTTTCCGTATTCCTTAGCGGGGCCCGCTAAAATTTGGTTAGAGAAAGAGCCACCCAATTCTATATTGATGTGGAAGGATCTCGTGTCTAAGTTTGTGAACCAATTTTTTCCGCCCTCTAAGACTACGCACTTGAAAAACGAGATTTCAAAGTTTTCACAAGAATTTAATGAAAGTTTTTCAACGGCTTGGAATAGGTTTAAGGAAATGTTACATGAATGTCCTCATCACGGTTTTTCCGATTTGCATCAAATTGACACGTTTTACAATGGACTTAATGATCATGAAAGGGATTATTTGAATGCCGCCGCGGGTGGTAATTTTTTGTGTAAAACGGTTGAGGAAGCTTTGGTGATAATTGAAAATAGATCTAAGGTGTATAGTCCTCGTAGCACGTCTAGTGTTCGTAAGGCTTCGTCTTTGGCTTCACCTTCTTTGTCTAATACCATCGATGCTTGCCAAATTGAGGCAAACTTGGAAAACAAGATTTTTGATAAGTTGAAAGGACTTTTGATTGAGTTTAAAGTTGGTGAACCAAGTGCTCCCGCTACGGCTAAAGCGGTTGAGGTTTCGTGCATGTATTGTGGTGGAGGTCATGATTTCTCCGAGTGCATTACCAACAGTGGTAACACTTCGAGTGCCTTCGCGGCCACGGGAAATTACAACCAAAACGGTCAAGTTTCCCGCTCTAATCAAATGACTCCACCGGGTTTTGGAACAAATCAAAATGCTAACAACTATCGCAACAATCAAGTTGGTTTTAAGAACAATTACAACAAGGGAAACTATGGGAATCAAGGGGCTAATAATCAAGTTTCAAACAAAAATGATTTTCAAAATAACAACAAAAGTTTGCAAACATTGAAAGATCTTCCAAGTGAGTTTGTTGAATATGCTAGTGGGAATGATGCTAGGTTTGACAACATTCAAAGAGAAATCATTAGCCTAAGATCCGAGTTTAAAAACGACTTGAAGAAAGAGTTGAAAAATGAGTTAGCTAATGAACTTAAAATCCACACCAACAAGATGGAAGGAAATGTCACTAGGTTACAACAAAACCAACAAAAGATGGAACAAGGGCAACATGAGATTAAACAAGAGATGCTTAAGGCCGAGAAAAGGCAAACCGAAGCCGTATTGAGGCAATCTAATTTTGAAGATAAAACCTCGTCTATGTTTGAGGCAATAATGTGTAAACCGTCGTCAAGTGGTCTTCCTAGTAACACCATATCCAACCCTAAGGGTGAGATGAAAGTGATTACCACACGTAGTGGTAAGACACTTAAGGAGCCGATTCCTCAACCAATTGCTCCTACGGAGGAAGCAATTGAGGAAGAACCCGAGGTGGTGGTCCAAAAGGAGCATGTCCCAGTCCCACGAAGTACCGCTCATACCATACCTACGGTTGACCCATTACCATCATTGGAACCCGAGATTCCAAAGGCTATGCCTACTATGCCTCAACCCACACCACCTTTGCCCTATCCATCGAGACTTAGGAAGGAGAAACGTCAAGAGCGTGACAATTACCAATTTTAGCTTTTTATGAAAATGTTTCGTGATTTGCACCTTAATGTGAGTTTCGCCGATGCTTTGGTCATGATGCCTCGATTTGCCGCTAACTTTAAGAGTATGTTGAACAACAAGGAGAAATTGCACCAATTGTCTAGTTGTTCGTCGGTTTATCTTAATCGCATACCTCAAAAAGTCGGTGATCCCGGTAAATTTTTGATCCCTTGTGCAATCCAAGACATGGAAGAATGCTTCGCCTTGGCCGATCTTGGTGCTAGCATTAACTTGATGCCACTTGCAATCTTCAAGTCGCTCAATCTTCCTAATCTTACTCCTTCACTAATGTCTATCGAGTTGGCCGACCATTCCACAATTCCCGCATGTGGTTTGGCGGAAGACGTTTTTGTGAAAGTGGGGAAGTTCTACTATCCCGTAGACTTCATTGTTGTTGATATCCCCACAGATCCTCAAGTTCCTCTCATTTTAGGTCGTTCGTTTTTAGATACGTCTATGGCTTTAATTGATGTGCATGCTAGAAAGATCACCTTACGTTTCAACGACGAGGAACTTGTTATAAACGCAACTCAAAACTCTCAAATTTCTCATGTTTATTCTGTTGCAACCATAAACCTCGTTGATATGATTGACGTGGTTTTCGAGGAATTTTCACAAGAAGTTCTAGGTTTTGGTGATGAAGACACTAGTGGCAATCCCACTATGTTGGATCCAATTCTTGATAATTCGACACCAACCTTCACTCCATTTGAAGGTGGTGGTTTTACGTTGGAAGAATGCAATGTTCCACGTACTTGTGACGAAGACCTCGACAACGACGAGGACTTCTCGATTATCAAGCATTTTCTTAACGATTTCCCATTTCCTCCGCCCGAGGAGGTTATGAGTATCGAGCCCAAATCTTCACTTGAGGAACCACCTATCCTCGAGTTGAAAGATTTACCTCCTCACCTCGAATATGTCTATTTGGAGGAGGACGACAAGTTGCCGGTTATTATTGCGAAGGATCTTTCGAATGATGAAAAAACCGCACTTGTCGATGTTCTAAAGGCTCACAAAGGGGCGATTGCGTGGAAGTTATCCGACATTAAGGGGATCGACCCCAAGTTTTGTACCCACAAAATCTTAATGGAGGAAGATTTCAAACCAACAATCCAAAGTCAAAGGAGGGTGAACCCCAAAATTCACGACGTCATCAAAAAGGAGGTCCTTAAACTCCTTGACGCGGGAATGATTTACCCTATTTCTGATAGCCCTTGGGTGAGTCCTATTCATTGTGTCCCTAAAAAGGGAGGGATGACCGTTGTGCCAAACGATGCCAACGAGTTGATTCCCACTAGACTCGTGACCGGATGGAGAGTGTGCATTGACTATCGAAAGTTGAATGAAGCCACTCGAAAAGACCATTTTCCCTTGCCCTTCATGGACCAAATGTTGGAGCGTCTTGCGGGAAAAGATTTCTATTGCTTTTTAGATGGTTTTTCCGGTTACTTCCAAATTCCCATCGATCCTCGTGATCAAGAAAAAACTACGTTTACGTGTCCATATGGAACGTTTGCCTATCGTAGAATGCCATTCGGACTTTGCAATGCACCGGGAACTTTTCAACGATGCATGATGGCTATTTTTCATGACATGATCGAGAAGACGATAGAAGTCTTCATGGATGACTTTTCCGTGTTTGGTGATTCCTTTACTTCGTATTTGTCGAACCTTGAGAGAATGTTAAAACGTTGTGAGGAAACCAACCTTGTGCTCAATTGGGAAAAATGTCATTTTATGGTTAAGAGTGGAATCGTCTTAGGGCACAAGGTCTCGAAAGCGGGGATTGAGGTAGATCAAGCTAAGGTAGACGTCATCGCCAAATTACCTCATCCCAAAACCGTTAAGGGAGTTAGGAGTTTCCTAGGCCACGCGGGCTTTTATCGACGATTCATCAAGGATTTCTCGAAGATTTCTCGACCCATTACACATCTTCTTGAAAAAGAGGCACGTTTTGTCTTTGACAAAGATTGTATACGAGCCTTTGAGATCCTTAAGAGGAAACTTACCGAAGCTCCCATTCTTGTTGCTCCCAATTGGAACCTCCCCTTTGAACTTATGTGTGATGCAAGTGATTACACTATTGGGGCCGTTTTGGGGCAACGTAATGATAAGCACTTCTTGCCTATTCACTATGCTAGCAAGACGATGACCGAGGCTCAACTTAAATACACTACAACGGAAAAGGAGTTCCTTGCCGTGGTGTATGCATTTGAGAAATTCCGACCTTACCTCGTCTTGACGAAATGTATAGTGTATACGGACCATTCGGCTATTAAGTATCTCATGGCAAAGCAAGATGCTAAGCCAAGATTACTTCGTTGGATTCTCCTCCTTCAAGAATTTGATCACACCATCGTTGACAAAAAAGGAGCCGAGAATCTAGCGGCCGATCATCTCTCTCGTTTGGAAGATCCTCACCAAAGTGTTTACGAGCCCAAGGAAATCACCGAAACATTTCCGCTCGAGACACTTGGTGTAGTGAATTCTAAGCTTGATTCTTCCACCCCATGGTTTGCGGATTTTGCAAATTACCATGCGGGTAACTTCATCGTTAAGGGTATGACGACTCAAGAAAAACGAAAATTCTTTCATGACGTCAAGTTCTACTTTTGGAACGACCCTTACTTGTTTCGAACTTGTGCGGATCAAATCATCCGACGTTGTGTTTTTGGCACCGAAGCTTCTAACATCCTTAGAGCTTGCCATGAGGGACCCACGGGTGGTCACCACGGTGCTAATCTCACGGCTAAGAAGGTGTTTGATGCCGGCTTCTTTTGGCCTACTATTTACCGAGATGCACAAATTCTTGTGAAGTCTTGTGATGCATGCCAACGACAAGGAAAAGCCTCACAAAAAGATGAAATGCCACAAAATATCATTCAAGTATGTGAGATCTTTGACGTTTGGGGTATAGACTTTATGGGGCCGTTCCCATCATCTCGTGGTAATAAGTACATTCTCGTTGCGGTTGACTACCTATCTAAGTGGGTGGAGGCGAAGTCCTTGCCCACTAATGATGCTCGTGTGGTAGTTAAGTTCTTGAAAAGCTTGTTTGCTCGGTTTGGAACCCCTCGTGCGATCGTAAGCGATCGTGGAACACATTTTTGTAATGACCAATTCGAAAGAGTCTTAAGGAAATATGGGGTTACACATCGTCTTTCTACGGCTTATCACCCACAAACGAGTGGGCAAGTCGAGGTTTCAAACCGAGCTTTGAAGAGGATCTTGGAGAGATCCGTGGGGGAAAACCGACAATCTTGGTCGGATAAATTAGACGATGCTTTATGGGCCTTTAGGACCGCTCATAAGACACCCATTGGGTGCACTCCCTATAAGCTTGTGTATGGAAAGAATTGTCATTTGCCTATCGAATTAGAACACAAGGCTTATTGGGCCCTAAAGCATTGTAATGATGATATGGAGACCGCGGGAAAACACCGGAAAATGAAATTAAATGAATTGGATGAATTGAGGGATATTGCTTATGAAAATTCATTGATTTACAAAGAGAAAACTAAAAAGTTGCATGATTCTAAAATTAAAAACCGGGTTTTTAACATTGGGGATCAAGTTTTGCTTTTTAATTCTAGATTGAAAATCGTTTCCGGTAAGTTGAAATCCCGTTGGTCCGGTCCATTCACCGTGACTCAAGTATTTCCGTATGGGACCATCGAGCTAGCTCAAGATGATGGTCCTAACTTCAAGGTGAATGGACATAGGTTGAAGCACTACTTTGGCGGGGAAGTTCCATCCTTGAACTACCTCGACCAAGTCACCTTCCCCAATGATAATTAGTATTGAGGGGATCGAGTCGAGCTCATGACTCGGTAATCAAAAACGAGGAGCCTCGTGGGGGAGTCCCATGCCTATCCTATGTACATATTATCGCTTTCTTAGTCTAATGTAGCTTACGTGTGGGGATTTGTGCCCTTCCAACCTTTGTTCCGTGGTTGTTTGTGATATGTGGTTTTTAGATCATGATCTTCACGATTGGAGCCTCTCGTGTTCATTTTTGGGAGCACTCGATCGTTTGCTTTGGAGAAATTTCTCAATATCCATGATATATCCTTTTGATGTTCTAACCTTAGGTTTTTAGCACACTTCATAAACGGCTATTACTTATTGGTTACACCATTTCCATGCTAGATTAGGCATTCGACCACGTCTCTAGTATGGGGGTGTTTGCACCCCTAGACTCGAAACATTGAGGACAATGTTTAACTTTAGTATGGGGGGGGGGGGTGAATAGATACTTGCCTTGCCAAACCTTCACGCTTTCCAAAGTTTATCGTTTTGTTTATCATTTTTGTTGCAAAATAAGGCTAAAAATGGCCAAATTTTAAAATTTTCTCATGTTTTATAAGTGTTTGAAGACACGAATGTAGATTTTCCGATGGCGAGAATAAGAGTAATTTTTGACTCGACCGTGCGTGTTGAGCACTTAGCTTTGATTCCTTAACTACACATTAGGCTAAGTCTCTTAAATGAGGACGAGAAATGATAGAGTTAATTATAAGTTACTATGCTAAACGTAGGGTACTCGTATTCTTTCAAAAACTCATGTGTTCTCGTTGTTTGCTTATTCTCCCTTCGCATGTAAATATTTTTTGCTTAATAAATATTGACTTAGCGGTTTAGTTGGGATTGTTGGGTTTCTAGTCTTTTCTAGTAGCTTCCGTGTAGTTAAATTGGGAAGACATTAAGGTATCGCCAGCGTCACGGTTTTGAAGTAATGGCACCCCAATAATCGAAAGCTTCACCCAATAATAAGATTTCAAGTGCTCACCTAAATCAAGCAAACAATTTGAAGCCCCACAAGGCCTAAAATCTATGCAAAATTGAAAGTGAATCAAGCCTTAATCTTCGAAGCTTTAAAGATCCAAAATTCGCATTAGCGTGAGGATATACGTCTTTGGCTAATAAAACCAACGATGAGGCGGATAATAAAAGGCAAGGCAAGACCGAAGTCATAATAAAAGCTTCATGGCGAAGTTGAATAAAAGATGGAGGTAAACCAAAGATAATAAGGCCCTTCCGTTAGGGGGCGTATAAAAGTCTTGGTAATAAGTCTCATGTTCAAAACCGTTATAAAACCGTGTTTATCGATTCTTCTTGTCAACTTAATTTTTTAACATCGTCGTCTATTAGGAGGGGTTATTGATTTGATGGTCTTAGTTACATCGTTAGGACTCTATTTTTAGACCTAAATCTCTATTATCGCATAAGTCAAACAATGTATCCTCGTGAAACATTCAAGACAAAATAAAATATAAGAGATACAACTTAGGGATAATGGGAGGATAAGTACGTGATTAGGGCATATGAGTAGTGTTAGCATTACTAACTTATAATGACAATGATCTCGTTGCACGCTTAGCATGGAATTAAGGTGAAAATCGAGGACGATGAAATTATTTCTAACGAAGCATTCACGTGTTCTTATTCTATGAACCTAAACGTCCCATTTTGCGATGAAAATCATACATTATGTCTATAACACAAGTAGTAATAGTAGTAGTGTAGCTAGTTTATCGTTCAATAAAGTGAATAAAATGAATTTTGGAGATGCTTTGATACTTTGTTCTAGCATTGCGTGAGGGCACGACAATGGTTTAGTATGGGGGAGTGATGAGACTGCTTTTATACATAGTCTTATCTTCCAAATAGGGCTTAAAATGCATTAAATATCATCAAAATACCCAAATATATGCTTGTGTTTGTTGCTTGTGTATTTTAGGTACGGATATTGAGATAATGACAAAAGATCACAAGAATCATGCAAAAACGAACACGGGAAACGAAGCCGCACAATGAACCAAGCCCTAATGAAGACTTTCCCAAGTTCAACCCTTGAAGATTTGAAGAATTATGAAGAAGGGTCCTCCAATTATGAAGAATTGACACTTTATACCCTTGTATCCTCATAATTACAAGTTTGGTCCCTAAAGTTTGTCAAAATTACAAAAAGGACCCTTAACTTTGAAGATTTGGCAAGTTTAGACCCTCAACAAAGCTAAATTGTCAACCAATACCATCCAGAAAGTCAAATACATCATGAAGTCCTTCAAAGTACAAGAAATGACAATTTTGGTCCTTTGAAAATTCCAAAATTACAAAAAGGACCCTCAACTTTCAACAATTGGCAAAAATGGTCCCTCAATTATCAAGAATTGGCAATTTCAGTCCTCCAAAATGTCAACCATACAAGTCTAGACCATTATCATTGAAGAAAATGCCAAAACAGCCCTTCAAGAATCAACAAATGGCAAGAAATACCCCTGAAATCACTTTACAAAACTTTTTGGGGCAAAAGTGTGAAAAGTGAAAGTTTGTTAACAAAGGAAATCCGGATTTGGTTATTTAAATTGCAAGTGAAAAGAGGAAAGAAGGTAAGGGACTTATCATGGCCATACATAAAACTTACCTTAACCTACCAAATGGTGACAAGTGTCCCACTTACTCCATCCCACCAATCAGCTCCCTTCATTTGGCCACATCACTTCCCACCATTACCAGATTTAAACTAATCTATATTAGTTTAATAATCTGGCGCTAAACACTTTTTTAAACCCCAACTCAGATTAAATGCCCAACTATTCACCAAGAACACAAATTGGGTTTTCTTAATTCACTTGTAATTAAACCTCATAAACCTCCAGATTAATGATTAAGCATGCCTTAATCATATCCCAACCTTAAAAACACATGCCACTTTACCCCACATGCCACATGGGACATGCCCTGCTACACGTTTGAGGAAGAAGACAAGATCATGCCAGCAATCCAACGCCTCACAATCCTGCTTGCATCCTAAGCTCATTCTAAGCCCTTGATGCTATTTCAACAGCTCACACCTCAACTACATGACAAATTCAGTCACATGATTCTCCAAAGAAGACAAAAACTACAAGGGCATATTTGGGACTTCAACCATTAGGGTTTTTAGTTATTAGCTGTTCCTTAGTCATTTGTATGCCTATATAAAGGCCTTAGGGTGCTTCATTAGAAGTTTGCTTTTGATTTTTCCTTGTTCAAGTTTCTGTAAATCCCATTTTCAAGTTTAATGAAATTGAGTTTGAAATCTTGAAGAAAAGTCATTGGCCAATCTTGTTTACTGCTTTCATTTGTTATATGCTTTGTAGTTCTTAAAGTTCAAAACCTGTTTTTCAAAGAGGAGTGTGAAAAAGTTTGCATATTTCCTCATTTTCTTGATATTTTGCTAAGTCTTGTTCTAATCTTGGAATTCTTGGGCTATAGGGCTGATCATAGCATCCTAACTGAGTTGGTTAAGGTGTGGTGAGGCTTATAACTTGGGGATAATCAAGTGTGGGGTAACAAGTTTGCATTAATCAAGTTTTTCCAAAGTTTCTGATTTTTATGATATTGTGCTTAACCCTTGTTCAATCTTAGCAGGCTTTTTGTGGAAGCTTGTGCTTGTTCTTGCTAGCACATAAGCTCAAAATTCGTGGGTGTGGATGTACATCCATGAGGTTTGCATACTTAATCTCCAAATCTGCTTAAATTGTGATTTTTGGTGATATTTGTATGAAACTGTTGTTCTTGTGAATTTTGTGGCTTGTTCTTGCTTGAATCTGTTTATTAGACTTGTTTTAGTGTTAATTGATGCTTGGTTGGCCTGAAATCTCATTGTGCTTTTGAAAATTTTGATTTGAAAAAGTTAAAGGGGTGTTTGGGTCTACTGGTTTATGCTTGTAATTTGTTTTTGTGTTAAGGGAAGTTGTTGTTTATGCTTTGTATCTGCTATACCTTTGTTTGAGAGTGTTTTGCTGCAAGTTTTGGGGTTTGAACACTTGAATCAATCAATCTGCTATATAGACCTTGTTTCTGCTTGTTTTGACCTAGGATTTTGGGAACACTTAGTGTGTATGCATGCTTAGGGATAAAAGTGGTTTAAACAAAGTTAACATAACCTGTTTGAAAGATTTGAGGTGTTGAAATTGGCTTGTGTGTCAAATACATCAGCAAAAGTAGAAAACTGCATGTGTTAGTGTTCATCAGTAACTTTCATTACTTGAATCTTGCTTAATTCTTTGAACCAGTGCATGAAACCTGTTTAGACTTGCTTATTGGAGTTTATTATAGCTTGTGTGTGCATTTGGTTGAATTTGGCTGGCTGATTTGTGCTAAAACTGCTCTTGAATGCTAAACTGCTTATTGTTCATGTCTGTGCAATGTCTGATGAATGATTGATTAAACTGTATCAATTGGGTGTTGGTGATTGTGTTATTTTGATTGTGATTGACTCCTTTTGATCCAAAGATCATTTGGGTGCCTTTGTGAAATCTGAATCCAAGAAAAAGTCACTAAAGACAAAAAGTCAAAATAGTCAAGCAGTGGAAAAAGTTTCCACTGCTCAACATCCAAAACTAGCCCCTGCTAGTGCAATTTTGTCATCAGCTTATCAATAAGCTATTCTAGCTTATTCTGACTTGCAACAACTTATTTTTTGTAATAGATCTTCATTATTTGACCCATTTGAGTGAACTGGAGCTTATGAGACTTTGACTTTGACTTTTTACTAGAAAACCAACTTGTTTGACTTTTAACATAAGTGCTTATTTGATTTTCCAGCTTATTGAGTGTGCTTATTTGAAAGGTCTTTGGTTTTTAAGCTTAGTTTTGTCAAAAGAAACATTTTGCAACTTGAATCAGCTTCTGAGGTGGTCTAGATCATAAAAATGACTATTTTGTCGTTTTGTGAATAAGTTTGTGACTTGTTTCTGGCTTATTAAGTGGGCTTATTTGAAAATTCTTTTTGCAGAAGTCTTTGTTAGGTCAAAAGAAGGTTGTGTGTTAAATTTTAGCTTATGGCATCAGCTTATGGCTTAATGGGCCAAAAAGCCCATTAAGAATAAGCTGCTTATTATAAGTTAGCTTATTTCACATTTTCAGCTTTTGGGCCTTTGGAAAAAGTTGTTTAGAATCAAATTTTGAGTCAACGTATGCTTTTTGGGCTTAATTTGAGCACTTTTTCTTATTGGGCCTTAATTAAGCCCAATAAGGGACTGTTTTGGGTTTAGCCTATTTTCTAGGCCCAATAGGGGTATTTAGGTAATTTCACTTTCATTTCTGAGTTATTTAGGTTAAATTAAGCTAGTTTGCAAGTTTTTAGAATTTTTTATAATTTTTGGATTTTTAATATTATTTTAATATTATTTTATTATTAAAAATTAAAAGTCTGATTTTCTAGGTTTTTATATTTTTCCTAGGTTCTAAACACTTAATTAGGATTTTTGCAACTTTCCAAATATTTCTTAGGTCTTTTAATTATTTTCTATAATTAATTTAAGATTTAATTGATTTTAGGAGTTTTTAATTGTTTAAAAAATGTTTTAATTGGTTTTAAAATTTTGAAAAATAGTTTTTAGCTTAATTAGAGTATTTTTGAGGTTTACAAACTTGAAAATCTTGTTTAGGGCTTTTTATTAATTAATTTTGATTTTTAGGGCTTTAATTAACATTAAAAAGTCATTATCTAATTAATTAAAAGGTTTTTGCAAGTTTTGATTTTTTGTAAACTCTTAGAATATTATTAGGGATTTTTGGTAATTTTTAGAAATTTTTAGATTAAAATTTTAATTTTGGTGGTTGTTACGACTTTACGTGTACGCCTTTTTAGACTTAGTTTAATCCGTCTTCATAACCGTCATTCTCTTCTAATCCCCTTTCTATTCTTCTTATTCAAATATAATCACAAATTAATCCATATCATTACACACATAACACACTAGCCTCCTTGAGAACGAACTTAATTGGTCATTAGTGCTTGGTTTTCCTAAACCGACACTTAATACTTGCCACTTTTATTGCTCTTTTCCTAAAGGGTGGTAAAAACTCAACATCAACTACCCTTCTGAAAACGTGAATGCAGCTTATGGCACCTATCCTCAACCCGCTTATCAGGCTCGTCCTCAAGGCGATTGTAACTTGCTTAGCTACCGTTCGAACAACTATCTCTCACCCCCCGGTTTTCCTCCAAACAACCCAAACCAACAACAAAACCTCAATCGCCCTCCTCAACAACAACAACAACCTCGTACACCATACATACCACCTCACAAACAACCACAACCACCTCAACGAAACAACCAAGTTTACCAGCAACCTGCTTATCAACCACCCGCATACAATGCTCCTCCCAACCAACCCACCGCTTTACACCAAGAAGTGGAAACCTACATGAGGACTAACGATGTGATCGTGGGAAATCTTCAGCGAGAAGTGCTCAACTTGAAAGCAGACCTGGTCAAACAAGGGAACGATCTGAGAGCTGGTATGAGAAACACTTTGGATAGTCAAACAAATGACTTAAAGAACATGATGGCTAGTTTCTTCCAAGGTAATCAACCCTCTTCTTCGGGTACTCTTCCGAGTAACACCGTTGCGAATCCAAGAGGGGAGATGAAAGCAATCACGACTCGCAGTGGCAAAGGTACCAAGGAACCCGAGCCTCCTATACCTCCACCGGTGATTGTGACTAAGGAGAACGAGTCACCTGCTCCTATTCCTCATCCTTCTCCTTCCCCAATTTCTCCACCTCTTACTTCTACCCCTCCTCCACCCAAGGATGTGAGTGATCCTTCGATCCCAAAGCCTTCCTCTTCTTCCAATATACCTTATCCATCTAGGTTGAGGAAAGAGAAGCTCAAAAGCAAGGACGATATTCAGGTTTCAAACTTTCTTAAAATGTTTAAACAACTCAATTTCAATATCTCCTTCGCTGAGGCTCTCGCTCACATGCCTAAGTACGCAAAAATGTTTAAAGATCTTCTGAGTGACAAGGAAAAGCTTCTCGATATTTCCAACACCCAACTTAATGAGAATTGATCTGCAGTGCTCTTAAGGAAATTGCCAACCAAGCTTGCTGATCCGGGTCGTTTCTTAATCCCTTGCAATTCCCCGGGAGTAGAGAATTGCATGGCCTTAGCCGATCTAGGTGCCAGTATTAATCTAATGCCTCTAAGTGTCTGGAAGCAATTATCTCTCCCTGAGCTAGTCCCCACCAAAATGACTTTGGAATTAGCTAACCGTACGGTTGCTTATCCAGTGGGGATAGCCGAAGACGTCTTTGTAGGAGTCGACAAATTCACTTTTCCTGCCGATTTCGTCGTCGTCGACTACGAGATGGACCCTCGTGTTCCCTTGATCGTGGGTCGTCCATTCCTAAGGACCGGTCGCACTCTCATCGATGTTGAAGCCGGTGAGCTTATCATGAGAGTGGGTGACGATAAAATCGTCTTCAACATGGGAAAGTTGTCTAAACAACCTTATTCATACGAGAGTGTTAATTTTATTGACGTTCTGGATGAGGCTTGTGAAGAACACTTTAATGATGCTTGTAAAAATATTCCTACCTCTCTTCCCAATGTTGAAACCGTTTCCTCTATTGATTCATCACTGTCTCTATTTGGAGAAAGTGATTTGTTTTGGAACGATCTTGAAGCCACCATGGGAGATGTGAACTTAGCTAATGATGATTCTCCCACCGATGGGGATGAAGACATGCATTTCTTTGAAAACCTTCTCAACGAAGACAATCTTTCTCCACCATCTCCCACGGTTATTTCTATCGATACTCCGACTTTGAAAACGCCTCCCATCGAAAATCCTCCGGATTTAGAACTTAAGGAGTTGCCGCCTCATCTCGAGTACGTGTTTCTTGAAGAAGAGAAGAAGTCGCCCGTCATTATCGCGAAGGACTTGAAAGATGAAGAGAAAACTCGCCTCATCGCCGTGCTTAAAGATCATACGAAGGCAATTGCTTGGAAAATTTCCGATATCCGCGGAATTGTTCCAAACTTTTGTACTCACAAGATTCTCATGGAAGATGACTTTAAACCCACAATCCAGAGCCAAAGAAGGGTTAATCCTAAAATTCATGACGTCATCAAACAAGAGGTTATCAAACGTCTAGATGCCGGCTTGATTTACCCTATTTCGGATTCGCCGTGGGTAAGTCCCATCTATTGTGTGCCCAAGAAGGGCGGAATAACCGTTGTTTCCAATGAACATAACGAGTTGATTCCCACTCGTCTCGTTACTGGGTGGAGAGTTTGTATTGATTATCGCAAGCTCAATGATGCCACGAGAAAAGACCACTTTCCTCTTCCTTTCATGGATCAAATGCTCGAGCGTCTAGCTGGTAATGACTATTACTGCTTCTTAGACGGTTTCTCCGGGTATTTTCAAATTCCCATCGATCCCAAAGACCAAGAAAAGACCACATTCACTTGTCCCTATGGAACATTTGCTTACAAACGCATGCCTTTTGGTTTATGCAATGCTCTTGGGACATTCCAAAGGTGTATGATGGCTATCTTCCATGACATGGTGGAAGACACTATGGAAGTATTCATGTATGATTTCTCGGTTTATGGCGATTCTTTCTCTGCTTGCCTTGCCAATTTAGAACGTATGCTAAAGCGGTGTGAAGACACTCGCCTTGTTCTTAATTAGGAAAAATGCCATTTCATGGTAAAAGAGGGAATCGTGCTAGGACACAAGATATCCAAATCCGGTCTTGAAGTAGACCGTGCGAAAGTCGATGTTATCGCTAAGTTGCCTCCACCTTCAACCGTGAAGGGTGTGAGAAGTTTTCTGGGTCATGCGGGCTTCTACCGTCGATTCATCAAATATTTTTCTCAAATCGCTCGCCCGATGACCCACCTCTTGGAAAAAGATACTCCTTTTATCTTTTCCAAAGAGTGTATTGAAGCCTTCAACTTGCTTAAGGATAAGCTAACTAAGGCACCCGTCTTGGTTACCCCTAATTGGGAGCTGCCTTTCGAGCTGATGTGCGATGCTAGTGACTTTGCTATTGGTGCGGTTTTGGGCCAAAGAGTGAACAAACACTTCCAACCGATCCATTACGCTAGAAAGACAATGACGGGGGCTCAATTGCATTACACGACAACCGAATAAGAGCTTTTAGCTGTTGTCTATGCCTTTGAAAAATTTCGCCCCTATCTTGTCCTTTCCACCACAATCGTTTACACCGATCATTCCGCGCTGAAGTACTTGTTAACTAAGCAAGATTCCAAACCAAGACTTCTTCGCTGGGTTTTGCTACTCCAAGAATTCAAAATCGAAATTCGCGATAAAAAAGGAGCTGAAAACCTAGCCGCGGATTATCTCAGTAGACTTGAGGATCCTTACCAAAGGGATCATCCGAACAAAGAAATCAATGATTCTTTTCCTTTGGAGACCTTAATGTCTATCAATTCAAATTCTGATGAAACCCCGTGGTTTGCGGACATTGCAAACTACTTAGCGGGTGGAATTCTAAAGGACGGGTTAACATCCCAACAAAAGAAAAAGTTCTTCACCGACATTAAGACTTATTTTTGGGATGACCCGTATCTATTCAAACAATGTGCTTATTTGATCATTCGCCGATGTGTTGATGGACCGGCAGCTTTACAAATCCTTGACGCTTGCCACAAAGGACCCACCGGTGGTCACTTTAGTCCTAACTACACCGCCAAAAAAGTGTTTGAATCGGGATTTTATTGGCCCACCATATATCGTGACGCTCACAATATGGTTAAACGTTGTGATGCTTGCCAAAAACAAGGCAAGATCACACATAAAGACGAGATGCCTCAGAATTTCATTCAAGAATGTGAAGTCTTTGATGTTTGGGTATCGACTTTATGGGGCCATTCCCTTCTTCTAAAGGAAACAAATACATCCTTGTAGCCGTTGACTACGTCTCCAAATGGGTTGAAGCCAAAGCTTTACCTACTAATGACGCAAGGGTGGTTTGTAACTTTTTGAAATCGCTATTCGCTAGATTCGGTGTGCCTCGTCCCATTATTAGTGATCGCGAGACTCATTTTTGCAATGACCAATTCACAAGAGTCATGGCTAAGTACGGTGTAAATCATCGTCTTTCCACCGCCTACCACCCACAAACTAATGGCCAGGCTGAAATATCCAACCGAGGATTAAAGCGAATTCTGGAAAGAACCGTGGGAGAGCATCGTGCCTCATGGGCTGATAAACTTGATGATGCTTTGTGGGCTTTTCGTACCGCTTACAAGACTCCGATTGGTTGTACACCATATCGTCTCGTGTACGGAAAATCATGCCACCTCCCCATTGAGTTGGAGCACAACGCTTACTGGGCCTTGAAGTGGGCTAATTTCGATATCAACAAAGCCGGTGACCTACGCAAGATCCAACTCAATGAGCTGAATGAACTCCGTAATGAGGCTTATGAAAACTCTTTGATCTATAAGGAGAAGACTAAGCTCATTCACGACTCTAAGATTAAGAACCGAGAGTTCCAAGTTGGAGACAAAGTTTTACTCTTTAACTCTCGGTTGAAAATCTTTTCGGGCAAGCTGAAATCTCGTTGGTCCGGCCCATTCACCATTGCCCAAATTTTTCCATATGGTACTCTCGAGCTCGCTCAACCTAATGGACCAAATTTTAAGGAGAATGGCCCAAGAGTGAAGTTGTACTTTGGTGAGGACATCTCTCAGGAGATGATTCCATCCCTCACCACGTTCCCCATGACCTAATTTTGGGTCGAGTCAGGCTCGTGACTCGGTTTAAAAAACAAGCGCTCCTCGGGAGGCAGCCCGAGTATCTATCCTTTTCTGTTTTTCCCTCCTAAGTGTAGGGGGACTTCTATAGGTGTTTGTATTTGTGTGGTGATGTGATTACAGGGATGAATGCACTTTTGGAATCTTTGAAGAACCGTGCTCCCGTGTTATCCAAAATCCGGTTCTATCTCTCAACTATCGTGATTCATTTTTCTTCATACTCACATTTGAAATTGATCACTTTAGCCGTCTCTTCCTTAACTTGATTTAACCAACGTGCACAATGTCATAAGTGTAGGGGAGACTTTTCCCACATGCTTAAACATTGAGGACAATGTTTATCTTAAGTGTAGGGGGGACTTCTATCGAAGTTTTAAGTGGACTTTTCCATGAAAATGCCTTCATTTAACCGGAAAATCATCTTTTTCAACATTTTTCAAATTTTTAATTAACTTTGGCCATTTAGTCGTAAATTTTAAATTTTTATCGTTACTCTCATATGTATATATCCCGCAATAAAGTCAAATTTTAATAAAGTGGTGTAGCTAGTTTAGAAATCTTTGACATATTAGGCCCGTTGCAATTATTTTGACTCAACCCGAATAGACTTATCCAAGTTTATTCTAGCTAGTATCCTTAACCATGTAGACCTTAATTGGTTTATTAGGCTAAGTATCCACGAGTCTCATTACTTGAGATTTTAAATTGTGGAGGACGAGAAATGATAGAGTCAATTATAAGTCGGTATTCTTGCACAAGCTCACTTGGTGTAATTATTTGCCTATTCTCCCATCACTTGCTAATAATTTATCTGCAATAAGTAAGGTCGTACGATTTGAAAAGTTACTTAGCTTCTAGCCCAAGATCGTCTAAAAGTTGCTCGGTAATGATAAGAGTTCATAGCCAAGGCATAACTTATGAAGCGGGGCGCGAAGATTGGCGAGTCCGAAAAGGCCCTAACAAGGCATGAGGATTCCATTTTATTGCTAAAGATCCAAAGTAATGTGAAAAGCATTATTCCCAAAGTCAATATGAAGGATCAAGACTCACGACGAAAAGCAATCAACTCCCATAAAGATCATGGAGAAGTCTATTCGAAAAGACCCTAACAAGGTATGAGGATAAATAGATCCAAGTCCGAAAAGGAGGCGGATCGTTGTATCTCAAAATCCCAAATAGAGATTGAAGAAATAATCATGAAGTCGTGGTCAACAAAGTTGGAGTACCCCTCAAAAGTCTCCAAGTGAAGAAACTCTATTAACGATGAGAAGACCATTATCTCAAGCAAGTCTCTCAAGATATGAAGTATGAAGTACATGCCAAATATCGGCCCGAGAAAGGTCTCAAATCGTGAACCGAGTTATGCCAAGATATGAACTTTTTGATATCCCGAGAAGCAGTTTTAAGAGATTTTGTCCTTTAGCTAACTATTGATCAAATCGTCCTACTTTGCTTTCAGCCTAATAAACTATCGAAATAAGTCCAAAAATGCATCTTTATGATCATTCTAAGACAAAAATAAAATATAAGAGATACACCTAGGAATAAGGGAGTTTAAGCATATAATTAAGCCATGTGTGTAAGTGTTTGATTTGCTAACTTATAATAACAATGATCTCGTTTTTAAGCTTAGTTTGGGGAACGTGAAACTTGAGGGTGATAAATCTTCGCAGCACCAAAGCCCTAATGTAAGTCCTTGATCTCTTTGCAAGTTATTTCCATATAGCTATTTTCTAGTGAAAATGGTTTTCTATCTATTTGTTTACTTTAAAATTTTAATTTCTCTTAGTACTTTAATTTTTGTTTAGTAGTATTTTAATAAGGCCAAGGTTGATTGATTATGAGAAAAGTGTAAATTTGCTTTATCACTAAGCATTGCATGAGGGCATGGCAATGGTTAAGTGTAGGGGATTTGATAGGTGTGTAAACACCCATCCTTTTTCCACTTAATTCTGGCTAAACGAGACCAAAACGCGTATTTAGTATCATTTGTTTGGAATTATGCGTGGTTTTTGTGTTTATTGTGTTTTCAGAGCCAACCGGATGAATATTGAAGAAAACATGGGATTGCACGGGTTTTATCGAAGAAAAAGACTCAAGACGAAGTCTATTGTCCAAGAGATGCAAAAGATTTGAAGTCACTGGGCCTATTTGAAGATTTATCGAAGAAAAGGACCAAAGATGGAAGATTTACATAAGTCGAAGAAACTCAAGTCTATTAAACGAAGAAATTAAAAGACGAGTTGAATTTAATCGACGACAAATCCCGAATCAGAATCGAAAACGTCAACTTTTCTGAAAAGACGAGAAGACAAGAAGAACGGGAGAAAGCCCACTCACCAACCAAAGGGAACACCTATATAAAGGGTTCCCTTCACACTTTTCATTCAGTTTTTTTCCTCCTCATTTCTCTCCTTTTCTGTTCGTAGTCATCACCAACACCACTAAGGTGTTTGGTGATTTTGATTTTTATTCCAAGAATCCTGTAGTTAATCTTTGTCTTGTGATTGTTAAAACCTTATTCTATCAATTTAATCCTTTCATTTCATCTTGTTCATCTTAATCTTTTTGATTCAAAGTTAAAGCTCTTATTTGGTTAATTTTGATCTTTAAAAGTTGTTGGGTTTTAAGTTTTTATTGATGGGATTTGTAGTTTATGGTTAGTAGATGATTAGTGATTAGTTTTGTTTAAGTTTTGGTTAAAAACTTGGTGATTTTTGGCTCGAAATCGATTTACCCTGTTTTTCTGAATACTACTGTTCTTGAGTTTCCCAGGTTCTGAATGAGCATAGAACTTCCGAATGAATCATCTTAGTTGAAATCTTCCGAATCAGTTTTATAAGTTCCGAATCAGTTTTATTTCCAAAAGTTCCGGGTGAACTTCCGGATAAACTTCCGGGTAAACTTCCGGATAAACTTCCGGGTCAAAAGTTCCGAGTGAACTTCCGGATAAAGTTCCGGATAATCTCCCTTCAAAAGTTCCGAGTCAGTTTTAGAAGTTCCGGGTGAAAGTTGCGAATAAATTTCTGGACCAAACTTCCGGACGAAATTTCCGAGTAAAGTTCCGAACCAACTTCCGGGGAAACTTCCGAATCAACTTCCGGACGAAACTTCCGAATCAAGGAGTTCCGTATCAAGGGAAAAGCAGAAACTTCCGAATCAATTTTTTTTTGAGTATTTCGAATCTAGTTAAGTGTTATTTACTGTTTCTTCATTTTATACTTTCATTTTATTTCAAGTTTTGTTAATTGCTATTAAATTAATTGCTTTTAGTTTAAATCTTAGTGCATTTAGACCTTTAAGTAGATTAGAAAACCAATTCCCTTTTTAGTAACCAAGAACAATCATTCCACTTAGAACCGAGATCAATTCGAGAGGATACCGAGACGAATCTAGAACCCCATTGAAAAACCAAGTATCAGTTACCATCCTTACAGCGGATGTTTCTCAGTTCTCTAATATCTTGGGTTCGGATGTGAACCAAGGAAATGGGGTGAAGCGAGCTATGTCTCTGGTTCAAAGACAATGAGAAAGTTTGGCTGCTCAACTTAGACAGCTTCGCCACAACAGACCTCTCTCTTATGCTGAACAAAAGAAGCTAATGCAACAATATGTGAAAAATCAATCTAGATCCTACTTCACCTATGGCTGGACTTGGAAGAGGGTCAAGAAGTTGTCTGATGATGAGCTTAAGGATTTGTATACCAAGATGATCAAGTAGAAGGATGCGCCTAATCCTCCTAATTCCATCTTTCGCCCACCTCCTCCTGTTGTTCAAACCCCCAATCCTATTGCTGCTCCCACTCCATCCTCCCATGTTCAAGAAGAAGGTACATCTGGTATCCCAACTTCTGCTGAGGGTACTTCTACTGTTCCATCTTGTCCTTCTACAAAGGTTGATCCCACCCCTTCTCATGGTGAAGCTACCACCACACCTGATGTTAATACCACACCTGCTGTTGATCCTACTCCTACACCGGTTTCTAAACCAACCCTACACCTCTTGAAGATAAAGCTGCTACTGATCCAAAGCTTATTGATCTGACTAGTCAGGATGATGCTCATACTTCTACTGCTGCTGCCACTACTGTCAAGATTAAAGAGGAACCTTCTACTACTGTCCCCACCCCTCGCCGGTCTATTCACAAGAAAAAGGCTCGCCGTGGTAAGGCAGTTCCGTGGGAGAAAAGGGATTCTGCTCACTTAATTGATACCACTTTTGATAGCGAGGATGACATGCCCCTTGGCCGTGGCTGGATTGTGCATTGGGAAGTTCAGCCATCCCACATTGTTGCTGGTAAATATACACATTTGATCAAGACTAGTGATGACTACTACAAATATGTCTCTGGGCTACAAAGCTTATTATCTTGGGTAGAACGTCGTGATCTTATGCTACTGTATGGATTGGTTGATGCTGCTATCCTAAGGTCTCCTAGTGATGTTCCTAACTGGCCTGGGTTGGTCCTTTGGGGTTATTTGAAAATGATGTTGGATTGTCCCCCTGATAATCCTAGTGCTGGGGTGTGGAAGGACCAGCCCTGATGGGTCATTTTAAGGTGGAAGTTGTATGCGGGTTGTGGTGTGCATGTGTTGGAATTGAAATCTGGTGCTTGTGTGTTTATGCTTGTGGATTTGGAGTATCCTCTTACCATTGCTAGCATGGAAGCTATGTTGGAGTGTCACCTGGTAGTGTCAAATGCTCCTTCTGGTAACGAGTCTGCTATGGCCACCACCTTGGTTGAAGGTATTCAAGCTTAGCTTCTTGCGGACAAGGTTGCTGCTTCTGGTCGGTAAGTGGTTTGTTTCTTCTATACTTTTGATTTCTTATACATTCTTTACACCAATATGTATAGTGATTGGTGACTAACACTTTTATTGTTAAAAAAATGATATATATATATATACTTTTATATAATATCTGCTTTTACTTCTAACATGTGACGGAAAATCAAAGCTTGTAAATCATATAATATCTGCTTATACTTTTCTGTTAAAGAAACTCTGTATATCTTGGATTTTTCACACTTGGGCTGTTATGTGATGTCCTACTGGTGTTGGGTTTCCTCCACACAACAAATGCTGTTCAACTCACCATGTCTTGCAGACAAGAAAGAGTTGGTTCACTATGAGGGTACGACTCTGGTGTGATTCTCAAATCCGTTGATGGTTGCCAGTTTACCTAAAATTGGAGGGTTTTCACTTGCCTTGGTCCTATACTGAAAAGTAGCTAGTCCAAGGGGTACGGATCTTGGTAAAGACTTTTATCAAATCCGTTGATAAATGTAATAGCTTGCTCAAAGCTATAGGGTTTTCAGCTCACCGATGCTTTATTGCTAAGAGTTGGCTAGTCCAGAAGGGTACGGCTTCTAGTAAAGACTTTACTCAAATCCGTTGACGGCTGTGATGATTTGCCCAAAATCATTAGGGTACTCCCACTCACCATTGATTTACGTTCTAAGAGTTGGACTGGGTTCTGGTCTCCCAGGGTGATGCTTATTCCACCACAAAGACTAGCTAGCCCAAGAGCGAGCAGCTACTTGGTAAAGGCTTATCAAATCTACTCATGTTGCTGTGAAGATTCAACACGTGCAGATATTTTCCAAGCTTTCAAGAAGCTTCTCAGAGTTCTTAGTTGTAGCGTTCTTTGTGCTTTCACTTCTGATGGTTATTTTACTGCTTTGGTTTTGCTGTTTCAATCCTCAAGCTACTTTTGCAAGATCTACCAAGAAACTTGAACTTAACCAGTCAAATTCAAGTTTAAGGAGGATTGTTAGGACCTATGTAATAGATATTTGTAATAGATGAACTAGGAGGTATGTAGTTTCTCTTGGTCCTAGTAGTAGTAGGAGCAACACGTGCTCCTGGTCTAGTAGAAAGTCAAACAGTATTATTCTTAGTAGTTTGTTAAGATATTCATGAGATATCTTAGGAAAGGATATGCATATCAGGAGTTACACATTTTATGTTTAAGGTAGTTTAGGGTTTTCTTGTAGTATAAAAGGAACCCATTGGCAGAAGGGTTAGACACACCTTTCACCAGTATTCATTTCATATCAATAGTAGAAATCCTTAGTAAGGATCAAGTTATTTAGTTATTTTGTTTCTTCTTGATCTTAGTATTTGTATTCCGCACTTATACTTTGTATTTCATTAAGAGTCTCTCTGTGAATAGACTTGTGATTACAGAAATCGTTCACCATCCTTAACAGGCTGCAAGATCTACAACTAGTGGACCCAACATATTTAATATCTCAAAAGTCAGAATTACACGTGGTTTTGTGTTTTTGTGTGAAATAGGTACAAAAGATCATAAATGAAGAAAACACGGGATTTCACTGACATTTATCAAAGAAAAAGTCAAAGATGAATTCAAAGACCAAAAGTGCCAAAAGAATGGAGTTTGGAGGGCTAAGGATGAAGATTTATTTAAGTTTTTACAACAAGGACCATTTTTGCCATTCTCCAAAGTTGTCCACTAATAAACCACATGGAAGAGCACAAAATTACGAAGCCAACGGTCCTGACCTCGTGTCGTAGCTCCTCACGGTTTGTTCTCTATGAATTTTTCAAGTTTAATTAGTTTTTAAATTAAATTAATTCGTTTTTAATAAATAAATAAGTAATTTTAATAATACTTATTTCCGAATATAATTTTTTTCATTAAAACTAAATTTTTTGTAATATTTATTATTATTATTATTATTATTATTATTATTATTATTATTATTATTATTATTATTATTATTATTATTATTATTATTATAAATAAATTGACAGGTCAAATAATGGCTCAAAGCTGTCAGGCCAAGTCACCATGAGGGGTTAAAAATAAATTTTGCCCATATATAATCAAAGGGCTGCTCAGCTCAGCTGGCAGCCCTTGGTCCTTTAAATTTTTGCACAAATAACGCAGGTTCGATCCCTGTGGCTGGCCTTGGGCTGGGATTATTAAGCCTAAGCCATGTGGCACCACCCAAGTGGTCCACGGGGCGACCGGTTCAGACCGGACCTGAACAAGGCCAGACCTGATCCAGACCAGACCCGGTTCAGACCGTCTGACGTCAGCAACACGTGGCGGCGGCTTGCCAATACCAGCGCCACGTGTCACTAATATTTAATAAATTGTGCAGGTGGCAGGTCCGAGGATCAGAAAAGGCGGTGGCGGCTGGCCAATAGTATCATGACACGTGACATTACATGAGGATCAGTATGAGGTGGTAGAGGTGTAGTGGCAGCTGACCATTTAGGTGATGACACATGGCGGCGGCGCCGCCACGTCAGTACCAGATGGCAGAGATGTCAGATTTACAGGGCGGCTGGCCAATCAAGTAGCGACATGTGACGATTTCGATGAATTCTATGTTGAGAGGCGTGTGTCAAGCTGATGATTGCACATGATCCCATAAGACCTTCTGGAAGGTGATGATAACAAGAATATCACACGCATACAATGGACATCTGTCCATACTTTCGATGGAAACAAGATGAAAAAGATAGGAAATTACAATTATACCCTCATTGTTTGTTGCCTATATAAAGCCCCCCACTCTCTTTGTATTAGACTAGTTTTTTTTTTCCTTGTGGTTTTTTTACACATAGTAGTTGTATTTTTCTTTCAAGTGTTGTACCAAGCTTTTCTATAAGCTTTTTCATATTAATAAAATTCAAGTTTTAGCTTATTCTCTTAGCTTATTCTCATTCTTCCTTTCTTTTTATTTTCTTTATAATCTATCTTATTATTTGGGATTAGTTTTAATAACTTTTTCCAAATAAATTAGATTTATAAAAGCTTGAAATAATTCATTTTATATCAAGCTTATTGTGGGCTTATTTTCGTAGATCTAGCTTATTGTTGGAGGAATTATTTAAATAGCTTTTTAGCTTTTTAAATCTCATAAGTTCTAAGCTTAGGCTTACAACTTATTTATAAGCTACCTTTTTATTTAATTACTTTTAGTTTATATCTTTTAGTTTTTTTAGATCTATTAGTTTTATGTTTTAAAAATTAAAAATACTTTCATAAAACCAAAAAAAATAGTTAGATCTATTAGTTTTTTTATACAAATTAGTTTAGATCTACAAGTTTTTAGTTTAAAAATCAAAGTATTTTTATAAAAACCAAAAAATTTAGTTTAGATCTATTAGGTATTTGATAAAATAGTGTAGATCTATTAATTTTTAGTTTAAAAATTATAATATTTCTATAAAACTTAAAAAATATTCTAGATCTATTAGTTTTACTTAAATCTCTTCATTAA
Organism: Glebionis coronaria; assembly: GCA_025667525.1. NCBI lineage: Eukaryota > Viridiplantae > Streptophyta > Magnoliopsida > Asterales > Asteraceae > Glebionis > Glebionis coronaria. The sequence continues at coordinate 175,480,269 of CM046876.1, read as the reverse complement.
ATATCAATAGTTGTTTATTATTCTAACCTCTTGTGTAATTGTGATCTTGGCGAATCGATTTATCACGTTTGATAAAGAGCTTATGGTTTAATAAATTTGGTTCGAGTTTGATTTGGTTGGCCGTGTACTTTACGGGCCGGGATACGCTTAGCTTGAGTTTGATTTGGTTGGTCGTGTACATTACGGGCCGTATTTTGTTGCTTTTGGGAGGCCGTATACTTTACGGGCCATATGTTGTTACTTATGGTTGATTTTTTAAAGCGTTTTCTACAGACCACGGGTAGCAAAGTTCTCTCCTTTTTATTTTTCTAGCTTAATCGGTTTAATTTAGTTAATTAGATTAACATAATTTAAATTGTTTTAAAAAAATATATTTTTCATAAAAAATGGTTTAATTAGTTTTAAATAATATTATTGTTTTAAAAAAAATAGATTTAAAGGTTTAAAAATTAGTTTTCATTTAGATAAGCTTATTATTAGTATAAAGTTTACACCTTTTGTGATTATTAAGCTTATTAGTATGTAAAGCTTCTAGCTTTATCATCTAAGAGATTAATAAGCTAAAAAGGTTAAAGCTTTACGCTTTATTTTTAAGTTTATCTTTGTGATTTCATTTTTTGTCACTTTTACTTGTTATTACGTGCTTGCATTTAGATTAATTTTGTATTTAGAATTATTAATATTTTTAATTATAGTTTAGATTTGTTGCATCTAGATTTTAAAGTGTAGTATAATTTTATTTTGCATTTTAGATTAATTTTATGTGAAATTATTGCGCTTTTATTTTTACATATTCCTTAGCCTAAATAATTTTCCCCATTTTAGTTTAATTAGAAAATAGATACCAAGCAAGCTATTATTAACCAAAAACAATTAATCTTGTGATAAATTTGATATCAATTGGAGCCGATTTGAGGAACGATAAATAGACATTAAAAAGAGTTGAAAAATTCTTATATTGCCGCATTGATCTCTTACGATTGATGATTTTCGTGAGACGATTTGGATTTTGGGATCCGTTCACTTTTGAACGTTATTTTTTTTGTTAAAAAATCAAAAACATAAAAAAAATCAAAAAGATAAAAATACAAAAAAAATAAAAAATCACAAAAGCAAATTCTTTCCTAAGATTTGCACCAAAAAAAATAAAAAATCCACACGTAATACTTTTCCTAAAGTATTACACCAAAAATATTAAGTACTATTGTTATTTTTCTTATTTCATTTTCTCTTGTTTTTTATTGTGAATATATTTCTCTTAAAAAAAATACAAAAAGATTTTTCTGTTACTATAGATATTACGTATAAGAACACCCAATATACAATATTTCCATAAGTATTGCTTGCAATACCCTGTATTTGGAGGCGTTCTGGTTCCTTATACGTGTATCGATCAAACAAAAATAAAGGCAAAAATAGATAAATACTTTCATTAAGCAATAATTTGAAAAAATACGAACTTTAAGGTGAATAAAAGCGACGTGCTATAAAAGGTCGTCTAAGGGAAGCTAGGTACTTAAGTGCTTCGCGCCATCTCATTCCCCCCGTTCACTTGTGAGTATTTTGAGAAGGAAGGTAATCGAGGGTTTTGCCACCCAAGTAGTATTACGTATATATTTTCTTGTAGCTTTTTAACATTGAACCTCGAGAGGGATAATCTATTTCCTCTCAAAGTCGATCGAGGTCTCCTACCTCATTCCTCGTGTTTAGTTGTATGCGCACTCGCGCGCGTGCACACATACCTAGTGGTGTACCAAATACTTCTAATTCTTCCAAAAAGAAGAACAAGAACAAAAAGACCGTCAATCAAGCCGATCCTGAGAATCGAGCTTTGAACAATACGATGGCAACGGATAATCGACCGATGATTGAGATCTTTCAATCCCACATGGAGGAAAATGATGACGCGATTATGGTGCCCGAGATTGGAGCAAATAATTTTGAAATTAAAACGGGTTTTATTCAAATGGTTTCCGCTACACCATTTTTGGGTCGTTCCCAAGATGACCCTCACGATCATATTAAGAGATTCATACATTTGACAAATACGGTGAAATAGTGACTCAAGAGGCAATACGTTTGTTTCTCTTTCCTTTTTCCCTTGAGGGACAAGCCCGGATTTGGCTTGATAAGGAACCACCCCAAAGTATTCTTACATAGGTGGATTTAGAGACCAAGTTCATTAACTACTTTTTCCCTCCATCACGGACCATCGCTTTAAGGAATGACATCATTACCTTTGAAAAAAAATATGGGGAAATGTTTAGTGAGTCTTGGGCCGTTTTAAGGAGCTTTTACGAAAATATCCACAACATGGTTTTACAAAAGTACATCAAATTAACACGTTTTACAATGGTTTAACTCTTAATGACCAAGACTCACTCAATAGTGCCGCGGGGGGTAATATTCTTGTGAAATCCATGAACGAGGCTTGGGCAATAATTGAAAACAAGGCAAAAGTTCAAACCAAGAGTTTAAGGGCTACAATGGATAGTGCTAGTGATAATGAGGTGACTAATCAAATTAAGGAGCTTACTTCAATTGTGAAACAACTTGCTTTAAGAGATAACCCTCCCACTACACATGTGCATGCTTTAAAAGAGACTTGTGAAACGTGTGAGACTTGTGGTGGACCACATTCGTACTATAATTGTGACAAGGTTGATGTTAACCATTTTTCTTATAAGTCTAATAACTATTTGGCTCCCCCGGGTTTTGTAGCTCCACAAAGACCAACCCCACCCGCCCAAAATACCCAATACCAAAATAGGAACCAAGGTCCTCAAAGGGGTAATTTCAAGGGAATTCAAATGCAAGGGGTTTTAACCAAAATCAAGGGAATTTTCAAGGGCAAAACCAAGAGTTTAATAATAAAAACCAAGGTTTTAATCAAGGTTTTCAAAATTATAATCAATATCCAAACCAAGGTTTTCCTAATCAAGGGTTTAACAATCAAGGGTACAATATGCCTAATCCCCAATTGGACTTGGTTCTCCAAAAACTAAATGAGCAAGACCGTAAGCTTTAGGAAATACAAGAGTCCACGGATAGGAAAATTATGCAAATGTTGCACACCCTTCGACCCCAAGGTACCCTCCCTTCTAACACCGAGACCAGTCCTAGGGCTAACGTTAATGCCGTCACTCCTAGGAGCGGTAAGACCACCAAAGAACCTTCTTATTCCCCACCTAAACAAGCATCCGAGATTCCTTCTACTTCTACCCACCCTCCTTCACCTTATACTTATGAGATGCCTCCCTTAAAGCCTCCGTCTACACCTTATGTTCCCCCTTTACCTCAATCTTATACCACACCTTCGGTTCCCAAACCAATTCCTTCACCTTCCATCCCTCTTCCACCCAAGGATGTGAGTGACAAATCCACTCCAAAGCCTTCATCTCAACCCAATATACCTTATCCCTCAAGGTTGAGGAAAGAGAAATTGAAGAATGAGGATGATATTCAAGTTTTGAACTTCCTAAAAATGTTCAAACAATTGAATTTTAATATCACCTTTGCCGAGGCTCTCTCTCACATGCCAAAGTATGCTAAGATGTTTAAGGAACTTTTAAGTGATAAGGAAAAGTTGCTTGATATTGCTAATACCCAATTGAATGAGAAATGTTCCGCGGTTCTTTTGAGAAAATTACCGGTTAAGTTATGAGATCCCGGTCGATCCCTTATTCCTTGCAATTTTTTGGGTGTAGAGAATTGTATGGCTTTGGCGGATCTCAGAGCGAGTATCAATCTTATGCCATTGTCCGTGTGGAAACAATTATCTCTACCCGAGCTAGTCCCCACTCGTATGACTTTAGAATTAGCTAACCGTTCGGTTGCTTATCCGGTGGGGATAGCCGAGGATGTTTTCGTTGGATTCGACAAATTTACTTTCCCTGCCGATTTCGTCGTTGTCGACTATGAGATGGATCCCGTGTTCCCTTAATTGTGGGACGGCCCTTCTTGAGGATCGGACGTACATTGATTGATGTAGCCGCGGGTGAGCTTATCATGAGGGTAGGGGATGACAAAATTGTCTTTAATGTGGGTAGACTTTCCAAACTTCTCGATGAGCCCGAATCCGTGGATTTCATTGATGTGCTCGACGAAGCATGTGAAGAACATTTTCACGAGGCTTGTAAGAGTGGGATTTCTCATTTACCTCATGTTGAGACCGTAGCTTCTATTGCTCATTCATTGAATCCATTTGGAGAAAGTGACTTTCTTTTACTAGAATTTAAAGTAAGTTTAGGGGACGTGGACTTAAAATATGACGATTCTCCCACCGATTGGGAAGAAGACATCCGTACCCTTGAGAAACTTCTCAATAAAGATTATATTTCTCCACCTACTCCTAAGGAAGTTACAAACGATGATCCAAATTTGACTAAGCCTTCCACCGGTAATCCACCAGATTTAGAGCTTAAGGATTTACCTTCTTACTTAGAATACGTTTTCTTAGAAGAAGATGATAATTTACCCGTCATAATTGCTAAGGACTTAAAAGTGGATGGAAAATATCGAATTATTGAAGTGCTTAAGAATCATAAGAAAGCAATTGCTTGGAAAATCTCTGACATCCGCAGAATTGATCCTAACTTTTGCACTCATAAAATTCTCATAGAAGATGACTTTAAACCCGCAATCCAAAGTCAAAGAAGGGTAAACCCCAAAGTTCATGAAGTCATTAAGAAATAAGTTATCAAACTTCTAGATACCGGCATGATTTACCCTATTTCGGATTCGCCATGGGTTAGTCCCGTCCATTGTGTGCCTACGAAAGGCGGAATAACCGTTGTTCCCAATGAAAACAACGAGTTAATTCCTACTCTACTTCTAACGAGTTGGCGAGTTTGCATCGACTATCGTAAACTCAATAATGCCACTCGTAAGTATCATTTTCCTCTTCCTTTCATAGATCAAATGCTCGAGCGTTTAGCGGGTAATGACTACTATTGCTTCTTAGACGGTTTCTTCGGATATTTTCAAATTCCAATCGATCCAAAAGACCAAGAGAAAACCACATTCACTTGTCCTTATGGAACATTTGCTTAAAAAAGAATGCCTTTCGGTTTATGCAATGCTCCCGGGACTTTCCAAAGGTGTATGATGGCTATATTCGATGACATGGTTGAACAAACTATGGAAGTCTTTATGGACGATTTCTCGGTCTACGGTGATTCTTTCTCTTCTTGCCTTGCCCATTTAGAACGTATGCTTAAACGGTGTGAAGACACTCGTCTCGTTCTTAATTGGGAAAAATGCCATTTCATGGTAAAAGAAGGCATCGTTCTCGGTCACAAAATTTCTAAAGCCGGTATCGAAGTTGATCGTTCTAAAGTTGACGTCATTGCTAAGTTTCCTCCACCTACCACCGTCAAAGGAGTTAGGAGTTTTTTAAGTCACACGGGATTCTATCGACGTTTCATTCAAGATTTCTCTAAGATAGCTCGACCAATGACTCATCTTCTAGAGAAAGATGCTCCTTTCATCTTTTCTCAAGATTGTCTTGACTCTTTCGAAACTCTTAAAGGTAAATTAACTAAGGCACCGGTCTTAGTCTCTCCAAATTGGGAGTTACCTTTCGAGCTCATGTGCGATGCTAGTGATTTCGCGGTAAGAGCGGTTTTAGGTCAACGAGTTAACAAACATTTCCAACCCATACATTATGCTAGTAAGACAATGACGAGGGCTCAACTGCATTATACCACTACTGAAAAAGAGCTTCTAGCCGTAGTTTATGCTTTTGAGAAATTCTGCCCCTATCTTGTGCTTTCCACCACCATTGTTTACACCGACCATTCTGCTCTCAAATACTTGTTGACCAAGCAAGATGATAAACCGAGACTCCTTCGTTGGGTTTTGCTCCTACAAGAATTTAAAATTGAAATTCGTGATAAAAAGGGAGCGGAAAACCTAGCCGCGAATCATATTAGTAGACTCGAAGATCCTTATCAAGGGGAACTTCCAAATCAAGAGATTAATGAATCTTTTCCCCTTGAGACCCTAATGTCTATCAGTTCTAATCTTGATGATACCACATGGTTTGAGGACATTGCAAACTATTTGGCGGGTGGTGTTCTTATCGAAGGGTTAACGTCCCAACAAAAGAAAAAATTCTTTAAGAACATTAAGCACTAATAATGGGACGACCCTTATCTTTTCAAGAAATGTGTGGATCTTCTCATTCGTAGGTGTGTCGATGGGCCGGCGGCTTTACAAATCCTTGAAGCTTTCCATAAAGGACCCACCGGTGGTCACTTTGGTCTTAACTACACCACAAAGAAAGTTTTCGATTCGGGATTCTATTGGCCCACCATCTATCATGACGCTCATGAGATGGTTAAGCATTGTGATGCTTGCCAACCACAAGGCAAGATCACTCATAAAGATGAGATGCCTCAAAATTTCATCCAAGAGTGTGAAATCTTTGACGTATGGGGTATCTACTTTATGGGGCCATTCCCATCATCCAAAGGAAACAAGTACATCCTCGTAGCTGTTGACTATGTATCCAAATGGGTTGAAGCAATGGCTTTACCTACTAACGATGCGAGGGTTGTTGTAAACTTTTTTAAGCAATTGTTTGCTCGATTCGGTGTGCCTCGTGCTATTATTAGTGATCGCGGGACTCATTTTTGCAATGATCAACTCGCACGAGTCATGGCTAAGTATGGTGTCAAACACCGACTTTCCACCACGTATCATCCACAAACTAATGGTCAAGCCGAGGTTTCGAACCATGGACTTAAGCGAATCTTAGAGCGTACCGTCGGAGAGCAACGTGCTTCTTGGTCCGATAAATTAGATGATGCTTTGTGGGCTTTCCGTACCGCTTATAAGACACCTATAGGTTGTACTCCTTATCGCCTTGTGTACGGAAAGGCGTTACACCTCGCCATTGAGTTGGAACATAAGGCTTATTGGGCCTTGACATGGGCTAATGTTGACATAAACAAAGCCGGTGATCTTAGGAAAATCCAACTCAATGAGCTTAATGAACTTAGGAATGAGGCTTATGAGAATTCGTTGATATATAAGGAGAAGACTAAGCTCATTCATGATTCTATGATTAAGAACCGAGAGTTCCACATTGGTGATCAAGTTTTACTCTTTAACTCTCGGTTGAAAATCTTTTCAAGAAAACATAAGAGCCGTTGGTCTGGTCCATTCACCGTGGCCCAAATCTTCCCTTATGGCACCATTGAGATGTATCAACCAAATGGGCCTAACTTTAAGGTGAATGGCCAACGTGTTAAGTTGTACTATGGAGAGGACATCTCTCGTGAGATGATTCCATCCCTCTCCAGGTTTCCCTTGAATTAAATTCGGGAAATCAAGTCGAGCTAGAGACTCGTGATAAATAAATCAAGCATCGTTTAACTAGGTTAGATTTTTACCCTTTTTCCACCTTTTCACCTTTTCCACCAATAAGTGTAGGGGGGCCAATTAGGTTGTGTTTTGTGATGTTGTGTAGGGATATGTGCTTTAATGATCCACTTGTGGTGCTTTTGATGCGACCCGTGATCCCGTGTACCTGGATCTATACAAAACTATTGTAATTCATACTTGTATATAAATAAGTTGAGTAAATGTAATCACTTTAGTTGTCTCTTCCATAGCAAGATTTAAACAACGTGCACAATGTCCTAAGTGTAGGGAAATTTACTTCCACATGCTTAAACATTGAGGACAATGTTTATATTAAGTGTAGGGGAGACTTCTATCAAAGTTAAGTGGGCTTTTACATGAATTTGCCCTCATTTTAACCGGAATATTGATATTTTTCGACGTTTTTCAAAATTTTTGATCTATTTTGGCCTAGTAGTATTTTTCATTTAATCTCTTTTATCTCCTTTCCTTTTATCGTCACCATCATATGTATATATTCCATTTCAATAATGAAGTCATAAAAAATGATGAATAAATAAAATGGTTTTAACAATTTTAGACGTCTTTGATATATTAGGCCCGTCGTGAATATTTTGACTCAACCCGAGTTTACTTATCCGAGTTTACTCTAGCTAGTATCCTTAACCATATGGGCGTTAATTGGTTTATTAGGCTAAGCATCCACGAGTCTCATTATTTGAGATTTTAAATTATGGAGAACGAGAAATGATAGAGTCAATTATAAGTTTTGTATTCTTTCATGAACTTATGTGAGTTAATTATAAGCTTTTTCTCCCATCACTTGTAAATAAATAAATGCAATAAATAAGGTCGTACGATTTAAAAAATTACTTAGCTTCTAGCCCAAGAAAGTTGCTCTGGATTAATTAGAGTTCATAGCCAAGACATAACTTATTGAAGCGGGACATGAAGATTGGCGTATCCAAAAAGGCCCTAACAATGCATGAGGATATCCGAGTCCAAAAAGGTCCTCACAAGGCATGAGGATTCACTTTTTTGATAAAGATCCAAAGATGATGTGAAGATCATTAATCCAAATCAATATGAAGGATCAAGACACACGACGAGAAGCAATTACTCCCCTAAAGATCATGGAGAAGTCTATCTAAAAAGACCCTAACAAGGTATGAGGATAAATAGATCTAATTCTGAAAAGGAGGCGGATCGTTGTATATCAAAATCCTAAATAAAGAAGAGGATAAATGAAGAAGTCGTGGTCAACATTTGAAGCATCTCTCACTCTAAATGAAGATGTATACCAAAATGAAGAGTAGACCATAATTTCAAGATCGTCTCTCAAGATTTGAAGTTTGAAGTACATGCCAAATATCGGTCTGAGAAAGGTCTCAAATCGTGAAACGAGTTATGCCAAGATATGAACTTTATGAGATTTAGAGAAGCCGTTTTAAAAGATTTTTTCCTTTAGCTAACTATGGATTAAATCGTCCTACTTTATTTTCAGCCTTAATAAATTATCGAAATAAGTAAAAAATGCATACTCGTGATCATTCAAGACAAAAATAAAATATAAGAGATACACCGTAGGAATAAGGGGGTCTAAGTGAATAATTAAACCAAATGAGTAAGTGTTAGCTTTACTAACTTGTAATTACAATGATCTCATTTTTACGCTTGGTATGGGGAACGTGAAACTTGAGGGTGATTAATATTCATGACACCAAAGCCCTAATTTAAGTCTTAGATTTCTTTACAAGTTTCTTCCATCAAATAATTTCAAAGTTAATAAATTGGATGAAATTGTTAAATCTTTTGCTTCCTTGAATAAAGTTTTTTTCCAACGTACTTTAGTTTCTTTTATTGTAATATTAGTAGTATATCGTAATAAAGGCCGAGATAGATTAATTATGATGAAAAGCGTAAATTTGTGCTTTAAAATTGTGCATTGCATGGGGACATTGCAATGGTCAAGTATAGGGGATTTAATAAGTGTGTAAACACTTATCCTTTTACCACTTGAAACAAGGAAAAACCAAACCAAAACGTGTATTTAATATCTCAAAAGTCAGAATTACGCGTGGTTTTGTGTTTTTGTGTGAAATAGGTACAAAAGATCATAAATGAAGAAAACACGGGATTTCACGGACATTTATCGAAAAAAAAGTCAAAGATGAAGTCAAAAGACCAAAAGTGCCAAAAGAATTGAGTTTTTAGGGCTAAGAATGAAGATTTAATGAAGTTTTTACAACAAGGATCATTTTTTCCATTCTCCAAAGTCATCCACTAATAAACCACATGTAAGAGCACAAAAGTACGAAGCCAACGGTCCCGACCTCACGTCGTAACTCCTCACGGTTTGTTGCCTATGAATTTTTCATGTTTAATTAGTTTTTAAATTAAATTAATTATTTTTTAACAAATAAATAAGTTTTTAATAAATAAATAATTTTAGTGAAATTTATTTCTGAAAATAAAAAAAAATAATATAAGTTTTTATTAAAATTAAAATTAATTTTCGTAATATTTATATTTATTATTATTATTATTAATATTATTATTTATTATTATTATTTTTTATTAAAATTTATTTTATTAATCACACAGAATTGTAAAGGGAGCCGCGAAACAAGTTGCGCTCCCACCCCCTTTTGAATATAGAAGCCAAGTCTAGAAAATAGAAAAGAGCCACTCCTAGCATCATTAGAATGACAAACAGATAAGCGCTTGAGACGCGAAAGAGTAACCAAGGCTTCCTCGTCAAACTCCCCAAAAATAGAAAAGGCAAAAGGGATGAACGAATAACCGTGCTCTGCACAAATAGAAGAATACTTCCTCCTTTTCTTCTGAGCAACAGTCCGCAAAGCAATCCCGGGGACCCACGAATCCAAACCCGCACCAGCAAACGGAGAGACACCCGTAACATCCAAGCAAGCGTCTTTGCCTTGGGACCAATTATGCAACAATAAATCCGCTGGACGAAGGTCACGTCCATCAGCTAAAAGAAATCCCAAAGGGGCCTCTCTCCGTACAGAAACACCAGCTCTAGAACATATATCAAACAACATATCGCGCACCTATGCCAAAACTTCACACCCACCTCACTAGAGCAGTGAACAGCATGGTCACCCCACTGGTCCATCCGATGCACGTGACAACTCGGATAAGAAGAACCATCAAGAAACAAAGGAACCACCAACCAATAACAGAAGACAGCTCTAAACTGACGTCGGTTCATCCGCTTCCCCAACCCATCAATAGGAATAGTAAAGAGATAATCCTGTGCATGAGGAGAACGCACACAGCTAAGAAGAGCTTCCTGGCGACTACTCAAACTATATCGTGACGAAAGAAGTCCATCAATGATACCAAAATATCTCATTGCCAAAGACTTCATAAACTGGGGGACAGGAGAACTAGAGGTAACAGAGAGAGAATCAACACCATAAAAAGTCGAGAAAGCATCCAGGCAGAAAGATATAACCCGGCGAACCAATCCCAGACCTAGCCAAAATGCGATCCTGTAAAGAACTAAACTGCAAACTAGAGGCGATGAAGGCAAAATACCCGACATCCTCAGCACACGAGACCCCAAGACCACCAAGTCTAATGGGCAGAGTGGCAAGCCTCCACTTCCAATCTCCAAACCCGGGACCTGAACTAGTAACAATTCCCTCTAACGAATTACGTAAAGCTTGATCAAACTCAACCTTAGCGCCACCAAGAAAACCAGGAGGACAAGTCCTCAAAGAAAAAACCAACTTCGCAACCCCTGCACAATTACGAAGAAGAAGAAGCTCACACTGCGGGTCATTAAGCCTACGAATAGCATCCAACAGAGAAATGGATTTGGAAACTCGCCGTGCAACAAAATCACAAGAAAACTCATAATCCTTGCTAACAGACCCCCCAAGAAGCCTAACACCACGAACCGGGCGAGATAACGAAGCAGGAAAAAGACCAATCTCCATACTGCGAGGATCCTCCACCGGCTAAAAAAGCTCAGTCTTATCAACATTCAAATGCAACCCACGAGCTGTCCCATCAGCACGAATGATATCTAAAGCGTTGGCAACCATAAGAGTATCACCAATAATAGAACCATCATCAAGGTACCACGCCTGAAGGGAGAGCTCACATGCATGATGAATATTATGAATAAGCAGATGCAAAGCCAGGGAAAATAACAAAGGACCTAAAGGATCCCCCTGCTGAACCCCCTGAGAAGACCAGAGAACCGAATCTCCATAATAAAGTCGCACATGCCAAGAATAACAGAACTCCACCAGGGAGAGATAGCCGAACATCTCAACCGAGTCTCCTGAAGGATGGAACCATTATCAACCAGGTTAAAAGCATTCTTAAAGTCCACCAAAAGCATAGAAAGCCGAACCTCATTCCCCCTAGCTTCCACAAACCTACTAACAGAATGAAGAACGACCTCACACCTACACCAAACTGAAAGTCATGTAAATAAGAAGACATAGATTCACAGAAGAAGAGGCAACCTTAGAGACAAGCCTCCTCCACACAGTACCAATGGAAATGGGCCTAATACCACCACCATGCTTAACAAGTGGAGTCAAAGGAACACTAGCAATGAACTCCCCAAGTTTCCCCAGATATTTCCCAGAAAGAAAAAGATTAAAAACCCCGGTGATAGAAACTAGCAGGTCATCAACCACAGCCGAAGCAGCTCCCCCTAAAACATCCACCATATGTTGAGATCGAAGCCTGTCTCGACCACAAGAAGTACCTTTGGGGAAACTCCGAATCCGGTTCAGCGTCAGATCCTTGTGAACCACTAGCGCATCCACCACACGTGTTGAAGAAGGCACAACCGGAGGTGGTGCAAAAGGATGCTTGGACTCTAACTCAGCCCGAGTATCAAGAGTATCAGGAGCAACACCCAAAGAAGTGAGGACCTTAATAGCAGTAGAAAAATGACCATCTCCCAATTCCCTCTTGCACTGGGAAATATTATCCTCCAAACAACCCTTAGGAATAAAAAACCCACGCCCAGAAGAGGAAGAGGCAGCTAAACAATCCCTAATCAAACCAAGCCTCTCCTCAGGATCCTTCCACTGAGCAATGGCACCAGAAATACTAACAAACTGACACCGTTCCCTCTCACTAGACCGTCGTTGAGCTCTACTAGAAGGCATAAACACAGCTAAGGTATGACACGGCAAAATAAGAAGCTCAACCCACGCAGCTAAATCACCCGGGCAAGATAAGACCCTATCAAGAGCACTAAGAAAGATTCTGGCAAAACCAAGCCGCAACTTAGGTGGAATACACTTGACCGTACGCAAACGCATCGAAAAAAACCGATCAAGAAGGTCAACATCTAAATGAAGAGATCTCACGTCACCATCAACTACCCGAGACGACTCAGACGAACTCAAATCACCACCCACCGTGCCTGAAGTAACACCCGAGCCCGAGCGATCCGCCATAATAGGTACGGGATTATTATTATTATTATTATTATTATTATTATTATTTTATTATTATTATTATTATTATTATTATTATTATTATTATTTTTATTTTTATTTTTTAAAAAAAAACCTTTTATTTATTAATCACACAAAATTGGAAGGGAGCCGCGAAACAAGCTGCGCTCCCACCCCCTTTTGAATACAGAAACCAAGTCTAGAAAATAGAAAAGAGCCACTCCTAGCATCATTAGAATGACAAAAAGATAAGCGCTTGAGACACAAAAGAGTAACCAAGGCTTCCTCGTCAAGCTCTTCAAAAGTAGAGAAGGCAAAAGGGATGAACGAATAACCGTACTCTACACAAATAGAAGAATACTTCCTCCTTTTCTTCTGAGCAGCAGTCTGCCAAATAATAATTATTATTATTATAAATGAATTGACAGGTCAAATAATGGGTCAAAGCTGCCAAGCCAAGTCACCATGAGGGGTTAAAAATAAATTTTGCCCGTATATAATCAAAGGGCTGCTCAGCTCAGCTGGCAGCCCTTGGTCCTTTAAATTTTGGCACAAATGACGCATGTTCGATCCCTGTGGCTGGCCTTGGGCTGGGATTATTAAGCCTAAGCCACGTGGCACCACTCAAGTGGTCCACGTGGCGACCGGTTCAAATCGAACCCGAACCAGACCGGACCTGATCCAGACCAGACCCGGTTCAGACCCGGTTCAGACCGGTTGACGTCAGCATGACGTTTGTAACACGTGGCAGCGACTGGCCAATACCAGCGCGCCACGTGTCACTAATATTTAATAAATTGTGCTGGTGGCAGGTTCGAGGATCAGAAAAGGCGGCAACGGTTGGCCAATAGTATCATGACACGTGGCATTACATGAGGATCAGTACGAGGTGGCAGGTGTCAGGATGACGTGTCAGTCTGACGTGTCAGAGTATCAGATGTGGCAGAGGTGCAGTGGCAGCTGACCATTTAGGTGATGACACGTAGTGGCAGCGCCGCCACGTCAGTACCAGGTGGCAGAGGAGTCTGATTTACAGGGCGGCTGGCCAATCAAGTAGAGATACATGGTGATTTTAATGAATACTATGTTGAGAGGCGTGTGTCTAGCTGATGATTGCACATGATCCCATAAGACCTTTTGGAAGGCGATGATAACAAGAATATCACACGCATATAATGGACAGTTGTCCATACTTTCGATGGAAACAAGAGGAAAAAGATAAGAAATTACAATTGTACCCTCATTGTTGGCTTCCTATGTAAAGCCCCCCCCACTCTCTTTGTATTAGAATAGTTTTTTTCCTTGTTTGTACCAAGCTTTTCTATAAGCTTTTTCATATTAATAAAATTCAAGTTTTAGCTTATTATCTTAGCTTATTCTCATTCTTCCTTTCTTTTTATTTTCTTTATAACCTATCTTATTATTTGGAATTAGTTTCTATAACTTTTTCCAAATAAGTTAGATTTATATAATAGCTTGAAATGATTCATTTTATTTCAAGCTTATTGTGGGCTTATTTTCGTAGATCTAGCTTATTGTTGGAGGATTTATTTAATTAGCTTTTTAGCTTTTTAAATCTCATAAGTTGTAAGCTTAGGCTTACAACTTATTTATAAGCTAACTTTTTATTTAATTACTTTTATTTTATATCTTTTAATTTTTTTAGATCTATTAGTTTTAAGTCTTAAAAATTAAAAATACTTTCATAAAACCAAAAAAATAGTTAGATCTATTAGTTTTGTATACAAATTAGTTTAGATATATAAGTTTTTAGTTTAAAAATCAAAGTATTTTTATAAAAACCAAAAAAATTAGTTTAGATCTATTAGGTATTTGATAAAATAGTGTAGATCTATTAATTTTTAGTTTAAAAATTATAATATTTCTATAAAACTTTAAAAATATTCTAGATCTATTAGTTTTATTTAAATCTCTTCATTAAATATTAATAGTTCTTTATTATTCTAACCTCTTGTGTAATTGTGATCTTGGGTAATCGATTTATCACGTTTGATAAAGAGCTTATAGTTTAATAAAGTTGGTTCGAGTTTGATTTGGTTGGCCGTGTACTTTACGGGCCGGGAAACAATTAGCTTGAGTTTGATTTGGTTGGCCGTGTACTTTAAGGGCCGTATTTTGTTGCTTTTGGGAGGTCGTGTACTTTACGGGCCATATGTTGTTGCTTATGATTGATTTTGTTTAGAGCGTTTTCTACGGACCACGGGTACCGAAGTTCTCTCCTTTTTATTTTCCTAGCTTAATCTTTTTAATTTAGTTAATTAGATTAACATAGTTTAAATTGTTTTTTTAAAAAATATATTTTTTCATAAAAATCGGTTTAATTAGTTTTAAATATTATTATTGTTTAAAAAAAATAGATTTAAAAGTTTAAAAATTAGTTTTCATTTAAATAAGCTTATTATTAGTATAAAGTTTACACCTTTTTGTGATTATTAAGCTTATTAGTATATAAAGCTTCTAGCTTTATCATCTAAGAGATTAATAAGCTAAAAAGGTTAAAGCTTTACGCTTTATTTTTAAGTTTATCTTTGTGATTTTATTTTTTTTTCACTTTTACATGTTATTACGTGCTTGCATTTAGATTATTTTTGCATTAAGAATTATTAATATTTTTATTATAGTTTAGATTTGTTGCATCTAGATTTTAAATTGTAGTACAATTTTATTTTGCATTTTAGATTAATTTTATGTGAAATTATTTGCGCTTTATTTTTACATATTCCTTAGCCTAAATAATTTTCCCCATTTTAGTTTAATTAGACAATAGATACCAAGCAAGATATTATTAACCAAAAACAATTAATCTTGTGATAAATTTGATATAAATTCGAGTTGATTTGAGGAACGATAAATAGACATTAAAAAGAGTTGAAAAATTCTTATATTACACACCGTTCCCCATAATAGAACCTTGTGTCAGAAGAACTCCACGGTTTTACAATCGCCAAATTATCTAACGAGAACATCTTAACCTTGTAGTTCCCCTTACAAATCGACACCAATTTATAATCTCCATCTATAATTCTACTGAATCCATACTCAACTCCTAATGGATGATACCTTTCACGACATAAATCAGCCGTTAAATCACTACGTGTAGTTGGGTTGTAAAATGACACCCCATGGCTCAAGTTCACGCAAATTAGTCCATTGCAAGACCTCAAAATTCTAATAAATATAGGGTTACGATACGGATGACCATCGCCTAAGAACAATTCTGACTGGTTATTTAATGAGTCATCATTTATGAGCTGAGACGATATAGCCCAACCGTTTTTAAATACTAAACGTCTTACCATTGCTGCCTTAGAATGGCGTCGAATGAATATAGGGTCGGTTATGACATTGTGCCATGCTTTGTAAACACTTTTGCAAACCAACAAAGTGGAAAAGGTAAATGTAGGAACAATATCATCAACATATCAAAGGTTAAATCTTCAAAGCTAGAAGCCATCATTTTGTTTGGAGAAATCAAGGTTTTGTGTAGATAGACGAAATTATTTAGGCAAAAAATTATTAAACATATAAGTAGTATTTATGTTAATACTTGGGCAGTGGGTGGTTTTAGCAAATTGTGTTAGTGGGGAAAATGACCAAGTCCTAAAACTTTTAACATTAAAAAAAGTTAGTGTGAGTGGGAGTATTACCATTCAAAAACGGTTAGGGTGAGTGACATACAAAAATTTTGACATTCAAAAACTTTTTACTTTTAACGTACGTCTAATTTCATCATTTAGATAACTATGATGCATTATTTTGACATTGCATATTTCATTATATCATCTAATTAGTTGATCGATTGTAAAAATCCAAATATAAAATACAATGGTCGATTGTTAATCAAGGTATTGTATTTACCAAAATGACATTACAACCAGAAAACCAAACGTCTACCTTCCACAAAAACTACGCTAAAATGAAACCAACATTTAAGCTCTTCAGAATACATGCCAAAACTAGGACATAAGAAACCAACTGATAATTTAAGATATTGGCTTTTTCTTCTTCTCCTTGAAAAGAGCCAAAAGTGAAACACCGGAAACCTTCACAACCTTGATAATCTATAGCATAGATGATTTGCAACAATTTTGAGTTGTTTTAAACCCACTTTATATGTTCAAGTGCGTGAAATGTTGTGGGATCCTTCTGCAACAGACAATAAAGCGAGTTCACTTTTGACATCTGGGATATTTCATTTGATGCTGTTGACGCATACTGGCCATCATGGAATAAGTATCGGCTTATGTCTTCAGATGCTATTTGTTTTGTAATTCTGCTCTCAATATGAATTACTAGATCACTCATTGACATAGACGGGTTAATCCCAGGCACTTTGATTTGATCCCGATGGCTTTGACCTTTTAGTTTGGCAAGGCGGCAATTCTAGCTCTCCTGATTTCTTCAATTGCCTAGGTGTCCATCACTAGATACAACAGGACATGTTTTTGTAAGAACATTTTTAAATAAAGATTTGTTTCACGCACAATGGATTAGATCAAAAAGGGTTAACAAAACCCATTAACATAGAAAGAAATACGTCACAACGGTAATAACACATACAAAGTTGAATTAGATTTGGAGACCATATCAAATTGCAAAATCATACTTTTAATCTATTATTATGTTTAAGGTGATACTTAACTTGCACTTGAAAAGTTCTCAAACTCCCACTTATACCAACACCAATATCGGCTTGTTGGATCATCCTCACATCATTTCCACCATCTCCAATGGTCAGAGTTCTGTAATCAAACGATTTGAGGAGCTCTAAACGATGCGATAAAATCCTTGTATGAGAACATTTATCTTTGATAATTGATATGTCACAACCGGGAATTTTCTAGGCTTTAAATAATAATAAGTTATGTTATTTATTAATCGAAATTCATTTTCGAGAGATATCAAAAAAATTTATTCGAAAACGGGAACTTATTTGCATATTGTAAAAGACTGCGCAAGATCTGAGAACTGAAGTGATACAAATCAAATTTATATTTGGTTATTCATAAATATTTGATAAAATAATTTATTAAACTATCTGATACTTTCATTTAATTTTAATAATGTATGTTGAAAACGAGAACATTCAAATTTAATTATAGTTTCTTTGAACGCAAACTATTCGAGATAAACGATAAATATTAACTATTTTAAATTAAAATATATGTAATGATTACGAAACATTTATCGAATAAATAATATAAATTATTGGAAAAATCATTTTAAAATCAATGGTGCGATTTTCGGAAAACGAATCAAATTTTATAAAAGACGCACGAGCACGAACCATGTATTAACAAAAGTTATAAGAAAATTTTATTTTTAGTCCCTGTACTACTAGAAACCTTTCATTTTATTTTATTAAAGACTTATTAGTATATATGGAAAAATTAGGGTTAGGTCTCATATTACTCAAACCCTAGCCACCAACAAAACACACACTACTCTCTCCTTAAAGTTTCCGGTGCCACCCTTCCTTATTCGGCCGCCAAAATATTTTCCAGCCACCAATCTATCACCACAGAAAACCACTAAACGGGCTGATCTATTCATACCACTTTTTGAAACTACCACCTTACGGCCTGAGCTGTCGTGGTCAGCCTCTCCAGCCACCAACCCATCGCCATCCACCACACTAGCTGCCGCCATCCTCGCTGACCGCTACTGCCGAACTCACTGCGCCACCACCAGTCTACCCCACCATAAGTCACGGCCACCTCTACACAACATCGCAACCACCATACTAGATCCACCATCGAAATCCACCAACTGCCACCGTGGTCGTTAGCCACGCACAATAACATATCGACCTCCAACAGACACGTCGTGGTTGTAAACCACCAGGTTCGTCTCGTTCCACTTGATCAATACTAGCCGTTGCCGGATCTATACGAGTCTAATCCACCAGCATGCGTTTGTTTTATATTGTGGACACCAAAACCAATGTTGTGGTGTTCGGGTTGTTGTTACGACGAGTGATAGTCGACACGTACAACAGGGTTGGGATTTTTCATGATCATCAAGGGATTTGTTTCGGTTGTAGATCCGTCTACATCACCACCAGATTTTCATACCATTGTCGGGAGGGTTGTTTCGGCAAATTTACCGGACGAGTGCGTTTGATTATAAATGCGACCGGCGAAGGGTGTGTTTGTTTTAGTTATATTCAGCCATCATCAGGGGTGTTTGTTTCGGCAAAAAGACCAGCCGGGGAGTGTTTGCTGCTGATGTTAACACACTGGTGTGTTTGGGCTTATGGAAATGAGTTAAGGGGCTGTTTGGTTGAGCAGAAAAGCTTTAAGGGGTTGTTTAGGGTTAACAGCAGGCGTAAAGGGGCGTTTGGGATTGCATTTTGGCATTAACGGTGCGTTTGGGACTGCTGTTAAGTAGTAAGGGTGCGTTTCAGCTTGCAGAATGTTTAAAGGTGCGTTTTGGTTACTGTTTAATAGTTGCGGGTGTGTTTGGACGCGAGATGTCGAGAGTTTAGAGTGTCAGTCATGAATTTAACTCATGGTTCGTTGTGGTTAATTCGGCTAACAAAATTATCTACCTTTATTAACTATAAAACGGACTAAATGGTGGTATGAAATGGTTAAATAAATATGTCAAACACGATCGTTATTGCGAGAACTATAAAAATAATTATATGTTTGATTATGTGTTTACATAGCTCAAATCGGGCGTTTGACTTTTAAATTATAACACATAGGTTGTGTTTGGTTTTATCTAGTTATGGTGATCATTTAGTCTAAATGGATATATGTTAAAACGCGACTAGTGTAATGTAGATGGTTTGGAAAATGCAAAATATTGAGAATTGGTAAATATGGAAAACGTCGTATAAACGAATATGTCAATAAAATGCTATACTTTACATTTTTTTGCTAATATAATCGTAGACCAATAAAACGAATAAATATTGTTATATCTGTAAACCGATAAAATAAATAAATACTATTATGTTTATAAATCGATAAAATAAATAAATACTATTATATGTGTAAACCGATAAATTAAATGGGCTCTATTTTATTGATAAAACTATTAAAGTTATACTTTTACTTAAAGTGACAATTATTAATTAAGTGGTGATTTTCTTAAAATATGTCAAACTATGTTGTCTAGTTATTTTTATTACGATCTTTATAGGGTATCTACAAAATAAATATATATTTTGGTTTATTTTGTAAAATTGTTATCTCTATTATATAATTCAACATAAGAATTATATAATCGTCTGGTTATACGTAATGTGTACGAAATACATTACATACTTGGTGTGTGTGCCTAATTTATTCATTTTATTTTAACCAACCATCAAACTATTATAATTTGGAACTTAAATATTTATCAACGGGTCACGTTGATGTACATATCTATCGAGAACTCAAATACACAATTTTAAGTTATTGAATTTAGCCGATTTGTTAAACCACAACACCATGGCATAGTCGTATCGATTTCCGTTTACGCGGAGCTTATTATTAGCATCACTTGCGTTTGCTCTACATCGTCAAGGTGAGTTCATACCCCATCTTTTCTTGCTTTAAATCGAATTATAAATGTTTTATAATTGCTCTTTGAGGGAGATACATGCTTGGTCAGAAACTACTTATAAACTTGCTTGGTTGTTAGAAACTGATATTAAAGTTGTTCGGTTGTCAATAACAATTATAAACTATTTGATTGTCAAAGCTAATTTTAAGCTTACTTAGTTGGTCATGAACTATCTTTAGACTGGTTTAATTGTTACGTGTTGAGTGATCAACTCCTCGAATTGTTATAATTATGAAAGCTGATACTAAAATTTCTATTGTGATTTTCATAGCCCAAAACTTTAACTGCTTTTCACTGGTTCTCGGGTAGAGACAATGGTTGCAAGAATGAACACAAGTGCATGTACTCGTTTATGTATTGATCTAAGTCCTGCTTTAACCCAATTACTTTGGCCCATGATCATGAACCGTCAATTTCGGACCAGATGACCGGTCGAAAGCGCGAATGTTATGGATAGATCTATCGGGGTTGACGCCCCTGTCCGGCTTGGTCCAACAGAGGACAAGCGGGCACAGTTTCATTTGAGTATGTGGACGGATGTCATGGGTTAGGCATCCGTAGGGGCTGCAATATGTGATTATATTACCGGTGTTGTTAACGCTTTGGTGTCATGAGCTTAGACAATAATAAATGCTTCTGAGGGTGACATTGTATTTGTTATATTATCATCAATGGTTGGAAAATCTTGTGGTTCATCAAACACTTCATTTATTATCAAAAATCTTATTTGTAACTGTAATATCTTTTATTATCAAGGAATTCAACTATTAACGAGAACATCTCTTATTATCAGTAAACTTTGGTTATATAAATAAACTTTGTTTTTATCCGTAAAATATTTCTTTATTATTAATCTCGGTTATTATTAAGGAACCATCTCTTTATCATAAGCTCTTTTATATTAACAAAGTATGTTTTCATCAAGAAACGCGTTTACTAAGAAACTATAATTTTTAAACTCTTATATTTACTTCAAGGAGAAGTGGTCATAAACTCTAATTTTTCATAAACACCTTAAAACAAAACTTATGAACTCACCAACTTTATGTTGACATTTTTAAGCATGTAATTCAGGTACTTGACTATGTGGATTATTTGGAGTCTTCTTTGTGGTTTGTGGCATGTAGAGGTCTGATACTTGCATTTTGCTAGGTTCAATTATGTCTCTCGATATCCTCTCGAATTGATCTTGGTTCTAAGTGGAATGATTGTTCTTGGTTACTAAAAAGGGGATTGGTTTTCTAATCTACTAAATGTTAAATGCTCTAAAATGTAAACTTAAATTTAAAAGCAATTAAATTAACGGCAATTAATAAGACTGGAATTAAAATTGAAATTGAAATATACAAAATGTAGAAACAGTCAGTATAACTAAAAAAATGCTCAAAAAGAAAATGATTCGGAAGTTTGACCTTGATTCGGAAGTTCACTCGGAACTTGGTTCGGAACCCTTGATCCGGAACTTCGTTCGGAAGTTTACTCGGAACTTTCTTCGGAAGTTGATCCGGAACTTTCTTCGGAACTTTGAGTCGGAAGTTTATTCGGAACTTTTGGAACTCATTCGGAAGTTTTGTTCATCCGGAACTTTGTACTCATTCGGAACTTTGTGTTCATCCGGAACTTTTAACACTCATTCGGAACTTTTAAAGGAAAAACTCATTCGGAACTTTTAAAGGAAAAACTCATTCGGAACTTTTTAACTCATGCGGAACTTTTTGAAAAACCATTCATCCGGAACTTTTTATGTTCATTCGGAAGTTTGTGTTCATCCGGAAGTCTTAGTTCATCCGGAACTTTTCGTTCATCCAGAACTTTTGGTTCATCCGGAAGTCTGGGAAACTCAAGAACAGTAACAATACCCGAAGAACAGGGAAATCGATTTTAAGCTAAAAATCACCAAGTTTTTTACCAAAACTTAAATAAAGCTAAACACAATCGATATACTAACCAATAACTACAAATCCCATCAATAAAAACATAAAACCCAACAACTTTTGAAGATTAAATCAATCAAATAAGAACTTTAAAACTTGAAATAAAAGATGATGATGAACAAGATGAAATGGAAAGATTTAATTGATAGAATGATGTTTTAACAATCACAAAACAAAGATTAAAATTACAAGATTTAAAATCAACGATCAAAATCACCAAACACCCTAGTGGTGTTGGTGATACCTACGAACAAGAAGAGAGAAAAAGAAGGAGGAAAGAAAAAACTAAAAAACTGGATGGAAAGTGTGAGGGGATCCCTTTATATAGGTGTCCCCTTTGGTTGGTGAGTGGGCTTTCTCCCGTTCCTCTTGTCTTCTCGTCTTTTCAGAAAAGTTGACGTTTTCGATTCTGATTCGGGATTTGTCGTCGATTAAATTCAACTCGTCTTTTAATTTCTTCGTTTAATAGACTTGAGTTTCTTCGACTTATGTAAATCTTCCATCTTTGGTCCTTTTCTTCGATAAATCTTCGAATAGGCCCAGTGACTTCAAATCTTTTGCATCTCTTGGACAATAGACTTTATCTTGAGTCTTTTTCTTCGGTAAAACCCGTGCAATCCTATGTTTTCTTCAATATTCATCCGGTTGGCTCTGAAAACACAATAAACACAAAAACCACGCATATATCCAAACAAATGATATTAAATACGCGTTTTGGTCTTGTTTTAGCCAGAATTAAGTGGTAAAAGGATGGGTGTTTACACACCTATCAAATCCCCTACACTTAACCATTGCCATGCCCTCATGCAATGCTTAGTGATAAAGCAAATTTGCATTTTTCTCATAATTAATCAACCTTGGCCTTATTAAATACTACTAAACAAAAATTAAGGTACTAAAAGAAATTAAAACTTAAAAGGAAACAAAAGGATAGAAAACCATTTTCACTTGAAAATAGCTACATGGAAATAACTTGTAAAGAAATCAATGACTTACATTAGGGCTTTGGTGCTGCGAAGATTTATCACCCTCAAGTTTCACGTTCCCCAAACTAAGCTTAAAAACGAGATCATTGTTGTTATAAGTTAGTAATTCAAACACTTACACACATTGCTTAATTATATGCTTAAACTCCCTTATTCCTAGGTGTATCTCTTATATTTTATTTTTGTCTTAGAATGATCATGAAGATGAATTTTTGGACTTATTTCGATAGTTTATTTAGGCTGAAAGCAAAGTAGGACGATTTGATCAATAGTTAGCTAAAGGACAAAATCTCTTAAAACAGCTTCTCAGGATATCAAAAAGTTCATATCTTGGCATAACTTGGTTCACGATTTGAGACCTTTCTCGGGCCGATATTTGGCATGTACTTCATACTTCATATCTTGAGAGACGTGCTTGAGATAATGGTCTTCTCATCGTTCATAGAGTTTCTTCACTTGGAGACTTTTGAGGGGTACTCCAATTTTGTTGACCACGACTTCATCATTATTTATTCAATCTTTATTTAGGATTTTGAAATACAACGATCCGCCTCCTTTTCGGACTTGGATCTATTTATCCTCATACCTTGTTAGGGTCTTTTCGGATAGACTTCTCCATGATCTTTATGGGAGTTGATTGCTTTTCGTCGTGAGTCTTGATCCTTCATATTGACTTTAGGAATAATGCTTTTCACATCACCTTGGATCTTTAGCAATAAGATTGAATCCTCATGCCTTGTTAGGGCCTTTTCGGACTCGCCAATCTTCGCGCCCCGCTTCATTAGTTATGCCTTGGCTATGAACTCTTATCATTACCGAGCAACTTTTAAACAATCTTGGGCTAGAAGCTAAGTAACCTTTCAAATCGTATGACCTTACTTATTACAGATAAATTATTAGCAAGTGATGGGAGAATAGGCAAATAATTACACCAAGTGAGCTTGCGCAAGAATACCGACTTATAATTGACTCTATCATTTCTCGTCCTCCATAATTTAAGATCTCAAGTAATGAGACTCGTGGATACTTAGCCTAATAAACCAATTAAGGTCTACATGGTTAAGGATACTAGCTAGAATAAACTTGGATAAGTCTATTCGGGTTGAGTCAAAATAAACGCAACGGGCCTAATATGTCAAAGACTTCTAAACTATCTACACCACTTTATTAATATTTTTGACTTTATTGCGGGATATATACATACGAAAGCAACGATACAAATTTAAAAATTACGACTAAATGGCCAAAGTTAATAAAAAATTTGAAAAATGTTGAAAAATATGATTTTCTGGTTAAATGAAGGCATTTTCATGGAAAAGTCCACTTAAAACTTCGATAGAAGTCCCCCCTACACTTAAGATAAACATTGCCTCAATGTTCAAGCATTTGGTCCATAAAAGGTAGAGGGAAATGATCCTTTCTCGTGGCATCATTGAGTTTGCGGTAGTCTATACAAACTCTCCATCCAGTAACGAGACGAGTGGAAATCAACTCGTTGTGTTCATTGGGAACAACGGTTATTCCGCCCTTCTTGGGCACACAATGGATTGGACTAACCCATGGTAAATCCGAAATAGGGTAAATCATACCCGCATCAAGAAGTTTGATAACCTCTGTTTTGATGACTTCATGTATTTTTGGATTCACCCTTCGTTGGCTTTGAATTGTGGGCTTAAAGTCGTCCTCCATGAGAATTTTGTGTGTGCAGAAGTGAGGATCAATTCCGCGAATATCAGAAATTTTCCAAGCAATAGCCTTCTTGTGATCTTTAAGCACGGCGATGAGGCGAGTTTTCTCTTCGTCCTTCAAGTCCTTAGCAATGATGACTGGCGACTGCTTCTCTTCTTCCAGGAACACATACTCGAGATGGGGCGGCAACTCCTTAAGTTCTAAATCCGGGGGATTTTCGACGGGAGGCATTTTCAAAGTCGGTGTATCGATAGCAATAACCGTGGGAGATGGAGGAGAAGGATTGTCTTCGTTGAGAAGGTTGTCAAAGAAATGCATGTCTTCATCCCCATCGGTGGGAGAATCATCAGTAGCTAAATTCACATCTCCCATGGTGTCTTCAAGATTGTTCCAAAACAAATCACTTTCTCCAAATAGAGACAGTGATGAATCAATAGAGGAAACGGTTTCAACATTGGGAAGAGAGGTAGGAATACTTTTGCAAGCATCTTTGAAGTGTTCTTCACAAGCCTCATCCAGAACGTCAATACAATTAAAACTCTCGTAGGAATAAGGTTGTTTAGACAACTTTCCCATGTTGAAGACGATTTTATCGTCACCCACTCTCATGATAAGCTCACCGGCTTCAACATCGATGAGAGTGCGACCGGTCCTCAGGAATTGACGACCCACGATCAAGGGAACACGAGGGTCCATCTCGTAGTCGACGACGACGAAATCGGCAGGAAAAGTGAATTTGTCAACTCCTACAAAGATGTCTTCGGCTATCCCCACTGGATAAGCAACCGTACGGTTAGCTAATTCCAAAGTCATTTTGGTGGGGACTAGCTCAGGGAGAGATAATTGCTTCCAAACGCTTAGAGGCATGAGATTAATACTGGCACCTAGATCGGCTAGGGCCATGTAATTCTCTACTCCTGGGAAATTGCAAGGGATTAAGAAACGACCCGGATCACCAAGCTTGGTTGGCAATTTCCTTAAGAGCACTGCAGAGCAATTCTCATTAAGTTGGGTGTTGGCAATATCGAGAAGCTTTTCCTTGTCACTCAGAAGATCTTTAAACATTTTCGCGTACTTAGGCATGTGAGCGAGAGCCTCAGCGAAGGAGATATTGAAATTCAGTTGTTTAAACATTTTAAGAAAGTTTGAAACCTGAATATCGTCCTTGCTTTTGAGCTTCTTTTTCCTTAACCTAGATGGATAAGGTATATTGGAAGAAGAGGAAGGCTTTGGGAGAATAGGATCACTCACGTCCTTGGGTGGAGGAGGGGTAGGAGTAAGAGGTGGAGAAATTGGGGAAGGAGAAGGATGAGGAATAGGAGCAGGTGACTCGTTCTCCTTAGTCACAACCATCGGTGGAGGTATAGGAAGCTCGGGTTCCTTGGTACCTTTGCCACTGCGAGTGGTGATTGCTTTCATCTCCCCTCTTGGATTCGCAACGGTGTTACTCGGAAGAGTACCCGAAGAAGAGGGTTGATTACCTTGGAAGAAACTAGCCATCATGTTCTTCAAGTCATTCGTTTGACTATCCAAAGTATTTCTCATGTCGGCTCTCAAATCGTTCCCTTGTTTGACCAAGTCTGCTTTCAGGTTGAGCACTTCCCGCTGAAGATTTCCCACGATCACATCGTTAGTCCTCATATAAGTTTCCACTTCTTGGTGAAGAGCGGTGGGTTGGTTGGGAGGAGCATTGTATGCAGGTGGTTGATAAGCAGGTTGCTGGTATACTTGGTTGTTTCGTTGAGGTGGTTGTTGCTGCTTGTGAGGAGGGATGTATGGTGTACGAGGTTGTTGTTGTTGCTGAGGGGGGGCGGTTGAGGTTTTGTTGTTGGTTTGGGTTGGTAGGAGGAAAACCAGGTGGTGAGAGGTAGTTGTTGGAGCGGTAGCTAAGCAAATTACGGTCACCTTGAGGTCTAGCTTGATAAGCAGGTTGAGGATAGGTGCCATAAGCTGCATTAACATTCTCAGAAGGGTAGTCTTGGGTGGCAGTACAAGTAGTGTAAGAGTGAGGACCCCCGCATATCTCGCATGGTTGGCTAACAACATTGACTTGAGCGTTTTTAGCGTTGTTGCTGTTGTTGACGGTGTGGGTAACAAGCGATTCAAGAAGCGTAGTGATTTTGTCAAGTCGCTTATCGCTGCCACTAGTGCTAGCACTAGCGACATTGGTCTGAACACTCTTGGTTTGCACACGAGACTTATTCTCAATGATACCCCAAGCAGCATTGGAAGTCTTAGCCAAAAGATTACCCCCCGAGGCACTGTTTAGTGAATCTTGGTCACTCATGTTTAAACCATTGTAAAAAGTATTAATTTGATGTACTTTGGTAAAACCATGTTGAGGGCATTTTCTTAAAAGATCTTTAAAACGATCCCAAGATTCACTGAACGACTCATCGTACTTTTGTTCAAAATTTATGATTTCATTCCGCAAAGCGGTAGTACGAGAGGGTGGTAAAAAGTAATTGATAAATTGGTCTCCAAATCCATCCATGAGAGAATACTCTGTGGCGGTTCCTTAGCAAGCCAATGCTGGGCTTGTCCCTCTAAAGAAAAGGGAAAAAGTGGTAACCGGATTACCTCTTGTGGAACACCATTGAATTTGACCGTGTTGGTGAGTTGCAAGAATCTCTTGATATGGTCATGTGGGTCATCAATGGTACGCCCCAAGAATGGTTGAGCAGAGACCATCTGGATAAAGCCTGATTTTAGCTCAAAGTTGTTGGCTGCAATCGCTGGTATAACAATTGGATCAGTGTTGCCATCTACATGAGCTTGCAGCAGTTCAATCATCGGGCGATTATCCGGTAGAGGCTCATTGTTGTTGTTATTATTCATGTTGTTGAAAGGTGGGTTGTTGTTGTTATTATTGTTGTTTTGAGGTGGTATGTTGTTGTTGTTACACCGGCCATGTCTAAGTTATCGAGAGGCTCGGGCTCTTGATAAGACGTGGATCGAGTGCGCATACACCTGCAAAAGAACTAACAAGGCAAAAATATTTTTGGTTTTTTATGTTTTTTAATTTTTAGGATTTTTGAAAATTTTATATTTTTTAGTGTTTTTGAAATTTTTTATGAAAAAGTAACGTTCACGGGGAACGGATCCCAAAATCCAAGTTCTCACAAAAAACTTTCGATCTTAACGAGAAGAGCCGGCAGCGGCGCCATTTGATACTTGCATTTTGCTAGGTTCAGTTATGTCTCTCGATATCCTCTCGAATTGATCTTGGTTCTAAGTGGAATGATTGTTCTTGGTTACTAAAAAGGGGATTGGTTTTCTAATCTACTAAATGTTAAATGCTCTAAAATGTAAACTTAAATTTAAAAGAAATTAAATTAACGGCAATTAATAAGACTGGAATTAAAATTGAAATTGAAATATACAAAATGTAGAAACAGTCAGTATAACTAAAAAAAATGCTCAAATAGAAAATGATTCGGAAGTTTGACCTTGATTCGGAAGTTCACTCGGAACTTGGTTCGGAACCCTTGATCCGGAACTTCGTTCGGAAGTTTACTCGGAACTTTCTTCGGAAGTTGATCCGGAACTTTCTTCGGAACTTTGAGTCGGAAGTTTATTCGGAACTTTTGGAACTCATTCGGAAGTTTTGTTCATCCGGAACTTTGTACTCATTCGGAACTTTGTGTTCATCCGGAACTTTTAACACTCATTCGGAACTTTTAAAGGAAAAACTCATTCGGAACTTTTAAAGGAAAAACTCATTCGGAACTTTTTAACGCATGCGGAACTTTTTGAAAAACCATTCATTCGGAACTTTTTATGTTCATTCGGAAGTTTGTGTTCATCCGGAAGTCTTAGTTCATCTGGAACTTTTCGTTCATCCGGAACTTTTGGTTCATCCGGAAGTCTGGGAAACTCAAGAACAATAACAATACCCGAAGAACAGGGAAATCGATTTTAAGCTAAAAATCACCAAGTTTTTCACCAAAACTTAAATAAAGCTAAACACAAATGATATACTAACCAATAACTACAAATCCCATCAATAAAAACATAAAACCCAACAACTTTTGAAGATTAAATCAATCAAATAAGAACTTGAAAACTTGAAATAAAAGATGATGATGAACAAGATGAAATGGAAAGATTTAATTGATAGAATGATGTTTTAACAATCACAAAACAAAGATTAAAATTACAAGATTTAAAATCAAAGATCAAAATCACCAAACACCCTAGTGGTGTTGGTGATACCTACGAACAAGAAGAGAGAAAAAGAAGGAGGAAAGAAAAAACTAAAAAACTGGATGGAAAGTGTGAGGGGATCCCTTTATATAGGTGTCCCCTTTGGTTGGTGAGTGGGCTTTCTCCCGTTCCTCTTGTCTTCTCGTCTTTTCAGAAAAGTTGACGTTTTCGATTCTGATTCGGGATTTGTCGTCCATTAAATTCAACTCGTCTTTTAATTTCTTCGTTTAATAGACTTGAGTTTCTTCGACTTATGTAAATCTTCCATCTTTGGTCCTTTTCTTCGATAAATCTTCGAATAGGCCCAGTGACTTCAAATCTTTTGCATCTCTTGGACAATAGACTTTATCTTGAGTCTTTTTCTTCGGTAAAACCCGTGCAATCCCATGTTTTCTTCAATATTCATCCGGTTGGCTCTGAAAACACAATAAACACAAAAACCACGCATAATTCCAAACAAATGATATTAAATACGCGTTTTGGTCTTGTTTTAGCCAGAATTAAGTGGTACAAGGATGGGTGTTTACACACCTATCAAGGTCGTTCTCGGATCAAGCTCTAGAATACTCATAAAGTCATAGCCTTTCAAAGCCATTCTTCCACTACGGTGAATTTAGGCGTGTGACAGATTGGTATCAGAGCCTAGGTTATAGACAACTAGGTTGCATTAGTAACTCTAGACTATAATGGGCTCTCAGTTTTATTTAGTAGTAACATTCATCGCATCATACTTATTCTGTTGCTATATGTGTATTTGCAATACATGTTTGTTATTGCTTCATTCTCCGTCATGATTTTACTATTTACATAAGCTCGATTGCTTGATTAGGGCATTTAGACATATATTATATTTTTTATATGGACGCTAGAACGTTTATTGGGTATTGTGAGTTACATAATAGTCCCGCAGATCTTTTTATAATCAAACCTAGAGACATTATGTGACATTTGGTTGACGATTGGTCGTGAGTACTCCCCAGGTTCGAGCTAATTCATTCAAAAAGGTTGAGAGGTGTAACAATACTTAACTATACCTCAGTGGGCCTCATGTTTGATTGAGTGCGAGATGGAGTTAAGCATAGGACGTTACACAACCTATGATTTTTGATGGATTACCTCGAGGGTGGGTAAGACTCGTAGTCTTACGTGTTAATGTAGAATGTGTTGTACTTTTTTAGTCGAGTTGAGTCATTAATACAAGGTTTTTGCCAAGTATAAAAATTTGTTCGTCTCGATTCAATTCGAATTGATTGTTGGTTATTAGTGCAACTCAGTCGTTCTTGGTGGAAAATAAAATGGTTTGGTTATCTATTCTACTTAAAAGGTAAATGCGCAAAATAATAACAATAAGCTAAAATCAATTAACTAATAATAACAAAACAATATAAATAATAAAACGTGAATTTAAAACGAAACAATTAATAAAAATAAAACTAAAAGACGAAATTAACTATCAACTCGAAAATAAAGTTTACTTAATAAAAAAGGAGAGAATAAAACTAAAATAGTACTTTAAAGCTAAACGAGGCAAAACCTAAAGCGGGTACTAAATAAAAAATAAAACTTGAACTTTACGAAAAAAATATTAATTTTAAAATTAGACGAAAAATTCAACTAAAGATACGTAACTTTCAAAATTAAAATCGGAACAACTTTCAGATTAAACAAAACAATTACGGAAAAATATAATAAATAAACAAGCTAGCAGGAAGCTAGCTCAAGCTAGCAACCTACTAGCTTAATTTGGCGCCAAAAGGAAGCAAGCTTCCAAGCAGCCATGTCAATTTATTTTTCGGAATGTTTGATTCTTCGCGATAATTGTTTTTCGGAATACATGTTTCTTCGGAAAACATGTTTCTTAGGAATACTTGTTTTTCGGAGTTTTTAACTTTTCAGATAAATGAATTATTTCGGAAAAATCAACTTTTCAGAGAAATGAATTATTTAGGAAAAATCAATTTTTTCAGAATAGTGACTAAATTCAGAGAAAAGATACTTTTCGGAATAAACAAATTCAGATAAAAGGGGATCTTCGAATAAAAGGTAATTTCAGAGAAAACTAATTTCAGAAAAAAAGAAATCTTCGGAATTTAAAACCCTAATCCGAAAATATGAAAACTCAGATAGACAGATACAATAACATTAAAAATTCACGAAATAAGCTAAAAATAAGCACAAATCAAATAAACAATTAACAAAAACTTAATCTAAAACACTTTCAAGAAAAACTAATTTAACCACAAATCAAAAACTTTAAAAACACTAATTAATCTAAATAATAAAAATCAACTTTTAATAAAATAAACTAATAAAAACACTTAATTAAAAATAAGCAAAATCAAACAATGAGCATCAAACACCATAAGCTATCAAAATCAAACACATAAAAACCCATAAACATAATCAAACAAACGCATCAATAAATCAATAAACATCAAGATTAAGCAACTACATGATCATCTAAATCAACACAAGATAAATAATAAAGAAAGGAAGAATGAGAATGATTAATTGAAAAGCTTGATTAAAAGTATATGATTCAACAATTAAAACATAAAGATTAAAGATTCTACATATTAATCTAGAGAGAAAATGAAAACTAGAGAGAGAAAGTAAATCTACACTACTCCTAATCTAAACTAACTAACCACCTCCTAATGACACATTAGGAGGGTATTTATAGGAGGAGTAAAATGTTGGTGCTTTCTTCCTTCTTTCTTCTTGTCTCGACTCGATTTAAATTCTTTGTCTTTCTCGACGTCGTCTCGGGATTTGTCAATATAATTTGAACTCGTCTTATAATTTTCTTCTTTAATTAGACTTGGTTCTTCGACTTCATTAAACTTCCGTCTTTAGTCTTTTTCTTCGATAAATCTTCGGAATAGGCCTTGGACTTCCGTTCTTTTTGCACTCTTTATCTTTTGACTTCGTCTTTTCTCGTTTTCTTCAATAAAAATTCGTGAAAGCCCGTGTTTTCTTCTGTTGGAAATACGTTTTCCCAAAGAAAGCCTCGGTCACATCATTATTAGCATAGATCACGAGCTATAGACAGTTTAGGACAGTGTAACTTGGAGTGACCTCCCTTAGGGGGAGATTGTTGGAAATACGCTTTTACGTATTTAGAAAGGATCGGTCACTCCAAAGATATATTCTAGTATTGGGCTCGTGATCCATTTGTAAACTATATGGTCCATATAGCCCACATGTAGGGTGGGCTATATATAACCCCCTCCTAGCATGTTAGGAGGGGTGGTTCTTTTCATTTCATTTTTTTCATTTGAATAGAAACACACTTTCTCTCTCCACCTTCTTTTCTCTCCTTTCTCTCTCTACTCCCCATCTTCATCTTCCCCATCTCCTCCATTAAATCAATAGATCAATCCATAGTTTACCAAATCCTAAGAATACGTAGACCTTCAATTGGTATCAGAGCCATGATTAAATCTTAGGATTTGCGTTTTTTTATCTATTGATTTGATTAAAAATCCCTTCCTTTCTAAATTTTTTTAGCCTTTACGTATTTTTTTTGATCATTTTTTTAAAAACACAATCATCAATATTTTCAAAACTGTCAAAACTGTCAAAAGTCTCAGTTTTTTGGTCAAAACTGTCAAAAGTCTCAGTTTTTTTGTTCTTGTCATCAGTCCTTTTTTATCAATCCCATCTATCAGTTTTTGAGTTTTCTGATCGAGCGATTCTTATTCCGCATAGGGATCATTCCGAATAGTGGATTATTCCGAATAAAAGATCATTCCGAATACGGGATATTCCGAATAGTAGGATTATTCCGAGTAAGGGATTATTCCGAGTAGGGTTATTCCGAGTACGGTTATTCCGAATAAGGTATTATTCCGAGTAGGGTTATTCCGAGTAGGATTATTCCGAGTAGGATTATTCCGAGTAGGGTTATTCCGAGTAAGGGTTATTCCGCATAAGGTTATTCCGCATAAAAAAAAGGGATTCAAACAAAACGGGAAACTAGACTTAGACTCGAAATCACCCTGACTCCTGACCCTCGAATTTACACAACCTCGACAACTCTCTCGACTCCGACACACACCCTCGCACATCAATCACACCTCTCGACTCACTAACACACGCAACAACACTGAATTCGACCCTCACCCACACCCTCGTTCAATTTTCACATTGACTCCCTCAACAACAGTCTTCACACGTCTCTCAACACAAACTCTCCTCTCTCGACAGACCCTCCCCCTCGAACTCCCTCTATCAC
This sequence comes from Glebionis coronaria, assembly GCA_025667525.1. NCBI lineage: Eukaryota > Viridiplantae > Streptophyta > Magnoliopsida > Asterales > Asteraceae > Glebionis > Glebionis coronaria. The sequence continues at coordinate 175,446,815 of CM046876.1, read as the reverse complement.
TCAACCCCCTCACACCCTCCCTCGTCACAAACACATCCCTCTCACAATACTCTCGACCCTCACAATATTCTCGACCAACACAACCTTAACCAATAGAGTCGATCTATATTCCCTTCGTCTTTAATCATCATCAAAACCAACTCATAAAATACAAAGTCTCAGATTCTTTTTCGTGATCTATACACATAAAAGCCAAGATCTTTTTAGATTCTTACACGAAAATTTTAATCATCATAGACCCGTGTTTTGATTTTTTAAACCCAGTTCTATATACGAAATTAAATAAAAATTAATAACAATCTTGTTATTATCTTTATTTGTTTCGATTCATTCAATCAAATACTACTCTCAACTCTCTCGGACACCCACTCACACCCTCGAACCCAACCTCACACGTATCAACTCAACACTCTAACAATTGACAGAAAGACTCGACATATGAGAGAAAGACTACGATTAGACGATAATTAATACCTACCCGAGACCTTAATTATAGAGATCTTGAAGTCAGTTCACTCGTCTTCATAGGGAATAGATGGGATTGCGTTGTTCCTGTGATTGAGAGATAACATCAAAAGGAGAATAGGAATGATATAGGGGCGGAGTATTCACTTTTGTGTGAGAAGATTTAGGTTGTGTGAGTTTAGAGAGAGAGACGGAGGAGTCTTATCTGTGAGTGAGAGAGAGAGAGAGAAATAAGATGAGAGTGAGAATACGTTTGTGTTTTTGGGAGTATAATTGAGAAGGAGTGCATAAAATCAGGCGGATATAACAAGGTTAGACTTTTCGTTTGACTGCCACGTGTGTGAAAGATGTTTCTGTTTCATCCCACGTTTGTTAATATTCTTAAATAGCTGTTAAGAGTATTTTGGGCCTCGATTTTGAGTGGTGCTTTATTTTTGTTTTTGTGGTGGATTAATTTGACTGAGACTTTCTACACTAAAGGCAAAATTATTTATCCACCTAAAGGCAAAATTGTCAAATTGATATATTTGGATTTGTTACATCGTGTTGAGGCGGGTATTCTGAGAGAACCAAAGTGATAAAATATTTGGCCGGATTTGAAGACAAAAGTCACGAGCTAAAGTGACGGGATTTATTTTTAGTGGCTACGGATTTTTGCCTGAGTGTTATTATTTGAAAGTGAAAACAGATTTGTTCATCGATTATATCACCAAACGACGATTATTTAAGAGTTATTTACGGATCCTTCGTTGGCTCTGTCAAATCCTGTGAATTTCATTTTCTTGGTTTATCCACGATTTGTCAAGTATCGTATTGGTCTTTCGACAATTAACACGATTATCTTTCTTCGACTTTCAATGGATTTTTTGAATTCGACATCAAACAAGGGAGAATCACATAATTTGCAAGACAAAGGCAGAGAAAGTGGCATCACTTCATTTCGAATGCTTCAGTCTCATCTTGTCACTCTTTCATGGATTCAAGGAGGGAGCGAATTTGTGACAATCTTTGGTCAAGATCGTCATATATTTATCGACTCAATATTCACCACTTTGACCCAACTCGCCGAGCAACTCAACCATGAAAACTTTAATCACTCTGCATCAGCATTTGCATATAAGACTCTTGTGACACAACTCACGCCTTTCCTCCAATTCAATATCATCAAGTCTGAAAGTTCATTGATTTGCCAATCATTTCTTCGAGATACACATACCGAGCTTCGAGTTTTCCGTGATACAATATTGAAACTCATGACATCGGTCTCGTCTTCGATTTATGAAAGACCACGACTTCAGCAAGCGTATGATAATGGAGTGCAAGATTCAATGATGCAGATACAAGAGGAGAATGGTCATACGGTTGATAACTTGGAGCCTAACGATGGCAAGAGCACGGAATCAGGAGGACAACATGATACCAGTGGCACGTCGGGGAATGTTCACGAGATCCCTCTTGATGACACCTTACCCGTTTATGACGAAGAGCCTGCAAACATGGTACAATGTAATGTTGTTTATGATGTATATGCTGATGATATGCCGCATATTGAGCATTCTGAACCTAATTATGACAAACATGGAATGGAAAAGAGTGATAGCAATACCACTTCTGATTCATCCGATGTAAGTCATAATGGGGGAGAGATTGTTCAGAATGCTATAGTACATCATGATAATTGTATTATAACTGCTTCATTGACTGCTTCTGATTCCAAGATTAGAGAGCTCGAAACGATTGTAGATCAACAATCAAAAGATCTTGAGGATGCCAAACTTGAATTTTCTAAGAAAACGGACAAATTTGAAACATACTTTGAAAAACTTGAAAAGTCAAACGTTGTTCTTGAAAGAAAATTAGATCATAAAGTTTTAGATTTTAAAGCTGAAAAGGATATTCTTTTGAAACAAATTCAGTTACTAGAGTCTAAATTGGCATCCCAAGATAGTTTGCTCAATGAGAATGAAACGTTAAAAGCCCAAGTTCAAGAAAAGGTGTTTGCTATAGCTGCGTTGAAGAACGAGTTAAGGAAAAATAGAGGACCTAGTGTGGACACTAAGCTTGAAAAACCATCAATCTTGGGGAAACCGCCTACAAATCAGTTCGTCAGACAACCGATTGTCAGACAACCTACTGCATTTAGATCGAAGCGACCACAATCCTCGAGACCGCGTTTTGCCTCCCAAGTTGATTTGGTTCATCTTTCTAGACCAGTCACTCCAGCAACTAGGCCCTATGTGACAAAAACAGCCTTAGCAAGACCTAATAACATGATTGCCTCTAGTCTCCCTAAAAATACCAAGACCACGTCTAGAACTAGTTCAAATGACGTTTGCCATAAATCTGGTCTTGGGGAAGCTATGCAAAAGACACATGCAAGAGATAGCAATGTCCAACCTAGTCAGATGCCTTCTAAATTACCCAACACTGCTAACCGTAGCATGTCATCTCCTAGGAGCATCGATCAATCATCTAGGAATTACTCGGACATTAAATATGCTACTTGTAAAACATGTAGAAAATGTGTCTTTACGGCAAATCATGACTCTTGTGTCAAGAAATTACTTGATGAGGTGAACTCCCGCGCTAGAATTAAGTCCCAGTGGATAGCTAAAATCAAACCCTTTGGTAAAGTTTGGCGCCCCACTGGTAGAACTTTCACTCTTGTAGGAAACGAGTGCCCTTTAACTAGGATAGTCTCTGATTTTACTAAGACTACTAGGGAGGAAATTGATAAAGATGATACTTTACTTAAGCCTAAACTCAAGGTTTTCTATAAAAGGAAACGTTTGCCAGCTAAGATAAGTGAATCATCTAATCAGGTCGCCTTTGACACAAGTAAAGCCAACTGTGAACCCCCACGTGCTTCTAAATTGATATCGCTAACCCATGTCAAAGCAGGCAAATTCCTAATGAGAATGCAGGTACCAAAGTTGATGTTCCAAAAGAACGAAGCGGTCCAATCATTGTATACCGTTCAACTAAGGACACTCTTAGAGTTTGGTGGTTGAAGAAGCAGATATCAGAGAAACAAATGTCTCAGGGGATTCATGGTTAAGCTGCAATACAAGGCTTATAGATAAATGACAGTCTATAACCCGCTCTTCAAAGACAGGAAAGTTTATCGCCGATGCTAAACTTATCCTTACAACGAGAAATTAAGTTTTCTCGGGCATGAGCTAATATTAAAAACATTCGAAGTTTTTAAGCTCATGCATAAAGGCTCATCGTTAAATGTCAGACGATGACCCGATCTTCACATAAAGGAAAGTTTATCACCGATGATAAACTTATCCTCATTAACGAGAAATTAAATTTTCTCGGACACGAGCTTACGTTAAAACCATTCAAAGGTTTTAAGCTCGTGTATATGGTTCATTGTTAAATGTCAGACAATGACCCGAACTTCAAATAAAGGAAAGATTATCTTTTATGATACTTTATCCTTATAACGAGAAACTAACCTTTCTCGGTCATGAGCTTGTCTTAAAACATTCGAAGTTTTAAGCTCAGAAAGGAAAGTGTATCTTTTAAATAAGAGAACTTTTCCTCATAACGAGAAATTAACCTTTCTCGGTCATGAGCTTTCCGTTAAAACAGTCAAAGTTTTCAAGCTCATGAAAAACGACTTCTAAGTAAATGTCAGCTTAGAACTCGTCCTTCAGATAAAAGGAAAGTTTATCGCCGATGGTAACTTATCCTTAACAACGGGAAGTTTACAACTTCTCGGACTTGAGCTCGTTTTGTAAGATATTCAACATCTTAAGCTCAATTAATTGTTTTTCAAAACTTGGAACACAATTTTTCAAGAATTTTTTCAAAAGATTTTTCTAAATCTTTCAAAACTGTGTGTTCAAAATGTTTTGATAAAAAGAGCATGTCTTCTGGAATCGATAATATTTACGAACCTAGAAATGTCATTCAATAATGACACGGGGTTGTAAATAAAGTTCGAGCAGAAGTTTAAATGATTTAAAACATGCTTAAAATGGTTTGCTATTATTTTCGATAGTAACCCGCTTTTCACATTGAAGTCAAGCATTTCACCGGAAAGCTTTGTCTTCAAAATCCGAAGTTATCAACTCCACAATCCAAAGTTCGTTGCAATTGATATCTACATACTCGACGATGCGACTACTCAAACGGTGACTACAGCTCTTTGAATAGAACACGGGTCAACAATTGAGGGGGAGCAATTGTCCAGCATTCAGAATCCTTGATGCCGAGAGTGCCATGTTCACATATTGGTGTCAAGACAACGATATCAATCATACACATGGAGTCAAGAGATAACTTCAGACGTGACGAGGTGACCAACATTCGTGAACAAGAACCATGTGAATCTTTCATATGATGTTCTCCATCATTCAGGTCCAACCTCGTAAATTGCTAATAATGTGAATTCATTATCATATATGATCTTTGCACGTGATAAATACCTTACACTTATGTTTAAAAGGTATTTAATTTACGTTTCAAGTACACCCTCATTAATTTGAGGGGGAGCTTGTGTAATTCATGAAGATAATTGGATTTGCATCTTTCTTCCCAAATTTTCTTAAAATGCTATTAAATCAATTGATATTAAAAACATCGATTGGGTTAATATTTTTAATATGGGGGAGAAAATGTGATTTAATATGGGAAATGATTAATCACAAATCGTTTGACTTAACGTGCTAGCTCATCCCGACAGGTGCGAAATGTTTTCAGATATCGTGGCATATGTTAAGGGGGAGCAAAATGGATTTGCACTTCAAAATGGATTTCATGGTGACATACACTTACCCAAAACATCTCTATTCACGACGGTGAAGATTGTGGTGACATAAGGATGGTAGGATAGGTTAAAGTCCAATGATTTCTCTAGAACCGGAGGAATCTTCCCAAGGACATTCCATAGCTAGAAATAGTAGTCCTTAGGAAAGATGGAGAAAGATTGTGAACGTAGCTGAATGCCGACCAAGTACTTAAGTTAGCACTGGAACAATCACAACAAGGTGCTAGTGATGACGTATTGGTAAGCATTGAAGGGGTTGAAGAATGAAAAAGAATTGTAAAGATAAAGGGTGTAAAGAAAGAAGCCCTCCTTACAACCTTAGGCAGAAACCGGGTCAATTCATATGCTATTGAGATCATTTTTAATGATTCTCGATATTGAAGATAGACATCATGTGTTGATCCCAAACTTAGATCGATTAAGATTTGTGTATACGAGATTAGATCAAGTACTACACGTAGAGAAACCTTTGCTTATGAATAAAGTAACAAAGTGTTATGCGGAATTAACACTTGATCTAAAACACAAAGATGTTAAACAAACTTTCACTTGTATTAGAATAAACGAACTTGATTACAATGAAAGAGTTTAACTTGCGAATACTTATGAAAACTTATGAAACAGATTAACCTAAAAGATCTTCTTTTATAGAACAAGAAGTCTTGTACAATAAGCTACGAATCAATTATTCTAGGTAAAGATAAACATAGAAAATACATTGTCGCCTCTATCCTTACTAGAAGTATTCTAGAATATAATAAACGTGTAGCTCACATCTTCCATCAGTGCTTGTCTTCAATCTGTCAACGCTTGACTTTAACTTGTCAACGCTTATGCTATCAGCGCTCACTTTGCTCTTGTCAACGCTTGAGTTGTTCTTGTCAGCGTTCAAGTGTTCTGGCCTAAATTTATTCCCAACAATCCTCCCCTAAACTTGATATCCACTCTTATGATCAAGTTTCTGAATAAACATTAAGAACTTGGAGGAGTCTGACAAACCTTATCATATTGGTAATAAATAAATCTGATCAAATTCTTTGCCACGTCACTTGTATAGTCTATCTCCAACTGGGTGTCCTTCATCTTCTCCAAAACAGCCTTGGATATGAAATACTGAGCATCTACAAGTAAATACTCAGCAAACTTTGTAGAACTCAAATGGTATACACCAGCAGCTGAATATAACCTCCATTGAAGACCACTGAGGTCATCTTCAAGATCCTTCCATATTTCAGGATCTTCTTCTTTTGTCCCACACATTCTTTTGAATGTGGTCCAAAGTTTTATTCCATTGGCTGAAGTTGGTGCTTCAGCCTCATACTTGGTCTCTAGCAACCTCCAAAGGTCCACCAAGTCTTCTCTGTCACAACTTGCAAATAAAGATATGAGAGTGGTAAAAGTGTGTACCTCCTTGCCAAATCTTCCAATTTTCAAGAATCCACATTCATCTTCATCATAACTCACAATTGGATTCCTGGAATCTAGTGGTAACACATGCACCATATCTGAAGCTTCTAATGGGGAGAGCTTGAGGCTCTTTCTAATGATTGCTTCACTTGGATATAGTTGATTCATATCTTTTGGAAACTCAAGAATAAATCCCTTCTTTACTGGTCTAGGAACTATCATAGCTTTCTTGATTGCCATCTCTTCTGCAAGTTGCTCCTTTCTTTCATCTGAAAGAAGTCTGAAAGTGTTTTCTTCTTGCACTTTCACCCAAATAGGATAAGCCCTATGTTCCAACTCATCAAATGTCAAAGCCTTCAGCTTCTGATGTGTCCATCCAACTCCATGACATTTGAGCAACATAAAGTAGAGCTTCCTTCTATCCCTTTTCAATTCAGAGAGAATGTTGCTTGCCTTGTACTTCAACATCACCTTACAATCCTTCTGAACTCTAAGAAGAATTTCCAAACCCCATATCTGGTCTGAAATGGTCAAGTCTGGATTATCCATACAGCTTTTTTCCCAAGAATTGTACATCTGAACTACCTCTGGCATATCAAAATCAATCTGCAACTTTAAATCTCTCAGCTTTTCCCTAGCAAGCTCATCACCATACTCAAGTCTTTCTGGTTCAACAATCATCACACTTGAATCTGAGCTATCTCCATCACTTTCTTCTTCAGAAGTCACAACAAATGGTGACTTTTCCTTTTCACCTTGTTCCATCAGTTGCTCAGCCAATCTTCTATCAAATTCAACCTGAGCTGCATTCTTTGGAACAATTTCTTCTACCAACTTACCCTTACCCTTATCTGTTGGTGCAATTGTTGGTAGGGTAGATGATAATACCTGAGTAGGAACATCTTTGATGATAGATGATGACTGGAATACATCACCTCCATATGCAGATCTGTCAACGCCCAAATTTCCTCTATCAGCGCCCAAAATACTTCTGTCAGCGTCCAAACGTGTCTTATCAACGCTCAAATATTTTCCCTCAGCGCCTTGTGTAACCTCTCTCAACATATCTGTAAATGATAAATTTAAATTGGTTGGAGAGATCAAGGACGTATCAAAACCTGTTTGTTCCTTCAAAGTAGTAAGAGCTTCAGCAACATCCAATGATTGACCATCTTGACTGCTCTTATCACTCAGATTTCTTTGATCTTCCTCCCCTTTGGAAGACTCCTCCATACCTCCCCTTGAATGAGCACTCTCCAAAACAACAATCCTCTCCCTCAATTCTTTGAGTTCAAGGCCTTGGTTACTGACAATTTGTACCAAGTCTGCATTTTGCTTTTGCAAGCTAATGCAGACAGCCGTCAATTCTAAAAGCGTCATTGGTTCCAGTCTGCCCTCTTCCAAAATGGGGATTTGACCTCCCAAATCAGGTTCATTGGGCATGGATGAGGACTTAATTATGGTGGGACTGCCTTGGCCAGCTTCTAAGCCAGAACCAATAGTCCCAGCCTCATCCAGGTCACCAGCCACACTTGTGGTGGTGGTTCTCTCTGCTACATGGCTAGGACCACCAGAGGAGAACACTCCAACAGTCCTTTGGCGTTTAATCAACCTATATTCAGGTGGTGTGGAAGATGGTGTAGAAGAAGGTGTAGATGTGGGTTGGTTAAGGGGTGTTTGGGATTGTGATGGTTGGGTGTCAGTGGTGGAAATAGGCATATCAACGCCCACATTAGATGTGTCAGCGTCAAAGGGATTTTGGTCTATTTGCATTTGGTCAGGTGAGGGTAAAGGTTCAGGGATAGGTTCAAGTTGTGGGTGAGGGTCAATATGAGGTTGGGGGTCTGGTTGAGGTTGTGCTGCTGCAATAACAGCAAGCATGGCTAGGGTTAATGGTAGGTCTCTATGAGGTGGTGAATTCATCTTGGTAAAAATAGCCTTCTTTTGTTCAGGGATCTTATAAAAATCATTGTGATCCCTTGAACAATATCTTTGAGCATCAAAAACCATTTGCAGAAAATGGGGATAAGCTAAAGTCATTTTTGTCCCCTTGTTTTTACACATTCCTTTAAAAATCATTTTAGACCAGTTATAATTTTGCCCTGTTGCAATACACACAATAGCAGTTGCAATGGATCTATTGATCTCATTGTGTGCAGTACATTTGGGACTCAAACATTGAAGGAGAATGTGAATGAGGTACTTCCAGGCTGGGGGAAATTCCTGCTTATGGTACTTATTAAGAGTACCTTCATCAGGAATAGGATATCCCAAAGCCCTAAGCCCTTGTTCTATTTCAGATATGGGAAGAATGGTTATACCATCAGCATCATTAAGATGCAAGGCCTGGCGTACCGAGGCCTCAGTAACCACCCAAGGTCTCCCATGTACAATAGAAGTCAATGTGGTCACTCCATTAACTGTTGAGGAACTGACAGTGTTCCAAAACTGTTTAATGTGTGTGACTGGAATGAGTGGTGCATGAGAAAGAGCATACCTTAATGGGGATGCATTCAAATACTCCACCATCTGTGTGTATTGAGGGAATAAAGTATTATCAGCAACAAGATAAGCAATCATGTTGTGTTGAGACTTGAACCCCAAATCCAATTCTGCTGAGTTAAATCTTGGTGCCATTGATGAAAGCTGTTAATTTGAAGTATAAAAGATAAAGGTTGATAAGAGAAAAGTGTTAGACAAGAATTATAGATACCCTGTTTAAAATAGGAGCCAAATGTATAGGAGTGGATGAATACACGTGATTGGCCAAAAAATAGGCAAAGATTTTCAAAAATCAATCATGAAAATATTGAAAAAGTTTATAAGTTATCTCATGCATTTAATGAAAGTAACAACTCCTAAAATTACGGCTTGAAAATATGTCAAAAAGTAACAACTGGGTAGGTCCCATTGATTGTCAACGGTCAAATATAACCCATCAACGCCCAACGGCTATAATCTTGTCAACGTTCGCCTAAAGCCATGTCAGCGTCCAGTTTGGTCACAACAACGCTTGGAAAAATCTTGTCAGCGTCCAAAAATAAAATTGTTTTAAAAAGTGAAAAATGACCTTAACAAGTAATTTATCCTAGAGAAGATAACCAAAAGCTGATAATTATCATAGGGCGGCAAGCACTGTCCAGTTATGCACACTTGCATAAGCAAGATAGACATAACAGTCCTCTAGTGTCCCTTGCTAACCAAAATTCTTAACAACCAAGTTACCTTATAAAATCCTTGTTACTCCCAGGTAAAACCCATATCAAAATGATTCCCAAGCCTCCCAACAGACCACAACCAATTCTAGGCCAAAAATGTCTTGGCAGCATGCAAAGTTGATATACTATGCATGCTACAGTGCCTCATGGTTTAGTAAAACTAACCCATACTCACCTGTGGACACAATCTAGAATTGTGATAAGAGTATTCTAAGAATACCCAAGAGTCCTAAAGGTTCCTTAAACCTCCCCTTAAACTATGATACATGAGTTCTTAAAATATATATGAACATTAAAAATTTATGTCAAGATAGGAATATAAATATTCCAACCATCATCCATAAACAAAACATGTCCAAATAGCTCTTCAAAGATCCATAAGCAACTCTGTATCCAATGGCATAAAGCTACCATCACCTGCACATTTAGATGAAAACCACAAAACTAACAAGCTGTGTTAACAGCTTCAGCCCAAAAGGCTATAGGAAAGTGGGCATCAGCCAACATGGTTCTGGCTGCTTCAATAAGGGTCCTATTCTTTCTTTCAGCAACCCCATTTTGCTGTGGGGTTCTAGCTATGCTAAACTGCCTAGTAATCCCTTTCTTGGCACAAAAATCATCTAGCAACTGATTTCTAAACTCACCCCCATTGTCACTTCTAATAATCTTGACCTCATTACCATTCTTCTTTTCAATTTGGGTAATGAAATTAATCAGACTTTGGGCAGTTTCACTTTTCTTGGCTAAAAAGAAAGTCCATGTAAACCTGGAATAATCATCAGTGATAACAAAACAATATGATTTACCCTTCAAACTTTCTATATTAGTTGGACCAAAGAGGTCCATATGCAATAAGTGAAGTGGTTTAGAACTAGAGTGTACCTGTTTAGACCTGAATGAGACCTTGTGCTGCTTGCCCTTAAGACATGCAACACAAGAGTGGTCATTGTGGAAAGCCTTTTCAGGCAAACCATCAACTAAACCAAGCCTCACAAGCCTATTGATATTCTTAAAGTTTATGTGCCCTAGTCTCCTGTGCCAAAGATTACTTTCATCTACTGAGGCTTTAGCATACAGACATGACATTTTATTATTTATCTTAATTCCATTAAGATTCACATTATATATGTCTTTATGCCTTGGTGTTCTAAAATCTATGTATTTCTCCTCAGGGAGCTTATAATCTTTGCTTAACACCAAGCACTCAGTATCTGTGAAAAGAACCTTATTTTTGTTATCACACACTTGTGATACACTAAACAAATTATAATCCAGTTCTTTTACCAAGAAGACATTCTCAAATCTTAGATTGTTGGTGACAAGGGTTCCTTTTCCTGTGATGGTGCCATAGCCCCCTCCAAAGTATACCTTATCACCATCTTGAATAGGAGAGAAATTGGTCAGATAGTCTTCCTTTCCTGTCATGTGCCTTGAGCATCCACTATCCCAGTATCCATAATCATTGATCTTCTTCTGAATGCCCTGCACATAAAGAAAACACATTAGTTTTCTTTGGGAACCCAAGCCTTGGAAGACTTGGATTCATTTGGTTGTTCAACAAGAACAGACTTGGTTCTCATAACAACCCCATTTTCATCCCTGTTTGAATGAAATTCCCAGTTAACCCCAATTGGTGTTGACAATGCCTTTGAAATATAATGAAACCTGTTGCATGTCATAGAAATACCAGTAGAATTAGGGTTTTGGTCTTGTTTTGGTCTCCATGTTAAGCTAGTAGAAGCTTTAGACCTATTTCCTTGTGGTTGCAAATACCTAGGTTTGGCAGTGTGTTTGTCAGCGCTGAAATTTCTCTTGTCAGTGCCGCGATTGCTCTTATCATCGTTGAACCTAGGGTTTGCTACAGGAACCCATTGCCTATTTGACCAAGTGTTTGACTTTTGAAAAGGTCTTAGGCCTTGTGTGTTAGACCCTCTAGAAAAGAATGGGGCTGGTCTAACAACTTGTGAACTTTTGTTCACAAAGGTATTGGGTCTGACAGTGTTTGACCTATGTTGACTTTTGTCAGCGCTGAAATGGTTCCTATCAGCGTTGACATTGGAAGCATTGACACATTTGTATGCCAAATGTGAGAAGCTACCACATGTGTAACAAGCTTTTCTAGACATAGTCTTAGGTCTAGAAGCAAAGAAGCCTGTTCCATGATTACTGACTTGGCTTTTTGGTGACCTAGTATTCCTATACATCTCTGCATACTTAACACTAGGTTTTCTAACAGTTTGTGGGCCAAGGTCAACAGCTTTGCCAGTGGTAGGGTGTATGATCTTAATAGGTTTAGGATCATAGGACTCCACAATTGGTATCATGTTTGGTGTGGGCTCATTTGGACTTTCACACAACAACCCTCCCTTAACAAACAAGGTGTGGTTAGCTTTCTTCCACTCATCTAGGTCAGTCAGTTTTTGCTTGTATTCCTCAACTGGGGAAGTCACTCTAGGTGGAGGAATGAATTCCTCCTCTTGGCATTCTGGCAAGCCAGTCCAAGATAAGTCCTTTGATTGGACACCATAGAAATCCCCAGCTGGTGGTGGAACACCAGTATAGTTATTCATCCCAATCCCACTCATATCCTTAGAGTCTCTTTGTTTACTAACACACTCTCCTAGGGATTGTGTGGCCTTATCAAATCTCTGGATTTTAAGACTCACATTATCTTTATTTTTGTTAGCCTCCTCTAACTGAGCTATCAAATCAAGATTAACCCTATTTACTATATCTTGAACATCCTTACTCTGATGTAACTCATGTTTTAAGATATTTATTTGATCCTTTAAATCAAACTCCATTTTCTTATACTCAGCTACTGTCTTTTCTGTTTGGGTAAGAGCAATTTGATAATTAGATACTTTGCATCTTTCAGTACTTGCCTCATCTAATAATTTAACTATCTCTTGTTTTAATTTTTCAGTATTTAAACGACAACCCTTAGAACAGAAAGCATCATCATATACCTCATTATCTGATGAAGAGGAGGAGTGTGCCATGAGAGCATATTCAACATGCTCTTCTTTAACTTCAGCAACCAAAGCTCTGTCCTCTTCCTCATTCTTAGCCATCCAGCTCCAATCCCATTCTCCAACACCATCAATTTGTTGAACAGCAACCATGGCCTTGGGATCTGGGCTCTTAATCATTTGGCTTGAAGGCTTCCCAGCATCAGATCTTCTTGGAGATCTACATTCCCTCATAAAGTGCCCCATCCTATGACAGTTGTAGCACTCAACCTTGGACTTGTCAAATCCAGCAACATCCTTAGCATTAAAGGTCATCTTCTTCTTGAACCTTTTATTGAACCTGTTTGCTCTTAAACTTACAAGAGCCATAGTCCACTTGATGTCCATTTCTTCCAATTGTTCATCACTTATCTGCTCAAGATCTTCATATGTAATTCTTGAATCACTGGGCAAAGAAGCAATGAATGCACACACAGTATCTAGATCAAAACCAGCAGGTTTAATTCTATCAGCGCCATGATTGTGTGTGTCAGCGCTTGAGTATAAAGCGTTGACATGATATGATCCAGCGCTGACAGGCTGAGATCCAGCGTTGACACATTGAGATCCAGTGTCTGAATGTCCATAGAAGTTCATGGAATCAAATTGAACTTCACTTTGTGAGAAGAAGGCCATGTTGCTACTGGAAGATTTATTATCACTATCCAATTGCCATTCATTCTCCAACAGTCTTAATTTGTTGAAGATGTCATCAAACTTGGAAGTCTTGTGGGTATTATTGACAAGAATGGATCTTGTCTCAATCTTCCATACATCACCAAGGCTTTTGAGAAAAGTAGCATTCAATTCAGGGTCATCAATCTGTGTCCCCATGAAGGAAAGTTGACTTGTGATGTCAAGAAGTCTACTTCTCACACTGCTGAGATTTTCATTAGGTTGAGCTTTAAAGACAGCATACTCATGCAAGAGTTGCTTCTTCTTTTCTTCTTTTGTGTCAGCATTGCCACCATGTGCTACTTCAAGAGCTTCCCAAAGCTCTTTTGCAGACTCAAAGCGTTTGTACTTGTGCTGATTCTCATGACCTAGGGCATGTTTCAAGATGTTCAAGATTTTCATGTCCACCCTCTTCTTGGCTATATCTTCAACAGCTACAGCTCTCCCATCTCCAGGCTTTTCCACCTTATCAGCTTCAGGACAATTAGGAACAGCTGTCCTTGTGGCAATTGCAGCAGTAATCTTTGCTGCTTTATCGAATGTGTTCCCATATTCGATAATCTCCCAAAGAGTGTAGTCATGAATAGCTATGTATTGCTCAAAATTGGACTTCCAAAGCTCAAAGTTTCTGGCATCAAACATGGGAATTTTGATACTAGGGTTTGAGAAGTTGTTTTGTAGCAAAGAAGCAGGTTGATCTGTGCCAGACATGATGTTTTTAGGGTTTTGAGAATTTTAGGGTTTTTAGGGTTTTTGGTGTTTTAGGGTTCTTGCGTTACTTAAAGATCAAAAGTTTCTCAACAAGCTCTGATACCACTTGTTGATCCCAAACTTAGATCGATTAAGCTTTGTGTATACGAGATTAGATCAAGTACTACACGTAGAGAAACCTTTGCTTATGAATAAAGTAACAAAGTGTTATGCGGAATTAACACTTGATCTAAAACACAAAGATGTTAAACAAACTTTCACTTGTATTAGAATAAACGAACTTGATTACAATGAAAGAGTTTAACTTGCGAATACTTATGAAAACTTATGAAACAGATTAACCTAAAAGATCTTCTTTTATAGAACAAGAAGTCTTGTACAATAAGCTACGAATCAATTATTCTAGGTAAAGATAAACATAGAAAATACATTGTCGCCTCTATCCTTACTAGAAGTATTCTAGAATATAATAAACGTGTAGCTCACATCTTCCATCAGTGCTTGTCTTCAATCTGTCAACGCTTGACTTTAACTTGTCAACGCTTATGCTATCAGCGCTCACTTTGCTCTTGTCAACGCTTGAGTTGTTCTTGTCAGCGTTCAAGTGTTCTGGCCTAAATTTATTCCCAACATCATGGACCCAGTGATGCAAGGCACAACCCATCCCAGCTAACTCAGATATCTCTCAAAAGATATTTGTTTTAATCACACGGAGACAACACATTATCTATTGATTTATTCACTCCGAATAAATTGGTATTGAAAAGGTGGCACTCCTCTCCAGCCTCCGATCACTAAAATCCAAAATGCACGATCGAGTCTAGAGCCATTTGAGATCATCAAATATCTCATTAGGACACATTTTCATTATTCCTTGCTTGTTCACACAATGTGAAAAGTAAGAAAGATATTAAGAGTCCTACGCAAAATCTTCATGATCTTGCCTGAACATCCGAGTAATACGAAAGTATTTACAATGAAGATGGAAATTCTTCTTGAGCGAACATCAAAAAGCTCATGGTAGGTAACTTGTGCGATTATTTATGAATCAAACTTGTGATAACTGGAAAGCAACAGTGGTCTAAACTCTTAAATGAATTTAATCACGTTCCAGGCCTCTACGCAATATCTTAGTGATCTTGCCAGAACATTCAGAGTAATACTATTAAGTATTTACAGTGACGAATGGAAATCCTTCTAGTGTTAACATCAAACAGCACTTGGTAGGTAACTTGCAAGATTCTATACGAATCAAGCTCGTGACAACTGGAAAGCAACGATGGTGCGGTTCTTAATTGAACTTCACTTATTCCAGGAACATGAATTGACGGCTTCAAATCATGCGGATAATGTTATCCAAATGATTCACTCTTTACGTTCGCAGTCAGCTTTGGACGGTCGAGTAAAGAGAATGGGTTTACCCGCGAAATCTTGTCAAGGAGGTTCTTTATTGAAACTACCTGTCACAAGTACGATATTTAATATCGTCCAACGGTCTTCACCGACCGGAGGTAAAATGCTACCGAATTAGAATGAAATGTTCAAGGCCATTTCATCCGTGTATATGGTTTGTTGCTAACTGTCTTATGCAGCGTAACAAGAAGGTGGCATTGCGGTGTATAATCCAGAAGAAGTCGTCACCACATGCTTATACTACATACACTTAGTACTTCAACAAATTCAAGAAAGTCTGAAGGTCAAGTCTTCCGCTGTATCAAACTCTGAAGCTTTCAAGAATTTAAAGGTATAAGTATGAGGAACATGAAGTCACGAAGAGGCGAATTTCACAAGTGATGAATGCACAAGGTCAAGGCAAGGAAACATGCTCAAGACTAAAGTCAAAGATCACATCAAGCATATTCACAAGAACAAGATCGAAGACTCAAGCATAGTATGCTAGGTTTAAGATTTTGTAAAATGGTGTGACCTCCCTTAGGTGGAGATTGTTGGAAATACGTTTTCCCAAAGAAAGTCTCGGTCACATCATTATTAGCATATATCACGAGCTATAGACTATTTAGGACATTGTAACTTGGAGTGACCTCCCTTAGGGGGAGATTGTTGGAAATACGCTTTTACGTATTTAGAAAGGATCGGTCACTCCAAAGATATATTCTAGTATTGGGCTCGTGATCCATTTGTAAACTATATGGTCCATATAGCCCACATGTAGGGTGGGCTATATATAACCCCCTCCTAGCATGTTAGGAGGGGTGGCTCTTTTCATTTCATTTTTTTTTCATTTGAATAGAAACACACTTTCTCTCTCCACCTTCTTTTCTCTCCTTTCTCTCTCTACTCCCCATCTTCATCTTTCCCATCTCCTCCATTAAATCAATAGATCAATCCATAGTTTACCAAATCCTAAGAGTATTTTTAATCACAAATGGTTTGACTTAACGTGTTAGCTCATCCCGACATGTGCGAAATGTTTTCGAATATCGTAGCATATGTTAAGGGGGAGCAAAATGGATGTGCACTTCAAAATGGATTTCATGGTGACATACACTTACCCAAAACATCTCTATTCACGACGGTGAAGATTGTGGTGACATAAGGATGGTAGGATAGGTTAAAGTCCAATGATTTCTCTAGAACCGGAGGAATCTTCCCAAGGACATTCCATAGCTAGAAATAGTAGTCCTTAGGAAAGATGGAGAAAGATTGTGAGCGTATCTGAATGCCGACCAAGTACTTAAGTTAGCACCGGAACAATCACAACAAGTTGCTAGTGATGACGTATTGGTAAGCATTGAAGGGGTTAAAGAATGAAAAAGAATTGTAAAGATAAAGGGTGTAAAGAAAGAAGCCCTCCTTACAACCTTAGGCAGAAACCGGGTCAATTCATATGCTATTGAGATCATTTTTAATGATTCTCGATATTGAAGATAGACATCATGGACCCAGTGATGCAAGGCACAACCCATCCCAGCTAACTCAGATATCTCTCAAAAGATATTTGTTTTAATCACACGGAGACAACACATTATCTATTGATTTATTCACTCCGAATAAATTGGTATTGAAAAGGTGGCACTCCTCTCCAGCCTCCGATCACTAAAATCCAAAATGCACGATCGAGTCTAGAGCCATTTGAGATCATCAAATATCTCATTAGGACACATTTTCATTATTCCTTGCTTGTTCACACAATGTGAAAAGTAAGAAAGATATTAAGAGTCCTACGCAAAATCTTCATGATCTTGCCTGAACATCCGAGTAATACGAAAGTATTTACAATGAAGACGGAAATCCTTCTTGAGAGAACATCAAAAAGCTCATGGTAGGTAACTTTTGCGACTCTTTATGAATCAAACTTGTGATAACTGGAAAGCAACAGTGGTCTAAACTCTTAAATGAATTTAAACACGTTCCAAGCCTCTACGCAATATCTTAGTGATCTTGCCAGAACATTCAGAGTAATACTATTAAGTATTTACAGTGACGAATGGAAATCCTTCTAGTGTTAACATCAAACAGCACTTGGTAGGTAACTTGCAAGATTCTATACGAATCAAGCTCGTGACAACTGGAAAGCAACGATGGTGCGGTTCTTAATTGAACTTCACTTGTTCCAGGAACATGAATTGACGGCTTCAAATCATGCGGATAATATTATCCAAATGATTCACTCTTTACGTTCACAGTCAGCTTTGGACGGTCGAGTAAAGAGAACGGGTTTACCCGCGAAATCTTGTCAAGGAGGTTCTTTATTGAAACTACCTGTCACAAGTACGATATTTAATATCGTCCAACGGTCTTCACCGACCGGAGGCAAAATGCTACCGAATTAGAATGAAATGTTCAAGGCCATTTCATCCGTGTATATGGTTTGTTGCTAACTGTCTTATGCAGCGTAACAAGAAGGTGGCATTGCGGTGTATAATCCAGAAGAAGTCGTCACCACATGCTTATACTACATACACTTAGTACTTCAACAAATTCAAGAAAGTCTGAAGGTCAAGTCTTCTGCTGTATCAAACTCTGAAGCTTTCAAGAATTTAAAGGTATAAGTATGAGGAACATGAAGTCACGAAGAGGCGAATTTCACAAGTGATGAATGCACAAGGTCAAGGCAAGGAAACATGCTCAAGACTAAAGTCAAAGATCACATCAAGCATATTCACAAGAACAAGATCGAAGACTCAAGCATAGTATGCTAGGTTTAAGATTTTGTAAAATGGTGTGACCTCCCTTAGGGGGAGATTGTTGGAAATACGTTTTCCCAAAGAAAGTCTCGGTCACATCATTATTAGCATAGATCACGAGCTATAGACTATTTAGGACATTGTAACTTGGAGTGACCTCCTGATATGAGTGTTTTTACTCATATCATTTGTAGCTTAAAACATTGAAATATTGCATTAAATGTACCAAATATGCCTTGGAAATGCTTGTTTCTTGTTTGAATGTGTGTAGGTACCAAGTTTACGAAAACCAACAAAAACCGACACGAGATTGATGAAAAAGATCGAGGAAGCCAAAAGTCAAGTCGATTCTATTTACGGACTCAAGTTTGAGGTCAAGTGGGTCCCACATAAGCTTATTGGGCCTAAAAGCCCAAAAATTGGAAAGTTAATACTTACTTGTGCTAAAAGCCCAACAATGGCCCAAGAAAAGAAAATTAAGGGACGAATGTTTGCAATTTGGGCTACAAGCCCAAAGTTGTTTACAAGAAATTAATAATGGAATCCAAGCCCATGAAGAATAAATAAAACGTGGGCGCTTGTTTTTACTCACTATCAGTCAACAATCCATCCATTTACCACACAAAATAAAAACGTCATTCTCCACGTTCACACTTATTCACAAATTTCGTTATCCCCAAAGTTCTCTTCTCACTCACCCAAAGTAAACCAGACACCTCTTTTTACCTTTTCACTATTCCTTCCAAACCCTAATTTATCTTTGTTAATAAATCACTAAATTAATAAAGGGTTTTTGTTCAATTCACTCGTGTGAATGCACACGAGAGAGGAATTAATTCCCCAAAGATTTCGGAAGGTTGGAGTGGAAGAATAATGAGACGTGGCAGCTATTTACTGGCAGTGATACATCATCCCCATCAAAGAGCCAATCATTACCTGCCAAGTCATCACCAAAGAAGCACAAAGCAGTCCACGCTGGCGATCCGAGTGAGAGAAGGATGATTTCAGCCTTAGGATCGTAACAGAAGAGAAAGAGAAAAAAGATGAGATGATCTAAGGGCCAGAAATCCATCTTCCTCAACAAACACCCTCTCGGGTTTGCCTATAAATGCTCATTTATTTTTCACTCAATGTATCCCTTTTTCTTTCTTTAATTTTATAGTATTAGATTTAGTTTAGAACTTTGTAATTTCTGTTTTTAATAGTGTAAAATGATTTGATTTGAGATTAATAAAAATGTTATTTTAAAGTTCATCTTGCGTTTTTACATTATTCTCTGTTAAAGTTTTTTTCAGGTAAAATCTTATCAATATTATAGAATGATAATCATATTAGCTTAAAAATTATAGCTATTGTGATTATTGAGTTTGAATTGGGGAAAAGTTTAATCCTACTGACTAAACTTAAAATAAGGTTACTGTTCCGTATAAAATCTTGTTCGAAGTGAAATTTATGTTCGGGGAAAGTTATGGTGTTTATTGGTTCGAAAATGGTGGATATTGGTTTAGTGTCGATCTAAATAAGACGGTTCAGCACCGTTCTTCTTCTCAACGGATTTCGTCTAATGGTTAGGATCGTTTTTATTCTTTCTAAGCTTTTAGTTTAAATTGATTTTTGCTTTTATTTTAGTTGAGATCTGTTTGAATTAATGGGTTTGAATCTTCTGGATTTGAATGATTAGTTAACATAAGTTGTTGTTATTAATTCCGTAATGTTTTATAGTAGCTACCGTGGTGTTTGGATTTCATCGTTTTCTTAGTTTTGTATTTAAGATGCCTTAAGTTCTGATTTATATTTGCGGTTTAGATGGTTAATCTAGTTAGATGCTTTTTTGGAACTTGTTTAGGGACTGAACTTACTGTGATAACCTGAATATGCCTACTAATCTGATGAATTAGACAAGTTTAGAAGTTTACTTTTCTTTGAACTTGATTAATTTTGTTTTTATAACTGATTGTGATATTTGAACCTAGCTAATGTAGGCTGATATACTGAAACTGATGCTAGGTAGATTTGCTTGTTACTGTATTTATATGCGTAGGTTATGTTTTCTTGTTTAAATCGCTGTAGCAGGATATGGAGTGTGCTATAGTTTGATTCGGATCTATTTAGTGTGATGCTTTATTCTTGCTGCAAGACATTGTTCTGTATAATCTGATAAATACCTGCTGTTTATTAATTGCTGATATTGTGATTGCACGTCATTGTTGCATTAGTTTCGCTTCCGTTTAAACGTTACCACTTTTTCTAGCTAATTCAGTATTAGGGGTGTGGTCGCCTTCGTTAATAGCTGGCGATTGTTATAGATCTTGTTTGCTTTAAGTGTTTTTGTAACTGATTACATTTGATATCGCTGCAATAGATTTTGACTATGTACCTCTTGACTTGCTGTGGAGTTTGTTTAGATATCTTTACGAATTCGAAGTACTGTAGCTTTTGATTTATTTTATGCTGAATGATTTTGATTGAATATTGTTTGAGTTGAATCAGTTGTGTATATTTTCACTCTGAATTATTGTTTCCTTATGATTTTCTTTACTGTTAGATTTTTGCTAAATTTTTGACTGTATCTTAGTTTCATAATTATATCTTAATCTGTCACGTGTGGAATAAATTGAGTAGTAATTTTTGTTCTGTACTGTTTATTTTAGTAGCTGTAGTATTGCGTTTTTTTTTCTGAACTGCATAATTATCAATGCCAAAATAAAATAATAAAAATCATCCAATTATGTCCATAGTGGGATTCGAACCCATGACCTCCTGGTCATGGGTCATACGTGTTATCCACTTCATCTAGCAACCTGTTTTGGTTTAATAACTGTCATAGTAATTTAAGTAGGTTAATCAAGGCTGTCAGTTTTTAAGTGCACATTAATACAAGTTTTTCCACATTTAAATAAATTGTATAAAGATTCAAAATAATAATTTCAAAACAAATAATAAATATATATTTTATTTTTAATTTTAAATTAGTATTATAAAATTAGCTTTCAAATAGATTTGTTTTAAAATAATTAGATTTTTACTTAAATTTGTTTTAAATAGATTTTTAATAGATTAATTAGTTTATAATTTTTAATAGTATAGTTTTTAATTAAATGGAGTTATTTTAAATAGTTTAAAAGTTAAATTTTTAATCAAATGTCTTTTAGATTTTAAGTCGAGTTACAATTTTTGCACTTTAGGTTTAAAATTTGTAGGATTAATATTAGTTTAAAAACCAACGACACATTCGAATCAATTGTCCAAATCAAAACGAAACGTCTCAAATTCACTTGATCTTCGTGTACAACGAACTTGGTTCACTCACGTGTTTAATCGTATCCGTCTTTGACTTATTTTTTGTTAATTACTTTTTCCTAAAGGTAATTGCCTAAATTTGTCTTATAACGTATATGTGTCTATCCACGACACATCAAAAATTTTGGCGCCGCTGCCGGGGATCTTGTGTACGATTCGCTTTTGTGGAGATTTGTTGATCGTTGATTTGAAGACCCTTTCCGTCCTCGGAAAGTTTTGTTATTTTCTTATTATATAGTATGTATCGTTTTTATGAAAAATACCAAAAATAATCTTCTTTATCCTCTATCATGTTTAATTCTTTTTCTCCTCACCCTCTAAATTTTAATTCTTCCTTCGTCGATTGTGCTGGGTGTGGAGAACCGTTATATGGTTTTTCACCATGTCGGTGGTGCACGTGTGAGCATTGTGGAAATGACTTACGTCACGATATACGTGTTGGATTTTGTCCTTATTGTAATGAGATTACTTCATGTGGAAATCCGAATTTTTCGAATAATTCTCTCGATTTCAATCCACCTCCACACCCTACATACGAGACACCCTCGAGTGAGTTTTGTGGAAACGATTCTCATTTTGATGATGATTGTTCGCATCGATTCTCGCTTAATTACGAGCAAGAACCAAGCTACAATCAAAACTTTAATGATAATTGTTATCCACAAGATTTATCGAGTTTATCACAACAATATCTTTGTTGTGAGTATTGTGGAGGTCCTCACGAGAGTTTTTGTTGTCAACCGAGAGATCAAAGTTTTTATGAGCCTAATCCTTGCTATAATTCGATTCCTTCCGGTTTTGACCAATCTCCACAATATTCTTTCGAAATTGAACGAAATGTTGAAATTGTTGAAAAAAGTATTGAAGATTTGTTGCTTGAAAAGAGACAAATTAATCAAGAGATTAATGACATAACGAATGAATTAGGAAGTCGACGATTTCATGGCGAAATAATTGATGAGGGATTTAGACGAGATTGTGAACTTAAGATTCGACAACTTTCGCAAGATTATAATGGTTTAAGCATTGAAATTCGAAAGAAAGAAAAAATTCAAGCGGAAGCAAAATCTCTTGCTAATCGTGAACTCGAGCGTTCTCTTCTTTTGGATGATGATGAGGATAGTACTATTTCTTTGCGAGATCTTATTGCTCTTCATCCTTCATCTAGTGCTATCGTTTGTCCTATTCGTATCTTGGAACCCGAGGATTCTCCCATCCTAGATGATGAGGAAATCTCTCATGATATCACCATTCCTATTCATGATTCTTCCACCGTGGAACTCGAAAACTCTCTAAGCAAGGGGGACGAGCATATTAGCACTATTCTTGTCCAAAACCCAAGAGAGTTTGACGGTATTTCCAATGAGATGTGTGATTTGCCACATTGTGATGACTTGACTTCTTCCATTCACTTTGATATTTTCTCCAAATCTAATGATGAAAATTGTGATGGAAATGAAGATTTTGAGGATGATTCTACTTCTAGTGAATTTTCTAATGAGGAGTTCTCCGATGAACTTTCTTATAAAGATGACATTCACGACTCGGATTTTGAGGGGTTTACCGATGAACCTACTCTTCTACACCCATTTCCACCGGGAAATGAGGATGATAGTGATCCGTTTTATGAGAGGTTCACTTTTGAACTTGCTCCTTTAGACCCATTTCCACCAGGAAATGAGGTTGATTTGACTATTTCGATCCTTGAGAAGTTCACCGATGAACTTACTCATTTAGATGTGGAAGACGTGGTTCTTCGTGAAAAGTTATCCAACGTCTATCTTCTCATTTCTAGGATCGAGGCTTTGGATTCCAAGCCTATTAGAAAGTCTTTCTCTCCATCTCCTATTCCCGTTGAGGATAGTGATCCGCTTATGGAGGAGATTGACACTTTTCTTGCTTCTCATGATTCGATACCACCGGGTGTTGATGATATCGACCCGGAGGGGGACGCTCTCTTCTTAGAGAATTTACTTGATGATGATTTCGTCCCAAGTCCTCCTCCCACCCACTTTGACCTTAATGTGCGGGTTTTTCATGTGTCTCATATTGAGTACCATGACCCCATTGATCACATTCCTAAGGGTGAAATGGTCGTTAAAGCAAAGATTGTTGATTCTACTATCGATGAGATTTTTATCCCACCATTACCATGTGCTTTATATGATCTTGGATTAGCATGGGGGGACGACACCGTGTTATCCTTTCCTTTCTCCACCGAGGACGAGGTATTCGATCCTGGAATCGTTGATCTAGGGAAATCTCGGCCTTTCACCGATGTAATAAATGAAAGATTTTTCTATCATTTTGGTGCGAGTTTATCTCGGGGAGCATGCTATATCCATTCCACCATTTGTGATTTCTATCTCTTTTTAGAGATTTGTGTTGGAGTTTTATCCTTTCGTTTGTCATCCGACAACGAGGATGAGATCTTTGACCCCGGTATCGTGCTTTATCATGGATTTTATTCCATTATGCCGGTTTGCACCACTTTCCCTAAGGACCAATGAATGCGGGGATCGAGTCGAGCTCATGACTCGGTGAACAAAAACGAGGTGCCTTGTGGGGGAGTCCCATACATTCTATCGTCTTTCTATTTTCTAATACTAATAAGGCTTGATCTTTCAAGCTCGTGCTCGTGTTTTGTTGTGTTGTGATCTTAGGTACGACCCTAATATTTGAAGACTCTCGTGTTCGGTTTTTGCCGGTCCACTTGATCTTCCATTCTTTGAATGCCAAAAAGGGGCACACTCTTTACCCTTGATTTTTATCGACTAACGTTTTTCTTAAGGCATAATTAATAAACGGCTTATAGATTTGCGTGCTCTTTCCATGCTAGGAATTTGCAT
Source organism: Glebionis coronaria (assembly GCA_025667525.1). NCBI lineage: Eukaryota > Viridiplantae > Streptophyta > Magnoliopsida > Asterales > Asteraceae > Glebionis > Glebionis coronaria. The sequence continues at coordinate 175,422,251 of CM046876.1, read as the reverse complement.
TAGACTCTTCGTATCTTAGCAAGGGGGTGTTACTCTTGAGCTAAGAAACATTGAGGACAATGTTTGGTTTTAGCATGGGGGAGTCAATCGATATAATCGCTTGCAATTGCTTTTGTCGTGTCCAAACGTATAGTTTTCTCATTTTTCAATAAAATTTTAAAATTTTTTGTGTTATTTTTAAGTTTTAATAAAGGAAATAAGTGCTTTTGACACAAATGTAGTTTTCAATAAGAATAGTTTTTGACTCGACTAGGTTTTTAACCTTAGCTTTTCCTTAACGTATTTGAATTAAGTTTTGCTAGGCTATTATATAGGGAGCTTTAAAACGCGAAAGTCTTAATTCATACGAGTTAAGAACAAGAACTTTTCGCAAGCTCCTATAATTGATCCTAGAAAGTCGTCTATCAAGGGAACTTTAAAACGCAAATTCTAAAACTTGCAAAAGTATAAGAAGTTGCAAGATCCTATAGATGACTTGAAAACCCAAAACTTTGATTTAATAGGCTAAGTATCCATTTATGGAGAACAAGAGATGATAGAGCCAATTATAAGTGTGGTATTCTTTCGGGAATTTATGTGAGTAAATTATAAGCCTATTCTCCCATCACTTGTTAATAAATTTAATTGCAATAAATAATGTTGAACGATTTGAAAAGTTACTTAGCTTCTAGCCCAAGATCGTTTAAAAGTTGCTCGGTATGGATTAGAGTTCATAGCCAAGGCATAACTTATTGAAGCGGGATGCGAAGATTGGCGAGTCCAAAAAGGTCCTAACAAGACATGAGGGCTATGTTTTATTGCTAAAGATCTCAAGTGATGTGAAGACTCATTTATCAAAAATCAATATGAAGGATCGAGACACACGACGAAAAGCAAAATACTCCCAAAAAGTCATGGAGAAGTCTATCCAAAAAGACCAAAAATAAGGTATGAGGATAAATGAAGCCAAGTCCAAAAAGGAGGCGAATCGTTGTAAATCAAAATCCCAAGTAAAGATTGGAGAAAAATGAAGAAATCGTGGTCCAAGTATGAATCTCTCAAAACTTCAAGTGAAGAAATATTATGAAGAGAAGACCATTATTTCGTAAACGTCTCTCAAGGTTGGAAGTATTAAGTCATTGCCAAATATCGATCCGAGAAAGGTCTCAAATCGCGAAGCAAGTTATGCCAAGATATGAACTTTATGAAGTCCCGAGAAGCAGTTTTAAAAGATTTTGACCTTTAACTAACTATTGATTAAATCGTTCACTTTATTTTCGGCCTAATAAATTATCGAAATAAGTCAACAATGCATCCTCGTGATCATTCTAGACAACAATAAAATATAAGAGATACACATAGGAATAAGGGAGTCTAAGTGAATAATTAGCCCACATGAGTTCGTGTTAGTCTACCAACTTATAATAACAATGATCTTGTTTTTGCACTTGGCATGGAAAAGTGAAAAGTCGAGGACGATGAATCTATTTGAGCTTTTATGATCCTTAAAGTTATTTTATGTCTTTACAAAATAAAATGTCAAAAGTTGAATAATGGTGTAGTCATAGTTTAATTTTATCATTGCGTGAGGACACGACAATTGCTTAGCATGGGGGAATTTGATATGAGTGTTTTTACTCATATCATTTGTAGCTTAAAACATTGAAATATTGCATTAAATGTACCAAATATGCCTTGGAAATGCTTGTTTCTTGTTTGAATGTGTGTAGGTACCAAGTTTACGAAAACCAACAAAAACCGACACGAGATTGATGAAAAAGATCGAGGAAGCCAAAAGTCAAGTCGATTCTATTTACGGACTCAAGTTTGAGGTCAAGTGGGTCCCACATAAGCTTATTGGGCCTAAAAGCCCAAAAATTGGAAAGTTAATACTTACTTGTGCTAAAAGCCCAACAATGGCCCAAGAAAAGAAAATTAAGGGACGAATGTTTGCAATTTGGGCTACAAGCCCAAAGTTGTTTACAAGAAATTAATAATGGACTCCAAGCCCATGAAGAATAAATAAAACGTGGGCGCTTGTTTTTACTCACTATCAGTCAACAATCCATCCATTTACCACACAAAATAAAAACGTCATTCTCCACGTTCACACTTATTCACAAATTTCGTTATCCCCAAAGTTCTCTTCTCACTCACCCAAAGTAAACCAGACACCTCTTTTTACCTTTTCACTATTCCTTCCAAACCCTAATTTATCTTTGTTAATAAATCACTAAATTAATAAAGGGTTTTTGTTCAATTCACTCGTGTGAATGCACACGAGAGAGGAATTAATTCCCCAAAGATTTCGGAAGGTTGGAGTGGAAGAATAATGAGACGTGGCAGCTATTTACTGGCAGTGATACATCATCCCCATCAAAGAGCCAATCATTACCTGCCAAGTCATCACCAAAGAAGCACAAAGCAGTCCACGCTGGCGATCCGAGTGAGAGAAGGATGATTTCAGCCTTAGGATCGTAACAGAAGAGAAAGAGAAAAAAGATGAGATGATCTAAGGGCCAGAAATCCATCTTCCTCAACAAACACCCTCTCGGGTTTGCCTATAAATGCTCATTTATTTTTCACTCAATGTATCCCTTTTTCTTTCTTTAATTTTATAGTATTAGATTTAGTTTAGAACTTTGTAATTTCTGTTTTTAATAGTGTAAAATGATTTGATTTGAGATTAATAAAAATGTTATTTTAAAGTTCATCTTGCGTTTTTACATTATTCTCTGTTAAAGTTTTTTTCAGGTAAAATCTTATCAATATTATAGAATGATAATCATATTAGCTTAAAAATTATAGCTATTGTGATTATTGAGTTTGAATTGGGGAAAAGTTTAATCCTACTGACTAAACTTAAAATAAGGTTACTGTTCCGTATAAAATCTTGTTCGAAGTGAAATTTATGTTCGGGGAAAGTTATGGTGTTTATTGGTTCGAAAATGGTGGATATTGGTTTAGTGTCGATCTAAATAAGACGGTTCAGCACCGTTCTTCTTCTCAACGGATTTCGTCTAATGGTTAGGATCGTTTTTATTCTTTCTAAGCTTTTAGTTTAAATTGATTTTTGCTTTTATTTTAGTTGAGATCTGTTTGAATTAATGGGTTTGAATCTTCTGGATTTGAATGATTAGTTAACATAAGTTGTTGTTATTAATTCCGTAATGTTTTATAGTAGCTACCGTGGTGTTTGGATTTCATCGTTTTCTTAGTTTTGTATTTAAGATGCCTTAAGTTCTGATTTATATTTGCGGTTTAGATGGTTAATCTAGTTAGATGCTTTTTTGGAACTTGTTTAGGGACTGAACTTACTGTGATAACCTGAATATGCCTACTAATCTGATGAATTAGACAAGTTTAGAAGTTTACTTTTCTTTGAACTTGATTAATTTTGTTTTTATAACTGATTGTGATATTTGAACCTAGCTAATGTAGGCTGATATACTGAAACTGATGCTAGGTAGATTTGCTTGTTACTGTATTTATATGCGTAGGTTATGTTTTCTTGTTTAAATCGCTGTAGCAGGATATGGAGTGTGCTATAGTTTGATTCGGATCTATTTAGTGTGATGCTTTATTCTTGCTGCAAGACATTGTTCTGTATAATCTGATAAATACCTGCTGTTTATTAATTGCTGATATTGTGATTGCACGTCATTGTTGCATTAGTTTCGCTTCCGTTTAAACGTTACCACTTTTTCTAGCTAATTCAGTATTAGGGGTGTGGTCGCCTTCGTTAATAGCTGGCGATTGTTATAGATCTTGTTTGCTTTAAGTGTTTTTGTAACTGATTACATTTGATATCGCTGCAATAGATTTTGACTATGTACCTCTTGACTTGCTGTGGAGTTTGTTTAGATATCTTTACGAATTCGAAGTACTGTAGCTTTTGATTTATTTTATGCTGAATGATTTTGATTGAATATTGTTTGAGTTGAATCAGTTGTGTATATTTTCACTCTGAATTATTGTTTCCTTATGATTTTCTTTACTGTTAGATTTTTGCTAAATTTTTGACTGTATCTTAGTTTCATAATTATATCTTAATCTGTCACGTGTGGAATAAATTGAGTAGTAATTTTTGTTCTGTACTGTTTATTTTAGTAGCTGTAGTATTGCGTTTTTTTTTCTGAACTGCATAATTATCAATGCCAAAATAAAATAATAAAAATCATCCAATTATGTCCATAGTGGGATTCGAACCCATGACCTCCTGGTCATGGGTCATACGTGTTATCCACTTCATCTAGCAACCTGTTTTGGTTTAATAACTGTCATAGTAATTTAAGTAGGTTAATCGAGGCTGTCAGTTTTTAAGTGCACATTAATACAAGTTTTTCCACATTTAAATAAATTGTATAAAGATTCAAAATAATAATTTCAAAACAAATAATAAATATATATTTTATTTTTAATTTTAAATTAGTATTATAAAATTAGCTTTCAAATAGATTTGTTTTAAAATAATTAGATTTTTACTTAAATTTGTTTTAAATAGATTTTTAATAGATTAATTAGTTTATAATTTTTAATAGTATAGTTTTTAATTAAATGGAGTTATTTTAAATAGTTTAAAAGTTAAATTTTTAATCAAATGTCTTTTAGATTTTAAGTCGAGTTACAATTTTTGCACTTTAGGTTTAAAATTTGTAGGATTAATATTAGTTTAAAAACCAACGACACATTCGAATCAATTGTCCAAATCAAAACGAAACGTCTCAAATTCACTTGATCTTCGTGTACAACGAACTTGGTTCACTCACGTGTTTAATCGTATCCGTCTTTGACTTATTTTTTGTTAATTACTTTTTCCTAAAGGTAATTGCCTAAATTTGTCTTATAACGTATATGTGTCTATCCACGACACATCACCTCCCTTAGGGGGAGATTGTTGGAAATACGCTTTTACGTATTTATAAAGGATCGGTCACTCCAAAGATATATTCTAGTATTGGGCTCGTGATCCATTTGTAAACTATATGGTCCATATAGCCCACATGTAGGGTGGGCTATATATAACCCCCTCCTAACATGCAAGGAGGGGGTTATATATAGCCCACCCTACATGTGGGCTATATGGACCATATAGTTTACAAATGGATCACGAGCCCAATACTAGAATATATCTTTGGAGTGACCGATCCTTTCTAAATACGTAAAAGCATATTTCCAACATCTTCCTTTTTCATCTTTTGGTCCTAAAACACAATAAAAACACAAACACGCATAATTCCGACATTTACGACATAATTACACGTTTTGGCTTGGTTATTATTCTAATTAAGTGGTAAAGGGATGAGTGTTTTCACACCTATCAAATCCCCTACAGTTGACCATTGCAATTCCCTCATGCAATGCATTAATTGCAAAGCATGTTTTACATTTTTCATCATAATTTCCCTACCCTGGCCTTTATTAAACATAAGACATTAAGATAGAAAATTATAAAATATTCAAAGGAAGAAAACAAGTAAAGAGATAAAAGACTTATATTGGGGTTTTGGATAGTCATGAATGTTTATCATCCTCAAGTTTCACGTTCCCCATACCAAGCTTAAAAACGAGATCATTATTATTATAAGTTAGCAAACTAACACAAACTCATGTGGCCCAATTATTCACTTAGACTCCCTTATTCCTAGGTGTATCTCTTATATTTTATTGTTGTCTTGAATGATCACGAGGATGCATTGTTTGACTTATTTCGATAGTTTATTTAGGCTGAAAATAAAGTGGGACGATTTAATCAATAGTTAAAGGACAAAATCTTTTAAAACTGCTTCTCGGGACCTCTTAAAGTTCATATCTTGGCATAACTCGCTTCACGATTTGAGACCTTTCTCGGACCGATATTTGGCAGCGACTTCATACTTCAAATCTTGAGAGACGTTCATGAAATAATGGTCTTCTCTTCATAATAGGAATTTCTTCACTTGAACTTTTTGAGAGATTCTTCATATTTGGACCATGACTTCTTCATTTTTCTCCAATCTTTATTTGGGATTTTGATATACAACGATCTGCCTCCTTTTAGGACTTGGATCTATTTATCCTCACACCTTGTTAGGGCCTTTTTGGATAGACTTCTCCATGATCTTTACGGGAGTATTTGCTTTTTGTCGTGTGTCTTGATCCTTCATATTGATTTTTGATAAATGATTCTTCACATCACTTGGGATCTTTAGCAACAAAATGTAGCCCTCATGCCTTGTTAGGGCCTTTTCGGACTCGCCAATCTTCGCATCCCGCTTCAATAAGTTATGCCTTGGCTATGAACTCTAATTAATACCGAGCAACTTTTAAACGATCTTGGGCTAAAATCCAAGTAACTTTCAAATCGTACAACTTTATTTATTGCAAATATATTTATTAACAAGCGATGGGAGAAAAAGCTTATAATCAACTCATATAAATTCATGAAAGAATACCAAACTTATAATTGATTCTATCATCTCTCGTTCTCCACAATTTAAAATCTCAAGAAATGAGACTCGTGGATGCTTAGCCAATCAAATCAAAGTTTTGGGTTTTCAAGTCATCTATAGGATCTTGCAACTTCTTAGACTCTTTCAAGTTTAGAATTCGCATTTTAAAGTTCCCTTGATAAACGACTTTCTAGGATCAATTATAGGAACTTGCGAAAAGTTCTTGTTCTTAACCCGTAAGAGTTAACACTTTCGCGTTTTAAAGTCCCCTATATAAAAGCCTAGCAAAACTTGACTTAAACACGTTAAGGATACTAGCTAGAGTAAACTTAGATAAGTGAACTTGGGTTGAGTCAAAAGATTCATGACTTTGAAAAATATATCAAAGAAATCTAAACTTATTAAAACCACTTTATTAAAATTTATTCTAGCAAAGAAAGTAAATGATGATAACAAAAAAAATACAACTAGGCCAAAATGGATCAAAAATTTTGAAAAATGTCAAAAAAATCAATTTTCCGGTTAAAATGAGGGCAAATTAATGGAAAAGGCCACTTAACTTCGATAGAAGTCCCCCATACACTTGATATAAACATTGTCCTCAATGTTTAAGCATGTGGGAGTAAACTCCCCTAAACTTAGGACATTGTGCACGTTGTTTAAATCTTGCTAAGGAAGAGACAACTAAAGTGATTCCTATTTCAATCATAAATGATAAAATAATTAATCTAAAGAGTTTAGGATAGAACCGGGAAGACGGAGACACGGGATCACGGTTCGTCAAAAGTCATCAAGAATGGATCTTTGAAAGCTCGAATCCCTGTAACTGATAAGAAAGAAAACAACAAACACATACTAGGGTCTCCCCCTACACTTATTATAAAAACAGATAAAGATAGATAGATAATCAGGTTGCCTCCCAAAAAGCGCTTGTTTTTGTTAACCGAGTTACGAGCCTGACTCGTCCCCGAATTAAATGGTCCATGGGGAAGCCTCAAATGTAATACCGAGATCGAAGACCTTGTCCTCGTTCCCGGAGGACATTAATAAAGGAGAGACCGGAGGATAAGTCTTAAAGGGTAGAAAAGTCCTCTCAACATACGAAAAGTATGTGAGGTAGTGATCCACGGGAGGTGGGGTGTGTAAAGGAATCACAATGTCATCCCAAAAGACATATGATTATCACTGAGCGACAAAGCCGTAAAGGTTTCAATCATGGAATGGTCAATGTCACCCCCGGGTCAAAGCACTCATCCTCCGTAATGGTGTCTAAAGGAGTGGATGAAAGGTGCTCGGGAGGGAGACTTGGGACAATATGTTCATGCAGCAAATTATCAAAAAGAATATCCCCCTCCATGTCATCATCATCAATACCCGGAGGTATTGAGAGAATGTCGATTTCCTCCATAGCTGTATCATTATTCTCAACTAAAGTAATAGATGGAGGTAAAGACTCGAAAATAGGAGCAGAATTCAACGCTTCAATTTTAGCAATAAGAAGATGAACTTTCAGTAAATTGTCGCGAAGAATAACGTCTTACACCTCATCTACAAGACCAAGTTCAGTGGTGAACTTCTCGTAAGTCGGAGAGAATAAATCAACATTGTCCTCATCTCCCGGAGGAAATGGGGAGAGATGAGAAATTTCAAAAGTGAAATTCTCATAGCATCGAGAAAAATCATCATCATTAAGATCGACCTCTTCCGTAAGCTCCACAAAATTCGGTGCATCACAAACCTCATCAAAGAATTTATCAAGACCAAAATCACTAATCTCACTCGATATATCACTATCCTTAGACGCATTAGGGATATCAAGAGTAGGAGTAGTAATCTCAGAAGATGGGTTGAGATCATAGATATCATCCTCGTCATCATCATAATAGTAGTATGGACGCACAAGAGGAGGAGTATAAGCACTAAGATTAGATACTTGCTCTTGTCGGCTTTCGTCATGCAAGCTAGCTTGGAGTCGATTTAATCTCTCTATAATTTCAGCCATACTAATGAGTTGTTGCTCAAAACTAATTTTCTGAGAGGGATGATGATCGAAGGTAGGTTGTGGGGGCTCAAAATTTTGAAAACCGTAATTATAGCACGGATGTGGCTCATAGTAATTAATCGATTGAGAAGAATTAGAACGCGGATTTGGTTCATAATAATCCATTGGTGAAGAAAAATGAGGACATGGATTTGGCTCATAATAATTCATTGGCTGACAATAAGAAGTATCGTAAGGGCCCCCATAATGATTGCAACACGGGTATTGAGAGAAACCCGGTGCATTTTGTTGATATGGATCGTCATATATGGGAGAGGGTGAAATAGTGTCATTAGAAGAGAAGAATGAATTGAAGTATGAATTGATCGAATTACACGATAGACAATGGCCAAATTCGTAATTAGGGATATCCATTCCACACCGTTCACATGAACACCATTGAAAGGATTGACTACCAGAAGATGGTCTTCCACACCCTACACAGTCAACAAACGAATGCATTAAGAACAATATATAAGCAAGAAGAATATTTTTGGTGCAAAACTTTCGAAAAAGAAATGCTTTTATGATTTTTCAAATGTTTTTGGATTTTTGAAATTTTTATTTTTATGGATTTTTGAAAATTTTTGACACGAAAAATAACGTTCACGAGTGAACGGATCCCAAAATCCAACGCGTCTCTCACAAAAAACCGTTAATCTTCACGAAAAGAGCCGGCAGCGGCGCCATTTAATACAAGGTTTTTGCCAATTATAAAAATTTGTTCGTCTCGATTCAATTCGAATTGATTATTGGTTATTAGTGCAACTCAGTCATTCTTGGTGAAAAATAAAATGGTTTGGTTATCTATTCTACTTAAAAGGTAAATGCGCAAAATAATAACAATAAGCTAAAAGCAATTAACTAATAAAAACAAAACAATATAAATAATAAAACGTGAATTTAAAACGAAACAATTAATAAAAATAAAACTAAAAGAAGAAATTAACTATCGACTCGAAAATAAAGTTTACTTAATGAAAAAGGAGAGAATAAAACTAAAATGGTACTTTAAAGCTAAACGAGGCAAAACCTAAAGCGGGTACTAAATAAAAGATAAAACTTGAACTTTACGAAAAAATATTAATTTTAAAATTAGACGAAAAATTCAACTAAAAATACGTAACTTTCAAAATTAAAATCGGAACAACTTTCAGATTAAACTAAACAATTACGGAAAAAAAATAATAAATAAACAAGCTAGCAACCTACTAGCTTAATTTGGCGCCAAAAGGAAGCAAGCTTCCAAGCAGCCATGTGAATATATTTTTAGGAATGTTTGATTCTTCGAAATAATTGTTTTTCGGAATACATGTTTCTTCAGAAAACATGTTTCTTATGAATACTTGTTTTTCGGAGTTTTTAACTTTTTAGATAAATGAATTATTTCGGAAAAATCAACTTTTTCAGAGAAATGAATTATTTAGGAAAAATCAATTTTTTCAGAATAGTGACTAAATTCAGAGAAAAGATATTTTTCGGAATAAACAATTTCAGATAAAAGGGAATCTTCAGAATAAAAGGTAATTTCAGAGAAAAATAATTTCAGAAAAAAATAATTTCAGAAAAAAAGAAATCTTCGGAATTTAAAACCCTAATCCGAGAATATGAAAACTCAGATAGACAGATACAATAACATTAAAAATTCATGAAATAAGCTAAAAATAAGCACAAATCAAATAAGCAATTAACTAAAACTTAATCTAAAACACTTTTAAGAAAAGCTAATTTAACAACAAATCAAAAATTTTAAAAACACTAATTAATCTAAATAATAAAAATCAACTTTTAATAAAATAAACTAATAAAAACACTTAATTAAAAATAAGCAAAATCAAACAATAAGCATCAAACACCATAAGTTATCAAAATCAAACACATAAAAACCCATAAACATAATCAACCAAACTCATCAATAAATCAATAAACATCAAGATTAAGCAACTACATGATCATCTAAATCAACACAAGATAAATAATAAAGAAAGAAAGAATGAGAATGATTAATTGAAAAGCTTGATTAAAAGTATATGATTCAACAATTAAAACATAAAAATTAAAGATTCTACATATTAATCTAGAGAGAGAAAGTGAAAACTAGAGAGAGAAAGTAAATCTACACTACTCCTAATCTAAACTAACTAACCACCTCCTAATGACACATTAGGAGGGTATTTATAGGAGGAGTAAAATGTTGGTGCTTTCTTCCTTCTTTCTTCTTGTCTTGACTCGATTTAAATTCTTTGTCTTTCTCGATGTCGTCTCGGGATTTGTCGATATAATTTGAACTCGTCTTATAATTTTCTTCTTTAATTAGACTTGGTTCTTCGACTTCATTAAACTTCCGTCTTTAGACTTTTTCTTCGATAAATCTTCAGAATAGGCCTTGGACTTCCGTTCTTTTTGCACTCTTGATTTTTTGACTTCGTCTTTTCTCGTTTTCTTCGATAAAAGCCCGTGAAAGCCCGTGTTTTCTTCCCTTTTCATCTTTTGGTCCTAAAACACAATTAAAACACAAACCACGCATAATTTCGATATTTACGACATAAAATACACGTTTTGGCTTGGTTATTATTATAATTAAGTGGTAAAGGGATGGGTGTTTTCACACCTATCAGTCATCGAAAGGTTCAGATGTGTAATAATTCATAACAAAACCCGTGGCCATTCTTTGTGAGTGAGTTTCGAGGTTAGGTTATGATAAGTTATTACTCAACTTAGTTTTTTATGAGTCTTCCTCGATGATGGGAAGGATTTGTGTGATTGGGTAATTGCCTATTTAGAACCGAATACTATATAATTATCCTACTTAAAACCACGAGTTTCTTACTTGATATACGTCTACGGTCGCTTTATCGCATATCGACACTTAAGTTCTTCAATCCGGTACTTTCGAAAACGTATACTTATGAAAGACGCCTTATTTGCAACTCATGCTCTTTGCTTTTGGTAATTTTGGATATTATCGTTTAGAGATTTTAACGATTATGAATTGGGTATTTTGCCAGTGACACTTAAGTAGGATGATTTATGAAGTCTTTATTGAAATGGATTGGGACACCTTGCATTTGAATAAAGAAATCATAAATCGCCGAACCATAAGTTTATAATAACATATTCGCATAGATTAGCACGCTTCTGTATGCAAATATGAGATTACAAATGAGTGGGCTTAAGGATAACCGACGTGACCCTGTATATTTATAATATTGATTCAGTATTCCAGTTTGGAGTGTATTTCTTTCGACTCAGGATTCGTCCATACGAATTTATCGTAGTTCGTCTTGTTAGCGTATCATTATGACGTTTTGACGAGTGAGTCTTTAAGCTTCGTTTGATTCGCGAATTGTTACGTGAATATTTTCTGAATATATACTGACCGACGTGAACCTAACGGGCTGGTGGTGGTGAACCCTTGTTGACTTTTAAGAATTGGCGATTTTTCTAGGCTTTTCGCTTCGAATTGTTTTCTTTCATCGTTCTATGAACGATCGCCGATTTGTCAGATTGACATGTAGAACCGCTCGGATATATTCCAATACTATTACATACCTAATTAACTATTGGTCGATAACACGATTTTAAAAGTTTGGACATAATTATCTGTGAGTAGATCTAAGTATATATTCAATATGACACTGCGGTAGAACCTTAAAATCTTTTTCTCTAAACTTTTTAATTGGGTAACAACGACTGAGTTCGAAGACAAACTCAAAATACCATGGACTGAATGTCACAACCGATAATTTTCCAGGCTTTAAATAAAAATAAGTTATGTTATTTATTAATCAAAAATCATTTTCGAGAGATATTAAAAATTTTTGATTCAAAAACGGGAACTTATTTTGCATATTGTAAAAGACCGCGCAAGATCTAAGAACTGAAGTGATACAAATCAAATTTATATTTGGTTATTCAGAAATATTTGATAAAATAATTTATTAAATTATCTAATACTTTCATTTAATTTTAATAATGTATGTTGAAAACAAGAACATTCGAATTTAATTATAGTCTCTTTGAACGCAAACTATTCGAGATAACCGATAAATAGTAACTATTTTAAATAAAATTATATATAATGATTACGAAACATTTATCGAATAAATAATATAAATTATTGAAAAAATCATTTTAAAATCAAAGGTGCGATTTTTGGAAACCGAATCAATTTTTGTAAAAAGACGCATGAGCACGAACCATGTATTAACAAAAGTTATAAGAAAATTTCATTTTTAGTCCCTATACTACTAGAAACCTTTCATTTTATTTTATTAAAGTCTTATTAGTAAATATATGTAAAAATTAGGGTTAGGTCTCATATTACTCAAACCCTAGCCACCAACAAAACACACACTACTCTCTCCTTAAAGTTTATGGCGCCACCCTTCCTTATCCGGCTGCCGGAATATTTTTCGGCCACCAATCTACCACCACAGAAAACCACTAAACGGGTCGATCTATTCATACCGCTTTTTTAAACTACCGCCTTACGGCCTGAGCCGTCGTGGTCAGCCACTCCAGCCACCAACCCGTCGTCATCCACTACACTAGCTGCCGCCATCCTCGTCGGCCGCCACTGCCGAACTCACTGCGCCACCACCAGCCTACCCCACCATAAGTCACGGCCACCTCTACACAACATCGCAACCACCATACTAGATCCACCATCGAAATCCACCAACTACTACCGTGGTCGTTAGCCACGTGCAATAACAGATCCACCTCCAACAGACCCGTCGTGGTAGTAAACCACCAGGTCCGTCTCGTTCCACTTGATCAATACCAGCCGCTACCGGATCTACACGAGTCTAACCCACCAGCATGTGTTTGTTTTATATTCATGGACACCAAAACCACTACTGTGGTGTTCGGGTTGTTGTTACGTCGAGTGATAGTCAACACGTACAGTGGGCTTGGAATTTGTCATGATCATCAAGGGATTCGTTTCGATTGTAGATCCGTGTACATCACCACCAGATTTACATACCTTTGTTGGGAGGGTTGTTTTAGTTATATTCAGCCATCGTCAGGGGTGTTTGTTTCGGCAGAAAGACCAGCCAGGGAGTGTTTGCAGCTGATGTTAACCCATGGTGTGTTTGGGCTTATGGAATCGAGTTATGGGGATGTTTGGGTGAGCTGAAAAGCTTTAAGGGGTTGTTTGGGGTTAACAGTAGGCGTAAAGGGGCGTTTGGGATTGCAGTTTTGCATTAACGGAACGTTTGGGACTGCTGTTAAGTAGTAAGGGTGCTTTTTGGCTTGCAAAATGTTTAAAGGGGCGTTTTGGTTTCTGTTTAATAGTATCGGGTGTGTTTGGACGCGGGATGTCAAGAGTTTAGAGTGCCGGGCACGAATTTAACTCATGGTTCGTTGTGGTTTAATTAGGCTAACAAAACTATCTAACTTTATTAACTATAAAATGGACTAAATAGTGGTATGAAATGGTTAAATAAATATGTTGAACACGATCGTTATTGCGAGAGCTAAAAATAATTATATGTTTAATTATGTGTTTACATTGCTCAAATCGGGCGTTTTACTTTTAAATTATAACACATAGGTTGTGTTTGGTTTTATCTAGTTATGGTGATCATTTAGTCTAAATGGATATATGTTAAAACGCGACTAGTGTAACGTAGATGGTTTGGAAAATGGAAAATATTGAGAATTGGTAAATATGGAAAACGTCGTATAAAGGAATATGTCAATAAAATGCTATACTCTACATTTTTTTGCTACTATAATCGTAGACCAATAAAACGAATCAATATTATTATATTTGTAAACCGATAAAATAAATAAATACTATTATAATTGTAAATCGATAAAATAAATAAATACTATTATATGAGTAAACCGATGAAATAAATGGGTTCTATTGTATTGATTAACCGATTAAAGTTATACTTTTACTTAAAGTGACAATTATTAATAAAGTGGTGATTTGCTTAAAATTTGTCAAACTATGTTGTCTAGTTATTTTTATCACGATCTTTATACGGTAACTACAAAATAAATATATATTTTGGTTTATTTTGTATAATTGTTATCTCTATTATATAATTCAACATAAGAATTATATAATCGTCTGGTTATACGTAATGTGTACGAAATACATTACATACTTGGTGTGTGTGCCTAATTTATTCATTTTATTTAACCAACCATCGAACTATTATAATTTGGAACTTAAATATTTATCCACGGGTCACGTTGATCTACATATCTATCGAGAACTCAAATACACAATTTTAAGTTATTGAATTTAGCCGATTAGTTAAACCACAACACCATGGCATAGTCGTATCGATTTCCGTTTAAGCGGAGCTTATTATTAGTATCACTAGCATTTTCTCTACATCGTCAAGGTGAGTACCACACCTTTTATTGCTTTAAATCGAATTATAAATGTTTTATAATTGCTCTTTGGGGGAGATACATGCTTGGTCAGAAATTACTTATAAACTTGCTTGGTTGTTTGAAACTGATATTAAACTTGTTTGGTTGTCAATAACTGTTATAAACTATTTGATTGTCATAAGATAATTTTAAGCTTACTTAGTTGGTCATGAACTATCTTTAGACTGGTTTAATTGTTACGTGCTGAGTGATCAACTACTCGAATTGTTATAATTATAAAATCTGATACTAAAACTTCTAGTGTGAGTTGCATAGCCCAAAACTTTAACTACTTTTCACTGGCTCTTGGTAGAGACAATGGTTGCAAGAATGAACACAAGTGAATGTACTCGTTTATGTATTGGTCTAAGTCCCGCTTTAACCCAATTACTTTGGCCCATTATCATGAACCGTTAATTTCCGACCGGATGACCAGTCGAAAGCGCGAATGTTATGGATAGATCTATCGGGGTTGACGCCCCTGCCCGGCTTGGTCCAACAGAGGACAAGCGGACACAGTTTCATTTGAGTATGTGGACGGATGTCATGGGTTAGGCATCTATAGGGGCTGCAATATGTGATTATACTACCGGTGTTGTTAACGCTTCGGTTTCATGAGCTTAGACAATAATAAATGCTTCTTATGGTGACATTGTATTTGATATTGTCATCTGTGAGAACCCGTACTTTCCCAACATTATTTTATTCTTTTTATTCGTGCTTCTTGAATTTTTCCAACGTATTACGTTTTCTTGTATTGCTATATGTAAATCCTGAGATTTTTAAATTATATCTTTTTTAAGTATTTTTCTAATCATCGATAAATACTTTGCATGGAATTATAAAATTTTTATTTTATTTTTCCATATTTAATTTAAATCAAAGTTTTTTTTATTTAAAATCACCCGCGTGCGTTTTACAACGATTTTATTCAAAATCAATGTACAACGAGAATTCCTAGTGATCGCGATACCGACGGATGCCCCAAATATTACGTTTATTTATCGATTGTTTCGATAATTAATATTTTCGACGATTTCGTTTTAATTACGTATTAAGTCATGTCGAGAAATCGTATAATCATTTTTATGATGCATTATAACTTTTGAAAAGTATTTTTACGAAACCCGAGCCCCGTAAATATTTTCAATATTTACCAATAACTATTTTCTACCCTTTAAAACTATTAATTGTTTTTAAGTCCACAAGTTTCAAAGTTGGCAAAACTAACCCTCCACTTAACTAGCACTATATAAATCATTTTTTTACTTCCATTACAACATACACTTTCATTTTTAACAAAAAAAACACATCCTCCCTCCCCTTCATTTCTCTCTGCCACCACCACCACATAAACACCCCTAAAACCTTGATTTTTAACATGAATCTCTTAAAACAAATTAAAGACCCATGTTCTAAATCTTGTGGTGATTCTATTGATAACAAAATCACCCACATGCATCAAGATTTCAAGAACTTTTGATTTCATGATTGTATGATGTTGTAATCATCTTGCATATGTTATATTTGGTAAGATTATCATGTTTTGATCCTTAAAAGTCTTGTTTTTAATCTTTGATTTTTGTTAGATTTTTCATACAAGTGTTTTTAGTAGTGTTTGGTTGATGGGTATGATAGTATAGTGATCCTAGGGGTATGGGAATGATTGGTTTTGAGTGAAAAATAGATTTGTCATGTTTTCTAAAAAGTAATTTGGGACAGCAGCTTTAAACAGATTTTTTTTCGTGGGTTTAAGGTCTGTGAAAGACTGAGATTATTTGAAATTGTTGTAGAGTTTTCCGAGACGGTCGTTTTGGTATAAGATAGAGCTTATAACTCATTACGAGTCAAAAGTTATGCTAGATTTAGTTTTCGTGTACCGGGAGACGCAAGTCGGCACAATCCGAAATTGTGGCTGATTTTGGGTCGACTCTCGGGGACTTTAGGCTTGGTTAGATAGTTGATACTACTGATTTTCAAAGTTTACAAACTGAGTTTGATGAGTCTAGTAGTGGTTTCAAAAGACGGATTGTCGGGTTAGTACTTTTAAAGTGGTCCAAACGGTTTTACAAAACAAGTGTACAAATCTGTCCTAAAATTTGGAGTCGAGTAAAGCGTCGAGCTGATGCATTTTAAAGTGTGAACTTTGGCTCAAATTTTGGTGAGGTATTATACAGGTTATAAGTGACCTTGACACAAATTTTCATGTAAAACGGACAAGTCTAGATAGGGTAGATCGGTGTGTACATTCGGGGTGTACTTGCACGTAGTTCAATGCTTGTGTTGCGTGAGTTTGAGTGTTCACCATCGGACATGGTGAATTACTCAAGTGCTTAGTCATTATATAAATGACTTAGCTACTGGTCCAAATAAGGGTAAAGGATAGTTTGACTTGCGTTGACTTGGCGTCGTATGACGAGTCATTTTCAAGTGTTCAAGTGTTTTAACGAGTAACGTTGGATAAATGGGTAGTATGAATTCATTTGATTCGTGCTAATGGTTTTGAAACGTGTATACTTTGAAAACATTTGAGTCATGTTATATTTGGTATATATATCGATATTGAGTTCGAGTCTTAACGCGCGCCTTATTGTGATAGGTTGCGGTTTTCGTGTTTTCCCCGGGCATCCATATCGTCGGTGATCGTCTCACTACATTGTTTTTACTCAGTTGCTGAGTACCGTGATTGACTTAACACGTGGCTAAGGGCCACGAAATTTTTAAGGATCAAGGAGGAGGAATTATTTAATTTGCGTGTTTGGATTAATTCCTACTTGTTATGAAGGTATAGTCACTCCTAGCATTTTAGTTTTGATGTTACTTGTACTTTGATTCTTTTTATTCATGAATTTTGAATTCCTTGGGAGAAAACCACTGAGATTATAGATACTTAGGGCATATTAGGACTTAGGACACTTGCGTGGCGATTTGGTATAGCCTAAGTGTTGCTTGATTGAGGTTAGGTAGCTAAATGGAGTTGTTTTTGTAGTATGGAAATCACCACAGAAACAAACAGGTCATGACAAAATTTTCTTAAACATATGACCTTGTTTTTATTTGAAAAATGGATACCCACTGATGTGATTAGTATGTGTTGAGTTGGATGGAAACGGGAAGTGTCCGGATGAGTCCGAAACGGTCGTTTTACTAAACTAGGTCAAATCTGAATGTTATGCTTAAAACGTGGGTAAATTGACTTGGGTAAAAAGGATTAATTTATGATTTTATGACTTTTTACAGTAGCTACAAATATAATAAAACTTCTCTTTTTGGTTTCGTGTCAAAATCTTTTACCGATTGGAGATTTCTGTGATGCTTCTAAAAGACTGGTTTTAGTACAAACTGTCAGAAATTTATTATATCTTTTGGGCAACTTTATGTTATAAATCATGATGAAATAATATATCTTTCCGCATATAAAACTCTGGGACCTATGTTTAAAACTCTGATCATTTATGATGTGATATATATGCTTTTATTACGTCAGCTTTGTGTCAACTGTAATTCATTGTTTCTTGTACTATGACGTGTTACCCCCTCGTTGCCTAGTTGTTCCATGTCAGATTTTGGGGGTCTCACAGATTGGTATCAGAGCGATGGTTATAGGGAACTGAGTCGTTTTTCAAAACTTAGTCTATAACCGAAAGTTCAAATATTTTATTGTTTCTAAGTGTCAAACACAGAATTTGCCATTGCTGCTCGATATCTTCGCGGGTAACTCTCTAATCCTTATTATTTACTTTTAATTATCGTTGTTGTATTTCATCTCTTGATTACATTTTGAAATATTACTTTACGCTAATGACGATAATTACTATGTCTTTTCAAAGCCTATGTGCTTCATGAATTATCATTGAATGTTACTGTGATTACATCTGCCTATACTATATTTCTTGAATTCTTGTTCTTGTGAATTGATCTTATTGCAATGATATTATATCGTTATGACGTTACATACTTGTATTCAGAGCGCGTATGCTGCCGACTTTTCATACTCATTTTTCTGAGTACTATTGCTATTTCATTTATGCTTGATACGACTGACTTTATATGCTCGTTCGGTTTGAACCGTCTGTTTTTCTTGACTCGTTGATACGTGTTGTGCATACTATCGCGATACCATTGTTCGGGATTGAATAAGTGTTGTTTTCGATGAACTTCTGATTTTCATTCTACTACCGTGTGTGTTGCTTTCATTGTTTATTTCCCTTAAAATATCTACTTAGATACGCAGATTTTCTTTCTGACCATTCATAATTGAATGTCTAGTCTATAGACCATTGTGTAGCTCAATGTGTCTCCCAGAAAGACTAAAGGACATCGTGTGAGTCTCACATCTCGAAGAATTCGTTGAATCAGTGCTGAATAATATTGTTGGTTTTCATAATCTTGATTTACCCTTACGCCACCGTTTTACGCGACACTTGTACATGGATTACATCTTACTTCATTGACCATTCTACGTTTCGATTTCAACTTAGAACATCCGTTGTACCTTGAACACATTATCGTCATTTATTATGTGATGATCGTTTGGAATACGATCCTACTTGTATCCTCCCTTTTCATTGAACCTCTTTGCTCCAGGAATGCCACTTGTTATTGTCCCGTTTCTTTCTCGATATATCTTGTGATTTTTGGAAACCATGCCACCAAGAGACCTTTCTGCATTGCAATCTTGCAGCCGAAGACACGGATGATATGCATCGTTTTTTTTATGTCTCCGATTATCGTTGGCATTCTTGAACCATTTCTATACTGTGTTTTCTTTACATGACTAATTATACAGTTTACCTTCTTTCATCTTTATGGAATCCACAAGTCCCATGTGTACATTAATTTTGAGTTATCATGAAATTTGGATTTAATTTCAAGCTGTGTCGAAAAATATACTTTGTACAGAAACTTTATAGGAAGTTTAACAGTGTCGAGAAAATATTTTTATAACTTTAGACATAAAAATATATATATTTCTACATGTTGAGACGTCCATTTAGGACATAAAATTTGACCAGTAAACTTTAAAATCGAGCAAGTTACGCTCATTTGAGATTGTAAAATCTAAGAAGTTATTTTCTGAATAATGCTAAAATATCATTTTGTTAACAGATTTAATGCTAGGGCATCTTCGTCCATTTTTTATTCCGTTTCAAGTCTCGGATAAAACTAGAAAGTTGTTCAAAACATTGTTTTACATCGAAATGCATTAGACTTTGAGTCTTAGAATATCGTTTAGTGAGTTAATTGGTCTAGTCAAACCCAAAGGTCAAAACTAATAAAAGTTAAAAACATGGATTGAAGCGTTTTTGAGTTCGTTGAGCTCGTAAAACTTTAACTAATGATATTTTGCAAACTAAAAACAATGATTGCGTTTGAAAAGAATAGAATAGCAACTTTGAGTTCGGTCATACTTGTACCTAGATCTTGAACTTTTGAAATTCGATAACTTCCTAATATAGAAGCTTTTCGAAGTGATTGTACTATTTGTTAACTGATACCCTACTTTCTTAAAAGTATATTTTTGTCAAATAAATTACGATGTGCACATACGGATTCCTTATTACTTCTTTTATTTATGACTTATTTTTCATTCCATTGTCTTTCTTTGCTTCTATCGTACCACTGATTTGGACCGAGATTTGAAGATCTTTCTTTCATATCGTTTGTTATCATCTTGACACGTGTCTCCTGACGATTTCGGCTAAACCTCTTGAAACCTAATCACCTTGTAACCATTTTATTGGTTGTCTTGAACTACTCCTTATTTCCCTCTTGTAACCCACTCGCTACTTTATAAACTATTGTCATGTTACCGTACAACTCAAACTTGTCTTGTTTGCGAATCATTTTACAAAAGGTTTCATTTGGGCTTTCTTAAATAGTTGACTGCTATCTTATAAAATTAACTTATATTAATTTTACAATGTATTTTCACAAATTGTTCTAATACGGTCTTATAAAGAACCCTTGTAACTATACGAATTGTCGATTTAAAACAGTTAGCCAGTAACTTATTAGCAAATAGTTTCATAAACAATTTTGATTTCTGTTTTTACAAATGGCATTATATATATATTTTAAATAATATGACCTGTAATACTGGTTTGACGAAGATGAGCATCGCATTGCTAGTCCTAAATTATGCATGGCCTGATCACCTATGCTTAATTTAGAAGGAGCCATGCAAGACCAAATAGTAGTCGCCTTAAATATTTAACCTAGAATCAACTTTTTAGTTATGTTGCTTAAAATGTTTGATAAAATAAAGTTTTGAAAAATTTTACATTTTATGCGAGTAGCAACAGTTTGCAACATACACATATGAACCATTATCTTTTCTTGAACTAAGTACATGCCTCGAGCACATATTTCCTTACTCAACGACCTTTGTTTTACCTGTTACCTCATCATCCTCATGGTACGATTTTCGTTACCATTTGCCTAAATTCTTACCATTGATACCCAACTTGAAAGTTCCAACGTTGCTATGCTCCTACATCGATTGACCATCTCTATCTATTTTGGTAGACCTTCGAAACGTCTCTGGATGCGATTAGTGATTTATGACTGGACGTGAACGATGATTACGTGTAATTGCCATGATATGTGTTAAGATACTATCGTCTTGAAATTTCATTCGTGTGAATCATGTGTTGATTTCGCCTTTCATTGCTAATGTTGTTCATCTTACTGGAACTTCTCTCAATTGACTTCTTAAGATTTTTCTTTGATTCGAAAATTCGTTGTGTGGCTTTTCCCTTTCGATCATACTTCGACCACCGAGAACTTAATAAGCCGTTATTGGTGACGCCAACCGCACTCGTGAATTAATCTTGCTATAATCCTTGTTTATTATTATTTTTATTATTGACGTGACTATTCTACCACGTTTGTTAAGAATTGATACGACTTCCGTCTTATTCCTTTGTATTGCTCGCATACAGATTGTTGACCTTTATATGATTCACATTCGTTGCTGTCTTGTCACCTTTTGAAAACCAGAAACTGTTACGTGTTTATCGTTTGATATCTTAAACACTTTCTTAAATTTCTAAAAAAAAATTATTATTAATTTTTAAGAACATTTTATACATTTTATCAAATGTTTAAATTACCAAAATAACTGTTTCAAGTTAAGTATCGGATCTATATATCCTCTTTGGTAAATTTACCTAATGTTTCAAAAGATATCAAGCTGTATCTTTTAAAGTATTTGATTATATCATACTTTATTGTCAACCTAATGAAATTATTTAAATTAATTTATAATTTCTAACAATGATTCAAAATAACTTGGAAAAAAAAATCTGAATTTTCTCTAATGGTGACGATAAACCCGAGTTTTAACGATAATTTAATACAGTCATCCAAAAGTTCTTAAGCCGATCACGATAACTATCTTGAACTGTTCTACTTTTGCTTTGAAAATCCTGATCAAGAAAAAGATATAGCAACAGCTTACTCCCTAAATATAGATAGTTTGATTTTAAATCACTACACCTTGTGAAATTTTCTTTTAATCAAGGAAATACATAAACTGAGTTTTAAAGTAATACCAAAATCCTAGACAACTGATTGTGACAACTTGTATTTTAAACGATCATATGTTATTCATTTTTCCCTTCTATTTCTCTTGTAAATAGATTCTTACGTTTTAAGATTTTCACGTTTTATAGTTGCACGATTTGCGACCCCTTGTTGATTTACAATCTTGGTTCATTTTATCGCACTTTGCCTGTTTAAGCGATTCTTGTGTTCATTCTTGTTAGTTTATCGCACGTATTTCCAACAACTCTATCTCTCAATGTATCTCCGTATTGAAAGATCGTTATCCTAATCCAAGACTGAAAAGTTATACGAAAAGCAGTTAAGAAACTGAAGCATAGTGAATTCTAACTGTTAAGATTCGTCATGGTACGGAAGTTTACCTGGGAAGCAATGAATTTTGTTCTACACTTTGTACCTCCTCTTGTTTGCATCTTCTACTGTTTTCAGGAGAACTCTGGGGACCAGAGTTCCTTTAGGGGGGAAGATTGTGAGAACCCGTACTTTCCCAACATTATTTTATTCTTTTTATTCGTGCTTCTTGAATTTTTCCAACATATTACGTTTTCTTGTATTGCTATATGTAAATCCTGAGATTTTTAAATTATATCTTTTTTAAGTATTTTTCTGATCATCGATAAATACTTTGCATGGAATTATAAAATTTTTATTTTATTTTTCCATATTTAATTTAAATCAAAGTTTTTTTATTTAAAATCACCCGCGTGCGTTTTACAACGATTTTATTCAAAATCAATGTACAACGAGAATTCCTATTGATCGCGATACCGACGGATGCCCAAAATATTACGTTTATTTATCGATTGTTTCGATAATTAATATTTTCGACGATTTCGTTTTAATTACGTATTAAGTCGTGTCGAGAAATCGGATAATCATTTTTATGATGCATTATAACTTTTGAAAAGTATTTTTACGAAACCCAAGCCCCGTAAATATTTTCAATATTTACCAATAACCATTTTCTACCCTTTAAAACTATTAATTGTTTTTAAGTCCACAAGTTTCAAAGTTGGCAAAACTAACCCTCCACTTAACTAGCACTATATAAATCATTTTTTTTACTTCCATTACAACATACACTTTCATTTAAAAAAAAAAAAAAAACACATCCTCCCTCCCCTTCATTTCTCTCTGCCACCACCACCACATAAACACCCCTAAAACCTTGATTATTAACATGGATCTCTTAAAACAAATTAAAGACCCATGTTCTAAATCTTGTGGTGATTCTATTGATAACAAAATCACCCACATGCATCAAGATTTCAAGAACTTTTGATTTCATGATTGTATGATGTTGTAATCATCTTGCATATGTTATATTTGGTAAGATTATCATGTTTTGATCCTTAAAAGTCTTGTTTTTAATCTTTGATTTTTGTTAGATTTTTCATACAAGTGTTTTTAGGAGTGTTTGGTTGATGGGTATGATAGTATAGTGATCCTAGGGGTATGGGAATGATTGGTTTTGAGTGAAAAATAGATTTGTCATGTTTTCTAAAAAGCTAATTTGGGACAGCAGCTTTAAACAGATTTTTTCGTGGGTTTAAGGTCTGTGAAAGACTGAGATTATTTGAAACTGTTGTAGAGTTTTCCGAGACGGTCGTTTTGGTACAAGATAGAGCTTATAACTCATTACCAGTCAAAATTTATGCTAGTTTTAGTTTTCGTGTACCGGGAGACGCAAGTCGGCACAATCCGAAATTGTGGCTGATTTTGGGTCGACTCTCGGGGACTTTAGGCTTGGTTTGATAGTTGATACTACTGATTTTCAAAGTTTACAAACTGAGTTTGATGAGTCTAGTAGTGGTTTCAAAAGACGGATTGTCGGGTTAGTACTTTTAAAGTGGTCCAAACGGTTTTACAAAACAAGTGTACAAATCTGTCCTAAAATTTGGAGTCGAGTAAAGCGTCGAGCTGATGGATTTTAAAGTGTGAACTTTGGCTCAAATTTTGGTGAGGTATTATACAGGTTATAAGTGACCTTGACACCAATTTTCATGTAAAACGGACAAGTCTAGATAGGGTAGATAGGTGTGTACATTCGAGGTGTACTTGCTGATTTTTATTTTGGACACGTAGTTTAATGCTTGTGTTGCGTGAGTTTGAGTGTTCACCATCGGACATGGTGACTTACTCAAGTGCTTAGTCATTATATAAATGACTTAGCTACTGGTCCAAATAAGGGTAAAGGATAGTTTGACTTGCGTTGACTTGGCGTCGTATGACGAGTCATTTTCAAGTGTTCAAGTGTTTTAACGAGTAACGTTGGATAAATGGGTAGTATGAATTCATTTGATTCGTGTCAATGGTTTTGAAACGTGTATACTTTGAAAACATTTGAGTCATGTTATATTTGGTATATATATCGATATTGAGTTCGAGTCTTAACGCGCGCCTTATTGTGATAGGTTGCGGTTTTCGTGTTTTCCCCGGGCATCCATATCGTCGGTGATCGTCTCACTACATTGTTTTTACTCAGTTGCTGAGTACCGTGATTGACTTAACACGTGGCTAAGGGCCACGAAATTTCTAAGGATCAAGGAGGAGGAATTATTTAATTTGCGTGTTTGGATTAATTCCTACTTGTTATGAAGGTATAGTCACTCCTAGCATTTTAGTTTTGATGTTACTAGTACTTTGATTCTTTTTATTCATGAATTTTGAATTCCTTGGGTGAAACCCACTGAGATTATAGATACTTAGGGCATATTAGGACTTAGGACACTTGCGTGGCGATTTGGTATAGCCTAAGTATTGCTTGATTGAGGTTAGGTAGCTAAATGGAGTTGTTTTTGTAGTATGGAAATCACCACAGAAACAAACAGGTCATGGCAAAATTTTCTTAAACATATGACCTTGTTTTTATTTGAAAAATGGATACCCACTGATGTGATTAGTATGTGTTGAGTTGGATGGAAACGGGAAGTGTCCGAATGAGTCCGAAACGGTCGTTTTACTAAACTAGGTCAAATCTGAATGTTATGCTTAAAACGTGGGTAAATTGACTTGGGTAAAAAGGATTAATTTATGATTTTATGACTTTTTACAGTAGCTACAAATATAATAGAACTTATCTTTTTGGTTTCGTGTCAAAATCTTTTACCGATTGGAGATTTCTGTGATGCTTTTAAAAGAGTGGTTTTAGTACAAACTGTCAGAAATTTATTATATCTTTTGGGCAACTTTATGTTATAAATCATGATGAAATAATATATCTTTTCGCATATAAAACTCTGGGACCTATGTTTAAAACTCTGATCATTTATGATGTGATATATATGCTTTTATTACGTCAGCTTTGTGTCAATTGTAATTCATTGTTTCTTGTACTATGACGTGTTACCCCCTCGTTGCCTAGTTGTTCCATGTCAGATTTTGGGGGTCTCACATCATCAATGGTTGGAAAATCTTGTGGTTCATCAAACACTTCATTTATTATAAAAAATCTTATTTGTTAACTGTAATATCTTTTATTATCAAGGAATTCAACTATTAACGAGAACATCTATTATCATCAGTAAACTCTGGTTATATAAATAAACTTCGTTTTTATCCGTAAATTATGTCTTTATTATTAATCTCGGTTATTATCAATGAACCATGTCTTTATCATAAGCTCTTTTATTATTAACAAAGTCTGTTTTCATCAAGAAACGCGTTTACTAAGAAACTATGATTTTTAAACTCTTATATTTTACTTCAAGGAGAAGTGGTCGTCATAAACTCTAATTTTTCATAAACACCTTAATACAAAATTTATGAACACACCAACTTTATGCTAACATTTTTAATCATGTATTTCAGGTACTTGACTATGTGGATTATTTGGAGTCTTCTTTGTGGTTTTTAGCATGTAGAGGTCGTTCTCGGATCAAGCTCTCAAATACTCATGAAGTCATAGCCTTCCAAAGCCAGTCTTCCGCTGTGGTGAATTTGGGGGTGTGACAGATTGGTATCAGAGCCTGGGTTATAGAGAACTAGGTTGCATTAGTAACTCTAGAATATAACCGGCTCTCGGTTTTATTTAGTAGTAACATTCATCGCATCATACTTATTCGGCTGCTATATGTGTATTTGCAATACATGTTTGTTACTGCTTCATTGTTTGTCATGATTTTACTATTTACATGAGTTCGATTGCTTGATTAGGGCATTGAGACATATACTATATTTTTATATATGGACGCTAGAACGTTTATTGGGCATTGTGAGTTACATAATGGTCCCGCAGATCTTTTTATAATCAAACCTAGAGACATTATGTGAATTTTGGTTTTCGATTGGTCGTGAGTAATCCCCTGGTTCGAGCTAATTTATTCAAAAAGGTTGAGAGGTGTAACAATACATAACTATACCTCGGTGGGCCTCATATATGATTGAGTGCGAGATGGAGTTAAGCATAGGATGTTACACAACCTATGATTTTTGATGGATTACCTCGAGGGTGGGTAAGACTCGTAGTCTTACGTGTTAATGTAGAATGTGTTGTATTTTCTGAGTCGAGTTGAGTCATCGAAAGGTTGAGATGTGTAATAATTCATAACAAAACCCAGGGCCATTCTTTGTCAGTGACTTTGAAGGTTGGGTTATGATAAGTTATTACTCAGCTTAGTGTTTGATGAGTCTTCCTTGATGATGGGAAGGATTTGTGTGATAGTACTATATAATTATCCTACTTAAAACCGCGAGTTTCTTACTTGATATACATTTACGGTCGCTTTATCGCATATCGACACTTAAGTTCTTCGATCCGGTACTTTCGAAAACGTCTACTTATGAAAGACGCCTTATTTGCAACTCTTGCCCTTTGATTTTGGTAATTTTGGATATTATCGTTTAGAGATTTTAACAATTATGAATTGGGTATTTTGCCAGTGACACTTAAGTAGGATGATTTATGAAGTCTTTATTAAAATGGATTGGGACGCATTTGCATTTGAAGCGAACTCCTATACAATCTGGTACGTCATGTCTATTGTGTTAAACAAAATCACTTAAAGACCAAAATGAATAAAAAGTCGGTGGTCCTCTGTTATGACCATTGGGCACCAGAACCTTGTCAAACCTTGAACGAATTCAATGTTTGGATTATGATTATGGTTTAGGTAGGGAATAGAATACAATTTGTTCCATGTTTGATTAATGGGAGTGATTGTCATTATCCACACATCACATTCACGTTGGTTATCGAAGTTAGAGGGCATACATAGCCCTTGTGGTACTACACCCAAAGAAAATGATATATCTCCTTCTCCAAAGAAGGGAACAACAACCTCATGAAATGTTGCCATTATCAAAGCAATTGAAACTATGTAACATGAATTCGACGCCAAAATCGTATCCAACCAATATAGGCGTCCTTCAAAATACACATCGTTCCCCATAATAGAACCTTGTGTCAGAAGAACTCCCACGGTTTTCCAATTGCCATTATCCAACGAGAACATCTTAACCTTGTAGTTCCCCTTACAAATCGACACCAATTTATAGTCTCCATCTACACTGCCGAATCCATACTCAACTCCTAATGGATGATACCTTTCACGATGTGAATTAGCCATTAAATCACTACGTGTAGTTGGGTCGTAAAATGAAACCCCGTGGCTCAAGTTCATGCAAATCAGTCCATTACAAGACCTCAATATTCTAATAAAGTTAGGGTTACGATACGGATGACCATCGCCTAAGAACAATTCTGACTGGTTATTTAACGAGTCGTCATTTATGAGCCGAGACGATATAGCCCAACCGTTTTTACATACTAAAGGTCTTACCATTGCTGCCTTAGAATGGCGTTGAATGAATATAGGGTCGGTTATGACATTGTACCATACTTTGCAAACCAACAAAGTGGAAACAGGTAAATGTAGGAACAATATCATCAACATATCAAAGGTTAAATCTTCAAAACTAGAATCCATCATTTTGTTTGGAGAAATCAAGGTTTTGTGTACATAGACGAAATTTTTTTGGCAAAGAATTATTAAACTTATAAGTAGTATTTATGTTAACACTTGGGGAGTGGGTGGTTATAGCAAATTGTATTAGTGGGGAAAATGACCACGTCCTAAAACTTTTAGCATTCTAAAGGGTTAGTGTGAGTGGGTGTATTACCATTCAAAAACGGTTAGAGTGAGTGACATACATAAACTTTTGACATACAAAAACTTTTTACTTTTAAGGTACGTCTAATTTCATCATTTAGATAACTATGTTGCGTTATTTTGACATTGTATATTTCCTTATATCATCTGATTTTGATCGATTGTTAAAATCCAAATATAAAATACAATGATCGATTGTTAATTAAGGTATTGTGTTTACCAAAATGACATTACAACCAGATAACCAAACGTCTGCCTTCTACAAAAACAACTTTAAAGTGAAACCAACATTTAAGCTCTTCAGAATACACGCCAAAACTAAGACATAAGCAACCAACTGATAACTTAAGATCTTGGCTTTTTCTTCTTCTCATTGAAAGGAGCCAAAAGTGAAACACCGGAAACCTTCACAACCTTGATAATCTATAACATAGATGATTTACAACAATTTTGAGTTGTTTTGAACCCATTTTATCTGTTCAAGCGCGTGAAATGTTGTGGGATCCTTCTGCAACAAACAACAAAGCGAGTTCACTTTTGACATCAGGGATTTTTCGTTTGATGCTGTTGACGCAGACTGGCCATCATGGAATAAGTGTCGGCTTATGTCTTTAGATGTTTTTTGCTTTGTAATTCGGCTCTCAATACGATTTACCAGATCACTCATTGACATAGACGGGTTAATCCCAGGCACTTTGATTTGATCCCGTTGGCTTTGACCTTTTAGTCCGGCAAGGCAGCAATTCTAGCTCTCCTGATTTTTTCAATTGCCTAGGTGTCCATCACTAGATACAACAGGACATGTTTTTATAAGAACATTTTTAAGTAAAGATTTGTTTCACGCACAATGGATTAGATCAAAAAGGGTTAACGAAACCCATTAACATAGAAAGAAATAAGTCATAAGGGTAATAACTCATACAAATTTGAATTAGATTTGGAGACCATATCAAATTGCATAATCATACTTTTAATCTGTTATTATGTTTAAGGTGACACTTAACTTGCACTTAGAAAGTTCTCAAACTCCCACTTATACCAACACCAATATCGGCTTGTTGGATCATCCTCACATCATTTCCACCATCTCCAATGGCCAAAGTTCTGTAATCACACGATTTGAGGAGCTCTCTAATGGCCAAAGTTCTTGTATGAGAACATTTATCTTTGATAATTGATATACAGCTAGTGACATCATTAATAG
Source organism: Glebionis coronaria (assembly GCA_025667525.1). Lineage (NCBI taxonomy): Eukaryota > Viridiplantae > Streptophyta > Magnoliopsida > Asterales > Asteraceae > Glebionis > Glebionis coronaria. Next base: position 175,392,521 of record CM046876.1, on the reverse strand, counting down.
AGAATGATTACGCTTACAAAATAAAAGGTGATAAAAAAGTATAGGCACCTGTGCCTTCTGTGACGGGGTAACCCAACAACAAATAGTTGTTCATGACAATATCGCCAACTCTATGAATGCTTTCCGGTAATACTTGAGAGCAATTTCAATTTCCCATCCATCAATGACAAATGCCACATCCTGCAATAATATAAAAACTCCCAATCCGATCAAATACATGATGTAGTTTCTATTCTTGAGAGCATTTTCAAGTGATCACCTTTGGTTCTGTTTTTGTTATTCTCATTGTGAGCAAAACTCTTTCTAGATTTCTACAAATTTCATCTTTCGTTTTCCCGTTAATCAACAAAAGTTGGCCTTTGGGTTCTTTTTAGAAATACGTTTTTAACGTATATTTAGAAGTATCGGTCACTCCACAATATTATTAATGTTGTATAGCTCGTAGTTAATGTTTGCTTATTTAGTTAAGTAAAAACCGGCCCATGGGCTTGTCATGGGTCGGTCCAAGCCCATTAGTGGCTTGGATATAAATACCCCTTTCCACCATGGAAAGGGGTTGGTTGTTGGTTAATGTTTGATTTTCATTTGAATAAAATACACACATTTTCTCTCTCACTTTCTCTCACTACTTTCTCTCTCTAGAAACCTTCAACCCACCTTATTGATTTATAAGATTATCCATATTCTACAATTGGTATCAGAGCCGCGTTGCTCAGAAGCCATCGCTGTCAGCTCATCAAAATCTGCGTCCTTTTAACAAAGGCTTAAATACAGATTATGCATCCTTGTTGTGGGAAGAATTTAACTTTAAACTCTTCCAAAACAAGAAGAGTAGGGGAGACACGGGCGGTAGTGGTTCGGGTGAACAGATGGTTGAAGAAGAATACGAGGAGCCACATGACATTAGTGAGTTTGGATCACCCGAACGTTACTCAGCATCGAAGGAGACATCCATTGCTGATACAACAAGTGTTGAGAAGGAGTCCGGTGCTACAACAATCATTGTGACTACACAGCCTCTTGTAACTCAACCTCCACCAATCCAACCTTTACCAACCCGACCGGTGCCAACACCATTCCCTCCACCTCCACCTACTTCCGTCATGAGTACTGTAATCACAACCGTGCCTCTTCAACCATCCCAGAGTAGCTCTGCACCATCTTCAATGGCTGCATTTGTAATGGCAGAAATGTTGGATAAACACACAGAAAATCAAAGAAAAGAGATGGATCAACTTCGAGAAGAGCTATTTCGACGAGTGGAAAGTGAAGAGGCATCCAAGAAAGCCCAAGAAGAGATGCTAGCTAAGTTCACTGCAGAGATGGAGTTGACACGTAAAGCTCATACAGAAGAACTTGCTCAGGTCAAACAGGCTGAAGCTGATAAGCATGAAGCACGATTTACGAGACTTCGAGATATAAAGAATAAATATAAGGAGCAGAAAGAAACACTTAAAGCTTCTATTATAGAGAGAGTGAATGAATCTGTTGAGTCCCTTATGCCAAAACTGCGTGATGAGATGAGGAAACTTACGGCTGATAACTATATGATTAAGTCGTCCAACCCTTCCGAGTCAGCTTACAAAATTGCATATGACTTTACGGATTTTGAATTAAAGAAGATCCTCAAAGCTCACATGATGGAAGTTGGATCTTTTGACAAGTCTAAAGTTCATCGGACACTCTACAAAGCGCTCAATGAAGCTATCTTGGAGGATGATCGGTTGTTTAAGATGTTTGGAAGTGTGGTACCTTACCACATTTTGGATGAGGAGGAAAAGGAAGATAGTGAACAAGAGGAGGATGATGGTGAAGAAGAAGAAGATGATGATGATGATGGTGATGACAAAGGTAGTGATGGTGATGATGGTGATGATGATGATGATGGTGATGGTGGTGATCAAAATGAGGAGAGTGATAAGGGTAGCAACGGGGATGATGATGAGGATGATGGTGGTAAAAGTGACCAGCCTGATCAGTCCGATGACGATGAAACAGGGGACAAGGCTGCCAGCAAAAAGAAACCATCCAAGTCCGGTACCAAGTCTCAGAAAGATGCTGCTCGAAAGGAAAAGTCCACATCTACGGAATCAGGACGAACCAAGTGGCGCCATGATGTGAATGCTGCTACTGCATCATCGATTCCCGGTATGTTGGAAATACGTTTTACGTATTTATGAAGGATCGGTCGCTCCAACGATAATTATGTAATGGGCTCGTGATCCATTTAGTTAATGTATAGTCCATATAGCCCACATGTAGGGTGGGCTATATATATCCCCTCCTAGCATGTTAGGAGGGGTTGTTCATTTTACACATTTAATCATTCTATCTTTACTTTCTCTCTCTACTTTTCTCCCTTCTCTCCTTTCTCTCTCTACTCCATCATCTCCTTCATCTCATCTTCTTTATATTAATCTATTTAATCAACCATCTTTATACATCAAATCCATCAAATCCATCATGTAGAATAGGCCAATGATTACGTAGACCTTCAATTGGTATCAGAGCATGGTTAGTTTGGTTTATTCTTGTTTTTCTTTTGTTTGATTTTGATGGGTTTTGATTTAATCACGCTTAAATATTAAAAAGTTTGTATTTTTCATATAAAGTTTGTGTTTTTATGTTTTAAATCATAATTAAATCGTTGATTTACTTATTTTATATAAAAATCACAAATTTTTTATTCAAAAATCAATTTTTTTTATATAATCAGGTTCCATTTTAATTTTTTATTATTCATTTTTTCTTTTACCAGTTTGTTATAATCAGTTTTTTATAACCATTTTTTATAATTTTTTTTATATACAGTTTGTTCATCAGTTTTTATATCAGTTTGTTCCTATCTGGGTTTTCCATTTTTTATATCAGTTTGTTCCTATATGGGTTTTCCATAATCAGTTTGTTTTTTTATAACCATTTTAATTTTTTTATATAATCAGTTTTTTATATAACAGTTTTTTTATCCTATCTGGGTTTCGAGTTCTTTCCAAAAAAAAAAAAACCTGTCCAAAATCTGTCCCATCAATTTTTCAACATCATCAAAGTTCCGGACGAACAAACTTCCGTACGAACAAACTTCCGGACGAACAAACTTCCGGACGAACGAAAGTTCCGGACGAACGAAAGTTCCGGACGAACGAAAGTTCCGGACGAACGAAAGTTCCGGACGAACGAAAGTTCCGGACGAACGAAAGTTCCGGACGAACGAAAGTTCCGGACGAATGAAAGTTCCGGACGAACGAAAGTTCCGGACGAACGAAAGTTCCGGACGAACGGAAGTTCCGAACGAAGCATCTAAATTCAAACTTAACGTAAAACACTTGGACTCACACCTCTCGACTCTTTTTTCCCTCACCCAACTCACAGACTCAACGACTCTACACAACCCAACCCACAAAAATCTCAACACAAACTCAACACAACAATCTCAACACAACCCTCGTTCAAAACATTTTCTTAGCACTCGACTCTCGACTCTCGAAAACTGTTTTGTTTTTTTAAAAAAAAAAAGAAAATCCATAAACCAAACATACTCTTCTCGACTCTCGAAAAGACTCATCTCGACCAACAAACCAAAACGAACCATCATCACTCGCCTCACCCCTCACCTTAGCACTCGACTCAAAAACATTTTCTTTTACTCAAACAAACACCCTCGTTCAAAAAACTCACCCACAAAACTGACTACCCCTCATTCTCACTCTCGACTCACTCTCTCGACAACAAAACACTCGACAACAAAACCCAATCTCTCAAACAAGACAATCGACAGAATGACGCGACAGATGATAGAAGTTTTGACAAAGATCTCACAACGATCATTGATCCAAAAATTAAAATAAAGAAACATGAAACCTACCCGAGACCCAATCAACGGATCTTGAAGTCTTTTTCTTCTTCTCTCGTCATATTCAGTAAATTTTTGGGTATAGATTGAATTGGTTGAATTTATTTCGTGGGTTTGAGATCAGATTAATATGATTATTTGATTGATGTGATTTGGAGAAAGTTAGTGTATGATTTGGTTGTGATCATTGATTTTAAGAGAGAGAGAGTTGAAAGGACTGGTGAAGACGCAAGTTGATGAGAGAGAGAGAGATAATCAACAGACGGAGGTAATAAGGGAGATAAACAAGGGAAATTAGGTTTTTTCGCGTGTGAGAGAGAGATTTTTTTATTCAAAGAAATTATTGGATTTGAGAGTTTCTATTAAATACCGGGCGGAGGAAACAAGATACGATAATAATTGAGTGCCACGTTTTTCTTTTGTATTCATTCATTTGTAGGACACGAAGGCACAAGACGTTTTGTAGGACACGTTTTGTATCCATTCATTTATCAGATTTTTTTAATTTGAATGTTATTTAAGAAGGCACAAGACGTTTTTTTTCCATTATTTTATTTTTTATCTTTCAAAATATCATATTTTTTAGTTTAGTTTTTTTTTTAAGTAAATTTTTTTATATATATTTTTTCATATTTTAAAGATTATTTTCTTTTTACTTAAGTCAAGTTTATGTGTTTATTTTTGGTACATCGTGTTGTGGCGGGTATTTCGAAAGAATCACAGTGGTAAAATATTTGACGGGCCGATCATTAAATTTACCGTAGCTTGGACTTATTCATTGACGGACTTTATTTTTAGAGTGAACTTTATTTGTATTGATCTTCGGTTTGTTATATCAACGTTTGAGCCGACAACAATTATTGAGCCGATAAAAGATTTATATCATGCATCGAGGATTTTTAAGGGTTATTTACGGATCTTTCGTTTTTTTCACGAAGTGTTAAATTCCGAAAACAACCACATCCACAATCATCTTTTTTATCGACATTCAATGGCTTCGTTGAGTTCGACATTTCAAGAGAAAGAATCGCATTCAATGCAAAACAAAGTTAGAAAAAGTGGCATCACTTCATTTAAAATGCTTCAGTCTCATCTTGTCACTCTTTCGAGGATTCTAGGAGGGAGCGAATTTGTGACCATCTTTGGACAAGATCGTAATATATTCATCGACTCTATATTCACCACTTTGACCCAACTCGCCGAGCAACTCAACAATGAAAACTTCAATCACTCTGCATCGGCACTTGCATTTAAGACTCTTGTGACCCAACTCACGCCTTTTCTCTAATTTAACATCATCAAGTCTGAAAGTTCAGTGACTTGCCAGTCATTTCTTCGAGATACACATATCGAGCTTCGAGTTTTCCGTGATACAATTTTAAAACTCATGTCATCGGTCTCGTCTTCGATTTATCAAAGATCACAACTTCAGCCAGCGTATGATAATAGAGTGCAAGAATCAATGACGCAGATGCAAGAAGAGAATGGTCATACGGTTGACAACTTGGAGCCTAACGATGGCAAGAGCACGGAATCAGGAGGACAACATGATACCAGTGGCACGTCAGGGAATGTTCACGAGATCTCTCTTGATGACACCTTACCCGTTTATGACGAAGAGCCGACAAACATGGTACAATGTAATGTTGTTTATGATGTATATGCTAATGACATGCCGCATATTGAGCATTCTGAACCTAATTATGACAAACATGGGATGGAAAAGAGTGATAGAAATACCACTTCTGATTCATCCGATGAGAGTCATAATGGGGGAGAAAGTGTTCAAAATGCTAAACATCATGATAATTTTCCTATAACTGCTTCATTGACTGCTTCTGATTCCAAGATTAGAGAGCTCGAAACGATTGTAGCTCAACAATCAAAAGATCTTGAGGATGCCAAACTTGAATTTTCTAAGAAAACGGACAAATTTGAAACATACTTTGAAAAACTTGAAAAGTCAAACGTTGTTCTTGAAAGAAAATTGGATCAAAAAGTTTTAGATTCTAAAGCTGAAAAGGATAATCTTTTGAAACAAATTCAGTTACTAGAATCTAAATTGGCATCCCAAGATAGAGTGCTTAAAGAGAATGAGACATAAAAGGCTCAAGTACAGGAAAAGGTCTTTGTTATAGCCGCGTTGAAAAACGAGTTAAGGAAAAATAGAGGACCTAGTGTGGACACTAAGCTTGAAAAACCATCAATCTTAGGGAAACCGCCTATAAATCAGTTCGTCAGACAACCGATTGTCAGACAACCTTCTGCATTTAGATCCGAGCGACCACAATCCTCGAGACCGTGGTTTGCCTCCCAAGTTGATTTGGTTCATCTTTCTAGACCAGTCACTCCAGCAACTAGGCCCTATGTGATCACTCCAGCTTTAGCAAGACTAAATCATATGATTGCCTCTAGTTTCCCTGAAAACACCAAGACCACGTCTAGAACTAGTTCAAATGACGTTGGCCATAAATCTGGTCTAAGGGAAGTTATGCAAAAGACACATGTAAGAGATAGCAATGTCAATCCTAGTCACATGCCTTCTAGATTACCCAACACTGCTAACCGTAGCATGTCATCTCCTAGGAGCATCGATCAATCATCTAGGAATTACTCGGACATTAAATATGCTACCTGTAAAACATGTAGAAAATGTGTCTTTACGGCAAATCATGACTATTGTATCAAAAAATTGCTTAATGAGGTGAACTCCCGTGCTAGACTTAAATCCCAGTGGGTAGCTAAAATCAAACCCGTTGGCAACGAGTGCCCTTTAACTAGGATAGTCTCTGATTCTACGAAGACTACTAGGGAGGAAATTGCAAGGGAGGAAATTGCAAAGGATGATATATCACTTAAGCCTGAACTTAAGGTTTTCTATAAAAGGAAACGTTTGCCAACTAAGACAAGTGAATCATCCCCTCAGGCCACCTCTGACACAAGAAAAGAAAACCGTGAACCCCCACGTGCTTCTAAAATATATATATCTAACCCATGCAAAAGTATACAAACTCCTAATGAGAATGCAGGTACCAAAGTTGATGTTCCAAAAGAACGAAGCGGTCCAATCATTGTATACCGTTCAACTAAGGACACTCTCAGAATTTGGTTGCTGAAGAAGCAGATATCAGAGAAACTAGTATCTCAGGGGATTCATGGTTAAAGCTTGCACAAGGACTTACAGTCACATAACAGACTGTAACTCGATCTCAAAAGACAGGAAAGTTCATCCCGATGATGACTTATCCTAACAACGAGAAATTAATTTTTCTCGGGCATGAGCTTATATCAAAAACATTCCAAGTTTTTAAGCTCATGCACAATGGCTCCTCGTTAAATGACAGACGACGACCCGGACTTCAGAGACAGGGAAGTTTATCCACGCAACGATAACTTACCCTCTTAACAAGAAATTAAGTTTTCTTGGACACGAGCTTATCCTAAAACCATTCAAAGGTTTTAAGCTCGTGTATATGGTTTATCATTAAATATCAGATGGTAACCCGTGCATCAAAGAAAGGAAAGTTTATCGCCGATGATAAACTTATCCTAACAACGAGAAATTAAGTTTTCTCGGGCATGAGCTAAAATTAAAAACATTCGAGGTTTTTAAGCTCATGCACAATGACTTACAGTTAAATGTCAGACTGTAACTCGAACTTCAAATAAAGGAAAGATTATCTTTTATGATAACTTATCCTCATAACGAGAAATTAACATTTCTCGGTCATGAGCTTGTATTAAAACATTCGAAGTTTTAAGCTCAGAAAGGAAAGTGTATCTTTTAAATAAGAGAACTTTTCCTCGTAACGAGAAATTAACCTTTCTCGGTCATGAGCTTTCCGTTAAAACAGTCAAAGTTTTCAAGCTCATGAACACGACTTCTAAGTAAATGTCAGCTTAGGACTCGTTCTTCAGATAAAAGGAAAGTTTATCGCCGATGATAAACTTATCCTTAACAACGAGAAGTTTAAAACTTCTCGGACTTGAGCTTTCCTAAGATATTCCAAATCTTAAGCTCAAGTAATTGGTTTTCAAAACTTTGAACACAATTTTTCAAGAATTTCTCAAAAGGTTTTTCTAAATTTTTCAAAATTGTGTGTTCAAAAATGTTTTGATAAAAAGAGCATGTCTTATGGAATCGATAATATTTACGAACCTAGAAATGTCATTCAATAATGACACGGGGTTGTAAATAAATTTCGAGCAGAAGTTCAAACTTTTAAAACATGCTCCATTATGGTTTGCTATTATTTCCGATAGTAACCCGCTTTTCACTTTGAAGTCAAGCATTTCACCGGAAAGCTTTGACTTCAGAATCCGAAGTTATCATCTCCACCAACCGTAGCAACTTACAATTGATATCTACATACTCGATGATGCGACTACTCAAACGGTGACTACAGCTCTTTCAATAGAACACGGGTCAACAATTGAGGGGGAGCAATTGTCCAGCATTCAGAATCCTTGATGCCGAGAGTTCCACGTTCACATATTGGTGTTAAGACAACGATATCAATCATACACATGGAGTCAAGAGATAACTTCAGAAGTTACGAGAAAGACCAACATTCGTGAACAAGAACCATGTGCTTCTTTCATATGATGTTCTCCATCATTCAGGTCCAACCTCGTAAATTTCTAATATTGTGAATACATTATCATAAATGATCTTTGCATGTAATAAATACCTTACACTTGTGTTTAAAAGGTATTTAATTTACGTTTCAAGTACACCCTCATTAATTTGAGGGGGAGCTTGTGTAACTCATGAAGATAATTGGATTTGCATTTTTCTTCCCAAATTTTCTTAAAATGCTATTAAATCAATTGATATTAAAAACATCGATTGGGTTAATATTTTTAATATGGGGGAGAAATGTGATTTAATATGGGAAATGATTAATCAAAAATGGTTTGACTTAACGTGCTAGCTCATCCCAACATGTGCGAAATGTTTTCAGATATCGTGGCATATGTTAAGGGGGAGCAAAATGGATTTGCACTTCAAAATGGATTTCATGGTGACATACACTTACCCAAAAACATCTCTATTCACAAAGGTGAATATTGTGGTGACATAAGGATGGTAGGATAGGTTAAAGTCCAATGATTCCTCTAGAACCGGAGGAATCTTCCCAAGGACATTCCATAGCTAGAAATAGTAGTCCTTAGGAAAGATGGAGAAAGATTGTGAACGTAGCTGAATGTCGACCAAGTACTTAAGTTAGCACTGGAACAATCACAACAAGGTGCTAGTGATGACGTATTGGTAAGCATTGAAGGGGTTGAAGAATGAAAAAGAATTGTAAAGATAAAGGGTGTAAAGAAAGAAGCCCTCCTTACCTTGGTTTAAAATTGCGTTTTGCGATCCGATGCGTTAAAGGTAAAAAATACCGATGCGTGATGCGAGTTGCGAATGCGAGCGCAATTTGGACGCGATGCGTTTTGTATTAAAACAAATTAAAACATGTGTTTGTACGTAGTAATTTAAACAAACTAGCAAGTAAATGTATTAAATTTACAAATAAGCCACTAAGATATGTAAAATAGGCAAATACGTAACTTCTAATACAAATAAGTCACTAAGTTATGACAAAAAAATACTTAGAAGCAACATTATAGACTCTAACTAAATTTTAAACGAGACTTCCTCCATTAGTTACTATCGAACAACACGAAAAAATTTATTTTGAATTTTCGATTTTGAATTCCATAATTTCTACATGGTCCTGTTATTGTTACCACTGAATGTGTTGAACGTGAAGTCGGGAATGATTTGAGTTCGTCCTATATATACATGATGAATAATCTTATAATGTACTGAAGGTATACTTATAAATTATACAAGTGGCTAATAAATCTTAATTCTTTCATAATTAAATCAATAGAAAAAGTCAAAACAGAAAATATTAGTCAAATTTGAATCACAATATGATTGCTAGCTTCATTATTTAACATATATGATTATGCATGATCAAATAAAATACACAACATGAAGAGCCAATAAAAACATTGTTTGCGGGATTTCAAATAATGTTAATGGTGTATAATCATGAATAAAGGGTATTTTGGATGTCCGTGTTATGTTTGTTTTGGTCGCTTTTAGACAAATTATATTTTTGTAAATCTATTATGATACTTTAGCTTCTTCCAAATGGTTTATTTTTTCAAAATGACATAAAAACCATATTGCGACAATTGCGATTGTTGCTAGCATTATAAAAATGCGACAAGTTGCGATCTAATGCGAGCGCATTTTGGGTTGGCCTAGCATCAGGCACCTTGATGCGAAATCCTAAAAGCAATGCAATGATGCGTGCAATTTACGCAATGATGCGCGCATTTTTAAACCAAGCTCCTTACAACCTTAGGCAGAAACCGGGTCAATTCATATGCTATTGAGATCATTTTTTAATGATTCTTGATATTGAAGAAAGACATCATGGACCCAGTGATGCAATGCACAACCCTTCCCAGCTAACTCAAATATCTCTCAAAAGGTATTTGTTTTAATCACACGGATATCAACACATTATCTATTGGTTTATTCACTCCGAATAAATTGGTATTGAAAAGGTGGCACTCCTCTCCAGCCTCCGATCACTAAAAATCCAAAATGCACGATCGAGTCTAGAGCCATTTGAGATCATCAAATATCTCATTAGGACACACTTTCATATTTCCTTGCTTCTTCACACACTGTGAAAAGTAAGAAAGATCTTAAGAGTCCTACGCAAAATCTTCATGATCTTGCCTGAACATCCGAGTAATACGAAAGTATTTACAATGAAGATGGAAATCCTTCTTGAGCGAATATCAAAAAGCTCATGGTAGGTGACTTGTGCGATTCTTTATGAATCAAACTTGTGATAACTGGAAAGCAACAGTGGTTTAATTCTTAAATGAATTTAAACACGTTCCAGGGCTCTACGCAATATCTTAGTGATCTTGCCAGAACATTCAGAGTAATACTATTAAGTAGTTACAGTGACGAATGGAAATCCTTCTAGTGTTAACATCAAACAGTACTTGGTAGGTAACTTACAAGATTCTATATGAATCAAGCTAGTGACAACTGGAAAGCAACGACGGTGCGGTTCTTAATTGAACTTCACTTGTTCCAGGAACATGAATTGACGGCTTCAAATCATGCGGATAAGATTATCCAAATGATTCACTCTTTACGTTCGCAGTCAGCTTTGGACGGTCGAGTAAAGAGAACGGGTTTACCCGCGAAATCTTGTCAAGGAGGTTCTTTATTGAAACTACCTGCCACAAGTACGATATTTAATATCGTCCAACGGTCTTCACCGACCGGAGGTAAAATGCTACCGAATTAGAATGAAATGTTCAAAGCCATTTCATCCGTGTATATTGTTTGTTGCTAACTGTCTTATGCAGCGTAACAAGAAGGTGGCATTGCGGTGTACAATCCAGAAGAAGTCGTCACCACATGCTTATACTACATACAATTAGTACTTCAACAAATTCAAGAAAGCCCGAAGGTCAAGTCTTCCGTTGTATCAAACTCTGAAGCTTTCAAGAATTTAAAAGTATAAGTATGTGGAACATGAAGTCACGAAGAGGCAAATATCACAAGTGAAGAATGCACAAGGTCAAGGCAAGGAAACATGCTCAAGACTAAAGTCAAAGATCACATCAAGCATATTCACAAGAACAAGATCGAAGACTAAAGCATAGATGCTAGGTTTAAGATTTTGTAAATAGATGTGACCTCCCTTAGGGGGAGATTGTTGGAAATACGTTTTTCCCAATAAAGTCTCGGTCACATCTTAGTTAGCATAGACCACGAGATATAGACTATTTAGAACTTTGTCTCTTGGAGCGACCTCCCTTAGGGGGAGATTGTTGGAAATACGTTTTACGTATTTATGAAGGATCGGTCGCTCCAACGATAATTATGTAATGGGCTCGTGATCCATTTAGTTAATGTATAGTCCATATAGCCCACATGTAGGGTGGGCTATATATATCCCCTCCTAGCATGTTAGGAGGGGTTGTTCATTTTACACATTTAATCATTCTATCTTTACTTTCTCTCTCTACTTTTCTCCCTTCTCTCCTTTCTCTCTCTACTCCATCATCTCCTTCATCTCATCTTCTTTATATTAATCTATTTAATCAACCATCTTTATACATCAAATCCATAAAATCCATCATGTAGAATAGGCCAATGATTACGTAGACCTTCACGGTACATCTGTTTCTGTTTCTATACCTGTTACCACTAATCCTGCTAGTTCTTTTGTTGCTCCTGTGATTACAGAACCAGTAACTGAACCTGAATCTACACAACACTCGCCTGTTCATGATACCGCCGAAATGCCTGAATCAGAACCAGCAAGTGTTCATGTTTCTACTCCTCTACAAAAAGAACCAGAATCTACTGTTCCCGAGTCAAGCACACGGGACTGGGCGGATACCTTGGAGATCGATGAAACTGCACCGCCATAAGCTTGGATCACGACAGCTGCAAAATATGATCCAATCATAGACGCTGATAGAGATGTTCTATATCTCCGTATCCGTAGTCCGATAGACTTGTGTGCATTTTGGGCTCATGAGTTCAAATCTTCGGTCACTCCGTCTTTGGTAAAGAGAGCGCTAAAGGACAAGAGACTTCACGCCAAAACCAGGTTAAGCCGCATGGAGTACGAGTATTATGCTGAAGAGGTCCTGAAAGCTCTCAATACCATTCAAAGGCCAGGCCTTCATGAGTCAGAAAGAGCTCCACCTCCACTTGATCCATCTCAAGATAATCAAATTGCTCTTGACTTCTTTGTCACCAATGATCTTGAGTATCTCCTCAAGGGTTCATCCAAGTACGCGACCTCCCTGACCTTGTTGAAAGCTGCTAATTGGGGGACAATACCTTATATCGAAGAAAAGGTCAACCGCCTCTGGGTCCCAAAGGTAACTCGTAATTATGATATGTATGCTGTTATAGGTGCATCACATTGGGACGAGCGAGTCCGAAGGGCGTACAGAGGTTGCTGCTTAGCCAATTCAGGAAGTATCGTTAGATCCAATCTTCGCATCACAAGTATTTTGGGACTGAAGACTGAACCCAAGAATGGCTATCATCATGTGACGGAGATTCGTCTAAAAAGGGAGGATAACAGAGAATACAAGATACAACAGTGAGACTTTTCTATCATTCGTCTTGAAGATATCTAAGACATGTTGCTTATGATGACCCGTGATCAACTTACCCATCTTACTCGTGAAGAAATCATTGCCTTGAATACAGCACTTCGTATGTTCACACGAAACATTGTTATCAAGAAACGAGTTGAAGATCTTCAATTAGGAGTTGAAAGCTAACAAAGGAAGCTTAACATGACCCGTCCAATGAATCAAGTTCTACCTCAACATGTCAAAAGATGTCCCTATACTGGCATTACCGTTCCGATGTACGAGATTTTCTACATGAACAGTCGTGGGATCATGAAGTTTATGAGGGTAGGTGAGCTTCATAAGTACAGTGACGGGACTCTCATATTCGTTAGAGGAAAATTGGAGCATCTCAATTCTGGCGGGACATTACCAGAAATGATTGAGGATTGGCATCTGGCTTATCAGAAGATGGCGACATATGTGATCAAGAAGATTGATGAAAAGCTCCGGGAACGTAGATTGATGAGGAGCTTAGAAAAATTCGTTGGTCGTCGACCATATGGAGTGCACTACAAGTTACTACAACGATCCATCTAATGGGTCGTACATCTCAGGTCCACTCTATATTGGTTTTAATTGTGAATATGTAAATTTTGTGAATATTGTGCTTTTATGGCTTGATGTAGTGTTAAGGTATGATAATTTTTCAAGAATTTCTCACGAGATTCTAAATCTTTCAAAATGTATCATACTAAAGCACTACAATTAACCCTTATTAATTTAAGGGGGAGCATTAATATGTTCTATGGCCAAACATTAATTTCATTTTTACCCAAAGACCGGTTAATCCATTCAATATCCCAAATATTAATGGTTAACATTTTGGATAAGGGGAGAAAATGGGATTAAGGAGACTTAAATGATACTTGGCTAAAAGATGAAAAAGACTTAACGATAATCCAACTTAATATGTGTAAATCACGTGTTAAGGGGGAGCGTTTTTGATGAACAAAACAATTAAGGTACAAAACTCTTGATTTCAATATCACAAGTACCTTAAGTGATTTTCAAGGATTTTTCATGGTGACTATACTTTCCCAAAACACGCTTTATTCACGACGGATGTGGTGACAAAAGGGTGGTAGGAATAGGTATTAGTCCAATGATTCATCAGAGCCGATGGAATCTTCCCAAGGACAATTCCCTAGATAGAATTAGAATTAGAAGTCCTAGGAAAGATGGAGAAAGATTGTGAATGTACCAGAGTATCGACTAATTACTGATGCTAGCACTGGAACAATCACAACAAGGTGCTAGTAATGATGTATTGGTAAGTACTGAAGGGGTTGAAGAATGAAAAAGAAATGTAAAGATAAAGGGTGTAAAGAAAGAAGCCCTCTTACAACTTTAGGCAGAAACCGGGTCAATACATATGCTATTGAGATCATTTGTTAATGATTCTCGATATTGAAGAAAGACATCATGGACCCAGTGATGCAATGCACAACCCTTCCCAGCTAACTCAAATATCTCTCAAAAGGTATTTGTTTTAATCACAAGGAGATCAACACGTTATCTATTGGTTTATTCACTCCGAATAGACTGATATTAAAAAGGTGTCACTCCTCTCCAGCCATCGCTCACTAAATCAAAACGCACTATCGAGTCTAGAGCAACGAGATCATCAAAAGTCTCATTAGGACACTTTCCATTTATTCCTTGCTTTCTCACACACTGTGAAAAGTAAGAGATTTTTATGAGTCCTACGCAGTATTCTTGTAATATTGCCAGAACATCCGAGTAATACGCAAGTATTACAATGAAGATGGAAATCCTGCTTGAGCCAACATCAAACAAGCTCATGGTAGGTTACACGTGCGGTTCTTTAAGAACCAATCTTGTGAAAAATTGGAAAGAAACAGGAGTTTAATTCTTAATTGAACTTAAACTCGTTCCAGGCCTCTACGCATTATCATATGATCTTGCGAGAACACTCAGAGTGACACTCTTTAGTGTTCACAGTGACGAGTGGAAATTGTAACAATCCGTCAATTTATGGTTGATATTTTATTCTCAATATTTATTTGAAAACATTATTTTAATGTTACAATATGAACTCACTTATTTTTGGGAAGTAATTTGGATTTACGTCTTGAAGTACCATCGACTACGTCTAAACCGGAGGATTCTACGTTACGTGCTTACGTTTACATACACCGTCTTTGGTGACAGTCCGACATTTCAGAAAATAAATTTATCCGTGATTATTATTTTGGAAGTTTAAATTTGTGTTGGTTCATAAACTCACAAATTAACGAGAAGAGATTAGGACTTACTATTTTATTTTAACGTCCTTTACGACTAAACCGGAAACCTTAGGATTACGTATTTACGTTTTTGAACTCCGTTTTTGATGAGACAATTTTTATTGGATTCGTTTTGTGCCGTTGATTCATAATTTATAAAAGCGTTTTTCGTAAAACGACCCGAGGGCACGCAAATCGAGGAAACTAGAATCGAGGAGTACCCGTAATTTAATGTGGATGAGACAAGTGGGACACTTGTCCCACCCCCACTCAAAACCGGCCTTAACTTAGCTACTAACACCATGAGGTGTCAAAACCTTATAAACAAGTTATACACTTGTTACTTCATGCTTACAAAGTAAGCTAACATCACATAAAACCACTTGCAACATACCACTCTTCTCATTTCAACATGCAATACCACACATTTCTCTCATCCTCTCTCAATTTTTCCGTCCACCATCATCACCCTACACTCCATTTTGATCAAATTTAACCACAAAATCCTATGTTATTCATACATATGATGATACCCTCTTGAAGCTCTCTTGAATGGTGGTGATTATAACATCCATGGAGGAGTTTCCATGGAGTCTTGGGGCTGATTTTCTACAAGGAGTTTATGAAGATTGGTGGCCTTGAAGATGGTCTTGGTTATCCACAAGTTTCTCCATCAAAATCCATGTCCAAATCATAACCTACATCAACTTGGTGGTATAAAGATTGTCCTCCTCATCCTCTTGTTATTTTTAATTATGTAATCTTGTATTTCTTTCACTTATGTATATGTATATGATGATGAATGATGATTAAAAATATTGTGTGGGGATTTGGTGTTGATAAACATGCTTAAAAAGATGAAAGACTATAAGAAACAAGGCTAAAATCTTGTTTAAATTTGTTGGTTGTATAAAACAGTAAAGAATCAAATGGTGAACTGATAAAAATGGCATAGATTAATGAATATACAGTAAGTAATATGTCTTGTACACATGTGAGAGTTGGCCATGCAATGGAATCATTGTAATGAGTGAGATATGATCAAAACAAGTTTAGAGTACAAATCTGAGTTTATTGTTTTGGACAATTTTTAGAAAAAATTTCGAAGATGATTCAACAGTAGTTATAGTAGAGTTAAATGAAGCACCTATCATGTAGTTTATGTCATAAAAATTTGAGCTTCTATCTCCATATAGAACTCTAGATATGGCAGTTTTGGTGAAGATAAAAATAAAAATCAGATTTTGAGAATTAATGTTTATTACTATTATATAAGCACTCAAAATTATATTGTATAAAATGTAAAATTTAAAACCCACTAACTCATGAATTTTATTTATATAAATATGTTAAAGGTTAAATAAATGGATAAATTATAAAAATGGTAGTGGAATAATATTTATAAGTTATAAAAACTATAAACTTGATTTTTACGACTTTTTCGGCTATTACCGTAAAATTAACGTTTTTCGCCAATTAAAAGTTAGACGATCAAACCCGTCTAATGTAAAGTTTTTAAAAGTCATATACTGATATATAAGTATCTAATACAAGTAAAAACCGATAAAACCCGAACTATAGGACATACGGACATTAACGAGCTAAGTAAACATATTGGACTAATAATTGGACTAAATAAGTTAAACTCTTATAAAAAGAACTTATTGGGCTTAACCCATTTAGGCCCAACTTGTAAAGTGTAGATACTGATAATATAAGTATAACATGGATTAATACAAGTTAAAGAACTTATAATAAGTTTATTGGACTTAAAACACGTAAATAGGTAAAACTAGTAAACTAGTAAGAAGATACCAATACGTAAACACTAAAATGAGTAAAAGAGAACATGTAAACCCACTGGATCATCATATATATAAAATCATCATATGTATACATAATTGTTATTTTTATAAAGTCATTGGACAAGAGTCTAAGACGAGTATTATTTGTCTAGGTTTCCGTGATTAAAGCACGTACCGTACGTCCGAATTGCCAATAACCCGCCTTCCCACATCAACGTGAGTTCATAGCCTCGCACTCTTTTAAATGTTTTTATGAAATGTTTTATAAACCCGCGAGGGAGATAACATGTTAGTTTTTATAAAATAGGACACCATTTGTCCCGATTGTTTGTTTATTGATTTGGACCCGAATGATTGTATGACCCAATTGTATGACCAGATAAATGATTAAAGGACCCGATAGATGAAATCAAATGGATTATTAAAGTTAGGTTATGTCACTAAAAGTCCCATTAGCATGAATTGTGAACTACCGGGATTGGTAGACGCTTATGCATATAATAGTACTATTTGGGGACGATCACCCCAGTTCGCGCCTTGACGGTTGATCCCCGTCGTGCCACATTGATTGGTAAGCGAATTTATGTATGAGAAGATTTCCATAGCGTGACCTTTGTGACGACACGCTAATTTAGATGGGCAAATTGAGTTTCGGGTTAGCTACCCGTTGTTTGGTTTAGTAAGGTAACAATGTCATGCGGCTTATAATAATCCAGTTAACGAAATACTACTATATGCTCCGAATTACGATGTATTGCCTGACTAGCAATACAGGGTCATACTATTGATATTATGTTCGTGTTTTGGTTTTCATAACCATATTCATATAACGGTTTTTATTTTCATGCAACGTCATAAGACGTATTGTATGATGTTTTTACGACATTGGCTCGTATAATGATTTTTAAGGCAAACGCCTATATTATGATTTGATGAAGATTTGTATAAAATGACTTTGGCTAATTTATGCTCTATTAAAATGATTTGTACAAAATGATTTTCAGTAATAATTTTATACTGATATTATATTGATGGATTTTATTAAACTCTATGAATTCACTCGGCGTTATCGCTGACCTTTTCTTTTAACATGTTTTATCTCAGGTACTTGAAGGTAATTCTCAGGAAGACAACAAGAATTCATGGCCCGCACTTAAATTATAATTTCCATTCAAATGTTTTGTAAAACCTGTATTAAATACAATGACTTGGGACCTATGTAACTTTGATATTTATGAATGTAAATGCTTTATTATTAAACGACGCGATTTTTATGCGTTGTCTATGATGTGAGTAATGTGCTATCCCGTAACACCAACTAGTCTTCCGCTGTACTGAGTTGTATAAATTTGGGGGTGTTACAGTTTGGTACCAGTGCTCTCATTATAGAGAACGAAATATTTTTAAAACCAAGGTTTTGAATAAAACATTTCAAAATCTTTTAACAATAAACATTTTTCTAAAAATTTCTAAAAAAAATCTTTTGACTATAACGGTGCCGAAGAATTCCCAAGTTACCGACAAGACCAGACTGAGAAGTGTTATTTTAATATATATATATATATAACTTGGATTATATATATATATATGATGTAATTTTATTACATGATTGTTTGATGATTATTTTGATTTTTATACGAGGTATTTATACGACGTAGATTGTCACAAGGAACCCTAAATCCCCTAGTAAATTAATCGAAGCTATTCTCGTAGGAATTCTAGCTATCCTAGATCCAAACCAAGTTGTGGATATTTATGATCCCAACAAATGGTTGATATTCGTAGAAATGTAGATATTAGTTGATTGTGATATTGAAGAAGAATTGGCGAGATTAAATCTGATATCGATGTCATGACGATCTTTCCTTATAGAGTGGAGTTTGACAAAACGTTACCACCTAGAAAGATGTCATCTGATTCGTTGTCATCCAATTCATAAATTGAAATCGAAAGGGTGAGTGTTTCACTTGAGGCTGTCAATGGAAGCATTACCCAAAAGCCTCATGCCACTAGTACCTTTCCGAGAAGTCTAGTTGAATGATCAAGTCATTTCATACTAGTGACTCATTTGATAACTATTGTGGTAAGAGATATAGGATTGGAAATTAAGTGTTGTTCATATCGGACTTTTATTGCCCTATTAAGGTTAATGAATAAGATTTAAAGTATTGGAAAATGAGGTAGGATATCAAATTGAGTATAAGTCGATTAAAACTTGAATGAAGTAAAATTTAACCTATATGGAATAAGAAATTGTTAAGAGGAAGTCGTTAAGTTCTGTGATTGAATTATAAGGTTTTAAATGATTGTTAGTTCGCGTTAAGGGTTGTTCCTATACCATTGTCCAATGACGAGGATGCCCAATGTCCAAGAAATAAATTGAAGAAATCTTCTTCTAAATTGGGACCGATGGATCTTCCGGGACAGGTGGGACACCTAATGACTCTTGTAGATTAGTATTCATTGTGGTATCTTTTAAAAATCCCTAACTTAACTGAGATATCAGTTGGTAGGATGAGTTCTGAGAATTGTATGACATAGTGACACGTAATGTGTTACGGTATAATTTTGACTTGTTTGTGATTAATGAAAAGACTACATTTGATTACTAAATTCTACATGTATCGATGATATCTATCTTTTATTGCTTCTTCCTAATGTTCGCATTAGTAATGAAACCATTGAACAAGTACTCATCTCGATTTGAGTTACGTTGTGGATTATTCTCTTTGTATTCCTGAGTGCCATCGATGTCATGAACCTCATGATTATTTGGCTAAGCTCATTTCTTGATATATTGAAATTAGTTCTTGGTGAACAACTTTTCATCACTCTTTTGCAGATCACTCATTGTTTTTATAAGTTAAAACAGTATTCCTTGAGAAAATTGAATTCTCATCACCAAAAGGATTATTCAAAATGAGATTTGTAAATAATCACTATCGAAATGAAATTGTTTATAACACTTTGGAAAACTTAATTGTTTTCATAACAAAGAAAATCTTTGTAAATTTATTTTGATTCTTATTAAGCATGAAAATGTTTTTATTATAAACATGATGAAAAAGTTTTGACGAACTGAGTATTGCATCGTTAATCTTGAAATTGTATATAGTTGCGCGCCTACATACAATTTGGAATGGACCATGCTAGGCTGATTAGTAGTCACCATAAAACTAATTAATAAACACTAAATTTTCTTTGAAGATTGTGAAAGATTAAAGTTTATGAGATCTGCAAGAAGTGAAAATAAGGACATAGTGTTAGGGACACCTACATATGTGCCCGTACTATTTATTCTTCTGAGTCGAATTTACTCATCTGTGGAATTTGTCTTATTTGACAATTGATATTCCTATCTTGTCCAATTCCCCCGTAGTGAGATTCTTAGGAAAAGTATCTGATTACCAAGTGTTGATACCCGACTGGATGTACTGACGTTCTTATCATTTCTTATGATTTGATTTCATTTGAATGACCTGGGTAAAGATCCGAGGAGCTTTCGAATGCGTACTCAAATTATGAAAACATGGGATATATTCATATTCATTAAATGTTTTCGTCTGTATCTGATTTGAAATTCTCTCGCGTAGATTATGCGTTAACCTTACTCTTTTAAGGTTAGTTATGTCTCCTGATATCTTTGAATTTGTGAAGGATTATGAGTTATTATTAGTCTTTTGAGAAGTTCACATCTTATCAACGGTAATGAAACTGGAAAGTTGATAATTCCAGTTGAATGGATTGATTGATTATGACATGACGACATTGTCTTAATTGATGGGAACTCGAGTAGAATTCCCCTAAATGATAAGATGTTGATTATCAAAAGTAATCTAAATAATTCTTGATGGACGACCATATCCTGCATCAGACTTGAAATTATACCGTGAAGGGTTGTGAACTAGTTATAGATATTATAATCTAGAAAGAACCTAATATGAATTTATTAAAAGATGTTTCCGTTATCTGAAACTTTAGGAGGTATTTGTTGATGAATTAACTAGACTTTTGCCATTAAGGCAAGTAGAATTTGGTATTTGATTATATTCTCGGTGCTGCACCTGTGGCGTGTGCATTATACGTCAGCACCATCTGAATTAAAAGGAATTACCGTACAATTGAGAGAGTTGTCGGAGAAAGCTTTTATTCTACCGAGCCCGTCATCATGAAGAGCTATGGTGTTATCATTCCTTATATTTATAGATTACTGTGAACTGAGTAAATTGACAATCGAAAACGATATCCATAACTCGAAATGGAAGATTTGTTCGATCATTTACAAGGTTCTAGTGTATGTTTTAAAGATTTGATCCATGACATGGTTATCATCAACTTCGCGTCCGCGAAAAAGATTATTTAATTCCAATCACTACATCCGGTACTTGTAATGAACATTATGAGTTTCACGTGATGTCGTTTGGATTGACTAATACACATGTAGCATTTATAAATTTGGTGAATCACGTGTGTAGGCTGTAATTTGATAAATTCATGCTCGTGATCATTAAGGACTATTTGTTTGTTTATAAGAATAAGAATGAGTTAATAATTATTTATAGATTGCCCTGAATTGGCCGAACAATGAAAACATATACCTTGAATAATTAACCTGAGATTAAAAACTTAATCCTTTATATTATTTGACCATGTGATCAAAAGATAATGGAATCTATATTGACTCTTCAAAAATTAAGAACCCTTTTAAGACTTTGAGTATTACTAAAAAGAAAGTGGAAATATGTTTTGACAAATGTTTTATCAAAAGGATTTTTAAGGAATCATTCCTTATAACTAGAACATTTAACTAAACTTCTATTTAGGGGTAAATGTTCGTGTATACCTCAAGACAACCTAAGAGGGATTGAGGAAACATTTAAACCATGACTTGAAATCTGAAACGATAATTTTTACTTTTCAACTAAGAAAACTTTGACCAAAGTATAAACAAAGTTTTTTCCGAACATTTACGAATCTTATTAAATATTTTCGATAAATAAACAAAAATCTTGTTAATTAAATTCAAATTATTTTGAACATTTTATATAATTGGTCGAACTAAGAAATTTAAAATTTTTACGTTTACGTTTCTAAAAAAATAAATAATTGTTGTTAATTTACATGTAATAATTATCGACGCTTTAGACGTCAGATTAAATAAAACAGATAAAGATAATAGTAAAGACGAAACTGAAACATAGAAGATATGAAGAAAGAATTTTGAATAAATACGGTTATGATATTTATTTCATCAGGAAAGTGAACGTAATTACTGACACATTATGTATAAAAGATAAAGAACCAATTAGGACATATTCCTTAATAATGAAGGTGCAAAATAAATTTCCGAACAATTTAAAATATAGCCGATGCTTATAAAATGTATAATATAGATAATAAAAAGGGGGTTCGCGGCTAATGTGAACCATTAGAAATCAGGAGCCGATGGCGTTAAATGATTAAAAGTCCATTTGTGATTGTCTAAATATGGAAGATTGTGAGATATAGTTATGTTGGAGTCTTGTAAGTATAAGTATTCTATTTATGTCATTTCTGACTAAAAGTATCTTTGTCTGAAGAAGTCGTACTGATGGCAATTATGAAGGCAGACATCACCTCATACATTAGTAAACATCTAGCTATTGCAAAGGTCAACATCTGAATTTGATTCGATTTGGGTCATTGTCGACAGACTGACCAAATCTGCTAATATCATTCCCGTTAATGATAAATGCAAAAGAGTTATGTAAACATAGTGTGCCTGTATCGAACATCTTTATCAAGATCCTCGCTTCGCATCAAATTTCTAGAGATTTGCTCAGAAATCATTGAGAACGAACCTTGATGAGAGTACTATGTACCA
The DNA here is from genome assembly GCA_025667525.1 of Glebionis coronaria. Taxonomy (NCBI): domain Eukaryota; kingdom Viridiplantae; phylum Streptophyta; class Magnoliopsida; order Asterales; family Asteraceae; genus Glebionis; species Glebionis coronaria. Next base: position 175,369,556 of record CM046876.1, on the reverse strand, counting down.
CCCCAATCGAAGGGACGAGGTAAAGTAACGATACAAAGTAATATAAGTGCTGTTTTATGTTTGAATGATTGACCTTTGGTAATAAGTTATAAAATCGTTTTCCTTTGGAAGGATTATCATTGATAATTATCGTATTAGGATCGAGATCGAATCTTGTTAGGATCTAAATATTAGAGCATCTGTAAGCAGGAGTTGAGATGAAGACACCCGACATACACCCATTGTGAGTTGGACATGTCTTTTAGGTTTAAGGTTTCCTATGATGGCGAACCTAACCTTACAAAATACCCGACCCGCGAGATCTGAAATGATTGTTGAAATTAGGATCTGATTATTGACTGCCGGTAGTGGGCAAGAGGTTATGTGAATATAAAATGTGGATCTTGAAGTGCCAGATGGGTAGCGAAGTTATGCCAAAAATTTTAACCTTGGAGAAAAGAATTAATGATCTGACAAATCATCGGATATAAGTCCCCGTTGTATGGGACCATTGAGGTGATGTAAAAGATTTGGTTTGAAAGGCATATAAGCTGGATCTACCCAAGGACTTCAAGAGATGCGTGAATTATGTTTCGTATATCGAACTTGATGGAATATCTATCAAGTGAAAATCTGAATTCTTCTTAATAAAGCTTAGATCGGCGAAAAGTTGCATTCATCAGAAACCCGTGAACATCATGGATAGAGAAAGTAAGTCAACATTTAGCCTGATCTTATTCCCGTAGTTATGTTTGATGAAACTCGCGTATTGTAATGAATTACACTTGTGAGAAAATACCGAATGTGGAGGAAATACCCACATGGCTTTAACTCTATAAGAAGCGAGTAGTAAGGTAAGATGATCTTTGAGGACAAAGATCCTGTTTAGGGGTAAATGCTGTGACAATCCGTCAATTTATGGTTGATATTTTATTCTCAATATTTATTTGAAAACATTATTTTAATGTTACAATATGAACTCACTTATTTTTGGGAAGTAATTTGGATTTACGTCTTGAAGTACCATCGACTACGTCTAAACCGGAGGATTCTACGTTACGTGCTTACGTTTACATACACCGTCTTTGGTGACAGTCCGACATTTCAGAAAATAAATTTATCCGTGAATATTATTTTGGAAGTTTAAATTTGTGTTGGTTCATAAACTCACAAATTTACGAGAAGAGATTAGGACTTACGATTTTATTTTAACGTCCTTTACGACTAAACCGGAAACCTTAGGATTACGTATTTACGTTTTTGAACTCCGTTTTTGATGAGACAATTTTTATTGGATTCGTTTTGTGCCGTTGATTCATAATTTATAAAAACGTTTTTTGTAAAACGACCCGAGGGCACGCAAATCGAGGAAACTAGAATCGAGGAGTACCCGTAATTTAATGGGGATGAGACAAGTGGGACACTTGTCCCACCCCCACTCAAAACCGGCCTTAACTTAGCTACTAACACCATGAGGTGTCAAAACCTTATAAACAAGTTATACACTTGTTACTTCATGCTTACAAAGTAAGCTAACATCACATAAAACCACTTGCAACATACCACTCTTCTCATTTCAACATGCAATACCACACATTTCTCTCATCCTCTCTCAATTTTCCGTCCACCATCATCACCCTACACTCCATTTTGATCAAATTTAACCACAAAATCCTATGTTATTCATACATATGATGATACCCTCTTGAAGCTCTCTTGAATGGTGGTGATTATAACATCTATGGAGGAGTTTCCATGGAGTCTTGGGGCTGATTTTCCACAAGGAGTTTATGAAGATTGGTGGCCTTGAAGATGGTCTTGGTTATCCACAAGTTTCTCCATCAAAATCCATGTCCAAATCATAACCTACATCAACTTGGTGGTATAAAGATTGTCCTCCTCATCCTCTTGTTATTTTTAATTATGTAATTTTGTATTTATTTCACTTATGTATATGTATATGATGATGAATGATGATTAAAAATATTGTGTGGGGATTTGGTGTTGATAAACATGCTTAAAAAGATGAAAGACTATAAGAAACAAGGCTAAAATCTTGTTTAAATTTGTTGGCTGTATAAAACAGTAAAGAATCAAATGGTGAACTGATAAAAATGGCATAGATTAATGAATATACAATAAGTAATATGTCTTGTACACATGTGAGAGTTGGCCATGCAATGGAATCATTGTAATGAGTGAGATATGATCAAAACAAGTTTAGAGTACAAATCTGAGTTTACTGTTTTGGACTATTTTTAGAAAATACTTAGAAGATGATTCATGATAGGTGTGTAAACACCCATCCTTTTATCACTTAATTCTGGCTAAAAAAAGACCAAAGCGCGTATTTAATATCATTTGTTTGGAATTATGCGTGGTTTTTGTGTTTATTGTGTTTTCAGAGCCAACCAGATGAATATTGAAGAAAACATGGGATTGCACGGGTTTTACCGAAGAAAAAGACTCAAGATAAAGTCTATTGTCCAAGATATGCAAAAGATTTGAAGTCACTGGGACTATTCGAAGATTTATCGAAGAAAAGGACCAAAGATGGAAGATTTACAAAAGTCGAAGAAACTCAAGTCTATTAAACGAAGAAATTAAAGGACGAGTTGAATTTAATCGACAACAAATCCCGAATCAGAATCGAAAACGTCAACTTTTCTGAAAAGACGAGAAGACAAGAAGAACGGGAGAAAGCCCACTCACCAACCAAAGGGAACACCTATATAAAGGGTTCCCCTCACACACTTTGCATTTAGTTTTTAGTTTTTCATCTCCTTCTTTTTCTCCCTTTCTGTTTCGTAGCATCACCAACACCACTAGGGTGTTTGGTGATTCTGATCTTTGTTTTTCAAATCTTGTAAATTTAATCTTTGTTTTGTGATTGTTAAAACATTAATCATCAATTCAAGTTCTTGTTTAATCTTTCCATTTCATCTTGTTCATCATCATCTTTTATTTCAGGTTCTTAAGTTCTTATTTGATTGAATTGATCTTTAAAAGTTGTTGGGATTTATGTTTTTATTGATGGGATTTGTAGTTATTGGTTAGTATATCATGTGTGTTTAGTTTTATTTAAGTTTTGGTGAAAAACTTAGTGATTTTTGGCTTGAAATCGTTTTCCTTGTTCTTCGGGTAAGTTACTGTTCTTGAGTTCCCCAGGTTCCGAATGAACCAAATCTTCCGGATGAACATTAAGTTCCGGATGAACAGCTAAAGTTCCGAATGAGTTTATGTTAAGAAAAGTTCCGAGTCAGTCTAGAAGTTCCGAATAAATTTTCATTTCAAAAAGTTCCGAATGAACTTAAACTTCCGGATGAACAAAAGTTCCGCATGAGTTTAAGAAGTTCCGAATGAATTTGTTTTCCAAAATGTTCCGAATGAGTTTTCTTTTCAAAAGTTCCGAGTCAGTCTAAAGTTCCGGATGAACCTAAAGTTCCGGATGAACATAAAGTTCTGAATGAACTTAAACTTCCGAATGAACATAAAAAGTTCCGGATGAATGATTTCTCAAAAAGTTCCGAATCAGTCAAGAAGTTCCGAATGAGTTTTCTTTTTGAAAGTTCCGAATCAGTCAATACTTCCGAACTAACTTCCGAATCAAGTTCCGCATGAGGGTTCCGAATAAAGTTCCGAATCAAGGTTAACTTCCGAATCAGCTTTCTTTTGAGCATTTTTAAGTATACTTACTGTTTCTTCATTTCTATTTTTCATATTCACATTTTAATTTTAAATTTTAAATTTTGATTTTAAATTCAAGTTTTATTAATTGTTATTAATTGTTATTTTAATTGCTTTTTTTAAATTTAAGTAGATAGAAAACCACTCCCCTTTTTAGTAACCAAGAACAATCATTCCACTTAGAACCAAGATCAATTCGAGAGGATATCGAGAGACAAAATTGAACCTAGTATAAGCATTGTATAAAATGGCGCCGCTGCCGGCTCTTTTCGTGAAGATCGAAGGTTTTTTTGAGTGACGCGTTGGATTTTGGGATCCGTTCACTTGTGAACGTTATTTTTCGTGTCCAACAATTTTCAAAAATCCAAAAACATTTGAAAAATCATAAAAAGCATTTCTTTTTCAAAAAGTTTTGCACCAAAAATATTCTTCTTGCTTATCTATATTTCTTTATGGATTTTTATGTCCATTGCGTCCGGTGTGGGAAACAATTATCTGGGAACAACTCTTGTCAATGGTGTACATGTGAGCGGTGTGGAAACGATCTCGACAATACACAATTCCTATTCGGATTTTGTCCTTTGTGCAACTCGACTAATTCGTCCTTTTTGAATCCACCTCCTCCTGTTCCCCCGTGCATCTATTGTGGAAGCGATTCTCATTGGCATGTTTCGTGCCCGGTTCGATACCCGTATGATCACGGGCAAGAACCGGGGTACAATTATGACAATGATAATAGCTATCCACAAGACGCACTTGATTTTTCTCCATACCCGGTTTGCAACAACTGTGGGGGTCCTCACGATACCTATTATTGTCAACCAATGAATTATTATGAGCAAACTCTGGGTCCTCAGTTTTCTTCACCCATGAATTATTATGAACCAAACCCGGTTTCTAATTATTCCCCACCAATGAACAACTATGAGCCACAACCTTGCTATAATTCAGGTTTTCAACACTTTGAGCCCCCACATCACACCCTCAATCATCAATGCTCTCAGCAAATTAATCTTGACCCACAACTCACTACCTTGAATGAAGAAACACACTCCATTGTTTTGCAACTTCAAGAAGCCGTTATTTTGCTTAAAGAACTTAGGGACGAGGAAAAGCGACTGCAACAAGAGCAACTATCTAATCTTAGTGATTATACCCCTCCTCTTGTGCATCAATACTATTATGATGATGATGACGACGATGCTGTATGCACTTTCAACACATCTTCTGAAGTTGCTGCTCCTATTCTCGATGTTCCTACTACGTCTAATAATCTTGATTCGTTGAATGAGCTTAATGATGTTGGTCTCGACAAAGTATTGGATGATGAGGTTTGTGACTTACCTGCTATGGAGCCTGAGGACGACGTTGTTCTTACGGACGAGGTCGATCATAGTGATGTCGATTCTTCTCTCTGCTATGAGAATTTCACTTTTGAAATTTCTCAATCTCCACCGGGAGATGCAGACGATGACGATTTATTTTCTCCGGTTTACGAGCAGTTCACCAATGAACATGATCTTGTGGATGAGGTGGAAGACGTGCTTCTTCGCGATGGATTACGGAAAGTGCACCTTCTTATTGCTCAAATCGAAGCGTTGACTTCTCCTTCTCTTTCCAAGTCTTTACCTCCATCTATTCCTCCCGTTGAAGATAATGACCCATTGCTGGAAGAAATCGATATCCACTCTATCCCTCCAGGTATTGATGACTCTGACACGGAGGGGGACATTATTTTTGATAATTTGCTGCAGGAAAGTATTGACCCAAGTCCCCCTCCCGAGCACCTTTCATCCTCCCCTTTAGCCATTATTTCGGAGGATGACTGCTTTGACCCGGGAGGTGATATTGATAACAACACAGCTTTGCTGCTTGCTCAGCATCTATTGTCTTTGGAGGAGGACAAACTATACCCAACCCACCTCCCGTGGATCTCGAATTCACATACTATACGTATGTTGAAAGGACCTTTCTCCCTTTCAAGACTTATCCCCCGCCTCTCCTTTGTTAATGTCCACCGGGAACGAGGACAAGGTCTTTGATCCCGGTATCACATTCGAGGTTTCCCTATGGACCATTTAATTCGGGGACGAGTCAGGCTCGTGACTCGGTCAACAAAAACAAGCGCTTTTGGGGAGGCAACCCAATTATCTATCTATTTTCATCATAAGTGTAGGGGGAGCCCCGTTGGTGTTTCTTGCTCTCTTTCTTATCATGTGTAGGGATTAGAGCTTCAAAGACACACTCTTGATGACTTTTGACGAACCGTGATTCCGTGTTCCCTTCTTCCCGGTTCTATCCTAAACTCTAATCGATTCACTATTTTATATTTCTCAATATTAAAATAGGAATCTCTTTAGTTGTCTCTTCCTTAGCAAGATTTAAACAATGTGTACAATGTCCTAAGTGTAGGGGAGTTTACTCCCACATGCTTAAACATTGAGGACAATGTTTATATTAAGTGTAGGGGGACTTCTATCGAAGTTAAGTGGTCTTTTCCTTGTATTTGCCCTCATTTTAACCAGAAAATCAATTTTTCGACATTTTTCAAAATTTTTAATCTATTTTGGCCTAGTTGTAGTTCCCATCATTTTTGCTATTTTTCTCTTATTTTAATAAAATGGTTTTAGCAAGTTTATATATCTTAGATAGATTAGGCCCGTTGTGAATATTTTGACTCAACCCGAGTTTACTTATCCAAGTTCACTCTAGCTAGTATCCTTAACCATGTAGACCTTAATTGGTTTATTAGGCTAAGCATCCACGAGTCTCATTCCTTGAGATTTTAAATTGTAGAGAACGAGAAATGATAGAGTTGGTTACAAGTTTGGTATTCTCTCATTAACTTATGTGAGTTAATTATGATCTTTTTCTCCCATCACTTGCTAATAAATTATCCGCAATAAGTAAGGTCGTACGATTTGAAAAGTTACTTAGCTTCTAGCCCAAGATCATTTAAAAGTTGCTCGGTAATGATAAGAGTTCATAGCCAAGGCATAACTTATGAAGCGGGGCGCGAAGACTGGCGAGTCCGAAAAGGCCCTAACAAGGCATGAGGATTCAATTTTATTGCTGAAGATCTAAAGTGATGTGAAAAGCATTATTCCCAAAGTCATTATGAAGGATCAAGACTCACGACGAAAAGCAATCAACTTCCATAAAGATGATGGAGAAGTCTATCCGAAAAGACCCTTACAAGGTATGAGGATAAATAGATCCAAGTCCGAAAAGGAGGCGGATCATTGTATCTCAAAATCCCAAATAGAGATTGAAGAAATAATCATGAAGTCGTGGTCAACAAAGTTGGAGTACCTCTCAAAAGTCTCCAAGTGAAGAAACTCTATGAAGGATGAGAAGACCATTATCTCAAGCACGTCTCTCAAGATATGAAGTATGAAGTACATGCCAAATATCGGCCCGAGAAAGGTCTCAAATCGTGAACCGAGTTATGCCAAGATATGAACTTTTTGATATCCCGAGAAGCAGTTTTAAGAGATTTTGTCCTTTAGCTAACTATTGATCAAATCGTCCTACTTTGCTTTCAGCCTAAATAAACTATCGAAATAAGTCCAAAAATGCATCTTCATGATCATTCTAAGACAAAAATAAAATATAAGAGATACACCTAGGAATAAGGGAGTTTAAGCATTTAATTAAGCCATGTGTGTAAGTGTTTGATTTACTAACTTATAATAACAATGATCTCGTTTTAAGCTTAGTTTGGGGAACGTGAAACTTGAGGGTGATAAATCTTCGCAGCACCAAAGCCCTAATGTAAGTCATTGATTTCTTTGCAAGTTATTTCCATCCTTTTGTTTACTTTAAAGTTTTAATTTCTCTTAGTATTTTAATTTTTGTTTAGTAGTATTTTAGTAAGGCCAAGGTTGATTAATTATGAGAAAAGTGTAAAAATTGCTTTATCACTAAGCATTGCATGAGGGCATGGCAATGGTTAAGTGTAGGGGATTTGATAGGTGTGTAAACACCCATCCTTTTACCACTTAATTCTGGCTAAAACAAGACCAAAACGCGTATTTAATATCATTTGTTTGGAATTATGCGTGGTTTTTGTGTTTATTGTGTTTTCAGAGCCAACCGGATGAATATTGAAGAAAACATGGGATTGCACGGGTTTTACCGAAGAAAAAGACTCAAGATAAAGTCTATTGTCCAAGAGATGCAAAAGATTTGAAGTCACTGGGCCTATTCGAAGATTTATCGAAGAAAGGACCAAAGATGGAAGATTTACAAAAGTCGAAGAAACTCAAGTCTATTAAACGAAGAAATTAAAAGACGAGTTGAATTTAATCGACAACAAATCCCGAATCAGAATCGAAAACGTCAACTTTTCTGAAAAGACGAGAAGACAAGAAGAACGGGAGAAAGCCCACTCACCAACCAAAGGGAACACCTATATAAAGGGTTCCCCTCACACACTTTGCATTCAGTTTCGTAGCATCACCAACATCACTAGGGTGTTTGGTGATTTTGATCTTTGTTTTTCAAATCTTGTAATTTTAATCTTTGTTTTGTAATTGTTAAAACATTAATCATCAATTCAAGTTCTTGTTTAATCTTTCCATTTCATCTTGTTCATCATCATCTTTTATTTCAAGTTCTTAAGTTCTTATTTGATTGATTTGATCTTTAAACGTTGTTGGGATTTATCTTTTTATTGATGGGATTTGTAGTTATTGGTTAGTATATCATTTGTGTTTAGTTTTATTTAAGTTTTGGTGAAAAAACTTAGTGATTTTTGGTTTGAAATCGTTTTCCTTGTTCTTCAGGTAAGTTACTGTTCTTGAGTTCCCCAGGTTCCGAATTGTTGGGAATAAATTAAGGCCAGATCACTTGAGCGCTGACACGAACAATTCAAGCGTTGACAAGAACAAAGCAAGCGCTGACAGCTCAAGCGTTGACAAGTTAAAGTCAAGCGTTGACACATTGAAGACAAGCACTGATGGAAGATATAATCTACACGTTTATTATATTCTAGAATACTTCTAGTAAGGATAGAAACGACAATGTATTTTCTATATTTATCTTTACCTAGAATAGCTGATACGTAGATTATTGTACAAGGCTTCTTATGTCTATAAAAGAAGGCCTTTAGGTTAATGTTCGATAATAAGTTTTATATAAGTTTTCATTCGTAAACATCTTTCATTGTAAGCAAGTTCGACATTCATAATCAAAGTGAAAGTTTGTTTACATCTTGTGTGTTCTTGTTTAAGTGTTAAATTCCGCATAACACTTAGATTCATAAAGCATATACAAAGGTTTCTCTACGTGTATTACTTGATCTAATCTCGTATACACAAAGCTAATCGATCTAAGTTTGGGATCAACAAGTGGTATCCGAGCTTGTTGAGGAACTTTTGATCTTTAAAGAACACCAGAACCCTCAAAACACCAAAACCCTAATTTTCTCATAAACCCTAACAACATCATGTCTAAAGCAATAACCTCCTCCTCCTCAGCCTTACCAAACATCAAGATTCCCATGCTTGATGCAACCAACTTTGACTTATGGAAGTTCAACTTTGAACAATATTTGGGGATCTATGACTACACACTCTGGGAGATTATTGAATATGGAAACACATTCAATAAGGCTCAAAAGATTCTTGATGCCATTAGTCAAAGAACAGTTGTTGAAGGATGCCCTGAAGAGGATAAGAAAGAAAAACCTGGAGATGTTAGAGCTGTATCTACTGATGATATTGCAAAGAAAAGGGTTGACATGAAAGCCCTAAATATTCTGAAAGTCTCTTTGGGACAAGAAAACCAGCACAAATATAGAGGCTATGAATCTGCTAAGGATCTTTGGGAAGCTCTTGAAGTTGCATATGGTGGCAATGCAGACACTAAGGAAGAAAAGAAAAAGCAACTTTTGCATGATTATGCTGTCTTCAAAGCTCAACCCAATGAGAAATTGAGTAGTGTGAGAAGCAGATTGCTTGACATCACAAGTAAGTTGTCCTTCATGGGGACACAAGTTGGTGATGTTGACACCAATGCTACCTTTCTTAAAAGTCTTGGTGAGGCATGGAAGATTGAGGCAAGATCTATTCTTGCCAACAATACTTACAAGAGCTCCTCGTTTGATGACATCTACAACAAACTAAGACTGTTGGAAGATGAAACTCTTTCAGAGCATGGAAGCAAATCTACCACCAGCAACATGGCCTTCTTCTCTCATAGTGAAGGTCAATTCAATCAGAAGGACTCTTATATGCATCCAGTTACTGGATCATCATATGTCAGCGCTGGAACAAGTCCTGTCAACGTCTCCTTTTCAGACGCTGACACTTTTAAGAATGACTCCCCAAGAGTTAAACCTGCTGGTTTGGATTTGGATACTGTTTGTGCTTACATTGCTTCTTTGCCCAATGGTTCAGTGATTACATATGAGGACCTTGAGCAGATAAGTGATGAGCACTTGAAAGAGATGGACATCAAGTGGAACATGGCTCTTGCTAGTATAAGAGCAAATAGGTGGAACAGAAGGTTTAAAAAGAAGATGACCTTCAATGCTAAAGACACAGCTGGATTTGATAAATCCAAAGTTGAATGCTACAACTGTCATCGTATGGGGCACATCATGAGGGAATGCAGATCTCCTAGAAGATCTGATGCTGGTAAACCCTCAAGTCAGGTTGTTAAAGCTCAGGATTCCAAAGCCATGGTTGCAGTTCAAGGAATTGATGGTACAGGATGGGATTGGAGCTATCTGGCTAAGAATGCTGAAGAGGATAAAGCTTTGGTTGCTGATATTGAAGAAGAAGAGCATGTTGAATATGCTCTCATGGCACACTCCTCCTCCACATCTGATAATGAGGTATATGATGATGCTTTTTGTAGCAAAGGTTGTAGGTTAAATACTGAAAGACTTAACAAAGAGGTGTTAAAACTAAAAGATGACATGAGTACTGAAAGATGTAAATTGTCTAATTACCAACTAGCTCTTACTGAAACTGAGAAAACCGTCTCTGAATACAAGAAAATGGAATTTGACTTAAAAGATAAGATCAATATCTTAAAACATGAGCTAGAGGGTAGTATGGATGTTAGAAACATCATGAAAAAGGTTAATAGTGAATTACAGGCTAAGTTAGATGAGGCCATTAAGAATAAAGATAATGTTGACCTCAAAATTCAAAGATTTGATAGAGCCACCCAAACCCTAGGAGACTGTGTAGCTAAACAAAGGGATCCTAAGGACATGACTGGGATTGGGATGAATGATTACTCTCTGGTTCCACCACCAGCTGGTGACTTCTATGGTGTCCAACGAAGGGACTTATCTTGGACTGGTTTACCAGAGCTTCAAGAGGAGGAATTCATTCCTCCACCAAGAGTTGTCACTCCAGTGGAAGAGTATCAACAAAAATTGACTGACCTAAATGAGTGGAAGAAAGCTAACCCTACTTTATTTGTTAAGGGAGGTTTGCTATGTGAAAGTCCTAATGAATCACCACCCATTAAGGTTACTAACCCAATCACTGGTAAACCTGTTGACCTAGGCTCAAACACTGTTAGAAGACCTACCATTAAATATGCAGAGATGTATAGGAATAATAGGTCACACAAGAGCCAAGTTAGCAATCATGGAACAGGCTTCTTCTCTTCTAGACCTAAGGTTGTGTCTAAGAAAGCCTGTTACACTTGTGGTAGCTGTTCACATTTGGCATACAAGTGTGTCAACGCTCCCAAAGTCAGCGCTGACAGGAACAAATTCAGCGCTGACAGGAAGAAAGTCAACGTTGTTAGAAAGTCAAACGTTGTCAGACCCAAACCTTGTGTGCAGCAAAGTCCACAAGTGATTAGACCTGCCCCATTATTTTCTAGAAGGTCTAACACTCATGGACAAAGACCTTTTCAAAAGACAAACACCTGGTCAAATAGACAATGGGTTTCTGTAGCAAACTCTAGGTTCAACGCTGACAAGGGTAATTTCAGCGTTGACAGGACAAATTCTAACGCTGACAGAAACGTGACCAGACCTAAATATTTGCAGCCACAAGGTAAGGGGTCTAAAGCTTCTTCAAGCTTAACATGGAGACCCAAGAAAGATCAAAACCCTAATGATAATGGGATTTCAATGACTTGCAATAGATTTAATTACATTTCAAAGGTCATTACAAAACCTATTGGGGTTAACTGGGTATTTAATCCTAAAAAGGATGAGAATGGGGTTGTTGTGAGAACTAAGTCTGTTCTTATTGAACAACCAGATGAATCCAAGTCTTTTGAGACTTGGGTTCCCAAAGAAAACTAATTTGTTTTCTTTATGTGCAGGGCATTCAAAGACAGATCAATGATTATGGATATTGGGATAGTGGATGCTCAAGGCACATGACATGGAAGGAAGACTATCTGACGAATTTTACCCCTATTAAAGATGGTGACAAGGTATACTTTGGAGGTGGATATGGAACTATCACAGGCAAAGGAACCCTTCTCACCAATAATCTGCGTTTTGAGAACGTCTTCCTGGTAAAAGAACTTGATTACAACCTGTTTAGTGTATTACAAGTTTGTGATAACAAAAATAAGGTTCTTTTTACTGATACTGAGTGTTTGGTGTTAAGCAAGGATTTTAAGATCCCTGATGAGAAATATATTGAGTATAGAACACCTAGGCATAAGGACATATATAATGTGAATTTAAATGGGATTAAAATGAATACAAGTATGTCTTGTTTTTATGCTAAGGCCTCAGTAGATGAGAGTAATTTGTGGCACAGGAGACTAGGGCACATAAATTTTAAAAATATAAATAGACTTGTGAGGCTTGGTTTAGTTGATGGTTTGCCTGAGAAGGCCTTCCATAATGACCACTCTTGTGTTGCATGTCTTAAAGGCAAGCAGCACAAGGTCTCATTCAAGTCCAAACAGGTGCATACTAGTTCCAGACCTCTTCATATGCTTCACATGGACCTCTTTGGTCCAACAAATATAGAAAGTTTGAATGGTAAGTCATATTGCTTTGTTGTCACAGATGACTTCTCTAGATTTACTTGGACATTCTTTCTAGCTATGAAGAGTGACACAGCTGATGTTCTTATTGATTTTATCACTCAGATTGAGAAAAGGTCTGGCAATGAGGTTAAAATGCTTAGGAGTGATAATGGTGGAGAATTTAGGAACAAGAAGCTAGATGATTTTTGTGCCAGGAAAGGAATTACTAGGCAATTTAGTATTGCTAGAACCCCACAACAAAATGGGGTTGCTGAGAGGAAAAATAGAACCCTAATTGAAGCATCCAGAACAATGCTCACTTTCCAATAGCCTTTTGGGCTGAGGCTGTTAATACCGCATGCTATGTGCAAAATAGAGCATTGGTTAACAAAATTCAGAATAAAACACCTTATGAGTTACTTTGGGGAAGAAAACCTAATATTGGTTTTCTCAGACCTTTTGGATGTCATGTAGTAGTATTGGATACTAGTGATGCCTTAGGGAAATTTAGTGAAAAAGATGATGAGGGTTACTTCATGGGGTATTCAGTGCAGAGCAAGGGTTATAGGGTTTATCTTAAAGAGGACAAACGTATAGTTGAAAGAGTACATGTTAGGTTCTTAGAGAATAAACCTAGTGATCCTGAAAGTTGTCCTAATTGGTTGTTTGATTTGGAACCCTTATCTAGAACTTTAAATTATATGCTTGTCACTAATCCAGACATTGTGAAGGTAACCTCAAATGTTGTGGAGGAACAAGTCGTTAATGTTTCAGGTACACAGGTTCATGAGAAGGTTGGATCACAAGCAGAAAAGGCATCTCCTACATTAGAATATGTCACAATTCCCATTTGGACAGATGCTTTTGCTGCTGCTGGACAAGAGAATGGTGGTTTCCAAATACCACCAGGTACAAACATGCATGGTTCTTCAGGCGCTGACAAAGGCAAATCTAGCATTGACAAGACCAATTCAGACGTTGATGGCTCAGACGTTGACAACAACATTTCAAGCGCTGTTAGCCCAGACGCTGACAACCAAGATTCAGAAGTTGACAACACTTATGGGCATCTTTTCTCTTCCAGTTTTGAACAAGGTGGACCTTCCAATATTCTTGAAGAAGTTCACATTGATCAAAGAGAGTCTGATGAAGAAGATATTGGCAACATGGAGCGTGAGGTTGAGGACACCAGACTTTTTGAAGGAGGGGTTCTCACTTCCACAATGAAGAATCACCCCACATCTCAGATCATTGGTGATATTATGACTCCAGTTCAGACTAGAAGATCTCATCAAGGTCTTGGTGGGTTTATTGCCAATATACACAAGAAGGTTGATACCCCTCTTGTGCAAGCATGTTTGTTTGCATGTTTTCTGTCACAAGAAGAACCCAAGAAAATATTTGATGCTCTCAAAGAACCAAGTTGGGTGGAAGCAATGCAGGATGAGCTTCACCAATTTGCAATTCAGGATGTTTGGGAGCTGGTTGATTGTCCTAGATATGTCAGACCTATAGGGACAAGATGGGTTCTCAGGAAAAAAAGAGATGAAAGAGGTATTGTGGTCAGAAACAAGGCAAGGTTAGTGGCTCAAGGTTATACACAAGAGGAGGGGATAGACTATGAGGAGGTCTTTGCACCAGTTGCAAGGATTGAAGCTATTAGGATTTTTCTAGCCTATGCCTCCTGTATGGGCTTCACAGTCTATCAAATGGATGGCAAGAGTGCCTTTCTGTATGGCACCATTGTTGAGGAAGTATATGTCATGCAACCTCCTGGCTTTGAGGATCCAGAGCATCCAGATAAAGTGTATAGAGTCAAAAAGGCTATGTATGGCCTTCATCAAGCCCCTAGAGCATGGTATGGTACTTTGTCTACCTATTTGGTGGACAATGGATTCAAGAGGGGCACCATAGATCAGACACTATTTACCAAGAAGAAAGGCAAGGATGTGTTGCTTGTACAGGTCTATGTTGATGATATCATTTTTGGGTCTACTGATCCAAAGATGAGTGAGGATTTCTCCAAGCTTATGACAGACAAATTCAAGATGAGTGCAATGGGGGAGATGAACTTCTTTCTTGGTTTACAAGTTCAGCAGAAAGAAGATGGTATCTTCATCTCCCAGGATAAATATGTTGCTGAGATCTTGAAGAAGTTTGGCTTTTCTCCACATGAAAAGAGGGCTACTACTCCTATGGATAGAGAACACCCTTGGGGAAAGATTGGAGATGGGAAAGATGTTGATGTCAGGCATTATAGATCCATGATTGGATCCTTGATGTATCTTACTGCTTCCAGACCAGATATTATGTTTGCTGTGTGTGCTTGTGCACGCCATCAAGTGACTCCCAAAGAATGTCACATTTATGCTGTGAAGAGGATCTTTAGGTACCTAAGATGCTATCCTAGTCTTGGTTTGTGGTATCCAAAGGATTCACCATTGGAGCTGATTGCATATTCAGATAGTGATTATGGAGGTGATAAGTTTGATAGGAAATCCACAACTGGTTGATGTCAGTTTCTTGGGAGCAGGTTAATATCTTGGCAATGCAAGAAACAAACAGTGGTGGCTAATTCTACAACTGAAGCAGAGTATGTGGCTGCAGCAGCATGTTGTGGTCAAGTGTTGTGGATTCAGAAACAGCTGTTGGACTATGGGTATAATTTCATGCATACTAAGATATTTGTTGACAATAATAGTACTTTATGCATCATTAAGAATCCTGTACATCATTCTAAAACTAAACACATAGAAATTAGACACCATTTTATAAGAGATTGCTTTGAGAAAGGTTTAATACAACCAGATAGGGTTGACACTGAGGAAAATGTGTCAGATTTATTAACTAAACCTTTTGATGCTGGGAGATTTCAATACTTGGTAACAAGTATTGGAATGGTTAATCTCACATAATATGTGTTTTGGATTCTTTTTGTAAAAGTATGTACAGGATGATGCATTATTATTATTGGTCTTATTGATGATTTAGATTTTCCACTATATTTTTCTAACACTGACAAAGGTTGCTTCAACGCTGATAAGTGTTTTTGCAACGTTGTCAGCAATATAATTGTTTAACGCTGACAAAGCTTCCCTCAACGCTGTCATGTGTTATCGGGGCGTTGTCAGCAACAATGTTAGTTTTGTGGTTTTCAATCTAAATGTGCAGATGATGTTAGCAGTATACCATTGGATACAGAGTTGCTTATGGATCAATGGAGTAGCATTTGGACAAGTTTTTATTTATGGATGATGGTTGTAATGTTTCATTCCTATCTTGACATAAATTTTTTATGTTCATGCATGATTTTAGCAAACTTTTTGTATCATAGTTTAGGGGGAGGTTTTAGGAACCTTTAGGATGTTTGGGTATCCATATGATACTCTTATCACAATTCTAGATTGTGTCCACAGGTGAGTATGAGTTAGTTTTACTAAATCATGAGGCACTGTAGCATGCATAGTATATCAACTTTGCATGTTGCCAAGACATTTTTGGCCTAGAATTGGTTGTGGTCTGTTGGGAGACTTGGGAATGATTTTGATATGGGATTTACCTGGGAGTAACAAGGATTTTATAAGGTAACTTTGTTGTTAAGAGTTTTGGTTAGCAAGGGACACTAGAGGACTGTTATGTCTATCTTGCATATGCAAGTGTGCATAAATGGACAGTGCTTGCCGCCCTATGATAATTATCAGCTTTTGGTTATCTTCTCTAGGATAAATTACTTGTTAAGGTCATTTTTCACTTTTTAAAATATTTTTATTTTTGGACGCTGACAAGATTTTTCCAAGCGTTGTTGTGACCAAATTGGACGCTGACATGGCTTTAGGCAAACGTTGACAAGATTATAGCCGTTATGCGTTGATAGGTTATTTTTTACCGTTGACACTCAATGGGACCTACCCAGTTGTTACTTTTTGATATATTTTCAAGCCGTAATTTTAGGAGTTGTTACTTTCATTTAATGCATGAGATAACTTATAACTTTTTCAATATTTTCATGATTGATTTTTGAAAATCTTTGCCTATTATTGGGCCAATCACATGCATTCTTTCTCTCCTATAAATTTGGCTCCTATTTTAAACAGGGTATCTATAATTCTTGTCTAACACTTTTCTCTTATCAACTTCATCTTCTACACTTAAAATTAACAGCTTTCATCAATGGCACCAAAGTTTAACTCCGCAGAATTGGCATTGGGGTTCAGATCACAACACAACATGATTGCTTATCTTGAAGCTGATGATGCTCTGTTTCCCCAATACACACAAATGGTGGCGTATTTGAACGCATCCCCACTAAGGTATGCTCTTTCTCATGCACCACTCATTCCAATCACACACATTAAGAAGTTTTGGAACACTGTCAGTTCCTCAACAGTTAATGAAGTGACCACATTGACTTCTATTGTTCATGGGAGGTCTTGGGTGGTTACTGAGGCCTTGGTACGCCAAGCCTAGCATCTTGATGATGCTGATGGTATAGCCACCCTTCCCATAAATGAAATAGAACAAGGGCTTAGGGCTTTGGGATATCCCTTTCCTGATGAAGGTACTCTAAACAAGTATCATAAGCAGGATTTCCCCCAGCCTGGAAGTACCTCATACACGTCCTCCTTCAATGTTTGAGTCCCAAATGTACTGCACACAATGAGATCAATAGATCCATTGCAAGTGCTATTGTGTGCATTGCAACAGGGCAAAAATATAACTATTCTAAAATGATGTTTGAGGGGATGTGTAAAAACATGGGGACAAAAATGACTTTAGCTTATCCCCGTATTCTGCAAATGGTTTTTGATGATCAAGGTTACTGCTCAAGGGATCACAATGATTTTTATAAGATCCCTGAGCAAAAGAAAGCTACTTTTATGAAGATGGATTCACCACCCCATAGAGATTTACCTTTAACCCAAGCCATGCTTGCTGTTATTGCAGCAGCACAACCCCAACCAGACCCCCAACCTCAAATTGACCCTCAACCACAACTTGAACCCATTCCTGAACCTTTACCTTCACCTGAACAAATGCAACTTGACCAAGAACCCTTTGACGCTGACACATCAAATGTTGGCGTTGATGTGCCTATTTCCAACGCTGACACACAACCTTCACAATCCCAAACACCCCTTAACCAACCCACATCTACCCATTCTTCCACACCATCTTCCACACCCCCTGAATATAGGTTGATGAAACGCCAAAGGACTACTGGAGTGTTCTCCTCTGGTGGTCCTAGCCATGTAGCAGAGAGAACCACCACCACAAGTGTGGCTGGTGACCTGGATGAGGCTGGGACTATTGGTTCTGGCTTAGAAGCTGGCCAAGGCAGTCTTACCATTATTAAGTCCTCATCCTTGCCCAATGAATCTGACTTGGGAGGTCAAATCCCCATTTTGGAAGAGGGCAGACTGGAACCAATGATTCTTATGGAATTGACGGTAGTCTGCATTAGCTTGCAAAAGCAAAATGCAGACTTAGTACAAATTGTCAGCTCACAAGGCCTTGAACTCAAGAAATTGAGGGAGAGGATTGTTGTTTTGGAAAGTGATCGTGCTAGGAGGGGTATGGAGGAGTCTTCCAAAGGGGAGGAAGATCAAATAAATCTGAGTGATAAGGGCAGCCAGGATGGTCAATCAATGGATGTTGCTGAAGCCCTTACAACTTTGAAGAAACAAACAGGTTTTGATATGTCCTTAGTCTCTCCCACCAATTTAAATTTATCATTTATAGCTATGTTGAGAGAGGTTACACAAGGCGCTGAGGGAAGATATTTGAGCGTTGACAAGGAAAATTTGGACGCTGACAGAAGTATTTTGGGTGCTGATAGGATAAATTTGGGTGTTGACAGACCTGCACATGAAGGTGATGTATCCCAGTCATCATCAATCATCATGGAGGTTTCTACTCAGGTATTACCATCTACCTTACCAACCATTGCACCATCAGATAAGGGTAAGGGTAAAATGGTAGAAGAGTTTGTTCCAAAAGATGCAGCTCAAGTTGAGTTTGATAGAAGATTAGCTGCACAAATGATGGAACAAGATGAAAAGGAAAAGTCACCATTTGTTGTGACTTCAGAAGAAGAAAGTGATGGAGCTAGCTCAGACTCAAGTGTAATGATTATAGAACCTGAAAGGCTTGAGTGTGGAGATGAGTTGGCCAAAGAGAAGCTGAGAGATTTGAAATTGCAGGTTGACTTTGACATGCCAGAAGTGGTTCAAATGTACAATGCTTGGGAAGAAAGTTGCATGGATAATCCAGACTTGACCATTTCAGATCAAATATGGGGTTTGGAGCTTCTTCTTAGAGTTCAGAAGGATTGCCAGATAATTTTGAAACACAAGGCAAGCAATATTCTCTCAGAATTGAAAAGGGATAGAAGGGAGCTCTACTTTATGTTGCTCAGGTGTCATGGAGTTGGATGGACATATCAGAAGTTGAAGGCTTTGACATTTGATGAGTTGGAAAACAGGGCTTATCCCATTTGGGTGAGAGTACAGGAAGCAAACACTCTCAGACTTCTTTCAGATGAAAGAAAGGAGCAACTTGCAGAAGAAATGGAAATCAAGAAAGCTATGATGGTTCCCAGGCCAGTGAAGACGGGAATTAAATTTGAGTTTCCAAAAGATATGGATCCACTATATCCAAGTGAAGCAGTTATAAGAAAGAGCCTCAAGCTCTCCCCATTAGAAGCTTCAGATATGGTGCAAGTGTTACCATTAGATTCCAGGAACCCAATTGTGAGTTATGAGGAAGATGAATGTGGGTTCTGGAAGATTGGCAGATTTGGCAAGGAGGTACACACTTTTACCACTCTCATATCTTTATTTGCAAGTTGTGATAGAGAAGACTTGGTGGACCTTTGGAGGTTACTGGAGACCAAGTATGAGGCTGAAGCACCAACTTCAGCTAATGGAATAAAACTTTGGACCACATTCAAAAGAATGTGTGGGCCAAAAGATGAAGATCCTGCAATTTGGAAGGATCTTGAAGATGGCCTCAGTGGTCTTCAATGGAGGTTATATTTAGCTGCTGGTGTATACCATTTGAGTTCTACAAAGTTTGCTGAGTATCTACTTGTGGATGCTCAGTATTTCATATCCAAGGCTATTTTGGAAAAGATGAAGGACACTCAGCTGGAAATAGATTATTCAAGTGACGTGGCAAAAGATTTGATCAGATTTATTCATTACCAATATGAGAAGGTTTGTCAGACTCCACCTAGTCCTTAATGCTTATTCAGAAACTTGATCATAAGAGTGGATATCAAGTTTAGGGGAGGATTGTTGGGAATAAATTAAGGCCAGATCACTTGAGCGCTGACAAGAACAATTCAAGCGTTGACAAGAACAAAGCAAGCACTGACAGCTCAAGCGTTGACAAGTTAAAGTCAAGCGTTGACACATTGAAGACAAGCACTGATGGAAGATATAATCTACACGTTTATTATATTCTAGAATACTTCTAGTAAGGATAGAAACGACAATGTATTTTCTATATTTATCTTTACCTAGAATAGCTGATACGTAGATTATTGTACAAGGCTTCTTATGTCTATAAAAGAAGGCCTTTAGGTTAATGTTCGATAATAAGTTTTATATAAGTTTTCATTCGTAAACATCTTTCATTGTAAGCAAGTTCGACATTCATAATCAAAGTGAAAGTTTGTTTACATCTTGTGTGTTCTTGTTTAAGTGTTAAATTCCGCATAACACTTAGATTCATAAAGCATATACAAAGGTTTCTCTACGTGTATTACTTGATCTAATCTCGTATACACAAAGCTAATCGATCTAAGTTTGGGATCAACACGAATGAACCAAATCTTCCGGATGAACATTAAGTTCCGGATGAACAGCTAAAGTTCCGAATGAGTTTATGTTAAGAAAAGTTCCGAGTCAGTCTAGAAGTTCCGAATAAATTTTCATTTCAAAAAGTTCTGAATGAACTTAAACTTCCGGATGAACAAAAGTTCCGCATGAGTTTAAGAAGTTCCAAATGTATTTGTTTTCCAAAAAGTTCCGAATGAGTTTTCTTTTCAAAAGATCCGAGTCAGTCTAAAGTTCCGGATGAACCTAAAGTTCCGGATGAACATAAAGTTCCGAATGAACTTAAACTTCCGAATGAACATAAAAAGTTCCGGATGAATGATTTCTCAAAAAGTTCCGAATCAGTCAAGAAGTTCCGAATGAGTTTTCTTTTTGAAAGTTCCGAATCAGTCAATACTTCCGAACTAACTTCCGAATCAAATTCCGCATGAGGGTTCCGAATAAAGTTCCGAATCAAGGTTAACTTCCGAATCAGCTTTCTTTTGAGCATTTTTAAGTCCTACTTACTGTTTCTTCATTTCTATTTTTCGTATTTACATTTTAATTTTAAATTTTAAATTTTGATTTTAAATTCAAGTTTTATTAATTGTTATTAATTGTTATTTTAATTGCTTTTTTTAAATTTAAGTAGATAGAATACCACTCCCCTTTTTAGTAACCAAGAACAATCATTCCACTTAGAACCAAGATCAATTCGAGAGGATATCGAGAGACAAAATTGAACCTAGTATAAGCATTGTATCAATTCAACAGTAGCTATAGAAGAGTTAAATGGAGCACATATCATGTAGTTTATGTCATAAAAATTTGAGCTTCTATCTCCATATAGAGCTCTAGATATGGCAGTTTTGGTGAAGATAAAAATAAAAATTAGATTTTGAGAATTAATGTTTATTACTATTATATAAGCACTCAAAATTATATTGTATAAAATGTAAAATTTAAAACCCACTAACTCATGAATTTTATTTATATAAATATGTTAAAGGTTAAATAAATGGATAAATTATAAAAATGGTAGTGGAATAATATTTATAAGTTATAAAAACTATAAACTTGATTTTTACGACTTTTTCGGCTATTATCGTAAAATTAACGTTTTTCGCCAATTAAAACTTAGACGATCAAACCCATCTAATGTAAAGTTTTTAAAAGTCATATACTGATATATAAGTATCTAATACAAGTAAAAACCGATAAAACCCGAACTATAGGACATACGGACATTAACGAGCTAAGTAAACATATTGGACTAATAATTGGACTAAATAAGTTAAACTCTTATAAAAAGAACTTATTGGGCTTAACCCATTTAGGCCCAACTTGTAAAGTGTAGATACTGATAATATAAGTATAACATGGATTAATACAAGTTAAAGAACTTATAATAAATTTATTGGACTTAAAACACGTAAATAGGTAAAACTAGTAAACTAGTAAGAAGATACCAACACGTAAACACTAAAATGAGTAAAAGAGAACATGTGAACCCACTGGATCATCATATATATAAAATCATCATATGTATACATAATTGTTATTTTTATAAAGTCATTGGACAAGAGTCTAAGACGAGTATTATTTGTCTAGGTTTCCGTGATTAAAGCACGTACCGTACGTCCGAATTACCAATAACCCGCCTTCCCACATCAACGTGAGTTCATAGCCTCGCACACTTTTAAATGTTTTTATGAAATGTTTTATAAACCCGCGAGGGAGATAACATGTTAGTTTTTATAAAATAGGACACCATTTGTCCCGATTATTTGTTTATTGATTTGGACCCGAATGATTGTATGACCCGATTGTATGACCCGATAAAGGATTAAAGGACCCGATAGATGAAATCAAATGGATTATTAAAGTTAGGTTGTGTCACTAAAAGTCCCATTAGCATGAATTGTGAACTACCGGGATTGGTAGACGCTTATGCATATAATAGTACTATTTGGGGACGATCACCCCAGTTCGCGCCTTGACGGTTGATCCCCGTCGTGCCACATTGATTGGTAAGCGAATTTATGTATGAGAAGATTTCCATAGCGTGACCTTTGTGACGACACGCTAATTTAGATGTGAAAATTGAGTATCGGGTTAGCTACCCGTTGTTTGGTTCAGTAAGGTAACAATGTCATGCGGCTTATAATTATCCAGTTAACGAAATACTACTATATGCTCCGAATTACGATGTATTGCCTGACTAGCAATACAGGGTCATACTATTGATATTATGTTCGTGTTTTGGTTTTCATAACCATATTCATATAACGGTTTTTATTTTCATGCAACGTCATAAGACGTATTGTATGATGTTTTTACGACATTGGCTCGTATAATGATTTTTAAGGCAAACGCCTATATTATGATTTGATGAAGATTTGTATAAAATGAATTTGGCTATTTTATGGCCTATTAAAATGATTTGTACAAAATTATTTTCAGTAATAATTTTATACTGATATTATATTGATGGATTTTATTAAACTCTATGAATTCACTCGGCGTTATCGCTGACCTTTCTTTTAACATGTTTTATCTTAGGTACTTGAAGGTAATTCTCGGGAAGACAACAATAATTTATGGCCCGCACTTAAATTATAATTTCCATTCAAATGTTTTGTAAAACCTGTATTAAATACAATGACTTGGGACCTATGTAACTTTGATATTTATGAATGGAAATGCTTTATTATTAAACGACGCGATTTTTATGCGTTGTCTATGATGTGAGTAATGTGCTATCCCGTAACACCAACTAGTCTTCCGCTGTACTGAGTTGTATAAATTTGGGGGTGTTACAGAAATCCTTCTAGTGTTAACATCAAACAGCACTTGGTAGGTGACGTGCAAGATTCTTTATGAATTAAGCTCGTGATAACTGGAAAGCAACGATGGTGAAAATCTTAATTGAAATTCACTTGTTCCAGGTTTCATGAATTGACGGTTTCAATCACAAGGATAATTTATCCAAGTGATTCACTCTTTATGTTCGCAGTCAAGCTTAGTGATCGTCGAATAAAGAGAACGGGTTTACCCGCGAAATCCTGTCAGGAAGTTACTTAATTGAAACTATCCGTCACAGGTACGATATCTAATATCGTCCAACGGTCTTCACCGACCGGAGGTAAAACGCTACCGATTTAGAATGAAATGTTCTAAGCCATTTCATTCGTGTCTTATCATGTTGCTGCGAAGACGGTGGCGTTACGGTGTACCAGCTGAATTCGTTCCCACATGCTTATGTTTTTTTGCATCAAAGTTCAGCAAAATTCAAGAAAGTAAAAAATGAAGTCTTCCGCTGTACCAAACTCTGAAGCTTTCAAGAATTCAACAAAAGACATAAGTGTGTGGAACATGGAGTCACGAGGAGGCAAGATTCACAAGAAGGCAAAGATCGCACGTGATTGGTCAAAAGAAAAAAATGCTCTCAAGCCAAAGCCTAAAAGATCAAATCAACATATTCACAACAAAAAGAAAAGAAGAAAAGACTACGAGCTGAAGAACGAAGACTTAGTATAGTATGCTAGGTTTAGAACTGTGTAACGTGGAGTGACCTCCCTTAGGGGGAGATTGTTAGAAATACGTTTTTAACGTATATTTAGAAGTATCAGTCACTCCACAATATTATTAATGTTGTATAGCTCGTAGTTAATGTTTGCTTATTTAGTTAAGTAAAAACCAGCCCATGGGCTTGTCATGGGTCGGCCTAAGCCCATTAGTGGCTTGGATATAAATACCCCTTTCCACCATGGAAAGGGGTTGGTTGTTGGTTAATGTTTGATTTTCATTTGAATAAAATACACACATTTTCTCTCTCACTTTCTCTCACTACTTTCTCTCTCTAGAAACCTTCAACCCACCTTATTGATTTATAAGATTATCCATATTCTACAGTTCTGTATTCCAGCAAGTAAATTGTAAGATTAACAAAGCATAAAATCTGAGAATTTAAGTTCTTAAATCACTTAGAGAACTACTTAAGTCGCAAGATTAATAGTTGGTAGGAGTTAATTTTATCCGTGCACATACAGGTATATGTATTTGGCTTACCAGGGGAAACAAATTTGCATAAATTATATAAGATAGGACATTAGACATTGAGAAATTGTTAAGGTATTATGATCAACAAATTTGAATGTATTTGACACTAGAAATTGAGAAATTGTTAAGGTATTTCTAATCAAATGGCAGGTTGCCCTTTATATAGATGCCCAATAATTTTGGTTGCCCTGTAATACATTTCTGTTATGATCAACAAATTAACAATGAATTATATAAGATAGGATGTAAATAATAAAACAACAGATATTTTGTTACACAAATTCATAAAATAAGAAAAGAAATAACATTACACATTGAAGTTAAAGATCAAATACTAGTCTACTTCAAAAATCTGTTGATACAAAAAAAAGGCCCAGTAACACCAATAAGGCCCACTAAACCACTAAGGCACACGAACATACAGTTATAGAATGTGGACAGTTATTCCTACAAAAACCCAACCAGTAAAAATGTCAGCAGTTATACTCAAAAAACTATAAAAGTAAACACACATTATACAAGAATAACCATAAACAAATCTTTTTACTATCTGAAAAAACAAACCATAAAAAATGGCTAGTTTTCAGGAATTAAGCTTTGATATGTTGTTCATTATCTTCCTACATCTTCCAGTTTCCACTTTGTTATTTTGCAAAACTGTTTGCAAAATTTGTTGGTCAGTAATAACAGATGCCACCTTCATTGAGTTGCATGCCCAGGCGTCAACACACCCGAATAGTATATAAAACTGATGGGGGTGTGCACACTCGGCCACTAACAGATGACAATTTAAATGACGAGGCTCAATTGTTCATGGGGATGTATCATCCCTTCAATGCTCACGACTTTGTTAGGGTAGTAGGGTCGTGCAACAGATTGCTATGTGTCGTGTTGATAAGTGGGGAATCACTTTACAACCAGGCGACACGTTATAATCATAAGGTTGATTTAATTTATGATACACTTCATCCACGTGGATTTGAGTTTGGATTTGGAAGATCATAGAAGGGGATTACAAGTTGGTCTCGATTTCAAAAAGAAACCACACAATTAAGATGTTCTCGATTGATAAACGAAATAGGAAAACCTTTGGAGTTTTTCTAGAGATCGGTAGTATACATAGCAATGGTATCTATTATGAAGGTCGCTTATATTGGTTGGTTCTCCTTTCCCAAGTTGATGTATGTAAAATTGTTTATATTGATTTGGAAATGGAGACATTTCATGAGGTGGTTGTTCCAGATTTTGGATTAGGAAGTAAATCATTCAGGTTGGGGGTAGTAGAACAAGGCCTTTTCATGGTCTGTAACTATGTGAATGCACATGTTGCTGATGTTTGGGTAATGACAAACATGCCCATTCAGCAAACTTGGAACAGGTTGTTTACTATTCCTTACCCTGATCCTAAGCTTAATCCTCTAATTAATTTCTCTGAAGGTTAGACACAATTCTAGGAGCCAATGAAAATAATAGAAAACGGTCAGGTGCTAATCATATTTGTAACTCATCATCTTCTGTATAACACGGTAGACATGACTTACCAAATTGTTGTGAATCAATCTCCTTTGGCATGCACCTATGTTGAGACATTGGTCAAGCCAGTGGGGACAGGGATAGGTTACAGCCTAAGGAGTGCGGCTAACATTTGATCCGCTTGATTGGGACAATATTCTAAAAATGTTCCAACTTATTTCTTCTATTAGTTTTATGTTTTAAAGCTAAGGTTAGTTTCATTAATTATTTGCTTAAGTTAATTGGATATTTATTTGGATACGTAAATTGGATGTTTATTTGCTTATGTTAATTGGATGTTTATTTGCTTATGTTAAATGGAAGTTTTGGTGATTATGGAAACTACATACACTTACTTATACACCGTTCAATCACTGTCATTGTCTAAGTAAAACATGAAACAATATGTTACATCAAGTTCGTGTATTACTTGTGCACTAATATACATAACGTAAATTAAATATATTAGACTAATGTTTGGCCTAGAAACACGTACCAAAAATGGACCTCAAATTTCTGAACCAATTCGATCAACCTTGAATAGCAACTGAAATTAAAACGTCAGGTGCATAGGTTGGCTGCAAAATGTAATAGAAACTTGTTAAAGGATACATTTATGTTAAAACGAGTTTTCACAATGATGATTGACATGTGAATAATATGAATAAAGGGTGAAATAAATAAAACGACTCACTAGCTTCGGTATAACATGTCTACTTCAAGGATAACAGGTCCACTAAACCACATCTTAAGCACAGTTGATCTTCAAGGTAGCTATAGCTAGGATTCCCCTTTCTTGTAAACGTCGTATTCTTACCCATTAATTGGATCCAATATAGCATCTACAGATGCACCAACGTCTTTTTGTTTAGCAATTTGTTATTTAAGTATCTCAAAATTCGCCCGACGAATACGGTTTTTTGTATCAATATCATCAATAAAATCATACATTTCGGTCTTTAATGAGCGGCTGTTTTCTTTTGTGGTGATTGAACAAATTTTTCCTTCCAACTTATAACTTTTGCTGTTTGTTTGGGTAGAAAAATGTTGTGAATCATCGCTCTGAATAATATAGCTTTAAATTTGAGTTTCGGTATCTGAATATAATCTAAAATGGGACCAATCCAAATACTCAAGGTATGATATAATCCACACCTCAATCAAACCAAATGCTCAAACTAAAAAGGAGTATTCAGATACTGAAACTAAAATGATTAAGTGGGAGTATTCAGAGTGATGACTCAGACTATTTTCTACTAAAAGAAGGGACAAAACTACGAACTCTGAATGAAAAACTTTGATAAATCAAGATAAAACAGAGGGTCGCTCGTTAATGACTCAGATGGATGATTTTCCTGTTCAGCCATGATACTTATGAAAAAGGCCAATACGAGTGTTATAGTACGAGGTCCTTTAAATGAAAGGCAAAACTAAAAGATGATAATGCATCTGTCGATGCTATATTGGATTCAATTATTGGCCAACAGCACAACATTCATAAGAAAAAACGAATCCTGGCGATATCTACCTTGAAGAGCAAACATGCTTAAGATGTGGTTTATGTGGACCGGTCATCATTAGAGCAGATAAGTGATACCGAAGCTAGCAAGTAACCTTATTTCTTTAACATTTTCTTTGACAAAAATAGTTCATCATTTTTTTGGCTTAATTATTCAAAAGAGCCATTTACCAAGGGTAGAATGGCTAAGTAAGAAATACTTACACAAAAAGGGATAAACAAATTATTATAACAAGAAAGGGGAAACATTAAATCAACATTAACATATCTTCTAAAATTTGAAAAACAATAAATAAAAGATAAAAGAAATACTTCGACCTGTCCTAGAAGGACAACCAACATTGGACCTCCAATCAATAGTTGCTTCAGCAACCATACCCAATTCGTGAAACGCATGGATCCGTAGTTATAGAAAATACAATAACTCAATCCAATTGCAATCGTAGAAGCAGATCCATCTTTTTTATTATCTCCAACTCGGTAGTTTGATTTTAGATTTGTGTGACGGTTTAGAAATTATTTGGATTTGATTTTGTTTTGATGGTTAAATACAACCCCTTAGATTTTGAATTATCGAGTGTGTGATTTCAAATTGGGGGAAATATAGGGTTTTGATGAAACTGGTGATCGACTGGAAGAATATTTGTTTCGCATTCAAATTTGGGGGTTTAGCTTATGATGAACATGGTCATTCAAATTTGGGCGAAATAAAGGGTTTTTAAGAACTGGGTTTTGATGAACATGTTTTGATGAACTGGAATAATAGAGAGTTTAGCTTGCTTTTAGATGCATTTTTCCCTTTTTGTAAAAGTATAATTTTGGTTGCCAAAATTATTAGTTGCTCAATAAGTATAATTTGCCCATTAAATTTAATATTATTTTAAAGTGACTCTCATGTGTTTAAAAGACCAAAAAACCAGGTTGCCCAAAATAAAGTTGCCAAAAAGTACTGGTTGTCCACCCATATACCCGACAATACCTTACACATACGTACTATTTAACAAATTTTGTACTTGTATACGGACACTTGGCAACCAATGAAGCTATTCTGCCAAAGTTGTCCAGTTTCCCTGGTTGCCATGGTCCTTTTTTGCAAGACACTTTATTTTGGGACACTCTTGCAATACCCCCCCCCCCCCCCCCCCCCCCCGTTGGTCTTTTATTGAAAATTTCCCAAATTAAAATGGACAAAATATATCTTTATCTCTCTATATCATATATATATATAAAAGTCAACCATGACTAAATTCATTGATTGTGTGTAATCTTGGACAAATATCTACGAGGTAACAAAAGTTAAACCCGGTGGACCCGGACGGACCCTTGGGTAAAGGGGATGACGGGTTCCGTGGGTGTTGTTGAGATATGTGATCGTTTAGCAATCGTGAAATGCGTGAGCCTATCGGGGGCACACACTTAACACGAAGAATACACTTTTATTAACATTTATTTATTTATTAATGAAACGTTTAATAAAAACTTCACTATTATTTAATTAACGGTAGTTAAATTCATTACAGGATTTAATTAATTTATCAGGAGCGTGTTTGTTAAATTTAAGGAAACAAAATCGATTCAAGAACACCCCTAGGCCTAATCGGCCGAGTATTGTGTATAAGGGTTCTAGAAGATTTTTTTAGTTGTTTAAAAGGTAACTAAATCTTCTTTCGGCCTAATCATGGAGTAGGGACCAAGTAATTTGAGGAGGTGGAAAAAGTATAAATACATACCCACACCCCTCATAATTTTTGTCCACTCTCCCCCTCTCTTTGTCTCAATCGCCGGCTAAAGAACCCAAACAAACCAAGTGATGAGATAGCATTTATACATGATCTCATCGTTCTTTTAGGGCTTTTAATGCATAAAAATGTCATAAAAATACCATATATATGCTTGTGTTTGTTTACATGTGTATTTTAGGTATGGATATCGTGAAAAAGACAAAAGATCACAAGTTACAAGGAAAAACGGACACGAGAAACGAAGCCGTACAAAGAACCAGGCCCTAATTCATGGAATACTCAACAAATACCATTGAAGACTTGAAGACAAACAAGATTGATCCTCATTTATTGAAGAAATGTAACTTAAAACCCTTGTATATTCATAATTACAAGTTTGGTCCCTTAAGGTTGTCAAAATTACACAAAAGGTCCTTCAACTTTGAAGAAATGGCAAGATTAGTCCCTCAACAATTTCAAATTGTCAAATATGGTCCCTCATCAAGCCAAAGATACATTGAAGACCTTTGAAGATCAAGAATGTCCAAGATCAGTCCTTCAAATATGCAAAAGTGGCAAAAATAACCCTTATAAACCCTTTTTGAAAGTTATGTGCCAAAATTGCTAAATGATGAAAGATAATAACAAAGGAAATCAAGTTTCTATGGCTGAAAACATGTTTTACCAAAAATCCTAAAATACAAGGGCCATTTGTGTGCTATTGAAACATTTGAAACGAAATTGCGCCAAACAACTTACTTTCCCCCAATTTCAGATCAAAAATGTTACTGTTTACCATTCTTAACCCCAGAATTTACACCAACTTAAACAAAGGGTAAATCTAAATTAACCTTACCCACACTTGATTCACATGAGCAGAAACAAATCCCACACACAAAACCCTCACTCCCACTACTCCTTGGACCCCACACTCAACCTCCTTAACCAATGAAAACGCAACTTAGCCTCCAAGTAAAATGACGTTGCCAAATCAACAGCCTAGACTCTTTGCTTCATATCAAAGCTGAAATGAACGTCCAAGATGCATTTGAACAACTCATTCCATCAAAACGTCTAGAAGGACCAAGGGCATTTTAGAGAATTTAGTGCTAGGGTTTGTGAATAGTGTTTAGCCAGGCATTTTCCTATAAAAGGAGACCTCAACATGTGAGAGTCCCTTTGTTCCAGTTTTAGGCTATCAATCTTTGTAATTCCTTTTTAAGTTTAATAAAATTTGAATTTCTGAAAATTTTGAATTCTCTTTTTGATTTGATTAAAAGTTGGTGTTAGAATAGCCTAAATCTGAGTTCCATTTGATTGTTAAGACCTACCTTAACCTTGTGGTTAAGGCACGTCTTGGTTCATAAGGTTTTTAAGGTTCAAAGACCTTGAAGTCCTTGTTTCTGATTTTGGTTTTATTTGTGTACTAACCCTTAGCCATAAGCCTTGAGCTCCTTCAAGCTTGTTGACACCAAGCCTGGGAAGGGTTCTAAGCCTTTGGTTGAGTTTGTTTGCTGCTTGTGTTGAAGACATATCATAGTCAAAGCCTTGTTCTACTTTGAACATCAGCAGGCTTTGATCTCCTTCATTGAAGTACCTTGGTCTTATTCTAGTTGTTGAACAAGGTACAAGGAGCATAGCTGGCCCTCCTAGGATGTTGTGGAGGCCAGGTATAATCTCTTGATTAAGATTCCCCTAAATATTTCATGTTTATGCCTGTTTTGGATTGGGTACTTTGATTTTGAGTTCTTGTGTTTGTGCTAGTAATTTTTGAGTTTGATTATGTTAGTTGCTATCTAGTAAGTGTTTTTGATCATTAAAATCAGTAGGTTATTAGTATAAATCACAAGTTTCTTTGTTAAGTAGTTGATTAAGGGGTGTTTGGATCTACTGCATGATTTAGATTTGTGGTTTGCTAAGTTGTGGTTTGTTGTTTGCAAGTGTTGGTATCTGTTATTTGAGTGCATTTGTTCATCTGTTTGCAGGTTTGAAGGTTTGAAACACCTAGATTCATAAAATAGGGTATAAAATCTTGAATACTTGGTAAAATTGGCTAGGATTTTGAGGACACCTAGATCTAAGCTTAGGCTAGGGCTAACAAGTGCTAAACCTTAGTTAATCACACCAGGGAAGAAGGATTTGAGGTCTGAAATTGGATCAAGTGTCAAATAGATCAGCAAACTTGTTTCTACATATGTTCATTGTTCATCAGTAACTGTTTGTGCCTAGATCTTGTTGTTTGCTTTGATTCAGTGTTTGATTCTTGTTGCTTTGTGTTTATTCTTAGTTTATATAGCTTGTGTATGCATCCTGTTAAGTTTGGTTGGCTTATTCTTGCTTAATCTGCTTATGAAGTGCTTAACTGCTTATTTCCATATCTAGGCTATATCTGGTGACTGTTTGATTGATTGTGGCTTATTGTGTGAACCTATTTGTGATTTTCTTGTTGCTATTGACTCCTTGTGATTCACTGATCACAAGGGTGCCTTTGTTTCCAATTGAATCCAACCAAAACTCTCAAATAAGCTTGGTCAAGTAGTCAATGTAGTGGGAACTCCTTTCCCCTGCTGGTTGCCACTGCTAGTGTAAAACTGGTGTCAGCTTATCAATAAGCTATAATAGCTTATTCTAACCAGCAACAACTTGGATTTTGTAATAGGTGCTCATTATTTGACCCATTTGTTCATACTGGAGCATTTGGTGGGTTGACTTTAGGGTTTGACTAGAAAACCAACTTCATTGACTTTTTCATAAGGTCATTTGTGCTTATTCTGGCTTATTGGTTGTGCTTATT
The DNA here is from genome assembly GCA_025667525.1 of Glebionis coronaria. Lineage (NCBI taxonomy): Eukaryota > Viridiplantae > Streptophyta > Magnoliopsida > Asterales > Asteraceae > Glebionis > Glebionis coronaria. The sequence continues at coordinate 175,337,501 of CM046876.1, read as the reverse complement.
GGATTTTTGTTGATTGATTTAGCTTATTGAGTCCATTTGTGATCTTTTGCAAGTTGAATCAAGTCCTGAGGTGCCTTATTTCTCAAAAACGACTATTTTGTCTTTTAGTGAAATAATACTTTGCTTATTTCTGGCTTATTGAGTGAGCTTTTTCAAAATTTCTTTTTACAGATCTCATAAGCATCCCAAAAGAAGGTTGTGTGTCAAATTAGAGCTTATGGCATTGGCTTATTGCTTAATGGGCTGAAAAGCCCAATAAGAATAAGTTGTATGCTTAATAAGCTGTGATAACCTCATATTCAGCTTTTGGGCCTTTAGAGTTTTGTTCTTAGAATTGAATTTTGAGTCAGATAGGGCTTTTCCAAGTCAATTGGGCCAAGTTTGACTTTTTGGGCCCAAAAGCCCAATTGTGTTGACTGTTTTTGGTTTTGGCCCATTTGAGGGCCCAATAGGGGTATTCTGGTCATTTTACTTTGATTTTCTGATTATTTAGGTTAAAATAAACTAGTTTGCAAGTTTTTAGAATTTTTTTATAATTTTTGGATTTTTAATATTATTTTAATATTATTTTATTATTATTTTTTTAAATTTCACATTTTTCAACTTTTTACATTTTTCTTAGCTTTAATACATTAAAATAGGAATTTAGCAACTTTTAGAATAATTTTATCATCCCTAGATTAATTTTTATAATTATTTTAAGTTTTAATAGTTTTTAAATCATTTTAAATAGTTTTTATTAGTTTAAAAATTTCTAAAAATAGTTTTTAATCTTTTTAGGTCATTTTTGAGGTTTACCAATTGAAAAATCTTTATTTGGGCTTTTTGATAATTTATTTGATTTTTAGGGCTTTAATTAGCATTTAAAAATTGAATATTTAATTATTTAAAAGGTTTGAAAAAGTTTTGATCATTGGTAAACTCTTAGTTTATTTATTTTCTTTTTTGGTGAATTTTTGGTGATTTTTAGAATTAATTTTTATTTTTGTGGTTTTTAAGGTTTTACGTTTTAACTTTCTAGTAGTAATTTTTACGTCTTCGTCATTTTCTTTTCTCATCCCTTTCTAAACCAAATATTAATCTCAAATCTTGTACATCTTAGTCACACACATATACCTCCTTGGGAAACGAACTTTCACACCATAAGGGTCATTAGTGCTTGATTTTCCTAAATCATCACTCGATACTTTCCCTATTTACGCTCTTTTCCTAAAGAGTAGTAAAACACTACAATCATTTTGGCACCGCTGCCGGGGAGGTGTGTCGTGATTAATTTGCATTGTTGTTTTTAATATTAACCAAAAATAGTATTTGTATTAGTAGAACTCTACTAATACGTATTATCGGTTTTCTTGGTTTTTCTTGTAAAAATATTATTACTATATTGTATTAAGTATCACAACAAATAAACAATATCTCCAAAAGTGTGAAAACACAACCTTAATTGGGATTTCATCACTCAATTATTGTATTCAAATCTCAAACAAAAAGAAAAAGGCTAAAATAGATAAATACTTTCGTGAAGCTCGATTTTGAAAAATACAAACTATAAGGTAGGTATAAGGCGGGTATAATAAAATATACCCTAAGGAAAAAGGCTCTTAAGTGCTTCGCGCCGCCTCGTTTTCCCGCTTGCTTGTGAGTATTTTGAGATTGAAGGCTAATCGAGGGTTTTGCCGCCCAAAGTATTATTACGTATAATATATTTGCTTGGTTTCTTTGTGATTAAAACCTCTTGAACAATTTGGTTTTCACCAAAGTTCTAAAGTCATTCGAAGGCGTTCACTCCACGTGATCTTTTTCATTCCTTTGAGGCTTCTTTAATCAAGAGTTTGATTCGAGGAGAGATTTTGTAGATTGTTGTCTACGAAGATATACCAAAATCCAAAAAAATTAAATATCATCAAAAACACAAAAAATTGAAAATTCACCAAACACCCAAAAAGAATCTTCTTTGCTCACCTCCCATTCTTCGTGAAGTTTATGATCACTCGTAATCAAGCAAAACGAGCTCGTAAACGTCTTCAAAAGCAAGCCAATCAAGAGACGTTGATTGAGGAACAACCTCCAATTGTTGAACCTATTGTAGAACAAGAAGTCGTCATGGCTAATCGTACTATGATGGAGTTGCTACAAGCACCCACCGAGGGTTTTGGAGAGGCTATTGTGATTCCCACCATCCTTGCGGAGAATTTCGAGATTAAGACGGGTTTAATGTCGATGTTGCAAGCAAATAAGTTTAGAGGTCACGAGAAAGACAACCCGCACTACCACATTAGGAATTTTAACCGTCTCACCACCACTAGCAAGTTTAAGGATGTTCCACATGACGCCATTAAGATGATGTTGTTTCCATACTCGTTAGATGGACCCGCAAAAATTTGGCTTGAGAAAGAACCGCCAAATTCGATTTTGACATGGGCCGATCTCGTTTCTAAGTTTGTGAACAAGTTTTTTCCACCATCTAAAACAATGATGAGACTGCTTTTATACATGGTCTCATCGTCCAAATCGGCCTTAAATTGCATAAAATATCATAAAATATGCCAAATATATGCTCGTGTTTGTTACTTGTGTATTTTTAGGTACGGATATTGAGGAATTGGCAAAAGAACACAAGAATCATTCAAAAACGAACACGGGAAACGAAGTCGCATAATGAACTGGGCCCAAGTTTGGAAATTTGCAAAATGACCCTTGAAGAATTGAAGATTGGCAAAAATGGCCCCTCATCTTTGAAGAACTTGTCACATTTGACCCTCACAATATCAAATGTACAAGTATGATCCTTTATGATTGAAGATATTACAAGATCAGTCCTTGGAAAATCAAGAATTTACAAGTTAAACCCTTGGAAAAGTTTTGGAAGACATTGTGCCACTTTTGACAAGTTGTCAAAAGTTGACAAGGCTTATTTTGGCGCTGACAAGGTTTTATTACAACTTGAAAGGAAGTGGAAAGCCTGGGGACTCAAACTGCCAAACCCACAAACCCCCACAACCAACCAAACACTGACACGTCAACCCTACCCACCCATTAACCCAAATACCCAAACTACACCCGACCCTACCCAATACCCTACCCGGTTTATTATTTAAACATGGTCAAAGGTCAGTCAAATCCCACTTACCCTTCCCTCCTTAACACATATTTAAAAACTTAATTAACCAAAAACAAATCAAACCCCCCCTTTTAAACCCAACGAACCCTAATAATCCCCAAATTGATTAGCCCACAAATCAAGGGGTTATTACCCCTAACCCTCCAGATCCTTAATTAGACTCACCCTCACCCTTTCCCACTACTCACAAACACACCCACATGGGCTGTGGGACCCTCCCCAAGCTTCCCCTGCTACATCACTTTCGCACCAAAACCCACACCCGACCAAACCAACACCCAGGATCATCCCCTTGGTCCCAAAGGTTCATCCAACGACTCAAGATGAAGATTCCAAGCTGGCATCCAGTACATGATCACATGAGACGGTTTTTGACCCAAAATCAGTCAAATCTTCAAGGGCCTTTTAGGCATTTTAGTTGCTAGGGTTTGTAGTCCTAGAATGTTCTCTTAGTTAGTATTTAAAGGGCATTCGCATGTGAATGCACCTTTGTTCCAGTTTTTCTTAGCAATTTCACTTGTAATTCCTTTTTAAGAAATTAAAAGTTTGGTGTTTGATAATCTCAAGTGTAATTCCTTTTTAAGTGTTTTTAAAAGTTGTGTATTGTGAAAAGGCTAAGGAATCTGAGTTCCATTTTTAATTTGTGAAAACTTTGTGTGTTTCAATTTTTTTCAAAAAAAAAGGTTTTGGAAGAAATTTTGTAAATTTCAGAAATTAAAGGGTGTTAGGAAGTGAAAGTGGAATATCACCTTAAGATTTCTGAGTTACAAGTTTCTTTCAAAACGTGTTGGTTTCAAAGGTATTTGGATTTTAAGGTTGGATTTTCAGAAAATCCAAAATTTGCATTTTCTTGTGTTTGATCTTATTTGCAGGTTGATTTGTTTGTTGATTAAGTTCTGCACCAACCCGTGTTGGTAGGGAGGTGGATATTCATCCACAAGGACCCTTGGATGTAAGGGTTCTAAGGTAAAATCTTTTACTTTTTGTTAAAATTTCAGAAAAAAGGAAGTTTATGTGATTGCATGATTTTATGATAGAAGTGGTGTTAAGATTGTTTGTTTTGTGTTCTTATGTATTGATATGCATGATAGGATAGTTAACAATCAGTTTGTTTGAGTTTTGTAAGGTTTTGATTTGAAAAAGTGCAAAAAGAATTTTTAAAGTAGTGTTTGGAAAAGAGTTTTAGCAGGTTTTTGATCTTTGATTGTGTTTGAAATTAGTGTTAAAGAGTTTCAGTAGGGGTAAGTTAGGGTGTTTGGTAGTTATAGCATAGATTAGAACAAGATTTGTAACAAGTCTAGAGTTAAAAAAGTGAAAAGAGTGTTCAAAATTTGCTTAGGCTTGTTTTGCTCATTTTTCTTGAAATTTTTATGCTAAATCTTGAAATCTGCTAAGTGTTAGGGTGAATTAAGGTTTGTCTTGGTTTGTATACCATTTGGTGAGTGTTTGTGCCAAGTTTGAGGCTTTTAAGTTGGCTAGAGTGCATGTAATAAGCTTAAACAAGTCCTCTGACCTGCATAATCTGTTACAGCAACTTGATATGGTTTTGGTGTGCATTTGGTTGTGAATTGGCTTGCTAAGTGCTTATATCTTTGCTGACATTGACTCCTTGTGCTTCTATGAGCACAAGGGTGCCCCATTGTTCCATAAACAATCACCAAACAAGCAGCCAAGCCCTCTTGGCTCAAGAAAATTGACAAGTGAAGAACACTTCACTTGTTCATCAGAAAAACAACAAGGTCTGGGCACGTTTTGCTCATTTCCAGGCTTGATCCTTGATTAAATCAGTTTGTTTTTGTGATTTTGGGTTCATTAAGGTTACTGGATTAAGTTTTCAACTTTTAAAAAAAGAAAAAAAATAAATATCAAAAAGGACGTGGCCAGGACTCGAACCTGCGCCACTCCTCTCACACACATACGCTCTAACCATTGCGCCCTGGGGACTTTGACTGAGAGTTTTGGTTTTGAATTATATTTAAGGGCGTTTTGGTTTGGGCTTATATAAATAAGCCGTGACCATTTTGGCTTATTTGAGCTTATTTGTTAAGCTTTTTAGCTCCTTTTCATTTTTCCTAGGATTAGAATAGGGTTTAAGATTTTTCTGGGTCAAAATATTATTTTTCCTTTTATTTAATTATTTAATAGGATTATTTTTAGTTTTAAATTTAAAAAGTCATTTAAAAATATTAAACAGTAGTTAAAAAAATACAAAAAAGTAGTTTTTAGGTTTTTATTTGTATTTTTGAGGTTTACATATAAAAAAGTTTTCAAAAACTTTAATTTTTGATTTTATTTAATTTTAGGGTTTTTTGGCAACTTTAAAAATTAATATAAAATTAACTAAAAGGTTTCAGAAACTTTTGTTTACATTTTCTTCTTAGTTAGATTATTTAGGATTTTTGAGAATTTTTTAGAATTTATTTGAGGACTTTTAATTTTTTAGAATATTTTATTATTATTTTATTCATTAAAATAAAAAGTTTTATTTTTCTTTATTTTTCATTTTTCCTAGATTCTATAGCATTAAGTAAGACTTTTCCCATTTGTAGAATAATTTTTAGGCTTTTCAATTAATTTTTAGAATTAATTTAAGATTTAATAGATTTTAATAGTTTTTAGGAGTTTAAAAATAGTTTAATTTGGTTTTAAAATTTTTAAAAATAGTTTTTAGTTTAATTAAGTCATTTTTGAGGTTTACAAACTATAAAATCTTGTTTAGGGCTTTTTAATATTTAAAAGTGATTTTTAGGGCTTTAATTAGCATTAAAAAGTCATTATTAAATTAATTAAAAGGTTTTGGCAAGTTTGGATTTTTTTGTAAACTCTTAGAATATTATTTGGGATTTTTTAGTAATTTTTAGGAATTTTTAGATTAAAATTTTAAATTTTGTGCTTTTTACGTTTTACGTCGTAACTTTCTAGTAGTGTTTTCGCCTTATTTTTCTAATTTTTTCGTCTTCGTCATTTTCTCTTCTTTTCTTCTCATTAATAATCAAAAACATAATCAATCATTCAATTCACAACGCACTAGCCTCCTCGAGAGAACGATTCCCATCAAGGGTCATAAGTGTTTACGTTTTCCTAAACGTACGCTTAATACTTACCGCTTTTTGTGTTGCTTTGTTTTTCCTAAAATAAAGTATATACAAAACCACTACATCATTTTTTGGCGCCGCTGCCGGGGAGGCGTGTTGTGTTTTGATTGAACCATTGTTGTTTTATATATTAGCCATAAATATAATTGTATTAATAGCACTCTATTAATACGTATTATCGTTTTTCGGTTTTTGTGTGAATATTATTACTATATTGTATACGTAGAACAATAAATACACAAGTACTCCAAATACGTGAGCAATTACAACCTTGATTCGGGATTTCATCACTCGATCATTGTATTCGAATCTCAAACCAAAGAAAAGGCAAAAATAGATAAATACTTTCGTGAAGCTTGATTTTGATAATACAAACTATAAGGTGGGTATAAGGCGGTTGTATTTCACAACCTAAAGGAAAAAGGCTCTTAAGTGCTTCGCGCCGCCTCGTTTCCTCCGCTTGCTTGTGCGTATTTGATTTTGAGAGTGAATCGAGGGTTTTGCCGCCCAAAGTATTATTACATATCATATATATTTTCTTGGTTTCATTTGATTAAACCCTCTTGAACGATTTGGTGTTCCACCATCGTTCTAAAGTCATCGAAGGCGTTCACTCCACGTGATCGTTTTCATTCCTTGAGGCCTTTTTAATCAAGAGATTTGATTAGTGAGGAGATTTGTGGACTCATTGTCTACTTAATACATTCACCAATTCCAAAAAGGTTAATACAATCAAAAACCACAAAAAAATTGAAAAAAACACAAAATACCAAAAAAGAATCTTCTTTGCTCGCCTTCTCGTTGTACGTGACGTTTATGCAAACTCGCTCTAAAGCTAGACGTGCTCGTAAACAAAGAAACAAATCACTCACTCTTTCTAGTGAGGAGTCTCCTATTGACGAACCCATTGTACGAGAAGAACCAACCATGGCGAATCGAACTATGATGGAGTTACTTCAAGCACCCACCGAGGGTTATGGAGAAGCTATTGTGATTCCCGCAATCCTTGCGGAGAATTTTGAAGTGAAAACGGGTTTGTTGTCGATGATCCAAAACAACAAATTCCGTGGTGATGAGAAGGACAAGCCGCACAACCATATCCGCCAATTTAATCGTCTTACCGCCACGTGCAAATTCAAGGATGTCTCGAATGACTCGATTAAGATGATGTTATTTCCGTATTCCTTAGCGGGGCCCGCTAAAATTTGGTTAGAGAAAGAGCCACCCAATTCTATATTGACGTGGAAGGATCTCGTTTCGAAGTTCGTGAACCAATTTTTTCCGCCCTCTAAGACTACGCATTTGAAAAACGAGATTTTAAAGTTTTCACAAGAATCAAATGAAAGTTTTTCTACGGCTTGGAATAGGTTTAAGGAGATGTTACACGAATGTCCTCATCATGGTTTTTCCGATTTGCACCAAATCGACACGTTTTATAATGGACTTAACGATCATGAAAGAGATTATTTAAATGCCGCCGCGGGTGGTAATTTTTTGTGTAAAACGGTTGAAGAAGCTTTGGTCATAATCGAGAATAGGTCTAAGGTTTATAGCCCTCGTCACACACCGAGTGTTGCCAAAAGGGGCTCATCATCGTCTCAAAGTATCAATGCATTACATGATGAAGCAAATGAAGAAAACCGATTTTTCGATAGATTTGCAAACCTTATGTCCCATTGGAAGGCTCAAGAAGCTTCCAACACCGCTTCGGTTAAAGCGGTTTCTAAAAGTTGTTTGTCGTGTGGGGGAGCTCATGATCTTTCCGAGTGCATTACCGCGGATGGTAACACTTCAAATGCTTTTGTAGCCACGGGAACTTATAACCAAATCGGTCAAGGTTCACGTTCGAATCAAGCTCCACCCAATCAAAATGCTAATAATTATCGCAACAACAACAATCAAGGTGGAAATTACCAAGGAAATCAAAGGAATTATAACAAAGGTAATTACCAAAGTGGAAATGGGCAAATTTCAAACCAAAACCAAAACCGTGATTTTCAAACTAATGCCCAAGGTTTTCAAAACGATCACACCAAAAATCTTCAAGGAGAATTTTTGAATTATGCTAAGGCTAATGATGCTAAGTTTGACAATATGCAACGTGAAATGGTTAGCTTAAGATCCGAGTTGAAAAACGAGCTTAAAACCGAACTTGCTAATGAACTTAAAACTCATGCTAATAAAATGGAAGGAAATGTCACACGACTCCAACAAAATCAACAAAAAATGGAGCAAGGACAACATGAGATTAAGCAAGAGTTGTTGAAAGCGGATGCTAGGCAATCTAAGTTTGAAGACCGTATGGCTAAAATGTTTGAAGCTATCATGTGTAAGCCCTCTTCTTCGGGTGGTCTTCCTAGTGATACCATCGTGAACCCGAAAGGAGAATTGAAGGTTATTGCCACTCGTAGTGGTAAAACTTTCAAAGAACCCATTTCTCGTCCAAGTACTTCTATGGAGAAGGAAAAAGAGAAAGAACCCGAGGTTGTGGTTGAAAAGGAGCACATCTCAAGCCCACGAAGTACCGCTCAAACCACACCTACGGTTGAACCAATACCCATTATGGAACCCGAGATTCCAAGGCCGATGCCTATGCCTAATTTGCCCCAACCCACACCACCTTTACCCTACCCATCAAGACGAAACAAGGAAAAGGCACAAGAACGAAATAATTATCAATTTGAACTTTTTATGAAAATGTTTCGTGACTTGCATTTTAATATAAGTTTTGCCGACGCCTTAGTCATGATGCCTCGATTTGCCGCGAACTTCAAAAGTATGTTGAATAACAAAGAAAAATTGCAAAAATCATCTAGTTGTTCATCGGTTTTTCTAAGCCGCATACCTCAAAAAGTCGGTGATCCTGGAAAGTTTTTAATCCCATGTGCTATCCAAGACATGGAAGAATGCTACGCCTTGGCCGATCTTGGTGCTAGTATTAATTTGATGCCTCTCGAGATTTTTAAATCGCTCAATCTTCCAAATCTCACTCCTTCAAGAATGTCAATCGAAATGGCCGATCATTCTACGATTCTAGCTTGTGGAGTTGCCGAGGACGTCTTTGTGAAAGTTGGGAAATTCTATTATCCCGTGGACTTCATTGTCGTTGATATTCCCATCGATCCTAAAGTTCCGTTAATTTTAGGTCGATCTTTTTTGGATACCTCGAGAGCACTTATCGATGTGCATGCAAGAAAAATCACTCTTCGTTTCAATGAGGAAGAACTCGTCATTAATGCAACCCAAAACTCCACTCTTTCTCATGTTTATTCGATCACATCTTTGTACAATGTCAATCCCATCAAAAACATGTGTCAAAAGATTTCAAATAGAGTTTTAGGAGTTGATAAAAATGAAGTTCCGTCCCCTCCGCCGATGGAGGTTAAGAGTGTTAAGCCTATGATTCCAATCTCGAGTGAATCTTCGGATGATGAATACGTTGATCCCGATGGGGAGGTTTTCTTTGTTGACAAAAGATTTGAAAACTTGCCACCACCTAAACCAAAACGTTTTCAAAATGTGAGAATTTTTAGTGTGACTAACATTGTTTTAGATACACCAAATATTTTTGACATAATCAAATCGGGTTTTCACAAGGAGAGTTTTAAAGATGAAAAAGGAAAAGATTTTGAATCTAATTTAAAAGATTTTTCTACAATCCTAACTCCGTCATCACCACGTGTCTTGAGTACTACAAGCTCGTCTTCCCCTTTTGACGATGCTTTGTGTGGACTAAGTGTGGGGGAAGCCCCTTATGTTCCCTCCCCTTTCTCCACCGAGGACGAGATATTTGATCCTGGAATTGCTTATATAGGGAAATCTCGGTCTTCCACCGATGCAATAAATGGAAAATCTTTTCATTTGATTGGTGCGAGTCTACCTCGAGTAGCTCAATGTTTTGACTTACCCATTGTCCCACCCTTCTATTTCTTCTCTCCTATTTTCTTCTATCCCATTGGGATTTGTGTTGGAGTTGTGTTGTCTCGTCTTTCATCCGAAAACGAGGACGCTATCTTTGACCCCGGTATACGTTTATCGGATTTTTAAAGTACTCCACGTGCTTTTGGGCCTTGTCTATCATGTAAGTCCCACCAAAAATTGACCATACCATGATTATCCCTAAATGATCACATTTATGGGGATTCGAGTCGAGCTTTTGACTCGGTTATCAAAAACAAGGTGCCTCGTGGGGGAGACCCATGCTTATCCATGTATATATTATTGCTTTCTAATTAGTTTAATGTGAGGGGATTTGTGCCCTTCCAACCTTTGTTCCGTGGTTGTTTGTGAATTGTGTCTTTTAGATCATCATCTTCACGATTGGAGCCTCTCGTGTTCGTTTCATGGGAGCACTCGATCGTTTGCTTTGGAGGCCTTTCCCAATATCCATATGATATATCCTTTTATGTTCTAACCTTAGGTTTTTAGCACACTTCATAAACGGCTATTACTTAATGGTTACACCCTTTCCATGCTAGATTAGGCATTCGACTACGTCTCTAGTATGGGGGTGTTTACACCCCTAGACTCGAAACATTGAGGACAATGTTTAACTTTGGTATGGGGGGGTGAATAGATACTTGCCTTGCCAAACCTTCACGCTTTTCAAAGTTTATCGTTTTGTTATCGTTTTCTTGCAAAATAAGGCTAAAAATGGCCAAATTTTAAAAATTTTCTCATGTTTCATAAGTGTTTGAAGACACGAATGTAGATTTTCCGATGGCGAGAATAAGAGTAATTTTTGACTCGACCGTGCGTGTTGAGCACTTAGCTTTGATTCCTTAACTACACATTAGGCTAAGTCTCTTAAATGAGGACGAGAAATGATAGAGTTAATTATAAGTTACTATGCTAAACGTAGAGTACTCGTATTCTTTCAAAAACTCATGTGTTCTCGTTGTTTGCTTATTCTCCCTTCGCTTGTAAATATTTTTTGCTTAATAAATATTGACTTAGCGGTTTAGTTTTGATTGTTGGGTTTCTAGTCTTTTCTAGTAGCTTCCGTGTAATTAAATTGGGAAGACATTAAGGTATCGCCAGCGTCACGGTTTTGAAGTATTGGCACCCCAATAATCGAAAGCTTCACCCAATAATAAGATTTCAAGTGCTCACCTAAATCAAGCAAACAATTTGAAGCCCCACAAGGCCTAAAATCTATGCAAAATTGAAAGTGAATCAAGCCTTAATCTTCGAAGCTTTAAAGATCCAAAATTCGCTTTAGCGTGAGGATATACGTCTTTGGCTAATAAAACCACCGATGATGGCGGATAATAAAAGGCAAGGCAAGACCGAAGTCATAATAAAAGCTTCATGGCGAAGTTGAATAAAAGATGGAGGTAAACCAAAGATAATAAGGTCCTTCCGTTAGGGGGCGTATAAAAGTCTTGGTAATATGTCTCATGTTCAAAACCGTTATAAAACCGTGTTTATCGATTCTTCTTGTCAACTTAATTTTTTAACATCGTTGTCTATTAGGAGGGGTTATTGATTTGATGGTCTTAGTTACACCGTTAGGACTCTATTTTTAGACCTAAATCTCTATTATCGCATAAGTCAAATGATGTATCCTCGTGATCATTAAGACAAAATAAAATATAAGAGATACAACTTAGGAATAATGGGAGAATAAGTACGTGATTAGGGCATATGAGTAGTGTTAGCATTACTAACTTATAATGACAATGATCTCGTTGCACGCTTGGCATGGAATTAAGGTGAAAATCGAGGACGACGAAATTATTTCTAACGAAGCATTCACGTGTTCTTGTTCTATGAACCTAAACGTCCCATTTTGCGATGAAAATCATACATTATGTCTAAAACACAAGTAGTAGCAATAGTGTAGTGTAGCTAGTTTATCATTTCAATAAAGTGAATAAAATTAAATTTTGGAGATGCTTTGATACTTTATTCTAGCATTGCGTGAGGGCACGGCAATGGTTTAGTATGGGGGAGTGATGAGACTGCTTTTATACATGGTCTCATCGTCCAAATCGGCCTTAAATTGCATAAAATATCATAAAATATGCCAAATATATGCTCGTGTTTGTTACTTGTGTATTTTTAGGTACGGATCTTGAGGAATTGGCAAAAGAACACAAGAATCATTCAAAAACGAACACGGGAAACGAAGTCGCATAATGAACCAGGCCCAAGTTTGGAAATTTGCAAAATGACCCTTGAAGAATTGAAGATTGGAAAAAATGGCCCCTCATCTTTGAAGAACTTGTCACATTTGACCCTCACAATATCAAATGTACAAGTATGATCCTTTATGATTGAAGATATTACAAGATCAGTCCTTGGAAAATCAAGAATTTACAAGTTAAACCCTTGGAAAAGTTTTGGAAGACATTGTGCCACTTTTGACAAGTTGTCAAAAGTTGACAAGGCTTATTTTGGCGCTGACAAGGTTTTATTACAACTTGAAAGGAAGTGGAAAGCCTGGGGACTCAAACTGCCAAACCCACAAACCCCCACAACCAACCAAACACTGACACGTCAACCCTACCCACCCATTAACCCAAATACCCAAACTACACCCGACCCTACCCAATACCCTACCCGGTTTATTATTTAAACATGGTCAAAGGTCAGTCAAATCCCACTTACCCTTCCCTCCTTAACACATATTTAAAAACTTAATTAACCAAAAACAAATCAAACCCCCCCTTTTAAACCCAACGAACCCTAATAATCCCCAGATTGATTAGCCCACAAATCAAGGGGTTATTACCCCTAACCCTCCAGATCCTTAATTGGACTCACCCTCACCCTTTCCCACTACTCACAAACACACCCACATGGGCTGTGGGACCCTCCCCAAGCTTCCCCTGCTACATCACTTTCGCACCAAAACCCACACCCGACCAAACCAACACCCAGGATCATCCCCTTGGTCCCAAAGGTTCATCCAACGACTCAAGATGAAGATTCCAAGCTGGCATCCAGTACATGATCACATGAGACGGTTTTTGACCCAAAATCAGTCAAATCTTCAAGGGCCTTTTAGGCATTTTAGTTGCTAGGGTTTGTAGTCCTAGAATGTTCTCTTAGTTAGTATTTAAAGGGCATTCGCATGTGAATGCACCTTTGTTCCAGTTTTTCTTAGCAATTTCACTTGTAATTCCTTTTTAAGAAATTAAAAGTTTGGTGTTTGATAATCTCAAGTGTAATTCCTTTTTAAGTGTTTTTAAAAGTTGTGTATTGTGAAAAGGCTAAGGAATCTGAGTTCCATTTTTAATTTGTGAAAACTTTGTGTGTTTCAATTTTTTTCAAAAAAAAAGGTTTTGGAAGAAATTTTGTAAATTTCAGAAATTAAAGGGTGTTAGGAAGTGAAAGTGGAATATCACCTTAAGATTTCTGAGTTACAAGTTGCTTTCAAAACGTGTTGGTTTCAAAGGTATTTGGATTTTAAGGTTGGATTTTCAGAAAATCCAAAATTTGCATTTTCTTGTGTTTGATCTTATTTGCAGGTTGATTTGTTTGTTGATTAAGTTCTGCACCAACCCGTGTTGGTAGGGAGGTGGATATTCATCCACAAGGACCCTTGGATGTAAGGGTTCTAAGGTAAAATCTTTTACTTTTTGTTAAAATTTCAGAAAAAAGGAAGTTTATGTGATTGCATGATTTTATGATAGAAGTGGTGTTAAGATTGTTTGTTTTGTGTTCTTATGTATTGATATGCATGATAGGATAGTTAACAATCAGTTTGTTTGAGTTTTGTAAGGTTTTGATTTGAAAAAGTGCAAAAAGAATTTTTAAAGTAGTGTTTGGAAAAGAGTTTTAGCAGGTTTTTGATCTTTGATTGTGTTTGAAATTAGTGTTAAAGAGTTTCAGTAGGGGTAAGTTAGGGTGTTTGGTAGTTATAGCATAGATTAGAACAAGATTTGTAACAAGTCTAGAGTTAAAAAAGTGAAAAGAGTGTTCAAAATTTGCTTAGGCTTGTTTTGCTCATTTTTCTTGAAATTTTTATGCTAAATCTTGAAATCTGCTAAGTGTTAGGGTGAATTAAGGTTTGTCTTGGTTTGTATACCATTTGGTGAGTGTTTGTGCCAAGTTTGAGGCTTTTAAGTTGGCTAGAGTGCATGTAATAAGCTTAAACAAGTCCTCTGACCTGCATAATCTGTTACAGCAACTTGATATGGTTTTGGTGTGCATTTGGTTGTGAATTGGCTTGCTAAGTGCTTATATCTTTGCTGACATTGACTCCTTGTGCTTCTATGAGCACAAGGGTGCCCCATTGTTCCATAAACAATCACCAAACAAGCAGCCAAGCCCTCTTAGCTCAAGAAAATTGACAAGTGAAGAACACTTCACTTGTTCATCAGAAAAACAACAAGGTCTGGGCACGTTTTGCTCATTTCCAGGCTTGATACTTGATTAAATCAGTTTGTTTTTGTGATTTTGGGTTCATTAAGGTTACTGGATTAAGTTTTCAACTTTTAAAAAAAGAAAAAAAATAAATATCAAAAAGGACGTGGCCAGGACTCGAACCTGCGCCACTCCTCTCACACACATACGCTCTAACCATTGCGCCCTGGGGACTTTGACTGAGAGTTTTGGTTTTGAATTATATTTAAGGGTGTTTTGGTTTGGGCTTATATAAATAAGCCGTGACCATTTTGGCTTATTTGAGCTTATTTGTTAAGCTTTTTAGCTCCTTTTCATTTTTCCTAGGATTAGAATAGGGTTTAAGATTTTTCTGGGTCAAAATATTATTTTTCCTTTTATTTAATTATTTAATAGGATTATTTTTAGTTTTAAATTTAAAAAGTCATTTAAAAATATTAAACAGTAGTTAAAAAAATATAAAAAAGTAGTTTTTAGGTTTTTATTTGTATTTTTGAGGTTTACATATAAAAAAGTTTTCAAAAACTTTAATTTTTGATTTTATTTAATTTTAGGGTTTTTTGGCAACTTTAAAAATTAATATAAAATTAACTAAAAGGTTTCAGAAACTTTTGTTTACATTTTCTTCTTAGTTAGATTATTTAGGATTTTTGAGAATTTTTTAGAATTTATTTGAGGACTTTTAATTTTTTAGAATATTTTATTATTATTTTATTCATTAAAATAAAAAGTTTTATTTTTCTTTATTTTTCATTTTTCCTAGATTCTATAGCATTAAGTAAGACTTTTCCCATTTGTAGAATAATTTTTAGGCTTTTCAATTAACTTTTAGAATTAATTTAAGATTTAATAGATTTTAATAGTTTTTAGGAGTTTAAAAATAGTTTAATTTGGTTTTAAAATTTTTAAAAATAGTTTTTAGTTTAATTAAGTCATTTTTGAGGTTTACAAACTATAAAATCTTGTTTAGGGCTTTTTAATATTTAAAAGTGATTTTTAGGGCTTTAATTAGCATTAAAAAGTCATTATTAAATTAATTAAAAGGTTTTGGCAAGTTTGGATTTTTTGTAAACTCTTAGAATATTATTTGGGATTTTTTAGTAATTTTTAGGAATTTTTAGATTAAAATTTTAAATTTTGTTCTTTTTACGTTTTACGTCGTAACTTTCTAGTAGTGTTTTCGCCTTATTTTTCTAATTTTTTCGTCTTCGTCATTTTCTCTTCTTTTCTTCTCATTAATAATCAAAAACATAATCAATCATTCAATTCACAATGCACTAGCCTCCTCGAGAGAACGATTCCCATCAAGGGTCATAAGTGTTTACGTTTTCCTAAACGTACGCTTAATACTTACCGCTTTTTGTGTTGCTTTGTTTTTCCTAAAATAAAGTATATACAAAACCACTACATCAAACAACACACTTGAAAAATGAGATTTCACGATTTGTGCAAAGAAATAATTAAAGTTTTTCAATGGCATGGGAACAATTTAAAGAAATGTTACATGAATGTCCACACCATGATTTTACGGAATTGCATCAAGTTGATACTTTTTATAATGGGCTTAATGATCATGAACGAGATTATTTGAATGCCGCCGCGGGTGGTAATTTTTTGTGCAAGACGACAAATGAGGCTTTACAAATCATCGAGAATAGATCTAAGGTTTATAGCCCTCGTAACACACCGAGTGTTGCCAATTTGGGTTCGTCCTCATCATCACAATCGTCTCGTAGCATTAATGCCTTACATGATGAAGCTAATGAGGAAAATAGGTTTTTTGATAGATTTGCTAATCTTATGTCCCATTGGAAAGCTCAAGAAGCTTCAAATTCCGCTTCGGTTAAAGCGGTTGCTAAGAGTTGTTTATCTTGTGGTGGAGCTCATGATCAATCCGAGTGCATTACCGCGGATGGTAACACTTCGAGTGCTTATGTAGCAACGGGAACTTATAACCAAAACGGTCAAGGTTCCCGCCCAAATCAAGCTCCACCAAATCAAAATGTTAATAATTATCGAAACAACAACCAAGGTGGTAATTACCAAGGCAATTCACGCAATTACAACAAGGGGAATTATCAAAATGGGAATGGAAAAATTTCTAATCAAAACCAAAACCGTGATTTTCAAAACACTACACAAGGTTTTCAAAATGCTCACACTAAAAATTTGCAAGGAGAATTTTTGGATTATGCTAAAGCAAATGATGCTAAATTTGATAACATGCAACGTGAGATGATTAGCTTAAGATCCGAGTTGAAAAACGAGCTAAAAAATGAACTTGCTAATGAACTTAAAACTCATGCAAACAAAATGGAAGGAAATGTCCAACGTCTTCAACAAAATCAACAAAAGATGGAATTAGGACAACATGAGATTAAGCAGGAGTTATTAAAAGCGGATGCTAGGCAATCAAAATTTGAGGACCGAATGGCTAAGATGTTTGAAGCAATCATGTGTAAACCCTCTTCCTCGGGTGGTCTTCCTAGTGATACCATTGCAAACCCGAAGGGAGAAATGAAGGTTATTACTACACGAAGTGGTAAAACTTTCAAGGAACCAATCTCTCGTCCAAGTACTTCTACGGAGAAGGAAATCGAGAAAGAACCCGAGGTGATGGTTGAAAAGGAGCACATTACAATCCCACGAAGTACCGCTCATACCACACCTACGGTTGAACCAATACCAATTGTGGAACCCGAGTTTCCAAGGCCGTTGCCTAATGACCAACCCACACCACCTTTACCCTACCCTTCGAGACGAAACAAAGAGAAATTGCAAGAACGTAACAAACAACAAATCGAGCTTTTTATAAAAATGTTTCAACAAGTGCATTTTGATGTAAGTTTAGCCGACGCGTTGTTGTATATGCCTCGTTTCGCTTCCACTTTTAAAAGTATGATGAGCGATAAGGAAAAGCTTTCAAAGCTTGCTAATTGTTCTTCGGTTTATCTTAACCGCATACCGGAAAAAGTTGGTGATCCCGGAAAATTCCTCATTCCTTGTGACATACAAGATATGAAAGAATGCCTCGCCTTGGCCGATCTTGGTGCGAGCATTAATTTGATGCCATTTTCCATTTGGAAATCGCTCTCGCTTCCGGCTCTCATTCCTTCGAACATGTCTATCGAGATGGCCGATCATTCGAAGATGTTTTCGTGAAAGTGGGGAAGTTCTACTATCCCGTTGATTTTATAGAAGTCGACATCCCCGCGGATCCTCAAGTTCCTCTAATTTTAGGTCGTTCATTTTTGGACACTTCGAGATCGCTTATCGATGTTCATGCGAGAACTATCACTTTGAGATTCAACGAAGAGGAACTTGTTATAAACGCTACTCAAAACTCGAAACCTTCTCATGTTTATGCAATCGCTACCATCAATCACATTGACATCGTTGATGTGGTTTGCGATGAGTTTTCACAGGAAGTGTTAGGTTTTTCCGATAGCTCGTCAAGTGGCAATCCCACTATTTTGGATCCGATTCTCGCTAATTCCACACCAAATCTCACTCCATTCCAAGGAGGCGATCTCACTTCAAATGAAATCGACAATGAAGATGAGGTGTTGATTAGTGATGATACTTCTATTCCACCATTTCTTTCGCCGATGGAAGTTATGAGTGTTGAACCCAAATCTTCAATCAAGGAACCACCTATCCTTGAATTGAAAGATCTCCCTTCTCACCTTGAATACGCATTCTTGGAAGGTGATGACAAGTTGCCGGTTATTATTGCAAAAGGTCTTGCCAATAATGAAAAAACCGAGCTCTTGAAAGTTCTTAAGGCTCATAAAGGGGCAATTGCGTGGAAAATATCTGACATTAAGGGTATTGACCCAAAATTTTATACTCACAAGATTTTAATGGAGAAGGACTACAAACCCGCAAGTCAAAGAAGGGTGAATCCCAAAATTCACGATGTCATTAAAAAGGAGGTCCTTAAACTCCTTGACGCGGGAATGATTTATCCTATATCCGATAGCCCATGGGTGAGCCCAATCCATTGTGTCCCTAAAAAGGGAGGAATGACCGTTGTGCCTAATGAAAACAACGAGTTAATTCCCACTCGTGTTGTGACCGGTTGGAGGGTGTGTATTGACTACCGAAAGTTAAATGACGCCACTCGTAAAGACCACTTTCCTTTGCCCTTCATGGATCAAATGTTGGAGCGACTCGCGGGAAATGAATTCTATTGCTTTTTAGATGGTTTTTCTGGTTACTTTCAAATCCCTATCGACCCTCGTGATCAAGAGAAGACTAATTTTACGTGTCCTTATGGAACGTTCGCTTATCGTAGGATGCCTTTCGGACTTTGTAATGCACCGGGTACGTTTCAACGGTGTATGATGTCGATTTTTCACGATATGATCGAGAAGTCGATGGAAGTGTTTATGGATGACTTCTCGGTGTTTGGCAATTCGTTCACGTCGTGTTTATCTAATCTCGAGCAAATGTTAAAACGTTGTGAAGAAACCAATCTTGTGCTTAATTGGGAAAAATGTCATTTTATGTGTAAACAAGGAATCGTCTTAGGACATAAGGTGTCGAAGGCGGGGATTGAGGTCGATAAAGCTAAGGTAGACGTCATCGCCAAGTTACCTCATCCCAAAACCGTTAAGGAAGTTAGGAGTTTCCTAGGCCACGCGGGCTTTTATCGTCGTTTCATCAAGGACTTTTCGAAAATCTCTCGACCTATGACACACCTTCTCGAGAAGGATGCTCCTTTTAATTTCAATGAGGATTGTGTTAAAGCTTTCGAAACTCTCAAAAGGAAACTTACCGAAGCTCCCATTCTTGTTGCTCCTAATTGGGAATTACCCTTTGAAATCATGTGCGATGCAAGTGATTATGCTATAGGGGCCGTCTTAGGGCAACTTTATGACAAGCATTTCCGTCCTATCCACTATGCTAGTAAAACGATGACCGAGGCTCAATTAAAGTACACCACAACGGAAAAGGAATTCCTTGCCGTGGTCTATGCTTTTGAGAAGTTCCGACCTTATCTCGTCTTAACCAAAATCATCGTGTATACCGACCATTCGGCTATCAAGTATCTCTTAGCTAAACAAGATGCTAAGCCGAGATTGCTTCGTTGGATGCTCCTCCTCCAAGAATTTGATGTCACCGTGCTTGACAAAAAAGGAGCCGAGAATCTAGCGGCCGATCATCTCTCTCGTCTAGAAGATACTCACAAAGATGTTTTCGAGAACAAGGAAATTACCGAAACATTTCCTCTTGAGACTCTCGGTGTAGCGAATTCTAAAGACACCACCCCATGGTTTGCCGACATTGCAAATTACCATGCGGGCAATTTCATAATCAAGGGTATGACAACACAACAAAAACGAAAATTCTTTCGTGATGTCAAGTTCTATTTTTGGGACGACCCTTATCTCTTTCGGGTTTGTGCGGATCAACTCGTTCGACGTTGTGTGTTTGGTGCCGAAGCTTCTAATATCCTTAGAGCTTGTCACGAGGGACCCACGGGTGGTCACCACGGTGCTAATCTCACGGCTAAGAAAGTGTTCGATGCCGGTTTCTTTTGGCCTTCTATCTATCGTGATGCACACGCACTTGTAAAGTCGTGTGATTCGTGCCAACGTCAAGGAAAATCGTCTCAACGTGATGAAATGCTACAAAACATAATTCAAGTGTGTGAGATTTTCGACATATGAGGAATAGACTTTATGGGGCCGTTCCCATCGTCTCATGGCAACAAATATATCCTCGTCGCGGTGGACTACCTTTCTAAGTGGGTGGAAGTTAAGGCTTTGCCTACTAATGATGCTCGTGTGGTAGTGAAGTTTTTGAAGCAATTATTCTCTCGGTTCGGAACCCCTCGTGCTATTATAAGCGATCGTGGAACCCATTTTTGTAATGACCAATTCGAAAAGGTTCTAAAGAAATATGGAGTTACTCATCGTCTTTCTACGGCTTATCACCCGCAAACGAGTGGGCAAGTCGAGGTTTCGAACCGAGCTTTGAAGAGGATTTTAGAGAGGTCAATTGGAGAAAACCGTGCTTCATGGTCCGACAAACTTGATGACGCTTTATGGGCCTTTAGGACCGCTTATAAGACACCTATAGGTTGCACTCCTTATAAGTTAGTCTATGGGAAGAATTGTCATTTGCCCATTGAGTTGGAGCACAAGGCATATTGGGCCCTTAAGCATGCAAACTTTGACTTGAAGACCGCGGGAGATCACCGGAAAATACAATTGAATGAATTGGATGAATTAAGAGATAATGCTTATGAAAATTCATTAATTTTTAAAGAAAAGACTAAAAAGTTTCATGATTCAAAGATTAAAACCGGGTTTTTAACGTTGGTGATCAAGTGTTTCTTTTTAACTCTCGACTTAAGATATTTTACGGTAAATTGAAATCTCGTTGGTCGGGTCCGTTCACCATTACACAAGTGTTTCCGTATGGGACCATTGAGCTAGCTCAAGATGATGGTCCTAACTTCAAGGTGAATGGACATAGGCTTAAGCACTACTTTGGTGGGGAAATTCCTTCAATGGTTGCCCTCGACCAAGTCACCTTCCCCAATGATAATTAGCATTGAAAGGATCGAGTCGAGCTCATGACTCGGTAATAAAAAACGAGGTGCCTCGTGGGCGAAATCCCATGCTTATCCTTTATGCTTACTATTCACTAATAAGGGGACTTGTACCCTTTCAACTCGTTGTCTCGTGGTTGTTTGTGATTGTGTTATCTAGATCATCATAATCATCTACGATTGAAGACTCTCGTGTTCGTTTACGTGAGCCTCCATCGTTTGCTTGAAGAAGTTTTTCACGAATCCATGACATATCCTTTATTTTTCTAACAATTATCTTTTAGCATACTTAATAAACGGCTTTAGATATATTGTTGATCACCCTTTCCATACTAGATCCTAAGCATTCGATTCTTCGTCTCTAGTATGGGGGTGCTCCACCTTTAGACTCGAAACATTGAGGACAATTTTTAATTTTAGTATGGGGGTGAATAGGTACTTGCTTTGCTACGCCCTCACGCTTTCCAACTTTTAATGTTTTGTTTTTGTTGCTAATAAGGCTAAAAATGGCCAAATTTTAAAATTTTTCTTAATTTTCATAAGTGTTTTTAAGACACGAATGTATATTTTCCGTTGGGTAGAATAAGAGTTAATTTTTGACTTGATGGGCATTTGGAGCCATTTACATTCCTTAACCCGCTCAATTCAAGTTTTGCTAGACTTTTATATAGGGAGCTTTAAAACGCGAAAGTCTTAATTCATACGGGTTAAGAACAAGAACCTTTCGCAAGTTCCTATAATTGATCCTAGAAAGTCACTTATCAAGGGAACTATAAAACGCATTCTCTAAACTTGAAAAAGTCTAAGAAAGTGCAAGATCCTATAGGTGGCTTGAAAACCCAAAACTTTGATTTGATATAGTCTTAATGAAAGCTAATCCAAATTTGGCTTAATTTTGACTTGCATGGCTAAGTATTCACGAGTCTCTTTAATTAGAGGTCTTTATATAGTGAAGAACGAGAAATGATAGAGTTAGACAAGTGATCATGCTAAACGTAGAACATGAAAATATTCTTTCAAAAACTCATATGTTTTTAATTGTGGCTTTTTCTTCCCATAAGATCAATGCATTAGGAATAAATCATAATTGCAATAAGTAAGGTCGTACGATTTGAAAGGTTACTTAGCCTCTAGCGCAAGATCGTTTAAAAGTTGCTCGGGGTTGAATAGAGTTCATTGCCAAGGCATAACTTATTGAAGCGGGACGCGAAGATTGGCGATTATCCAAAAAGGCCCTAACAAGGCATGAGGAGCTCTATTTATAGATCCAAGATGATGTGAAGTATCATTATTCCTAAATCAATATGAAGGATCGAGACACACGACGAAAAGCAATTACTCCCCTAAAGATCATGGAGAAAGTCTATCCAAAAAGACCCTAACAAGGTATGAGGATAAATATATCCAAGTCCGAAAAGGAGGCGGATCGTTGTATATCAAAATCCAAAGTAAAGATTGAAGAAAAATGATGAAATCGTGGTCCAATATGAAGAATCTCTCAAAAACGTCAAGTGAAGAAATTCCAAATATATGAAGAGAAGACCATAATTTCAAGAACGTCTTCCCAAGATTTTAAGTATGAAGTACATGCCAAATATCGGTCCGAGAAAGGTCTCAAATCGTGAAACGAGTTATGCCAAGATATGAACTTATGGAGATACACGAGAAGCCGTTTTAAAAGATTTTGTCCTTCGGCTAACTATTGATCAAATCATGCTACTTTGCTTTCGGACTAATAACTACTCAAATAAGTCAATATGAATCACTTGTGATCCATGACAAATAGATAAAAAATGCTAGTAACCCATTTCCTTTTATAATAACTAGGATTGCGGGGAGAAAAAGTGTTTCACAATTTGGACGTATGAGCAGTGTTAGCATTGTGACTTGTACCAACAATGATCTTGTTTTTACACTTAGCATGGAATGTATGATAATCAAGGATGACGAAGTTTACTCTAAGGGACATTTACTTGTTTCTATTCTTTGACCCTAAAAGTCACTTTTTGTGATGAAAATCATACATTATGTCTTTACACATCTTCGTAGTATATTGCAAGTCTTTCACTTTCCAATGAAGGAAAATAAAATTGAACTTTGGTGATGCTTAGATACTTTATTCTAGCATTGCGTGAGGGCACGGCATGGCTTAGTATGGGGGAGTGATGAGATAGCATTTATACATGATCTCATCGTTCTTTTCGGGCTTTTAATGCATATAAATGTCATAAAAATACCATATATATGCTTGTGTTTGTTTACTTGTGTATTTTAGGTATGGATATCGTGAAAAAGACAAAAGATCACAAGTTACAAGGAAAAACGAACACGAGAAACGAAGCGGTACAAAGAACCGGGCCCTAATTCATGGAATACTCAACAAATACCCTTGAAGACTTGAAGACAAACAAGATTAATCCTCATTTATTGAAGAAATGACACTTAAAACCCTTGTATATTCATAATTACAAGTTTGGTCCCTTAAGATTGTCAAAATTACATAAAAGGTCCTTCAACTTTGAAGAAATGGCAAGATTAGTCCCTCAACAATTTGAAATTGTCAAATATGGTCCCTCATCAATCCAAAGATACATTGAAGACCTTTGAAGATCAAGAATGTCGAAGATCAGTCCTTCAAATATGCAAAAGTGGCAAAAATAACCCTTATAAACCCTTTTTGAAAGTTATGTGCCAAAATTGCCAAATGATGAAAGATAATAACAAAGGAAATCAAGTTTCTATGGCTGAAAACACGTTTTACCAAAAATCCCAAAATACAAGGGCCATTTGTGTGCTATTGAAACATTTGAAACGAAATTGCGCCAAACAACTTACTTTCCCCCAATTTCGGATCAAACATGTTACTGTTTACCATTCTTAACCCCAGAATTTACACCAACTTAAACAAAGGGTAAATCTAAATTAACCTTACCCACACTTGATTCACATGTGCAGAAACAAATCCCACACACAAAACCCTCACTCCCACTACTCCTTGGACCCTACACTCAACCTCCTTAACCAATGAAAACGCAAGTTAGCCTCCAAGTAAAATGACGTGGCCAAATCAACAGCCTAGACTCTTTGCTTCATATCAAAGCTGAAATGAACGTCCAAGATGCATTTGAACAGCTCATTCCATCAAAACGTCTAGAAGGACCAAGGGAATTTTAGAGAATTTAGTGCTAGGGTTTGTGAATAGTGTTTAGCCAGGCATTTGCCTATAAAAGGAGACCTCAACATGTGAGAGTCCCTTTGTTCTAGTTTTAGGCTATCAATCTTTGTAATTCCTTTTTAAGTTTAATAAAATTTGAATTTCTGAAAATTTTGAATTCTCTTTTTGATTTGATTAAAAGTTGGTGTTAGAATAGCCTAAATCTAAGTTCCATTTGATTGTTAAGACCTACCGTAATCTTGTGGTTAAGGCACGTATTGGTTCATAAGGTTTTTAAGGTTCAAAGACCTTGAAGTCCTTGTTTCTGATTTTGGTTTTATTTGTGTACTAACCCTTAGCCATAAGCCTTGAGCTCCTTCAAGCTTGTTGACACCAAGCCTGGGAAGGGTTCTAAGCCTTTGGTTGAGTTTGTTTGCTGCTTGTGTTGAAGACATATCATAATCAAAGCCTTGTTCTACTTTGAACATCAGCAGGCTTTGATCTCCTTCATTGAAGTACCTTGGTCTTGTTCTAGTTGTTGAACAAGGTCCAAGGAGCATAGCTGGCCCTCCTAGGATGTTGTGGAGGGCATGTATAATCTCTTGATTAAGATTCCCCTAAATATTTCATGTTTATGCCTGTTTTGGATTGGGTACTTGGATTTTGAGTTCTTGTGTTTGTGCTGGTAATTTTTGAGATTGATTCTGTTAGTTGCTATCTAGTAAGTGTTTTTGATCATTAAAACCAGTAGGTTATTAGTAGAAATCACAAGTTTCTTTGTTAAGTAGTTGATTAAGGGGTGTTTGGATTTACTGCATGATTTGGATTTGTGGTTTGCTAAGTTGAGGTTTGTTGTTTGCAAGTGTTGGTGTCTGTTAGTTGAGTGCATTTGTTCATCTGTTTGCAGGTTTGAAGGTTTGAAACACCTAGATTCATAAAATAGGGTATAAAATCTTGAATACTTGGTAAATTTAGCTAGGATTTTGAGGACACCTAGATCTAAGCTTGGGCTAGGGCTAACAAGTGCTAAACCTTAGTTAATCACACCAGGGAAGAAGGATTTGAGGCCTGAAATTGGATCAAGTGTCAAATAGATCAGCAAACTTGTTTCTGCATATGTTCATTGTTCATTAGTAACTGTTTGTGCCTAGATCTTGTTGTTTGCTTTGATTCAGTGTTTGATTCTTGTTGCTTTGTGTTTATTCTTAGTTTATATAGCTTGTGTATGCATCCTGTTAAGTTTGGTTGGCTTATTCTTGCTTAATCTGCTTATTAAGTGCTTAACTGCTTATTTCCATATCTGGGCTATATCTGGTGACTGTTTGATTGATTGTGGCTTATTGTGTGAACCTAATTTTGATTTTCTTGTTGCTATTGACTCCTTGTGATTCATTGATCACAAGGGTGCCTTTGTTTCCAATTGAATCCAACCAGAACTCTCAAATAAGCTTGGTCAAATAGTCAAAGCAGTGGGAACTCCTTTCCCCTGCTGGTTGCCACTGCTAGTGTAAAACTGGTGTCAGCTTATCAATAAGCTATAATAGCTTATTCTAACCAGCAACAACTTGGATTTTGTAATATGTGCTCATTATTTGACCCATTTGTTCATACTGGAGCATTTGGTGGGTTGACTTTAGGGTTTGACTAGAAAACCAACTTCATTGACTTTTTCATAAGTTCATTTGTGCTTATTCTGGATTATTGGTTGTGCTTATTGGATTTTGTTGATTGATTTAGCTTATTGAGTCCATTTGTGATCTTTTGCAAGTTGAATCAAGTCCTGAGGTGCCTTATTTCTCAAAAACGACTATTTTGTCTTTTAGTGAAATAATACTTTGCTTATTTCTGGCTTATTGGGTGAGCTTTTTCAAAATTTCTTTTTACAGATCTCATAAGCATCCCAAAAGAAGGTTGTGTGTCAAATTAGAGCTTATGGCATTGGCTTATTGCTTAATGGGCTGAAAAGCCCAATAAGAATAAGTTGCGTGCTTAATAAGCTGTGATAAGCTCATATTCAGCTTTTGGGCCTTTAGAGTTTTGTTCTTAGAATTGAATTTTGAGTCAGATAGGGCTTTTCCAAGTCAATTGGGCCAAGTTTGACTTTTTGGGCCCAAAAGCCCAATTGTGTTGACTGTTTTTGGTTTTGGCCCATTTGAGGGCCCAATAGGGGTATTCTGGTCATTTCACTTTGATTTTCTGATTATTTAGGTTAAAATAAACTAGTTTGCAAGTTTTTAGAATTTTTTATAATTTTTGGATTTTTAATATTATTTTAATATTATTTTTTTATTATTTTTTTAAATTTCACATTTTTCAATTTTTTAAATTTTTCTTAGCTTTAATACATTAAAATAGGAATTTAGCAACTTTTAGAATAATTTCATCATCCCTAGATTAATTTTTATAATTATTTTAAGTTTTAATAGTTTTTAAATCATTTTAAATAGTTTTTATTAGTTTAAAAATTTCTAAAAATAGTTTTTAATCTTTTTAGGTCATTTTTGAGGTTTACCAATTGAAAAATCTTTATTTGGGCTTTTTGATAATTTATTTGATTTTTAGGGCTTTAATTAGCATTTAAAAATTGAATATTTAATTATTTAAAAGGTTTGAAAAAGTTTTGATCATTGGTAAACTCTTATTGTATTTATTTTGATTTTTGGTGAATTTTTGGTAATTTTTAGAATTAATTTTTATTTTTGTGGTTTTTAAGGTTTTACGTTTTAACTTTCTAGTAGTAATTTTTACGTCTTCGTCATTTTTTTTCTCATCCCTTTCTAAACCAAATATTAATCTCAAATCTTGTACATCTTAGTCACACACATATACCTCCTTGGGAAACGAACTTTCACACCATAAGGGTCATTAGTGCTTGATTTTCCTAAATCATCACTCGATACTTTCCCTATTTACGCTCTTTTCCTAAAGAGTAGTAAAACACTACAATCACCAAGCAACCCTAAAATCACATTAAAGTATATAACTTTACAAGATCGACTACCTTTTGGTACTCCCTTGTGAAGTTTCTAAGACTTTAACTAAACCCTAGATCCTCGTATCTAGGTTTTGGTTCCCCTTGTGGTGCATCGCAACATGAACCCTAAATTAGCGTTTCAGGTGATTTTTCCAAGTATCTTGTAACGTTCTATAAACTGATCCTTACGTAATCCCAATTAGAGTTTTGGATCTAGGGTTTCTAGTTACAAGATAAATCGAAGTGAAGTTACTACTAGCATCGTAGTGATTGTTCGTTTGACGTGCCGTGTGAGCAAACGATAGAGGTGGTTATTTAACCGTTATAGTTCAAGATCAAGATCCATTAATTGATTGCTTCAATTAATTGAAGGTTGTTTTAAAATTGTTTTTATTATGTGATTAATCATGTTTGTTATACTAGATCCATTCCGCTGCGTACTCGTAGTTAATGGTTTAACTAGTTCTTAAATCCCAACAGCGACATCACGAGTCAGTTCGTATGGCATTCATGGGTTAAGCATAGAATAAAACACTCTTTCTTTGCTTAAAACCTCTTTTATTTATGTGTCTATGGAAATAACATGTGATGACGTATAGTCCCCGGCAGGGTCTTGGACCCGGCCCACGGGTACTACCCGTATCCGGCCGTCACAAATGGGTTGGATCAATGTTACTTTGGACTTACTGGTTCTGGGTAATGATGGTCGCATGAACTGTATGCGGCCCACGGCCGGTACTACCGGCAAGGGTTAGACAGAATCACAACCTAATTAGATTGTGATTCATCCCAAAGTAAAAGATATCCACTAACCATAATAGAAGATAACAATCAACCCATTATGGTAGTTATCTTTTACTTGGAGCCGAAGATTTGGTAAAGCCCAGTAGGGACTTTACCGCCTATATAAGGAACCCCCAAGGGTTCCACAAAGGTACGATTTCACTCAGCTCTCACATCTCACCGATTATTAACCCTAAAACCGATTACTTACTCTCACACTGGAGTCTAATTGTAGGATAATTTCCCATGGTAAGCCTAACAGCGTATTGTTTAGTGTGTAGGATCTCAACCATAAGTTTACTTGGTGCAAGAGTCGGAACCTCATACACTCGAATTAAGCTTAATTCGGGTCAAGCAAGGTCCATCCAACTTTTATATCAACCAGTTGGAGCCATCCGTGGGACCCTACACGAAACTATACTCTACCAATGACGAAGGGAAACCCTAATCAGGGTTACCAGAAAAACGTTGGCCGGAAGTCAGGTACGAAAATCCCGGCCATTCGTCCCCAGGTGGAGGAACAGGAGCAGGCCCGTATCGAAACATGGCAAACCAACCCCTACGAGGGATGGACGCACAATTCAGTACCCCTACACCAACCCTCGTGGTAAACAACCCAGATCCAGGGTCAGCACTGATACCTCCTAACAAAGAGAGGCCGCGTCCTCCGGTTACGGAGACTGAAGTTGACACGGTCATCCAAGATGTTAATGACGGGAGTAACGAAGATTACCTGAAGTAGATTTTCGAATCAATTGTTCCTGTTATAACGACAAGGATGAACTTCAGAAGGAAACTCCAAGCCAGGCTGAACTTTGACAGAGCTGCGAGCGACACGCCCAAGCGATTACGAAAAAGGAACAGAAAACGCCAGGCGGATGCACCTCCCCGAGTCAAGGAACATCCTCAACCGCGTAATATATTCGAACGCATTAGAGACAGAATAATCGAGGATCTCGAGGCGAATCAGGGGGACGCAAACCTCTCGGACGAATCTATGGAGCACGTTGACCAAAAGACGTCTCGAGAAAATAGCCGTCACGTTAGTGTATTTGAGAGGACAGACCCTCCCAAGGGAAGATATATCACCCCTACACCACTAACTAGCAGCTACCGTAATCGCTCAAGGCGCGGAAGGCACTCACCCATTAATGATACGTCCGGATCTGACTCTGATGACCATCATCCTAGACGTTTTAGGGTGAGATACCCTGTTAGCCTCAAAATATTGAGTCAAACAAGAATGCTCGGTCATAGCTTATTATTGTAACATTAGTTAGAACGTTGTAATAGGTAGTTAATTAGTCGTGGTTTACGGGCTTGGATTTAAACTATCTTAAGTCCAAAAGACAAGCCCGTCCCAATATATAGCCCATTAAAGCCCGCATGTGGGTGGACTATATATACTACCCTCCTAGCATGTTAGGAGGGTTGGTTGTTCATTTTTCTCACTTCTAATCTAATATTCCAAAAGTTAATCCTCTCTCTCTCTCTCTCTCTACTTTCTCTCACTACTTTCTCTCTCTAGGAATCCATCTCTTCTTCATCTATTTTCTTTCTTTCTTCCTTGCTTAATCATCACAAAAATAAGGGACAACAATTGGTATCAATCGCCATAGGGTAGTTTTGTGATTCGTTGTTGATTTTACTTGGTTCGTGTGATTTTCTCTTATAATCATCTCGAATTCAAGATTTTTTTTGTGTTTTCCTTGCTCTAAAACTTGATATAAATCTTCTACATAGCTGTGGTAGGGATTTGGTCGCATTTGGTTGGTTCAAATCACGGATTTCTTGTCGAAAATATCTTTTTTTACCTCAAAATCTCGTAAAAGTGCTATTATTCCGATCAGTGCAATCAGAAAAGGGTTTAGTGATTCCAATCAGTCGCATCGGAAAAGGGTTTAAACATTCCTATCAGTATTCGGATTAGACTTTCCGACAAGGGCTTATCCGATTACTTTCCGACAAGTGTGTATCCGATTACATTCCGATTAAGGGTTATACAACAACATTCCGACAGGAGTTTATATATATATTCCGACAGGGGTTATTTAGGTATTCCGACTAGGGTTTTCCGATAACATTCCGACATGAGTTGATATATTCCGACAAGGTGTCTTTCCATATTCCGACAGAGGGATTCCGATAGCATTCCGATTAGGGCATTCCGACATCATTCCGACGAAGGGATTCCGATTGTATTCCGATAAAGGGGGACATTCCGATTTGGGTATTCCGATAAGGACATTCCGATGCTGTGTTTTTGCTAAATTTTGTTCGAGTATTTTTTAGACTTAGCCACCATCTAAACTAGTTTCGAAATAATGTTTACACGAAGATTAAAAAAAAAGAGTTAAAATTTTTCCGTCAAGTAAATTCAAATTTTTTCCATACTGTTTTAGGACATTTCTAGCTCGATTTCAAAATTTGGCGATTACAAAATTTTTTTGTCTACCGTTTTGTCGGACTGGAGAAATATTGAAATTTTCGGAATTTAAACCACAACAACGATCACAACAAATCTACTTAAGATCCGTATTCACTTCATCATTTCAGAGAATATTGAGATTGATTCTACTGCCGAATATCGTGTGACGAACAACAACATAATGGTGGCGGGTAACAAAGAGAGACCACCAATGCTTGTGTCTGGTCGGTATGCTCAATGGCAATCACGTTTCATATGATACCTTGATACAAGACCTAATGGTGATGCCTTGAGGAAATGTATTACTCATGGACCATATATATTTAAGAAGATCTCAATTCCTCCAAGAGGAGCCACAGATACTACTTATCCAATACCTGCAAGTGAACGTGATGAAACAAGAGCTGATCTCACACCTGAAAATTATGCTTGGCATGATTCGGAGAAGGAAGCCATCTATATGGTTTTAAGTGGTATTGGAGATGATATTTACTCCACGGTTGATGCATGTCCGACAGCACATGAAATGTGGACTACGATTGAACGCTTGCAACAAGGAGAATCACTCAACAAACAAGATGTCAAAACAAACTTGTTTTGGAATTTTGGCAAGTTTACTTCACGGGATGGAGAATCAATTGAATCTTACTACTCCAGGTTTTATAAGATGATGAATGACATGACAAGAAATAATCTGCAAGTCTCCACCATGCAAGTCAATGTTCAATTTCTTCAACAACTTCAACCCGAGTGGACACGGTTCGTCACTTTGGTGAAACAACAAGAAAAGTTAGACGAGGTCTCATATCATCGACTCTTTGACATCTTGAAGCAATTTCAGAATGAAGCAAATGAGATTCGAACTGAACGTGTTGCAAAGACGGCTAATCCACTTGCTTTAGTGACTACCACACAACATGTTCAAGATCATCACTCTCGTGCTCCTAAGCCATACTCCACTACATCATCTTCACCACGATCTTCCACATCATCTAAGTCTTCATCATCCAAAAAATTCTCGAGGTAAAGTGCCAAGAGCACTATCACCACCATCTGAGTCCTCATCTGAAGAAGATAGTGATGAAGATCAAGCTCAAAAGAACCGAGAAATGAAACAACAAATTGCTTTCATAATGAAGACTTACAAGAAAATCTACAAACCCACCAACAACAATCTTCGCAAATCATCTAACACAAAGAACTGATATGTTGAGAGTCCTCCAAGGTATGACACACGTCTACGTGGTGAAATTCCTTCTAGGTATGATCGACATCATCCAACACATGTTGAGGGTTCTGCAAGGTATGATCGACAAACTGCCAAGTATGATACTCAGAGGATTGCTGCTGCTACCGGGAATAGGGAAACTGTTGGAAGTCAAGTGGTTCAGCAGAGTGGGATTCAATGTTTTAATTGCCAAGGTTATGGGCATATGGCAAAGGAATGCAGGAATCCGAAAAGGGTTAGAGACTCTAGCTATCACAAGGAAAAGATGCTGCTATGCAAGAAAATGGAAGCTGGGGTTAAATTGTCAGCTGAGGAAGGAGCAATGCTTGATGATACTGATGATGAAGATTCTGATCAAGGGCTCGATCCACATTACTCGTACATGGCAAAGGTTGAAGAAGTTCTCAAAGTCACTGAAGATGACAATGGCCCTATTTTTGACACTGAGTCAATCGATAAGGTACACACTACTGATGAATATAATGTGTTTGGTGATAATCCTGAGCATAGTGATCTACCCAATGCCATTAATGACACGTGTATGATGGAAACGGTTGATAGCAATACCACACCCGATTCATCAGACATGTGCAATAATGAGTCTGAGGATGATTAACATGCCAATAAATATGATGAAGAGGAACGTATTGCGCTTGCTAATTTAATTGCTACTTTACAAAAAGATGTCACTGAAAATAAAAAGAGTCAAAAGCAATTAAAGAAGGCAAACGCTACGCTCACTCAAAGTTTTGAAGAATGCAAAGTTGCTCTTATCAAATCTACTGAGATGACTAAAAGCTATAGAGATGAGCTCCTTCAGAAAACCAAAGAGCTTGAGGGGTACAAGGGAAGTGCGTTAAAAGGTCAAAAGGACGATTTTGAAAACAAATATAATACAACTCTTGAGTTATTAGCAAAAGAGAAGCGTCAATATATTGTTTTCTTAATGGATGAACGCCAAAAAACGTACCTTGCCAACACCAAAGTTAATGAACTTGAACAAAAGCTCTCTATGACCACTACTGATTCTGCTAAAATTCTTGAGGATAAGAAACAAGAGGTAGATGTGTTAAAACAAGACTTCAAAAGTAGATATGATAAAGAAACTGAAAAAGTAACGAAACTAGAAGCACAAGTCGAATTTTTGAAGAAAGTTGTTTATAAAACGCATGATTATATTCAATCCGTAAGAATGCTGGCACCCCCTTCCATGTTTAAGGGTCAATCTAGCTTTGCAAGTCTTGAGTACCTTGCCAAAGCTCAAGCTGCGAACCCGTGTCTTTATCTTGATGAGACTGAAAGGACCAATCTTGATTGCATGCCTGTTAGTGCCGATAGTAAAGAGACTGCCCTTTGGGATGATGATAGTCAACCTCTTGTCAATAAGGAGTCTGTAAAACCATATAATTATGCTTATGAGAATAGTCTCTATGGTCTTTTCAACAAACAAACTCAGAAAACTCGTGAGGAAGTGTTTCTAGAATGCAAACAAAAGAGAATTCAATGGAAGAAAGCATTTGCCCCTAAGAAATCTAATGTTTACAAATACATACACTACCTCCCTCTAGATGAATCTAAAAGCAAGAGTAGGAAAACATTAGGTATTCTTAAACATCACATAGATAATGTTAAATCTATTGTTGAAAGAGACTGGGAAAAACGTGAAAATGCTGAGTGGACACGTCCGATTCCTCAAGATATTACCTTGCTTGTCAAATAACTCTTAATTCCAAACACGGCGTTGATTAAAGAAACTGTTCTTCAACTTGAGGAGTTCATTCGGACTGAAATGTATGATGATCTAAAATATGTTGAATCTCTTGAGAAACACATTGATGATCTTCAAATGGAGAAGTCTGATATCTCAGATGAATATGATTTACTCTTGCAAGAATGCGTTTCTAAAGATGTTATGTGTGCTTATTTTACATCTTGTGCTGATATTGATGAATATTCTGAAGTTGCATGCCATTATCTTGATAAGATCAAAGAATGTGAACGTCTTGAAATTGAGCTTTCGAAACGTAAAGAAAATGTTGACAAAAAGGCTTTTGAGTTACTTCAACACAAAACTGATTTCCTTCAAAAACATTGTCATTCACTTGAACTTGCTTTGCAAAAAGACGTTGGTCGTTTTCCACATGATAATAAATTGCAAGAAAAACTTTCCCAAACATTTCGAGAAATGAATGAACAGAATTTGGAAGTTAAAGGGTTGAAAGATCAATTACAAGACATGGACAGAGTTATAGCAGAGTTGCAGAAACTCGTTTCTAAAATAGGTGGGAAAATCGTGGAACCTAGCATTAAGAAACCTGTTGTTAGACAACCCAATGCATCTAAAGTAAATAGATCCTCTATCTTGGGAAAACCATCTGCTTTATCAAATTCCTCGTTTGCAAAACCTGTGTTTGCCCCCAAGATGGATGGAAAGGAAAGGTTACCACAGAATCAACCCATAAGGAATCCTATAGCACCAAGCGTTAAGCACAATAATGTAATTAAACCAGGGATGTATAGAATGTCCACTAAGCCCACAAACAAAGATACTCACTAGCCTCAGACTTCTAGAAACACTAATATTCGTGTGTCTTCTACTACAGGAATAGTCTCCGCTACTGGTGTTAGCCGGCCTCAGCTTAAGAGCACTCAAGTGAATGATAAGGTCTGGAAACACAAGAATCAAGGGAAGATGAAGCAAGTAGAAGAACACCCTAGGAATTTGAATATTTTTAAGAATAAAAAGTCTGTTATCGCATGTAATGATGATTTGAATGCTGTGAATGATTTGAATGTTATGAATGTGAAATTTGTTTGTGTCAAATGTGGAAAGTGTGCTGATGCTAATCATTCCATGTGTGCTAGGAATAAAGTCAAAGACGTAGATACTAGAACTAAGAAGCAAGTTGCAATGCCTATCAGAGCTAGTCAACCCAAACGCAAGATGAACCATTCTGGTGCCACCCCCACTAAGAAAAGTAATGCATCAGGCTCCACCACTAAGAACCCTAGAAGCACAATTAAGGAATTATATGAGTCTGCTAGTAAGTCTTAGAAATGGTGGTTTGCTAATCAATGTCCTCCCGGATATAAATGGATGCCTAAAATTAGGACAGAAAATGTGACTACGAGTGTTAGTATGCCTTTAAATGTTTCTAAGGACACTAATGATTCTATAATCACAAATACTGTAGTATCCAATTTAGCAAATGCTCCATCGTGTTCTAACTTTTCTACAGGTGATACAAATAATTCTCTTCATACTGGACTCCGGATGCACGAAGCACATGACGGGGAATCTCAAGCTTCTAATTAACTTCGTGGAGAAGTTCCTGGGTACGGTCCGATTCGGAAATGATCAATTTGCACCGACCCTAGGATATTGAGATTTGGTTTAGGGGAATATCACGATTAAAAGGGTATACTACGTCGAAGGGCTCAATCACAATCTTTTCTCGGTTGGTCAATTCTGTGATGCGGATTTGGAGGTTGCTTTCAGAAAGAAGACATGTTTTGTTCGTGATTATGATGGGAATGACTTACTTACCGGTACACGTGTACTGATCTTTACACAATTTCACTTCAAGACACAACTTCATCTACTCCAGTTTGCTTCATGGATAAAGCTTCAACGACTCAGGCATGGTTATGGCATCAACGTCTTTCTCATCTCAACTTTGATACCATTAACTTGCTTTCCAAGAAAGATATTGTGAGAGGCCTTCCTAGCTTGAAATTCATCAAAGATCATATTTGTTCTTCTTGTGAACTTTGTAAAAACGAAGTAGCTTCAAAACAAAGACCACACCAAGCTCTAAAGGACGGTTACATCTTCTTCACATGGATCTGTGTGGTCCTATGCGTGTTTAGAGTATCAATGGAAAGAAATATATTCTTGTAATAGTCGATGATTACTCAAGGTACACATGGACTCACTTCTTGAGGTCCAAGGATGAAACACCCGACGTTCTCATCAGCTTCCTTAAATTGATACAACGTGGTCTTCAAGCTCAAGTTAAAGTGGTTCTTACTAACAAAGGTACAAAATTTTTGAATTCAAAACTAAGAAACTATTTTGAAGCCGAAGGGATTGAACATGAAACATCTATTGCTCGAACACCCGAACAAAACGGAGTTGTTGAAAGACGAAACTTTACTTTAGTTGAGGCTGCTCGAACATTATTATCCGCTTCAAAACTTCCACTATACTTTTGGGCCGAAGCCGTGTCAACCGCATGCTACACACAAAACCGCTCCTTAATTATCCTAAGACACGAAAAGACACCATATCACATAATTCATGATCGAAAACCTTCACTCAAACACCTTCATGTTTTTGGATGTACCTGTTACATTATTCGAGATGGTGAAAATTTGGATAAAATGAAAGAGAAAGGTGATGCATGTATTCTTGTGGGATATGCAACTCAGTCTAAGGGGTATAGAGTGTACAACAAGAGAACAAAATTGATTGTCGAGACCATTCACATTCGATTTGATGAATTGCAAGAGATGGCACTTGAACAAAGCAGTTTAAGTCCCGATCCACAACGACAAACGACTTCCGTTCACAACCGCACGGAACTCAAAACTCAAGACCACAACAATGAACCGTCAAGTTCAACGCTGGTTCCAGAACATGTTCCTAGAGCTGATATGACAGTCGACACGACAATTGAAGAGTTGGAAATGTTATATGGACCAATGTATGATGAATATTTCACGGGGGAGAAACAAGTTGTATCGAATTCTTCCGCTGTCACTCATGATAAGAATGATGATAACGATCATCGTCAACAACCGGATACAACTTCATTCACTTCAACACGGGTTGCTGCAGATTTACCTCCTCAGAATATCACTTCAACAATCGCTCCTACAACATCCACAACTACTGTCATTGCTCCAGAGAACACAAATCAAGCAGACGATGCATTATCTGACGCAGACGAATTTATCAACCCATTCGGTACACCGGTACACGAAACTGGAGAGTCTTCTACTCGCCATGTTGATCCGTCAAATATGCATACGTTCTACCAACGACATCCTTCAACACATCATTGGACCCGAGATCATCCTTTGGTTCATGTAATTGGAAACCCTTCACAGCCCGTTCATACAAGGCGACAGCTTGAAACCGATGGCGATGTTTGTATGTTCGCACTCGCCGTGAGTACTGCTGAACCGAAAAACTTCAAAGAAGCCATGGCTGATCATGCTTGGATTGAATCAATGACGGATGAACTTCAACAATTTGAAAGACTTAAAGTTTGGGAACTTGTTGACAGACTATACGATGTAACACCATTAAATCTTCGATGGATCTGGAAAACAAGATGGATGAAGAAAACACGATCATCAAGAATAAATCTAGGCTAGTGGCTAAAGGGTATGGACAGAAAGAGGGTATTGATTTTGAAGAATCATTTGCACCAGTAGCTCGTATGGAAGCGGTCAGGATTTTTCTTGCATATGCTGCACATAAGGGATTCAGTGTTTATCAAATGGACGTAAAGACGGCGTTTCTTAACGATCCTTTGAAGGAAGAAGTCTATGTCACGCAGCCGGAAGGATTCGTCAATCCTCATTATCCTGACAAGGTGTATCGTCTCCACAAAGCACTTTATGGACTCAAGCAAGCTCCAAGGGCGTGGTACGACGAGCTCTCGAAATTTCTGGTCTCCAAAGGTTTCTCAAAAGGTTCCATTGATTTAACTTTGTTCACTTATAAATATGGGTATGACATTTTGCTTGTGCAAATTTATGTTGATGACATTATTTTTGGGTCTACAAACCCAAAACTTTCAAAATGGTTTGAAAAAGTAATGCACAACAGATTTGAAATGTCTATGATGGGCGAACTAAAATTCTTTCTAGGAATTCAAGCTCACCAATCCCCAAGTGGTATCTTTATTAACCAAGCTAAGTATTGTCAAGAGATAATCCCAAAGCATAGTATGACATCATGTGACCCCGTTGGGACACCTTTATCAACCACATCCCTAGATGCTGATTTGGAGGGATTACCCATAGATCAAACGAGATATCGTTCCATGATCGGGTCCCTCATGTACTTGACAGCAAGCAGACCTGATATTCTATCATGCTACATGTTATTGTGCACGATATCAAGCACGACCAACTAAAAACCACCTCAAGGAGGTTAAACGGATCTTTCGGTACCTTAAGAATACCATTCACATGGGACTCTGGTATCCGAGGGAAACCGGTTTCTTTCTAACGGCCTATTCAGATTCTGATCATGCAGGGTGTCTTGATACACGTAAAAGTACTTCTGGTGGTGCACAATTTCTAGGTCAAGACAAGCTTGTGGGATGGTCTTCCATGAAGCAGGATTGCACGTCACTTTCATCAGCCGAAGCGGAGTATGTGTCTCTATCTGCGTGTTGTGCATAAGTTCTTTGGATGAGAACATAACTCACGGATTATGGATTCCATTTTGATAAAGTACCTATGTACTGTGACTCAAAGTCGGCCATAGCCATCTCCTGCAATCCGGTTCAGCATTCCCGCACGAAGCACATTGATGTCAGATATCACTTCATTAAGGAACAAGTTGAAAAGGGTATTGTTGAATTATACTTTGTTGGAACTGATTACCAATTAGCTGACTTGTTTACAAAAGCTCTTTCGAAAGAGAGGTTTGCGTATCTTGTTAGGCAAATTGGTATGATATGTTTGACTCTAGCAGAACTGGAGATTCTGGCAAAGAAGCCTGCTTGATTCATCTATCAAACATCTATCTTGTAAATATTAATGAAAAAGCCAAATACAAAATTAAAAAATCTTTGATAATCCAAAAGTATTCTTCTCGACATGTCTTTCAGTATCGATAATATGGACGTACCTAGAAATGTGGCTCAACAACGACACGGGTGTGTACATAAAGCTCGAATGAAAGTTGTAAATATTTTTCAAAACATGTCATTTCTATCTTTTCAAAAGGAACTTGTCTATTTTGGACAATATTTCCAACAATGGGTAGAGCAATCTATCTTGGGTTGATCTTGTCACAAAACATTCAACGTTTTGAGCTCAACACAATGGCTTGTAATCACTTTCAGATTGCAACCCGGATCAATATTCACGGGGGAGTGTACGATTTCGTGCTCTTACCCTCAGCAAAAGAAGAGAAATCTTCTTACACTTGAGTGGATACGTCAAGACATTCAAAGTCTATGAACTCAAGTTTATGCTTTAGAAAAACCTTTTTCGACAAAAAGAATTGATTTTTCAAAAAGCGTTGAACACAATTTTTTCAAGAATTTCTCAATGATCTTCAAAATCTTTCAAAAATTGTGTGTTCAACAACTCCTTTCCTCAAAAGTTTAATGTGGATCAAATCCTCGTAATGACAATTGCATTGGATCAATTTTTGAGGGGGAGCAATTCAACTTCATGCAAAAGATTAACACATCTTTCTCCCGAAGATTTTCAAGACTATTTTTCAAAATATGTTTTAATCAAATTTGGTATCTCTAATATCAAAAGATTTTATATATTAGAGATAGGGGGAGAAAATGTGATTAAAATGTGATCTTATATAAGACTCAAGCACTTTAACTCTTACCTACATGTGCGAAACACTTTCGATTATCGATGCACATGTGAAGGGGGAGCATTTCTGAAACGACAAAACTAGCAAGGTGTTAAATGTTTTTTAAACACTTTGTTAGAATTTAAAGTGGTTTTCATGGTTACGATCAAATACCCACAACATCTTTAATTAACGACGTTATTGGTGTCAAAAGGGTGGTTAGGTTTAAGTCCTATGATCCAACCAGAACCGGAGGGATCTTCCAAGGGACAATCCAATAGATGATTAGAAGTCCTTAGGAAAGATGGAGTAGAATGTGAACGTAGTTGAATGCCGACTAAGTACTGATGATAGCACTGGAACAATCACAACAAGGTGCTATTAATGATGTCTTGGTAAGCATTGAAGGGGTTGAAGAATGAAAAAGAAATGTAAGGATAAAGGGTGTAAAGAAAGAAGCCCTCCATACAACTTAGGCAGAAACCGGGTCAACACATCATGAAGACAACTCATCATGGACCCAGTGATGTGAAGCACAACCCTTTCCTAGCTACTCAGGCTTCTCTCAAAAGAAGTTTGTTTTATTGTCACGGAGATCAACACGACTTCTATTGACTTTCTCACTCCGAGATAGTTGATATTGAATAGGTGGCATCTGCTCCAGCCTCCGACCACTAAAAGTGCACAAATCGAGTCTAGAGCCAAGAGATCAATCAAATCTCATTAGGACACACGAATGAAGATCAAGAGAGTCCTACGGTATATCCTTGTGATATTGCTAGAACACTCAGAGTGATACTACTTAGTATTCACAATGATGAGTGGAAATCCTTCCAGTGTTAACATCAAACAGCACTGCGGTAGGTCATATGCAAGATTCATTATGAATTAAACATATGTAAAACTGAAAAGCAACAGTGGTTTGATTCTGAATTGATTCAAACTCGTTTCAAGTTTCTACGCAATATCCTTATGGTCTTGCTAGAACATTCAGAGTGATATTCATTAATACTCACAGTGACGAATGGAAATCCTTCTAGCGTCAACATCAAACAGCGCTACGGTAGGTCACTTGTGAGATTCTTATGAATCAAACTTGTGTCAACTGGAAAGCAACAATGGTAAGATTCTTAATGAATCAAACTTGTTCCAGGAATTTGAGTTGACGACTTTAATCAAGCGGATATTTATCCAATTGATTCACTCTTTATGTTCGCAGTCTTGCTTTGAGACGGTCGAGTAAAGAGAACGGCTAGTACAACCACGAAACCCTGTCAAGGAGATTCTTAATTGAATCTACCTAATCACAGGTACGATATTTAATATCGTATAACGGTCTTCACCGACCGGAGGTAAAACGCTACCGATTTAGGACGAATGTCAA
Source organism: Glebionis coronaria (assembly GCA_025667525.1). Taxonomy (NCBI): domain Eukaryota; kingdom Viridiplantae; phylum Streptophyta; class Magnoliopsida; order Asterales; family Asteraceae; genus Glebionis; species Glebionis coronaria. The sequence continues at coordinate 175,296,859 of CM046876.1, read as the reverse complement.
AGCCATTCAGTCCGTGTCTATGTTTTGTCTCGAGAAGGTGGCGTCACGGTATACTCAGCAAAGTCAAAGATTCACAACCACATATTCATGCCCAAAGACTTATCCAATAATTGATAGTGTGAGCATGTGGATAAAGACACAAGATCGCAAGATGGCAATGACAAGTCAAGGATGATTTGAAGATCTCAAGACTAAAAGACAAAGTCGAAAGACAACAACAAAGGCTCAAAGATCACAGCATGAAGGAACAAAACTACTGTTACTCGTTCAAGGCTCATTTATCACGAGATTCGTAATCTCCTTTGATCTTCAAATATCAAAAGGGTATGACCTCACATTGGGGGAGATTGTTTGCCTCAAAATATTGAGTCAAACAAGAATGCTCGGTCATAGGTTATTATTGTAACATTAGTTAGAATGTTGTAATACGTAGTTAATTAGTCGTGGTTTACGGGCTTGGATTTAAACTAATTTAAGTCCAAAAGACAAGCCCGGCCCAATATATAGCCCATTAAAGCCCGCATGTGGGTGGACTATATATACTACCCTCCTAGCATGTTAGGAGGGTTGGTTGTTCATTTTTCTCACTTCTAATATAATATTCCAAAAGTTAATCCTCTCTCTCTCTTTACTTTCTCTCACTACTTTCTCTCTCTAGGAATCCATCTCTTCTTCATCTATTTTCTTTCTTTCTTCCTTGCTTAATCATCACAAAACTAAGGGACAACATACCCATCCCCGGAGTCCTCAGACAGTAGCATGGAATGCAGGAGGCGATCACGACGTCGCCCCAATCGAGGTGATGAACATCTTTCTCTCCCATGGTGCCATGAGAAGGAAGACGCATTCACAAGTCTCATTTGGGATTACTCTGAGGACAAAAGTAACGCATGTCCACCTGCTTGAAAACTTACGACGGATCCGGTGATCCGGATGATCATCTAAAATTTTTTGAAACACAAGAAAAGATTGAGCGGTGGCCTATGCCAATGTGGTGCTAGATGTTAGATTCAACTCTCATTGGGAACGCACACGACTGGTTCGAAAGACTCCCACATCGAAGCATCGATAGCTTTGGTGAGTTGCGAAGCGATTTCAGAATGAATTACACTCAGAGAAAGAAGTATAACAGAGACCCTGTTTCACTGGCTATGGTGAAACAAAGACACAGGGAGTCCACGAAAGACTTCACAAAGCATTTCAAAGACGAGTGCACGAAAATCAAGGCATGTCCTGAGGTTTTAAAGATATCCGACTATATGCACGCCATAACTGACAAGGAACTAATTAGAAGTCTGAATGAAAAGCACCCTGAAACATTCGATGAGTTAATGAAAAGGGTTAGATCGTTCGTGGAAGGGCAGACCACGGTCTCAGCGGCATATCCACAAAAGGAAACCAGGGTTATCTAAATCACGACCAACCCAAAAAGCTATCAAACCAGGCGAGTGGAAGGGGCCTTGACTATCGTGGCCATCAAAGAGGAGGACGAGCTGGTGACAAGTTTACCCCTTTAAAAATGTCTCCACGAGAGATATTATTGTCTGAGGGCGCAAATTTCCCAAGACCACCTCCTATGACAACTCCAGTCGATCGCCGTCAAGGGAATCGATTTTGTGATTTCCATAATGATAAGGGCCACGGCATCGATGAGTACGTTCAGTTAAAAAAGTATATCGAGTACCTGATAAAATCAGGACAGCTCAAACATCTCGCCAAAGATTGGAAGGATAGGAAAGACAACAAAAAGGGTGACAGAAAAGATCACCCAAAAGATAAACACACTACCATATTCATGGTATAATCGTGGCAGCGCAGAACTAAGAAAAAAGTCGGCATAAATTTTCGCGCTGCAAGGAGATTTCGTTTCCTCCCATTACGGCAAGCAACGTGGCCCCAGGGCCCCTTACCATCAAAGTAAACATGGGAGACCACAATGTCTGCCACATGTACATCGATGGAGGGTCTTCAGCGGAAATACTCTATGAACATTGCTTTGTGTGGCTACGACCGGAGGTGAAAAAACAGTTGATGCCGGCCACTTCCCCTCACTGGCTTCAGCGGAGAAACCATCTCGCCTTTAGGCCAGCTGCGACTCCTAGTAACCATTGGGGATGACGAGCACTCAACCACAACATAGATGAACTTCATGGTGATACGTTCACCATCTCCTTACAACGGCATTATTGGAAGGCCGGGGATATTAACTATCAGGGTCGTACCATCCACGACGCATAGCATGATAAAATTCCCTGTGGATGGAGGAATAGTCACTAAGTTCAATATAGTTGTACCACCATCAGAATGTCACGCAATAACCATACTAGCATAGCCAATTCCCAAGCGGAATGAACAACTACCACCAAATTGGAAGGTAGCAATCCATCCAGACTATCCAGATCAAGAGATAGCGATTGGAGGAACTCTAACTGATAAAGGCAAGAGTGCTATGTGCGACTTGCTAAAGGCAAACCTTGATGTATTCGCTTGGGAACCAAAGGACATGACGGGCATACCGCGTTTGATAGCATATCATAAGTTGCAAATTCGACCAAGGTATCCCCCGGTAAAGCAAAAGAAGCGCGAAAAGGCCCCGGAACAAAGCCAAGTAATACTACAAGAAGTTAAGAAGCTAATTGACGCAAGCATCATGCGGGAGGTATATTACCACAATTGGCTATCTAACCCGGTCATGGTAAAGAAACACAATGGAAGTTGGCGTATGTGCTTTGACTTCACAAATCTAAACAAAGCATATCCGCAGGACTGCTACCCACTTCCAGAGATTGATTGGAAAGTGGAATCTTTGTGTGGGTATTCCTTCAAATGTTTTTTGGACGCATACAAAGAATATCACCAAATTTAGATGGCCGAGGAGGAAGAGGAGAAAACGGCGTTCCATATGAGCCAGGGTATCTATTGTTACACCAAGATGCCGTTCGGCCTAAAAAACACGGGTGCAGCCTATCAAAGGTTGTTTGATAAATCATTTGACAATCAAATTGGGCGTAACCTGGAATTCTACGTTGACGACTTGGTTATCAAGAGCCATACGGAGGAAAGGCTTATCAGGGATATTGAGGAAACCTTCGCCACGTTGCAACAAATTAATATGAAGCTAAACCCAAGGAAATGCACGTTTGGGGCTACGGAAGGAATGTTCTTGGGATACATGATTGATCCCAATGGAATCAAACCGTGCTCGGACAAGAAGGAGGTCGTGATACAACTACCATCCCCAAAGACGCTCAAGGAAGTACAGTCTCTTAATGGTAAGTTGGCAGGACTGAATAGGTTCTTGTCTAAATCTGCGAAAAAATCGTTACCCCTCTTCAAAACACTCAAGAGGTGTATGAAGAAGAGTGATTTTAACTGGACGAAGGAAGCAGAAGAAGCCTTTAATGAACTCAAAAATCACTTGGTGTCCCTCCCGATGTTGGTCGCACCACGGCCTAAGGAGGAACTAATCATCTACGTGTCAGCCACTCACGGTGCAATTAGCGCAGTCTTAATGACGGATAGGGAGACAGCACAGATGCCCATTTACTTTGTCAACAGGTCACTACAAGGACCGGAGCTGAACTACACACCTATGGAAAAGCTGGTTTTATCGTTGGTGTATGCCACCAAACGGCTGCGCCGGTACTTCCAGACACATCTTGTTGTAGTAATTACCGACTAGCCAATCAAGCAGGTCATATCAAGGGCGGACACGACAAGGCGTTTACAAAAATGGAGTGTTCTATTGGGGGAACACAATATCTTATATAGTCCTCGCACGATGATTAAAGGCCAAAACTTAGCTGACTTTATAATAGAGAAGCCGGAGGAAGAAAGCATGGAGACTCCTAAGGAGGAGAAGCTCCAAGACCCATGGGTCTTATTCACAGATAGATCTTCATGCACGGATGGATCTGGCACATGCCTTATCCTTACCAATCCGGAGGGTATGGAATTCACATATGCCCTACGATTCGAATTTACAACAACAAACAATGAAGCTGAGTATGAAGCCTTGATCGCGGGCTTGAGAATAGCTGTGCGGATAGGGGTACGAAATTTGGAAGCACATGTCGACTCACGTCTAGTCGTGAACCACATCCTTTGGGGGTATGAGGCTAAAGAGGATAACATGATCCAATACCTCAAAAAGGTAAAATCCCTCATTAGAGGATTCACCAGATTTACCATTAAACAAGTACCTAGAGGTGAGAACATGAAGGCGGACGCCTTGAGCAAAGTCGCGTCCACTAGCTTTGTTCACCTATCTAAACAAGTGTTGGTAGAAATACTTAAGGATAAATCGATTGCGGGAGAAGAAACTCTGTCAATAGTCGAGGAGGATGGACCTACGTGGCTGACCCCGCTCATCGAATACTTGACAAATGAAACACTCCCGAAAGACGAAATTGTAGCACGCCGCATCCAGCGAAAGGCACAGGGGTCTGAGGTCCGTGACGGGATTCTATACAAGAGATCATTCTTGCAGCCCTGGCTCCGTTGTGTCGGACCAAAACAAGTGAGCTACATGATTAGTGAAATTCATGAGAGGTCCTGCAGTATGCATGCATGCCCTAGATCGGTCGTGGCAAGAGCCCTACGGATAGGATACTACTGGCCAACCCTGCATAAAGACGCACGAGACATCATACTTAGGTGTAATGATTGCCAAGTGCACATGCCAGTACCACGTTACCCACAACAAAAGTTAACACTAATCACATCCCCGTGGCCATTCTATAAGTGGGGAATTGACATAGCCGGACCGTTTCCGGTGGTAGCTGGAGGTGTTAAATTCCTAATCGTCGAAATGGACTATTTTACTCGATGGATCGAAGCCAAGGCAGTGGCCACAATCACAGGCAAGCAGGTAAAAAAGTTTGTGTGGGAGAATATCGTATGCCGCTTCGGCTTGACGGGGGAGGATTCTGTTGGAGCCGTGCTTGCACAGCATGAAGATAAGAAAAAGAAAGCTTTGGACTAATTTAGCCTCTCTGACAACGGAAAACAGTTCGCAGAATATCCATTCAGAGACTGGTGTGTGGCATTGAATATCACACAGCATTTTGCATCCGTTAAACACCCGTAGACCAATGGATTGGTGAAGTGTGCCATTCGAAGTCTGGGGGAAGGAAATAAGGCACGTCTAGATGACAAAAGCGCCAAGTGGGTTGATGAGCTACCACACGTGTTGTGGTCACATCGAACAATGATCAAAACCGCTAATGGAGACACCTCATTCACACTAGCGTACGACACTAAAGCAGTAATACCAGCCAAAATTGGAATGCCAACAATCTGCACTACGGAAGTGAATCTTACCACGAACGACGAGAAACTGCATGTTAACTTAGTTCTATAGAGGAAAAACGAGAATTGGCAGCAATCAATGAGGCAAAAGCTAAAGAAAATAAGAAAAGGTATTATGATGCTAAGGTGAAAGGTGTATCCTTCAGGCCCGGAGACTTTTTGTATCAAGAAAATGAAGCAAGTCGCGCTGAGAACACATGAAAACTGGGTCCAAAGTGGGAAGGACCCGTATGAAGTTATGGACGCTTTGGGGAACAGCGCGTACAGGTTGCACGACGTGGACGGCCGAGACTTAGGTCGCACGTGAAACATCATCAATCTCAAAAAATGCTATCTTTAAGGTTACGGCTCCTACATGGACATCTCGTTGTAGTCAGCATCAATAAGTCCATGTCAATTTTTATGGTTTTTAGGAATCATTTGTCTAAGGGTTTTTTCATAATTTTCTCAAAAAAATCGTGAACGTAATAATAAACTACCGTGGTGCCTAGCTAGCTCCATGGCTTGTTCTTGTTGAAAATTTCTTTTTTTATACTTAAGAATTATGTGTTTCTGTTTCCTTATTCATATGCATTCATCAAATCGTACATGTACTATTTGTTTCCATGGGAAGCAAGAGGATTGAGTGAACCTACTAATTCAACTTGCCACATAAGAGGGATGCAACCCCAATGGCCACGGATCATGAATCCTTCCTAGACACCTTATTCGCAAGATGTTGTAATAAGTTTGGGCATACCGTGTTGACATAATAAGCGGACATACGTAAAGACACACGGTGCACATCTAGTAACATGTAATACTTAGTCTTTTCTATAAGATGTGCTATGATGCGCATGAGAAAGATATACGTTTATCTAAACACATTGTATATGAAAAACAAAAGACAAGTATATATACACAATGTCGTGGACATCCATGGCTGAATATTACAAATAAACGTAAGTGTTTTAACAAATACATATGAACTGTTCATCATTTAGGAAGCATGGACTCTCCAAGTTCCTTCCTTTGTTGGGTGATTGATGCTAAGTTAGACCTTCCCAGCGTGGCATCATCCTCCAGCAATAAGGTCAACCCGGGTCTAGTAGGGGCTGTCACGAGCACGCCATCGGACCTAGGCAAGTGGGCGGACCCCGCAGTAGGGGTACGGCACAAGACACGGCTCCCCCTCTTCCCCGTGGCATGGTTCATGTTTGCCTTGATCGCCTCCCTAAACTTTTCTCTCCTTTTAAGGCTCATGGGTTATCGATGGGAGGAGTATCGGCGTACAAAGGAATGGTAAGTTGGGCATCCAAGTCAGTGTCAACACACAGCCGCTCCAGTACGCCGATACCTTGCCGTGTAAGGATTGGAATTCAGTCTCCAACTCTACAATGCGGGCTTCGCGTGTGGCGGCATGGATTGCCTGCTCCTTTATGGTGGCCTCGAATGTAGCAATATCGGCTTGAAGGGTGGCGATGGTTTGTTCATGTTTTTCACCATCGCCTCCCTACGGCCGATTTTCCTGTTGGCACTTGCAATATGGTGCAAGGCTCCCTCGAAGCGATGTCGCATGGCCGCACCAATAGCCATCTGATGAGAGGACGCCACATTGAACTGTTCTATCAGAATATCATGTGTTAGTTCATTCAGGTCCTGGATCAAACCGAGAGGGTTCAGGTGATCCATGAAGTCTTTGCATGACTTTGTTGTCTCCAGCCTACTCATCATGGATTCACGCCAGTCCGGGCGGAAAGGTTGGGGTGATCCTTCTGGGACCGGCTCCTCGTTGGCCGTTGGGGGAGGTGATGGTGGTGCGTCCTCAAAGAGGGAGGGGTTACCCGACTGGTGTATTCTTCATTAGTCGTGACCTTGGACGGCTCTTCCCTGTAGATAAATGATCATTTATAAAAAGGCTGCATGAGTAATAATGTGAAAGTTGTAGGTTATACATTACTTACGTTTGATCCTTCTCATGCTCTATGTTGGTGGGCACCACGGTGTTCACTGGTGTAGCCTTCCATATGGTTTTGTCTTTTTGAGTCTCTACACCTGCGGGCGGGGCTGTCATACCACCCTTGGCCCCATCTGTGTTGCTGCCTTCTTGGTATTGGGGGTGGTCTTCCCGTAACCTCATAGGCGGTGTGTTGAAGGCCCCCGCCTCGGGATCAACCTCTTTCCTTGTTTTCCTTTTGGACTTACGCCTCCTCGGTGCAGGCTTGGCATGCGCCTGCTTACCCGCATCCTCAGTCGCCTCTTCTTCCTCAGGCCCAAACAACTTGTCTATCTCCTCATCAAGCTGGACCAAATTATCACCATGTTCTTCTTCATGGGTGGTGGTGGCATTCTTGGCTGTGGTGGCAGGGCCAGTCACATCCTCTAACAAAGGTTGTTCCCCATCTTCGTTGTCGAAATCCAACGGTGACTTCTCGATTTGTGACCCACCTATATCGGAGTGCGGCTCTGGGACCACGTCTAAAGGATTAGTGATGCTCTTGGTAGCTTCAAGAAATGGTGGTTCATTTTGGTCCAAGGCTCGTGTACCCTCGGGGATCTGGGAAGGGTCTCCTTGGCGTAGCAATCCGTATAGATTCATAGATACGGACACATGATATCAAACAACATAAGTTAGTTTTCAACACAAAGTATGATACGGGTATCATTCAAAGTTAATTATACCCACCCTCTCTACGACTGTTCAGGGTTATGAGGCATCAATCTGCTCTACCGTAGTAATTGCGGCTGATGCCTATCAAGCACAAAAAAATTTCTGGCAACCCCTTGTGGAAATGTGTACGGTGTGTATCTAGAAATCTAACATCCCTATCACTATACGTATTAGCAGGGAGATGATCATCTGTACAGACTGAATGTTTTAGCACAAAGGGGGAGGGGAATACAATAGCGTCTACAAAGAAATACCAGTCGTACCAGTTTTTCAACGAATATAACGCCTTGCTATTAAACAGTGGGTGTTTCTCGGCCGTTTCTTAAACGAAAGCCAGTCGTTGACCATTTTGGGGACATAGAAAACCCTAAATAAACTTACGGTTAAAGCTACATTACAAGTATGGCAGGTTAGTTCAAATTGATTTATTTTACACGCCCCTATATTGTGTAATTAGGTGATGTGAAAGTCTTAGTATGTTAGAATATCTACGAGGTACCTAGAAAATGGGATGCGGTAATTAGCTAAGTCAAACAGGCGTGTGTATACACCTATTATCCTGACTGGACAGTCGGTTATCGCTTCATCCTCGCCAGGAAAAGTGGGATGCACGTTCTCCGGAATTAAGTATTCCGACAAAATTCAACGAATTTCTCATATGGGAATACATTAAGCACGGACGTGATAGTAGGGTTTTCCTTAGCCATGATTTATGTAGATATGGAGAATGGCGCGATAATATAACCTGGGAATAAGGATGTCCATGCAAGAATGAGTATAGAAGGTATGAAGGATTACAACAATGGCAGTCAAATGTTTTTTAACTGTGTGTGCAACGTCTCACACATGGCTTTATGTAGTGTTACCTCGATTTACGCGGATCGTTAGATGGATGCCACGTTTACTCCACTACGTCAATCTAAGGATGGGATTTGGAGCATAGTTGAAACATCAGAGGGACCTACGGGTCACCTCATTATCATATTTTTACGTGGATCAATAGTGGGGATCATGGGGTGCACTTTTTCAGGCTACGTATAAACAGTCGCAGACACAACCGATTTTTGACTATCATTAATGCCCTCATTAATGATGTCCCAATTTGTATTATTAAGCTTCTTTCTAGTACGGCTGGGGAGCAATGGTTAGTCTAGAGGTCACGCCTACGCCTGTAACAACTAGACTAGGGGACATGATGACGTATAGTCCCCGGACGGGTCTTGGACCCGACGCAGGGTTACTACCCGTATCCGACCCGTCACAAATGGGTTGGATCAATGTTACTTTGGACTTATTAGTTCCGGGTAATGATGGCCACATGAACTGTATGCGGCCCACGGCCCGGTACGACCGGCAAGGGTTAGACAGAATCACAACCTAATTAGAATTGTGATTCATCCCAAAGTAAAAGATATACACTAACCATAATTAGAATATAAGAATCAACCACTTGTGGTAGTCATCTTTTACTTGGGGCCGAAGATTCGGTAAAGCCCAATAGGGACTTTACCGCCTATATAAGGAACCCCCAAGGGTTCCACAAAGGTACGATCTCACTCAGAAGCTCACATCTCACCGATTACTAACCCTAAAACCGATTACTTACTCTCACGACGAAGTCTAATCGTGGGATACGTTCCCACGGTAAGCCTAACAACGTGTTGTTTAGTGTGTGCAGGATCTCAACCATAAATTCACTTGGGGCAAGAGTCGGAACCTCATACACTCGAATTAAACTTAATTCGGGTCAAACAAGGTCCATTCAACTTTTGTATTAACAACATGCATTATTTCCATCAAGTTTTTATCTTGATCTAGATAATGGTTAAAATTGGGTAGGTTAAAATTGAACCGGTTAATAAATTACGAGTGTTTTTATTATCCATCAAAGACTTTAGCATATCACTTTTGTAATTCATGCAAGTCATCAAGTACCTTGCTTGAAAACTTGATGAGGGTCTTTGGTCCTCAATCTGGAGAAGACTCATTCAAGACTTGGATCTTATATGTTACTGTACTGCTTTCATATAGAGTCTGTCTGCTGCTTCTACCCCCTTCTAGTCTGTTTTATGTGCTTATTTGTTTCCCATTATGAATTGCAAAACGTAATAATTCAAGATTCTAGGAATCATAAAAATGGATCTTTGCTTATATCGAAACTAGCTTTAAAATTATGTCATATCAATAAACTTATTTTTCCTTGCGAATCGGCTATGTGTTTTTTGGGAATAAAATGTAGCCAATACACTTGGACGCTGACAAGAGCAATCTGGACGTTGTTAAGAAGAAATCAAGCATTGACAGGACAAGCGTTGACAGGAAGAAGTCAAGCACTGATAAAAGACTTAGTCTACACGTATTATGTTTCTAGTATGTTTCTAGTAAAGATATGATCGATAATGTATTTCTTATGTTTATCTTTACCTAAAATAGCTGATATATAGACTCTTGTACAAGGCTCCTTATTCTATAAAAGGATGCCTTTAGGTTTTAGTTTAATATACGTTTAACACTTTCATTGTACGCAAGTTGGATTTATCAATCAAAGTGAAAGTTTGGTTTATCTTGTTTGTGTTCTTGTTTAAGTATTAATTCCGCATAATACTTTAATTGTTACATATACAACAAATTTTCTATACGTGTTTACTTGATTTAATCTCGTTTACACAAGCTAAATCGATCTAAGTTTGGGATCAACAAGTGGTATCAGAGTTTGTTGAGAAACTTTGATCTAAAGAACACAAAAACCCAAAATCGCCAAAAACCCTAATTTTCAAGAAACCCTAAAGCTCAAACAACATGTCTACTCCAGAGTTAACCTCATCCTCCTCCTCAACCCCTAACATCAAGATTCCCATGCTAGACCCAGACAACTTTGAGCTGTGGAAGTTTAACTTTGAACAGTATCTTCAAATTCATGACCACACCCTATGGGAAATTATTAAATATGGAAACACATTCAATAAAGCTGCCAAGATTGCAGCTTCAATCTTGGTAAGATCAACTCCAGGCTCTACAGAAGAGGATCGAAAAGAAAAGCCTGGAGATGGAAGAGCTGTCTCAGTTGAGGACGTTGGAAAAAGAAGGAATGACATGAAAACCCTAAGCATCCTCAAACTCTCTTTGGGACAAGCCAATCAGCACAAGTATAGAGGCTATGATTCTGCAAAAGATCTATGGGCAGCCCTTGAAGTTACTTATGGTGGTAATGTTGATACGGTACAAGAGAAAAAGAAGCAACTCTTGCATGAGTATGTTGTTTTTAAAGCTCAACCCAATGAAAAGCTAAGTGGAGTGAGAAACAGACTTCTTGACATTAGAAGCAAGATGTCCTTTATGGGAACAGTGCTTGGTGATGTTGATATCATCACCACTTTTCTTAAAAGTCTTGGTGATGCATGGAAGATTGAAGCAAGGTCTATGATTGCTAATAATACTCACAAAAACTCCACTTTTGATGATGTTTACAATAAACTGAGGCTTGTAGAGAATGAAATTCTTTTAGATCAAGGAAGCAAGTCTACCAATAGAAACATGGCCTTCTTCTCACACAGTGAAGGTTAATTTGATCAAAGGGAGTCATACATGCACCCCGTTACTGGATCGTCTTGTGTCAACGCTGGATCAAGCTTTGTCAGCGCCTCTCATTCAAACACTGACACATACAATGTCGACTCACCAAGAGTTAAGCCTGCTGGTATTGATCTACATAATGTGTGTGCATACATTGCTTACCCAATGGTTCAGTGATTACATATGAGGACCTTGAGCAAATTAGTGATGAGCATTTGGAGGAGATGGACATAAAGTGGAATATGGCTCTTGCAAGTATAACAGCAAATAGATGGAATCGAAGATTTAAGAAGAAGATGACTTTTAATGCTAAGGACACTACTGGATTTGATAAATCCAAGGTTGAGTGTTATAACTGTCATCGAATGGGTCACTTTATGAGAGAATGCAGATCTCCAAGAAGATCTGATGCTGGAAAACCCTCAAGCCAAATCATCAAGGCTCGGGATTCCAAAGCTATGGTTGTTGTACAAGACAATGATGGTGTTGGCTGGGATTGGAGCTATTTGGCCAAGGATGAGGAAGAAAACAAAGCTTTGGTTGCAGAAAAGGAAGAAGAGGAGCATGTTCACTATGCTCTCATGACACACTCTTCATCTTCATCAGACAATGAGGTATATGATGATGCATTTTGTAGTAAGAGTTGTCGTCTAAACACTGAAAAACTTAACAAAGAAGTCTTAAAATTAACAACAGATGTGGTTAATGAAAGATGCAAGTTATTTAACTATCAACTTGCTCTTACTCAAACTGAAAAGACTGTAGTTGAGTATAAGAAAATGGAGTTTGACCTAAAAGATCAAATCAAAATTTTAACTCATGATTTAAATGCTAGTGTTGAGGTTAGAAACATCATGGAGAGAGCCAATGGTGCTTTACAGGCTAAGTTAGATGAGGCTATCAAAAACAAAGATAATGTAGATATTAAAATTCAGAGATTTGATAAAGCTTCACAAACCCTAGTAAAATGTGTTAGTGAACAAAGGGATTCTAGGGATATGACTGGGATTGGGATGAAAGAGTATGCTGGTGTTCCACCACCTGCTGGGAACTTCTATGGTGTCCTTAGAAAGGACTTGTCTTGGACTGGTATACCAGAACTCCAAGAAGAGGAATTTATTCCTCCACCAAGAGTTCTTACCCAAGTAGAGGAATACAAGCAGAAGTTGAATGATTTGGACCAATGGAAGAAAGCCAACCCTACGTTGTTTGTTAAGGGTGGCATGCTTAATGAAAGCCCAAATGAGTCTACACCCATAAAAGTGACCAATCCTACTACTGGCAAGACTGTTGACCTTGGATTAAACGTTGATAGAAAACCTAGTATTAAATATGCAGAAATGTATAGAAAACCTAGGTCACTAAAAAGCCAAATTAGTGATAATGGAACAGGTTTCTTTTCTTCTAGACCTAGAGTTATGTCTATAAAAGTCTGTTATTCTTATGGAAGTTTTTCACATTTAGCTTATAAGTGTGTCAATGCTTCAAAGGTCAACGCTGATAGAAAGTTAAACACTGTCAAACCCAAACCTTTTGTCCAGTAAAGTCTACAAGTTGTTAGACCAGTCCCATTCTTTACTAAAGGGTCTAATACTTATGGACATAGACCTTTTCAGAAGACCAATAATTGGTCTAACAGACAATGGGTTCCTGTAGAAAACCCTAGGTTCAACGCTGATAAGGGTAATTTCAGCATTGACAAGAACAAACTAAATGCTGACAGGAACGTTGCCAGATCAAGTAATGGAAAATATTTGCAATCAAAGGGAAAGGGGTCTAAAGCTTATTCTTGCTTGACATGGAGACCTAAGCAAGACCAAAACCCTAATTCAGATGAGACTTCTATGACCTGTAACAGGTTTCATTACATTTCAAAGGTCATAACAAAACCAGTTGGGGTTAACTGGGTGTTGAATCCAAAAAGGGATGAACAAGGGGTTGTCATAAGGACTAAGTCTATTCTTGTTAAACAACCAATTGAATCCAAGTCTGCTCAGGCTTGGGTTCCCAAAGAAACCTAATTTGTTTTCTTTATTTGCAGGGCATTCAAAAGCAGGTTAATGATTATGGCTATTGGGATAGTGGATGCTCTAGGCACATGACGGGGAAGGAAGATTATCTGACAAATTTTATCCCCATTAAAGATGGTGACAAAGTGTACTTTGGAGGTGGATATGGGACTATCACTGGCAAAGGCACTCTTCTCACCAACAATTTGCGTTTTGAAAACGTGTTTCTGGTAAAAGAACTTGACTATAATCTGTTTAGTGTATCACAAGTGTGTGATAACAAAAATAAGGTTCTTTTCACTGATACTGAATGCTTGGTGTTGAGCAAAGATTTTAAAATACCAGATGAGAAGTTCATTGATTATAGAACACCTAGGCATAAGGACATTTATAATCTGAATCTTAATGGAATTAGGATGAATAATAATTTGTCATGTCTATATGCTAACGCTTCAGGTGATGAGAGTAATCTTTGGCACAGAAGATTAGGGAACATTAATTTTAAAAATATAAATAGACTTGTGAGACATGGTTTAGTTGATGGTTTGCCTGAAAAGGCTTTCCACAATGACCAATCTTGTGTTGCATGCCTTAAAGGCAAACATCACAAGGTCTCATTTAAGTCTAAACATGTGCATTCTAGTTCTAAACCTCTTCACTTACTGCATATGGACTTGTTTGGTCCAACTAATATAGAAAGCTTAAATGGTAAATCCTACTGTTTTGTCATCACTGATGATTTTTCTAGATTTACTTGGACTTTCTTTTTAGCTTTGAAAAGTGACACTGCTGATACTTTGAATAACTTTATTACCCAAATTGAAAAGAAGTCTGGTAATGAGGTTAAGATGCTTAGAAGTGACAATGGTGGTGAGTTTAAAAATAAGTTATTAGATGACTTTTGTGCCAAGAAAGGGATTACTAGACAGTTTAGTGTAGCTAGAACCCCACAACCAAAATGGGGTAGCTGAGTGAAAGAATAGAACCCTCATAGAAGCAGTCAGGACTATGTTGGCTGATGCTCACTTACCCATTGCTTTTTGGGCTGAGGCTGTGAATACAGCTTTTTATGTTCAGAAAAGGACATTAGTCAACAAGATTCATAACAAAACACCTTATGAGTTACTTTGGGGCAGGAAACCTAATATTGGTTTTCTTAAACCTTTTGGATTTCATGTAGTTGTGTTGGACACTAGTGATGCCTTAGGTAAGTTTAGTGTTAAAGGTGATGAAGGCTACTTCATGGGTTATTATGTGCAGAGTAGAGGATATAGAGTTTACCTTAAGAAAGAAAAACGTATACTTGAAAAGGTACATGTTAGGTTTTTAGAGAGTAAACCTAGTGATCCTGAAAGTGGTCCAAATTGGTTATTTGACTTGGAACCTCTATCTAGGACATTGAATTATATGCCTATTACTAATCCAAACATTGTGAAGGTGACTTCAAATGTTGTGGAAGAACCAGTTGTTGATATTTTAGGTAAACAGGTTGATGAAGAGATTGGATCACAAGTAGACAAATCAGCACCCATACTTGAGTATGTTACCATTCCCATATGGACAGATGCATTTGCTGCTACTGCTGTTGGAAAGGAAAAAGGTGGTCCCCAAGTATCACCAGTTGAAAACATGCATGATCCTTCAGGCGCTGACAAAGGAAATTCTGGCGCTGACAAGACAAATTCAGGCGTTGATGGCTCAAACGTTGACAGCTTTGGTTTAGGCGTTGACAGATCTTTTGACCATCTTTTCTCTTCCAATAATTTTGAACAAGGTGAACCTTCAAACAGTCATGGAAGGGCTCATTTAGATGATGATGGAAGAGAGTCTGAAGAGGATATTGGTAACATGGAAGATGAGATTGAGGACAATACAATTATTAAGGGATGAGTGCTTACTTCTACAATAAAAAATCATCCTCCTTCTCTAACTATTGGTGATGTGATGAATCCTGTGCAAACTAGAAGGTCTCATCAGAATCATGGAGGATTTATTGCCAATATTCATAAGAAGGTTGATACCCCTCTTGTTCAAGCATGTTTGTTTGCCTGTTTTCTGTCACAACAGGAACCCAAGAAGATTTTTTATGCTCTTAAAGAACCAAGTTGGGTGGAAGCAATGCAGGATGAGCTTCACCAATTTGCTATTCAGGATGTTTGGGAACTGGTTGATTGTCCCAAACATGTTAGACCTATTGGGACAAGATGGGTTCTTAGGAACAAAAAGGATGAGAGAGACATTGTGGTCAGAAACAAGGCACGTTTAGTGGCACAAGGATATACAAAAGAAGAAGGAATAGACTATGAGGAGGTCTTTGCACTTGTTGCAAGGATTGAGGCTATAAGGATTTTTCTAGCCTATGCTTCCTGCATGGGATTTACAGTCTATCATATGGATGTGAAGAGTGCTTTTCTTTATGGCACTATTGCAGAGGAGGTCTATGTCATGCAGCCTCCTGGTTCTGAAGATTCAGAGCATCTAGACAAGGTGTATAAAGTGAAGAAAGCTATGTATGGTCTTCATCAAGCCCCAAGAGCATGGTATGGCACATTGTCCACCTATCTGGTGGAAAATGGATTCAAAAGGGGAACCATAGACCAGACCTTGTTTACAAAGAAGACTGGTAAGGATTTCTTACTTGTACAGGTCTATGTGGATGATATCATCTTTGGCTCCTCTAGTCCAAAGATGAGTGAAGATTTTTCCAAACTCATGACAGACAAGTTCAAGATGAGTGCAATGGGGGAGATGAACTTCTTTCTAGGGTTACAAGTACAGCAGAAAGAAGATGGTATCTTTATCTCTCAAGATAAATATGTAGCAGAAATCTTGAAGAAGTTTGGCTTTTCTCCACATGAGAAACGGGCTAGCACACCTATGGATAGGGAACACCTTTGGGGAAAAGTTGGAGATGGAAAAGAGGTTGATGTCAGGAATTATAGGTCAATGATTGGTTCATTGATGTATCTCACATCTTCAAGACCTGACATTATGTTTGATGTGTGTGCATGTGCACGCCATTAAGTGACTCCCAAAGAGTGTCATCTTCATATTGTCAAGAGGATTTTTAGATACCTTTGGTGTTATCCAGATTTGGGATTATGGTATCCAAAAGATTCCCCATTGGATCTTATTGCATATTCAGACAGTGATTATAGTGGTGACAAATTTGATAGAAAATCCACAATTGGTGGATGCCAATTTCTTGGGAGTAGATTGATATCTTGGCAATGCAAGAAACAAACAGTGGTGGCCAATTCTACAACTGAAGCAGAGTATGTTGCTGCAGCTGCTTGTTGTGGACAAGTCTTATGGATTCAGAACCAACTGTTGGATTATGGTTATAATTTCATGCATACCAAGATTTTTGTAGACAATAACAGTACTTTATGAATTATTAAAAATCATGTACATCACTCTAAAACAAAACATATAGAAATTAGACATCATTTTATAAGAGATTGTTTTGAAAAAGGTTTAATACAACCAGATAGGGTTGACACAGAAGAAAATGTGTCTGATTTATTAACTAAACCTTTTGATACTAGAAGATTTCAATACTTGGTAACAAGTATTGGAATGATTAATCTCACTTAATATGTGTTTTGGGATATTATTGTAAAAGTATGTACAGGATATGCATTTCTTATTGGTCTTTATACAAAATTAGATTTTCACCTTTATTTGTCTAACGCTGACAAAGGTTATTTTAACGCTTACAAGTGTTAACTTGACGTTGTCAGCAACATGTTAGTTTTGTGGTTTTTGATCTAATTATGCTGGCTTTGTTAGCATTGTACAATTGGATACAGAGTTGCTTATGGATTCTTGAAGCATTATTGGAGCATGTTTCAGTTTATGGATGATGGTTGGAATATTTATATTTCAATCTTGACATAAATTTTTATTACATGCATATGATTTGGCAACTTATGTATCATAGTTTAAGGGGAGGTTTAGGAACCTTTTAGGACTTTTTGGGTATTCTTATAATAATCTTATCACAATTCTAGATTGTGTCCACTGGTGAGTAAGAATTAGTTTACTAACTCATGAGGCACTGTAGCATGCAAAGTTGATATACTATGCACGCTGCCAAGACTTTTTGGTCTAGAATTGGGAGTGGTCTGTTGGGAGACTTGGGTATGATTTATATTGGGCTTACCTGGGAAGTTACAAAGGATTTTATGAGATAACTTCATTGTTAAGAACTTTGGTTAGCAAGGGACACTAGAGGACTGTTATGTCTATCTTGCATAAGCAAGTGTGCATGATTGGACAGTGCTTGCCACCCTATAGTAATTTTTAGTTTATAGGTTATCTTCACTAGGATAAATCACTTTGTTAAGGTCCTTTTTCATTTTTATAATTTTTATTTTTGGACGTTGACAGATTTATTTCCAAATGTTGTTATGACCAATTTAGACGTTGACATGGCTTTTTCCAACGTTGACAAGAATATAGCTGTTGGGCGTTGATGGGTTATTTTTTACCGTTGACACTCATTGGGTCATACCCAGTTGTTATTTTTGATGAAAATTGAGGCCGTAATTTTAGGAGTTGGTAACTTTTAATTAATGAACAAGATAAGTTATTTTCTTTTCAAGATTTTCATTATTATATTTTGAAAATAACTGCCTCATTTTTTACCAATCACATGTGCCTACCTCTCCTATATATTTGGATCCTTCTTTTTAAACAGGGTAATTTCATATTCTTGTCTAACAAATTTTTCTCCTATATTCATCTTTCATAACCTTTCACACAGCTTTCTACATCAATGGCGCCTAAGTTTAAACCGAGTGACTTGGTATTGGGATTCAGAAGTCAGCATAACATGGTTGTCTATTTGGAGGCTGATGATGCTCTGTTTCCTCAATATACTCAGATGGTGGCGTATTTGAATGCATCCCCATTACGGTATGCACTTTCTCATGCTCCTCTTATCCCTGTCACTCATATTAAACAGTTTTGGAACACTGTTAGTTCTTCAACGCTTAATAATGTGACTACATTAACTGCCATTGTCCATGGGCGTCCATGGGTGGTTACTGAAGCCTTGGTTCGCCAGGCTTTGCATCTTAATGATGCAGATGGTATAACCACTCTACCCATTAGTGAGATAGAACAGGGACTTCAAGCTTTGGGGTATCCTTTCCCTAAAGAGGGTACTTTAATAAATATAATAAACAAGAATTTCCCCCAGCTTGGAAGTACTTAATACATGTCATCCTTCAATGTTTAAGTCCCAAAAGTACTGCAGATAATGAAATTAACAGATCTATTGGTAGTGCTATTGTGTGTATTGCTAATGGGCAAAAGTATAATTTTTCTAAACTGATTTTTGATGGCATGTGTAAAAACAAGGGTAGCAAGATGACTCTGGCTTACCCACGATTTTTACAAATGATTTTTGATGAACAAAGATATTGCACCAGGGATCATGATGATTTTTATGCGATCCCTGTGCAAAAGAAAGCTATTTTTAGTAAGATGAATTCACCCCCTCACAGAGACTTACCCCTTACCCAAGCCATGCTTGCTGTTATTGCAGCAGCACAACCTCAACCTGACCCACAACTAAGACTTGACCAATTACCAGAACCATCACCTTCACCTCAACATATGGAACTTGACCAAGATCCCTTTAACGCTGACACGTTAAATGTTGGCGTTGATACTTCAAATCCAAACGTTGACACCTTTCTACAACAGACCCAAACACCCCTTAACCTTTAAACTACTACCCAATCCACATCATCTTCTTCACCCCTAGACTTTAGGATGGAAAAACGCCAAAGGACCATTGGAGTGTTCTCCTTTGGTGGTCCTAGCCATGTTGCAGAGAGAACCACCACCACAAGTGTGGTTGGTGATATGGGTGAGGCTAGGACTATTGGTACTAGCTTAGATGTAGGCCAAGCCAGTCCTAACATCATTAAATGTTGGCGTTGATACTTCAAATCCAAACGTTGACACCTTTCTACAACAGACCAAACACCCCTTAACCTTCAAACTACTACCCAATCCACATCATCTTCTTTACCCCCAGACTTTTGGATGGAAAAACGCCAAAGGACCATTGGAGTGTTCTCCTTTGGTGGTCCTAGCCATGTTGCAGAGAGAACCACCACCACAAGTGTGGTTGGTGATATGGGTGAGGCTAGGACTATTGGTACTAGCTTAGATGTATGCCAAGTCAGTCCTAACATCATTAAGACCTCATCCATGCCCCATGACTCTATTTTGGGAGGTCAAATCCCCACTCTAGAGGAGGGCAGATTGGAACCATATACAATGTTGGAATTGACGGCTATCTGCATTAGCTTGGAAAATCAAAATGAAGACCTGGTACATACTTTCTCTAATCAAGGTCTTGAACTCAAGCAATTGAGGGAGAGGATTGTTGTTTTGGAAACTGCTAAGGCTAGGAGAAGGCAGACAAGCGTCCTTTCATCAGGGGAGGATTCTTACAAAGGGGAGGAAGCTGCTACAGAGCCCATTAATTTGAGTGACAAAGGCTCACATGAAGCTGCTACAGAGCCAATTGATTTGAGTGGCAAAGGATCATATGATGGAGAATCTTTGGGTCTGGATGAAGCTCTTACAGATTTGAAGAAGCAACCAGGTTTTGTTGTCTCTTTGGTTACTCCTACAAATTTGAATTTGTCCTTTACAGAAATGATGGAGTAGTTCACAAGAAGCGCTGACAAGAGTAAGTGAGCGTTGATGTGGGTTTGCTATTTAGTGATCTGGTGGTCTTGTAGGGTGGTAAATGGTAGTGGTAGCCATTGTTGAGAGAGAGAAGAGAGGTTGTATGTGAAAAGTGAAATGTATTATGAAAAACCAAAATGAAACACAAAACAACACCCCTCCTTGGAAGCCTTGGAGGGGTATATATAGTCACACACGACACTTAAACTATACAGCGTTTCCTAGTCTAGTCTATGCGTGTGTGACTACGATAACTAATGGGAATTCTTAAATGTCGTCACATAAAGTGAATTTCCAACAATCTTCCCTCATGGGACGACGTGCAAAATTCCTTACAATATTTTTCCTAACAAGTACATAATGATTAAGAACAAAAGCTTCCATGAAGCGTCCAATGCTGATGATGTCTTCTGAGGCCTTTGACTTCAAGTCTTCACTTCAAAACGACTCATCTTTTATGTAACTTGTAGTAGAAATACTGTAACGGCACGAGCTAAGTAATCCATATACTTCTTGTTAAGGAGAAGCTTCTGAATTAACTTCCCCCTAATTCATGCCACATAAACTTGATGTAGAAGCTTTTAAATAGCTTCCCCCTAAACCGACAATCCTCGTAAGCAACTTCAAAGCTTTCAATAAAGCTTAGAATGATTAAGCGCACTGCGGAATTTAAAAAGCAAACCCCATCATATAACATGATAATGTTGCTATGAGGGATTGAAAGTAAGGGGCACACCAAGTAGATCAACAACTTCTCTTCTCACGCTTGAATAATTCTTCTGAATTTTTCTTCCCCCTGAGAGTTCAAGTTATGCATACTAGAAAGAATCAAGACATTTCTTCCCCCACATAGCTGAAGAAAATAAATCAATCCCAAGTATGAAGCCCAAATACTGAAGTAGACACTTTATCCCATTCATGAAGTTTACATCGTAACACCAGAGTCAATTAAGTCCCGAAAATGCACATATCTTCTTCCAGAGATGCACCAGAGTCAATTAAGTCCCGGAAGTGCATATCTCTCCATATAGGATAATGATTATGAATAATTGCAACAACAAAGCAATTAAACATCGAATCAGTAGTGTACCGTTCAGAGATTGATAACGTCACGAATTAAAACACTGATTTTCTCTGCGGTTATGAAAAATGTCCTCCCGGAATGTCTTTAAATCAAAATAAGGTATGAAGTTCATCACGTGTACTCGTTGTGCGTTCAATATGACTTCTTCTTCCCCCTTGATGGTTTCAAAACTCGGAACCATCAATAAATCGTACGCACGTGTACCTGAAATCTCGTGAGAATAATAAATAAGCTAAATTATATATTTTGTGAGAATTAGCTTCTGATCGAAATTCTCTACTCATAAACTCTCCACGGCCATCTTTACCAAAACCCCCTTGTAAGCAATTTGAAGTGACCACTGAAAGAATGAACCAGATACATCAAACATGAAACTGAATAATAATCCTTTGATCTTGTGACTTAAGCTTGCACAATTGTTGAATGAGGAATGGTGGAGAAATCTCTAAGTACCCAATGTATCATTGAAGAAGTCTATAAGCACAACACCTCTTGAAATTATCCACGTCGACTAAGCGCGTGACACTGAGTACAACAATGTAACCCCTTTAAGTGATAGTTATCCGAGTCATCAACCAACCACCCCGAACCCGGAAACTAGATTAACAAGTCTTCATCCTACAGATTAAGCACGAGCAAGTTATCTTTCAAAGATAAAATAAGTACACGCCTTCGATAAATCCGTCTTCAACTTCAAATAATAATACCCGATCCAAAAATCCGTAGCCACTTTAATTCAAAATTAAGCCATTTTTATTGGTCTCGTCAAATAATTTTTGTCACTTTGTCACGTCTTTTTGTCTCGTCACTTTGTCACGTCATCGCGTCACTAAATCATATCACTTGGTCACATTATTATTAAACTCGAAACATAACCAATAATCCACTTAATCTATACGAATAATTAGCCAATGATTACAAAGTCCATTAGATTCACATATGATTAATGTATACGAATAAAGTAATCACTCCAGCCCAAAATTCCTATGATTTCCATAATCTTGTTACAGAAAAATGAAGTGACCAAAATCAATGTTACCACTCCCGGGCCCACTAATTGTATCCCATGATTGAAAACGTAGCCCATCATTCCCAATATATATAATCGGCCCAGCAGTGTAACCCAACCCAAGTGAAATATATTAATTCGAGAGATTATGCGTAAATACAACCCTAATCTTAAGAGTATATATAACACAGTAATACCTAACGAAAGTCATATTACCCTAAACCTATCTCTATCTTAAAACACTCCGCCCCACTCCACACAACAAACAAACGCAGTCACACAAACAAACTACCCTCACCTCAAACACTCTGCCCCTCATTTTTCTCCCATCAACAGTCCCAATCTGATAACAATTAAATTACATCTCTTCATCATCCCTCTAAATTTCTCCTCCATCAAAATCAATAAACCGACATATCACTCAAATCTCACAAAAATGTAAACCATTCTTGCACAATCTGAAACCCCACGAATCAAACTCAGTTTATGCTTTGAACCATGGTGAACCCAAGAAAGACGTGTCTTCCAGATCACAGTTGGTCTCGGGTAGGTTTAATGCATTGCATGTCAGTTTTTGTATGTCAATCGAAATGAAGAAACATCATGACATAGTTGTTATTAGTCTTTCTTTTAATTCGAAATATAAAGATGGGGGAACCCATACATAAATGGATCTATGATGATGAAGGTTCTAATCAAACACGATCTAAATAGATATGTTCTTTGATTTTGAACAAATCTGAGATCTTTATGTTTTTATCTGATTAATAAGATGTTTGTAGTTGGGATTAGGTGTCGATGGGATTAGGATAGTTATGGTGTTGTGGAGTTATAAGGATGGATTGATATGTTGGTACTGGTAATATTGGTTCTGGTCAAATCTTGGTCTCGGTAATGTTTTAAACAGACACTGTTTTTGTTTAAACTTGTCACAATGATTTCTTTAAAGGAAACAAAAATCATCGCAATGTTTACAAAATAAGCCATCGTAATGTCAAAATGGGTCTTTCATCGCAACGAGAAATTTTTTTCCATCGGAATGTGAATATAAGTCCCATCACAATGTTTTCTCTACACCCCATCGGAATGCATCCGTCGGAATGCATCGAATGTGATCTATCGGAATATTCGATCGTAATGTAGAAACCCTTGGTTTTTGCGATCGTAATATTCCGATCGGAATGTGAATCTGAAATCTTATCCATAGGACCTTTTTTCCTGATATTCAGGATCATGTTTTTCTGGGTTACAAACTTCATCTTCATCTTCAAAACAAATGAAAACAAAAGAAACCATGAATCGAAACCAGGACAGATATAAAAATTTTGACTTTTGGACCAGTGGGATATGAATACCAGCAGATATGACCATGAGACAAACTGATAATATCATACATGAAAAAAAATGAAACCGTGAGACACACTGATAATATGACTGAGAATATCAGATATGAATATAATAAGAAACATGATAGACTGTGACAAAAAAAGAGACTTTTTAGACAGACTGTGACAAAAAATGATGAACAACGTGACAAAAAATTAACAAATCGGACCAAAAAATTGATAGAACGAGACCAAAAAAAAATTTAGACCACCAAATCGAAAACAAGAACATGATCCAAGGATTGAACCGAGGCTCTGATACCAATTGTGGGTTTGCTATTTAGTGATCCGTTGGTCTTGTAGGGTGGTAAATGGTAGTGGTATCCATTGTTGAGAGAGAGAGAAGAGAGGTTGTGTGTGAAAAGTGAAATGTATTATGAAAAACCAAAATGAAACACAAAACAACACCCCTCCTTGGAAGCCTTGGAGGGGTATATATAGTCACACACGACACTTAAACTATACAACGTTTCCTAGTCTAGTCTATGTGTGTGTGACTATGATAACTAATGGGAATTCTTAAATGTCGTCACATAAAGTGAATTTCCAACAGTTGACAAGCAGATTTTTGACGCTGACAAGCCAAGCGCTGATATGAGTAAGTTGGGCGTTGACACACAGGTTTTGAACGTTGATAGACCTGCATATATGGTTGATGTATTCCAGTCATCAGCTATCATCAAGGAAGTGTCTTCACAGATACCATCATCATCTTTACCCATCATTGATAAATTAGATAAGGTTAAAGGAATTATGGTAGAAACAAAGGTTCCCAAGGATGCAGCACAAGTAAAATTTGATTCAATGTTGGCTGCACAACTTATGGAACAAGAAAATAAGAAGGTTGTTGAGTCACCATTTGTGGTTACTTCTAAGGAGCAAGAAGGAAGTAATGATGAGAGCACAAATTCAAGTGTTATGATTATTGAAGAACCAGAAAGACTTGAATACGGTGATGTGTTGGCAAGGGATAAACTTGCAGAGTTAAAAATGAAGGTAGATTATGATATGCCAAAAGTTGCCCAGATGTACTTTGCTTGGGAGAATAAGATCATGGAGAATCCAGATATGTCTTTATCAGATCAGATTTGGGGATTGGAGATTATTCTCAGGATTCAAAAGGATTGCCAGGTAATCCTAAAGTATAAGGCCAGCAAAGTTTTTTCACAGTCTAAGAGAGAAAGAATGGAGCTTTATTATATGTTGCTTAGATGTCATCAAGGAGGTTGGACTTTTCATAAGTTGCAGGAATTATCCTTTGATGAATTGGAGTATAAGGCTTATCCTATTTGGGCAAGAGTGCAAGAGATGAACACTATTAGACTTCTTTCAGATGAAAGGAAAGAAGAACTTGCAGAGGAGATGGAGATTCAAAGGGCTATGATTGTTCCAAGACCATTGAATAAGGGAGTTCCACTTGAGTTTCCTTCAAATTTGAATAGAGTGAATCCCAGTGAAGTTGTTATTAGAAAGAGTATTAAGCTCTCACCCATGGAAGCTTCACATATGGTAAAAGTATTACCTCATGATTCCAGAAACCCTATCATTAGTTATGAAGAAGATGCAAGTGGGTTTTGGATGATTGGCAGATATGGGAAAGAGGTACATACTTTTACTACTCTTATGTCTTTGTTTACAAGTTTGGATAGGAAAGACTTGGCAGACCTTTGGAGGTTACTGTTGGCCAAGTATGAGACTGAAGCACCTACTTCAGTCAATGGAATAAAGCTTTGGTCAACATTCAAGAGAATGTGTGCACCAGAAGAAGAAGATCCAGTTTGGAAGGATCTTGAGGATTATATCAGTGGACTTCAATGGCGTCTATATTCAGCAGCTGGTGTGTATCATTTGAGTTCTACAAATTTTTCTGAGTATCTTCTTGTGGATCCCGAGTATCCTATGTCCAAAGAAGTTTTGAAGAAAATGATGACAACACAGCTAGAGATAGATTACTCAAGTGACGTGGCCAAAGATTTGATTAGATATGTTTATTTCCAATTTGAAAAGATTTGTAAGAATCCTCTTAGTTCTTATTTTTTATTCAGAAACTTGATTACTAGAGTATATATCAAGTTTAGGGGAGGATTGTTGGGAATAAAATGTAGCCAATACACTTGGACGCTGACAAGAGCAATCTGGACGTTGTTAAGAAGAAATCAAGCGTTGACAGGACAAGCGTTGACATGAAGAAGTCAAGCACTGATAAAAGACTTAGTCTACACGTATTATGTTTCTAGTATGTTTCTAGTAAAGATATGATCGACAATGTATTTCTTATGTTTATCTTTACCTAAAATAGCTGATACATAGACTCTTGTACAAGGCTCCTTATTCTATAAAAGGAGGCCTTTAGGTTTTAGTTTAATATATGTTTTACACTTTCATTGTACGCAAGTTGGATTTATCAATCAAAGTGAAAGTTTGGTTTATCTTGTTTGTGTGTTCTTGTTTAAGTATTAATTCCGCATAATACTTGAATTGTT
This sequence comes from Glebionis coronaria, assembly GCA_025667525.1. NCBI lineage: Eukaryota > Viridiplantae > Streptophyta > Magnoliopsida > Asterales > Asteraceae > Glebionis > Glebionis coronaria. The sequence goes on along the minus strand of CM046876.1, from coordinate 175,270,642 downwards.
ACATATACAACAAAGTTTCTCTACGTGTTTAACTTGATCTAATCTCGTTTACACAAGCTAAATCGATCTAAGTTTGGGATCAACAGTGTTATTTTTTAAAACCTTGGTTTTTTGAACAAATCTTAATATTGACATAAGATCTATGAAACTTGGTTTTATTATAATCTAATTGTTTTGTGAAATCATATTGTCACTCGAGTTGGGCTTACATACCATAATGATGACTTATAAACTATCTTCTCAACGACTGATTTGCAAAATTATTTGGTTTATAATACTTAAAATTACAACACCTTTTTGTGCTTTACTAATGATGGACTTGCTATTGCACTACGTGCTCTAGTCAAGCTATCTAGGGTTTTAACGATCTTTAATCTTTTCTAGTGTCACATAGGTGTTTTGGTACTTATTTGATAATTATCCCAAGCACTTGCGCCTTCGGGCGCATGAAGAGTATGATATAGGGTTTGATCCTTCTTTAATCTTTTCTCGCGGTAAACACACCTAAACTAAAAGTTAATAAAAGGTTTTCTTAACTTGTGTTAAATGGGATGATTGCATGCATCTTTTTACACGATTTTGACATTTGTTTTCTAAAACTTATGTGATACCTACTTGATTTTTAAAGTCTATGCAATCCAATCTAAAAGCACTTGTAGTGTTTTCTTGTCATCTGGTCAGACCTAGGGCAAATTATACAGCCGAGGTGATATTTGTCATAGGTCGGATCTATGCCAATTATTGCATGCTTTACACTAGAACAACTTAAATCGAGTTCCCGGCCATATTCGGAACCCGAGGCATGAGATGAGATGAAACATACTCATGATTTTATTACATGTAGAACAAGTTTATTTGAGATGTTCATTGGTACTCGAAAGAGTTGTGAGAACATTCCATTCAAATACTCTACAACTATAAACTTCATGAATTATCTCATTAATCTAAGAGTTGCACTTGTAATGCAATTAACGCTCGACCCTTATCTATTTCCCTACTTATTATTATATGGTCAGACCATTAATATTATGTGGGAGTGCAAGCAAGGATCTTAGTCTCATAAATGATTAATTGGGTAGTTAATTCTTTTTGAGAATGCAATTATAAAAAATACCAATCGTTTGAACTTTTATTTTGTAGATGAATAATTATACCTCTTGCTTAAACATTTCGGTTGTTAAGTCATTCATTGAGAAAATGAAGTTGACTAAAAGTAACTTTTTCGATTGGTATCGTGCTCTTAGGATAGCGCTCGAAACCGACGATTTGGTTAAGTACCTTGAGCAACCTATTCTTGATCTCCCGTTTCCCCCTCCTGGACACCAAGGCCTTGAACCAAATCTAGATGAACATACCATTTGGCTTAAAAGGTCCAGGGAAATTGCTGGTTTGATGCTTATGACTATGTCCCCTAAACTTCAGAGAACTCTGGAAGTTCATGGCGCATGGTCAATGCTAGAGGAGTTAAAAACTATGTTCACTAAACAAGCTGATCAAGAACTCCTTGATGTTTCACGTGCCTTTCACGAGTGTAGACATGAGGAAGGTCAATCTGTGAGCTCCTACGTCTTAAAGATGAAGAGCTACATAGAGAATTTGGAACGTCTCGGTCATCCTGTGTCACTAAAACTTGGAGTCAGCCTAATTATGGTCTCACTCAATAAGGACTATGACAAGTTCGTGCAAGATTACAATATGCATGGCATGAGGAAGATAAATAACGAGTTACATGCCATGCTAAAGCTACATGAGAAACTTTTGCCAAAGAAGGTTGCACCTGCTAACAATACCATTAATGCTATTAGGACAACAAGGATCCAAAAGCCTAATAAGGATAAACTGTCTAATGCTGCGAAGGGTAAGAATCAAGGCAAAGGGAAGAAAGTAGTAAACTTTAATCCTAGAGCTAAGGTTCCCCCTCCACCAAAGAGAGAGAATCCTGTTAAGGACGCTACTTGTCACCAATGCGGTGAAATTGGTTATTGGAAGAGAAACTGTCCAGAGTATCTCGATGAGTTGTGGAAGAAGAAGAAGCTATCTCAAGGAGCTAGCACTTCAGGTATCTTCACTATAGAACTCTTTGATTTTCCTAATAAATCTTGGGTTTATGACACTAGTTATGATACTCACATCTATGATACTACTCAGGGACTAAGGATAAGTAGAAAGCTGAAGCCAGGAGCTTTGAATTTGTACGTGGGCAATGGTCATCTGCAGTTGTCGAAGCCATTGGAGTTTTTCAATTATTTCTCCCTACCGGACTAGTTGTTATTTTAAATATTTGTCATGATGCACCTTCTCTTTCTAGAGGGATTGTTTCAGTTTTTCCGTTTGTATGATGATGGTTTTGTTAATCGTTTTGAGAACAATGCAAGCATTTCAGTTTCTAAAGATAATATGTTTTATTTTAGTCCTATTCCTCGCAATTGTATATTTGAAATTGATATGTGTGATTCTAATGCAAACAATAGTTCTATTTATGCTTTAAGTAACAAAAGGGCCAAATCTAATTTGGACTCTACATTGTTATGGCATTGTCGCCTTGGCCACACAAGCAAAAAGCGTATTAAACAATTATAAATTGATGGATTGCTTAAGTCAAACGATGATGACTCCTTTGACAAGTGTTTTTCATGTTTATGTGGAAAGATGGGACGTAAACCTTATTCACATCAAGTGGAGAGGGATAAAGATCTAATTGAACTTATCCATACCGATGTATGTGGTCCATTTAGAATCGTGTCAAGACAAGGTGTAAGTTACTTCCTCACTTTCACTAACGACTTTAGTTCTTATGGTTATGTTTACTTGCTAAAGCATAAACACGAAGTGTTTGAAACATTCAGGGTGTTTCAAAAGGAAGTAGAATATCAACTCGGTAAAACCATAAAGGCACTACGTTCTAATCGTGGAGGTGAATTTATGAGTTATGAATTTTTGGATCATGTTATGGAGCATGGGATTATTGCCCATAGAACTCCTCCATATACACCACAACATAATGATGTGTCTGAGAGGAGAAATAGAACCCTACTAAATATGGTTCGCTCTATGATGGCCCAAACAACTATTCCAAAGTCCTTTTGGGATTATGCTCTTGAGTCTGATGCACGCATTCTCAATATGGTTCCAACTAAGAAGGTTGAAAAGACTCCATACGAAGTATGGCATGGGCAAGCCCCTAAGTTGTTTTACTTAAAGGTCTAGGGATGTGAGGCTCTTGTTAAGCGTGACATACTTAATAAACTTGACAAACTTGAACCTTGATCCGTTAAGTGTATCTTTGTAGGATACCCAAAGGAAACAATGGGTTACTCCTTCTAGTACCCACCCGAGAACAAAATAATTGTTGCTCGTAATGCTGATTTCCTAGAGAACAATCTTATGAATCAAGAAGAAAGTGGGAGTTTAGAAGATTTTGAAGTATATTCAAGATGAATATATACATCCTTCTGAAAATACTAGCAATCATGAAGAGGATGATCAAGAAATTTATGAACCTATAAATGATATTGCTCCTATTCGAAAGTCTATAAGGACTAAGCGTGCTTCTAACCGTATGTTCTTATACATTCACTGTGAGGAACATGAGTTAGGGGATCATGGTGAACCTACTAACTATAAAGCTGCATTAGTAGATCCTGAATCTAAAAAATGGATGGATGTTATGAATGTGGAGATGCAATCTATGAAAAACAATGATGTCTGGATCTTAGTTGACCTTCCTCCTTACGCTAAAACCGTTAGTGAAAAGTGGTTATACAAGAAGACGACCGACATGGATGGCAATATACATACCTTTAAAGCTCAATATGTAGCGAGGGGCTTCACCAAAACCTACGGGGTTGATTATGAAGAAACCTTCTCTCCGGTTGCAGATATCAAAGCTATAAGGATTCTCTTAGCCATAACAGCGTTCTATGACTATGAGATTTGGAAAATGAATGTTCAAATCGCTTTCTTCAATGGACGACTTTATGAAGAAGTCTATATGAAGCAACCAGAAGTTTTTTTCAATCCTAAATATCTAAATCGTGTATGCAAGCTTCAAAGATCCATTTATGGAATTAAGCAATCATCAAGGCAATGGAATAAGAGATTTGATGATGAAATCAAGAACTTTGGTTTCACTCAAAATCCTGATGAGCCACGTGTATATATCAAATCCAGTGGGAGTAATTTAGTTTTCCTAATCCTATATGTTGATGACATACTGCTTTATGGGAAATGATATTCCAACGTTGCAAAGTGTAAAAGCTTACCTTGGAAAATGTTTTGCCATGAACGATTTGGGAGATGTTGCATATATTCTTGGAATCAAGATCTATCGAGATAGATCAAGACGGTTAATTGTTTTATGTCAAAGTTCTTACATAGAAAAGATTTTGAAGAAGTATAACACGGATAATTCCAAAAGTGGCTTTATTCCTATGAAAATTGATTCAAAACTATTTAAAAGTCAAGGAGCATCTACCCCTGGTGAGGTAAAACGCGTGCAGAGATTTCCTTATGCTTTGACAATAGGTTCAATCATGTATGTTGCTAGATGCACTAGACCAGAAGTTGTGTTCCCACAGAACATGATGAGTCGATTTCAGCAGAATCATGGTGATCCTCACTGGACTGCTTTCAAGAAGATTCTAAGGTATCTTAGACATGCCAAAGACATGTCTCTTGTTTATGGAGGAGATATGAAACGAGAGCTCAGGGTTGCTTGCTACACTGACGCTGGATATCTAACAGATGCTGATGACACAAAGTCTCTGACTGGATATGTTTTCATACTGAAAGGACGTGTTGTAAGCTGAAAAAGCTCAAAGCAGGCCATCCATGCTATCTCATCTACAGAGGCTGAGTATATAGCCGCTTTGGAGGCTGCTAAGGAAGCAGTTTGGATAGGAAGTTTATTTCTAGGCTTTGTGTAGTTCCCACAAATAATGAACCTATGAAGATGTATTGTGACAATACCGGAACCATTACTATGGCTAATGAACCAGGATTCACTAAAGGATGCGTTTTTGACACCCCGAACTTTCGAGTATTACTTTTGGATCCTTGTCATGAGTAATTTTTCGAATAAATGGTGATTAAGTCGTCCTTAGACTTGAGATGCAAAGAAGTTGTGCATGTGTGAATATTGCTTCTTGATTATATGTTAAACGCTCGCTCGTAAGAGTTAGTTATAAAGGCTATAGTTTGAAGTGTTGTGAAGTAGCATCCATTGACACTTGCAGTCAATATAGAATTTGTTCCTCCACTTGATATAGTGTAGTGAAGTACCACTGGATCCTCTCCAGAATTAATTAGGTAATTGTATGGCCGTACCCAAAGTGTTTTCAAGATGATTCTTGTTGCATTTGACTATCTAAATTAATCTGATCACGAGAAATTAAAGTTAAACTATATGGAATGAGTTAGGATCCATATCCATGGTTTAACGGTACTTGAAACAAAGGGATGATTACCAACAAGCTTTATAATCATATACCATCAAATACTTTTGAGATATTATTCTTGAAACTATTAACTCAACATTTCCGGTTATAATCAAGTGTTGTTAGATGCTTCATTATGGACGTTGTATGTCTAAACTCTCACAAGTGGGAGCTGTTGAGATATGCGATCGTTTAGCCATCAGGAAATGCGTGAGCCTATCGGGGGCACACACCCAACACGAAGAACACACTTTTAGTAAAGTTTATTTATTTATCTATTAAACATTTAACAAAAACTTCACTATTATTTAATTAACGACAGTTAAATTAATTACGGGCTATAATTAAGTTATCGTGAGTGTATTAGTTAAATTTAGCGAAACAAAATCGATTCTAGAACACCCCTAGGCCTAATCGGCCAAATATTGTGTATGGGGGTTCTAGAAAAAACATTTGCCTGTTTAAAAGGTAACTAAATCTTCTTTGGGCCTAATCATGAAGTAGGGACAAAGTAATTTAAGGAGGTGGAAAAAGTATAAATACATACCCACACCCCTCATAATTTTCGTCCACTCTCCCCCTCACTTTGTCTCGATCACCGGCCAAAGAACCCAAACAAACCAAACAACCCTAAAATTACATTAAAGTGTAAACCTTTGTAAGATCGACTACCTTTTGTTACTCCCTTGTGAAGTTTCTAAGCCTTTAACTAAACCCTAGATCCTCATATCTAGGTTTTGGTTCCCCTTATGGTGTGTCACAATATAAACCCTAAATTAGCGTTTCGGGTGATTTTTCCAAGTATCTTGTAACGTTTTATAAACCGATCCCTACGTAATCCCAATTAAGGTTTTGGATCTAGGGTTTTTGGTTACAAGATAAATCAAAGTGAAGTTACTACTATCATCATAGTGATTGTTCGTTTGACGTGTCATGTGAGCAAACGATAGAGGCGGTTATTTAACCGTTATAGTTCAAGATCAAGATCCATTAATTGATTGCTTCAATTAATTCAAGGTTGGTTTTAAATTGTTTTTATTATGTGATTAATCATGTTTGTTATACTATATCCATGCCACTGCGTACTCGTAGTTAATGGTTTAACTATTTCTTAAATCTCAACAGGTGTCTGGCACTTTGCCTATAAATACCATGCTTTGTGCAAGCTTAGAACTCACCCTCTTCTAACCTATCTCTCTAGTCTCTCTGCATATATCTAACTCTCTAACCCCATTATTATCTTACTTCTTGTCTCTTATGATTTAGATCTTTGTGAATTTAAAGATCGATTACGAGAACTTTATACTCCAAACTTTGATCCTTCAAAGCTTCATTTTGTGTGAATGTGTTAAGTGTTATCTTTTTTCTTGAACAGAAAATTTTATTAAGCTAGCATGGAGCTAGAGAAACAATTACAAGAAAATTAAGTGAGGGTTTTTTAACCAATCTACCCACGAAATGGAAATTTTTCTATAAGAACGACCAATACACCAATTAAAAGTACAAAGAACAATATCATCGAAAACTTCCGAGTGTTTGGGAGGATTCTCTTAAAAAATAGTGCGATTTTGAAGCTTCCAAATAAACCACCAAGCAACGCTAAAGACCGCCTATGTTGGGTCAGTATTTACTGACCCTGAAGCAACTCTAGGATTTGAATATAAAATCCCCCTAAGTGTTTCATGCTCACCAGTAAGGCTAGTCTGCTGAAGGATGACCAGAGGAACAAAGTTCCTACTGAAGACTTTGTAGTTGAAGAACGTTCAGCATTCCTCTTCTAGTTAACTTAGAAGACAAAGGAGTCTTTGCTTCAAATACTAAGCGGTCTAGTTGCTGAAGAACAAGTACTGGAGAAGAGCTTTCAGTTCAGTTTGGTTTGACAATACCAAACTGAATGATGTCGATCTACTCTAGGATACTAAAGACTCTTAAATATTATGATGGTTTGCATTAGGCGGGAAAAGATAACTTTAAGTCAAAGTACGTTGCTTGTATACTTAGCTATAAGTACAACCTTTATCTTTTATGGAATACTTTATTATGTACTTTGTACTATTTATCCAGCATGGGCAGCAACCACCCACTGGATAAACCCATGCATTGAAACATGCAAATGCAAACCCTAGTTTTTACACTGCCTATAAAAGGAGTGTACATTAAGAGAGAAAGGGTTAACCAATACAAGAGTAAAAAAACTCTGGAAAACCTTTCTCTCTCGATACCAACTAAACCATATAGCCAAGAAGCATATGAACGTTTAGATTGGAGCTTAGACTTTAACTTTGATTATACGTTTAAGTAGAGGAGATCACAACCCATTGTCATTCAACCACTTTGTTATTCCGCAAACAAAGTGGGTTATAGATTCTTTATTTGATTCTAATAAAAGTCTATACGTTGAAAAGTTATTGGTATTGTTGTTTTAATTGTTCATAGTTCTTATCTATTGTTAAAACAACACACTTGAGTCTTGGTAAAGAGTTATTACTTAAGGTTGATAAGTAATAACGATTTACAAGAGACCAACAAGTGGTATCAGAGCAGTTTGATTAGCTAAACTCTTATTTTATTAAACTGCTCATTTAAAAGTTTTCAAATCAAGATCCAAAAATGGCTCAAGTTATACCACAAACCCTAGAATATATGGGTGGACAACTCAATGCTGCTCTTATACTAGAGGTAGCTAATTTCACAAATTGGAAGAAGAGGTTTCTTGTCCACATGGTTGGGATTCAACCTCAATTCCTTGGAATCATTGAAAATGGTCCTTTTGTTCTCATGGTTGGGTAAAATAGAAAACCTGAAGTACAATGGACTGCTGATGAGAGAAAAGCTGCTAACCTAGACCAGCGTCTCAAAAGTCTCATCATGTCTATGCTTCCAGATGACCAAATGAATTCTGTTGTGAATTGCAAAACAGCAAAATCTACATAGGAGGACCTTAGTCTCTATCATAAAGGAACCTCTGATGTGAAAGAAACTAGAATCATGGATTTAAAGCTTCAATAGAACACCTTCAAGCACAAAGAATAGGAAACCCTCACACAGACATTCATCAGATACAAAGCACGGATGAATGAACTTGTGAATGATGGTGTTGAGCTTTCAAAACTTGAAATCAACACAGTTTTTGTTAATGCATTGCCAAAAAGTGGCTCAGTTTCTGCCAAAGCTTGAGAAATGCTAATCACATCAAAGATTGTGATCTGACTTCTCTTTTTAGGAAACTCAAATATGAAGAAAAACTAGTTGATAGGATTTATGAAGGCTCAAGCAAGAGTAAAGCATTAACCATTGCTACACCCTTGTCTACAGCCTTCTTCAGTGAGGCTGTCATCCAAGACTACCAAGATAGTCCTAATGATGAAGAATACACAAGAACTAGTAAGGAATATCTTAATGACCTCAAAGAGGAATTTCATGAAAGAGCACTTTTGGCCAAGTCTAAAAGGTTCTTTAAGAAAGGAGACAAGTTCTCCAGCACCACAAAAGCTTCAGTTGACACTAAATGCTACAATTGTGGGAAGACTGGTCACTATGCTAGGGATTGTTACTCCAAAACATCCATCCCTTTTTATTCCTCGCCAGCTCAATCAAGACCATCTGGTAAATCATCATTTCAACCAAAACAAACTGCTTCAACTTCTTTTCAGCAAAACAGGGTTGAACTTCGACCAGCAAAAGACTTTGAGGCTAAATACAAAGAAATCAAGGCTAGACTGACCCTCATGAGCACTAAAAGTTCTTCCTCCAAGGTTCCCAAGAAAGATAAGAACAAAGGGCTCGTTGCTGAAGCTTATGAATGGGATGAAGAAGATGTTTCTTCAGACGATGATGACTTGGTTAATGTGAAAGTGCTAATGGCACTTGCTGATGATGAAGCGTCAAACTCCAATGTTGTGGCCAGAGAATGTTCCAGAAATGGTGAATGGGTCAATATGCAATAAAAAAGGTATAAACTCTTCTTGAATTATAAGATAAATATGACATCAAATTTGTCTTTGATTACATGTGTATTGATCTGAAATTTGTTAAAGAACAAAGAAAAAATTTGCTTGAAAAATACCATAAACTTATTCTAAAACATGATGATTTTGAAAGTAAGCTAATTGAGCTAAAAGAAGATAAACTTGATGTACTTACTTTTCAACAATTGAACAAAGAGATTCTTGATGAAAATAACTCCCTAAGAGTTGAACTTAAAGAAGCAAAAGATATTGTTAAATCTTGGCTTAGAAACTCTGATAGGGTAAATCAATGCATCAATGAACAAATTCCTGCTCAAAAAAGGAAAATGCTTGGTGTTGAAAGATCCTCCAGCACCAACTCAATTGTCTTTGTCAAAGCCTCAAATGAGGATGGTAGCTCGATCCCTGATGTTGTAAGGTCAGGTGAAGAGAATTTACCCAATCATGACACTGGACGTATCCTTCTCCCTGAGTTTCAGGAAAATGCTGACTCTTCAGCACCTGTTGAGTCCTCATTCACTGAGGATGACTCAGATGATGATTTAGAGAATGAAGTAAGTACCCCACTTCCTCATTTGGAGAAGTTGGCTGGTGTTGAACCCTCTACTGGACCTAAATCAATCCAGTCAATCATCAAGTCTCACACCACATACAAAAGTAGTTCTTCCAAACATGTCAAAATTGACACTTCAAAGAACTCTTCAGCTCCTGGTGAAGGTTCACATATGGGAACTACCTCTTCAGTTTCAACAAATAAACTGAAGAATGATTGATCTAAGGAAGATGAGAGAATGTCTCTTGTCATGCAAGAGATTAATGATCTCAAATTGCAACTCAGGCAGTAGCAAACACCAACTCAATTCAGAGATGAACCTTCAAACTCTCCCCATTATAAGTACAAGACACGATTTAAAAGGTCTTGTGATCTGTGTGTTCTAAACAATCATTTCATTGAAACTTGCCTAAAAGCTATTTATTGTACTAAATGTGAGAGGAATGACCATCACACTTGTGAACATACTCAGTATATGCTTGCTAAAACTAGTGCTGATGCTCACAATACTGAAGCATCTCATTCTAGGCGCAATATGCCTTTCCCACCATGCATTCATTATGGTATGGGCAATCATCACTCAGATGACTGCCACTATTACCTTGTTTGTAATATTTGTGGAAGTTATGACCATGACACTCATGGACATAATCGAATTATCTCACTCAGAAGAGGAATTAAACCAAGAAACCGAAACTCTATTACCAAATGTTGTGAAACTTATGGAAGCAATGTTCACATTACATCTGATCACAATCATATAGAGTGGTTCAGAAGAGATGAATCCCTCTAGGCTAAGAAAGCAAAAGCTGTTCAGACCTCTTCTTCTTCTGAGCAATCACACACATCCTCATCAAGAGGACCCTCCAGATCTAAAACCCCCACCCATCAAAGGTGGGTTTCAAAACAAAACTGACCATTTCCTTAACTTGTGCAGTGTGATCTCAGAAAGCCTATTCGGTACCTAGATAGTGGCTGCTCAAGGCATATGACTGGCACCAAAAGTTATATGCACAAGTATAAGGAGGAACAAGGTCCTAAAGTTGTTTTTGGTGATAACTCATCAGCTACTACTAAAGGATTTGGTTCAGTGAAATGCAATGGTATAGTTTTCACAAGGGTGGCATATGTCAATGGATTGAAGCACAACCTCATCAGCATCAGTCAACTTTGTGATGCAAAGTATATGGTGCTGTTTGATGACAAAAAGGTACAATATTCAACTCCAATCATGATTGTGATGATTGCTCCCATAGTCAAAGATGTTTATGTCATGAACATGAACTCTACTCAGGAGACATGTTTCTTTGCTAAATCTTCCAACATTACTAACTGGCTTTGGCATAAGAGGCTCTCACATCTAAATTTCAAAACAATAACTCTGCTAGAAAAACAAAATCTTGTTATTGGTCTTACTTCACTCGTCTATTCCAAGGATAAACCATGCTCAGCATGTGAAAAAGGGAAACACCCATATGGCCACTTTCAAAACAATGCAAACTTTCTCAATCAAAGAAAGTCTTCACTTGCTTCACATGGACTTATTTGGCCCAGTATCACCTAGGGCCATTTGTCATGAAAAATATACACTTGTCATTGTTGATGAGTACTCTAGGTACACCTGGTATGTTTTCTTACAAAGAAAGGCCATGCACCAGATTCCATTATGTCTTTCATCAAAAGAGTTGAAAATCAAAATGACACTCATGTCAAACAATTGAGAACTGAAAATGGTACTGAATTCAGAAATCAAAAACTGATCAAATTTTGTGATGACAACGGAATTTTCCAAAATTTCTCATCTCCTTACACACCTGAACAAAATGGTGTGGTTGAAAGAAGGAACGGAACTTTGATTGAAGCAGCAAGGACAATGCTTGCTGGATCTGCTCTCTCTAAGCATTTTTGGACTAATGTTGTAGCCACTGCTTGCTACACTCAAAATATATCCATCATTGTGAAGAGACACATGAAGACTCCCTATGAAGTCTTCAGGGGAGAATTCCAAACATTTCATTCTTACATGTGTTTGGTGTCCAGTATTTATTCACAATCACAAGGATCACCTTGGTAAGTTTGATGAAAAATCTGATGATGGTTACTTCCTTGGATACTCTCTAGTATCTAAAGCATATAGAGTCTTTAACACAAGAAGACAATGTATTGAAGAAACTTATCACGTCACTTTCAATGAAAGTTCTGAAGCTCTCAAATTTACAAATCCATCAAATTATGAACTTCATATTCATGAATCTCACAATTATCCATCTGATGAATTTCAACATTATGAGCCTTCTCCAAGATATCAAACAAGCAACTCAGTTCCTCATATTGATCCATTTGAAGATTTGACAAGTCCTACAAAAGGAAATCCTTTAGTATCAAATACTGATGGATGTCAATCAAATACAGATCAGTCTCAAAATGATCAGCAAAGCAACACAAATGACCAAATGGTTAGTTTCAAAACAATCAGCATGCTGATACACATGATCAAAATGATCAATCCAATGAATCTGCTGATGAACAATCTGAGCCCTCTGCTCAATGTTCTCCAACTATCTCTAGGGAATTAAGTCTTGGATGTGTTGCTTCTGACTAAGAAGGAAGCCCTCCATTGATTGAACCTTTGTCTATTGATACCCTTCAGCAAACACTAGAGATAATCCAAGTCCATGTTATGGACTTCCAAATTCTAGCTCTAATCATGATACTAGTGCCTATTCTCCAGCTCCACAAAAATCTTGGACTAATAATAGTCACATACAGCTGGTGAACATAATTGGCAATCCTGGTGAAGGTAGAGTCACTAGATCTATGGCAAAGAAACTTAGTGCTGCTTCATCTAGAGAATGCCTCTATGCAAACTTTCTTTCAGAAATTGAACCTACAAAGGTTTCTGAAGCACTCACACACCCTGGATGGATGGATGCCATGCAAGAGGAACTAAATCAATTTGAAAGAAACAAAGTCTAGAAATTCGTTCCTCTTCCATATGGTAAATCAACCACTAGCACCTAATGGGTTTACAAGCTCAAAAGAGATGAAACTTGTGACAATCTAACATTTTCAGGTAGTGAAATATTTTCTCGTATAATATTTTGAAACTTATTTTTGTGTTGGTTGACGAACTCACAATTTACGGATTTAAATTTGGGCTTACGTGCATAATTTGGCGTCTTTTACGACTAAACCGGAAACCTTAGGATTACGTATTTACGTTTTTGAACTCCGTTTTTGATGAGACAATTTTTATTGGATTCGTTTTGTGACGTTGATTCATAATTTATAAAAACATTTTTCGTAAAACGACCCGAGGGCACGCAAATTGAGAAAACTAGAATCGAGAAATACCCGTAAACTAGTGAGATGGGACAAAATACATTGTCCCACCCCACTATCTATGTTGGACGGCACACTTGACACCACACCATGGAGGTGGCATCAAGTTAGCTAGCTTACTACAAGTGTAAGCATAGCTTACTCTTTAAGCTACAACTTTCCCACTAACTCAAAACTAGCAACTAACTTTCATTCCACCATTTCCATACATGCAAACTCTCTCAAATCCTCCCAAATACTCCTCCCTTGCCGTCCACTTTGAAGCAACAAACACCCCTTTTGATCTTTTCTAGCCATGAAATACATGTTTACTAGCTCTATTATGGAGTTATCTTGAAGCCTTGATCATTTGGTGGCCATATTAACAACATTGGAGGTGATTTGCTTGTGTCCTAAGGCTGATTTTCCAACCTATTTTCTTGATATTTGATGGTCTTGGAGTTACTTGTTGTATTCATCAAGTTCTTGTCTTCCAAAAACAAGGAATACACTTGGTTGGTAAAGAAGATCATCCTCTACATTTTTCTCTTGTTATTTTGTAAAGAACAAATGTATTTACTTTCATTTTGTATATGTATATGATGTATATATGATGATAAAAATGTTGTGTGGGGATCAAGTGTTGATAGATATGCTTAAAAAGGTTAATAACTATAAGAAATGAGGCTAAAATCTTGATTATTTAGTTGGCTGTATAAAAACAGTATATAACTAAAACATGAACTGATAAAATTGCATGGTATGATCTATTTACAGTAAGTACAAGATGTTATACACATGTGAGAGTTGGCCATGCAATGTAATCAATATAATGAGTGAGATATGATCAAAACAAGTTAGGTGTTCTAATCTGAATAAGCAGTTTTGTAGGGACTGTTAAGGCAAGATGAACTTAAAATGAGCAGTAGCTATAACTAAGTTAAATGTAGCACATAATATGAAGAACATGTCACCCAAAAATGAGCTTCTAATTCATTATAGAAGTCTAGATATGTTAAAAATGGTGAACATGAAGATAAAAATCAGATTTTAAGAATTAATGTTTATTATTATTATATAAGCACTCACATTTTAATGTATAAAATGTAAAAATAAAAACCCACTAACTTATAAAACTTATTTATATAAATATATAAAAGGTTAATTAAATGGATAAATTATATAAATGGTAGTGAAATAATATTTATAAGTAATAAAAACTATAAACTTGATTTTTACGACTTTTTCGGCTATCGCCGTAAAATTAACGTTTTTCGCCAAATAAAACTTAGACGACCAAACCCGTCTAATGTAAAGTTTATAAAAGTCATATAATGATATATAAGTAACTAATACAAGTAAAAATCGATAAAACCCTAACTATAAGAAATACGGACATTAACGAGCTAACTAAACATATTGGACTAATAATTGGACTAAATAAGATAAAAACTTGTAAAAAGAACTTATTGAGCTTAACCCATTTGAGCCCAACATGGAAAGTATACATACTGATAATATAGGTATAAAAGGGATTAAAACAAGTTAAAGAACTTATACTAAGCTTAACGGACTTAAAATAGGTAAATAGGTAAAACTAGCAAACTAGTAAAACGTTACCAAAACGTAAACACTAAAATGAGTAAACAAGGATGTATAAACCCACTTGATCATAATCATATGTACAAAATCATCATATGTATATTGTTATTTTGATAAAAGTCATTGGACAAAGTCTAAGACCGATTATTATTTATATAGGTTTCCGTGACCGAAGCACGCCCGTAGCCGATAATCCGCCTTTCATTAACAACGTGAGTTCATAGCCTCGCACTCTTTTAAATGTTTTATAAAATGATTTGTAAACCCGCGAGGGAGATAACATGCTAGATTTTGATAAAAATAGAACACAAGTAGTCCCGATTGTATGCTTAATGATATGGACCCGAATGATGCTATGACCCTGTAAACGAGACTAAAAGGATTATTAGTAGTTAGGTTATGTCACTTAAAGTCCCATTAGCATGAATTGTGAACTACCGGGATTTGGTAGACGCTTATGCATTTGATAGTACTATTTGGGGACGATCACCCCAGTTCGCGCCTTGACGGTTGATCCCCGTCGTACCACATTGATTGGTAAGCGAATTTATGTATGAGAAGATTCCATAGCGTGATTTTTGTGACGACACGCTAACTTAGATGGGCAAATTGTTTGTCGGGTTCGCGGCCCGTTGTTTTCATAGTAAGGTAACAATGTCATGCGGCTAATAATAATCCTAATCCAAATAAAATGTATCCTATACATAATAACGACGCTATTAACGATGAATATATTACCTATCATGGTAATATAGAGACTACGGTCTCATCGACGGTTTAAGATGTATGCTTGATTTATATATTTCCTGACTAGCAATATGAGGACTTACTTCTGATATTATACTTGTGTTCTGATTTTAAATGATTGTTTTATATAACGGTTTTCATTAAACTCTATGAATTCACTCGGCGTTCGCTGATATGATTTTTGCATGTTTTTATCTCAGGTGCTTGAAGGTAATCCGGATGGAGATCGACTCTGATGGCCCACATAATATTAAAAATTTTCATTCGATCTATGTTTTGTAAACTTAATGACCTGTATAATTTGGGACCTGTTGTACGCTTTTAAAACTTTTATCGAATGAATGTATGTTAAACCTTGAACAACCGTTTTTATGTGTTGTCTGTGATTGGAGTTATTGTGCTATCCCGTAACACTCTGAAAGACCCTTCCGCTGTACCGATACGAAAAATTGAGAGTGTTACAGTTTGGTATCAGAGCTCTCGTTATAGAGAACAAAAGATTTTAAAAACCAAGGTTTTGAACAAAACTTTTCAAAATCTTTTGACAATGAACATTTGAGAAAATATTTGAAAAATCTTTTGACTATAACGGTGCCAGAGATCTCCGACGTTACCAACATGCCCTATTGAGAAGATATATATTTTAATATATATAATTTAATTTATATATATGTATATATCGTGGTTTCATTATGTAATTTTTTAACTAGTATGTTATCCTAATACGAGATATATATATAAATGCAGATTGGCATGGCTGACCCTAATATTCCTGTAGAAAACCATGCTATTCCCGAACCTAATGTAGATGATGATCCTTATTTAGACTTAGTATATTATGATATGGATGATGAGGAGGAACCATTTGAGGATCCTGAGCCCGAGTTAGGACTAGGAGATCAGATTGCCCCTCAGGTTGACTTGGTAGAGAATGAGATTGAGAATGTGGATATTGAGAATGATGATGAGATTGGGTTAGATAATTTAGATGACGAGATTGACGACGAGGATATCGAGGAGGATGTAGGTATAGATGTTGAGGTCGATGATGATGAGGAAGCTGAGCTTATTTACCCTTATGATGTTCCAGAGGGCGAGCCTTTGCCCCCACCAGTTTATTTGTCTGATTCTGAGGTTGAGTTACCTAGGGATGAAATGTCTGAATCGTCTGAATCTGATTCTGAATCAGAGGAGGATGAGGATGATGATGCACCTGACGGTACGGATGGTATTGCTACTCGTAGATGTGAGATAGGAGAGTCGTCTAGTACTCGAGAGGCTACTCATATTGATGGTCTTACACCATGGGCCTTGAGACGTGATCTAGATGCTTCCCGTGTTAAGAGTTGTATGACAGAGGTTGGATTAGGTGTTGTTCAGACTCAGGTTGCTTATTTGGAGTCGAAGACTAAGGTTGGCGAGAAAGAGCGGGAATTGCTTAGTTTGGATTTGACTGATGTTGAGCGTGGTTTGAATGAGGCTTTTAGGAGGTTATCGGTGTTGGAAAGTCGTGAGTTTGCTAAAATGAAGAGAAAGGTGAATTCTATGGAGGTTTAGTTGAGTGTGGCTCGTGCGATACGTGAGAAAGCCGAAAAGGAGTTGAATATATCTGTGGGATGGAATAGTAGATTTTATGCTGACATGGTTGAAAGAGGAGTGATCCGTAAGCGCCCAGCTGAAGATGTGTCTAGTGATCGTCCGACGAAGATTCAGAAGACGATGGATGATGGACCATCTGGCGGTTCTCAGTAGACCAGTCTGTGTTTAGTAGTGACCTTTATATCTTTTGTGCTTTTGTAGCTTTGACTGAACCGACTTGTTAGTAGTAGACATGGCACTAATTTTGAGTGTATATAGTGCTAGAACTTTGATATGGGATGTACTAAGACAATACTTTTGTTTCAAATCGAATGAAATATGTATCTTGTCTTGAATTCCATATTGTGCCTTATTTGTATCTTGATTATGAATTCAATCCATATTATATGAATCTTTGTTGGGTGAATGCTTAATACTTTGAAATTGTGAAATTATAGAACTATGCCGCACAAGAAGGCTGTGACTGAGGATGATGTACGTAGGATTATTACGGAGCAAGTTACCGCATCTATGACTGAATTTATGGCAAATGCTAGAAATGAAGCTGGCGGTAGTGGAGCTGGCGGTAGTGGAGCTGGCGGTAGTGGAGCTGGCGGTAGTGGAATTGGCGGTACTAATGTGAATGTGAATGCTAATAATGTGAATGCTAATGCTGGAGGAAATGTAGGAGGACTTGGAACTAATGCACCTGAAGTTGGTGGATGTACTTATGTGACGTTCATGAAGTGTGAACATCTACCTTTTAATGGAACTGAAGGTGCTGTAGGACTAAGCCAGTGGATTGAGAAGATTGAATCAGTGTTTAGGATTAGTAAGTGTAAGGAAGAAGATAAGGTGACTTTTGCTATGGCTACTCTTAAAGGTCGTGCGTTGACTTGGTGGAACCGGAGAATTGCGTTCATGGGTCTTGATGCTGCTAATGCTACTCCTTGGGCTGAAATTAAGAAGTGGATGACTTTGGAGTTTTGTCCTCGTAGTGTGATTATTAGGTTAGAACAAGAGTTGATTCATTTGAGAATGAAAGGTGTGGACATTGATAGTTACACGAACCGATTCCATGAGTTAGCCTTGCTATGTCCTCGATTGGTTGAACCCGAAGAGATCCGAATTGAGCAATATGTTAAAGGGTTGACCAGGAATATCCGGGGGGACGTGACATCATCGAAACCACTAACCATTGATGATGTTGTTCGAATGGCCTACCAAATCATTGGACAGATAATTCAGGATAGGGAAGATGAAGCCTGTGTTGGTGAGAAAAGAAAGGGAGACGGTGATCGTGTAGATAGAGGTGATAATAGGAAGAATTTCAATCGCCGTCAAAACCAGAGAAAGGGGAATGCAAATGCTCTTACCAACAACACACCGCGCAACGATGATAGATGTCCTAAGTGTGGCAACAAGAGGCATGCTGGCGACTGCTAGAAGTGCCGAAATTGCGGAAAGCTTGGACACAAGGTTGAAAGGTGTAAGAAGGGAACCATTTGCTTCAACTGTAATGAAGAAGGTCATAGGAAATCGGAATGCCCCAAGTTGAAAGCGATTGTACCTGGAAGAAACCCTCAGGGTGGTATCTATCAACTTGGAACAATTGAGGTGAAGAAAGAGGATCCAGATGTCGTTACCGGTACGTTTTTACTCAACAATCATTATGCTGTTGCTTTATTTGATTCGGGTGCTGATAGGAGCTTTGTATCCACTAAATTTAGTGCCCTTATTGATATTGAACTTGTTGAGATAAGTACCAGTTACGAGGTGGAATTGGCTGATGGCAAATTAGTGAAAACTAATAAGCTATTAGAAGGATGCTCTCTAAATCTCTTAAACCATTCCTTTCCGATTGATTTGATGTTGATAGAATTAGGTAGTTTTAATATTATTATTGGTATGGATTGGTTGTCGTTGAATAATGCTACTATCTTATGTGGAGAGAAGAAGGTTAAGATTCCTCTTAGGAATAGGACGTTAGTAATTGATGGTAGTCGAGGTGAATCCCGTTTGAAAATCGTTTCATGTATTAAAGTCCAAAAGTACATCAGGAACGGTTGTGAGTTATTCTTAGCTCAAGTGACCGGGAATGAGTCTAGGGAGAAACGATTGGAAGATGTACCTATTATTTGTGAATTTCCTGAGGTATTTCCTAAAGATTTACCCGGACTTCCACCGATAAGGCAAGTAGAGTTTCGAATCGATTTAATTCCTGGTGCTGCACCGGTGGCACATGCGCCTTACCGATTAGCCCCTTCTGAATTAAAGGAGTTATCTGAGCAACTTAAGGAGTTGTCTGATAAAGGTTTTATTCGATCGAGCTCGTCGCCTTGGGGAGCTCCAGTCTTGTTCGTTAAGAAGAAGGATGGATCTTTCCGTATGTGCATTGATTATAGGGAACTGAATAAGTTGACAATTAAAAATCGATATCCTTTACCTAGGATTGATGATTTGTTTGATCAACTGCAAGGATCTAGTGTGTATTCTAAGATAGACTTGCGGTCAGGATATCACCAACTTCGCGTCCGTGAAGAAGATATTCCTATAACTGCATTTAGAACTCGTTATGGACACTATGAATTTCAAGTAATGCCATTTGGGTTAACTAACGCACCTGCGGTTTTCATGGATTTAATGAATCGAGTGTGCAAGCCCTACTTGGATAAATTTGTGATTGTGTTTATTGACGATATTCTAATCTATTCTAAGAATGAAGATGAACATAGAGAAAATTTGAGGATTGTTTTGAACTTGTTGAAGGATGAAAGGTTGTATGCTAAGTTTTCGAAATGTGATTTCTGGTTAGATTCTGTGTAATTTCTTGGTCATGTGATTAACAAAGATGGAATTCATGTTGATCCTGCAAAGGTTGAAGCTATTAAGAATTGGTCTGCACCGACAACGCCAACGGAAGTGCGACAGTTCTTAGGATTGGCTGGCTATTATAGGCGATTCATTAAAGAATTTTCTTTGATAGCTAAACCCTTGACTAAGCTTACCCAGAAGAATAAACCTTTCGTTTGGGGAAGTGATGAAGATGGAGCATTTCAGACATTGAAGCAAAAATTATGTAGTGCGCCAATCTTATCATTACCCGACGGGAGTGAAGATTTTGTAGTGTATTGTGATGCATCTCTTAGAGGCTATGGAGCTGTTTTGATGCAGAGAGAGAAAGTGATAGCTTATGCTTCTAGGCAATTAAGGAAGAATGAGGAGAATTATACTACTCATGATCTTGAGTTAGGAGCTGTAGTCTTTGCTCTTAGGTTGTGGAGACATTATCTGTATGGCACCAAGTGTACGGTATTCACCGATCACAAAAGCCTACAGTATATTCTCGATTAGAAGGAATTGAACATGAGGCAACGAAGATGGATAGAGTTGTTAAGTTATTATGACTGTGATATAAAATATCACCCAGGAAAAGCCAATGTGGTTGCCGATGCGTTAAGTATGAAAGATAGAGAGCCTATCAGGGTGCGTTCTCTAGTCTTGACCGTGCACAATAATTTGCCTGAGCAAATTAGAAATGCGCAAATAGAAGCTTGTAAGAAGGAGAATTTTGTTAATGAAGGGTTCCGAGGAGAAGGAGATCCTTTAGAGGTTAGAGCTGATGGAGTGAAATGCTTAAGAGGTCGTATGTGGATACCTAAGTTTGGAGGCTTAAGAGATTTGATTATGTTAGAATCCCATAAATCTAAGTATTCCATTCATCCGGGATCTGATAAGATGTACCATGATTTGAAGAAGTTGTACTGGTGGCCGAATATGAAAGCTGACATAACTATGTATTTTCTTCAATGCTTGACTTGTGCTAGAGTCAAAGCCGAACATCAAAAGCCATCAGGACTACTTCAACAACCAAAGATTCCTGAATGGAAGTGGGAGCGAATTACGATGGACTTTATCACCAAGCTTCCTAGAACATCATCTGGAAACAACTCGATTTGGGTTATTGTCGACAGACTGACCAAATCAGCACACTTCATTCCGGTTAAAGAGCAGTTCTCACTGGAGAAGTTGACTCGAATATACCTCGATAATGTTGTATGCAAACATGGAGTGCCTGTATCGATCATTTCAGATCGAGATCCTAGATTCGCATCGAATTTTTGGAAATCTCTCCAAAGATCTTTGGGAACGAATCTCGACATGAGCACTGCTTATCACCCCCAGACTGATGGGCAGAGTGAAAGGACGATACAAACTCTGGAAGATATGTTGAGAGCTTGTGTTTTAGACTTTGGTAAGAATTGGGATAAACATTTGTCGTTAGCAGAGTTTTCGTATAACAATAGTTACCATTCTAGTATTAAGGCTGCACCGTTTGAAGCTTTGTATGGTAGGAAGTGTAGATCTCCTGTATGTTGGAGTGAGGTTGGGGATACCCAGCTCACGGGACCGGAATTGATCCGGGAGACCACGGAGATGATAGTTCAGATTAAGAATAGGTTGTTGACTGCTCGTAGTAGACAGAAAAGTTACGCGGATGTGCGGCGGAAGCCAATGGAGTTTGAAGTGGGTGACCGAGTAATGTTGAAAGTATCGCCATGGAAAGGCGTTATAAGATTTGGAAAACGAGGGAAATTGAATCCCCGTTATATTGGACCCTTTAAGATTTTATCTAGAGTAGGTCCGGTGGCTTACAAACTAGAGTTACCCCCAGAACTTCATGGTGTTCACAACCCATTCCATGTATCTAATCTGAAGAAATGTCTAGCAGTAAGTGATGAGAAAATTCCGTTAGGTAAGGTTCGAATAGATGGGAAGTTGCATTTTATCGAAGAGCCCGTAGAAGTTATGGACCGTGAGGTAAAGCAACTGAAACAAAGTCAGATACCTATTGTCAAGATCCGATGGAATTCAAAGCATGGACCGGAGTATACTTGGGAACGAGAGGATGAAATGTGGAAGAAATATCCGCACCTCTTCGATTTCAATAAGAAACGAACATCCAAATGAAATGGATCACGAGGACATTGATCCCTTTTAGGAGGAAAAGCTGTGACAATCTAACATTTTCAGGTAGTGAAATATTTTCTCGTATAATATTTTGAAACTTATTTTTGTGTTGGTTGACGAGCTCACAATTTACGGATTTAAATTTGGGCTTACGTGCATAATTTGGCGTCTTTTACGACTAAACCAGAAACCTTAGGATTACGTATTTACGTTTTTGAACTCCGTTTTTGATGAGACAATTTTTATTGGATTCGTTTTGTGACGTTGATTCATAATTTATAAAAACGTTTTTCGTAAAACGACCCGAGGGCACGCAAATCGAGAAAACTAGAATCGAGAAATACCTGTAAACTAGTGAGATGGGACAAAATACATTGTCCCACCCCACTATCTATGTTGGTCGGCACACTTGACACCACACCATGGAGGTGGCATCAAGTTAGCTAGCTTACTACAAGTGTAAGCATAGCTAACTCTTTAAGCTAAAACTTTCCCACTAACTCAAAACTAGCAACTAACTTTCATTCCACCATTTCCATACATGCAAACTCTCTCAAATCCTCCCAAATACTCCTCCCTTGCCGTCCACTTTGAAGCAACAAACACCCCTTTTGATCTTTTCTAGCCATGAAATACATGTTTAGTAGCTCTATTATGGAGTTATCTTGAAGTCTTGATCATTTGGTAGACATATTAACATCATTGGAGGTGATTTTCTTGTGTCCTAGGGCTGATTTTCCTACCTATGTTCTTGATATTTGATGGTCTTAGAGTTACTTGTTGTATTCATCACGTTCTTGTCTTCCAAAAACAAGGAATACACTTGGTTGGTAAAGAAGATCATCCTCTCCATTTTTCTCTTGTTATTTTGTAAAGAACAAATGTATTTACTTTCATTTTGTATATGTATATGATGTATATATGATGATAAAAATGTTGTGTGGGGATCAAGTGTTGATAGATATGCTTAAAAAGGTTAATAACTATAAGAAATAAGGCTAAAATCTTGATTATTTAGTTGGCTGTATAAAAACAGTATATAACTAAAACATGAACTGATAAAATTGCATGGTATGATCCATTTACAGTAAGTACAAGATGTTATACACATGTGAGAGTTGGCCATGCAATGGAATCAATATAATGAGTGAGATATGATCAAAACAAGTTAGGTGTTCTAATCTGAATAAGCAGTTTTATAGGGACTGTTAAGGAAAGCTGAACTTAAAATGAGCAGTAGCTATAACTAAGTTAAATGTAGCACATAATATGAAGAACATGTCACCCAAAAATGAGCTTCTAATTCATTATAGAGCTCTAGATATGTTAAAAATGGTGAACATGAAGATAAAAATCAGATTTTAAGAATTAATGTTTATTATTATTATATAAGCACTCACATTTTAATGTATAAAATGTAAAAATAAAAACCCACTAACTTATAAAACTTATTTATATAAATATATAAAAGGTTAATTAAATGGATAAATTATATAAATGGTAGTGAAATGATATTTATAAGTAATAAAAACTATAAACTTGATTTTTACGACTTTTTCGGCTATCGCTGTAAAATTAACGTTTTTCGCCAAATAAAACTTAGACGACCAAACCCGTCTAATGTAAAGTTTATAAAAGTCATATAATGATGTATAAGTAACTAATACAAGTAAAAACCGATAAAACCCGAACTATAAGAAATACGGACATTAACGAGCTAACTAAACATATTGGACTAAATAAGATAAAAACTTGTAAAAAGAACTTATTGAGCTTAACCCATTTGGGCCCAACATGGAAAGTATATATACTGATAATATAGGTATAAAAGGGATTAAAACAAGTTAAAGAACTTATACTAAGCTTAACGGACTTAAAATAGGTAAATAGGTAAAACTAGCAAACTAGTAAAACGTTACCAAAACGTAAACACTAAAATGAGTAAACAAGGATGTATAAACCCACTTGATCATCATCATATGTACAAAATCATCATATGTATATTGTTATTTTGATAAAAGTCATTGGACAAAGTCTAAGACCGATTATTATTTATATAGGTTTCCGTGACCGAAGCACGCCCGTAGCCGATAATCCGCCTTTCATTAACAACGTGAGTTCATAGCCTCGCACTCTTTTAAATGTTTTATAAAATGATTTGTAAACCCGCGAGGGAGATAACATGCTAGATTTTGATAAAAATAGAACACAAGTAGTCCCGATTGTATGCTTAATGATATGGACCCGAATGATGCTATGACCCTGTAAACGAGACTAAAAGGATTATTAGTAGTTAGGTTATGTCACTTAAAGTCCCATTAGCATGAATTGTGAACTACCGGGATTTGGTAGACGCTTATGCATTTGATAGTACTATTTGGGGACGATCACCCCAGTTCGTGCCTTGACGGTTGATCCCCGTCGTACCACATTGATTGGTAAGCGAATTTATGTATGAGAAGATTCCATAGCGTGATTTTTGTGACGACACGCTAACTTAGATGGGCAAATTGTTTGTCGGGTTCGCGGCCCGCTGTTTTCATAGTAAGGTAACAATGTCATGCGGCTAATAATAATCCTAATCCAAATAAAATGTATCCTATACATAATAACGACGCTATTAACGATGAATATATTACATATCATGGTAATATAGAGACTACGGTCTCATGGACGGTTTAAGATGTATGCTTGATTTATATATTGCCTGACTAGCAATATGAGGACTTACTTCCGATATTATACTTGTGTTCTGATTTTAAATGATTGTTTTATATAATGGTTTTCATTAAACTCTATGAATTCACTCGGCATTCGCTGATATGATTTTTGCATGTTTTTATCTCAGGTGCTTGAAGGTAATCCGGATGGAGATCGACTCTGATGGCCCACATAATATTAAAAATGTTCATTCGATCTATGTTTTGTAAACTTAATGACCTGTATAATTTGGGACCTGTTGTACACTTTTAAAACTTTTATCGAATGAATGTATGTTAAACCTTGAACAACCGTTTTTACGTGTTGTCTATGATTGGAGTTATTATGCTATCCCGTAACACTCTGAAAGACCCTTCCGCTGTACCGATACGAAAAATTGAGAGTGTTACAAACTAATGTGGTGACCAAAAACAAAGGTAGGCTGGTGGCCCAAGGATTTAATTAAGAGCCTAGTGTTGATTTTGATCAAACCTTTGCTCTAGTTGCACGTATGGAAGCCATACGAATCTTTCTTGCTTATGTCACTTACATGAACTTCATCATCTACCAAATGGATGTCAAAAGTGCATTCCTAAATGGTGACCTAAAAGAAGAAGTTTATGTTACACAGCCTCCTGGCTTTGAGAGTAGTAAATACCCAAACCATGTCTACAAGCTTTACAAAGCTTTGTATGGACTGAAGCAAGCTCCAAGAGCTTGGTATGAAACTCTCTCAACATTTCTCATTGAACATAAGTTTGTCAGAGGAAAAACAGATAGCACCTTGTTTATCTATAAATCTAAAACTGACACCATTCTGGTACAAATTTATGCGGATGACATCATATTTGGTTCAACGAGCTTGAAACTTTGCAAACAATTTGCCAAGCTTATGACCAGAAAGTTTGAGATGATTATGATGGGAGAGGTCACATACTTCCTTGGTCTTCAGATTAAACAGTCTGACCAAGGCATCTCCATCAATCAAGAAAAATATGGCAAGGATCTACTAAAGAAGTATGATATCGATTATGCTTCAGTAAAGACTCCAATGGTACCCCCCCTAACAACTTAGGACCTGATCTCAATGGACAATCAGTCAGTGAGACTCAGTATAGATGTATGATTGGGTCACTCATGTACTTAATTGCAAGCAGACCTGACATTCAATTCTCTACATGCCTTTGTGCAAGATACCAAGCAAATCCAAAGAAATCACACCTTACTGCTGTAAAGAGAATCTTCAGATACCTAAAAGTTACACCAAGTCTAGGTCTCTGGTACCCCAAATCCTCAGGTTTTGATCTAAATGGGTATACAGATTCTGACTATGCTGGATGCAATATGGAAAGAAAAAGCACATCTGGTGTTGCCAATTGCTATGTGGTAAACTTGTGTGTTGGAGTGCTAAAAAGCAACAAACAGTTGCCATGTCCTCAGCAGAAGCTGAATATGTGGCAGCTGCTGGATGTTGTGCCAATGTTCTTTGGATGAAAACCAACTGGCTGATTATGACATAGAATATGAAAAGGTACCAATCTTTTGTGATAACACTAGTGCTATTGCAATATCCAACAATCCAGTCCTTCACTCAAGAACAAAACACATTGATATCAGATATCACTTTATCAGAGATCATATTATGAAAGGGACATTGAATTACATTTCATCCCCACTCAGTATCAATTGGCTGATATCTTCACCAAACCAATGGATGAACCAACTTTCAAAAGATTGATAATGGATTTTGGTATGCTGAACATTGATGATACAAAACCTGAACCTTCAGCATTCAGTAAAGAAGCTTGAAGGTTCAGCATTTCTTAAAAGTTTTTGATTAATGCTAAATAGCAGTGTCTGAGTAAAGAAGTGTGAAATGTCATGTGTCTATCTCACTTTATGTGATTGTGTATATGATGTTTTGTCGCCTTATCTGATTCACTGAAGTTAAACAAATGATCACCAGTCATCAAAAGTTTCCTTCAGCAAATACTGAACAAATTTTAATACAACTGAGTAGCTAGGCCTGAGTAGAGGAGCGTGCAATGTCATATGTCTTGTTCACTTATGTGAACATGTATATGGGGTGTTGTCGCCTCATCTAACGCACTGAAGCTCACAAGTATTGCCATCAGCTTCAGCATATCTAAGCAACAGCATTTAAAACAAATCAATCATGTGATGAAAAGTATTAAATGGCATTGAATTTTCTTGTGAATAAAACAAACATTCTTTCAAAAGGTGTCATTTGTTAATTAAGGAAATTTCAAACGTCCCCAACAACTTTCAACAACTCCCTGACACATGAGGCGTTTCACTGTTCAAAGCAACAGAAAATCATACCTTTTTGCAGATCATTAATGAGAGAGTTTGTGCAAAATGTTCAAAAGAAACCCTAAAAGATTTATAATTTTTTCAAATGGCTTTAAAAACTTTTTACAAATCAGTTCAAGTTTTTATATAATCCCTTACAATTGGATTTCATTCCATGCTTATAAATCTTTTCATCAAAAACACACACACAAACTCTCTCTTTCAAAAGAAACATAAAAAACAACAATGGCTTGCTAAATCATCTTCACAATAACAAGAGGTTGAGATCACCCTCAATCCTTCCATCCATGTTAACTATCCCATTGAGGACATCTTCTTTAAACCCAACAACCTCACCTTGATCAAACCAGAAACCCTAAAATATGGTCCTGGAAACCAAGTCATGAATTCTTTATCTAAATGTGTGATCCGTGATGCATTGTTCAAAAATCCAGGGGTGATGTTTCAAAACTTGTTAAAATAATTTTGGTTCACGGCACAAGGGTCAAAGAATAATAAATCTATTGAGTTTGATTCTACAACTGTTGGTATTCATGGGAAAATAGGTTTAAAGATGTTTATAAGGGTTTTAGGGTTAAACTATTTGGATGACCCTAATGAGTATGAGGTTGTACCCAATGATTTCTTTGTTATCAAAACATTTTTCAAAGAAATTGGGTACACTGAAGAGATTTGTGATAAGGGTGGGCTGAAGAGAAGTTGTTTACCACCTAAGTGGAAGCTCTTGATGTCAATCTTAATTGAGTGTCTGGGTGGGAAAACTGGAGGGCTTGATCAAATCAATCAAAAGGATGCCTTGATTTTATATTGTCTGGCAAAGGGTATAAAAGCTGATTTGGGGAGGTTAATCTTTGAAGATCTCCATGGAAAAATGGAGAAAAAAACTAGGGAAAAGAATGTGGTCTACACCAGGTTTTTGTCCCTCATTTTTGCTGACCACTTTGGTGATGATTATTCAAACAACCAAGGAGTTAAATTTGTTTTTCAACCCTTTGATATCAATCGCTGGAACATTCCAGTTAGCACAGCTGACCCTCCTTTCACACAGTCCATGCTGGACATTTGCTCAGCAAATGCTCCAATAGTGTACATAGCTCCACAAGACACTCCTCCAACTGGAGAAGGGGATCTGACAGGCATAAAGCCTAGAGCTTCTTCATCTGGACCACTTCAGAAGAGCACGTCAGTGAATACTCTAAAGTGGAGACGTGCGTCCAAGAAAAAGAGACACCCCACAGGATCTTCATCAAAGAAGAGCACTGATGACCCCAAAGGCCAAGCTTTGAAGAAACATAAGTCCTCGACGAAGGACAAGAACCCAAGCCAGCCGCCACCTTAAGTCTTTGCTGGAGGTGGAATGCATAAAGAGGCCCTTAAGGCAACCCCTCTCTCAACTTCTTTAGGAGAGAAGGGTGAAGATAGAGTGCACCCTCAGCTCAGTAGTGTGGAGTCAGCATTGGATCCATCAGGTAAAACCAACCCTAGTGGTGAAGGACTTGAAACTGACTATCACACTGGAGGTAAAGATCAACAGGCAACCAAGGAAGTGCTTCTCTCCACTAGCGCCAAGGGGGGGGACACTTTCCTACATTTGTATTCAGCATGTCTGCTAATGACTTAAAGAAGGAATTGGGATTCAGTGAAAGAACTCCAGTAAATCTGGATGATAGTGAGTCTGAAGATGATATTGCTGATCAAACTCCCAAGCCACTATCCCCTAGAACCACTCAAGTAAAAGAAATGACAAATCAGGTGTTGGTTCTTCAGTCACATGTGGCCAAACTCAAGGAGGAAAAGGCTATTGTTGATGCTGAACTAGTTACTCTAAAAGCAAGGACAGTTCCTGCCACTGCTGAGCAAATCAAGAATGCCATTCTCACTGCTCTAAAGCCCTTAGTAAAAGATGTAGACACCGCCACCTCTGTTAAGAAGGAGATCACAACACTCATGGACTCCATCAATACTGCATCATTTGAGTTCCCAACTGATTTCAAGCCAGTTCCAAATCAGCTGAATGAGTTATGTGATTCTGTATCAAAGATCAAGGATAGAGTGGTTCTACTGGAATAACAAAAGCTGAACCTATCTGATGAGGTTCAGCGGAAACTGAACGCCCTTGCAAATGTTCCAGCAATGCTGGCCAAGGTATCCTCCACCATAGACTCTTTATGTGCTTGTATGCCTGCTGGGGGTTCATTAGAAGTTGTTGGGCAATCTATAGCTGAGGGGGAGAAAGTCACTATTCAGCAGCTCTTTCAAAAACGTGCACAAAAGAAGGCCCAAAAACAACCTATTGTGTATGTATCACCTTTTAGTAAAGCGAGTCCAGCTAAGACTAAGGGGGAGTCTTCAGCTAAGGACGGTCATATTGATGGCCTTACCACCAGCAATGACTCATCTGATAATGGGTCACCTCCTATCAAACCCAAGACAAAAGGTGAAATCACACTGGATGAAAGAATTATCAAATCTGGGTTGGCCACTCAAGAAGAACTTGATAAATTACACAAGCTTCAGGCTGAAGAAAAGCTCAGAGATCTGAAGATGAGCTTATATGATAAAATTGGAAAACCTGAGGTTGAAGGCCTCTTCAAGAAAAAGATGTTATACGAAAAGTTTTGTATAACAAGGCTAAACAGAAGATGTCTCTCAAAAATCACAAACATTGACATGATGAATTACAAGGGAGATATTAATCCGAAGTTCTATAGGGCTGATGGGTCTGATGAGATCATAGATGACTTCCAAGGGAAGGAGCTCTCCTATACTGAATGGTTAGAGATAAGCATAAATATTGAAAAAAGAAAATCCAAGAGATGGGATGAGGTTCGCACCAGAATTGAACACTTTGTGAGAAATCATGAAAAGCTTGGTCAGCATCTCAACATCAGCAATCAGGTCTCACTGGAGGATCAAGATCCAGTTCTAGAGCTGAACAAAAGAGCCAATCTGGTCCAACCTGGTGTGGGTGACATCTTTTTCACCACAAGGAAATATAAAGACCTTGTTCAGTTTAAAAATCATCTCCCTGGCCATGTACTAGACGAACCAGAACTGGGAATTATAATGTTCAATCATCAAGAACGTCAAGACTTTATAGGCATAAGTGACCTCGATGAAATGAACAATCAACTTCCCTCGAATGTTCAAAGGATCTTTTACTCTCAGCATGGAGGTCCAGGACGTACTGATGCTGCTAGAACCTTCATCATGTGCTTGCTTGCTATATCGGACCACAGAAACGCAGATCCATCAACTCAGACTCCCATCATTAAAGGACTTAGGCCTAAGGAAAACTAAATAATCATTTGTACTATTTTTGTTGTAATTTGTAATGTTTCATGAATAAATGATTATATGATGTTTATAAGTATTTTATTGTTCAGTGCAAGTAAGAAGAAGTTGTTATGCTCACTTACTACTGACATTAGACTTAGGCTATTTGTATATCCAAATAGGGGGAGATTGTTGGGTCAGTATTTACTGACCCTTCAGCAACTTTAGGATTTGAATATAAAATCCCCCTAAGTGTTTCATGCTCAGCAGTAAGGCCAGTCTGCTGAAGGATGACCAGAGGAACAAAGTTTCTACTGAAGACATTGTAGCTAAAGAACGTTCAGCATTCCTCTTCCAGTTAACTTAGAAGACAAACGAGTCTTTGCTTCAAATACTAGGTGGTCTAGTTGCTGAAGAACATGTAATGAAGAAGAGTTTTCAGTTCCGTTTGGTTTGACAATACCAAATGGAATGTTGTCGATCTCCTCTAGGATATTGAAGACTCTTCAGTATTCTGATGGTTTCCATTAGGCGGGAAAAGATAACTTTAAGTCAAAGTAGGTTGCTTGTATACTTAGCTATAACTACAACCTTTATCTTTTCTAGAATAGTTTATTATGTATTTTGTACTGTTTATCCAGCATGGGCATCAACCACCCACTGGATAAACCCATGCATTGAAACATGCAAATGCAAACCCTAGTTTTTACACTGCCTATAAAAGGGGTGTAAATTAAGAGAGAAAGGGTTAACCAATACAAGAGTAAAAAAACTCTGGAAAACCTTTCTCACTCGATACCAACTAAACCATATAGCCAAGAAGCATATGAATGTTTAGGTTGGAGCTTAGACTTTAACTTAGGTTATACGTTTAAGTAGAGGAGATCACAACCCATTGTCATTCAACCACTTTGTTATTCCGTAAACAAAGTGGGTTATAGATTCTTTATTTGATTCTGATAAAAGTCTATACGTTGAAAAGTTATTGGTATTGTTGTTTTAATTGTTCATAGTTCTTATCTATTATTAAAACAACACACTTGAGTCTTGGTAAAGAGTTATTACTTAAGGTTGATAAGTAATAACGATTTACAAGGGACCAACAGCCTCTGATAGTAACTTAACCATGGAAGAAATACGAAGCGAAGTAAATCAAGCATACTACTCTTGGAACGAAACCCATCGTGGACACCTAAATCCCACCACCTACAAATGCAACGTAAAATAAGTCGGGGAAAATCACAACAAAAAAGAGGCGATGAGCATCTTCCTCATTAGAATCACAGATATGACATGAAGAACAATCAACGTGAACCCCTCTTCGTGCCAAGTTTACCCTAGTCGGTAGACAATCCAACTGAGCAAGCCAAGCAAATATATTCACCTTAATGGGAATTATACGCACCCATCTAGTAGGCTCGGATTGGGACGGAAAGGTTAAATCATCAATAAAACTATATGATAAAACTCAATCATGACTAAATTTACTGATTGTGTATGATCTTGGACAACCATTTATGAAGCGACAAAAGTCAGGCCCGGGCAGAGCCTTGGGTAAAGGAGTCGACGGGTTCCGTGGGTGTCTGACACTTTGCCTATAAATACTATGCTTTGTCAAAGATTATAACTCACCCCTCTTTTGACATATCTCTCTAATCTCTCTACATATATCTAACACTCTAAACCCATTCTTATCTTACTTCTTGTCTCTTATTATTTAGATCTTTGTGAATTTGAAGATTGATGACAAGAATTCTATACTCTAAGCTTTGATCCATCAAAGCTTCACTTTGTGTGAATGTGTTAAGTGTTACCTAAACAATCACCATTGTTGTACCCATTCATCTACCTACTTGTGTAATAGTATGGTCGGTGTTGTAAACCACAAAGTATATAGTGTAAAGGGTGTTGTTGTACATGTGTAAAGAACACGACATCTTAACTTGGGTGTCAGTAAAGATTGTAAGCTAAAGTGTGAAGGTTTCTCCAGCATTGTAAAGGAGTTTTGTTTAATATTGAAGTAGAAAACTCGAGTGGATACTCGATGAGTGGAATTAGGGGCAAGATAAGTGAGATCTTACTAGGCCGAACCACTATAAATCATTGTGCATTGTGGTTTGTTTCATACTTGTCTCATCTCTATTACTTTGTCAATCATGCTTGATCTATATCCATAATAATCACGAAAAAGTTTCAAAGTAATTCAAACTAATCATAGAAAACTACTCAACCCCCTTCTAGTTTTCTACACTTGACAAAGATGCAGGGTGAAGGGACAGAGCCCCTTACTGGGGTCCTGTTGCTAGGTCAGCGGGCGGGGGTCGGGGGCCGCCCCTCGTTGGGGTCTGGGGGGAAACAACCTCAACGGGGTTTGAGGTCACCCTGAACCAAATGGTATTTGGTACTCTAGATATTCAACTTTCCCCACCAAAATCGAACAAACACAACTTTTGGAAAATAGTTATGACTGTTGGAATTTCAACTATTTGTAACTAATTATAATTGCATGTCACTATCATTAGTATCTGCTTTTATAGAATGATACATTGGTCGTAAAAGGTTCACTAAACGACAAAACTTGCTTTTGGTGGCCAAAATATCTAGCGACCACAAAAAGTGGTCGTAAAAGTTTCACTAAACAACAAAACTTTCAACTTTTGTATCACATCTTTGACAAAAAAATTTATAACGATCATAATTGAGATCTATAACAATCACATGTGGCCACTAGAGGTTCACTAGATGACCAACAATAGACAACAAAAATCAACCATTGACCTAGACCAGTAGTGGTCAGTTGTGGTCGCTAGAGGTTAGACGGCCAACAATAGAAAGAGTCAAACGGGACTAACACATGGTCAAACTTTTTGTATAACTTCTAACAGTCACATGTGGTCGGTAAAGGTCAGATTGGCACGTGTAAAATATTATAGGAACAAAACTATACTCTCCTTTGGCAGGAACTTTTGGCGCCAACTTTTTAGAGACCATATGTGGTCGCTAAAAGAAAACTATTATTTTTTTTAAATATTAAACATGATTATTATAAATTAACTAATGCTAAAACTTGTTATAGTTTGTCACTACAAGGGAAATGGGAACTGAAGAAAAAGTTTTGACACTGCCATAAAGTTTTGCCAAGGAAAAGGGTGTCCTCGACGAAAGTTGTTAAACGGTGTTTCAAACCATGGTGTCATGTCACTTGTTATATAAACTGAATGATGCTTCAAACCAAAGAGTCATGACACTTATCATTTTCGAACTTTCAAGGTGGTTTGGATGCTTTCGAAACTGCTATTAAGTTTTTTATGCTATCAAAATCAAGTTAAATTTGGCTTATGATGTTGCACCACGTTTGTACTATGTTAAACAACAAATAATTAAAGCATCGAATCACATTACAAATCGATAAAATTTTAAACACTAATGCACATGAATTATGCTTCGCCTAAATGAGAAACTACTTTAAACATAATTTTTCCATGTCATCATTAATGTCGTGAAGGAGTTTAGTTCAATCAAGTGTGTGATTCTCAGGATGCATATACATCTCTAATGTATTCTCGAGCGCCTTTATCTTCCCAATCCATAGCTTACAATTTGAGCACTCTGCATTTAACTTGGAGATGTTGAAGGTCCTGGAGAATAAATTGGAGTTGTTGAAGGCCCTGGAGAATAAATTGGATCCGATGAAGCTCCAAGAGAACCGACTAGTAGATGGACTCGTTCCTCTTTTCATAAAAAATTCACTTCCAAAATTGTTTTTTCGACACTGTTAAAGTGTAAATAAAACAATTATTAACAACTAAACAAATTAGTTATATATTACATAAAAAAATGTTCACCTTTGATAAA
The DNA here is from genome assembly GCA_025667525.1 of Glebionis coronaria. NCBI lineage: Eukaryota > Viridiplantae > Streptophyta > Magnoliopsida > Asterales > Asteraceae > Glebionis > Glebionis coronaria. The sequence goes on along the minus strand of CM046876.1, from coordinate 175,236,302 downwards.
GGACATGCAAAGTATAGTTTACCATAACTGTGAGGTTGATGCGATTATCGCAGAACTACAACTCCATCTCCACAAGGACACACAAAAGCTTCATGTGGCACCATCTTTGTAGTAACAATGCGTATGATGGTGGTGAGGATAATGTATGCTTTAATGGTAAAAAAGAGAAGAGCTTTTGGCGGGAACTCTTGGCGTCAATCTTTTGAGAGAATAATATTTAACCAGGTTCTAGTGTCCATAAAGAGGCGGGAACTCTTAATGGATCAGGTGGTGTTTGTGTTTCATGGTGATGGTGTATAGATTTCCTAAGGTGAATTTGTCGTTTATCTTCTTGCCATTTTTACATACAACCACCATCACCACCCAACATCCATCGGATGTGTCACTACCACCATCGATGACCACCATCAATTTCTTTCGGGTAACTTCGGTTTAGTTTTCATATCTTGTTTTATTGAAGGATTTTGATCTTGGGTTTTGGGATTCGAGTTCATTTAATCGGATGATGGATTAGAGTTTCGGTTTCGTAAAGTTTTTTAAATTGAGTTACTGATGGCATTGATTTCAATACAATTTGTGTCTGATTTGATGAAGGAAGTGTTGGAAATATAGTTCAATTGTGGGATATGTTCACACCTGGTAATGAGTTTGGAGGTATGAAGTATACACCCATTGGTCCCTGAACACCCTGCCTCAAATAGTGGTTAAAGTATGTTTCATCGGTACTTAATTTTATACTAAAGGTACTTGGTTTTACACTAACGGCACTTGCAAGTACCGCTAGTTATATGCAAGTACTGCTAGTTATCTGAAAGTGCCACTAGTTATGTACCCAGCGGTACTAGAAAGTAAGTATCGGCGCTGGTGCTGAACATGTAACGGTCTTTGACCTTTTCAAAATATTAGTTAACTACTTTAATGATCACGTTTAATGGGTCATGTAACCACTATGTCCTAGTATTATGGAGACTATTAAGATGATATTGAATGGCTGTTAATTTCTCTTAATACCATTGACTGGGGATTTAGTTCTTCACCTATAAATGGTGATCACAGCGGCATGAGAAGATACACAGAAAACAAGAAACACATAATAAGTGAAAGGGTTAGAGATTTGTGCCTAAATCGCTAATAAGCATCTGGTCTCATCCCAAGTAGGTATTCGTGATACCCATGCATTAGGGTCGAATAGTTTACTTTGGAAAGTGATCATACGATTCCAAATGATATCTGGTAACCATTGTTTTGGTACGTAGCTAGGTTTGATTATCAATACCATAGTTGGGACGAATAAACACCAACAATCAAAGTAAACTATTTTGTGATAGTCAATGGTGGCTGCAATGAAGCATATGGTGGCTAACCTCTCCAAGCTGGATAAGTTTAAAGGGGTGGATTTTTGGAGATAGCAAAAGATTATTCGCTTTCTTCTTTCTACCATGAACGTGGTGTACGTGCTGAATACTCCCACTCAGATGGTGGTGATGATGCTACTCTGGAGGACATAAGGAAAAGGAGAAAATGGGAGAATGACGACTATGTGTGCAGTGGTATTATTCTTAATGGTATGTCTGATTCCTTATTTGATATTTACCAAAATGTTGAATCTGGTTAAGAACTACGGGATTCCTTGGAAGCCAAATATATGGCAGAGGATGCTTTAAGTTAGAAGTTCCTTGTGAGTGATTTCACAAATTACAAAATGACTGATTCAAGACCAGTCATAGAACAATACAATGAACTTCTTGGTATACTTGGTAGATTTGCACAACATAATATGAACATGGATGAGACCGTTCAGGTCTCTTGTGTCATTGATAAACATACTCTTTCTTGGAAAGATTTCAAGCACACCTTGAAACATAATAAGGAGGATCTAACTCTTGTTGAGTTGGGCAGTCATCTACTTATTGAGAAATCTCTCAGAGTGCAGGATAATGACAAGACATAGGGAAAAAATGTTGCTGGTTCATCTGTTGTCAATATGGTTGAGCATAAAAACTCCACCAAGTGCAATGACAATAGGGGCAAACGTAAGCAACCTGATAACACCAAAACTAATCCTAACAATAAGTCATCAGTAACTTGCTGGAAGTGTAGGAAACTTGGACAATTGAAAAGGGATTACAAAGGCGTTAGTACTAGCAGCAGAGTTAATGGATCACGCATAAATGGTTCAATGATTGGTTTTAATAATACACTGAAAGGTCAAAATATGTTTAATGAATCACTTCAGATTTATTATGTTACATATGTATCTGAAGCTTATTTTGTACAAGATGATGATGTGGCATGGTGGGTTGACTCTAGAGCAACAATTCATGTGTGTAAAGATAGGTGCTGGTTCAAGACCTATGAGTCTCTGAATGATGGATCTATTATTCACATGGAAAATGAGTCAACAGCCCTAGTGCATGGACATGGTTGTGTAGATCTTAGATTTAGTTCTGGAAAAATTGTTTCCTTGTTTAATGTTTTGCATGTTCCTAATATTTGGAAGAATTTGGTTTCAAGTAGTGTTTTGAATAATTGTGGTTATAAACAAGTGACTGAATCTAATAAATTTGTTTTATCTAAACATAGTGTGTTTATTGGTTTTGATTATTTGAGTAATCAAATGTTTAGGCTTAATATTGTTTCTGAAACTACTAATGGTACTTGCAGAGTTGGTACCGCTAGGGCATATACTAACAGTACTTGCAGAGCAAATACCGCTAGTGCCAATATCGGTTCATCCTTTATGTCTACCACTAAACTGAATGATTCATCACCATGGCATGCTAGGCTTAGCCATGTCCATTATAAAATGATGCATAGGTTAATCCCAGGATTTGATATGGATACTGAAAAGTGTTAAACTTGCATACTGAATAAAATTACTAAGAGATCATTTCAAGATGTAAAACGTGAAACTAAAGTTTTGGAGCTAATCCATAGTGATCTATGTGGTTTGCATTCTACTCCCTCATTAGGGAATAAGAAATACTTGGTAACATTTATTGATGATGCTTCTAGGTTTTGTTATGAATATTTATTACATAATAAGGATGAAGCATTAGATAAATTTAAAGTATATAAAACTGAAGTTGAATTACAACAAGGAGTCCAAACCAAAAGATTTAGGACTGATAGGAGAGGTGTGTACATGGATACTTTGTACTTCAGTTTATTGGAATAATCCATGAAACAACTACCCCATATACCCCACAAAATGATATATCTAAAAAAGAAAATAGAGTACTAAAAGAGATGGTTTATTCCATGTTGTCCTACTCTGAACTAGGTCAAGGGTATTGGGGATAAGCTATGTTAATAGCTTGTTGTTTATTAAATAGGGTTCCTAATAAAAGGAACATGATCACCCCTTATGAATTCTTGACTAAAAGGAAACCAAACTTGAACTACCTCAAGGTTTGGGGTTATAGGGAAGTTGTAAGATTCACTGATCTAAAGGTGAAAACCTTGGGTGAAAGAAGCATTGAATGCAGCTTTGTTGGATATGTTGAGCATTCCAAGGCTTATAGGTTCTATGTTATTGAACCTAATGATTCAGTTTCTATAAACTCAATCATTGGATCAAGGGATGCTAACTTTAATGAGACCAGGATCTCATCGTTTCCTAGACCAAGCCTTAGGACTCCTACTGTAGCTAAGGACATTGGTGTTTCAGTGGAACCTGAAAGGGTCAGTGAGGAGGTTGTGATACAACAACTTGAGACTGAGCTTAGAAGAAGCACAAGGCGTAGGACACTAAGGAACTTTGGGCCTGATTTTCAACTATACTTAGTTGAAGGAACTAGGGATGAGGTATCTAATCAGTAGTAATATTACTTTAATGTTGAAGATGATCCTAAAACATTTGATGAAGCAATGAAGTCTCAAAATGTTGCTTTCTAGAAAGAAGCAATAAATGATGAGATGGATTCCATCATGGGCAACAACACTTGGGTGTTGGTTAATCTACCTTTAGGTTGAAATCCACTTGGATGCAAATGGATTTTCAATAAAAAAGATGAAGGTAGATGGAACTATTGAAAAGTTCAAGGAAAGGTTAGTCATTTAAGGCTTTAGGCAAAAGTCAGGGATATACTATTTTGATACTTATGCTCCTATAGCATGTATGAGTATCATAAGAATGCTTATTGCTTTAGCAAGTATTCACAATTTGATTACTCATCAGATGGATGTGAAGACAGCATTCTTGAATGGTGATATGGATGAGGAGGTTTATATGAACCAACCTTAGCGCTTCATCATGCCTGGTAATGAGACTAAGGTGTGTAAACTGATTAAGGGGTCCTTGTATGGACTGAAGCAGACACCTAAGCAATTGCATCAAAAGTTTGATGAAGTGGTTTTGTCTAATGGTTATTTACTTAACCAAGCTGACAAATGTGTGTATAGCAAATTTGATGAATCTAGTAAAGGAGTCATCATTTGCCTATATGTTGATGACATGCTAATTTTTGGTACTGATCAAGTTCAGGTTGACTTGACAAAAGATTTTTTGTCATCTAAGTTCTCCATAAAAGACATGGGAGAGCCTGATGTTATCCTTGACACAAGGATTAAACATGAAAGTGATTGTGTTGTAATTTCTCAATCTCATTATATTGAGAATGTCCTGAAGAAATTTAATCACTTTGATTTTACTCCTGTGAGTACACCTATGGATATAAGTGAGAAATAGATGCCTAATAATGGTTAGATTGTCTTCCAGCTTGAGTATTCTAGGTTAATTGGTTGCTTGATGTATTCCATGACTAGTACAAGGCCTGACATAGCTTTTGCAGTGGGTAAACTGAGTAGGTACACTAGTAATCCTAGTACTCAACATTGGCACGCTATTTAAAGGGTGCTGAAGTATTTGAAAGGAAGTATGGACTATAGTTTGTCATATACTGGATATCCTTTAGTATTGAAAGGTTACACTGATGCAAGTCGGATTAGCAATACTGAGGATAATTCATCCCCCAGTGGTTGGGTATTCCTACTTGATGGTGGTGAAATTTCTTGGGTATCAAAGAAGCAAACTTGCATTACTTGTTCAACAATAGAGTCTGAGTTTGTAGATCTAGTAGTTTCTGGTAAAGAAGGTGAATGGTTGAGAAACTTGCTTCTTGAGATTCAATTGTGGTTCGAACCTATGGCACCATATCTATCCGTTCTGATAGTGAAGCTACATTGGATAAGGCATATAGTCAGATGTACAATGGTAAGTCTAGACACCTAGGTGTTAGACATAGCATGATTCATGAGTTGATCATGAATGGGGTGGTTTTAATAGAGGTTGTGAGGTCTCAATAAAACTTAGCTGATAACTTGACGAAGGGATTGGCTAGAGACTTGGTTATAAAGTCTGCTAAAGGGATGGGTTTAAAGTCCAACCTAGACACTGAATGCTAGGACACCTAACTCCCTCCTGAGGAAACTTGGGAGTTGATTTCAATGTGGAAAGCTGAACATTCAGGGGACTGAGCACATGTTTTACATATCATCTCAAGGATGTGCTTATACCTGCTGAAAGGAGGATTAATTTATAAACTTCTCAATGGTTAATGTCTTTGAAAAAGTGCTTATGTAGGTGTTAGAAGTATTTAAAGTGATGGTCATATAATATACCGTTGTGAAGCTCATGGAAAATGCTATTCAACAGTGTCGAGAGTTCTATGTTATTGTTATGTATGTAATGGGAATTAATCCCGAACACACAAATGAGGAAGGCCTTCCTACACAAGACCTTGTACTATAAAAGGCCTAAGCCTCCTCATTTGTGTGTGTGCCTTTACATTTTTCTAGTGTGTTAGAGAGAGAAACTATCCTTAGTTTCTCTCACTAGGATTATACACTCTTTGTATCTTTATCTCTCTTCTTCATCAATCTAATATTCCATTCTTAGTTTTAATCTTGTTCTTCATCATCTTTAATATTGTTTTATTTCGTGTATTGTTCTTCTTCATCTACAAACATCACGTGTCATCAAGATCAAGACTTTTATGGTTGTTTGGTTCGTGTGTAAAGGTCTTACAAGTGGTATCATTCGCCAAGGGATTCGTGGTTAGCGTTTTGGTGGTTTTTGTTGGCTTAAAATCCTTCAAAGTTGCGAAAAAGAGTGCAAAAAATCGTCCTTTCCTGAGATCCTTCTTTTTCGGAATAACTGCCTTAATTCCGCAATATTTTGAATATCGCGGAATTGTATCTTCCAAGATATTGCGAATTTGTATGTTTTGTGGTATTGCGGAATTGAATGCTCGGTTGTATTGCGGAATTGAATGTTCTGTGGTGTTGCGGAATCGAACCATTTTGACACATTGCGGAATTAAGTCATATTTGGTATTGCGGAATTAAGTCATCTTTGTGAATTGCAGAATTGTCTAATATTTGGTATTGCGAAATCATAACTTTCGAGGCATTGCGGAATTGAATCTGCTAAGGCATTACGGAATTATATCGTTTGAAATAATTGTGGAATTGAATCCTTTGGGATCTTTGCGGAATTGTTCCATATCTAGCATTTCGGAATTGAATCAATTGGGAGAATTGCGGAATTGTGTCCATTTCACGATTGCGGAATTGTGTCACAAATTGCGAAATCTTTGTTATATGTGTGTTTTGCCAAATCTCTTCGAATATTCCAAGTTTTTCAAAAACGTGATTCTGATTCGTGAGTTTTTGTTCGTACTGAAGATTATTTTGGTTTCTCGTGCTCACATCTTTAGGGGATTTTAACTAATACACCTTTCACTTAGCTTTCTACGAATTGAGATCCTGATTTACACACGACTTTTACGATGACATCTCAACAAGATATTTATGCTGCGGGTACTGAGAATCGTCCACCCATGCTTACCAAGGAGAACTACACTACATGGGCTAGTCGTCTCCTTCGTTATGCAAAATGTAAACCTCTGGGAAAGTTGATTGTCAACTCGATTCAAAAGGGTCCGTATGTTAGAAGAACAATTATTGTGCCTGGGGATCCTACGAATGTTAACCCAGTGGCTGACTCTAGTCATGAATGAACAGATGAAGAATTAACTGAAGCTGAATCCAAACAACTCGACGCTGATGATCAAGCAAAACAAGTCATTCTTATGGGACTTCTTGAAGATGTTTTTGCTGATGTCGACAGTTGTGAAACCGCACACGAGATGTGGCTTAGGATTCAAAAAATAATGAAGGGTAGTGAAATTGGTTTACGAGAAAAAGAAACTAAGTTGCTTCGTGAATGGGAGAAATTTACGTCTACTGAAGGGGAACAAATTGAACCTTACTATCATCGGTTTTCAACCCTCATGAATCACCTTAAAAGAAACAAACATGAAACTGCTCAAATTGCTGCCAACATCAAATTTCTTGATAATCTTCCTTCTAAATGGTCATGATATGTCACTCTTGTTAATCAAACCAAGGATCTTCATGTCATGGACTACACTCAAGTATATGACTATTTGAATATGAACCAAGATGAAGCTAACGAAGTTAGGGCAGAAAGACGTGCCAAAACACAAGACCCATTGGCTTTTATGGCAAACTCTCCATCATCTATGTCATATCCCATGGTATCTTACCATCAACCCTCAGCAAGTAACTTCATGCCACAACAACAACAACAATAACTCACCACTTATGGATATCAACCTCCTGCTGCTGTGAATTACTTACAACAACCCATTGCCTGTTTTGATGACATCACCGATCCTACTCATGCGATTAATACTGGTCTTGCACTTCTCGCAAAGGCATTCAAATTTACCATTAACCCCACCAACAACAATCAGAGAATCTCCTCGAACACTAGAAATAGACAGATTGCTCAACCTTTCATAAATGCGAATCAAGATCGCCAATTGGTAGTTGCTGGGAACACGGGGACATAATATGGTCAGAATACTGGGGAGACTGTTGGAATGCAGGAAATCAGTATGGACAAATCCGTGGTCAGAATCCGAATGTTCCGAATGCGGGTAATCAGAATGGGTTAATAGTTATGCCAGCGGTTGGTAATCAGATGGGAAACATTGTGTCTGCAAGGGCTGAGAATACTGGTATGGGAATTGGAAACAACAATCGTCGGGTTCAGTGCTACAACTGCAGGGGATTTGGTCATTATGCTCGAGATTGCATAGCCAAAAAGAAGAGGGATGCTGCTTATCTTCAGACTCAGCTTCTTATAGCACAAAAGGAAGAGGCAGGAATTCCACTTCAAGCTGAGGAATTTGATCTTATGGCTTCTGCTGCAGAATATTACGAGGAAGAAGAGGTGAATGCCAACTACATCTTGACGGCTCACTTACAGCAAGCATCTACCTCAGGAATGCATGTTGACAGAGCTCCCGTTTATGATTCAGACGGTCCCTCTGAGGTACATCCACGTTTCGATAATAATGATATATATAGTACGTCTAATCAGGAGGAGGAGTATACTGAGATGCTTGAGCCCTACATTCAGACACACGGGGATCAAACGAATAATAGTAATATTATTTCGAATGAGCCCAGTGTGGACCTTAGTGAAGATCAAGTTGTCCAGTCTACAAACCTTCCTGATGCGACACTTGCGTATTATAAATCTTTATTTGATAAGCTTGCTAAGGATGTTGACCGTGCTACGGTGGTTAATAATAAGTTTAGAGAAACTAATGCTAAATTGACCACTGATCTTGCGGGATATAAGGAACGGGAGAAAAGTTTTGAAATTCATCAAACTAAAATTAAAGAACTTGAACAAGCTCATGCTACATCGGTTTATCAAGAAAAATGCACTACTAAGAAATTAAATGCCCTACATTTAAGTAGTGCTAAAAAGATAAGCGAATTGAATGACGAAATCACCTCTCTTAATAAACAGCTTTCTACTAAAAAATCTACTATTTTGGATTTAAAAGAAGAACGAAAAAAGCTTAAACATGATTTCAAAATTCGAGAAGATGGGCTTCTTGAGGATTTTTGTAAAGCTCAGGATAGGATTGGTGAATTAGACAACCTTCTAGTAAAATGTGGCCAAACTATGTAGACGATAAATATGCTCGCACCAAAAGTGAATGAGATAAATTACACTCGATACAAATTGGCTTTAGGTTGTCTTCTTCCTCCTAATCCCAGATATCTTAAGCAAGTTCAGGCCACTAATGAAACTTTATATAATGGTAGTGTGCTCTTGTCTGATGAGCATGATACTCCTAGTGTGCATGATTCTGATGAAACTACTGAACTTGCAGTAGAGACTCGTTTAAGAATGAAACAGCTTGATAAAGAAGTGACACCCGTTTATTATCCAAAAGTTAATCATCCAACTATTTTTGTTCGATCTAAAACGATACTGAAATGATTTTGCTCCTAAGTGAGGAATTGTCTGATGACCCCCCTAAACCGAGTATCACACGCCGATTTCTAAACGAGATTAAAAATAATTTTGTCATCCTTAAACGTGTTGTTAATTCCAAAATCACTGGAGGAAATTTTACATCACCTGTTCAGATTGAGGTTCAGAAAATTCTTTAAAACGATATTAATCCGATTATGAATCAAGTTGATGCTCGGTTAGGAAATTTGGAAAACGCTTTTCTAAAAGAATTTGCCAACTTTGTTGAAGACTTTAAATCTTTAGCGAAGGAAGCTGATGAATCTATTGATAAAATCAAAGTTTTGGAAAACGATCTTGAACGCCTCTCTAAAGCTCGTGATTGTAATGATAGTGGCCCTGTTGAGTAAGGTACCTGAAATTAAGATTTTGCTAGTTGAAAAAGTTCGTTTTCTCGGTGTCTTAACGAATTGATTTCCGGTTCAAAGTGTGACACAATCGTTTTTGGTTAACAAAAAGAAAGTTGGTTATCTATAACTAATTAAAAAGTAAATGCGAAAAGTAATAAAAATAAACTAAAAGCAATTAACTAATAATAAAACGTGAATTTAAAACGAAACAATTAATAAAAAGAACACTAAGACAAACAAGTTTAAAATAACACTAAGTAAAAAGGCGGGAAAAAATAAATTTGAATTTGAAAATAAAGACAAGACTTAAAAAATACGATTCCATCGGAATACCCCATTGGAATCCCATCGCAATGCGTCAGCGGAACCCCATCGGAATGTACTCGTCAGAATACACAAATGACATCCATCGGAATAAATCTAAACAACCTATCGGAATGACTATAATGAAAACTATCGGAATGTTTTAATTGAAATCTATCGGAATACATTAAAAAGACAAACCATCGGAATGCAAGCTATCGGAATATGGCTGTCCAAAATTGGGCAGCATCCCATGGCAATACAACCCTAAACCCCGTCGCAATCCAGATCGCAATGTGCGATCGGAATCATGATCGAAATAAGGGGAAATTACCCAAGCTATCGCAAAGTTGAACCACAAGGGTTATTGTGATGGAGCATAAGCCGCCCGTCGGAATGTGTAATACCCAATATTTCGATGGAACATAAAAATAATCCGAAAATGCAAATAAGCTAAAGTTCATTAAGCACTATCCATAAGCACACTAAACCGAAACTTGAACAACTTAATAAGCATAAATTTGAAAGCTTTTAAAAGACGAAATTCATAAACTTTATAAAAACACAAAATAGCAAACAAAATAAGCAAACTTTAAAAATATAAAAACTTTTTAGAAAACTATAAAATAAATAAGCTAAACACAAAACAAGCCAATAAGATTGTCAAACTTATAGCTTAACTCATACAAAAACTTAGATGAAAGTAAAAAGGTGAACTTTTTAATCAAATAAGCAAAGGGATTAAGCAAATTCTTGCTTAATCCGAATTTAAATAAACCAAGAACAAGAGAAAACTAGGATGAGAATGATAAAATAAAGCTTGATTAAAAGAATGTAAAGATTAAGCAACAAAATCTAAAGACTTACTTGAATTAAAGGCAAGAAATTTAAGGTGCAAAACAAGATAATTAAATTGACAATTAAAGAAATGACATGAAAATAAAGTGCATGTAAATGAAAATGGAAGAACTAGTGTCACTCTAGCCAACACCTCAAATGAAGAGGTGTGGCGTCTATTTATAGGGAGAGGGGAGCATGTGTTGCTTCCTTCTTTGCTTCTTTCTTTCTTTCTTTCTGTCTTTTCGTCTCCTTAATTCTTCGACTTTTTCGACGTTGTCTCGAGATTAATTAAACTCGTCTTGAAAATTCTTCATCAATAAGACTTGAGTTCCTAGGCTTTATTAAACTTTCGTCTTTAGACTTGTTCTTCGATAAATCTTCAGAATAGGTCTTGGACTTCCGTTCTTTTTCCACTCTTGATTTCCTGACTTCGTCTTTTGTCTTTTTCTTCGATAAAAGCCCGTGAAAGACCGTGTTTTCTCCCTTTTTCACATTTTCGTCCTAAATCACAACAAAAACACAAACCACGCATAATTCCGACATTTAGGACATAAAATACACGTTTGGGCTTGGTTATTATTGTAATTAAGTGGTAAAAGGATGGGTGTTTTCACACCTATCAAATCCTTACACTTGACCATTGCAATGTCCTCATGCAATGCATTAGTTACAAAGCACGTTTTACATTTTCCATCATAATCAATCCACATTGGCCTTTATTAAACAAATAGAAAATTTTAAAACATTCAAAGGAAGAAAATAAGTAAAGAAGTCAAAGACATACCTTAGGGTTTTGGAAATGTCTTGAATGATCATCATCCTCAAGTTTTCATGTTCTCCATACCAAGCTTAAAAACGAGATCATTGTTATTATAAGTTAGCAAGCTAACACGAACTCATGTGGGCCAATTATTTACTTAGACTCTCTTATTCCTAGGTGTATCTCTTATATTTTATTATTGTCTTGAATGATCACGAGGATGCATTGTTGACTTATTTCGATAGTTATTAAGGCTGAAAATACAGTGGGACGATTTAATCAATAGTTAGCTAAAGGACAAAATCTTTTAAAACTGCTTCTCGGGACCTCAAAAAGTTCATATCTTGGCATAACTCGCTTCGCGATTTGAGACCTTTCTTGGACCAATATTTGGCAGCGACTTCATACTTCAAATCTTGAGAGACGTTCATGAAATAATGGTCTTCTCTTCATAATAGGAATTTCTTCACTTGAAGTTTTGAGAGATTCTTCATACTTGGACCACGACTTCTTCATTTTTCTCCAATCTTTATTTGGGATTTTGATATACAACGATCCGCCTCCTTTTAGGAATTGGATCTATTTATCCTCATACCTTGTTAGGGCCTTTTTGGATAGACTTCTCCATGATCTTTACGGGAGTATTTGCTTTTCGTCGTGTGTCTCGATCCTTCATATTGATTTTTGATAAATGATTCTTCACATCACTTTTGGATCTTTAGCAACAAACTGTAGCCCTCATGCCTTGTTAGGGCCTTTTCGGACTCGCCAATCTTCGCATCCCGCTTCAATAAGTTATGCCTTGGCTATGAACTCTAATTAATACCGAGCAACTTTTAAACGATATTGGGCTAGAATCTAAGTAACTTTTCAAATCGTACAACCTTATTTATTGCAGATAAATCTATTAACAAGCGATGGGAGAATAGGCTCATAATTAACTCACATAAATTCACGAAAGAATACCCAACTTATAATTGACTCTACCATCTCTCGTTCTCCACGGTTTAAAATCTCAAGGAATGAGACTCGTGGATGCTAAGCCAATTAAATCAAAGTTTTGGGTTTTCGAGTCATCTATAGGATCTTGCAAACTCTTAGACTTTTTCAAGTTTAGAATTCGCATTTTAAAGTTCCCTTGATAAACGACTCTCTAGGATAAATTATAGGAACTTGTGAAAAGTTCTTGTTCTTAACCCGTGAGAGTTGAGACTTTCGCGTTTTAAAGCTCCCTATATAAAAGCCTAGCAAAACTTGACTTAAACACGTTAAGGATACTAGCTAGAGTAAACTTAGATAAGTCAACTCGGGTTGAGTCAAAAGATTCACAACGTTGAAGATTAAAACTACTTTATTAAAATTTATTCTAGTAAAGAAAGAAAGAAAATAACTATACAAAGGTAAAACTACTAGGTCAAAATATATCAAAAATTTTGAAAAATGTCGAAAAATCAATTTTCCGGTTAAAATGAGGACAAATACAAAGAAAAGGCCACTTAACTTCGATAGAAGTCCCCCTACACTTGATATAAACATTGTACTCAATGTTTAAGCATGTGGGAGTAAACTCCCCTACACTTAGGACATTGTGCACGTTATTTAAAATCTTGCTAAGGAAAAGACAACTAACGAGATTCCTATTTTAATATTTGAGAATATAAAATAGTGAATCAAAAGAGTTTAGGATAGAACCGGGAAGAAGGGAACACGGAATCATGGTTCGTCAAAAGTCATCAAGAGTGTGTCTTTGAAAGCTCGAATCCCTGCACATGATTAGAAAGAAAACAAGAAATACCAACGGGGCTCCCCCCTACACTTATGATGAAAACAGATAAAGATAGATAATTGGGTTGCCTCCCGAAGAGCGCTTGTTTATATTAACCGAGTCACGAGCCTGACTCGTCCCCGAATTAAATGGTCCATGGGGAAGCCTCGAATGTAATAGCGGGATCAAAGACCTTGTCCTCGTTCCCGGAGGACATCAACAAAGGGGAGGCGGGAGGATAAGTCTTAAATGGGAGAAAAGTCCTTTCAACATACGAAAAGTATGTGAAGTCGTGAGCCACGGGAGGTGGGGTGGGTAAAGGAATCAAATTATCATCCCCCAAAGACAATTGATGCTCAGAAAGCGGCAAAGCCGTAAGGTTAGCAATCATATAATAATCAATGTCACCTCCCGGGTCAAAGCACTCATCCTCCGTAATAGTGGATAAAGGAGTGGATGAAAGGTGCTCGGGAGGGGGACTTGGGACAATACCTTCGTGCAGCAAATTATCAAAAATAATATCCCCCTCCGTGTCATCATCATCAATACCCAGAGGTATTGAGTGAATGTCGATTTCTTCTAGCAATGGGTCATTATCTTCAACGGGAGGAATAGATGGAGGTAAAGAGGAGGAAAGAGGAGGAGAAGTCAACTCTTCGATTTGAGCAATAAGAAGATGCACTTTCCGTAATCTGTCGCGAAGAATCATGTCTTCCACCTCATCTACAAGAGCAAGTTCATCGGTGAACTTCTCGTAAGCCGGAGAGAATAAATCGTCATCGCCCGCATCTCCCGGTGGAGATTGAGAAATTTCAAAAGTGAAATTCTCATAGCGCGGAGAAAAATCGGTATCATCGGGATCGACCACCTCTGTAAGAGCAACGTCGTCCTCAAGCTCCATAGTAGTCAGTATGTCACAAACCTCATCATCAAAGAATTTGTCAAGACCAAAATCACTAAGCTCACTCAATGAATCAACATCCTTAGACGCATTAGGAATATAGAGAGTAGGAGTAGCAACTTCAGAAGATGGGTCGAGAGCGTAGACATCATCGTCGTCATCATCATCATAATAGACGGGACCATTCCAAATAGGAGTGACATAGTCGGCTAACTCTTCCTTGATAACCTCCACATCTTTAAGAAGCTCATGAAGCAATTTTTGTTGTTCATCTCCCCGAGTATGTTCAATTAAACCAATTCTATCCCACGCTTTAATTAAACATTTTGGTGTAGAAAAGAAGGGAAAACGACCAAATTAGCTCAAAAAGGTGTTGGTGGATTTCAAGATTTCGTCACCATCAAGCAAAGGTTGTCGTTCCTGATGCGAGTCAGCTCGAATTTGAGCTAAACTTTCTAGAACATGGTTCAAAGAAGTGAGTTGTTGGTCAAGAATAATTTGCTGAGAGGATTGATGATTGAGGGTGTGATGTGGGGGCTCAAAGTTATACACATTGGGGTGATAGCACGGAATTTTCTCAAAGACCTTCGACGGATCACAAGAAGAAGCATCGTGAGGGCCCCCACAAATATAGCACCACGGGTATGGAGAAAAACCCGGTGAGTTTTGTGGATAGCTATTTCCATTGCATTAATTGTAACCCGGTTCTTGCCCGTGATCATACGGGTATCGAACCGGACACGAAACATGCCAATGATAATCGCGTCCACAATAGATGCAAGGGGGAATAGGAGGTGGATAAGAAAAGGGCGAATTAGTCGAGTTGCACAATGGACAAAATCCGAATTGGGTATTGTCGATATCGTTTCCGCACCGCTCATATGTACACCATTGACATGAGTCGTTCACGTATAATCGTCTCCCACACCCGACGCAATGTACATAAGAATCCATAAAGAAAAATAGATAAGCAAGAGGAATATTTTTGGTGCAAAACTTTGAAAAAGAAATTGCTTTTTATGATTTTTCAAATGTTTTTGGGATTTTTTGAAAAAAAAATTTTGACACGAAAAATAACGTTCACGAGTGAACGGATCCCAAAAGCCAACGCATCTCTCACAAAAAACCGTTAATATTAACGAAAAGAGCCGGCAGCGGCGCCATTTGAAATTAAGATTTTGCTAGTTGAAAAAGTTCGTTTTCTCGGTGTCTTAACGAATTGATTTCCGGTTCAAAGTGTGACAAAGTCGTTTTTGGTTAACAAAAAGAAAGTTGATTATCTATAACTAATTAAAAAGTAAATGCGAAAAGTAATAAAAATAAATTAAAAGCAATTAACTAATAATAAAACGTGAATTTAAAACGAAACAATTAATAAAAAGAACACTAAGACAAACAAGTTTAAAATAACACTAAGTAAAAAGGCGGGAAAAATTAAATTTGAATTTGAAAATAAAGACAAGACTTAAAAAATACGATTCCATCGGAATACCCCATCGGAATCCCATCGCAATGCGTCAGCGGAACCCCATCAGAATGTACTCGTCGGAATACACAAATGACATCCATCGGAATAAATCTAAACAACCTATCGGAATGACTATAATGAAAACTATCGGAATGTTTAAATTGAAATCTATCGGAATACATTAAAAAGACAAACCATCGGAATGCAAGCTATCGGAATATGGCTGTCCAAAACTGGGCAGCATCCCATCGCAATACAACCCTAAACCCCGTCGCAATCCAGATCGCAATGTGCGATCGGAATCATGATCGGAATAAGGGGAAATTACCCAAGCTATCGCAAAGTGGAACCACAAGGGTTATTGCGATGGAGCATAAGCCGCTCGTCGCAATGTGTAATACCCAATATTTCGATGGAACATAAAAATAATCCGAAAATGCAAATAAGCTAAAGTTCATTAAGCACTATCCATAAGCACACTAAACCGAAACTTGAACAACTTAATAAGCATAAATTTGAAAGCTTTTAAAAGACGAAATTCATAAACTTTATAAAAACACAAAATAGCAAACAAAATAATCAAACTTTAAAAATATAAAAACTTTTTAGAAAACTATAAAATAAATAAGCTAAACACAAAACAAGCCAATAAGATTGTCAAACTTATAGCTTAACTCATACAAAAACTTAGATGAAAGTAAAAAGGTGAACTTTTTAATCAAATAAGCAAAGAGATTAAGCAAATTCTTGCTTAATCCGAATTTAAAACAAACCAAGAACAAGAGAAAAGTAGGATGAGAATGATAAAATAAAGCTTGATTAAAAGAATGTAAAGATTATGCAACAAAATCAAAAGACTTACTTGAATTAAAGGCAAAAAATTTAAGGTACAAAACAAGGTAATTAAATTGACAATTAAATAAATGACATGAAAATAAAGTGCATGTAAATGAAAATGGAAGAACTAGTGTCACGCTAGCCAACACCTCAAATGAAGAGGTGTGGCGTCTATTTATAGGGAGAGGGGAGCATGTGTTGCTTCCTTCTTTCTTTCTTTCCATCTTTTCGTCTCCTTAATTCTTCGACTTTTTCGACGTTGTCTCGGGATTAATTAAACTCGTCTTGAAAATTCTTCATTAATAAGACTTGAGTTCCTCGGCTTTATTAAACTTTCGTCTTTAGACTTGTTCTTCGATAAATCTTTAGAATAGGTCTTGGACTTCCGTTCTTTTTCCACTCTTGATTTCCTGACTTCGTCTTTTGTCTTTATCTTCGATAAAAGCCCGTGAAAGCCCGTGTTTTCTCCCTTTTCACATTTTCGTCCTAAATCATAACAAAAACACAAACCACGCATAATTCCGACATTTACGACATAAAATACACGTTTGGGCTTGGTTATTATTATAATTAAATGGTAAAAGGATGGGTGTTTTCACACCTATCAGTACCTCTGTGTCACATAATGAAAACCTCCAAACTGAGCTTGATCTTATGAAAGAGAAAATGGAATCTTATGTCATTAAAAAGGATAAAGAATTCACCGATCTTTGGAATAAATTTGTCAAAAAATGTGATGAATGCAAATATGACAAGATTTCGTACGAAAAAGCTTATAATGAAATGCAACCAAAAAATCGTACATTTGACAGCTCAGTTGGGAGGTGCTCAGGGAAACAATCTGGCTTCTCCTGGGTTAGAGAAGGCCAGTGATGGGAATGTTCAAAAGCTTAAGGCTAAGATTGCAGATTTAGCATCTGTTGTTGTTTCATACAAGCGGGCTGTTGAACAAAGTAATTCTGTCTATCAGACACTCATCGATAAAATCTGTGAGAACTATAAGTTAAAGGCCTTGATAAAAGATAAGACTTCTGTGACTAACTCGATTGTGGACTCGATGATCCAGAAACCAGTAACCTCGGGACCTACTCGTATTGCTGTAACACCTTATCTAAAGGTTGCTAGAACGAAAGCTGTTGTGATTGCCCTAGGAATGTTTCGTGTTAGTCCCCCCCTCTCAACCTAGGGCCGATACCTCTGTGCCTAGCAAACAACATAAAGCAAGCGTTAGGACAAAATCGACCACTATCTCTCAACCACAAGTCATTGATTTAAAAAGTGCTATTTCTAATAGACGCGTGTCTTCTTCTACAGGAATAAACAGCTACACTAAGAGCAGAAGGCCACAGCCTACGAGCAATACAAGGAATGATAGGGTCCATTTTGCCTCTAGAAGTAGTCGCCCCAAGATCAATAATGTGGATGTAGAAGAACACCCTAGGAATTTACCGCTTTTTAATCATAATCAGAATATTAATTCATCTGAATGTAATGACTTTAAGCTTGCTATTCGGAATGAAAAATCTGAAGTTATTTGTGCTAAATGTAATAAATGTTTCTTTACTTTTAGTCATGATGCTTGTGGCTTGACTATGAATGGGTTGAATTATGGTGGTTACACTCGAATTGACAAGCTGTCAATCAGTGAAAAACATAGCACTCCTAAGGCTAAGGTATATGTTCCTAAAAGTACGCACGTAGGAACCCCAGAAAGTCTTGCTAAGCCTAGTAGCCCTAGAATCACCTCTAAATGGTTGCCGACTGGTAGAAAATTTGACTGTAGTGGCAAAATTATCGACACTAGTAGATCTCATACTGATAATGAAATGTCGGTATGTGATAAGGCTTAATTATCATCTAACCCAACAGGAACCTATTTCATCGGTTGCCAAAAAAAATTTCTTCTTTTATCATTGGCAGGCTGTTGAAATTTGTCTCTGGTGCATGGACTCGGGCTGTTCCAAACATATGACTGGGAATCGAAGCCTTCTCAAGAACTTTGTTTGGCGATTCATGGGAACTGTCCGATTTGGAAATGATCATGTTGCTGTAATTCTAGGCTATGGTGATCTTCATTGGGGAAATATTATCATCACCAGAGTATCTTTTGTTGATGGCTTAGGACACAATTTGTTCTTGGTTGGGCAATTCTGTGATTCAGATTTGGAGGTTGCCTTCAGAAGTCATACATGCTTTGTTAGGGATCTTGAAGGAATTGATCTGTTGAAAGGAAATCGTACCACCAACCTTTACACCATTGATCTTTTTTAAATGTCTGCTGCATCTCCAATTTGTCTCATGGCCCGGGCCACTTCAACAAAGTCATGGTTATGGCATCAAAGGTTATCTCATCTCAATTTTGATGCCATCACCCAACTTGCAAAAGATGATCTCGTTACCCGGTCTTCCAAAGTTCAAATATACAAAAGACCATCTTTGTCCTTCATGTGAGCAAGGTAAAAGTAAGAAGAAGCCTCACAAACCCAAACCTGATCCTAACTCAACGAATAGGTTACATCTCCTACATATGGATTTGTGTGGCCTAATGAGAATCAAAATCATTAATGGAAAGCGGTATGTCCTTGTGATTGTGGATGATTACTCTCGTTACACATGGGTTCATTTTCTTGCTTCGAAAGATGAAGCCCCTGATGTAATTAATTTATTTCTTGAAGAAAACATCAGTCCTACTTCAAGCCCCTGTTATCCTTGTAAGAACGGATAACAGCACAAAATTCACCAATCAAAAACTGAAAGCTTATTTTGACGAAGTTGGGATTTCTCATCAAACTTCGGCTGTAAGAACTCCAGAGCAAAATGGAGTTGTGGAACGGAGGAATCGTACGTTAGTTGAAGCTGCTCGGACGATGCTCCTCTCCTTCAGTGCACCGTTATTCCTTTGGGTCGACGCTATAGCAACTGCATGTTATACTCAAAACCGCTCCATTATTCACACCCGTTTCAACAAAACACCTTATGAGATCATTAATGGAAGAAAACCAGATATTTCATTTTTACATGTCTTCAGTGCATTATGTTATCCGAAGAATGATCGTGAAGATATCGGTAAACTTGAACCTAAAGGTGATATTGGCTTTTTCATTGGTTATTCTTCAATTGCTTGTGCCTACAGGGTTTATAATCGAAGGACAAGAAAGTTAATGGAGACTATGAATGTTACCTTTGATGAACTCTTGGGTATGTCCTCTCAGCATAGAAGTTCACATCCCGAGCTTCAAGGTCAGACTTCTGGACACGTAAGTTCAGGACTTGTGCTTCAATTTGCACCGTCAGCAATCTCTTCGTTACAACCTTCAGAACGTGACTTGGAAGTTTTATTTGGGCCAATTTATGATGAATATATGGAGGGTCCTTCGTCATTTGGTGTTCCTCAAAATGCCCCGGTTGCACCTGCTACGGTAGTTCCAGAACCACCAATTGCATCTACACCAACGGCATCCGATTTTGCACCATCTACCTCAACCTCAACCATATTGACTCCAAACATTCCAACCATCTCTCTGACTGCTGACGCAACTCAACAACATTCTCAGCAAACTCCTAATCATGTTCATCTTCAGAATGAAATAGTTGTTGAAAATGAAAACAATGCGATGCTCAACGAACATGAGTTTGTTAATCCATTTGCGGCTTCCACAAGTACTACTCAGCCTTCAACAACATATGTGGATCCGTCGAGCTCGCATCAAGTTTCTTATACACTTCCACATGAACACAAATGGACTAATAATCATCCTTTGGTTCAAGTGATTGGCAATCTTTCACAACCAGTCTCAACACGAAATCAGCTGCGTACCGAAGGTGATATGTGTATCTACGCACTGGCAGTCAGCACAATGGAACCATCAAGTGTTAAAGAAGCAATGACCGATGCATCATGGATTGAGTCTATGCAATAAAAGCTCAATCAATTCATCCGGCTTGATGTATGGGAGTTAGTACCACGACCGGATAATATCGATCCGCTTACACTTAAATGGTTATTCAAAAACAAGATAGATGAGGAGCAAACGGTCATTAGGAACAAGAATCGGTTAGTTGTGAGAGGTTATAAACAAAAGGAGGGAATTGATTTCGCAGAATCCTTCGCCCCGGTTGCTCGAATGGAAGCTATTAGGATTTTCTTGGCATACGCTGCACACAAATCGTTCATTGTGTATCAAATGGACGTGGAGACGGCTTTCTTTCATGGGCCGTTAAAAGAAGATGTGTATGTATGTCAACCTGAAGGTTTCATCAACATCGAACATCCAAGCCATGTCTACAAGTTGAAAAAGGCAATTTATGGTTTGAAACAAGCACCGAGGGCATGGTACGACGAATTATCATCATTTCTTCTCCAATATCACTTCAGCAAAGGAACCATTGATCCAACGTTGTTTATCAAGCACTACGGCAACAACATCTTGGTGGCTCAGGTCTATGTAGATGATATTATATTTGGTTCTACTAACCCAAAGTATTCCATATTATTTTTCGACCTTATGAAAATTCGATTCGAAATGTTCATGATGGGGGAAATGACGTTTTTTCTTGGTCTCCAAGTTCACCAATCCCCCTGTGGTATTTTCATAAATCAGTCCAAGTATGTGCTTGAGATTCTAACGAAATTTGGTATGGAAAACTGTGATCCTATTGGTACTCTAATGGACACTAAACACAAGCTTGATTTGGATAAGAAAGGGACATTTTTAGACGCTACAAAATACCGAAGTATTATCGGGTCCCTTATGTACTTAACCTCAAGTAGACCAGACATTGTGCATGCTACTTGTTTAAGTGCTCGGTACCAGGCTAAGCCAACCGAGAAGCACCTCAAGGAGGTTAAAAGGATCTTTCGTTATCTCCAGGGAACCATTCACATGGGTCTCTGGTATACGAAGGATTCTGGTTTTAATCTCACTGGTTTTTCAGATGCCGACCATGCAGGGTGTCATGATACATTCAAGAGCACTTCCGGTGGAGCATAATTCATAGGCGAGAAGCTAGTGAGTTGGTCCTCAAGAAAACAAGACTGTACGGCGTTGTCCACCGTGGAATCAGAATATGTGTCTTTATCCGTGTGTAGTGCTCAAGTTCTTTGGATGAGAACATAGCTCACGGTTCTTTGGATGAGAACACAACTCACGGATTAATAAGTGTGTAAACACTTATCCTTTTACCACTTAATTATAATAATAACCAAGCCAAAACGTGTATTTAATGTCGTAAATGTCGTAATTATGCGTGGTTTGTGTTTTTATTGTGTTTTAGGACCAAAATGTGAAAAGGGAGAAAACATGGGCTTTCACGGGCTTTTATCGAAGAAAAAGACAAAATACGAAGTCAAAAGATCAAGAGTGCAAAAAGAACGGAAGTCCAAGGCCTATTCTGAAGATTTATCGAAGAAAAAGTCTAAAGACGGAAGTTTAATGAAATCAAAGAACTCAAGTCTAATAAATGAAGAAATTATAAGACAAGTTCAATTTATCCATCGACAAATCCCGAGACTAAGTCGAGAAAGTCGAAGAATTAATAAAGACGAAAAGACGAGAAGAGGAAGAAAGCATCAAGACATCTAATCTCCCTATAAATACCCTCCTAATGTATCATTAGGAGGTGTTAGCTAATTTGACACATTAGTCTTTCCATTTTATTTACTTGCACTTTCATATTGTCATTTACTTAATTGTTCTTTAATTTTAAGATTATTTCAAATAAGCTTGTTGAATTCTTATCTTTAATTTCAAGTTTTTAATTAATTTCTCATTCTACCTTTCTTGTTTTGCTTAATCTTTATGCTTATTTGCATATTGTCATGCTTATTTGATTGTTTGTTATGTTTTTATGTGTTTAATTGTGTTGGCTTATTGATTTTATAGCTTATTGTGTGTTTGTTTTAATTTTAATTAAGTGTTTTTAAAAGTTATTTTATAAAAAGTTGATTTTAAATATTTTGATTATTTGGTGTTTTCGTAATTTTTATTAGAGTTAAGTTTGGCTTATATTAGAAATTTATTTAGCTTATATCTTAGACTAATTTTTGCTTATTTTGGCTTATTTTGGCTTATTTTTGTTCCCTGCTGTTTGTTTGGATCTGTTATCACGTCTGATCTATTTTAGCTTCCTTTCGTAAGAGGGTTTTGGTTTTTCTTACGAAACAATTATCTTCCGAAAGTTTTTTCTTACGAAATCCCTTTTTCTTCTAAAAGTGACGAAACAAAGTTTTCAACAAAAATCTTACGAAATGTTTTTTGTAAAAAAATTCTACGAAACCTTTTCTTAAGCTTTAGTTACGAAACATAAAAAAAAGTTACGAAAAGCAATCCAAAAAAAGTTACGAAAAGAAAAAAAAAGTTGCGAAAAGAAATTTTCCAAAATAGTTACGAAATGTTTGGAAAGAAAAGTTACGAAAAGACGTAATATAGATTGACATGCTAGCCTTTGTGCTGGCTTAGCTTTTCCGCCTATTTTGAGCTGCCTGGTTGCGTGCTTGAGCTAGTTGCTTGCCTGCTTGCTTATTAATTAATATTGTTCCGTAATCGTTTAGTTTTATTTGAAAGTTGTTCCGATTTTTATTCTGAAAGTCACATATTTTTAATTATATTTTCCGTCAATTTTTAGTATTAGTATTTTTTTCGTAAAGTTTAAGTTTTGACTTTTATTTAGTGCCCGCTTTAGTTTTTGTCTCGTTTATTTTTAAAGTACCCTAATAGTTTTATGTTCTCCTTTTTCATTAAGTAAATTTTATTTTCAAGTCGAAAGTTAATTTCCTCTTTTAGTTTTATTTTTATTAATTATTTTATTTTAATTTACGTTTTATTATTTGTTTTGCTCCTTTATTATTAGTTATTTGTTTTTGGCTTATTTTTATTACTTTTCGCATTTACCTTTCAAGTAGAAATAGATAACCAAAATCTCCTTTTCTTAACCAAGAACAATTAAGTCTAGCATTAAACTGTGATCAATTCGAATCGAATAGAGAGAAACGAACTTTTAAATAGAAAAACCTAGTTATTAAAATGGCGCCGCTGCCGGCTCTTTTCGTGAAGATTAACGGTTTTCTGTGAGAGACGCGTTGGATTTTGGGATCCGTTCACTCGTGAACGTTATTTTTCTTTCTTAAAAGTTTTCAAAAATCCAAAAACATATAAAAATCATAAAAAGCATTTCTTTTTCAAAGTTTTGCACCAAAAAGATTTTATTTTTAAGAGTAAATATATTTCCTCTATTTCTTTGGTATCTTTTTCTTTTGCAGGTGTATGCGTGCTAGATCTTCGTCTTATACTGAGCATGAGACTCTTGAAGACTTAGATATGGCTGGTGTGCACATAAATAATAACCCACCTCACCTTAACATGAATAATAACAACCATCTTTCTCAACCCGACCTTCGCACAATGGAGGAGCTTTGTCAACCAACAATGAATGGACGCGGAGGACCGATTGCGCCGATGCATATCACGGCTCCAGAGTTTTCGTTGAAGCATCACATGATCCAACAAGTTCAAAACACTTGTCCATTTCGCGGATTACCGGATGATGATGCCAACAAACACCTCGACAAATTCATTACCGTAACTCAAAGCATGAAATTGCCCGGTGTTACCATGGATTTTCTTCGCCTTCATCTATTTCCACACACCGTATCCCACCATGCCGAAAAATAGTTTGATCATCTTCCGAAGAATTCAATTCATACATGGGACGAAATGACTCAACGATTTTTGTCGCGCTACTTTCCACCATCCATGGTCACGAGCCTTCGGAATCAAATCAGTGGTTTCACGCAAGAACCTGATGAGTCTCTTTTTGATGCTTGGGAACGTTATAATGTTTTGATCGACCGTTGTCCTAATCATAATATGCTCCCCGTCACCTTAATTGATACTTTCTACAATGGTTTAACTTTTCGTGATCGTGATACGATTAATGCAGCTGCCGGTGGCACATTTATGAAAAGAAGACCCGAGGAGTGTAGAGAGCTTATAGAGAACATGACTACTCATCACAAAATTTGGAATTCATCCGCATATTCAAGGAATAACCCAAGAGTTAATGTTTCTTCTACTTTATCACACACCGAGATGACCAAACTCACCCGCATGATGGCCGAAATGAACAAAAATATCCTACTCATGGCTACGAATCAACAAAAACAAGTTAAAGTTGTAGCACTTTCTTGTGAGATTTGCGGCGGTCCTCATTCATACACTGATTGTCCTTCTACTCATGATAATCCGGAAAACGTGTATGCGGCTCATGGTAACTATTCAACGGAAAGCTATCAAGCCCGACCTCAAGGTGATCGTAACTTGCTAAGTTATCATTCCAACAACTTTCTTTCACCCGGTTTTTCTCCTCAAAACCACAATCCCAACAACTTTAATAGAAGAAATCCAAACCCACTTCGAGCTTCTACTCCATATCACCCACCCGCTCAACAAGCACCACCCATCACTCCTCCCACAACTTATAATCATGATGTTGAAGCTTTCATGAGGACCCAAGGAGAGGTAGTTAAGAATCTTCAAAGCCAAATCATCAACTTGAAAGGAGATATCACTAAGCAAGGGAATGATATTCGAACCGAGCTTCGACATGATATGCAAACCTCGTTAAGCAATCAAACGAATGATTTAAAGAATATGATGGCTAGTTTCTTTCAAAGTACTCAACCCTCTACTTCGGGCTCTCTTCCTTCAAATACCGTCACCAACCCAAGAGCGAATGTGAGTGCTATTACTACACGCAGTGGAGCAACTCTAGTAGGACCATCTACCCCTCGCCCAGTTACCCCATCTACACCTCCTCCACCACCATTTATCCCGCCTACTTCCACGCCTAATTCTCCATTACCGTCTCCACCTCTTAATGAAGAAGTACCCAAGAAACACCCTTCACCAACCCCACCTTCCACCTTTAAACCTTCAACATCTCAACCTTCACCTTCTACACCTACACCTCCTAAGACCAATATTCCCTATCCTTCTCGCTTAGACAAGTGCAAAGTGCTTACCAAGGATGACATTCAAGTGACAAAATTTTTGAAAAAGATTTCGGGAGTGAACGTCAACTTTAGCCTTGTTGAAGCTCTAGCCCAAATGGGTAAATTTGTTAAGATGTTTAAGTAATTGCTTAATGAGAAGGAGAAGATGGCTGAGTTTGTCAACACACACTTAAATGAAAACTGTTTTGCAGTCCTTCTTAAAGAACTTCCGGAGAAACTTGGAGATCCCGGTCGTTTTGTGCTACCATGTACTTTTAACCAAACCGAAGAATTTACTGCCTTAGCCGATCTCGGGGCAAGTATTAATCTGATGCCTTTAAGTGTTTGGAAAAAGTTATCATTACCCGATCTTACACCAACAAAGATGACTCTTGAGCTAGCAAATCGAACTCTCGCTTACCCCGTTGGTATTGCCGAAGATGTGTTTGTTAAGTTGGTACCTTCACTTTTCCGGTCGACTTTATTATTGCTGATTATGAAATGGACCCTCGTATTCCGTTAATACTTGGTCGGCCATTCTTGAGAACCGGAAAAGCTTTAGTCGATGTTGCCGAAGGTGAACTCATTCTAAGAGTCGGGAATGATGCACAAGTGTTTAAAATGGGGAAGATCACAAACAAATCAAATGGAAGAGAATCGGCGAATATGATTAATGTGCTTCAAGACGAGTTTGATACAACTACTCGTGAAAGTATAAAGCTTGATGATTTTGTCGTCTACAACAATCCTCTTTTAGATTCTTGCTATGATAATCCACTTTTCCAAGATGATGTGGATGATTCTCTCTCCAATTTTGATCCTCCACCAATATATGATGCTCCACCAATCTATGATGATTCTAGTTCCGATATGGATGATTATGATGATTTTACTTCAGAGTATAAAGACATGCTAACATATGATGATTTTGATGATGTTGATACTCTTTCGAGTGATTCTTCACAAGATGACCTTGTTCCTACTTTTGACGAAGATCCTCCACCAACAATGCTTGATCCTACTTTGGATGACTACTCATTTGAGGAAGATTTTGCTACTTTTCTCAATACCTACTTCCCCAATGAGAATGATTCTCCTCCTTTGGACTTTGACTTTGGTCTTTATCCTCCTTCGGATATTAAGAAATCCGTTTCAAATGAGAAGAAGCCAGACGACACCAATATCCGTAGTACCTATGTCTTAACACCTCTTTATCCACCTTCTAAGGATGAGATTGTGAGATTTATGAGTGGATCTTCTTCAAGGTCTACTGAGCCTGAGTGTTATTTTCCCCTAAAGGAAAAGATGTTCGATCCCGGTATTGCAATTTTTAAGCCATCTCAGTATCTATCTGATGAAATAAAAGGAAAGATTTTTTGAACTTGTGGAGATATGCTTACACTTCATCATACTTTCTACCACCGTGCTCAACAACTGCTTAAGGGAACCTTGCCTACTCTTCTTTGGCTTGCTTTGTTCGCCTTAAGCTTGTGCTACTTGATGGATGAAAACCATGTATTTGATCCCGGTGGATGTTCTTCAAGCTTCTTACCATTGTATACAAGGTCGAGTCAGGCTCACGATTCGGTTAACAAAAACAAGCGCTTCTCGGGAGGCAACCCGCAGTATCTATCCTTTTTATCCGTTTTTATAATAAGTGTAGGGGAGACCCTAGTATGTGTTTGTTGTTTTCTTTTTTATCATGTGCAGGGATTCGAGCTTTCAAAGATCCATTCTTGATGACTTTTGACGACCCGTGATTCCGTGTACCCGTCTTCCTGGTTCTATCCTAAAATATTTTGATCCATTATTTTATCATTTATGTTGAAATAGGAATCACTTTACTTGTCTCTTCCTTAGCAAGATTTAAACAAAGTGACAATGTCCTAAGTGTAGGGGAGGTTACTTCCACATGCTTAAACATTGAGGACAATATTTATATTAAGTGTAGGGGGACTTCTATCGAAGTTATGTGTGCTTTTCCATTAATTTGTCCTTATTTTAATCGAAAAATTGATTTTTCAACATTTTTCAAAATTTTTGATCTATTTTGGCCTAGTTGTATTTACCATTGTATAGTTATTTTCTTTCTTTGCTAGAATAAATTTTAATAAAGTGGTTTTAATTTTTAAACGTTGTGAATCTTTTGACTCAACCCGAGTTTACTTTTCCAAGTTTACTCTAGCTAGTATCCTTAACGTGTTTAAGTCAAGTTTGGCTAGGCTTTTATATAGGGAACTTTAAAACACGAAAGTCTTAACTCTTACGGGTTAAGAACAAGAACTTTTCGCAAGTTCCTATAATTGATCCTAGAAAGTCGTTTATCAAGGGAACTTTAAAATGCAAATTCTAAACTTGAAAAAAGTCTAAGAAGTTGCAAGATCCTATAGATGATTTAAAAACCCAAAACTTTGATTTAGTAGGCTAAGCATCCACGAGTCTCATTCCTTGAGATTTTAAATTGTGGAGAACGAGAGATGATAGAGTCAATTATAAGTTTGGCATTCTTTCATGAATTTATGTGAGTTAATTATGAGCCTTTTATCCCATCGCTTGTTAATAAATTTAATTGCAATAAATAAGGTTGTACGATTTGAAAAGTTACTTAGCTTCTAGCACAAGATTGTTTAAAAGTTGCTCGGTATTAATTAGAGTTCATAGCCAAGGCATAACTTATTGAAGTGGGATGCGAAGATTGGCGAGTCCGAAAAGACCCTAACAAGGCATGAGGGTTACATTTTGTTGCTAAAGATCTAAAGTGATGTGAAGAATCATTAATCAAAAATTAATATGAAGGATCGAGACACACGACGAAAAGCAAATACTCCCCTAAAGATCATGGAGAAGTCTATCCGAAAAGGCCCTATCAAGGTATGAGGATAAATAGATCCAATTCCTAAAAGGAGGCGGATCGTTGTATTTCAAAATCCCAAATAAAGATTGGAGAAAAATGAAGAAGTCGTGGTCCAAGTATGAAGAATCTCTCAAAACTTCAAGTGAAGAAATTCCTATTATGAAGAGAAGACCATTATTTCATGAATGTCTCTCAAGATTTGAAGTATGAAGTCACTGCCAAATATCGGTCCGAGAAAGGTCTCAAATCGTGAAGCGATTTATGCCAAGATATGAACTTTATGAGGTCCCGAGAAGCAGTTTTAAAAGATTTTTTCCTTTAGCTAACTATTGATTAAATCGTTCTACTTTATTTTTGGCCTAAATAACTATCAAAATAAGTCAACAATGCATCCTCGTGATCATTCAAGACAACAGTAAAATATAAGAGATACACCTAGGAATAAGGGAGTCTAAGTGAATAATTGGGCCACATGAATTTGTGTTAGTTGGCTAACTTATAATAACAATGATCTCATTTTTAAGCTTGGTATGGGGAACGTGAAACTTGAGAGTGATAAACATTCATGACATTCCAAAACCCTAAGGTAAGTCTTTGATCTTTTTACTTGTTTTTCTTCCTTTAAATATTTTGTAATTTTCTATCTCTTTTAGTTTCCCTAATGTCTTATGTTTAATAAAGGCCAAGGTAGGTTAATTATGATGGAAAATGTATATCTTACTTTGTAACTAATGCATTGCATGAGGGCATTGCAATGGTCAAGTGTAGGGGATTTGATAAGTATGTAAACACTTATCCTTTTACCACTTAATTATAATAATAACCTAGCCAAAACGTGTATTTAATGTCGTAAATGTCAGAATTATGCATGGTTTATGTTTTTATTGTGTTTTAGGACCAAAATGTGAAAAGGAAAGAAAACATGGGCTTTCACGGGCTTTTATCTAAGAAAAAGACAAAAGACGAAGTCAAAAGATCAAGAGTGCAAAAAGAATGGAAGTCCAAGGCCTATTCTGAAGATTTATCGAAGAAAAAGTCTAAAGACGGAAGTTTAATGAAGTCGAAGAACTCAAGTCTAATAAATGAAGAAATTATAAGACAAGTTCAATTTATCCATCGACAAATCCTGGGACAAAGTCGAGAAAGTCGAAGAATTTATAAAGACGAAAAGACGAGAAGAGGAAGAAAGCATCAAGACATCTAATCTCCCTATAAATACCCTCCTAATGTGTCATTAGGAGGTGTTAGCTAATTTGACACATTAGTCTTTCTATTTTATTTACTTACACTTTCATATTGTCATTTACTTAATTGTTCTTTAATTTCAAGATTATTTCAAATAAGTTTGTTGAAATCTTATCTTTAATTTCAAGTTTTTAATTAATCTCTCATTCTACCTTTCTTGTTTTGCTTAATCTTTATGATTATTTGCTTATTGTAATGCTTATTTGATTGTTTGTTATGTTTTTATGTGTTTGATTGTGTTGGCTTATTGATTTTATAGCTTATTGTGTGTTTGTTTTAATTTTAATTAAGTATTTTTAAAAGTTATTTTATAAAAAGTTGATTTTAAATATTTTGATTATTTGGTGTTTTTGTAGTTTTTATTAGTGTTAAGTATGTCTTATTTTAGAAATTAATTTAGCTTATTTCTTAGATTAATTTTTGCTTATTTTGGCTTATTTTTGTTCCCTGCTGTTTGTTTGGATCTGTTATCACGTCTGATCTATTTTAGCTTCCTTTCGTAAGAGGGTTTTGGTTTTTCTTACGAAACAATTATCTTCCGAAAGCTTTTTCTTACGAAATCCCTTTTTCTTCTAAAAGTTACGAAACAAAGTTTTCAACAAAAATCTTACGAAATGTTTTTTGTGAAAAAATTCTACGAAACCTTTTCGTAAGCTTTAGTAACGAAACATAAAAAAAAGTTACGAAAAGCAATCCAAAAAAAGTTACGAAAAGAAAAAAAAAGTTGCGAAAAGAGATTTTCCAAAATAGTTACGAAATGTTTGGAAAGAAAAGTTACGAAAAGACATAATATAGATTGACATGCTAGCCTTTGTGCTAGCTTAGCTTTCCCGCCTATTTTGAACTGGTTGCGTGCTTGAGCTAGTTGCTTGCCTGCTTGCTTATTAATTAATATTGTTCCGTAATCGTTTAGTTTTATCTGAAAGTTGTTCCGATTTTTATTCTGAAAGTCACGTATTTTTAGTTATATTTTCTGTCAATTTTTAGTATTAGTATTTTTTCGTAAAGTTTAAGTTTTGACTTTTATTTAGTGCCCGCTTTAGGTTTTGTCTCGTTTAGTTTTAAAGTACCCTAATAGTTTTATTTTCCCCTTTTCATTAAGTAAATTTTATTTTCAAGTCGAAAGTTAATTTCCTCTTTTAGTTTTATTTTTATTAATTGTTTTGTTTTAATTTACGTTCTATTATTTGTTTTGCTCCTTTATTATTAGTTATTTGTTTTTGGCTTATTTTTATTACTTTTCGCATTTACCTTTCAAGTAGAAATAGATAACCAAAATCTCCTTTTCTTAACCAAGAACAATTAAGTCTAGCATTAAACTGTGATCAATTCGAATCGAATCGAGAGAAACGAACTTTTAAATAGAAAAACCTAGTTATTACGGATTATGGCTTTCACTTTAACAAAGTTCCTATTTATTGTGATTCACAGTCAGCCATAGCCATATCCTGCAACCCGGTCTAACAGTCCAAGACCAAGCACATAGCTGTCTGATTCCATTTTATAAAGGAGCATGTGGAAAGAGGAACGATCGAACTGTATTTTGTCAAGACGGACTACCAACTAGCCGACATCTTCACCAAACCTCTTTCTCAAGACAGATTTGAATTCTTGGTTCGTCGACTTTGTATGCGTAGTTTCACTCCAGATGAACTTAAACGTCTTGCACATTCGTAGTAACCTTGTATATATCTATCAGAAAATCAAAATACAAGAATATAAAACATATAAAAACAAAATAAAAAATGAGAAAATCTTTCAAAAATACCAAAAATATTCTTCTTCGACATGTCTCTCAGCATCGATAATATGGACGTACTTAGAAATGTTGTTCAATAACGACACAGGTACGTACATAAAGTTCGAATGAGAGTTCAAATATTTTCAAAACATGTCTTTTCTATTTTCTTCTCATACTGGCTTATAGTCACATGTCAGACTATAATCCAGTCTCCAAAGAAAGGAAAGTCTATGACTTATCCTCAACAACGAGAAATTAATTTTTCTCGGTCATGGGCTTATATTAAAACATTCAAAGTTTTAAGCTCATGAACGCAAGGAAAATGTTCATTTATGTACATTTTTCCTTAACAACGGGAAATTAAATTTTCTCGGATTTGAGCATAATTTTTCAAGGTATTTCAAAACTGTGTGCTCATATACTCCCCTATTTTAATTAGAATCTCTTTTCGAGGGGGAGTATAATGATTCCATATACACTTGTTCCAACTTTTCATGACACATTATTCTCTCCATGTTTTATCACTAGTTACACAAAAAATTCAATTTCATGCAATTTTTTAGGGGGAGAATAGTGATTAAAATGTGATCAAAATGTTTCATTCTTGGATAAGATCTTTGATATAAGTGCTTTCTCTTCCTAATATGTGCAAAAATCTTTCCTTTATGATGCACATATGTAGGGGGAGCGTTTTGGTGATATAGAAAACTTTCAAGGTGTAACCATTGATTTCATCAACACCTTGACTGTCTTTTCAATAGGTTTTTCTGGTTACGATATCTATACCCTTCATCACATTAATTCACGGCGGTATTGGTGTCAAAAGTGGGTTAGGTATTCGTCCTATGATCCAACCAGAACCGGAGGGATCTTCCCAGAGACAATCCATTAGAATTTAGAAGTCCTTAGGAAAGATGGAGTAGTTGAGTGTACGGGAAAAATGCCGACTAATGACTTAAGCTAGCACTGGAACAATCACAACAAAGTGCTAGTTATGACGTCTTAGTAAGCGTTGAAGGGGTTGAAGAATGAAAAAGAAATGTAAGGATAAAGGGTGAAAAGAAAATAGCCCTCCATACAACTTAGGAGAAATCGGGTCAATACATCTACTATCAGAATCACGTTGATGATTTCTGGTATTGAAGACAAAGCATCATGGACCCATTGATGCAATGCACAACCCTTCCCAGCCTACTCAAGCTTATTTCAAAAGAAGTTTGTTTTATTGTCACGGAGTTCAACTCATCTCTATCAACTTTCTCACTCCGAGATAGTAGATATTGAAAAGGTGGCAGTCTGCTCCAGCCTCCGATCACCAAATAAATGTGCACTTATAGAGTCTAGATCCAACAGATTCATCAAAAAATCTCATTAGGACACTTATTCTATATATCAATTGTTGTTCATCACTAGAACACAAGCGATAATTTACATAGTCCTACGCTCTATCCTTGTGATATTGCTAGAACATTCAGAGTGATACTCTCTAGTATTCACAATGATGAATGGAAATCCTTCTAGTGTTAACATCAAATAGCACTGTGGTAGGTCATATGTAAGATTCACTTGAATTAAACATATGCTAACTGGAAAGCAACAGTGTTTTGATTCTTAATTGATTCAAACTCGTTTCAGGTCTCTACGCAATATCTTTATGATCTTGCCAGAACATTCAGAGTAATACTTATTAGTACTTACAGTGACGAATGGAAATCCTTCTAGTGTGATCATCAAACACCACTTCGGTAGGTAACTTGTGAGATTCTATATGAATCAAACTTGTGTCAACTGGAAAGCAACAATGGTTTGATTCTTAATAGAGTCAAACTTGTTCCAGGAAACGAATTAACGACTCAATCAGCAGAATGGAACTGCAAGATTCACTCCTTACTATGAATTATCTTTTGATATATTCAAGTATTGAGAACGGCTACCACAGCCGAAAACCCTGTCAAGGAAGTTCTTTGAACTTACCTAATCACAGGTACAATATTCGTACTGTATAACGGGAAACCGGAGGAATACAAACGGCGGCGTAATCGCAAGAGTCGTGATTCAAGACCACATACTCAAGTAAATGAAGAAAGCTCAACAACAACTAAAGACAAAGACTTCCGCTACTCTGATAATCAAGAGAGATTGTTAACAAGCTTTCAAGACAACACAAAATATGAGTATGTGGGGAAAGACACAAGAACACAAGTTGGCAAAGTTTCAAGATCAAGTCAAGGCAAAGATCAAAGATCCAAGATCACAAGTCATGAAAGGAACTATGCAAGAAATCTCAAGACAACGAGCTTCACAATCCGCAACATCAAAGAAGTGAAGTCACATATTACATGACCACCCCTTAGGGGGAGATTGTTAGCCGTATTTAAAGTGATGGTCATATAATATACCGCTACGAAGCTCGTGAAAAATGCTATTCAACGGTGTCGAGAGTTCTTAGTTATTAATGTTTATGTAACGGGAATTAGTCCCGAACACACAAATGAGGAAGGCCTCCTATACTTGTTAGTCATAGTATAAAAGGCCTCTCCACCTCATTTGTGTCTGTGTGTTTTTTTCATTTTGTATGTTTCTAGAGAGAGAATGGGTGTTTGTTTCTCTCACTAGGAAATACACCATCTTTGTTTTCTTTTTCCTTCCTTCATCTAATCCTTCTTTTTTAGTTTAATCTTTGTTTGTTCTTCATCTCTTTCATCATCCTTGTTCTTTTCTAATTCGTGTTTTTTAGGTAAATGTTGACGTTTCTCCGCCTCAGGGAGCATGGACTTTGTCTCTTACAACACTTATGAATTTAGATATGGACACATGGCTAGTAGTGTCAGGAGCTGTTATGTGTTTGAAAACTTGTGTGTATTTTATCTTCAAGTATTCAAAGTAGTTGAAGGGTTGAATTCTTAGAACACCCTTATTCTCGAATATTTGAAGGGATGTACTAAGATGAAAATTTAATCCTCGAGATATTTTCAGTTATGCACTGGTTTTGTTAAAGTTAATTTGCATGCAAAGGAATTGTACTATATTAGGGAGGTTTGTTGAGAATGTAGTTCAAATGTGGGTTATGTTCACACCTTGTAATGGGTTTGGAGGTATGGAGTCTACACCCGTTGGTCCTTGAACACCCTGTCTCAAATAGTGGTTAAAGTATGTTTTAGCGGTACTTAGTTTTATACTAAAGGTACTTGGTTTTACACTAGCGGTACTTACAAGTATCGCTAGTTATATGCAAGTATTGCTAGTTATATGAAAGTACCGCTAGTTATGTGCCCATCGGTACTAGAAAGTAAGTACCTGTAAAACCCGCATGCTTTTACCATGAATAGTACCCTTACGATCGTACGTACATGATTAGAACTTTCCTTTTATAGCATGTTTACGTTTCACGAACAAGAATTACAAGTATTACGTACGTGTTATAACACGATAAGTATTTATTACGTATTAAGACACGATAATTATTTCAATAATAATTATAATCGCGAACATACGAACATGAAATCATGAACGTACATAATCACGAGCTTAGTATTACGTATGTATGTATATTTATTACGATCATTAATAAATATAATAAGACACGAACAATAACTATTTAAAGCACGTAAAACACGAACACGAGAACACACTAAATATTAGACACGGAAATATGGGTTACCCCCATGTGGGCCCCTTACCCGCGGCTAGAAGCAAGACCAAGGGCCAAGCCCATTAATTTTTACTAAACATGAAATTAAGGGAAAGATTATTTTTCATAATAACAAAATATTGAAAACAAGAAAACCCTAAAAATCTTTTATCTTCTCTTTGTTCTTGGCCGCCGGGTATAAACACACACACAAGGTGTGTTTGTTTGATTTTTGGTGTTGATCTATTGCAAGGTTGTTTGTGTGTTCATCCTCCTTGATTCACGTAATCGGTAAACCCTAAACCTCTTTTCTTTTTATGATTTTGATTTATAAATCACATGAAATCATGAATGTTTTAAAAACAAGTAAACACATGTTAATTAATCATGGGGGTAAAATTAATTAAGGGTTTAAGGGGTGTTTGTTTGTGACCGAGACCTCAAGATCTCGGTGTGGTGGTTTTGTGTCTCGGCAGCAGGAGGAAAAGGAACCCCGACCTTGGTCGGTGTATGCCTTGGCTCGGGTAGGTCTCAGCTTAAACAAAAAACCACCACCGGCTTATGTCGGTGGCTAAATAAGGAAAGCAGGGGGAACCCCCATGCCGCGGCAGCAAGGGTAACCACCAGCTAGCCGGTGGGAACTTTTGGCTAGCCGGCGGCTAGCCAAGTTAAGGGTGCGTTTGGTTGCCGGTTCACGGGTTTAAACCGGTCCGGTTCACACATGTTTAGATTAAAACACGGTTTGGTTCATGAGTGGTTTTTACAAGGTTAATTATTTTTACAAGTTATAATTTTTTACAAGAATTAAATTAGATTAATTAAAACATGTACATGATTAATTTAATTTATACATGACTTAGGTTATTAACATTATTATTAATACATGAATTTTAACCTAAGTAATTATCATCTTATTTAGACTATATAATTAATTAATTATTAAAATCATGACTTATAATTAGTTAATTTACATGACTTAGGTTATATTATTAATAGATAATAATACATGTTTTAACCTAAGTATTTTTACCTTTATTTAATTAAACCATGTTATATTTAATTAAATACTTTAACCTATAGTTTATTTAATTCACATGAAATAATTAATAAACTATACTATTTAATTACATTACTTAGTATATTAATCAGTAAACACTTAAGCTTATATAATTAGCTTAATAATCCAGCTTATATCTAATTATGGAAACTTTCTATTTTTAGAAACTAATTTAATTAAGGCAGCTAATCTATTTGTGGAAACTTTATATTTTTAGAAACTTATCTATTTTAAGCAGTAAATCTATTTTTGGAAACATTCTATTTTTGGAAACAATCTATTTTTGGAAACTTTCTATTTTTAGAAACTTACTATTTTAGGAAACCTGCTAATTTTAGAAAGTTACTTATTATTACAAAACAAGTATAATAATACATGAAATGCAAGAAATACTTAAACAGAATAGAAAGAATACATGATAAACATAATATAAAGCTCAAATCAGTAAAACATGACATAAACATATAAAACAAGCTAAGACATGATATAAAACCAGTTACGTAGTCAGTAATCAGATACTTATACACGTATGTATTTATGTAGCATTAGTAATACCGAAGTAGGACTCTCTTCCGTTCGTCTTCTTCGTTCACTGGACACAAGGTACGGATTCTCCGTCCTTTCAGTATGGACATTCTTCCTTATTAGGATTTCCCGTATGCAGCCAACTGTTTTCCCCAGTATATGTTTTATATGTTTTTGAATTGCTTATGTTTAATTAGAATACCTAAAGCCATATACATTCATGACCAGTTTCACCTAGTTATGGAGGTACCATAACCATAACACTGAAGGCGCCAGTGTTATGACTTCACCACGACGGAGTGATAGCTCGTGGCGTCCCTTTCAGTTTTTGGCCATATTATTATTATCAGGTGGGGCGTATGGGTGCATCCTAGTTTACATGTTTTCGGCAGATTATTCAGTGTGAATGTGGTGTGTGCCTTGCATCCTTCACAAGGAGCTGATCCCTCCTACCTAAAACCAGTATATTAAATCATAGGCAGCCCCTCTAATTTGCATGACGAGGTCACCCCTCCAAGTATTCATGCACGTGGATAATTCATGACCTATATTGGCTAATGGTAAACATGTTAAACAGTTTTTACAAGATAAACATAAGGCTTTTCAAACTATAAAACCAGTTTTACTAAGATATAACCAGGTTATCCAGGACTTATTCTTTTCCGTTGCTTCATGCTTATATGCTTATATCGTTCATGCTTTACTTGTATATCTGTGCACTGAGCGTTATGCTCAGTCGTTTTCCTTTTCATGTTCCCAAAACGGCAGGTACTCAGGGACGCTCGTAGACTTTAAGCATACGTACATATGGATTGGAAGCTTCCTAGCCTTCTTTATTTTATGCATTTCTTTATACTTTGATAGACATTTCCATGGACATTGTTTAGTCCTTCCATTTATAGTACTTATGTTTGTGTGTGACGAGTTCTACTTTTAGGGTACCGATGTTTGATTCCGGTATTTCCTTTATGGTCATGTAATGTTTTATACATTTATCCTTGTATGCTTTGATGACACGCCATAATCACGCGTGACATTCTATTTATTAAAATGGGGTGTTACAATAATGGTATCAGAGCCTGGTTTCGACCCGTACGCTCTCAAAACACGACCTGTGATTAGTGGGTAGTCACTATGGTCTTCCTAGAACTGACAGTCGGTTTTCATGCATTCATCATTTTCATGCATACATATATATGTCATTGTCGCAGGTTTATGACTAAGTAATGGTTGGTACAGGACTGGCCCTATTTAGTCGCATGTGTTTTATCGAAACTTTTAAATTTGGGACCGACTCATTGGCGTCCCCTCGCCATGTCTTTTGTTTTAAGTGAACTGACCATAGGCATTCACTCTCGCGCATACAAAAGTTTTCATAAAACTGCATCATGCATTCATGTACTAGTTTTCCTGCATAAAAATTTTCTCATGATTTATAGGTATAAATTTTTTTTCATGTATATAGTTTATGTTTTAATCAGTTTAATCATGTATTTTATGTTATACTGTCAGATGGTTCTCACACGCGAGCAGGAACAACTCAATGCAGCAATCCAAGCTGCAATGCAAGCTATGCTTCCTCAAATGAGGAACGAAATCAGGGCTGAGGTTCAGGCTGCCAACAACCAGCAGCAACACCCAATACCTCCTCCTCCTCCAGCAACATTGGCCACATGGCTGGAGAGATTCAGTAAGCTCCGCCCTCGAGCTTTCGAGAGAACAGATAACCCCAATGAAGCTGAAAGCTGGTTGGCTCACATTGAGAAGATCTTCGATGCTATGGGCTGTGACCCCGTCTTCAAGTCGAGGTTGGCATGCTACCGGTTCGAAGGGGATGTGTTAGCATGGTGGATAGCACTGAAGCAGTCTAAGGGAGGTGATGATTAGGTGGCTGGTTTGACTTAGGCTCAGTTCAGGGATAGGGTAATGGAACAGTTCTTTCTCAAGGCTGAGTAGGACAAGCTGAAGAGAGAGTACCCTGGAATCCGACAGAGAGCTGGGGAGAATAGCAACGAGTTCATGCAGCGCTTTCTTTGCTTGGCTGGTTTTCTTGGTGCAGCAGCAGGTACTCCTGAAGAGCAAGCACACCACTTCGGGTGGGCTCTTCGTACATCGGTCGCAAACAACTTGGTGTGTGCTACGTTCAACACGGTAGCACAAGTGTCCGATGCAGCACGTAAGATGGAGATGCTATAGGAAAGAGATGAGTTCGGGAAGCAGAGAGACCCAATAGGAGGTAAACATTCATATTCAAATGGTTGCCAATCTATATTCTTTCAGTATATGTCGATATTTCATCTCTTAAACTGTATCTTCCAGGCAGAAGACTGGGGACCGGTCTCAGCCGGCTACTCAGCAACAACCTAATCAGCCCAAGGGAAACGGTCAGACTCACGACGTTCTGCTACGGATAAGCGTGGCGGTAATGATAATTACCGTAACAATGCTGGACACTCCAACAGCAGCAGGTCCTTATACTTACGCATTTTCTTATGATTACATGTTATAATTCTTAATTCTGACACATTAGCAAATCTTCTACCAGGAATCATGGTAACGGGAGGGACCAGAGCCAGAGAGGTTCACAGCCTAACCGTCCAGCTAGCACTGGTATTCAATCTTACGATTATCCGTATTGTCCTTTGTACCTATTATCATGTCTCATGTATATTGTTTTTGTCATGCTCTCAGCCAGTCAAGACACCTGCTAGAGGATATACTCATCCTCTTTACTCTACTTGCCACCATAGGCACCCAGGGCCATGTCGCCACGACAGCGACGCATGTTACAAGTGTGGTCTTCCTCGCTATCGCATGAAGGATTGCCGCAAAGGCGAGATGGAGGGTACATCAGGACATCCTGATACCAAGCCGTCTCCTACTAGTGGACGTGTTTACACGACATTTCGCGATCAGGCCAACAAGTCTATAGGTACCATCACCGGAATCTTGTATATGTATGGTCAAGCTGCATGTGTTCTGTTTGATACGGGTGCTACTCACTCGGTCATTTCTACTGCTTATGCCAAGAATGTTAGGATACTCCCCATGCCACTAGAGAATATACTGAGTATTTCCACGCCTTTGAGAGACTCTATACGCATAACCCATGTGTACAAGAGCCTTCCCCTAGAGTTTGACGACAAGGTTCGTCCTGTTGATGCACTTTCGCTGGACATGAATGATTTTGACATGATTTTGGGCATGCATTGGCTATCCAAGCATCATGCTACCATAGACTGCCATTCATATCAAGTCATCTTCGGTGATGTTAATGCGCCAGAGTACATTCACAACGGGTTCGTACCCGGCAGGTCTGTAAAAATCATATCAACCCTGCAAGCACGTGCATTACTTTCACATGGTTGTGAGGGTTATCTAGCTACTGTTCATGACATGGATGCTGAATCCCCATCAATTCAGGATCAGCTGATAGTGTCAGAATTTCCATATGTATTTCCAAAAGAACTTCTGGGCATACCACCTGCACGTGAAGTAGAATTTAATATCGAGCTCATCCCAGGAGTTGAGCCGATTTCCAAGGCTCCTTATCGCATGGCTCCCATAGAGTTAAAGGAGTTGAAGGATCAATTGCAAGAACTTCTGGAGCGAGGCTTTATTCGACCGAGCGCATCTCCATGGGGCGCACCGGTCTTATTCATTAAGAAGAAGGACGGCAGTATGCGTCTTTGCATAGACTATCGCGAGCTCAACAAGATTACCATCAGAAATAGGTATCCACTACCACGTATAGACGATCTAATTGACCAACTCCAAGGGGCCAAACATTTCTCCAAGATTGATCTAAGGTCGCCTATCATCAGCTACGGGTTAAGGAGCAGGACATCGCCAAGACTGCTTTCCGTACACGCTATGGTCACTACGAATTTTTAGTCATGCCATTTGGCCTGACCAATGCTCCAGCAGTGTTCATGGATTTGATGAACAGAATCTTCCATGAATTTATGGACAAGTTCGTCATTGTCTTCATTGACGACACCTTGATTTTCTCTAAGTCCAAGGAGGAACACGAAGACCATCTTCGTACAGTACTACAGATTCTTCGCCAGAAGCAACTATATGCTAAATTCTCCAAGTGTGAGTTCTGGTTAGACAAGGTGGCATTCTTAGGTCACATTGTATTAGCAGAAGGAATCACGATGGATCCAGCGAAGGTTGAGGCTATTACAAAGTGGCCAAGTCCGACATCAGCAACTAAAGTCCGCAGTTTCCTAGGCTTAGCTGGTTCTTACCATAGGTTCGTGGAGAACTTTTCCCGTTTAGCACTACCATTGACCAAACTGATGCGGAATAGGGAGAAATTCGTCTAGACTAAAGAACGAGAGAAGAGCTTTGAAGACCTAAAGCAGAAGTTAGTATCTGCACCGATTCTTACTCTCCCATCTGGTATAGGTGGATTTCAGATCTACAGTGATGCATCGGGGAAGGTACTTGGTTGTGTTCTCATGCAACATGGGAAATTGATCGCATACGCTTCACGGCAGCTTAAGCCTTGTGAGGAAAATTACCCTACGCATGACTTGGAACTTGCAGCAGTCGTGTTTGCATTGAAGATATGGAGGCACTACTTGTATGGAGAATCATGTGACATTTTCACGGACCACAAGAGCTTGAAGTATATCTTCACTCAACGTGAATTGAACATGAGACAGAGGAGATGGTTAGAGTTGTTGAAGGATTATGACATTAATCTGATGTATCATCCCGACAAGACGAATGTAGTGGCAGATGCACTTAGCGAAAGTCCGGAATGATAAACGGCATTAAAATTGAGGAGGAAATCATAAGAGACTTGGAGCGATTAGACATAGAGAGCATGGTACGTGGACATCACGGTTACTGGGCTAATCTTAGAGTGGAACCCGAGTTACTCTCTAAGATCAAGGAAGCTCAGAAAGATGATGGATAAATCTGGGCGATAATTCAGAATTTGGAGAAGCAGACATAATTTCAAGTA
Source organism: Glebionis coronaria (assembly GCA_025667525.1). NCBI lineage: Eukaryota > Viridiplantae > Streptophyta > Magnoliopsida > Asterales > Asteraceae > Glebionis > Glebionis coronaria. The sequence goes on along the minus strand of CM046876.1, from coordinate 175,194,694 downwards.
GACACATATGGTATCTTATGGCAGGGCACGAGACTGTGTTCCTGATGACCAAGAGCTTCGGGAAGCATTGTTAGTTGAGGCTCATAGCTCCCCATTCTCTATCCATCCTGGTTCGACCAAGATGTACCATGACATCAAGCAATACTTTTGGTGGAGTGGTATGAAACAGGATGTTGCTACTTATGTCTCCAAATGTCTTACCTGCCAGTAGGTTAAGATCGAGCATCAGATCTGGCGGTCTTCTTCAACCGTTAGATATTCCAGAGTGGAAGTGGGACAAAATCACCATGGGTTTTGTTACTGGTATTCCGCCGACAAAGAAGAAGCACGATGCAATTTGGTTTATCGTTGATCGACTTACCAAATCAGCTCATTTCTTACTGATACGCAAGGAAGATTCGGTCAGTAAACTCGCTGATACTTATAGAAGGGAGATCATGAGACTTCACGGTGCTCCATCCAGAATCGTCTCAGACAGAGATCCTCGTTTCACTTCGCGATTCTGGAGAAGTCTGCAGAAAGCTTGGGGTACACAACTTAAGCTTAGCACGGCTTTTCATCCTCAAACAGACGGGCAGTCGGAGCAAACGATTCAGACATTGGAAGACATGTTGAGGTCATGTGCATTGGAATGGAAGGGTGATTGGGACGATTATATCTGTTGGTGGAGTTTGCATACAACAATAGTTGGCACGCAAGTATCAAGTGTGCTCCTTTCGAGATGTTGTATGGCAGAAAGTGTCGCGCCCTAATCTGCTGGGATCAGGTTGGTGGGCGAACACTTGAAGGACCAGAAATGATAGAGCTGACTAATGAGAAGGTCGCAGTAGCTAAGCAGAAACTACAAGAAGCACGGTCACGTCAGAAGAGTTATGCAGACAAGCATCATAGGGACTTACATTTTAACGTAGGAGATCACGTTTTCCTTAAGGTTTCGCCGGCACGTGGTGTTAGACGTTTTGGAATCAAAGGGAAGCTCAGTCCTCGATTTATCGGACCATTTAATGTCATTGAACGAGTCGGTGAAGTATCTTACCGTTTAGCGTTACCTCCGCAGATTTCTCATGTTCACAATATGTTTCATGTGTCCTTACTCAGAGGGTACCAGTATCATCCCCTTCACATGGTTCAGTATCCACTGAAACAGATTCGTGAAGATCTCACTTTCATAGAAGAACCCGAACGAGTTCTTGACAGACAAGAACGAGTCATGAGAAGGAAGACGATTCCATTCGTCAAAATCCTTTGGAGGGATCATACCGAGCGAAAAGCCACTTGGGAAACAGAGGAGTCTATCCGGGCTTCTTACCCTCATTTCATATTTTGAATTCAGGTATGTTCTTCTTTTCCAGTTTACTTTATCTATAATTCGGGGACGAATTATTCTTTTTAGGGGGAAGAGTTGTAAAACCCGCATGCTTTTACCATGAATAGTACCCTTACAATCGTACGTACATGATTAGAACTTTCCTTTTATAGCATGTTTACGTTTCACGAACAAGAATTACAAGTATTACGTACGTGTTATAACACGATAAGTATTTATTACGTATTAAGACACGATAATTATTTCAATAATAATTATAATCACAAACATACGAACATGAAATCATGAACGTACATAATCACGAGCTTAGTATTACATATGTATGTATATTTATTACGATCATGAATAAATATAATGAGATACGAACAATAACTATTTAAAGCACGTAAAACACGAACACGAGAACACACTAAATATTAGACACGGAAAACATATGGGTTACCCGCATGTGGGCCCCTTACCCGCGGCTAGAAGCAAGACCAAGGGCCAAGCCCATTAACTTTTACTAAACATCAAATTAAGGGAAAGATTATTTTTCATAATAACAAAATATTAAAAACAAGAAAACCCTAAAAATCTTTTCTCTTCTCTTTGTTCTTGGCCGCCGGGTATAAACACACACACAAGGTGTTGGAAATACGTTTTACGTATTTATGAAGGATCGGTCGCTCCAACCATATATTAGTGTAATGGGCTCGTGATCTATTTAGTAAAGATATTATCCGTATAGCCCACATGTAGGGTGGGCTATATATACCCCTCCTAGCATGTTAGGAGGGGTTGGTGTTTATATTTTTCATAATTCCATTTCACTTTCTCTCTCTACCTCCTTTTTCTCTCCTCTTTCTATCTCTAGTTCATCTCTTTCATCCTCCATCTCCATTCCAATCAATAGATAAATCAAAGATTACTAAATCCTAAGAAAACGTAGACCTTCAATTGGTATTAGAGCCATGGGGTGATTTAAGGTAATGATTTGTGTTATTTTTTAGTTTTTGATTGTATGAGTATTTTTAGGAAAATCTACCTTGAATCTTGTAATTTTTGGTGTTTTTGTTGTTGGGATTATTAGATAAGTGTTGGGTTTAGCTTATTTTGGTAGAAATCATAAAACTTTTGGTGGTTTTTGGTCAAAAATCATATTTGAACTCGTTTGTTTCAAGAAAAAATATCAAAAGTCGGTTTATATTGGTCTCGAAGTGTTTTTCCCAGAACATTCCGGATCAACATTCCGGATCAACATTCCAGATCAACATTCCGGATCAACATTCTGGATCAACATTCTGGATCAACATTCCGGATCAACATTCCGGATCAACATTCCGGATCAACATTCCGGATCAACATTTCGGATCAACATTTATTCCGGATCAACCAAGTTATTCCGAACCAAGGTCTTTTTTCACATAAAGGTATTTTATTCCGAATCAACTTAATTATTCTTGATCAAGGGGTATTTTACGAGTTTTTTTCGACGATTTTTAGTGGATTTGATCTTGGCTTCTTACACACGCTTTACTTCAACAACACAACACAATTCACAATCTTACTTCACTGCTCGATCAACCGATAATCTTTGAGTCTTTAAAGTGATCAAAATGATTTTTCAAGATTTTCAAAAAACGTGTTTTTGAAAATTGTGTAATTTTGCCTTGGAGAATTTTTGGTTTCTTGAGAATACTTATTTAGAGGATTTAATCATTTTTTCTTCACTACTCAAGGAATCTAATCGACCACAACAAACACAATAACTTTCTTTCATTGATCGATCGATATGTAACTCTTACTTTTAAGTTTTCACTGAACTTCAATGGATTCGGTGACTTTAATATCTCATGAGGGAGAATCTCATTCAATGCAAATCAAAGTTAGCAAAAGTGGCATCACTTCATTTCAAATGCTTCAGTCTCATCTTATCACTCTTTCGAGGATTCAAGGAGGGAGCGAATTTGTGACAATCTTTGGTCAAGATCGTCATATATTCATCGACTCAATATTCACCACTTTGACCCAACTCGCCGAGCAACTCAACAATGAAAACTTTAATCACTCGGCATCGGTACTTGCATATAAGGCTCTTGTGACACAACTCACGCCTTTCCTCCAATTCAATATCATCAAGTCTGAAAGTTCAGTGATTTGCCAATCATTTCTTCGAGATACACATACCGAGCTTCGAGTTTTCCGTGATACAATATTGAAACTCATGACATCGGTCTCGTCTTCGATTTATGAAAGATCTCGACTTCAGCAAGCGTATGATAATGGAGTGCAAGACTCTATGATGCAGATGCAAGATGAGAATGGTCATACGGTTGACAACTTGGAGCCTAACGCTGGCAAGAGCACGGAATCAGGAGGACAACATGATACCAGCGGCACGTCGGGGAATGTTCACGAGATTTCTCTTGATGACACCTTACCCATTTATGACGCAGAGCCTGCAAACATGGTACAATGTAATGTTGTTTATGATGTACATGCTGATGACATGCCGCATATTAAGCATTCTGAACCTAATTATGACAAACATGGGATGGAAAAGAGTGATCGAAATACCACTTCTGATTCATCCGATGTAAGTCATAATGGGGGAGAAAGTGTTCAAAATGCTAAACATCATGATAATTGTCTTATAACCGCTTCATTGACTACTTCTGGTTCCAAGATTAGAGAGCTCAAAACGATTGTAGCTCAACAATCAAAAGATCTTGAGGATGCCAAACTTGAATTTTCTAAGAAAACGGACAAATTTGAAGCATACTTTGAAAAACTTGAAAAGTCTAACTTTGTTCTTGAAATAAAATTGGATCAAAAAGTTTTAGATTCTAAAGCAGAAAAGGATAATCTTTTGAAACAAATTCAGTTACTAGAGTCTAAATTGGCATCTCAAGATGAATTTCTCAAAGAAAATGAGACCTTAAAAGCTCAAGTTCAGGAAAAGGTTTCTGCTATAGCTGCGTTGAAAAACGAATTAAGGAAAAATAGAGGCCCTAGTGTGGACACTAAGCTTGAAAAACCATCAATCTTGGGGAAACCGCCTTCAAATCAGTTTGTCAGACAACCGACTGTCAGACAACCTACTGCATTTAGATCCGAGCGACCACAATCCTCGAGACCGCGGTTTGCCTCCCAAGTTGATACGGTTCATATTTCTAGAACAGTCACTCCACCAACTAGGCCTAATGTGACTAAATCAGCTTTAGCAAAACCTAATCACATGATTGCTTCTAGTTTCTTTAAGAATAGTTCAAAGAAAACGTCTAGAACTAGTTCAAATGATGTGCGCCATGATTTTGGTCAAAGGGAAGCTATTCAAAAGACACATGTAAGAGATAGCAATGCCCAACCTAGTCAGATGCCTTCTAGTTACCCAACACTGCTAACCGTAGCATGTCACATCCTAGGAGCATCAATCAATCATCTAGGAATTCTAGATCTTACTCGGACATTAAATATGCTACTTGTAAAACATGTAGAAAATGTGTCTTTACGGCAAATCATGAATCTTGTGTCAAGAAATTACTTGATGAGGTAAACTCCCGTGCTAGAATTAAGTCCCAGTGGATAGCTAAAATCAAACCCTTTGGTAAAGTTTGGCGCCCCACTGGTATAAATTTCACTCTTGTAGGAAACGAGTGCCCTTTAACTAGGATAGTCTCCGATTCTACTAAGTCTACTAGGGAGGAAACTGATAAAGATGATACTTCACTTAAGCCTAAACTTAAGGTTTTCTATAAGAGGAAACGTTTGCCAGCCAAGACTAGTGAATCATCTACTCAGGTCGCTTCTGACACAAGTAAAGCCAACTGTGAACCCCCACGTGCTTCTAAAATTGATATCGCTAACCCATGTCAAAGCAAGCAAATTCCTAATGAGAATGTAGGTACCAAAGTTGATGTTCCAAAAGAACGAAGCGGTCCAATCATTGTATACCGTTCAACTAAGGATACTCTTAGAGTTTGGTTGCTGAAGAAGCAGATATCGGAGAAACAAGTGTCCCAGGGGATTCATGGTTAAGCTTACCACACATGGCTCACATTCAAATCACAGTCTGTGACCCGAACTTCAGAGAAAGGGAAGCTTATCTCGTCAACGATAACTTACCCTCACAACGAGAAATTAAATTTTATCGGACACGAGCTTACACTAAAACCATTCAACGGTTTTAAGCTCGTGTATAAGGCTTACAGTCGGATCACAGATTGTAACTCGATCTTCAAAGAAAGGAAAGTTTATCGCTGATGGTAAACTTATCCTAACAACGAGAAATTAATTTTTCTCGGGCATGATCTTATATTAAAAACATTCAACGTTTTTAAGCTCATGCACAATGGCGTATAATCACATTACAGTTTATGCCCCGTTCTTCAAAGGCAGGAAAGTTTATCGCCGGTGATAAACTTATCCCTAAAACGAGAAATTAAATTTTCTTGGACACGAGCTTCCGTTAAAACTATTCAAAAGTTTTAAGCTCGTGTATAAAGGCTCATCGTTAAATGTCAGACGATGACCCGTTCGTCAATTAAAAGGAAAGTTTATCGCCGATGATGAACTTATCCTTACAACGAGAAATTAATTTTTCTCGGGCATGAGCTAATAATAAAAACATTCGAAGTTTTTAAGCTCATGCACAATGGCTCATAGTTAAATGACAGATTGTGACCCGAACTTCAAATAAAGGAAAGTTTATCATTAATTATAACTTATCCTCATAACGAGAAATTAACCTTTCTCGGTCATGAGCTTGTATTAAAACATTCGAAGTTTTAAGCTCAGAAAGGAAAGTGTATCTTTTAATTAAGAGAACTTTTCCTCATAACGAGAAATTAACCTTTCTCGGTCATGAGCTTTCCGTTAAAACAGTCAAAGTTTTCAAGCTCATGAAAATGACTTCTAAGTAAATGTCAGCTTAGGACTCGTCCTTCAGATAAAAGGAAAGTTTATCGCTGATGGTAACTTATCCTTACAACGAGAAGTTTACAACTTCTCGGACTTGAGCTTTCCTAAGATATTCCAAATCTTAAGCTCAAGTAATTGGTTTTCAAAACTTCGAACACAATTTTTCAAGAATTTCTCAAAAGGTTTTTCTAAATCTTTCAAAATTGTGTGTTCAAAAACATTTTGATAAAAAAGAGCATGTCTTCTGGAATCGATAATATTTACGAACCTAGAAATGTAATTCAATAATGACACGGGGTTGTAAATAAAGTTCGAGCAGAAGTTTAAAAGATTTAAAACATGCTCCATATGGTTTGCTATTATTTCCGATAGTAACCCGCTTTTCACATTGAAGTCAAGCATTTCACCGGAAAGCTTTGACTCTACAATCCGAAGTTATCAACTCCACAATCCGAAGTTCTTTGCAATTGATATCTACATACTAGACGATGTGACTGCTCAAACGACGACTACAGCTCTTTAAGTAGAACACGGGTCAACAATTGAGGGGGAACAATTGTCTAGCATTTAGAATCTTCGATGCCGAAAGTGCCATAGTTCACAAGTTGGTGTCAAGACAACGATATCAATTGTCCATGTGGTGCAAAGGGGAAGATAATTTCAGAAGTTACGAGGAAGACCGACATTCGTGAACAAGAACCATGTGCTTCTTTCATTTGATGTTCTCCATCATTCAGGTCCAACCTCGTAAATTGCTAATATTGTGAATTCATTATCATATATGATCTTTGCACGTGATAAATACCTTACACTTGTGTTTAAAAGGTAGTTAATTTACGTTTCAAGTAGACCCTCATTAATTTGAGGGGGAGCTTGTGTAACTCATGAAGATACTTGGCTTTGCATTTTTCTTCCCAAATTTTCTTAAAATGTTATTAAATCAATTGATATTAAAAACATCGATTGGGTTAATATTTTTAATATGTGGGAGAAATGTGATTTAATATGGGAAATGATTAATCAGAAATGGTTTGACTTAACGTGTTAGCTCATCCCGACATGTGCGAAATGTTTTCGGATATCGTGGCATATGTTAAGGGGGAGCAAAATGGATTTACACTTCAAAATGGATTTCATGGTGACATACACTTACCCAAAACATCTCTATTCACGACGGTGAAGATTGTGGTGACATAAGGATGGTAGGATAGGTTAAAGTCTAATGATTTCTCTAGAACCGGAGGAATCTTCCCAAGGACATTCCATAGCTAGAAATAGTAGTCCTTAGGAAAGATGGAGAAAGATTGTGAACGTAGCTGAATGCCGACCAAGTACTTAAGTTAGCACTGGAACAATCACAACAAGGTGCTAGTTATGACGTATTGGTAAGCATTGAAGGGGTTGAAGAATGAAAAAGAATTGTAAAGATAAAGGGTGTAAAGAAAGTAGCCCTCCTTACAACTTAGGCAGAAACCAGGTCAATTCATATGCTATTGAGATCATTTATGATTCTCGATATTGAAGATAGACATCATGGACCCAGTGATGCAAGGCACAACCCATCCCAGCTAACTCAGATATCTCTCAAAAGATATTTGTTTTAATTACACGGAGACAACACATTATCTATTGATTTATTCACTCCGAATAAATTGGTATTAAAAAGGTGGCACTCCTCGCCAGCCTCCGATCATTAAAATCCAAAATGCACGATCGAGTCTAGAGCCATTTGAGATCATCATATATCTCATTAGGACACACTTTCATAATTCCTTGCTTCTTCACACACTGTGAAAAGTAAGAAAGATATTAAGAGTCCTACGCAAAATCTTCATGATCTTGCCTGAACATCCGAGTTATACGAAAGTATTTACAATGAAGATGGAAATCCTTCTTGAGCCAAAATCAAAAAGCTCATGGTAGGTAACTTGTGCGATTCTTTATGAATCAAACTTGTGATAGCTGGAAAGCAACAGTTGTTTAATTCTTGCTTGAATTTAAACACGTTCCAGGCCTCTACGCAATATCTTAGTGATCTTGCCAGAACACTCAGAGTGATACCTTAGTGTTCACAGTGATGAGTGGAAATCCTTCTAGTGTTAACCTCAAACAGCACTTGGTAGGTAACTTGCAAGATTCTATACAAATCAAGCTCGTGACAACTGGAAAGCAACGATGGTGCAGTTCTTAATTGAACTTCACTTGTTCCAGGAACATGAATTAACGGCTTCAAATCATGCGGATAATATTATCCAAATGATTCACTCCTTACGTTCGCAGTCAGCTTTGGACGGTCGAGTAAAGAGAACGAGTTTACCCGCGAAATCTTGTCAAGGAGGTTCTTTATTGAAACTACCTGCCACAAGTACGATATTTAATATCGTCCAACGGTCTTCACCGACCGGAGGTAAAATGCTACCGAATTAGAATGAAATGTTCAAGGCCATTTCATCCGTGTATATGGTTTGTTGCTAACTGTCTTATGCAGCGTAACAAGAAGGTGGCATTGCGGTGTATAATCCAGAAGAAGTCGTCACCACATGCTTATACTACATACACTTAGTACTTCAACAAATTCAAGAAAGTCTGAAGGTCAAGTCTTCTGCTGTATCAAACTCTGAAGCTTTCAAGAATTATAAAGGTATAAGTATGTGGAACATGAAGTCACGAAGAGGCGAATATCACAAGTGATGAACGCACAAGGTCAAGGCAAAGAAACATGCTCAAGACTAAAGTCAAATATCACATCAAGCATATTCACAAGAACAAGATCGAAGACTCAAGCATAGATGCTAGGTTTAAGATTTTGTAAAAAGATGTGACCTCCCTTAGGGGGAGATTGTTGGAAATACGTTTTTCCCAATAAAGTCTCGGTCACATCTTAGTTAGCATAGATCACGAGATATAGACTATTTAGAACTTTGTCTCTTGGAGTGACCTCCCTTAGGGGAAGATTGTTGGAAATACGTTTTACGTATTTATGAGGATCGGTCGCTCCAACGATATATTAATGTAATGGGCTCGTGATCTATTTAGTAAAGATATAGTCCATATAGCCCACATGTAGGGTGGGCTATATATACCCCTCCTAGCATGTTAGGAGGGGTTGGTGATTACATTTTTCATAATTCCATTTCACTTTCTCTCTCTACCTCCTTTTCCTCTCCTCTTTCTCTCTCTAGTTCATCTCTTTCATCCTCCATCTCCATTCCAATCAATAGATAAATCAAAGATTACTAAATCCTAAGAAAATGTAGACCTTCACAAGGCGTGTTTGGTTGATTTTTGGTGTTGATCTATTGCAAGGTTGTTAGTGTGTTCATCCTCCTTGATTCACGTAATCGGTAAACCCTAAACCTCTTTTCTTTTTATGATTTTGATTTATAAATCACATGAAATCATGAATGTTTTAAAAACAAGTAAACACATGTTAATTAATCATGGGGGTAAAATTAATTATGGGTTTAAGGGGTGTTTGTTTGTGGCCGACGCAAGAACCGAGCCTCAAGGGGGTCTCGGCTTGTTTTAATTCGCACCAACCGAGACCTCAAGGTCTCGGTGTGGTGGTTTTGTGTCTCGACAGCAGGAGGAAAAGGAACCCCGACCTTGGTCGGGGTATGACTTGGCTCGGGTGGGTATCGGCTTAAACAAAAAACCACCACCGGCTTATGCCGGTGGTGAAATAAGGAAAGCAGGGGGAACCCCCATGCCGCGGCAGCAAGGGTAACCACCGGCTAGCCGGTGGGAACTTTTGGCTAGCCGGAGGCTAGCCAAGTCAAGGGTGCGTTTGGTTGCCGGTTCACGGGTTTAAACCGGTCCGGTTCACACATGTTTAGATTAAAACACGGTTCGGTTCATGAGTGGTTTTTATAAGGTTAATTATTTTTATAAGTTATATTTTTTATAAGAATTAAATTAGATTAATTAAAACATGTACATGATTAATTTAATTTATACATGACTTAGATTATTAATATTATTATTAATACATGAATTCTAACCGAAGTAATTATCATCTTATTTAGACTATATAATTAATTAATTATTAAAATCATGACTTATAATTAATTAATTTACATGACTTAGGTTATATTATTAATAGATAACAATACATGTTTTAACCTAAGTATTTTTACCTTTATTTAATTAAACCATGTTATATTTTATTAAATACTTTAACCTATAGTTTATTTAATTCACATAAAATAATTAATAAACTATACTATTTAATTACATGACTTAGTATATTAATCAGTAAACACTTAAGCTTATATAATTAGCTTAATAATCCAGCTTATATCTAATTATGGAAACTTTCTATTTTTAGAAACTTATTTAATTATGGCAGCTAATCTATTTATGGAAACTTTCTTTTTTAGAAACTTATCTATTTTAAGCAGTAAATCTATTTTTGGAAACTTTCTATTTTTGGAAATTTTTTATTTTTGGAAACTTTCTATTTTTGGAAACTTTCTATTTTTGGAAACTTTTTATTTTAGGAAACCTGCTATTTTAGAAAGTTACTTATTATTACACAACAAGTATAATAATACATGAAATACAAGAATACATAAACAGAATAGATGATAAACACAGTATATAAAGCTTAAATCAGTAAAACATGACATGAACATATAAAACAAGCTAAGACATGATATAAAACCAGTTACGTACTCAGTAATCAGATACTTATACACGTATGTATTTATGTAGCATTAGTGATACCGAAGTAGGACTCTCTTCCGTTCGTCTTCTTCGTTCACTGGACACAAGGTACGGATTCTCCGTCCTTTCAGTATGGACATTCTTCCTTATTAGGATTTCCCGTATGCAGCCAACTGTTTCTCCCAGTATATGTTTTATATGTTTTTGAATTGCTTATGTTTAATTAGAATACCTAAAGCCATATACATGCATGACCAGTTTCACCTAGTTATGGAGGTACCATAACCATAACACTGGAGGCACCAGTGTTATGACTTCACCACGATGGAGTGATAGCTCGTGGCGTCCCTTTCAGCTTTTGGCCATATTATTATTATCATGTGGGGCATATGGGTGCATCCTAGTTTACATGTTTTTAGCAGATTATTCAGTGTGAATGTGGTGTGTGCCTTACATCCTTCACAAGGAGCTGATCCTCCTACCCAAAACCAGTATATTAAATTAGAGGCAGACCCTCTAATTTGCATGACGAGGTCACCCCTCCAAGTATTCATGCACGTGGATAATTCATGACCTATATTGGCTAATGGTAAACATATTAAACATTTTTTACAAGATAAACATAAGGCTTTTCAAACTATAAAACCAGTTTTACTAAGTTATAACCAGGTTATCCAGGACTTAGTCTTTTCCGCTGCTTCATGCTTATATGCTTATATTATTCATGATTTACTTGTATATTCTTGCACTGAGCGTTATGCTCAGCCGTTTTCCTTTTCATGTTCCCAAAACGGCAGTTACTCAGGGACGCTCGTAGACTTTAAGCGTACGTGCATATGGATTGGAAGCTTCCTAGCATTCTTTACTTTATGCATTTCTTTATACTTTGATACTCATTTCCATGGACATTGTTTAGTCCTTCCATTTACAGTACTTATGTTTGTGAGTGATGAGTTCTACTTTTAGGGTACCGATGTTTGATTCCGGTATTTCCTTTATGGTCATGTAATGTTTTATACATTTATCCTTGTATGCTTTGATGACACGCCATAATCACGCGTGACATTCCATTTATCAAAATGGGGTGTTACAGTACCGGTGTTGGTGTTGAACATGCAACGGTCTTTGACCTTTTCAAAGTAGCAGTTAACTACTTTAATGACCACGTTTAATGGGTCATGTAACCACTATAGACTGTTATTATGGAGACTATTAAGAGGATATTAATTGGCCGTTAGTTTCTCTTAATATCATTGATTGGGGATTGAGTACTTCACCTACAAATGGTGATCACAATGGCATGAGAAGACACACAGAAAACAAGAAACACATAATAAGCGAAAGGGTTAGAGATTTGTGCCTAAATAAGTAACAAGAGTTTGGTCTTATCCAAATAGGTATTCATGATACCCAGGCATTAGGGTCGAATATTTTACTTTGGAAAGTGATCACACGATTCCAAGTAATATCCCATAACCATTGTTTTGGTACATATCTAGGTTTAATTATCAATACCCTGGTTGGGATAAATAAACATCAGCAGGAAGGAATGTCTGAATGGAGTGAGGTGTATGGATGAGGTGGAATACATGTGGGGAAAAAACTCAGAATTGCATATGACCGGTAAAGAAGATTCCGTGTCAGTTTTTTGTACTTTATAATCTATGAACAACGGTATCTTTTGTGAATGTTTGTAATATTAGGAATTTTTTTAACTTTTAATGGTTATTAATAACTAGGTTTTTCCAAGTATGAAAAAGATTCGTTGAAGTATGTCTAATCGAATTGATTACTGGTTTAAGTGTGACTCGGTCGTCTTTTGGTGGATAAAATAATATATTGGTCGTTGTAGTGAAATTAAATTGCGAAACGTTAAAGTAAATGACGGGTAATTAAATCTAAAACTAAATAAACGTAAATGGTGCAATATTTAAAACTATTAAAAGTAAATGACGAGAAATTAAATGACGTAAAATTAAAACTCGACAAAAAGTAAAATTGACAGTGTAATAAAAATAAGAATTTGAAAACTTAAAATAAAGAAAAACGATTAAAATAACACTAGAGTAAAATGGCGGAAAAATAAATTTTAAAAATTAAACTAAAAATTACTAGAAAAACACTTGGTAAAAACAGAGATTTCGGGAAGCGTGAAAAAATTGAAAACTTAAAACAATGCAAAATTAAAAATAAAACTAAGACATAATATTAAAAGAAAACAAATCTCAATCTGTCAGAATCTCGTCGGAATGCTGTCACCACAAAACCGTCAGAATACTTATCGGAATGTAGGTATCGGAATAAGTAAGAACAATTCTATCGGAATGTCTAAACCTAGAGTCTATCGGAATGTATTAAGACAAATCTATCGAAATAACAAGAAAGCATCAGAATATAGAACAAATGAAGCCATTGGAATAATGTATCGGAATCCCATCGGAATGTGTAAGCTGTCGGAATATGGCTGTCAAAAATTTGGCAGCATTCTGTCGCAATACAGCCTTAAGCCCCGTCGCAATCCACGATCGCAATGAGCGATCGGAATCTTGATCGGAATAAGGGGGAGTATCGCAATACCGATCGCAATGTAGAAACCCTTGTGGTTTTTGCGATCGTAACAAGCTGTCGGAATCCAAATACCTCTTTCCGATAGAATGAAATTCGCAATAAGCAAAATCCAATTAAGCACTTTGACAATAAGCAAATACCAAAAATTTAATTAAAACAAGAATAAGTAAAATTAAACAAGCACGAATTTAAATACCTTTTCAAAACACAAAATAAGCAAACTTTAAGAAAGATAAAACTTTTAAGAAAATTTTAAAACAAATAAGCTAAATACAAAATAAGCCAATAAGATTGTCAAGCTTATAGCTTAATTCGTATAAAAGCCTAGATAGAAATAAAAAGATAAACTTTTTACTCAAATAAGCAATAAGATCAAGCAAAAGAATGATTAATCCGAAATAATAATAAAAATTAAAAGCAAGAAAAGTAGAATAAAATGGATAATAAGAAGCTTGATTAAAGGAAATCAAAGATTCAACAACAAAATTAAAAGACTTACTTGAATTAAAGGTGCAAAACAAGATAATTAAATTGACACTTAAGTAAATGACATGAAAATAAATGTGCAAGTAATAAAAATGGTGGAAGACTAGTTTGTCAAAATAGCCAACAACTCCTAATGTGATATTAGGAGGGTATTTATAGTGATTAGGGAGGCTAAGCATGTGTTTCTTCCTTCTTTCTTTCTTTCTCGTCTTTTCGTCTTCTAAATTCTTCGACTTTTTCGACTTCGTCTCGGGATTATTTGAACTCGTCTTATAATTTCTTCATTAATTTAGACTTTGGTTCTTCGGCTTTATTAAACTTCCGTCTTTAGACTTTTTCTTCGATAAATCTTCAGAATAGGCCTTGGACTTCCGTTCTTTTTGCACTCTTGATCTTTCGACTTCGTCTTTTGTCTTTTTCTTTGATAAAAGCCCGTGAAAGCCCGTGTTTTCTTCCCTTTTCACATTTTGATCCTAAATCACAACAAAAACACAAACCACGCATAATTCCTACATTTACGACATAAAATACACGTTTTGGCTTGGTTATTATTATAATTAAGTGGTCAAAAGATGGGTGTTTTCACACCTATCAAATCCCTTACACTTGACCATTGTAATGTCCTCATGCAATGTATTAATTACAAAGCAAGTTTTACTTTTTCCATCACAATCAATCCATCTTGGCCTTTATTAAAGAGATAGAAAATTGCAAAATATTCAAAAGAAGAAAACAAATAAAAAGATCAAAAACTTACCTTAGGGTTTTGGAATGTCATGAATGTTTATCACCCTCAAGTTTCGCGTTCCCCATACCAAGCTTAAAAACAAGATCATTGTTATTATAAGTTAGCAAACTAACATAAACTCATGTGGGCCAATTATTTACTTAGACTCCCTAATTCCTAGGTGTATCTCTTTTACTTTATTGTTGTCTTGGATGATCACGAGGATGCATTGTTGACTTATTTTGATAGTTTATTAGGCTGAAAATAAAGTAGGACGATTTAATCAATAGTTAGCTAAAGGACAAAATCTTTTAAAACTGCTTCTCGGGACCTCATAAAGTTCATATCTTGGCATAACTTGGCTTCATGATTTGAGACCTTTCTCGGACCGATATTTGGCAGCGACTTCATACTTCGAATCTTGAGAGACGTTCATGAAATAATGGTCTTCTCTTCATAATAGGAATTTCTTCACTTGAACTTTTTGAGAGATTCTTCATATTTGGACCACGACTTCTTCATTTTTCTCCAATCTTTATTTGGGATTTTGATATACAACGATCCACCTCCTTTTAGGACTTAGATCTATTTATCCTCATACCTTGTTAGGGCCTTTTTGTATAGACTTCTCCATGATCTTTAGGGGAGTATTTGCTTTTCGTCGTGTGTCTTGATCCTTCATATTGATTTTTGATAAATGATTCTTCACATCACTTTGGATCTTTAGCAACAAAATGTAGCCCTCATGTCTTGTTAGGACCTTTTCGGACTCGCCAATCTTCGCATCCCGTTTCAATAAGTTATGCCTTGGCTATGAACTCTAATTAATACCGAGCAACTTTTAAACGATCTTGTGCTAGAAGCTAAGTAACTTTTCAAATCATACAACCTTACTTATTGCAAATATATTTATTAGCAAGCGATGGGAGAAAAAGCTTATAATCAACTCACATAAATTCATGAAAGAATACCACACTTATAATTGACTCTATCATCTCTCGTTCTCCACAATTTAAAATCTCAAGGAATGAGACTCGTGGATGCTTAGCCTATTAAATCAAAGTTTTGGGTTTTCAAGTCATCTGTAGGATCTTGCAACTTCTTAGACTTTTTCAAGTTTCGAATTCGCATAATAAAGTTCCCTTGATAAACGACTTTCTAGGATCAATTATAGGAACTTGCGAAAAGTTCTTGTTCTTAACCCGTAAGAGTTAAAACTTTCGCGTTTTAAAGTTCCCTATATAAAAGCCTAGCAAAACTTGACTTAAACACGTTAAGGATACTAGCTAGAGTAAACTTAGATAAGTAAACTCGGGTTGAGTCAAAAGATTCACAACGTTTGAAAATTAAAACCATTTTATTAAAAATTTATTCTAGCAACGAAAATAACTATAACAAAGGAAAAACTACAAGGCCAAAATAGATCAAAAATTTTGAAAAATGTCGAAAAATCAATTTTCCGATTAAAATGAGGACAAATACAAGGAAAACCCCACTTAACTTCGATAGAAGTCCCCCTACACTTAATATAAACACTGTCCTCAATGTTTAAGCATGTGGGAGTAAACTCCCCTACACTTAGGACAATGTGCACGTTGTTTAAATCTCGCTAAGGAAGAGACAACTAAAGTGATTCCTATTTTAATATTGGAGAATATAAATAGAGAATCAAAAGAGTTTAGGATAGAACCGGGAAGACGGGAACACGGAATCACGGGTCGTCAAAAGTCATCAAGAATGGATCTTTGAAAGCTCGAATCCCTGCACATGATAAGAAAGAAAACAACAAACACATACTAGGGTCTCCCCCTACACTTATTATAAAAACAAAAGAAAAAGGATAGATACTGCGGGTTGCCTCCCGAGAAGCGCTTGTTTTTGGTAACCGAGTCGTGAGCCTGAATCGACCTGGATTAGAATAGGAAGAAGCTTGAAGCACATCCACCGAGATCAAATACATGGTTTTCGTCCATCAAATAGCACAAGCTTAAGGCGAACAAGGCAAGCCACAGAAGAGTAGGCAAGGTTCCCTTAAGCAAATATGGAGCACGGTGGTAGCAAGTGTGATGAGGTGCAAGCATATCTCCAAAAGTTCCAAAAATCTTTCCTTTTATTTCATCAGATGGATACTGAGATGGCTTGAAAATTCCAATGCCGGGATCGAACACCTTTTCCTTTAGGGTAAAATAACACTCATGCTCAGTAGAATTTGAAGAGGATCCGCACATAAATCGCACAATCTCATCCTTAGAAGGTGGATAGAGAAGTGTCAAGACATAAGTACTGCGGATATCGGTGTCATCCGGCTTCTTCTCCTTTGAAGCGGTTTTCTTCATATCCAAAGGAGGATAAAGACCATAATCATCAAAGTCCAAAGGAGGAGCATCACTCTCATTTGGGAAGTAAGTGTTGAGAAAAGTAGCAAATTCTTCCTCAAATGAGTAGTCATCCAATGTAGGATCAAGTATTGTTGGTGGAGGATCTTCATCAAAAGTAGGTGCAAGGTCATTATGTGAAGAATCACTCGAGAGAGTATCAGACTCATCAAAATCATCATAAGTGGGCATGTCTGGATACTCAGAAGTAAAATCATCAGAATCATCCATGTCAGAATGAAACTCGGATTTTTAGTCCAATTAATTAAGTTCGTTTTTCCTCGATTCTACTCGAATTTGATTTCCGGTTTAACTTATCGACTTAACTTTGTTTTTGGTAAAATCTCTTTTTGAATTTTTTTAAACTAACTTAAATCTATTTAATTAAAAAAAATCTATTTTAATTAACTTATTTAAACTAATAATTTGAAAATAAAATTTAACTAATTAATAAAACTTAAAAACTTTTAATTAAAATCTATTTTTAAACAAAACTTAATAAATTGAAAACTTATTTTAAATCTAAATTTGAAAACTTAAAATAGAAGTAGATTAAATAAAAGTAAATTTAAACTAATTTATACTTTTAAAGAAAGTAAGTAAAATATTTTTTTTTGTCTTTTTATATTTTTATAAAAACTGTTATAACAGAAAATGAAGCCTTTAATAAAACTTTTTAATTAAAATTAAAGTTAATAAAACTTGTATTAAACTAATTAAAACTGCCACTACTTAGAACATACTATATTAATTAAACTCTGAATAAACAAACTCAAGAAAGGGGCTAGCACAATTGTTGGGACGTTGGCTGTGGAGCGTGAGGTCTGGGGTTCGATACCCACAGACGAAATTTTTAGCTACTTATTATTATTTATTTATTTTTTTTTTGGATTATTTTGGAACTTTGACCACTCAGACCAATTGTGTCTGAGTGTTTAAACACAGTAGTAATAAGCAATGAATCAAATAAGCCACACAGTTATAACAAATAAGCAGATTATATTAAATAATCCAATCAAGCAGTAAACTAAATAAGCCCAACAGTTAAGATAAGCTACAGATTAAGCTAAAAGTGAATAACAATCAAATAAGCTGACACAAATTCTATAATACTAAAACATATTAAGCTAAAATCTAAGTTTCAGAAAAAGCAAATTAAAACACTACAATAAGCAAATCCAAACAGTACTAAAGCCGATTCAACCCCAAAATCTGATAAACTTAAGCAACCAAAATTAAATTAGCAAAACCTTAACAGATTTAATAAAAGCAGATTACACTAAAAATAAAAAAACAAAACCAAATATAATACTCAGAAAATTAAAAACTCTAAATAAAGCAAAACCAAACAAAAAAAACAGATCTAACAAATGTAATTCCTAACAGTAGACCGAACCAAGTATAAGCTAAAATAAACAAGCAACTTATCCTAAAATTAAGCCTATAAAATCCTAAGCAAATCAAAATCCCAAACAAGCTAACTTAAGCAATCAGTTCTAAACTATAAAATGGATGCAAAACAAATTAAAACAAAGCAGATAAATAGCATATAAGTTGAGCAAAAAATAAAAAGAGATTAGAACCCGATGTAGATAACCGTTGAGAAGAAGGGATGAAGCGCTGAGCCCCCTTTTAATCGAACCAAATACCTCCGTTAAACATCAACATCAAAACTCGACTTCAAGATGAACTCTCGAATCACCAAACAGCTTAACCCTCGAACAGTATTTTTTTTTTATATTTTTTATATTTTTTTATATATATTTTTTTTTGTATACCGAATAAAGATGATAATAATAAACAGTAACAAAACAGGGTTTCAGGATTAAAATAAAACTTTGACAGTAATATTAAATAGAGACGAGATTAAATTAAATTAACTTTTCATTAATTAAAAAGAGAGTACAAAACTGGAATTTGAAAATTACAATAACCCTAAATCTAAATTACTGAAAATTAAATATATAGAAAAGTGCTCAAATTACATGAAAAAAGGGAGGTTTTATAGGAGAACCCCGAACCTTCTAGGTACTCCTTGGTGACCACGGTGAATGATCACAGCCGTTTAATCCATCTTTACTCTTTCTCTTTCTTCTAATCTTCAATCTAACGGCTGTTAATTGTTTCCTCGCACACGGATTGCCACGCTGTCAAAAATTGTGTTTCTTGTGTTTCTTTTGAGCTGATGTGGAATCATCTGATTGGTGGGTTGATTGTGGTGAGGTGGTGATAACCAATCACAAAGGGGAAAAAGGCCACGTCGGATTTGGATTGAGGACCACCCTTGGTGGATGCTGCGAAAAAGGTGGGGATTTAATTTAGATTCGTGTGAATCACACACTTAAACAAAAAGCCCCAAATAATAGTGGGTAATTTTTGTTAGGGTAAAAATTAGGGTTTTGGTGGCTGTGTAAAATGGTGGAGAAGAAAGAAGGAGAGGGTAGGGATACTTTGTTTGTATCGTAGATAATGAATGGGGGTGGGGTAAAAAAATGTTTTATAATGTGTGAGTGGGGGATAAGCGTGTATGGGTAACACCTGTGTGTTGGGTGAGTAAAAATGTGGAGGTTTGACTGTTTGTGAAAGGTTGACCGAGAATACTAGCAACTCTTCGTCATTTTTTACTCCTTCCGTTTCTTATGTTTAAGCCATTTGGGCTTTAAGCCCAATTTGGATCCGTTCCACCAATTTATAGCAAATGGGCTTAGGCTCATGTTTTCTTTTCTCCATTCGTTTCATTTCATCTTGGCCCAATATACATTCTACCATCCGTCCCATATTCTTTATTCTTGGGCCTCATATGGGCTTTTGGTAATCAAAAGTGATCCTTACTTCTTTAAATGGGCTATAAGGCCCATTTCCCAAATGTGGGTCCCACTTGGCCCGTTTTCTTGATAAATGATTAAATCCTCTAAAGTCGAGCTCGATTTTGGCTTCTTTGATCTTTTTCTACAATCTCGTGTCGGTTTTGCCGGTTTTCGCGATCTTGGGCACACTTTTGGTCTTCGTCTCTTTTTGGACTTTTCTTCAACATTTGATCGTGAAATCCCGTGTTTTCTCTTTTTTTTGATCATTTGTACCTATTTTAACACAAAAACACAAAACCACGCGTAATTATGACTTTTATGATATTAAACACATGATTAGGTCTTGTTTTTCCTTGATTTTAGTGGCAAAAGGATAAGTGTTTACACACTTATTAAATCCCCTACACTTGACCATTGCAATGACCCCATGCAATGCATAATTGTAAAGCATAAAGTTACATTTGTCTCATAATCAATCCATCTCGGCCTTTATTATTATTACTACAGCTACTACGACGAAAAGATAAAACTTAAGAAAGAGACAAAAGTTATAATCATTAATTAACTTGGAAATTATTTGATGGAAGAAACTCGTAAAGAAATCTAAGACTTAAATTAGGGCTTTGGTGTCATGAATATTAATCACCCTCAAGTTTCACGTTCCCCGTACCAAGCTCAAAAACGAGATCATTGCTATTACAAGTTAGCACAACTAACACTTACTCATGTGGTTTAGTTAATCACTTAGACCCCCTTATTCCTACGGTGAATCTCTTGTATTTTATTTTTGTCTTGAATGATCACGAGGATGCATTTTTGACTTATTTCGATAATTTATTAAGGCCGAAAATAAAGTGGGACGGTTTAATCAATAGTTAGCTAAAGGACAAAATCTTTTAAAACTGCTTCTCGAAACCTCAAAAAGTTCATATCTTGGCATAACTCGTTTCACGATTTGAGACCTTTCTCGGACCGATATTTGACTTGTACTTCAAACTTCAAATCTTGAGAGACGATCTTGAAATTATGGTCTTCTCTTCATTATGGTATACATCTTCATAAGAAATGAAAGATGCTTCAAACGTTGACCACGACTTCTTCATTTATCCTCTTCTTTATTTAGGATTTTGATATACAACGATCCGCCTCCTTTTCGGACTTGGATCTATTTATCCTCATACCTTGTTAGGGTCTTTTTGGATAGACTTCTCCATGATCTTTAGGGGAGTAATTTCTTCTCGTCGTGTGTCTTGATCCTTCATATTGATTTGGATTAATGATCTTCACAATCTCTTAGGATCTTTAGCAAAAAGTGAATCATCATGCCTTGTGAGGGCCTTTTTGGACTCGGGTATCCTCATGCCTTGTTAGGGCCTTTTTGGATAAGCCAATCTTCGCGTCCCGCTTCAATAAGTTATGCCTTGGCTATGAACTCTAATTAATACCGAGCAACTTTTAAACGATCTTGTGCTAGAAGCTAAGTAGCCTTTTAAATCGTACAACCTTATTTATTGCAAATATATTTATTAACAAGTGATGGGAGAAAAAGCTCATAACTAACTCACATAAGTTAATGAAAGAATACCGAACTTATAATTAACTCTATCATCTCTCGTTCTCCACAATTTAAAATCTCAAGGAATGAGACTCGTGGATGCTTAGCCTAATAAACCAATTAAGGTCCGTATGGTTAAGGATACTAGCTAGAGTAAACTTGGATAAGTAAACTCGGGTTGAGTCAAAATATTCACGACGGGCCTAACATATCAAAGACATATAAACTTGTTAAAACCATTTTATTTATTTATTCATTTTTTACTTTATTCTTGAAATGGAAATTATTTGATGCGATAATAAAAGGAAAGAAAATAAATAAAAATACTACTAGGCCAAAATAGATCAAAAATTTGAAAAACGTTGAAAATTTTTTAAATTTTCCGGTTAAATGGGGTCAAATTCATGGAAAAGTCCACTAAAATTCGATAGAAGTCCCTCCTACACTTAATATAAACATTGTCCTCAATGTTTAAGCATGTGGGAGAACAA
The DNA here is from genome assembly GCA_025667525.1 of Glebionis coronaria. Taxonomy (NCBI): domain Eukaryota; kingdom Viridiplantae; phylum Streptophyta; class Magnoliopsida; order Asterales; family Asteraceae; genus Glebionis; species Glebionis coronaria. The sequence goes on along the minus strand of CM046876.1, from coordinate 175,172,791 downwards.
ACTCCCCTACACTTAGGACATTGAGTACGTTGTTTAAAATCGAGCTAAGGAAGGGGCAACTAAAGTGATTACATTTATTCGTTTTATTTATATACAAGTATGAATCACAATAGTTTTGATAGAACCGGGTACACGGGAACACGGGAACACGGGATCACGGGTCGCGTCAAAAGAACCAAAAGTGGATCATCAAAGCACATGTCCCTGCACAACATCACAACACACAAACAACCTACTTGGCTCCCCCTACACTTATTGGTGGAAAAATGGATGAAGGTGAAAAAGGGTGGAAAGGATGGTAAAGGTAAAAATCTAACATAGTTATACGATGCTTGATTTATTTATCACGAGTCTCTAGCTCGACTCGATTTCCCGAATTAATTCAAGGGAAATGTGGAGAGGGATGGAATCATCTCGTGAGAGATGTCCTCTGCATAGTACAACTTAACCCGTTGGCCATTCACCTTAAAGTTGGGCCCATTTGGTTGGGATAACTCAATGGTGCCATAAGGGAAGACATGGGCCACGGTGAATGGACCGGACCAACGGCTCTTAAGTTTACCCGAAAAGATTTTCAACCGAGAGTTAAAAATATATATATATATATATATATATATATATATATATATATATATATATATATATATATATATATATATATATATATATATATATATATATATATATATATATATATAAATATATAAAAAAATATAAATAAAAAAAATACTGTTCGAGGGTTAAGCTGTTTGGTGATTCGAGAGTTCATCTTGAAGTCGAGTTTTGATGTTGATGTTTAACGGAGGTATTTGGTTCGATTAAAAGGAGGCTCAGCGCTTCATCCCTTCTTCTCAACGGTTATCTACATCGGGTTCTAATCTCTTTTTATTTTTTGCTCAACTTATATGCTATTTATCTGCTTTGTTTTAATTTGTTTTGCATCCATTTTATAGTTTAGAACTGCTTGCTTAAGTTAGCTTGTTTGGGATTTTGATTTGCTTAGGATTTTATAGGCTTAATTTTAGGATAAGTTGCTTGTTTATTTTAGCTTATACTTGGTTCGGTCTACTGTTAGGAATTACATTTGTTAGATCTGTTTTTTTTGTTTGGTTTTGCTTTATTTAGAGTTTTTAATTTTCTGAGTATTATATTTGGTTTTGTTTTTTTTATTTTTAGTGTAATCTGCTTTTATTAAATCTGTTAAGGTTTTGCTAATTTAATTTTGGTTGCTTAAGTTTATCAGATTTTGGGGTTGAATTGGCTTTAGTACTGTTTAGATTTGCTTATTGTAGTGTTTTAATTTGCTTTTTCTGAAACTTAGATTTTAGCTTAATATGTTTTAGTATTATAGAATTTGTGTCAGCTTATTTGATTGTTATTCACTTTTAGCTTAATCTGTAGCTTATCTTAACTGTTGGGCTTATTTAGTTTACTGCTTGATTGGCTTATTTAATATAATCTGCTTATTTGTTATAACTGTGTGGCTTATTTGATTCATTGCTTATTACTACTGTGTTTAAACACTCAGACACAATTGGTCTGAGTGGTCAAAGTTCCAAAATAATCCAAAAAAAAATAAAAAAAAATAATAAGTAGCTAAAAATTTCGTCTGTGGGTATCGAACCCAAGACCTCACGCTCCACAACCAACGTCCCAACAATTGTGCTAGCCCCTTTCTTGAGTTTGTTTATTCAGAGTTTAATTAATATAGTATGTTCAAAGTAGTGGCAGTTTTAATTAGTTTAATACAAGTTTTATTAACTTTAATTTTAATTAAAAAGTTTTATTAAAGGCTTCATTTTCTGTTATAACAGTTTTTATAAAAATATAAAAAGATAAAAAAAAAATATTTTACTTACTTTCTTTAAAAGTATAAATTAGTTTAAATTTACTTTTATTTAATCTACTTCTATTTTAAGTTTTCAAATTTAGATTTAAAATAAGTTTTCAATTTATTAAGTTTTGTTTAAAAATAGATTTTAATTAAAAGTTTTTAAGTTTTATTAATTAGTTAAATTTTATTTTCAAATTATTAGTTTAAATAAGTTAATTAAAATAGATTTTTTTAATTAAATAGATTTAAGTTAGTTTAAAAAAATTCAAAAAGAGATTTTACCAAAAACAAAGTTAAGTCGATACGTTAAACCGGAAATCAAATTCGAGTCGAATCGAGGAAAAACGAACTTAATTAATTGGACTAAAAATCCGAGTTTCAAATTGGCGCCGCTGCCGGGGATTGTGTTTCTTGTGTTTCTTTTGAGCTGATGTGGAATCATCTGATTGGTGGGCTGATTGTGGTGAGGTGGTGATAACCAATCACAAAGGGGAAAAAGGCAACGTCGGATTTGGATTGAGTACCACCCTTGGTGGATGCTGCGAAAAAGGTGGGGATTTAATTTAGATTCGTGTGAATCACACACTTAAACAAAAAGCCCCAAATAATAGTGGGTAATTTTTGTTAGGGTAAAAATTAGGGTTTTGGTGGCTGTGTAAAATGGTGGATAAGAAAAAAGGAGAGGGTAGGGATACTTTGTTTGTATCATAAATAATGAATGGGGGTGGGGTAAAAAAATGTTTTATAATGTGTGAGTGGGGGATAAGCGTGTATGGGTAACACGTGTGTGTTGGGTGAGTAAAAATGTGGAGGTTTGACTGTTTGTGAAAGGTTGACCGAGAATACTAGCAACTCTTCGTCATTTTTTACTCTTTCTGTTTTTTATGTTTAAGCCATTTGGGCTTTAAGCCCAATTTGGATCCGTTCCACCAATTTATAGCAAATGGGCTTAGGCTCATGTTTTCTTTTCTCCATTCGTTTCATTTCATGTTGGCCCAATATACATTCTACCATCCGTCCCATATTCTTTATTCTTGGGCCTCATATGGGCTTTTGGTAATCAAAAGTGATCCTTACTTCTTTAAATGGGCTATAAGGCCCATTCCCCAAATGTGGGTCCCACTTGGCCCGTTTTCTTGATAAATGATTAAATCCTCTAAAGTCGAGCTCGATTTTGGCTTCTTTGATCTTTTTCTACAATCTCGTGTCGGTTTTGTCGGTTTTCGCGATCTTGGGCACACTTTTGGTCTTCGTCGCTTTTTGGACTTTTCTTCAACATTTGATCGTGAAATCCCGTGTTTTCTCTTTTTTTGATCATTTGTACCTATTTTAACACAAAAACACAAAACCACGCGTAATTCCGACTTTTATGATATTAAACACATGATTAGGTCTTGTTTTTCCTTGATATTAGTGGCAAAAGGATAAGTGTTTACACACTTATTACAGAACTAGAATCATCATCATAGTCATCATAAATTGGAGGAGATTCATGAATTGGTGGAGGATCTAAATTGGAGAGAGAGTCATCCACATCATCTTGGAACAGTGGATTATCATAGTAAGAATCGAATAGAGGATTGTTGTAGATGACAAAATCATCAAGCACATTAATCATATGTGCTGATTCTCTTCCATTTGATTTGGTTGTGATCTTCCCCATTGTAAATACTTGTGCCTCATTCCCGACCCTTAAGATTAACTCACCTTCGGAAACATCGACTAAGGCTTTTCCGGTTCTCAATAATGGCCGACCAAGTATTAACGGAATACGATGGTCCATTTCATAATCAACTACAACAAAGTTGACCGGAAAAGTGAAGGTTAATGAACACATCTTCAGCAATACCAACGGGGTAAGCGAGAGTGAGATTTGCTCGCTCAAGAGTCATCTTCGTTGGAGTAAGGTCGGGTAATGAGAGTGTTTTCCAAACACTTAAAGGCATCAGATTTATACTTGCCCCGAGATCGGCTAAGGCAGTAAATTCTTCGGTTTGGTGAAAAGTACATGGTAGCACAAAATGACCGGGATCTCTAAGTTTCTCCGGAAGTTCTTTTAGAAGGACGGCAAAACAATTTTCATTCAATCGAGTATTAACAAACTAGGCCATCTTCTCCTTCTTATTAAGCAATTCCTTAAACATCTTAACAAATTGAGGCATTTGCGCTAAAGCTTCAACAAGGCTAAAGGTGACGGTCACTCCCGAAATCTTCTTCAAAAAGTTTGACACTTGAATGTCATCCTTGGTGAGCAATTTGCCTTTGTTTAAGCGAGAAGGATAAGGGATGTTGGGTTTATAGGTGGAAGGTGGGGTTGGTGAAGGGTTTTGCTTGGGTACTTCGTCATTAAGAGGTAGAGACGGTAATGGAGAACTAATACTAGGCGTGGGAGTATGAGGGATAAATGGTGGTGGAAGAGGTGTAGATGGAGTAACTGGGGGAGAGGTAGATGGTCCTACTAAGGTTGCTCCACTGCGTGTAGTAATATCACTCACATTCGCTCTTGGGTTGGTGACGGGATTATAAGGAAGAGAGCCCGAAGTAGAGGGTTGAGTAGTTGGTAAGAAACTAGCCAGCATATTTTTTAAATCATTTGTTTGAGTGCAAAAAGAGGTTTGTATATCATGTCGAAGCTCGGATCTAATATCATTACCTTGCTTAGTGATATCCCCTTTCAAGTTGATAATTTGGCTTTGCAGATTCTTGATTTGCTCTCCTTGGGTCCTCATTAAAGTTTCAACATCTTGATTAATGGGTGGTGGTTGTTGAGCGGGTGGGTGATAAGGATTAGAATCTCGTGGTGGGTTTGGGTTGCTTCTATTTTAGTTGTTGGAGTTGTGGTTTTGAGGAGAAAAACCGGGTGAAAGAAAGTTGTTAGAACGGTAACTTAGCAAGTTACGATCACCTTGAGGTCGAGCTTGATGATTTTCCGTTGAGTAGTTACCAGAAGTCGCACACACGTTTTCCGGATTGTCATGAGTAGAAGGACAATCAGTGTATGAGTGAGGACCGCCGCAAGTCTCACAAGAAAGTGCTACAGCTTTAACTTGTTGTTGTTGATTTGTAGCCAAAAGTTGCATATTCTTGCTCATTTCGACCATTGCGCGGGTCAATTCGGTGATATCAGGGTTTGAAGAAGTAGAAGAAACATTGACTCTCGGGTTTGATCTTGAAGATGCGGATGAATCCCAATTTTTGTGATGAGTAGTCATGTTCTCTATAAGCTCTCTACACTCCTCAGGTCTTCTTTTCATAAATGTGCCACCGGCGGCTGCATTAATCGTATCACGATCACGAAAAGTTAAACCATTGTAGAAAGTATCAATCAAAGTAACGGGGAGCATGTTGTGGTTTGGACATCGATCGATCAAAACATTATATCGTTCCCAAGCATCAAAAAGTGATTCATCAGGTTCTTGAGTAAATCCACTAATTTGATTTCGAAGGCTCGTGACCATGGATGGTGGAAAGTAGCGCGACAAAAAGCGTTGAGTCATCTCATCCCAAGTATGAATTGAATTCTTCGGAAGACGATCAAACCATTTTTTGGCATGGTGGGATAAGGTGTGTGGAAATAGGTGAAGGCGAAGAAAATCCATAGTAACCCCGAGCAACTTCATGCTTTGAGTAACGGTAATGAATTTGTCGAGGTGTTTGTTGGCATCATCATCCGGTAATCCGCGAAATGGACAAGTGTTTTGAACTTGTTGGATCATGTGATGCTTCAACGAAAACTCTGGAGCCGTGATTTGCATCGGCGCAATCGGTCCTCCTCGTCCATTCAACGTGGGTTGACAAAGCTCCTCCATCGTTCTAAGATCAGGTGGGGGAACATTGTTGTTATTATTATTGTTGAGGTGCGGTGGGTTATTGTTGTTGTTGACAGCTATATCAAAATTTTCACGAATCTCGGGCTCTGAATAAGTTGAAGATCTAGTACGCATACACCTGCAAAAGAAAAAGAAAAAGATACCAAAGAAATATAGAATATATATGTACGTGTAAAAATAAAAATAAAAATCTTTTTGGATTTTTGAAAAATTTTAATTTTTATGGATTTTTATTATTTTTTTTAATTTTTATGGATTTTTTAAAAAAAAATTTTGAGCAAGAAAAATAACGTTCACGAGTGAACGGATCCCAAAATTCAACGTGTCTCTCGCAGAAAACCGTTAATCTTCACGAAAAGAGCCGGCAACGGCGCCATTTAATACAAGGATTTTGCCAAGTATAAAATTTTATCGTTGTTCCAGTCTCTTCGAATTGATAATAGTTAACAGTGTGCGACTCAGTCGTCTTTTGGTGGGAAACAATAGATTTATCGTTGTAGTAAAGTAAAAGTGCAACGACGTTAAAGTAAATGACGGGTAATTAAATCTAAAACTAAATAAACGTAAATGGTGCAATATTTAAAACTTTTAAAAGTAAATGACGAGAAATTAAATGACGTAAAATTAAAACTCGACAAAAAGTAAAATTGACAATGTAATAAAAATGAGAATTTGAAAACTTAAAATAAAGAAAAATGATTAAAACAACACTAGAGTAAAATGGCGGAAAAATAAATTTTAAAAATTAAACTAAAAATTACTAGAAAAACACTTGGTAAAAACAGAGATTTCGGGAAGCGTGCAAAATTTGAAAACTTAAAACAATGCAAAATTAAAAATAAAACTAAGACAAAATATTAAAAGAAAACAAATCCCAATCCGTCGGAATCTCGTCGGAATGCTGTCACCACAAAACCGTCGGAATACTTATCGGAATGTAGGTATCGGAATAAGTAAGAACAATTCTATCGGAATGTCTAAACCTAGAGTCTATCGGAATGTATTAAGACAGATATATCGGAATAACAAGAAAGCATCGGAATATAGAACAAATGAAGCCATCGTCGGAATCCCATCGGAATGTGTAAGCTGTCGGAATATGGCTGTCAAAAATTTGGCAGCATTCCGTCGCAATACAGCCTTAAGCCCCGTCGCAATCCACGATCGCAATGAGCGATCAGAATCTTGATCGGAATAAGGGGGAGTATCGAAATACCGATCGCAATGTAGAAACCCTTGTGGTTTTTGCGATCGTAACAAGCTGTCGGAATCCAAATACCTCTTTACGATAGAATGAAATTCGCAATAAGCAAAAACCAATTACGCACTTTGACAATAAGCAAATATCAAAAATTTAATTAAAACAAGAATAAGTAAAATTAAACAAGCACGAATTTAAAAACCTTTTCAAAACACAAAATAAGCAAACAAAATAAGCAAACTTTAAGAAAGATAAAACTTTTAAGAAAATTTTAAAACAAATAAGCTAAATACAAAATAAGCCAATAAGATTGTCAAGCTTATAGCTTAATTCGTATAAAAGCCTAGATAGAAATAAAAAGATAAACTTTTTACTCAAATAAGCAATAAGATCAAGCAAAAGAATACTTAATCCGAATTAATAATCAAAATTAAAAGCAAGAAAAGTAGAATAAGATGGATAATAAAAGGCTTGATTAAAGGAAAACAAAGATTCAACAACAAAATTAAAAGATTTATTTGAATTAAAGGCAAGAAATTTAAGGTGCAAAACAAGGTAATTAAATTGATACTTAAGTAAATGACATAAAAATAAATGTGCAAGTAATGAAAATGGTGGAAGACTAGTTTGTCAAAATAGCCAATAACTCCTAATGTGATATTAGGAGGGTATTTTAGTGATTAGGGAGGCTAAGCATGTGTTGCTTCCTTCTTTCTTTCTTTCTCGTCTTTTCGTCTTCCAAATTCTTCGACTTTTTCGACTTCGTCTCGGGATTATTTGAACTCGTCTTATAATTTCTTCATTAATTTAGACTTTGGTTCTTCGGCTTTATTAAACTTCCGTCTTTAGACTTTTTCTTCGATAAATCTTTAGAATAGGCCTTGGACTTCCGTTCTTTTTGCACTCTTGATCTTTCGGCTTCGTCTTTTGTCTTTTTCTTCGATAAAAGCCCGTGAAAGCCTGTATTTTCTTCCCTTTCCACATTTTGATCCTAAATCACAACAAAAACACAAACCACGCATAATTCCGACATTTACGACATAAAGTACACGTTTTGGCTTGGTTATTATTATAATTAAGTGGTCAAAGGATGGGTGTTTTCACACCTATCAATTATAATAGGAGTATATGTTCCATGTTGGTAAGGTCGAGAAAAAAAATAAAGTACATTGGTAATTTATGGCTTTAAGCTATCTAGTTATCCTTGAGAACTTGCATCCTTAGTTAATGCATCAAGATAGAAAGCAAACAAAAGAATCCCTATATATTCTTCATTCAAGATAAAATAGATAAGACTAATTTTCCATGGTAAACATGTATGTGTTTGTCATGGATTCCAATTAAACAAGTAATATTAACAAGAAGTAAAATAAGATGTAATTTTTGTTATAATTAAACAAACAAACTATTTATACACGTAAACAACGAGCTATGGTTTTCAAGAAACTTTTTATATGGCATATTAGGGTTGATTTGAGGTAAGAAAATAATCCTTAATGTATTTCCAAAATTCATTTAAAAGAAAACTAGCATAACATGTGTTTTAGCTCAATGTTACGTCTATTAAAGTAACCTAAAGATCAAACGATGGTTGGTGATCCCACTATTAGGATTTAACATATATTGTCACTTATAAATACATGTATAGTAGTGGAAGAATGCCCCAAAGAGACAATGTATGAATCACATAGATTAACATGTAAATAACAACGTTACTAACCTACTGTAACGAATCGATTGAACAATGAAAGCAAATCATATATCTATCAGCGAACATGGATTCCCTTACAAAAACACAACATAAGCATTAGGGTTAGCATAAATATAAATACTTAACGTGAAGTATATGATGCAAGATGTACAAAAACACAATAAAACATTAGGGTTGGCGGTTTTGATGCGAAAGACGATGAAATTAAAGACATGATTAAATAATCCAAATGGCTAATAAAAATCGTTGAAGTTTTACATCAGTTTTTGAAAAACCTTGAGATTAAGGATTCATTTGTTGCCAAACCTTAAAATTATGAAACACAAAATATTTAATCATAACAGTATTCAAAGATTTCTATAGATGTAATGTTGAATGAGGTATAAGATGAAATTAGGTTTGTGTCACCTTTATATTAAAAAATATACGATAAAAGTAATATGTATGATACAAATTTATTACTTATCATATTTTAGTAGCTATATTTATATTTTAAATTTAGTAAAATATAATTGAAGATAATTATATCTTTTAAACCGCTTGGATAATATTAAATTTTATGTTTTAATACTTATAGTTATTTGGAATTTATATTTAAAAACAAAAACTTGTTCTAGGTTTGGTGGATTCCAAATCACTCTACTTCTTGAAAACACTATCAGTTTGGATTTAATAAGAGGATGACATGAAAGTTGAAGTACCGATATCGATATCATTCATTTTGTTTGGTTTCAAAATATAAGATATCAGTATCACATTAGGTCGGGCCCATCCAACTTGTACAAAAACTAAGGGTGTGTTTAGTACCCATGTATAGGATCAAACAATTAGAATCAAATCATTTACAATTGTTTGATTACTAAATTTAGAATCAAATAACATAATTATAGTCATAAAATCATACGAGGGGGAGTTTGTGACTTTTCTCATACCATTCTTATGGGATCCATTTTTTTTTAATTTATATTCAAATATTTTTTGGTACAAAAACACAATAAAGTTAAAAAAAAAAGTTAGTGCAAAAATGCCCCTTAATATAAAACACTAACGTTACAAATGAACATTGATTAATTGGACTAACATTAATACATAAAGACTAACAATATAAATATTTGGTTCAAGTGGAAAAAGTATCTAAAAATAAATTAATGATATCGATAATAAAAATGTAAATTATTAATTGTAATAAATTTTAGTATTATTTCCGTTCTAAAATTATTGTTCATAGACAAGAATTACATAGTTAAGAAAAATTTATTAAATATTGTATTTGTTTCGATGAAAGCACAAAAAAGACAATTTTACCGTTTGTTAATTAATTAGTGTTTTTTTTAAATATAAATTTGGACTACGGGTAACTTAAACAAACTTAACCATTGTTTTTAGAAGTGGATAATAATTTTGGGATGTACGAAAAAAAAGATATACAATAATTTTAGGAACAAAAAGTAGTAAATGATTGTTTTATGGTTTTTGCCCTTCAAAATAAGGCAATTTTACTAAAAACGAGTTCCTATCTCTACTATATATTAAAAGAAAACCCCTTTTATTTATACAAATATTACAAAATCAACTAACTATTTATAATACTTTAAGTAAAAATCAACATAGCTTCCAGATAAAAAGGATTTTACTAACCAATGTCCACTGGACAGAGATTAGTCGGCAATAAATAAACACTAATTTTCTAAATTAATATTAAAATACATTAAATACACATTAAATAAACTCGTAAATTACTATATATAAACATCATTTTTATTACAATTAATGTGTATTTACTGCATTTTAATGTTAATTTAGAAAGTTTTGTTTATTTATTACTCACTAACCTTTACCCAATGGACATTGTTAGCAAAACCCAAATAAAAAATATAAATAATAACATTACAATACACAATTAACTCCATTTAATACAACACATACAAATATTACTATAATTAAATAGCATTAATATTATAATTAAAACACCCCATTATCACAAATAAAAGAACATATTGTACAAATATCATTCCATTTTAACTTTTTTCAAATTTAATCAACACCAATTAATATATATTAATACACCCTATTACTTAAATATATAATTTTGTATTTATAATATACAACAATTTAAAGCGTATATCAACAAGAACATATATATATATATATATATTATTTATGTAAAATAATAATGTTATAATTTGAATTCATAACCAAATCAACGGGTTCAATCGAGGTTATCATCGATTAAGCTAAACAATTAGATAAAATTACTTAGACTTTAGATTATAATTTTTTAAGTTGTCGTTGTAAGAAACATATTAAAATATCATTAATCGAAACTTATGTTATCCGCAGCCGCAACTTGCGGGATACCTGCTAGTACAAATACTATATGTAAAAGATACTTTGGTCCGAATATGGATAAGTCATAAATAGTTTGTTTGTTTTGTGCTTAAAATAAATTAACGACTTTTTGGAAAAAGCCATCAGAATGGTGCTTTTTATATTAAGTCATTACTTATTCAGACTCTATAATAAGCATACGAAACAAACCGTTATATATCCGTCTACAAACAGACAATATATATATTTACAGACATTTTAATTTTACAAGATTTAATAAAAAAACTAAACAAACACACCATCCGTATTAGAAAAAGGACAACAAGTCCCATAGTAAAATCTGGTTATACATGTCAAAGTACAAATATTGTTGTATTGTATGTACGACAGAAACAAAAACAAAAGCAAGTAAAACAAGGTAGTTTAGTTCGACTTGGAAGTCTAAAGTTAACCGTGTGGTGTGGCGTGTCATCCTATATAAAGAATAGTTTTAACCCATTTCCTTCTTTTCTTTATTTTTCGCTATACTTTCTTCTTCTTCTTCTCAACCCTCCCTCTTTCTTCAGGTAAAAACCAAAATCCCCTTTTATTTATTTATTTTTCAGTTACATAATAATTAAAACCAATTGTTACGAATCCTAGCATCCCTTATTTAATTGATTTGTTCCCCTTTTTTATTCTGATATATTCTACATTAGCTGATCCTCATATACTCATATCATTTTTGATGATCTATCGTTTTGATCAACAATTAAACCTTGTTGATTTTATTCCTTATTGGTAATTCTTGTTTATTTCATATTAATAAATTTATTATTGTTTTCTTGTTAAGGAATTATCCCAGTTTTACTCAGGGTGTTATTCTTCTATATATAGTAGTAGTAATAAGGTTAGCGATCTGATAGAAGTAGTAATAAGGTTATTCTTTTATTGAGATTTAAGGTTTTGATAGATGATTTCTTTCTGTGAAAATTGTTCTGCTAAAAAGATATTGATCTGATTATGATTAAAAGAATTTGATCCGGTTAGGGTTTATATAAAGATGTAACCCTTTTTGGAGATATCGATCCAATTATGATTAAAAGAATATGATCCGATTAGGGTTTATATAAAGATGTAACATTTTTGGGAGATATCGATCCGATTATAATTTTAGAATATGATCTGATTAGGGTTTACATGGTCTGTATACAGTTGTAACCTTTTTAAAGAATTTCTCGAAATGATAAAATTTTCAGTTTGATTTTTTGCTATATACTCCCTCCGTCCCAAAATTATTGTCACCAGACAAGAATATCACAGTTTAAGAAAAACATTACAGCTTTCTCTCTCATACTTTTCGCAGAATGACAGTCTTATCCTTAACCAATTAATTTAAAACTTCTTTAATATTTGTAATAATAACCACAAGTGAGGGTAACATGGTAAACTCGAACTAAATTCCCTATCTTTTTAGAAGTAGACAATAATTTTGGGACAATCGGAAATAGAAAGGTGTACAATAATTTTGGGACGGAGGGAGTAGTAAATTGTTGTACTAAAAAAGGTATCGATCTGATTATGATATTGGAATTTGATTTGGTTAGGGTTTATATGGTATTGAGATTAAAAATCTGATATATGATTTCTTTTATTGAAGATTGCTGCGTTATTGTTTACTAGATTTAGAGATCGTTGTTGCATTTATCTAAAGTTGTTGATCTTATAGTAATGCTAGTTTGCTTTATATATATGCGATGCATCTGATCTTATTTTTTTAAATCTTTTATTCAGAGTGAAAGTAGTGTTTTTGTGCTTATTTTGGGGTGGAAGAGCATATGGCAAAAGGACAGGGGGTTGGGGTCAAAGGAAGTAGGCGGAGACGGGTTATACAAAGAGACGAGGACTCTGATGAGTCGGATGAGGAGTATAAGCTGACGGAAGATGAAGAAGGTGATGAGTCCGATGAGTATTCGTTGGATGTTGAAGAATCTGAAGAGCTATCAGATGGTTTTGTAAAGTCGAGGAGAGCTAGAACAAGGAACACGCGGAGGGGTTGTTCAGGTAGGAAGAGGAACGAGACTACAAAGCCACGGAAAAGGAGAAAGATTGTATACAAAGAAGATGATGATGATGATGAGGAGGAGGAGGATGTTGCATATGAAGACAATGAAGTAATTACATCGTGGGGTAGGAAAGTTAAACGGATAAAGAAGCCTACCGAAAAGGAGAAAGTTTCATTTACAGAAATGAATGATGAGGAGGTGGAGGTGGCAGACGAGGATGATGCAGAACTTACAACCTTTGGTAGGAAAACTAACCAGACAAAGAAGTCTGTGAAAAAGAAAAGAGCTTCGGATAAAGAATCAGATGATGATGATGAGTATAACGGTGATAGTGATGATGGTGACGAGGATGAGGATGACTATGCTGAATCGGTGTCACCGCGTATAAAGAAAAGCCGTAGACAGCAGCATGATGAATATGATGATGAGATGGAAGATGAAGATGATGAAGAATATATGTCTTTGGGTAAGAAAGCTAACCAGATAAAGAAGCCTTCTAAAAAAGATGTGGTTTCATATACAGGATTGGATGATGGTGATGATGTTGAGGAGGAAGAGTATGCAGAACACGAGCCTTCGAGTAGAAAGAGAAACCAAAGAAATAAGCCTCGGGAAAACAAGAGCATTGTATATACAGAGGATGAGTATGAAGATGGGGATGACGATGAGTACGAGGATTTGGATGTGGACGTGGATGTGGATGTGGATGATGATGATGTGGATGAGTATGTCGATGACGATGATGATGGATCTATGTATTCAGGTAGGAAGTTAAACAGGAAAAGGAAGGTTCGGGAGAAGAGGGGGATGTCATATACAGAAGGTGATGATGAAGATGGTTTTGGGTTTTTATCTACTAGAAAGAAGGCTTACCAGATAAAGGAACCTAGAAAAGAGAACACGGTTTCATATAGAGATGATGATCAGGAAGAAGAAGAGGATGATGAAAAGGATGTGGAGTTTAAGTTAAGCGAGAGTGAATTTGTTGATGATGACGATGACAGTATATCTACTAGAAAGAACGCTAACCAGATAAGGGAACTTAGAGAAGAGAACATGCTCTCATATAAAGATGATGATCAGGAAGAAGAAGAGGATGATGGAACGGATGTAGAGTTTAAGTTAAGCGAGAGTGATTTTGTTGATGATGAAGATGACAGTCCGAAGATACAGAAAAGCGAAAAGGTAAATATGTCTCATCAGCAAAAGAAAACTATTCGTGGAAGACGGAGCAAGGGCAAAAATTCAAAGAGTAGAAATTCCACAAAGTCAAAACAAAGAAATCTTAGGTCTGGTCGAAAGCTAGGTTTTTCTAAAGAGAACAAAAATAAGGTTGAAAAACAAAGCAAGAAACGTAAATCGAGAGTAAGGGCAGATTCTGATTCGGATTCTGTTAGTTCTGCATCATCGCACCATATATTAAGTCTTTCAGAGGAAGAAAGAGAACAAGTGAGAGAAGCAAATATATTTTTAGATAATTCGAAAAGCTCTTCATGTGGAAATGAAAAAGAACCAGCACGTGAACAAAGAAAATATCTATTACGAAAAGGTAAAGAGAAGATAGAAGATGTAAAAGATGAAACAGGGAAGCAAGTCTGTGGAATTTGTTTGTCGGAAGAAGGAAAGAGAACTGTCAGAGGAGTGCTAAATTGTTGTCAGCATTATTTTTGCTTTTCTTGTATTATGGAATGGTCAAAGGTGGAATCGCGTTGTCCTCTTTGCAAGCAAAGGTTCGCAACAATAACTAAGTCTGCAAAATCAGACACTGCGTTTGCTTTAAGGACCGTAGTTATACCCGTACCCGAGTGTGATCAGGTTTGTCTCCTAACTATATGTTACATTCTAATATCGCTGCAACCTTAGTATATTGACACAATTTTGATGCTTTCTGCAGGTTTATCAACCATCTGAGGAAGAGCTAAGGGGATACCTTGATCCATATGAAAACGTGATGTGTACTGAATGCCAATGTGGTGGTGACGATGCCTTGATGTTACTATGTGATATATGTGATTCATCTGCACATACTTTTTGTGTTGGTCTTGGACGAGAAGTACCAGAAGGAAATTGGTACTGTGACGGATGTAGACCGACTGTGTTTAGCTCTCTAAATTCACAACTCCCGACTCCCACATCAGACCGAAGAATAAGCAGTAATGTATCAGATCTTTCATCTCCAATTGCTGGTGGTTTTGATCTTAACGAGGCGTATGTACCTGAAACGCCATTGACACAACAAGCTTGTGTTTTCCCCGAACCTAGACTTCATGTTAATGATTTTGTGACGGGTCCTACTGGAACTGGAGCAACTACATTAAGAGATAGACGATGGATACGTCATCAGGTACATCGTCGGCTTTTGAACAATAATAGAATGAGTGGAGCATCGCCTTCTTCTTCAGGAGTAAGATTATTTGGCTCTCAACTCGAACAAAGAGTTGCTCAACCTCATGCATCTTTTAACGGAAGGGAAGATCACAACAATGATATTATCTCTTCGATACATGATGTTGACTTTTTCTCTTCAAGAGCAGATCAGTTTTCTGTAGGAGTGCAGAATTCAAATTTTGCATCTCTTGATATGTCGTTCCAAGGTGAAGATGGTGCGTTCGGCATGGCTTTTGATTCAAGAACGGGATATCCACAGCTTAATCCTTGCACTAACAGAGCAAACATCACGACTGATGCATGTCGAGAGGTGAGTTACTAGTAAAGCTGGGATGAGAAAAAATGGTTAAAATTTCATTTAATTAGTTTTGTTCACAATTCAGTTAGAACCCGGAACCGAAACCGAACCTACTTAAATATTCAGTTTTCAGTTAAGTTGTGTTTTTGGCAATCTAATCGAAAACCGAGTTCATATAAATATATTTATTTATTTATATAAAAGATATTAAAACTTTCTTAATATAAATATAACATCTTTGAAGCTTAAATCTTTTTTGGTGCTACCAATCTATATAAATAAATTAATAAATAATTAAAATTATGTCATTCGGGTTATTCGGTTATGGGGTCCGGTTTTCAGTTACTTGGTTCGGTTTAATTCAGTTTGAATTCGGTTCTGTTTTACCCAGAAAAAAATTAACCGAATAAACCGAAGAGCCCAATAACCGGACCTATGAACACCCCTAATTTAAATAGTACAGTATATATCCTTTGTCATCTGCTTTAATGTGGTCAATATGCAATTTTTTCCATATCTCCTGATAATGAATATGTTTTGGTGCACCAAGTTTCGACTGTTTTGTTACGCGTAATATAGAAGGTTTTCTTTTCTCTTTTAACTAGTTACTGATAGTCAAATACTTATATGTATGTATCGTTACAAGTTGCTAGAATTTTGTGTCTAGCTTATTGAAAATGGAAGTTGCATCTTGCTGCAGGTTATAGGACCTTCGAGAACTTCACAAGGCGGATTTCATGCACCATATTAGCTGCAGAACGGCTTGCACAGTTATCTTTCCATTGGTTAGGTTTAAGGTGTTTGATAGTTGGATTATCCATCCTCCTCGACCCCACAAATTCATTATTTCGTTAATCATTTAACACCCTTATACACAGGTCGACGATTCTTATAATTTTGTGATGTATACACATCATACACTCAAATTTGTACATTGTTTTGGGTTTTGATATCATTTAATTTGGAAAAGACCTACCTTTCTCAAAAAGCAGTTGAGAACCCTTTTGGCCAGAACTTTGTTTATTGAAACTTGGAACTTATTGGTCATTATTGATTGGTGGCCTTTTTATTTTATATTTATATAAATGGTTAGTTGGAGGTAAGTGGGAAATGTGACAATGATTGGCTGTCTCTTTCTCTGTCATGTTCTCAAAAGTTTGCTTCTTAATTTGTGCAATCAGATTTACTTTTAGTGTTTGTGAATTTGAAGATCTGAAATTTTGAAATTTAAAAAATTAAATTTTAAAGAATAAAAAATTTTGGGAAATTTAAAATATTTACGTATGTTTGATTGACGGTTTCATAATTTTTTAAAATCTGTTATTTTGTTTATTATTGTAATTTTTTAAGAAGTAACAAATTAGGGGTGTTAGAAAAACCTAACTTCGATTAAGTTTATTCTAATCGGGTTACGTGAGTGCAAAATATTTATTCGAGACTCAAATACCAAATAAAGTGGCGTATTAGGTAAAAAAAATTTGGGGACTTATTTCGGTTGACTCGATTAATCTTAATAGATAATTTTTTTTAATAAAATTTCTATTAAAATGAGTAAAAACAATGTTATTACATTTTAGTAATTTTGGGTTGACCTGAACTCAAACGGCTCAACCAGAATTGACATGAACCTGACTAACTCGAATTCGCTCGACCAGAAATGACATGAACCTGACAAACTCGAATTCATATAAGGTTGATTTTTGTATGAAAAATGTAACCAAAACAACTAGAAAAGTAGTTTATAAAATAATATTTATAAGTAAATAAAAATTCTTTACTTTTTAAAGTCATTTTGATTTACTCCATTTTAGTAATTCATGTAATTTTAAATTCTTTCATTTAACATATCAAACATAATATTTAAAAAAAAATGACCTTAAACTTACTCCATTTTTTTACTCCAACCAAACACCCTTTACTTTCTCCGTTTCAATATGTTGTAGTTTGTGAGAAAAGATCTTTACAGTCCTTTTTTTTAGTAAAGGTCTATTGGACTCATCTCAACCATCCAATCTTATAAACATCTACGCACCAGATTAAAAAACATAGCCTACCATCTCTTCCACCAAAAAAAAATGGGGATTCCAACATCCCATCCCTAATTTCCGGCGACCACCACTATAAACTCACCGATTTCCAGCCACCACCACAACAAACCACCTATTTCCGACAACCTCCACAAGGACCCACCATTTTTCGACGAGTTCCACAACAAACCCGGTTCTCCGGCGACTGCCACAACAAATCCATCATTCTCCGACGAGGTCCACAAGAATCCACCATATTCCGGCGAGTTCCACAACAAACCCAGTTCTCTTGCGACTTCCACAACAAATCCATCATGTTTCGGCGAATTTCACAACAAAACCACTTTTCCGACGACCTCGTCGTTGACTCATATATGAGTCAACATGACTCATATATGGCTCATGTATGAGTCACCGTGACTCATGTATAAGTCACCGTGACTCATGTATGAGTCACCAAGTTGACTCATACATGAGTCACGGTGACTCATACATGTTCCTTAAATATCGAATTTGGGTTTGGGTATTGAAGTGTTTGCGAAAATGATACTAAAGTGGGTTGCTTTAGTTCTTACTTTTCTTTTATCCACACATGTTCCTCAGTCATTATCTTTATTCACTCATGTGGACAAGTTCTTATTTGTTTGTGGTTCTTCCAAAGAGGTCACATATCTTGGTCAAACATACGTCCTGGATTTGTCCCCATCGTCAACGCTTTCTGTAGACAAAGAACAGGATTCAAACGTAGTCGTTTCCATCGTCAACGCTTTATGTGTTTGTTGTGGAGGTCGTCGGATAAGAGTGGGTTTGTTGTGAAGGTCGCCGGAGAAGTGGGTGTTTTGTGGATCTAGCCGGAAAAAATGGTGCAAGTCGCTGGAGAACTCGGTTTGTTGTAAACTCGTCGGAAAATGGCGGATCCTTGTTGATCTCGCCGGAAATGGGTGGTTTTGTTGTGGTTATCAGATCGGATGGCATCGATTGTGTGTGTGTGGTGGGGGCTGGTGGTGGTTGTATGTGAGAAGGAAATAGATGGAGAACCGTTAGGTGGAATAAGGGTGTTTTGTTTATTTATTTGTTTTAATCTGAACCGTAGGTAATTAATGGGTTGGAGGGTCCAGATGGATCCATTGGATCTTTGATAAAAAAGAAGACTGCATAGAACTTTTGGTTGTAGTTTGTATATGATGATATTATGGTTTTGGGTCATTAAGGCGTTTTTTTAAATTCTTTGGAACTTTTTTTTAACGGTAACTTTTACTAAAAACACTAGCAAGAAGCTAGAACAATTACAAAGTAATCAAATATAGGTGTTGAAGCCAACTATCCCAACTAAAATTACATTTACTTTTTAGAATTACACCATAAAAACGTGCGAGAGACAATATCATCAAACAACACCTCCTTACGAGGCTTTGACGAAGTAAATAGGAGCTGGTTACGAAAGATCCACATGCACCACCAAGACGTATAAAAAACACCTTCGAGAATTCCTTTAAGATTAGAACCCATCTGAATCGACTTAAACCACTCCAACCACTCTGAATAAGAAGAAACGGGACTCCAATCAATGTTCCACCAACGGCAAACAAGACGATAAATGGCTTTAGCCACATCACACGAGAAGAATAGATGTGATGTATCCTCATAGGCACCATTACAGATAGAGCAAATAGGAGAAGTAACATGAATACCTCGACTAATTAAGTTAGATCGCGTAGGAAGACGATCAAAATATAACTTCCACACAAAAACATTCACCTTAATAGGAATAGGCTTAATCCATCTCGTAGCGACATTCTCTTTTGGAAGAGAAACTTCATCCATTAGATATCTTGCGTCTTTAACACGAAACACACCATCACCATTCATGTCCCAAGCCCATCTGTCCTCCGAATTCGATAGAACCTTCGTACTAAATAGATCCTGCACATTGACGAGCTGATGAGTTTTAATGCCGCCCCTAACTTGACGTCGAAAAGAGTTCATAACATCTCCTTGAAGTTTTTCCGAAACACTACAGTCTTTTTTAGATTCCAACGCATACAGCCTAGGAAATAGTTCAGCAAGAGTAACGTCGCCTAACCATAAATCTGTCCAAAAAAGAGTTTGCACACCTGACCCAACCCGATGTTTGCAATGAGACAACAAATCAATTCTTTGCTGTTTTAAAACAGCAAGTTCCTGAATAATTATCGACCAGCTTGAACAGGGAACATGAGACCGCATCTGAGTACTAGGACCATATACGACTGTTATGAATCGACACCACAGCGAACTCTCTTACGAAATAAGCCTCCACACCCATCTGAATAAGAGAGCACGATTAAGAGCGTACAAACTAGAAACACCCAACCCACCATATTTCTTAGCCGCAAGAACTTTAGACCATTAAACCCACGTCACCTTTCTACTTCCAGCTTGGACGCCATGAAAGAAATCTCGTTGAAGAGATTCCATCTTATGCAAGACAGTCTTCAACACCTTATATAACGTGAAAGTATAAATGGGAGTGGATCCTAACACCGATTTTAAAAGAGTGAGTCGACCTCTAATATACAAGGTGTTAATATTCCATTTAGAAAACCTAGATTTTAATTTATCTACCACCTCATCCCAAGCATTAACCTTCTACATATTCCCTCCAACCATAACCCCTAAAAATTTGAAAGGATCTATCATAACCGAACATCCAATAGAATTAGCCACATCACTAACTAAATGACTAGCTACACCCATTCCAAGAAGATTGCTTTTATGAAGATTAATCTTTAACCCCGACACCAATGAGAAACAATGAAGCATTTGAATAATGCCCCGCAGATTATTATCCGCCAATCACCAATAAACACTGCATCATCCGCATAAAAATGATGAGAAATCCAAAGAGAAGAATCTGTTTTAATACGTGAAAAAATACCAGATGCGATGGCTCTAGAGACTGATAAATGAAGCGTTTCCATGACCAAAAGAAAAAGATAAGGAGCTAAAGGATCTCATTGCTTTAATGCACATTGAAATTGAAATTCCGAAGTAGGACTTCCATCAACAAGAACAGAAGTCATACCTGAGTTTAGGCTTCTTTTTTTCCACGATCGCCATTTAGAACCAAACCCGAATGAAGCAAGAACGTCATCCAAAAAGGCCCACCAAACAGAGTCATAATCTTTAACAAAGTCAACTTTGAATACCATTGATTGCCTTTTTCTTTGTCTACACCAAGAGAGAAGCTCATTAGTAATAAACGGCCCATCTAAAATTTGTCGATTAGGAAGAAACGCAGTCTGGACATCAGAAATAAGATCTGAAATAACCCGAGACAACCGAGAGGCAAGTATTTTGGTCACAACTTTATAAAGGCTCACGATTAGAATAATAGGCCGAAAGTCACTTACGAACTTAGGATCTTGATTTTTCGGAATCAGAGTAATGAAAGAAGCGTTACATCCCTTAGCAAACGAATTCTGATTGAAAAACCACTCGACTGCTACACACATATCGGGCCTGATCAAATCCTAAAACTTACTAAAAAATTCAAAAGCGAACCCATCCGACCCAGGAGATTTATTTTCACCACAACTCCACACAGCTTCACGAATTTCTTTACTAGACACTGATTTTTCGAGCTCCGAGACTTTATCATCACATAACCTAGAAGGAAAATCAAAATTCAAACGACCGCGACTTGTACCCTCTTGATGAAATCGATTAGCAAAATGATTCCCGAATTCATCCTTAACTCGATTAGGATCATTGACCCATTCTCCCTCAACCATAACCCCTTTAACCGATAAATGAACACGCTTACGATTAATTATACCATGAAAAAAAATTAAAATTCTCATCACCCTCAATAGTCCATTGCACCTTAGCCTTTTGTAATTGATCACAAACAACATTGGACTTGATATCATGAATTTGCTTCATCAAATCCAATCTAGACCGAAGAATCTCGTTAGTCGCTTCACCACGATCCAAACATTTATCTATATCACACAATTTTTCTTGAAGATCAACTAGCCTTCGTGAATGTTGATGTTTATACTCAGCAATCCACATACGAATTTCCTTTTTCAACATTCACAATTTTTTTTTGAATCGAATCATTCCATTTGAATCATCAAGGATAAAAGAATTCCAAGTCATCTTGACCATTTTCTCAAACCCATGAAAATTGAACCAGGAATGATATAGTCTAAAAGGAGTTGCACCGTAACCTGTAACCATCTCTCGAAGCAAAATAGGTATATGATCCGACAAATTCTTATCAAGACACAGAGCAGAAATATGAGGAAATAATTAATAAAACCTTTAGTGACCAAGAAACGTTCTAACTTAGTCATTTTAGATGCCGACGAATGAGCCCAAGTGAACGAGTAACCTTCAAGTTGAATCTCCACAAGTCTCACATTAGAAATAAATGAATTAAAATCATTAGCTCCACGCACATTAAAAATCGAGCCCAGCCTATCAGATTCAAACCGGACTTCATTAAAATCACCCATAATCATAACCTCGCCATTCCATCGACATAGTAAACTCGCAATATAGCTCCACAAAAGGAGCTTATAATAAATAGATTGAGGAGCATACACAGAAATAATGAGCAACTTGGAATTATTAGTCATCCAAGTACCATAAAGAGCTACAAAACTATCAGAAATAATGTGTTGGTCTTTTCTAAACAAAGCCGGATCCCAAACGCATAGAATACCTCCCGAGTTGCCAAGAGCCTCGCTATAAATATGCTCAAAATAACTATTACCCCATAAGACTTTTCCTTCATATTAGAAATACTCTCCGTTTTAGTTTCTTGAATAGACATGAAACTCACCTTATGTTTATTATTCAGCTCCTTAATCCATAGTTTTTTGGCCTTGGATATTCAAAGATAGACAATTCATTGAACACCCTCACGAGCTCCTTGCGAGGCAATAATATGCTCCATATCTTGTAGACACCCCTCCATAGAAAAATCCCTACTCTGACCTACTTTAATCATATCATCAAGAACCTCTAACACAGAACCACCATTATTAGTCTTACGACTAGCAGGTGATGAAAATACATCAGCCTGTGTCGTATCCTCCATAACACGCGAACTAAATCCATCAGAATGACTTGATGACGCAACATGCCCCTTATATTCCAGCTCAATACCTTCATCTTTATCGGTAGTATAACCACGGGGATGTAAAATGCTAGTGCCTTCATCAGATGTATTCACCTATGCCTTATGGTTTTCAAGTAAGTCATAAACACTAAACGAATCACTAGAGTCTTCCTTATCATTTCCGGATTTGTCCTGCTCATTCTTTACATTATCCACCGATTTTTCATGCTCATTCTCCACCTTGTCCATCAATTTTTCATGAGTAATATCCACATTCTCCTCTTGTTCTCCATAAACAGTTTTAGAGACACGTTCTTCATCACTTTCAAAATCCGACTTCTTATCCTGGCCATTCGACTGCATGCTATCCATACCCTCCTGATCATCCTTTACAGACTCATCATCTGAGACATAACCCCCCTCTGTAATATCTGTAAACACAGGACACCATATGAATAGCTCTTTGGCTCGTATAACATAGACTTTCCCACGAACAATAATCTTAAACACCTCTAGAATATTACTCGCCTGACACGTCTTAATACATAACCGTTTACGTGTCAGCAAATTATCTTTACTTTCTTCAAGTTCCAATACCTCGCCCCATTGAGAACCAATCTTACGAAACGTCTTACGCGACCATACATGTGACGGTACCCCTTCAATATCAACCCAAACAGCCCTTTCATTCGAGACAAAATCATGTTGAGCATTACACAGACGACTAAACCATGGCGCAACACCCGTATGTTTAAAAAACTTCTCTTTAGTCTTAGTCGAACCAAAATCAATCATTACCCACAACCCACCAAGATAATTCAAATTCACAGAATGAAAACCTCGCTTGCCAAGAGAACCCGTAGATTAACGATAGAAGAAAATTGTTTAACTTCTCCCGTTGCAAAATTATCAAGATCTCGATTGACCTCACATTTGTCATCTAAAACCAAGGCTGGCAACGAAGGTACAACCAGAGCAGTAGCAGAAACTTTTAAAACTAACACATAAGAGGACGAATGAGGATTACCAGTTATGGCTGAGACAAATGAACGCGATTGATTCGGTGGCGCGCGTTCAAATCTGACAACATTTGCATGTAAATGCATGCGCCCAATCCATAACGTACATAATTTACCCACAAGACGATCGACATTATCGACTTTGATGAACCTAACAAATGCAAACCTTTTCCCATCCTTCGATTTGCGATTAGGAATATAAACATCAACGACCGTTCCATAACCCTTACAAAGCTCCCATAAATCCTTAGAAGTAGTGCTATCCGGAAAATTAGTAACAAAAATGGACTTAGAAATCATCCGCGTATGATCCGCATTAGAATAAACCCTAGACGACATTGTACAACGCCCAAATAAAAAATGAAATTGAATGCAAAACCCTAACAAAGAAACCCTAACTAAAAAGACAGCCCTAAAAAATCAGAATCCAAATCAAATCACACCTTTCCATCTCGCCGATCCTTGATAAGCATAAATCAGAAGATATATTCACAGATCCACAATTACAAAACATGAAGAATTGATGAATATCTAGCCAGGATAAGCCAATCAAAGATCAAACCCATCCTCCTAAACTACGCCGAATCAATTTAGCATAAATCATAACAGTTGATCCATGATCAATCCTCAATGATCAATTATTATAAAGTGAATGGAGATACACAAGGCTGATAGGAGATCCAAAAAAATAGGTAGACTCCTACAAATCCGAACCCTAATCACAGATCTCTATGGTTCCAAGATTACCAACGAGTAAGGAAGCTCGTTCTTGGGATTCAGTCACAAGGAGAAACCCACAGACGACAGGTCCCTTAAACGTACGAATCACAGGAAGGTAGTGGATCAATAATCAGAAATTAAGATCATGGAGAGGAGAATCGTCATAGCGCCGTTAGGATTTTTTTACCCTTTTATACCAAGCTTGAGAAGCTCAATAAACAACGACCCTAAAAATCTTTGGAACTTAGTTTCAGATATGAATGTGCAAAATAATCCTCATAGATTGTGCAAATTAAATGTGAGCTTGGGTTCTTGTGATTTTTGTTGTAATAACCCAAACTTTAAAATCAACATTCAGACCGAGTTCTAATACTATTTCTAATATTCAGACCAATATTTATTTATCGACTTTTATTTGTCATGATCATTTTTGCGAATAATATTGAGTTCTCGGCTAACCAGCAAGGTTAAGGATTTAACATATTGAATACGTGTTAATTATTATTTATTGGCAAAGTCTACATCCGTCATCGACCGTAAATATCCTCGTTATGACATAAAAATATTTTCTATTGTCGTCATTCTAATTTCACGTTTTATGAGCATTCTTCGTAACTTACGTTAAACCTTTAAACGTCGTTCGTTTATATAACACGTTAACATTTATTAAATTATAATCCCTCGTTTGATTATCACAATTACAAATGTTCTCCGAATGTCGACGTTTTTTATTTTATATTGAACGTTTATTTTTCGTGGTCTACGTGTAACTTTCAAATCGCGTAAGTTTTAAAATATCGGGTTTTGATAATACCCGCTTTAATATAGCATGGGACAAAAAATTTCATATATTCAACCCACTTGCTTAACTTCACACCACGTGCATATTAACATTTGTGAGTATGTATTTTTATGAGACACCTGGAGGAACTAGTTGCATGCTCATTTCATATGAAAATCAGATTCTTGTACACTCTTTATGTATCTACACCAAAAACTAAAACGTTTGTGTTCTCTCCTTATGGTTAACGTCAACATCAGCTCACAATATCACAATTCATTTTGAAATTTATCTAGTCCTTATATTATCATTGGAAGGTATTTTAGCTAGTATGGTTTGTACTATTATATCTTCATTAAACAAGTTCATCCTCAAACGTTTTTAGAGGTCATTTAGGGGATGAAGTAAATGGAATTTATATGGGTATAAGAAGGTTTTAATAAATATTGGTAGCTTGATGATAAGTTTGATCAAGAGCTTAAATTGGATGTATTGTTGATGTGGTGATTCTTCATCTTTTTGTAAGATTAATTCTTATTGTGATTTTTAATTTGTATATAATTTTATAGGTATGTAATATTCATTTTACTAATGAGATCATTGATGTAAATCATGTAATGGTTTATTTGAGAGGTCTTGGACATTCTATATGGTATAGATGGTTGAAAATTATGATAAACAAGCTTAAATGAAAAGTTTTGATTGTTAAAATTTAGGCCAGTGAATAAATGGGCTGTTTTTACGTGCTCAACAGGTCATGAGACTTAAATACTAATATAGGGAGATAGCCCTCTGTTTTGTGGCAATTTGGCTGGGTCGCTCGTCTCGTGAGGATACCCGATGAATTCGATATGGCCGAAACGATAAAAAGTGCCGAATCTGAACATGCTGTATAAACGGACTGAAAACTCCAAATATTTGTATAATGGCCTCTAAATATGTAAAACTAAAAGTTGTAGCTAAATATATGTAGAACACACACGAATCGGATAGTTTTCTGCGGTTAAACGGTTTAGAAATAACGTCCAAAACGGTGGAATTGAAGTTGGCTGTGAATCACAGCCCATACTTCTAATTATAAAATGATCTAAGCTATGTTAAGCATAACTTAAGATCATATATGAGTGAGATCAGTAAAGTACATGAATTGAGATAAATTTTGATATAAATAACTCACCTAGAAGACTTACGGTTTAGGAAAAACGATCAAATTTACGAGGTATGTCGAGAATTTGTAAAAATTGAACCATATTGATATAACGTAAAACTTGACCATTTTTATATAACATGAGGTGGTAGAACCCACTTGTAGAGAAATATAGACTCATCTATATACTGAGATTTATGAATCCGAGACCCGACCAACGTGAAATATTAAGTGAACATCGTTTGGAGGCGTTTTAGAACCGAAATACCATATAAAGTGGATTTGCGCCACAAAAGCCCAACTTACACTTGTAATGGCTATTGGGCCATTATTGGGCCTGAGATTTATAACCAAATGGGAGTCAAATGTTGATTTTAAAATGGACCTAAGTCATATGAATGTGTAATAGGCCACTAGTGGGCTTAAGATGGGCTAAAAGTGTCATATTGGATATTAGACTAAAATGGTTAAGTTTTCATCTAGAAGTTTTATAAAGAATCATAAAACTTATGCAATGTCCAAGAACTTATTAAGATATACTTATTAAATATATGTACGATTTATTTCTCGTCTCAAGCCTAAGTCGCGCCTCGTTATCTTTAGGTCTCGTGTGATCATGTATCGACCATTGATATTTATTATCGATTGGCGTTCGTTCTTTATTGACGATTGTGACGATTATATCAGGTGAGTTTATAGCCTCGCTTTTATATTATCTTGTAAATGATTTTTAACCCGCGAGGGGGAATACATGTTGTTTTATAAAATGAACACAATTTGTTTTCGGTATGCTGGACCCGAATATCATGATAAATGCCTAAGTACCATTGTCTTATGAAGTCCCTGAATTTCATGAACTGTTAATTACCTTGCGCGGTAAACGCTAATACATTTGATAGATCTATTTGGTTTGACAACCTTATCCTAGGGTATGTATCCTTGTGATCACCTGAAAGGGATATAATGTATAAGAGGTCGTTGGTATATGACAATATTACCTATTGTAGGGGTGCCGTAAGTGACTCGGTTTGACGTGCTGGTTAACATTCAGTTGCATGAGCTTAAGGCATTTATCGATATATATATATATATATATATATATATATATATATATATATATATATATATATATATATATATATATATATATATATATATATATATATATATATATATATATATATATATATATATATATATATATATGACTTGTCTGTGTGACAAGATTGAGATGATTAAAATTCTTGTGTTTAAATGATGATTTGCAAAACCTATAGGCTTGCTCAACCGTTGTGTTGACGATTTTAAGCATGTATTTTAGGTAATCAAGATGGATAGCAGCGGAGCATGCGAGGAGGAACTTGGTGCTTACTTGTCTAAAGTTTATATTATTTTCTATCCTTTGAAATGAATAAATGACTTTTAAGTTTTTGATGAATGTTGTGTTGGTAACGATTTTTGGGACTAAACGCTACTCTGATTTTATATATAATGGGATGGGAAACATTTTTAGACAATGTTGTATATTATTTTAACGTCTCTTTAGAGGTCGTTTTTCTATGATTGTGTGTGATGTGCTATGAGTAACGCCCCAATGTGGTATTCTGCTGCGTGGTAATCTGGGGGTGTTACAAAATGGTAATCAGAGCCCCAAGTTATAGAGAACTATGTCGATTTTGAAAAAACTAAACTATAACTTTGGTGTGTCCTAAAATTTTTTAAGCACGCAACTACTCCGCATGGCTCCGGTAAGGCTATTCTTGCATTACTTTATGATTGATTGTGATTATGTGATCCAATGTGTATGTAGGAATGGTAGTATGTATATTTATGAATATACTATGATATTTAAAGTCATTGTGCGTGAAGCAATGTTCCTTGAATGATTGTCGTATATTTTATGATACGGTTTTGTATAGGATTTGGCCTCACCGCCAATCACCGATCTTGATAATTATGTATTATCTGAATACGAGTGTGAAACTCTTTTGATACTTTGAGTATGTATATATTGTTTCGTAATCTATCGCATATCGACTTGTTTAAACTTGATTGTTATCATCATATCGTGATGTGCCATTTTAGGACATCTCCTTTCGAAACGTAATTGATTGATGTGAAATTCGTTTTCTGATTACTTCTTATGATTTTGAAGAAACATTTATCCGAGGTGACATCTTCTATGTAATGCGACGTGTGATTCGTTTTTATATGACAACGTTTTATTGGCGAAAAGGAGGATGTCAATGTTAGACTTAAGATATATATATATATATATATATATATATATATATATATATATATATATATATATATATATATATATATATATATATATATATATATATATATATATATTGTTGGAAATACGTTTTTCCTAATAAAGTCTTGGTCACATCTTAGTTAGCATAGATCACGAGTTATAGACTATTTAGAACTTTGTTTCTTGGAGCGACCTCCCTTAGGGGGAGATTGTTAGAAATACGTTTTACGTATTTATGAAGGATCGGTCGCTCCAACGATAATTATGTAATGGGCTCGTGATCCATTTACTTTATGTATAGTCCATATAGCCCACATGTAGGGTGGGCTATATATATCCCCTCCTAGCATGTTAGGAGGGGTTGTTGATTGTCATTTGATACACTTAATCATAATTCCACTTTCACTTTCTCTCTCTAACTTCTCTCCCTTCTCTCCTTTCTCTCTCTAATCCCTCATCTCATTCCTTCATCTTTTTCTTTATTTATCAATCAATCAACCATCTTAATCCATCAAATCTATCATATAGAATAGGCCAATGATTACGTAGACCTTCAATTGGTATATTCTATATGATGGATTTGATGGATTAATATGGTTGATTGATTGATAAATAAAGAAGAAGATGAAGGAAGGAGATGAGGGATTAGAGAGAGAAAGGAGAGAAGGGAGAGAAGTTAGAGAGAGAAAGTGAAAATGGAATAATGATTAAGTGTATCAAATGACAATCAACAACCCCTCCTAACATGCTAGGAGGGGATATATATAGCCCACCCTACATGTGGGCTATATGGACTATACATAAAGTAAATGGATCACGAGCCCATTACATAATTATCGTTGGAGCGACCGATCCTTCATAAATACGTAAAACGTATTTCTAACAATCTCCCCCTAAGGGAGGTCGCTCCAAGAAACAAAGTTCTAAATAGTCTATAACTCGTGATCTATGCTAACTAAGATGTGACCGAGACTTTATTGGGAAAAACGTATTTCCAACAATCTCCCCCTAAGGGAGGTCACATCTTTTTACAAAATCTTAAACCTAGCATCTATGCTTGAGTCTTCGATCTTGTTCTTGTGAATATGCTTGATGTGATCTTTGACTTTAGTCTTGAGCATGTTTCCTTGCCTTGACCTTGTGCATTCTTCACTTGTGATATTTGCCTCTTTGTGACTTCATGTTCCACATACTTATACTTTTAAATTCTTGAAAGCTTCAGAGTTTGATACAGCGGAAGACTTGACCTTCAGGCTTTCTTGAATTTGTTGAAGTACTAATTGTATGTAGTATAAGCATGTGGTGACGACTTCTTCTGGATTGTACACCGCAATGCCACCTTCTTGTTATGCTGCATAAGACAGTTAGCAACATAATATACACGGATGAAATGGCCTTGAACATTTCATTCTAATTCGGTAGCATTTTACCTCCGGTCGGTGAAGACCGTTGGACGATATTAAATATCGTACTTGTGGCAGGTAGTTTCAATAAACAATCCTTGACAAGATTTCGCGGGTAAACCCGTTCTCTTTACTCGACCGTCCAAAGCTGACTGCGAACGTAAAGAGTGAATCATTTGGATAATATTATCCGCATGATTTGAAGCCGTCAATTCATGTTCCTGGAACAAGTGAAGTTCAATTAAGAACCGCACCATCGTTGCTTTCCAGTTGTCACTAGCTTGATTCATATAGAATCTTGCAAGTTACCTACCAAGTGCTGTTTGATGTTAACACTAGAAGGATTTCCATTCGTCACTGTAAATACTTAATAGTATTACTCTGAATGTTCTGGCAAGATCATTAAGATATTGCGTAGAGGCCTGGAACGTGTTTAAATTCATTTAAGAATTAAACCACTGTTGCTTTCCAGTTATCACAAGTTTGATTCATAAAGAATCGCACAAGTCACCTACCATGAGCTTTTTGATATTCGCTCAAGAAGGATTTCCATCTTCATTGTAAATACTTTCGTATTACTCGGATGTTCAGGCAAGATCATGAAGATTTTGGGTAGGACTCTTAAGATCTTTCTTACTTTTCACAGTGTGTGAAGAAGCAAGGAAATATGAAAGCGTGTCCTATTGAGATATTTGATGATCTCAAATGGCTCTAGACTCGATCGTGCATTTTGGATTTTTAGTGATCGGAGGCTGGAGAGGAGTGCCACCTTTTCAATACCAGTCTATTCGGAGTGAATAAACCAATAGATAACGTGTTGATCTCCGTGTGATTAAAACAAATACCTTTTGAGAGATATTTGAGTTAGCTGGGAAGGGTTGTGCATTGCATCACTGGGTCCATGATTTCTTTCTTCAATATCGAGAATCATTAACCAAAATGATCTCAATAGCATATGTATTGACCCGGTTTCTGCCTAAAGTTGTAAGGAGGGCTTCTTTCTTTACACCCTTTATCTTTACATTTCTTTTTCATTCTTCAACCCCTTCAATGCTTACCAATACGTCATCACTAGCACCTTGTTGTGATTGTTCTAGTGCTAACTTAAGTACTTGGTCGGCATTCAGCTACGTTCACAATCTTTCTCCATCTTTCCTAAGGACTACTATTTCTAGCTATGGAATGTCCTTGGGAAGATTCCTCCGGTTCTAGAGAAATCATTAGACTTTAACTTATCCTACCATCCTTATGTCACCACAATCTTCACCGTCGTGAATAGAGATGTTTTGGGTAAGTGTATGTCACCATGAAATCCATTTTGAAGTGCAAATCCATTTTGCTCCCCCTTAACATATGCTACGATATCCGAAAACATTTTGCACATGTCGGGATGAGCTATCACGTTAAGTCAAGCCATTTATGATTGATCATATCCCATATTAAATCACATTTTCTCCCCCATATTAAAAATATTAACCCAATCGATGTTTTTAATATCAATTGATTTAATAACATTTTAAGAAAATTTGGGAAGAAAAATGCAAGTCCAATTATCTTCATGAATTACACAAGCTCCCCCTCAAATTAATGAGGGTGTGCTGAAACGTAAATTAAATACCTTTTAAACACAAGTGTAAGGTATTTATTACGTGCAAAGATCATATAAAATAATGAATTCACAAGATTAACAATTTACGAAGTAGGACCTGAATGATGGAGAACATCATATGAGAGATTCACATGGTTCTTGTTCACGAATGTTGGTCACCTCGTCACGTCCCCGAGAAAATTAATTCCCGTTGTTGAGTCAAAGCTTTCCGGTGAAATGCTTGACTTGATTATGAAAAGCGGGTTGCTATCTGAAATAATAGCAAACCATTTTGAGCATGTTTTAAAAGTTTGAACTTCTGCTCGAACTTTATTTACAACCCCGTGTCATTATTGAATGACATTTCTAGGTTCGTAAATATTATCGATTCCAGAAGACATGATCTTGTTATCAAAACATTTTTGAACACACAATTTTGAAAGATTTAGAAAAAACCTTTTGAGAAATTCTTGAAAAATTGTGTTCAAAGTTTTGAAAACCAATTACTTGAGCTTAAGATTTGGAATATCTTAGGAAAGCTCAAGTCCAAGAAGTTGTAAACTTCTCGTTGTTAGGATAAGTTTATCATCGGCGATAAACTTTCCTTTCTTTGATGCACGGGTTACCATCTGATATTTAATGATAAACCATATACACGAGCTTAAAACCTTTGAATGGTTTTAGGATAAGCTCGTGTCCAAGAAAAATTAATTTCTTGTTAAGAGGGTAAGTTATCGTTGCGTAGATAAACTTCCCTGTCTCTGAAGTCCGGGTCGTCGTCTGTCATTTAACGAGGAGCCATTGTGCATGAGCTTAAAAACTTGGAATTTTTTTTGATATAAGCTCATGCCCGAGAAAAATGAATTTCTCGTTTTTAGGATAAGTCATCATCGGGATGAACTTTCCTGTCTTTTGAGATCGAGTTACAGTCTGTTATGTGACTGTAAGTCCTAGTGCAAGCTTTAACCATGAATCCCCTGAGATACTAGTTTCTCTGATATATGCTTCTTCAGCAACCAAACTCTGAGAGTGTCCTTAGTTGAACGGTATACAACGATTGGACCGCTTCGTTCTTTTGGAACATCAACTTTGGTACCTGCATTCTCATTAGGAGTTTGTATACTTTTGCATGGATTAGCGATATCTATTTTAGAAGCACGTAGGGGTTCACGGTTTTCTGTTCTTGTGTCAGAGGTGGCCTGAAGGGATGATTCACTTGTCTTAGTTGGCAAACGTTTCCTTTTATAGAAAATCTTAAGATCAGGCTTAAGTGATGTATCATCCTTTGCAATTTCCTCCCTAGTAGTCTTAGTAGAATCGGAGACTATCCTAGTTAAAGGGCACTCGTTTCCTACAAGAGTGAAAGTTCTACCAGTGGGGCGCCACATTTTACCAATGGGTTTGATTTTAGCGATCCACTGGGATTTAAGTCTAGCACGGGAGTTCACCTCATTAAGCAATTTTTTGATACAGGAATCATGATTTGCCGTAAAGACACATTTTCTACATGTTTTACAGGTAGCAAATTTAATATCCGAGTAATTCCTAGATGTTTGATCTATGCTCCTAGGAGATGACATGCTACGGTTAGCAGTGTTGGGTAATCTAGAAGGCATGTGACTAGGATTGACATTGCAATCTCTTACATGTGTCTTTTGCATAACTTCCCTTAGACCAGATTTATGGCCAACGTCATTTGAACTAGTTCTAGACGTGGTCTTGCTATTTTTAGGGAAACTAGGGGCAATCATCTGATTAGATCTTGCTAACGTTGTTTTGATCACATTGGGCCTAGTTGCTGGAGTGACTGGTCTAGAAAACTGAACCAAATCAACTTGGGAGGCAAACCGCGGTCTCGAGGATTGTGGTCGCTCGGATCTAAATGCAGTAGGTTGTCTGACAATCGGTTGTCTGGCGAACTGATTTGTAGGCGGTTTCCCCAAGATTGATGGTTTTTCAAGCTTAGTGTCCACACTAGGTCCTCTAGTTTTCCTTAACTCGTTTTTCAACGCAGCTATAGCAAAAACCTTTTCCTGTACTTGGGCCTTTAAAGTCTCATTCTCTTTGAGCAAGTTATCTTTGGATGCCAACTTAGATTCAAGCAGTTGAATTTGTTTCAAAAGATTATCCTTTTCAGCTTTAGAATCTAGAACAGTTTGATCCAATTTTCTTTCAAGAACAACGTTTGACTTTTCAAGTTTTTCAAAGTATGTTTCAAATTTGTCCGTTTTCTTAGAAAATTCAAGTTTGGCATCCTCAAGATCTTTTGATTGTTGAGCTACAATCATTTCGAGCTCTCTAATCTTGGAATCAGAAGCAATCAATGAAGCAGTTATAGGACAATTATCATGATGTTTAGCATTTTGAATACTTTCTCCCCCATTATGACTCACATCGGATGAATCAAGAGTGGTATTTCTATCACTCTTTTCCATCCCATGTTTGTCATAATTAGGTTCCGAATGCTCAATATGTGGTATGTCATCAGCATATACATCATAATTAACATCACATTGTACCATGTTTGCAGGCTCTTCGTCATAAACGGGTAAGGTGTCATCAAGAGAGATCTCGTGAACAATCCCTGACGTACCACTGGTATCATGTTGTTCTCCTGATTCCGTGCTCTTGCCATTGATAGGCTCCAAGTTTTCAACCGTATGACCATTCTCCTCTTGCACCTGCGGCATTGATTCTTGCACTCCATTATCATACGTTTGCTGAAGTTGTGATTGTTGATAAATCGAAGACGAGACCGATGTCATGAGTTTCAATATTGTGTCACGGAAAACTCGAAGCTCGGTATGTGTATCTCGAAGAAATGATTGGCAAATCACAGAACTTTCAGGCTTAATGATATTGAATTGGAGGAAAGGCGTGAGTTGTGTCACAAGATCCTTATAGGCAAGTGCCGATGCAGAGTGATTAAAGTTTCCATGGTTGAGTTGCTCGGCGAGTTGGGTCAAAGTGGTAAAAATTGAGTCGATGAATATATGACGATCTTGTCCAAAGATTGTCATAAATTCGCTCCCTCCTTGAAGCCGTGAAAGAGTAACAAGATGATATTGAAGCAATTGAAATGAATTTATACCACTTTCTCTAGCGTTGTCTTGCATTTGATGCAAGTCTCCCTCTTTAAGTGTCGAATTGAACGAATCCATTGAGAATCGAAGAAAGATAAAGAAAAAAATGATGTGGATGTTGTTGTTGTCGGGTTTTAACAATACGACTCGGCTCAACAATTGTTGTCGGCTCAAACGATTATGAATTAAACCCGATCAAGAAAACCGTAATTGCTAAAAAATATATCCCGTCACGCTGACTCGTCAGTTTGTCTTCAAATCCGGCCACAAAAAACGTTTATCCCGACAGATATTTTTCCACGTTAACTTTTTAAAAATACCCGCCTCGACACGATTTGCCAAAAATTAATAAACAAAAATTAACTTTAAGATATAAAAATATAAAAAGGGAACTTAATACAATAACTTAACCAAAAAAATAAAAAATGATATTTTAAAATGGAAAAGAAAAGAAGAAAGATAAAAATAACTTTATAAAACGTTTTATCAACCAAAAAATAACTTCCCAAAAAAAAACTGATATAATTTTAAAAAAATAACTTAACCAAAAAATTAGAAAATAAAAGGAAATAAAGAAATATCTGATAAACTCAACTTGTCACATAACACAACCGTGGCCTTTTTGCCACCACACACGTGGCCTGCGAAATATTTGCCTAGTTTACTCCGTCAACAAAAAATATATAACCCAATTAAACTCTCTCTCTCCTCACTTGTAAACTCACACACACAAATCCTTGTTTCCTCCGCCTTCTGAGTATCTCTCTACCCTAACTAAATCTCTCTCTCTCTCACAGATTAAAACTCCTCCGTCTATACCACTCCTCTCTCCCACCAAAGATACTCTCAAACCACAACCCTCGAAATCATTATCAAATACCACTTTAAATACTTTGATCAAATACCACTTCAACCCTCGAAATCATGTTTTTGATGGACCATGAAATCACGTTTCTCAAGAAGAATGATGTCTTCAAGATCACTGAGATGGTCTCAGGTAGGTGTAATTATGTTTTAATTATAGTCTCTCTCTTCTGTAGCGTCATTCTTGTGTGTTTGGTGTGAGTTTGGGAGGATGTGTTTGATTAACGAAAAGAGTCTGTGGATGGGTGTGTTTATGTTTGTGTGAGGCGGTTAGGGAGTCGAGGGTGTGTATGTCCAGAAAAAGAGTTGGAGTCGAGAAGTTGTTTTAAAATAGAGAGTCTGATGGGTCGAGAGTTGTTTTGGTATTGAGTGGAGTCAGTTTCGAGTCTTTGTGGTCTTTTGTGTCGAGAGAGTGAGTGATGATGTTAAAGTTGTGAGATGAATCTTGAGTCTTGAGTCGAGTTGTTCGAGTCTTGTTTGTTTGGAGTCGTGAGGGTGTGAGGGTCTTGTGACGAGGGAGGGTGTTGGGGATTGAGTTGCGAGGGTGTTGAGGGAGTCGGGGTGTGATATCTGTCGAGTTAAGGGTTGTGGGTCTGTTTGGATTTGAGAGTTCTTCGAGTGTGTCTGTGGTTCGATTCAATTGTGTCTGTGGTAGGAGTCGAGTGAGATGGTGAGGGGAGGGTGTGAGAGGGTGTGGTGCGGTTAGGGTGAAAGGTTAAGGGTGGGTAATGCCAGAGGTTGGGTTTTGGTTGTTAGAGTCTTTGAGTTGTGGGTTTGGGTTTGAGTCAGTAAAGATTTTGTGAAGAGGTGTTAGTTAAGATGTCGAGGGAATGAGTCTATTTAAAAGACGATGACTTGCCCGTTGAATTTGAATTGACATGCTTCGTTCGGAAGTGTCATTCGTTCGGAAGTTTCCATTCATTCGGAACTTTCGTTCATACGGAACTTTTCCTTCACCCGGAACTTTTTTCTTCACCCGGAACTTTTTGTCTTCACCCGGAACTTTTTCTTCACCCGGAAGTTTCGTTCACCCGGAACTTTTTTTTTGTTCGTCCGGAACTTTTTTCGTCCGGATGTTTTGTTCACCCGGAACTTTTGGGTTTGATTCGGAACTTAGAGTTTGATTCGGAACTTAGAGTTTGATTCGGAACTTAGAGTTTGATTCGGAACTTAGAGTTTGATTCGGAACTTAGAGTTTGACCCGGAACATTTGAGATTGATACGGAACTTTTGTATCAGATTTGTTGGGACAAAGTTTGGACAGTTAGGATTGGACAGATTTGACAATTCGACCAACAATTAAGAAAGTCCAAAAAAAAATATAAAACTGATAGACGAAAAAGGAGATATCTTTCAAACAAAAATGTGATTAAAAACAGATTAAAATAATAACTAAAAACTGATTAAAAACTGATATAACAATATAACTGATTAAAAAATTTATATAAAAAACTGATTAAAAAAAAATTAAAAAATAAAAAGGATGAAATTGATAAAAAATTTAGAAAACTAATAATAGAAAAATTAAAGTGGCAAAATTGATTAAAAAAAATAAAAAAGGACAAAATTAAAAGTTCAATTTAAGGATTTCAAACAAAAAGGCATCAAAATAAAAAGGATTTAATCAAAAAAAAAAATTCAAAATTAAAAAGAGAAAAAAACACAACTTTTTATAAAAACACAAACTTTTTAAGATTTGATAAAGAAATTTTTGATTTTTATATAAAAGTTTGTGATTTTTTATCTAAAAAGTAAGTAAATTTGAAGATTTGATATGATTTAACACATAAAAACACAAACTTTTTATAAAAAATACCAAATTTTTAATATTTAAGCATGATTAAATCAAAACCCACCAAAATCAATAAAAATAAAACAAGAATAAACCAAACTAACCATGGCTCTTGATACCAATTGAAGGTCTACGTAATCATTGGCCTATTCTATATGAT
Organism: Glebionis coronaria; assembly: GCA_025667525.1. Lineage (NCBI taxonomy): Eukaryota > Viridiplantae > Streptophyta > Magnoliopsida > Asterales > Asteraceae > Glebionis > Glebionis coronaria. The sequence goes on along the minus strand of CM046876.1, from coordinate 175,135,199 downwards.
GGATTTGATGGATTAATATGGTTGATTGATTGATAAATAAAGAAGAAGATGAAGGAAGGAGATGAGGGATTAGAGAGAGAAAGGAGAGAAGTGAGAGAAGTTAGAGAGAGAAAGTGAAAATAGAATAATGATTAAGTGTATCAAATGACAATCAACAACCCCTCCTAACATGCTAGGAGGGGATATATATAGCCCACCCTACATGTGGGCTATATGGACTATACATAAAGTAAATGGATCACGAGCCCATTACATAATTATCGTTGGAGCGACCGATCCTTCATAAATACGTAAAACGTATTTCTAACATATATATATATATATATATATATATATATATATATATATATATATATATATATATATATATATATATATATATATATATATATATATATATATATATATATATATATATATATATATATATATATATATATATATATATATATATATATATATATATATATATATATATATATATATATATATATATATCCTAATCAAATATATATAGTTTGGATACAACAAAGATATGCTCGTAGTAGTCATTCGGTTGAGTGACTTAATACCTTGTATCTAAATAGAATGTGACATTTAGATATAGAGATTTTAACTCGCCCAACTATGAGTTGTTTAAGTTTGTCTTATTTAATAGGATTAGGACATTTGAATAAGAAAATTTTAAACCACTGGACCTTAGATTGTCGTGTTATCCTTATTCAAATGGAATGGGACGTTTGAATACGAAAATCATGATGTAAGTTTATTAACACCTTGTATATACTATGGTAATTTGGATATGATATCGTGTTGAGAGGTAGTAATACTTGAGTAGGATGACTTATAATCGTCTTATTGAAATGGATCGGGACGCCTTTTTATTTGAACAAAAAGTTATACGTTTCCGAACCGTAAATTTATAAACTTTTGTATACATGGAGGGGAACGCCTTTTGATGTAGACAAGGAGTTATAAATAAGTGGGCCCAAGTATGTCTGGCTCGATTTGTGGTTGTTTGGTGTGCGTACGTCTTTCTTCAAATCTTGTTTCGTTGGTATGAATCATTCAGTGTCATCGTCATTATGATGATCGTCGATTATCATCTATGTACGAGTAACCCGTGGAACTTCTTTCGAGTTATGATTTGTCTTTATGATCCGTTTCTAATATGTCCCGACTATCGCAAGCTTTATATGCTAATTGTGAAGAGCCATTGCCCGTTCCGAGAATAGACGACTTGTCTAATCAACACCAGGATTTAAGTGTGTATATGTGGTTTGATCTACGGTTAGGTCATCAACGACAATTCATCGTGAATGTAAAGATTTTGAAATTTTTGTGGTTACTATCGAAGGGTCATCGAATAATTCTTCTTGATGACAACACCCTGCAATATAATTTGGTATGAATCCGTTTGTGAGCACCCTGTAATATCTTTTGGCTATGAATCCGTTTGCGAGCATCCTGTAACATCATTTGGGTATGGATCCGTGTATGAGCACCCTCCAATGACAAAAATATTTTTGAATATGCATCCATGGCTATCAGGCCCGCGAACATCCTTTAACTTGAAAACTTATCTTTGACTGGATTTATCAGAAAATCATGTCAAATATTCTTATTTATCATGGCTTGGCTACTTAGCAAGCATGAGTTAACTTGATTGAACTTATTGATTTGGCATGGTTTGGCTATTTTACAATCATGTCATAATGTGATTATATGTGCTTAGTGATGGCTTTTGTGTTTGATTTGGATCCTAATTCTTTCAATAGAGTAATGTATACTCCGAACGATTTCCGTGTCGATGAATTTGCTTTTGACGAAATAGGTTTTCATATTCGAGATTATGCAATTGGGTGATTTTGTACGACTAGCAATAATTATCTTGTTTAATATTTTGTAAAGTTTCCAGTGGAAATATGTGCGATCCATACGATTTTATTTTATAACGTAATTGTTTTTATGAGACCCGTGCACGATATATGTTTCGATTCGACCGATGTGATCACCATTAGCCTTGAATTCATTGTCGCATTGAAAATATTTCAAATGCGCCCGATTCTTTCGACTCGTCATTTGTCATATGGAATTTTTCAAACTTATATCAACCGCCACAAGTTTGATAAACTAGTAGTAATATACCTTAAAGCGCTTACAAAATTAACTACATGTTAATTATTGCTTCCAATGTCTTTCCGTTCGAATTATATATTATTCTTTGCTTATAAGGATTGCAGCTATATTCAAACTATTCATTTGTGCTCGTTATGTATACTCGTTGCTTTAACTTTTGTTCATTCAACCTTCGTAAGAAACCCATCAATGACTTATCTATTCCACACCTCTTTGCCATTAAACTGAAGACTATTGAGACAAATTAAGCGTCGGGACGTCGCTTCCTAAAGGGTTAGATGATGAATAACCCGAACTTTAAAATCAAAATTTAGACCGAGTTCTAATACTGTTTCTAATATTCGGACCAATATTTATTTATCGAATTTTATTTGTCATGATCATTTTTGCGAATAATATTGAGTTCTTGACTAACCGGAAAGGTTAAGGATTTAACATATTGAATATGTGTCAATTATTATTTATTGGCAAAGTATACGTCCGTCATCGACCGTAAATATCCTCGTTATGACATAAAAATATTTTCTATTGTCGTCATTCTAATTTCACGTTTTATGAGCATTCTTCGTAACTTAGGTTAAAACTTTAAACGTCCTTCGTTTATATAACACGTTAACATTTATTAAATTATAATCCCTCGTTTGATTATCAAAATACAAATATTCTCTGAATGTCGACGTTTTTATTTTATATTGAGCGTTTATTTTTCGTGGTCTACGTGTAACTTTCAAATCGAGTAAGTTTTGAAATATCGGATTTTGATAATACCCGCTTGAATATAGCATGAGACAAAAAAATTCATACATTCAACCCACTTGCTTACCTTCACGCCATGTGCATATTAACAATTGTAAGTATGCATTTTTATGAGAACCCTGGAGGAACTAATTGCATGCTCATTTCATATGAAAATCAGATTCTTGTACACTCTTGGTATTGTGTTCTAAATTAGCTCACTGCAAGAATAGATAGGAACAAATATGTTTCATCTACAATTAGGTGATGCACCTACTTGGAAAATATCTCTAAAATATCTAGATGATCTGATCTTATGTTTAAATTTAGGAGGGAAAGGGTTTTGAATGTGTTTTGGAGGGAAAAACTTAAACCGGGTCCTAAATTAGGGCTTGTAACTTTATATTTTGTGATTTTGGTGATTAAGGGTTTAGGAATATAAAAAGTGTGAAAACACTTATCCTTTTACCACTTAATTATAATAATAACCAAGCCAAAACGTGTATTTTATGTCGTAAATGTCGGAATTATGCGTGGTTTGTGTTTTTGTTGTGATTTAGGATCAAAATGTGAAAAAAGAAGAAAACATGGGCTTTCACGGGCTTTTATCGAAGAAAAAGACAAAAAGACGAAGTCAAAAGATCAAGAGTGCAAAAAGAACGGAAGTCCAAAGCCTATTCTGAAGATTTATCGAAGAAAAAGTCTAAAGACGGAAGTTTAATGAAGTCGAACAACTCAATTCTAATAAATGAAGAAATTATAAGACGACTTCAAATAATCCCGAGACAAAGTCGAAAAAGTCGAAGAATTTATAAAGACGAAAAGACGAGAAAAGGAAGAAAGCATCAAGACATACTAATCCTCCTATAAATACCCTCCTAATGTGTCATTAGAAGGTGTTAGCTAAATTGACAACTTAGTCTTTCCACCTTTATTTTCATGTCATTTATTTACTTGTCAATTTACATTCCTTGTCTTGCACCTTAAATTTGTAAGTCCTTTTAATTTTTACTTTTAATTGTTGTTGAATCTTTAATTTTAATCAAGTTTATATTAATCTCTCCTTCTACCTTTCTTATTTTTGTTAATCTTTATGTTTATGTGCTTATTGTTATGCTTATTTGATTGTTTTTATTATGCTTTTATGTTTTTGATTGTGTTGGGTTATTGATTTTATAGCTTATTGTGTGTTTGATTTGATTTTAGTTAAGTGTTTTTATTAGTTTATTTTATTAAAAGTTGATTTTTAATTTTTAGTTTTATTAGTGTTTTTGAAGTTTTTAATTTGTGGTTGAATTAGTTTTTCTTAAAAGTGTTTTAGATTAAGTTTTAGTTATTTGCTTATTTGATTTTTGCTTATTCGTAGCTTATTCCCTGTTTTTTTAGAGTAAATCTGTTACTGTTCAGTTCATTTTAGAATCTTCGGAAAAGGGTTTTGGTATTCCGAAGAATGCCCCTTATTCCGAAGATATCATTTCTCTGAAATTTTGCTTTTTCCGAAGATTGTTTATTTCCATAATTTACTTTCATTTCATTTATCCGAAGATTTTTATTTCTCTGAATTTATTGTTATTCCGAAGATTGTTAGTTTCTCCGAAAAAGTTAAAAGTTCCGAAAAAAGTTTATTCCGAAGAAAGTTCTGAAAAAAAATTTATTCCTAAAAAAAAAGTTGTTAAATAACAATATTCCGAAGAAACGAATATTGCGAAGAAATCTTGTATTGCGAAGAAACACATTTTTCCGAAAAAAAGAATTCTGAAAACAATAACTATTGCGAAGAATATTCTGAAAACAATAACTATTGCGAAGATTTTCAGTTACTTTTTATATTCCGAAAAATAAAATTGACGTGCCTTCCTGCCTGTTTCCATTCTTTCGCGCCAAAAATTCAGCAGGTAGCCTGCTTGCTTGAGCAGGGTGCCTGCCTGCTTGTTTATTATTTAGTATTGTTCTGTAATTGTTTAGTTTAATCTGAAAGTTGTTCCGATTTTAATTCTAAAAGTTACGTATTTTTAGTTGAATTTTTCGTCTATTTTTAAAATTAATATTTTTTTCGTAAAGTTCAAGTTTTATCTTTTATTTAGTACCCGCTTTAGGTTTTGCCTCGTTTAGCTTTAAAGTACCATTTTAGTTTTATTCTCTCCTTTTTCAATAAGTAAACTTTATTTTCGAGTCGATAGTTAATTTCGTCTTTTAATTTTATTTTTATTAATTGTTTCGCTTTAATTTACGTTTATTATTTGTTTCGCTCCTTTATTATTAGTTATTTGTTTTAATTTCTCGTAATTTACTTTTTAATCATTTATAGCTTTATTTACCTTGCCTTTTACTTTAAAGTTTTGCAATTTTATTTTACAACAACGACCAATCTATTTCTTTTTTCACCAAAAGACGACTGAGTCGCACGCTAAACCTTAGTCAATTCGAAAAGAAACGAAGAACAATTTAACTGAATAAAACCTTGTATCAAATGGCGCCGCTGCCGGCTCTTTTCGTGAAGATTAACGGTTTTCTGTGAGAGACGCGTTGAATTTTGGGATCCGTTCACTCGTGAACGTCATTTTTCTTTCTTAAAAATTTACAAAAATCCAAAAAGATTTTTATTTTTATTTTTACACGTACATATATATTCTCTATTTCTTTGGTATCTTTTTTGTTTGCTTTCGCAGGTGTATGCGTACTAGATCTTCAACTTATTTAGAGCCCGAGACTCGTGAAGATTTAGATATGGCATGTGTGAACAACAACAATAACCCATCGCACCTCAACAATAATAACAACAACAATGTTCCCCCACCTGATCTTAGAACGATGGAGGAGCTTTGTCAACCTACGATGAATGGACACGGAGGACCAATTGCGCCGATGCATATCACGGCTCCAGAGTTTTCGTTGAAGCATCACATGATCCAACAAGTTCAAAACACTTGTCCATTTCGCGGATTGCCGGATGATGATGCCAACAAACACCTCGACAAGTTCATTACCGTAACTCAAAGCATGAAGTTGCCCGGTGTTACTATGGATTTTCTTCGCCTTCACCTATTTCCACACACCTTATCCCACCATGCCGAAAAATGGTTTGATCGTCTTCCGAAGAATTCGATTCATACTTGGGATGAGATGACTCAACGCTTTTTGTCGCGCTACTTTCCACCATCCATGGTCACGAGCCTTCGAAATCAAATTAGTGGATTTACACAAAAGCCTGATGAATCACTTTTTGATGCTTGGGAACGATATATAATGTTTTGATCGATCGATGTCCAAACCACAACATGCTCCCCGTTACTTCGATTGATACTTTCTACAATGGTTTAACTTTTCGTGATCGTGATACGATTAATGCAGCCGCCGGTGGCACATTTATGAAAAGAAGACCTGAGGAGTGTTGAGAGCTTATAGAGAACATGACTACTCACCACAAAAATTGGGATTCATCCGCATCCTCAAGATCAAACCCGAGAGTCAATGTTTCTTCCACTTCTTCAAACCCTGATATCACCGAATTGACCCGCGCAATGGTCGAAATGAGCAAAAACATGCAACTTTTGGCTACAAATCAACAACAACAAGTTAAAGCTGTAGCAACTTCTTGTGAGACTTGCGGCGGTCCTCATTCATACACTGATTGTCCTTCTACTCATGACAATCCGGAAAACGTGTGTGCGGCTTATGGTAACTGTTCAACGGAAAATTACCAAGCCCGACCTCAAGGTGATCGTAACTTGCTAAGTTACCGTTCTAACAACTTTCTTTCACCCGGTTTTGCTCCTTAAAACCACAACCCCAACAACTACAATAGAAGCAACCCAAACCTACCTAGAGCTTCTAATCCTTATCACCCACCCATTCAACAAGCACCACCCATTAATCAAGATGTTGAAGCTTTTATGAGAACCCAAGGAGAGCAAATCAAGAATCTGCAAAGCCAAATCATCATCTTGAAAAGGGATATCACTAAGCAAGGTAATGATATTAGATCCGAGCTTCGACATGATATACAAACCTCTTTTAGCACTCAAACAAATGATTTGAAGAATATGCTGGCTAGTTTCTTACCAACTACTCAACCCTCTACTTCGGGCTCTCTTCCTTCAAATATCGTCACCAACCCAAGAGCGAATGTGAGTGCTATTACTACACGCAGTTGAGCAACCTTAGTAGGACCATCCTCCCCCAGTTACTCCATCTACACCTACTCCACCACCATTTATCCCGCCTACTCCCACGCCTAGTATTAGTTCTCCATTACCGTCTCCACCTCTTACTGAAGAAGTACCCAAGAAACACCCTTCACCAACCCCACCTTCCACCTATAAACCCAACATCCCTTATCCTTCTCGCTTAGACAAGGGAAAATTGCTCACCAAGGATGACATTCAAGTGTCGAACTATTTGAAGAAAATTTCAGGACTGACCATCACCTTTAGCCTTGTTGAAGCTCTAGCCCAAATGCCTAAATTTGTTAAGATGTTTAAGGAATTGCTTAATAAGAAGGAGAAGATGGCCAAGTTTGTTAATACTCGATTGAATGAAAATTGTTATGCCGTCCTTCTTAAAGAACTTCCGGAGAAACTTGGAGATCCTGGTCGTTTTGTGCTACCATGTACTTTTAACCAAACCGAAGAATTTACTGCCTTAGCCGATCTCGGGGCAAGTATAAATTTGATGCCTTTAAGTGTTTTGAAAAAGTTATCATTACCAGATCTTACACCAACAAAGATGACTCTTGAGCTAGAAAATCGCACTCTTGCTTACCCCGTTGGTATTGCCGAAGATGTGTTCATTAAAGTTGGCACCTTCACTTTTCCGGTCGACTTTGTTGTTGTTGATTATGAAATGGACCATTGTATTCCGTTAATACTTGGTCGGCCATTCTTGAGAACCAGAAAAGCATTAGTCGATGTTGCCGAAGGTGAGTTAATTTTAAGGGTCGGGAATGATGCACAAGTATTCAAAATGGGTAAGATCACAACCAAACCCAATGGAAGAGAATCAGCGAATATGATTAATGTGCTTGATGATTTTGTCGTCTACAACAATCCTCTATTCGATTCTTGCTATGATAATCCACTGTTCCAAGATGATGTGGATGATTCTCTCTTCAATTCTGATCATCCACCAATTTATGATTCTCCACCAATCTATGATGCTTATGATGATGATTCTAGTTCCGATGGGGATGATTATGATAATTTTACTTCTGAGTATCCAGACATGCCCACTTATGATGATTTTGATGAGGCTGATACTCTCTCGAGTGATTCTTCTCATGATGACCTTGCACCTACTTTTGATGAAGATCCTCAACCAACAATGCTTGATCCTACTTTGGATGACTACTCATTTGAGGAAGACTTTGCTACTTTTCTCAACGCTTACTTCCCAAATGAGAGTGATGCTCCTCCTTTGGACTTTGATGATTATGGTCTTTATCCTCCTTTGGATATGAAGAAACCAGTTTTAAAGGAGAAGAAGCCGGAAGACACCGATATCCGTAGTAACTATGTCTTGACACCTCTTTATCCACCTTCTGAGGATGAGATTGTGAGATTTATGAGCGGATCTTCTTCAAGGTCTACTAAGCCCGAGTGTTATTTTCCCCTAAAGGAAAAGGTGTTCAATCCCGGTATTGCAATTTTTAAGTCATCTCAGTATCCATCTGATGAAATAAAAGGAAATAGTTTTAGAAACCATGGAGATATGCTTACACCTCAGCACCCTTGCTACCACCGTGCTCCATCTTTTCTTAAGGGAACCTTGCCTACTCTTCTTTGGCTTGCCTTGTTTGCCTTAAGCTTGTGCTATTTGATGGACGAAAACCATGTATTTGATCCCGGTGGATATGTTTCAAGCTTCTTCCTATGCTAACCAAGGTCGAGTTAGGCTCACGACTCGGTTAACAAAAACAAGTGCTTCTCGGGAGGCAACCCGCAGTTTCTATCCTTTTTATTTTGCTTTTATAGTAAGTGTAGGGGGAGACCCTAGTATGTGTTTGTTCTTTTCTTTCTTATCATATGCAGGGATTCGAGCTTTCAAAGATCCATTCTTGATGACTTTTGACGACCCGTGATTCCGTGTACCCGTATTCCCGGTTCTATCCTGAACGCTTTTGATTCATTATTTTATCATTTATGATTGAAGTAGGAATCACTTTAGTTGTCTCTTCCTTAGCAAGATTTGAACAACGTGCACAATGTCCTAAGTGTAGGGGAGTTCACTTCCACATGCTTAAACGTTGAGGACAATGTTTATATTAAGTGTAGGGGGACTTCTATCGAAGTTAAGTGGGCTTTTCCTTGTATTTGTCCTCATTTTAACCAGAAAATTTGATTTTTTGACATTTTTCAAAATTTTTGATCTATTTTGGCCTATTAGTTTTACCTTTTTAGCGTTATTTTCTTTATTTGCTAGAATAAATTTTTAATAAAGTGGTTTTAATTTTTAAAAACGTTATGAATCTTTTGACTCCACCCGAGTTTACTTATCTAAGTTTACTCTAGCTAGTATCCTTAACGTGTTTAAGTCATGTTTTGCTAGGCTTTTATATAGGGAACTTTAAAACAGGAAAAGTCTTAACTCTTACGGGTTAAGAACAAGAACTTTTCGCAAGTTCCTATAATTGATCCTAGAAAGTCGTTTATCAAGGGAACTTTAAAATGCGAATTCTAAACTTGAAAAAGTCTAAGAATTTGCAAGATCCTATATATGACTTGAAAACCCAAAACTTTGATTTAATAGGCTAAGCATCCACGAGTCTCATTCCTTGAGATTTTAAACTGTGGAGAACGAGAGATGATAGAGTCAATTATAAGTTTGGTATTCTTTAATGAATTTATGTGAGTTGATTATAAGCTTTTTCCCCCGTCGCTTGTTAATAAATTTAATTGCAATAAATAAGGTTGTACAATTTGAAAAGTTACTTAGCTTCTAGCCCAAGATCGTTTAAAAGTTGCTCGGTATTAATTAGAGTTCATAGCAGGATGCGAAGATTGGCGAGTCTGAAAAGGTCCTAACAAGACATGAGGGCTACATTTTGTTGCTAAAGATCCCAAGTGATGTGAAGAATCATTTATCAAAAATCAATATGAAGGATCGAGACACACGACGAAAAGCAAATACTCCCCTAAAGATCATGGAGAAGTCTATCCAAAAAGGCCCTAAAAAGGTATGAGGATAATTAGATCCAAGTCCTAAAAGGAGGCGGATCGTTGTATATCAAAATCCCAAATAAAGATAGGAGAAAAATGAAGAAGTCGTGGTCTAAGTATGAAGAATCTCTCAAAATTTAAGTGAAGAAATTCCTATTATGAAGAGAAGACCATTATTTCATGAACGTCTCTCAAGATTTGAAGTATGAAGTCGCTGCCAAATATCGGTCCGAGAAAGGTATCAAATCGTGAAGCGAGTTATGCCAAGATATGAACTTTATGAGGTCCCGAGAAGTAGTTTTAAAAGATTTTGTTCTTTAGCTAACTATTGATTAAATCGTCCTACTTTATTTTCAGCCTAATAACTATCGAAATAAGTCAACAATGCATCCTCGTGATCATTCAAGACAATCATAAAATATAAGAGATACACCTAGGAATAAGGGAGTCTAAGTGAATAATTGCGCCACATGAGTTTGTGTTAATTTGCTAACTAATAATAACAATGATCTCGTTTTTAAGCTTGGTATGGGGAACGTGAAACTTGAGGGTGATAAACATTCATGACATTCCAAAACCCTAAGGTAAGTCTTTGATCTTTTTATTTGTTTTCTATATCTTTTATGTCTTGTGTTTAATAAAGGCCAAGATGGATTGATTATGATGAAAAATGTAAAACTTGCTTTGTAATTAATGCATTGTATGAGGACATTGCAATGGTCAAGTGTAGGGGATTTAATAAGTGTGAAAACACTTATCCTTTTACCACTTAATTATAATAATAACCAAGCCAAAACGTGTATTTTATGTCGTAAATGTCGGAATTGTGCGTGGTTTGTGTTTTTGTTGTGATTTAGGATCAAAATGTGAAAAGGGAAGAAAACATGGGCTTTCACGGGATTTTATCGAAGAAAAAGACAAAAAGACGAAGTCAAAAGATCAAGAGTGCAAAAAGAACGGAAGTCCAAGGCCTATTCTGAAGATTTATCAAAGAAAAAGTCTAAAGACGAAAGTTTAATGAAGTCGAAGAAATCAAGTCTAATAAATGAAGAAATTATAAGACGAGTTCAAATAATCCCGAGACAAAGTCGAAAAAGTCGAAGAATTTATAAAGACGAAAAGACGAGAAAAGGAAGAAAGCATCAAGACATACTAATACTCCTATAAATACCCTCCTATGTGTCATTAGGAGGTGTTAGCTAAATTGACAACTTAGTCTTTCCACCTTTATTTTCATGTCATTTATTTACTTGTCAATTTACATTCCTTATCTTGCACCTTAAATTTGTAAGTCCTTTGAATTTTTACTTTTAATTGTTGTTGAATCTTTAATTTTAATCAAGTTTATATTAATCTCTCCTTCTACCTTTCTTATTTTTGTTAATCTTTATGTTTATGTGCTTATTGTTATGCTTATTTGATTGTTTTTATTATGCTTTTATGTTTTTGATTGTGTTGGATTATTGATTTTATAGCTTATTGTGTGTTTGACTTGATTTTAGTTAAGTGTTTTTATTAGTTTATTTTATTAAAAGTTGATTTTTAATTTTTAGTTTTATTAGTGTTTTTGAAGTTTTTAATTTGTGATGGAATTAGTTTTTCTTAAAAGTGTTTTAGATTAAGTTTTAGTTATTTGCTTATTTGATTTTTGCTTATTCGTGGCTTATTCCCTGTTTTTTTTAGAATAAATCTATTACTGTTCTGTTCATTTTAGGATCTTCGGAAAAGGGTTTTGGTATTCCGAAGAATGCCCCTTATTCCGAAGATATCATTTCTCTGAAATTCTGCTTTTTCCGAAGATTGTTTATTTCCATAATTTACTTTCATTTCATTTATCCGAAGATTTTATTCTCTGAATTTATTGTTATTCCGAAGATTGTTAGTTTCTCCGAAAAAGTTAAAAGTTATGAAAAAAGTTTATTCCGAAGAAAGTTCTGAAAAAAGTTTATTCCGAAGAAAGTTCTGAAAAAAAATTATTCCGAAAAAAAAAAGTTGTGAAATAACAATATTCCGAAGAAACGAATATTGCAAAGAAATCTTTTATTGCAAAGAAACACATTTTTCCGAGAAAAAAAATTCTGAAAACAATAACTATTGCGAAGAATATTTTGAAAACAATAACTATTGCGAAGATTTTCAGTTACTGTTTATATTCCGAAAAATAAAATTGACGTGCCTTCCTGCCAGCTTCAATTCTTTCGCGGGAAAAATTCAGCAGGTAGCCTGCTTGCTTGAGCAGGGTGCCTGCCTGCTCGTTTATTATTTAGTATTATTCCGTAATTGTTTAGTTTAATCTGAGAGTTGTTCCGATTTTAATTCTGAAAGTTACATATTTTTAGTTGAATTTTTCGTCTATTTTTAAAATTAATATTTTTTCGTAAAGTTCAAGTTTTATCTTTTATTTAGTACCCGCTTTAGGTTTTGCCTCGTTTAGCTTTAAAGTACCATTTTAGTTTTATTCTCTCCTTTTTCATAAAGTAAACTTTATTTTCGAGTCGATAGTTAATTTCGTCTTTTAGTTTTATTTTTATTAATTGTTTCGCTTTAATTTACGTTTATTATTTGTTTCGCTCCTTTATTATTAGTTATTTGTTTTAATTTCTCGTCATTCACTTTTTAATCATTTATAGCTTTATTTACATTGCCTTTTACTTTAAAGTTTTGCAATTTTATTTTAGAACAACGACCAATCTATTTCTTTTTTCACCAAAAGACGACTGAGTCGCACGCTAAACCTTAAGTCAATTCGAAAAGAAACGAAGAACAATTTAACTGAATAAAACCTTGTATCAGAATGTGATTAGTGATGGATTAGGGTATAATTAGGGTATACACATTGTAATTAAGAATTTTGGGTCTTTGGTTTGAAGTTTAACAAAGGATTAAGGTGAAATTGGCACGAAAACTTAGGCGAGTTAGGGTTTCTAATGATCTAAGGCTTAATCCTTGTAAAACTCGTTATCCTTGGTTTAGCTACTAATGTAAACTCATTTTATACTTCCTACATTTTCCTCATTGTGTTCATGAAGTCCCTACATTGGTTTTACTAAGTTATTCTAAGTAAACATGTCTAAAGGGTGAAAATACCTGTTGTCCCTTTATTTGTGATTGATTAAGCAATGAAGAGAGAAAGAAAATAGATGAAGAAGAGATGAATTCCTAGAGAGAGAAAGTAGAGAGGATGAGAGGATTAACTTGTGAATATTAGATTAAGGAATGAGAAAAATGAACCACACACCCTCCTAACATGCTAGGAGGGTAGTATATATAGTCCACCCACATGCGGGCTTTAATGGACTATATATTGGGCCGGGCTCGTCTTTTGGACTTTAATTAGTTTAAATCCAAGCCCGTGAACCACGACTAAATAACTACTTATTACAACGTTCTAATAAATATTACAATAGAAACCTATGACCGAACATTCTTGTTTGACTCAATATTTTGAGGCTAACAATCTCCCCCAATGTGAGGTCATTCCTCTTTGATATTTGGATTCCAATGGAGATTTATGAATTTCTTCATAAATGAGTCTTGAACGTGTAACAGTAGTTTTGTTCCTTCATGCTGTGATCTTTGAGCCTTTGTCGTTGTCTTTCGACTTTGTCTTTAAGTCTTGAGATCTTCAAAACATTCTTGACTTGTCTTTGCCATCTTGTGATCTTGTGTCTTTATCCATATGCTCACACTATCAATTGTTGGATAAATCTTTGGGCATGAATATGTGGTTGTGAATCTTTGACTTTGCTGAGTACACCGTGACGCCACCTTCTCGAGACAAAACATAGACACGGACTGAATGGCTTTGACATTCGTTCTAAATCGGTAGCGTTTTACCTCCGGTCGGTGAAGACCGTTATACGATATTAAATATCGTACCTGTGATCAGGTAGATTCAATTAAGAATCTCCTTGACAGGGTTTCGCGGCAGTACTAGCCGTTCTCTTTACTCGACCGTCTCAAAGCAAGACTGCGAACATAAAGAGTGAATCAATTGGATAAATATCCGCTTGATTAAAGTCGTCAATTCAAATTCTTGGAACAAGTTTGATTCATTAGGAATCTTACCATTGTTGCTTTCCAGTTGACACAAGTTTGATTCATAAGAATCTCACAAGTCACCTACCGTAGCGCTGTTTGATGTTGACGCTAGAAGGATTTCCATTCGTCACTGTGAATATTACTGAATATCACTCTAAATGTTCTAGCAAGACCATAAAGATATTGCGTAGAAACCTGAAACGAGTTTGAATCAATTCAGAATCAAACCACTGTTGCTTTTCAGTTTTACATATGTTCAATTCATAAAGAATCTTGCATATGACCTACCGCAGTGCTGTTTGATGTTAACACTGGAAGGATTTCCACTCATCATTGTGAATACTAAGTAGTATCACTCTGAGTGTTCTAGCAATATCGTAAGGATATAGCGTAGGACTCTCTTGATCTTCATCCGTGTGTCCTAACGAGATTTAATTGATCTCTTGGCTCTAGACTCGATTTGTGCACTTTTAGTGGTCGGAGGCTGGAGCAGATGCCACCTATTCAATATCAACAATCTCGGAGTGAGAAAGTCAATAGAAGTCGTGTTGATCTCCGTGATAATAAAACAAACTTCTTTTGAGAGAAGCCTGAGTAGCTAGGAAAGGGTTGTGCTTCACATCACTGGGTCCATGATGAGTTGTCTTCATGATGTGTTGACCCGGTTTCTGCCTAAGTTGTATGGAGGGCTTCTTTCTTTACACCCTTTATCCTTACATTTCTTTTTCATTCTTCAACCCCTTCAATGCTTACCAAGACATCATTAATAGCACCTTGTTGTGATTGTTCCAGTGCTATCATCAGTACTTAGTCGGCATTCAGCTACGTTCACATTCTACTCCATCTTTCCTAAGGACTTCTAATAATCTATTGGATTGTCCCTGGGAAGATCCCTCCGGTTCTGGTTGGATCATAGGACTTAAACCTAACCACCCTTTTGACACCAATAACGTCGTGAATTAAAGATGTTGTGGGTATTTTATCATAACCATGAAAACCACTTTAAATTCTAACAAAGTGTTTGAAAAACATTTAACACCTTGCTAGTTTTGTCGTTTCAGAAATGCTCCCCCTTCACATGGGCATCGATAATCGAAAGTGTTTCGCACATGTAGGTAAGAGTTAAAGTGCTTGAGTCTTATATAAGATCACATTTTAATCAGATTTTCTCCCCTATCTCTAATATATAAAATCTTTTGATATTAGAGATACCAAATTTGATTAAAATATATTTTGAAAAATAGTCTTGAAAATCTTCGGGAGAAAGATGTGTTAATCTTTTGCATGAAGTTGAATTGCTCCCCCTCAAAAATTGATCCAATGGAATTGTCGTTACGAGGATTTGATCCACATTAAACTTTTGAGGATAGGAGTTGTTGAACACACAATTTTTGAAAGATTTTGAATATCATTGAGAAATTCTTGAAAAAATTGTGTTCAACGCTTTTTTAAAAATCAATTCTTTTTGACGAAAAGGTTTTTCTAAAGCATAAACTTGAGTTCATAGACTTTGAATGTCTTGACGAATCCACTCAAGTGTAAGAAGATTTAACTTCTTTTGCTAAGGGTAAGAGTACAAAAGCGTACACTCCCCCGTGAATTTAGATCCGGGTTGCAATCTGAAAGTGATTACAAGCCATTGTGTTGAGCTCAAAACGTTGAATGTTTTGTGACAAGCTCAACCCAAGATAGATTGCTCTACCCGTTGTTGGAAGTATTGTCCAAAATAGACAATTTCCTTTTGAAAAGATAGAAATGACATGTTTTGAAAAATATTTACAACTTTCATTCGAGCTTTATGTACACACCCGTGTCGTTATTGAGCGACATTTCTAGGTACGTCCATATTATCGATACTGAAAGACATGTCGAGAGGAATATTTTTGGTATTTTGAAAGTTTTTCATTTTTTAATTTGTTTTTCTAAGGATATTTACGTTTTATTATATTTTTTGTTTTCTCAAGTTTTTCGAAAATAATCCAAAATAGACTTTTGTACAGCAGAAGAAGGTGATATCGAATATACAGAATTGGAACCCTTTGAAGAAGGAGAAGTGGGTTCAGAATCCGCTGTTGTACCTGCAATCACAGAAGACGAGTTTGCACAAATACTAGAATAAGGAGTAACAAATTCCTTTTCAGCGTGTAGAACAGTAGCATTAGTGCTGGTGCAGGTGTCATCACTCTTCTCTATTGGAATCCACTTAAGACCAACTTCTGTGAAGATCCGACCCGTTGGTTTCCACTGAAGACTAGATTTAGGAGTAGCTTTCTCTTGCACAGCGGAAGACTTCTTTGGAGAGAAACTATGTCCTTTTTGAATCCACGTTTCAGATTTGGTGTGGTTGCTTTTCCTTACGACGGGTTTGTATCTCCTTGTTGTCTTATGGGATTCTGTATTCGATCTCCGTTCAAAGGAACGAGATTTTACCTCATAGAGGTATTGCAAAAT
The DNA here is from genome assembly GCA_025667525.1 of Glebionis coronaria. NCBI lineage: Eukaryota > Viridiplantae > Streptophyta > Magnoliopsida > Asterales > Asteraceae > Glebionis > Glebionis coronaria. The sequence continues at coordinate 175,118,679 of CM046876.1, read as the reverse complement.
GCAATGGTCATGATTTCCATTGTGAATGCCCTTTTTGCAAGTGGGACATACAGGGAATTTTGGATTCACGAAAGTACTTGTATTCCTTTGTTTTCCAAATCGTTCAGGCGTAGTATTTGAAACACGACTATTCATGGATGGTTTCCAATTCCTAGATTGCTGAAGAGGGATCCTAGGTTTTGGTTGACTACCGTTAGGAGTGTGTAGAACTCTAGCGGGATTTGGTGAACTAGGTTTTTCATACACTGGTTTGTCTTTCTGAATCTTCCCTTTTTGTTTCGCATCCTCTAGGTTGTGGGTATGAACAAGGTCATTTGAACCTACAGATTCCTTTGTGGACGTGAATGTCACACGTTTTGGAGGAGTCCTAGAAGTTCTAGGTGCATTCACATGGTTGGGTTTAGCAACAGTATGCTTTCTAAATGGAGGAACATAGGGTGATATGGATGGTTTTGGAACACTTGGTTGCATATCAGTCTTAGGGGGTAACCTAGATTTCATATGAGAAGAATTGGAGAACGGAGTCGGTTTTCCTAAGATAGACGGATTTGGATCCTTGTAGGCATTGGGTTGTCGAACAACAGGTTTCTTAATGCTAGGTTCCACGATTTTCCCACCCATTTTAGCAACGAGTTTCTGCAACTCTACTATCGCTCTGTCCCTGTCTTGTAATTGAGCTTTCAACCCTTTAATTTCCAAATTCTGTTCATTCATTTCTTGAAATGTTTGGGAAAGTTTTTCTTGCAATTTATTATCATGTGGAAAACTACCAACTTCTTTTTGCAGAGCAAGTTCAAGTGAATGACAATGTTTTTGAAGGAAATCAGTTTTGTGTTGAAGTAACTCAAAAGCCTTTTTGTCAACATTTTCTTTACGTTTCGAAAGCTCAATTTCAAGACGTTCACATTCTTTGATCTTATCAAGATATTGGCATGCAACTTCAGAATATTCATCAATATCAGCACAAGATGTAAAATAAGCACACATAACATCTTTAGAAACGCATTCTTGCAAGAGTAAATCATATTCATATGAGAAATCAGACTTCTCCATTTGAAGATCATCAATGTGTTTCTCAAGAGATTCAACATATTTTAAATCATCATACATTTCAGTTCGAATGAACTCCTCAAGTTGAAGAACAGTTTCTTTAATCAACGCCGTGTTAGGAATTAAGAGTTCTTTCATAAGCAAGGTAATATCTTGAGGAATCGGACGTGTCCACTCAGCATTTTCATGTTTTGCCCAGTCTCTTTCAACAATAGATTTAACATTATCTATGTGGTGTTTAAGAATACCTAATGTTTTCCTACTTTTGCTTTTAGATTCATCTAGAGGGAGGTAGTTTATGTATTTGTAAACATTAGATTTCTTAGGGGCAAATGCTTTCTTCCATTGAATTCTCTTTTGTTTGCATTCTAAGAACACTTCCTCACGAGTTTTCTGAGTTTGTTTGTTGAACAGGCCATAAAGACTATTCTCATAAGCATAACTATAAGGTTTCACAAACTCCTTATTAACAAGTGGTTGACTATCAGCATCCCAAAGGGCAGTCTCTTCACTATTGGCACTAACAGGCATGCAATCAAGATCTGTCCTTTCAGTCTCATCAAGATAAAGATGCGGGTTCACAGCTTGAGCTTTGGCAAGGTACTCAGGACTTGCAAAGATAGCTTGACCCTTAAACATCGAAGGAGGTGCCAGCATTCTCACAGATTGAATAGAGTCATGCGTTTTATAAACAACGTTCTTCAAAAATTCGACTTGTGCTTCTAATTTCGTTACCTTTTCAGTTTCTTTATCATATCTACTTTTGAAGTCTTGTTTTAACGCATCTACCTCTTGTTTCTTATCCTCAAGAATTTTAGCAGAATCAGTAGTGGTCATAGAGAGCTTTTGTTCAAGTTCATGAACTTTGGTGTTGGCAAGGTACGTTTTTTGGCGTTCATCCATTAAGAAAACATTATATTGACGCTTCTCTTTTGCTAATAACTCAAGAGTTGTATTATATTTGTTTTCAAAATCATCATTTTGACTTTTTAACGCACTTCCCTTGTACCCCTCAATCTCTTTGGTTTTCTGAAGAAGCTCCGCTCTATAGCTATCTATAGTTTCACTAGACTTAATTAGAGCAGCTTTGCATTCTTCAAAATTTTGAGTGAGTGTTGCGTTTGCCTTCTTTAATTTCTTTTGACTCTTTTTATTTTCTCTGACATCTTTTTGTAAAGTAGCAATTAAATTGGCAAGCGCGACACGCTCCTCATCATCATACTCATTTTCATGTTGATTATCCTCAAACTCATTATTGCACATGTCTGATGAATTGGGTGTGGTATTGCTATCAACCTTTTCCGTCATACATGTGTCAATAAGGTTTGTTGTTTGATCACTATGCTCATGCGTATTGGCATTGGCAAACACATTAAATTCTGCATTGTGTACCTCTTCCAATGGTTCAGAATCGTAAACAGGACCATTATCATAGGAAGGTGTATGGCTGATGACATTCTCAGAGTCGATGTGTTGTTTGTCAGAGCTGCTGTTGTCTTTCCCAGAGCTGTTATGATCATTCTGCTCACCATGCGTTGTTTTCCCTGTTCTGCAGCTGTCAGTTGCATTACTCGATATTGTCTCGTTACTTACAGTTGAAACTGGACTCGTATCCATTACATGAATCTTTGCAACCGTGCACTCTTGCATTTTCAGCCTTTTGTCAATCATCTTCTTGATCATGTCTTTTGCATGAAGTAGGCGTTTATCCAAAAGCCTCTCAATTGATTCCATGTTTCCAAATATCAAATCTCTAAATGATTTTGCTTCCATTGTAGTGTAGTCTTTGAAGTGTTGATTTGCATCTCGAACTTCTGACTCAAAGTTGGGATTCTTGAATAGCTGTGAAGCAAAGAATGGTTGAAACGGTGTTCTGAGTATTTTGAAGGCATTCTTGGAATTTGTCTCATGAAGGTTTTTGTTGAGTAATTCATTCTCAAGATTCTTCAAGTGGTCTCTTAAGTCATAAGTGAACGGGCGATGATCATTTCCGGAAAAGGAATGAAAAGCACGCATATACAAAGGATTGTACGAGAAGGTCTCTCTTTCTAGACGTTTTAGATTCGTTTTAAGATCACTGAAAGCTTGCATATAACGTTGTTTAAGGACTTGTTCTTGTAGTTGCATCTCTCGTTCTTCTCTGTCTGAACACGCATTGCTCGTTTCCATGATGATGGTGTCTCAGTTGATGAAGTGAAAATGGATCTTAAGTAGATTTGTTGTGATTGTGTTGTTGTTGAAATTCCGAAAATTTGAAATTTTTCTCAGTCCGACAATAAATTCCTCAGTCCGACTAAAACGGTAAACCGAAAAATTTTGAATAACCAAATTTTGAAAACGAGTTAGAAATAGCCAATAACTAGTAGGGAAAAAGTTTGAAAAATGAAAATTTTAACGAAAAATAAAACCTAAAAATGGCCTAAAAATTTGAATTTTGGTCCGAAAATTTGAATTTTTGGTCAAAAAATTTTTCGCATCGCCAAAATTTGAAATTAAAGCTTAAATGGCCTAAAAATGGTATAGGAAAAAATAATTTTTACTTGGGTTTTCCCGCCAAATAACTTTTTTTTTTAATCTTCGTGTAATCGATATTCCGAAACTAGTCTAGATGGTGGCTAAGGCTAAAAAATACTCGAACAAAAGTTAGCAAAAACACAGCATCGGAATGTTCATCGGAATGTCCTTATCGGAATGTCCTTATCGGAATGTCCTTATCGGAATACACAAATCAGAATGTCCCCCTGATCGGAATACAATCGGAATGTCTTTGTTGGAATGTTGTCGGAATGACCTAATCGGAATACCCAAATCGGAATGTCTTTGTCGGAATGTTGTCGGAATGACTTAATCGGAATGCCAAATCGGAATATCTGAAGTCCAGTCGGAATATTCGAAGTCCAATCGGAATGTTGATCGGAAAAGCTGGTCGGAATGTTTAAACCCTTTTCCGATGCTACTGATCGGAATCACAATCGGAATCTTTAAACCCTTTTCCGATTACACCAATCGGAATACTAGTACAGTTTCGAGATTTTGAGGTAAAAAGATGAATTTTTCGACAAGAAATCCGCGATTTTAACCAACCAAATGCGACCAAATCCCTACCACAACTATGTAGAAGATTTATATCAAGATTTAGAGCATAGAAAACACAAAAAAAATCTGGAATTCGAGATGATTATAAGAGAAAATCACACGAACCAAGTAAAATCAACAACGAATTACAAAACTACCCCATGGCGATTGATACCAATTGTTGTCCCTTTATTTGTGATTGATTAAGCAATGAAGAGAGAAAGAAAATAGATGAAGAAGAGATGAATTCCTAGAGAGAGAAAGTAGTGAGAGAAAGTAGAGAGGATGAGAGGATTAACTTGTGAATATTAGATTAAGGAATGAGAAAAATGAACCACACACCCTCCTAACATGCTAGGAGGGTAGTATATATAGTCCACCCACATGCGGGCTTTAATGGACTATATATTGGGCCGGGCTTGTCTTTTGGACTTTAATTAGTTTAAATCCAAGCCCGTGAACCACGACTAAATAACTACTTATTACAACGTTCTAATAAATATTACAATAGAAACCTATGACCGAACATTCTTGTTTGACTCAATATTTTGAGGCTAACAATACCCATTTTGACCTAATTTACAAGTCATGCATTGAAATCTTGTACCTTGTGCATTAGTGTACTTGTAAATTGTCTTAACATAATCTTATAACGTTAATGAAGTGCTATAGGTGTTTGTAGACTTGTCTTAATATAAGGGTTTTTAGGTCATTAATCCTAATAACTTTCTATTTTGGGTATTTAGGGTTTATATCTTAATGTAAGCTTATTATAGGTTTTATATAGTATGTTTATGACTTCTATGGTTTCTACATTCTTAGTTTAAGGTTTATATAGGTTCATCATAATCTAGGTATAATTATGGGAGCTTAAGATCCTATGCTTTAATAACTTGTACCTTATGCTTTAATAATTTGTAACTTAACTTGAAATAAATGTATAACCTTAATATGATACTTATTTAAGTTTTATAATTAGTTGCAAAAGATTAGACTCTAATTCAATGTGGAATGGATTTTATATGCTAATCTTGGTTACTAGGTCTTAACTTGTAATTAGCTTTTGATTAGCGAATTTTAGTAATTTGTGATCAATTATCTTTCCTTTTTATAGTATATTATACTTAGGGGCCGTTCGGTTCAATATTTTAGAATTCTAGAATTCTAAATTCTAGTATATTAAAATTCCTCAGAATTTAAAATTCTAGAATTTAAAATGCATACGGCTGTTTGGTTGATACAAAATTATAATATTTTGAAATCTTGATTTTTGATTGAACCAATTAACGAATAAGTATTTTTTTTATATAAATTTTCTTTTTAAAAGAGAAAAATTCGCATTTTCAGTTTTTATATAAATTTTATAAAAAATTTATATGAACTTTAAAAAAACTTTATATAAATTTTATAAAAAAGTTATATAAATTTTATAAAAAAGTTATATAAATTTTATAAAAAAGTTATTTAAATTTTATAAAAAAGTTATATAAATTTTATAAAAAAATTATTTAAATATATAAAAAATTTATATAAATTTCATAAAAACATTCTATAATCTTTATAAAAAATTTATAAATTTTTATAAAAATTTATATAAATTTTATAAAAAAATTATATTATTATAAAAATATTTATATATATCTAATAAAAAGTTTATAAAAAATAAAAAAAAAAGTGAAAAATTTATAAAAATAGTATAAAAAATTCATTAAATTTTATAAAAAGTTTATATAATTTTTTATAAAAAATTAATATAAAACTTATAATAATATTTATATAAATCTTATAAAAAATATATATAAATTTTATAAAAAATCATTAATTGTTAAAAAAATTTATATAAATTTTATAAAAATCATTAAATTTTTATAAAAAATTTATGTAAGTTTTATAAAAAATATCAATAAAATTTTCAAACAATTTATATATATTTATTTTTAAAAATTCTATAAATTTTAATAAAACTGATATAAATTTTTATTTGAAATTTATATATATTTTAAATAAAAATAATTTTATATAAATTTTTAAAATTTTATAATTTCTTAGAAAAACATAAAAACCCGAATAATAAGGATTAGAAAAAAAGTTTATAGATTTTTTTCCAAGTAAATCTAAATTCCTCACTTTTTGGAGTAATTCTAATATCTTTCATTATGGGAATTCGAGAAATTTTAAATTCCTTCATTGGTCACACCAAACATAATATTTGGAGGATATTAAAATGTAAATATGTTAAATATCCCCCAATATCCTCAAATACCCTCCAACTAAACAGCACCTTAGTATATTGTATTTGATACTTGTACATAGATATTATGCAGTTATACTTCTTGAAACATTGTTTACCAATGGTTTCTAGGTGATGATCTAGACAATTATGTACATTTTCTTGTACTTAGCTTTGTATGGTTTGTTCTTACCATTCTTAGGTATTATTAGGTCTTCAATGTATATTTTATAACTTGTTTATAATCCATAATGACTTATTCATATGTATTATTCATCCATAGTCTATCATTCTTGAGTTTATAACTCATTTAAAGGATTCTAGGGTTTCTAAGGGAATTTAGGGCATCATAGTTATATTTGAAATGTTATTATCAATATTGATCTTAGACTTGACATATACGTTGTGTTTACAACATATAGGAATATGTTGTAATGGTAGTTCAGGTTGTAAGAAGCAGTTCATCTTACCAAGTAAGGTATAAAAGCAAAAATTTCTAGCCAAATTTTCATATTGAGACAGTTATAGCTTATAACACATATGTGAAATTTAAGGATTGTCACAACGTCTCCTCCTTAAAAACATATCTTCCCGAGATTTGGATAAAGAGCGATGTCGTAAGACAAAAAAGAGCATAATCCTCGCGTTTCCAAACATATTCATACCCTCTCTCAGGGTTTCATAATTCAATAATTATAAATATAAGATTATACCACACAATTTAGTTTAGCGTTGAGCGAAAACTCTTTCATTGGGAGGATAGGAGATTCCTCTGATAAACATTTCTTCAGATTCGCAACGCGAAAAGTGTCATGAATATCACTGAGTTCTTTGGGAAACTCAAGTTAATATGTCATTGCCAATTCAAAAATCTTTGAATGGTCTAATGTACCTTTGCTTTGCTTTTCGAATCGAATAAGATCTTCTCAAGGTAATACATAATAATATGACGTAACCTCACTTAGCAGCGCGTAATCTTCATCGGGTTTGAATAATCTTCTCAGTAGTTTCATGAACTATATTGGGTCTCGTAAGTTGAAAATCTCCAATTTTAGCCCAGCAGATACGTAAATGGCACTTCTTTCCATAGAGTGCTTCAAATAGTGTTGCTTTAACTCTATCATGAGTAGGGGTGTGTTGGAAACTCACTTTATGTGACGACATTTAAGAATTCCCATTAGTTATCATAGTCACACACGCTTAGACTAGACTAGGTTCGATGTATAGTTTAAGGTGCGTGTGTGACTATATATACCCCTCCTTAGCTTCCAAGGAGGGGTGTTGCTTGTGTCACTTTTCAAGTTTAATTCATTTTCACACATTCAACCTTTCTCTCTCAACTTCATCCATGGCTTCCACCATCTATCACCATATTAGACCACCGGATCATATTTAGCAAATCTACATTTGGCATCAGAGCCTCGGTTCCATCCTTGGATCGTGTTCATGTTTTTGATTTGGTGGTCAAAATTTTTTTTGGGGTCTCGTTCTATAGATGTGTCACGTCTTGTTATGATTTTGTCCAAACGGTTACATTGTTTTATCATTTGTTATATCACTTTTGTCACTGGTTGTTTATATCCAATATTCATAACCTTCTTTTTTGTCCTTGTCATCAGTCAAAAATGGTTCGTTTGTCTCATTTATTCTGGTCAAAGGTCTTGTATCTGTCCACATCTAGTTTTTCATAATCTATCACACTTTTCCTGGTTAAAAGAAGTCAAAACTGCCATATTTACTTAAATCTGGTATTTTTTTGGTGACTTGTTTTGATAAAGTTTCATTTTTTTCTGGTAATTTTTTGTATTCACATGATCAAGATGACCCAGAAAAGTAAGATCCTGAAAATCGGAAAAAGTACAGATTTGGATAAGGTTTCAGCTTCAGGTACATCGCATTGTCTGCGATGGTACCACTGCGATGGGTACCATCGCGATGGGATACGATGGATATAAATCTTTTTAGACCACGATGGGTTTAAAAAGATTGACTGTTGCGATGGGTGTACAACTTGGCTGCGATGGCAATCTTTTTTAGACTGCGATGGGTCTATAGTTTTAGACTGCGATGGACTCAAAAGATTGACTGCGATGGACTCGTTTTTTGTTTAGACTGCGATGGGTCATCATGTTACGTTGGACTCTTCTTGTTTAGACTGCGATGGGTCCATCTTGACTGCGATGGACTCAAGTTTCGATGGCTATAATGTTTGACTGCGATGGGTTCAATTTTTACGACTGCGATGGAATTTATTTTTTTTTAGGCTCCTATGGGTTTAAAAAATTGTTACGATGCAGTTTAAAAAATTCATGACCATGTAGTTTTAACTTAACTCTTGACCAAAACCATCTCAACCGAGTCAACTCGGTAATTACCGAGTTGACTCAGTTAACTCACTGAGTCGAACCAACATTACTCCAACCTTATTACTCCTTAATCAACACCATATCTATTCTTAATCCCATCGACTCCTAATCCCGTCTACAACCTTTTATCCAACTCAAACAGACAATTCGATTTTAGACTTATACAACTTTAATAGATCTTTTAAAATCGAAAACAATCATCATCCTCACTGATCAATGTTGGGTATGAACCCATTTTTTAATTTTTCGAAATATTAAGAATGATTAATAACAAGTTTGTTATAATCATATCCTTTATTCGATTAGCACAAATAAACCAACATGCAAGTAATTTCCACCTTACCCGAGATCATCATATGATCTTCATGCCTATGTCAACGCCATATATTACTTGGTCAATGATTCGATCATAAGATCATTGAAAGGAATGATTTTGTGGCTAGGTATGGTTTGGTTCGATGATAAGATCATATGTATGGTTTGATTTCGTGGCTATGATGGGATTAGATACTTTTCAGATGGAGATTAGAAGATTTTGAAGGTGGAGGTTGAGTTTTGGTGGACGGTAGTTACGATGAAGGGGATGAGATGAGTATCTTGTTTGAGGGGCGGAAGTTTCTATGTGAAGATTAAGGTTAACTGTGAGTGTAATTAGGGTTGGGGTGTGTGTTATAAACCAAAAATGTTGGACCGGGTTCTAAAGGTTTGGGCCAGACGTGTGACTTGGGCCGGTTAAGAATTATGATTAGTAATGGGCTTCTATTTCATGTGAACAAAAGAAATGATGGGGCGTATGATTTGTTTTTATATACACACAACTTTTTAACAAATTTGTATTTTTTGTATAAATTGTGTGTGTATTAAGTTTACTTCGGTCATCATCGGGACGAGACAACAAAGTGACGTGACAAATGTGACGAGAATTTATTTGAGACGAGACCAAGAAAAAATTTTGGCGATTTTTTAGTGACTACAGATTTTTTTTTGGATCGGGTATTAATTATTTGAAGACGGAGACGATTTTCTTCGAAGGCGTGTACTTATTTTATCCTTGAACAGATAACTTGCTCGTGCTTAATCTTAGAATGACGACTTGTTTATCTAGTTTCCGGGTTTGGGGCGGATGGTTGATGACTCGGATAACTATCACTTAAAGGGGTTACATTGTTGTACTCAGTGTCACGCGCTTAGTCGACGTGGATAATTTCAAGAGGTGTTGTGCTTATAGACTTCTTCAGTGATTCATTGGGTACTTAGAGATTTCTCCATCGTTCTTCATTCAACAACAGTGCAAGCTTAAGTCACAAGATCGAAGGATTCTTATTCAGCTTCATGTTTGATGTATCCGGTTCATTCTATCAGTGGTCACTTCAAATTGCTTTCACGTGGGTTGGTAAAGGTGGCCATGGAGAGTTTATGAGAAGAGATTTTCGATCAACAGTTGATTCTCACCGAATATAATTAAGCTTATTTATTATTCTCTCGAGATTTTCAGGTTTATGTGCTTACGATTTATTGATGGTTCTGAGTTTTGAAACCATCAAGGGGGAAGAAGAAGACACATTGAACGCACAACGAGTACACGTGATGAACTTCATACCTTCTTTTGATTTGAAGACATTCCGAGATGACATTTGTCATAGCCGCAGAGAAAATCAGTGTTTTAACTTGTGGCGTTATCAATCTCTAAATGGTACACTACTGATTCGATGTTTAATTGTTTGGTTGTTGTAATTATTCATCATCATTATCCTATATGCATTCCCGGGACTTAATTGACTCTAGTGCATCTCCGGAAGAAGATATGTGCATTTCCGGGACTTAATTGACTCTAGTGTTACGATGTCAACTTCATGAATGGGATAAAGTGTCTACTTCAGTATTTGAGCTTCATACTCGGGATTGATTTAATTTCTTCAACTATGTGGGGAAAGAAATGTTTTGATTCTTTCTAGTATGCATAACTTGATTTCTCAGGGGGAAGAAATATTCAGAAGAATTATTCAAGCGTGAGAAGAGAAGTTGTTGATCTACTTGGTGTGCCCCTTACTTTCAATTCCTCTTAGCAACGTTATCATGTTATATGATGGGATTTGCTTGTTAGATTCCGCTGTGCGCTTAATCATTCTAAGCTTTATTGAAAGCTTTGAAGTTGCTTACGAGGATTGTCGATTTAGGGGGAAGCTATTTAAAAAGCTTCTACATCAAGTTTATGTGGCATGAATTAGGGGGAAGCTAATTCAGAAGCTTCTCCTTATCCAGAAGTGTATGGGTTACTTAGCTCGTGCCGTTCCAGTATTTCTACTACAAGTTAAAGATGAGTCGTTTTTGAAGTCAAAGGCCTCAGAAGACATCATCAGCATTGGACGCTTCATGAAAGCTCTTGTTCTTATCATTATGTACTTGTTAGGAAAAATATTGTAAGGAATTCTACAGGTCGTCCCATGGAGGAAGATTGTTGGAAACTCACTTTATGTGACGACGTTTAAGAATTCTCATTAGTTATCATAGTCACACACGCTTAGACTAGACTAGGTTCGATGTATAGTTTAAGGTGCGTGTGTGACTATATATACCCCTCCTTAGCTTCCAAGGAGGGGTGTTGCTTGTGTCACTTTTCAAGTTTAATTCATTTTCTTTCATTTTCACACATTCAACCTTTCTCTCTCAACTTCATCCATGGCTTCCACCATCTATCACCATATTAGACCACCGGATCATATTTAGCAAATCTACAGGGTGTAAACGAGTTGAGACAGCTCGTGAGTTACTCGAGATCGACTCGTAAACTACTCGAAATCGACTCGATATAAACGAGTCGAGCTCGAGTTCGAGCTAATCGAGTATACATTCGAGTCGAGTTCGAGCTTCAATATACTCAGCTCGAGAATCTCGCGAGCCTTATCGAGCTTATTTTGTTACCCTTTTATATAGATAAACCGAGTCGAGTCGAGCTTGATATGACGAGTATTTATCGAGTTCGAGCATGATATGTGAAAATAATCGAGCTCGAGTCGAGTTTCGAGCTCGAGTCGAGTTTCGAGCTCGAGTTTTATATGACGAGCCGAACTCGAGCTTGAAATATAAAGCTCGGTCGAGCTCGAGCCGAGTTTCGAGCTCGAGTTTTTGCATTCGAGTCGAGCTCGAGCTTGACAGTACTCGGCTAGACTCGTCTCGTTTACACCCCCAATAATGAGAACTATTGTTACACGAGAAATTTTACCAATGGTAAGTGTCGTTTCTAAAATTTATAACACATACATGGAGTATGTAGTTTAGTATTAGGATAGATCTTTCACTTAGTACATTAGTATACTTATTAAAATAATAGACTAGGTATAACATATTACCCTCGGGTATTTTGTATATACTTTTAAGATTAAGATGTGAAACACTCGTCACGATTTCAAATGATAAATATTGATTCTCTATGTCGATAGATTATTTCTTGTGTAACCTTGTCAGAGTTTTCATATCATCATTTTCCTTGATAGAAATAAATCCTATAGATTTAGTAAAACAATCGACAATGACCTAGATGGCATCATGTCTATTTGAAGTAACAAAATCCTCATTGTTCTTTCCTATTTCCATAAAGGAAATTCAGGTTGAACTAGTAAGTCAGATGACTTCCATTATTCCCCTTCTTTTGTTAGGGCATAATATAAGGATTTTAATGTTTCTTCAAGTTAAATGGAATACTTCACATTTCAAGTCTTCACAAATTCTAAGTTTTCATAAATTCCAAGTCTTGTGTTTAATATGATAAGACGAATATTCTAATATTTTGGCATATTCGTGATGTCCTTATCATACTTCACATAGGATTCAGATCTTCTTCTTAATTCCGTAGAGATACAAAACTCATAGGAGACGTGAATAAGACGTTTCTACGTATAAAATCTAAGAATACTATAGAGACTGATAATGCTTGAATAGAAGGCGGTATTTTATTTCCTATAATATACATGATAATTCTACCAAACATATGATTTATAAGACCACTTGTCTTTGCAAATCCTACTCCAATGATCTACTATGTTGAAAATCCGACATCGGATGGTGCAAATTTTTGTGTGATACAGAGTGCATTTCTTACACCAAAGGAAATTTTCATCATATTCACCGTAGGTTGGATTAGTAACTTAAGTTATGGTAGTTTCTTGTTTATTAGAATTTACGGACCTCCTTTCCTTGCTGAATTTACGCATAAGATTTTTCCGATTTTTGCACAGGATTGTGCTAAATTACCTTGTTCATTAACTTTTGGGATATGTTAATGACTTCTTCCAATATATTAGGATTTTGGAAGTGGTATTATTTAAAAATCTTTGATGAAATTCCTTGATAAATTTTTCTAGCAAAATCTTCTGATGAAGTTTTGTTAATAGAATTTCAGATGAAATTCCATGACATAATTCCATGATAAAATCTTCTGATGAAGTTTTATGATAAAATTTTCTGGGGAAGTTCTATGATAAAATTTTGATGAAGGCTTTTATCATTCTACAGGATGGGATACAACTCTACTAACTCTTGAAATTTCCTCGTATATGTCTTTGAGGTTAATTCCTTTTATCATTAGATATCGGAGTTCTTCTTACATCTTCTCGATCATCTTTGCAGGGATATTTGAAATTTAATCAAGCGATCTTATGTACTTATTTTATCTCAGTGGATTGAGCATAAGGAATTTACCAAGATAACTGACGAAGTGTTATCTTCTTATAGCAAGCTTCATTTTATAAATTTCAAATATGATGGATACGATAGAAAACTGAATTGGCTTTTTTAGTCCAACGGGTGATACTAATAGCATCTTTACTTGCTTGGATAACAAAAACTAACTAGTCATCGAGTCTTCTTCCGGATAATACTTCTTATTGACATTTTGTAATTGTAGGATTGAAGCCACATCATCGTCAATTCTTCGTCAAATACTTTTAGGATTTAGAATGAAGGGAACGTATAACTCAGAATCCAAGGTATACTTATATCAGAAAACATTTGTCACATATGTATATAGATACATATAAATGCTTATCGAACATAAGGTATATCTTTTGGGCTTATAGGAAACTTAATATATTGATTATCATTCATATCTAAGGATATAAACCCAACTATGAAATAGAGTTTTAGAGTTTACAACGGATTTATAAAGATATGAATCATACATAATCGTAACACATTTATCCATGATATGGAATGGAGGAATATAACGGAAAATGTAAAAACTCATTTCACAAAACAAGCTTCTCTTTTACATATCATATATCCTATAGAGGAATCCTTTTGATAGACAAAGCTGAGAATACAATATTTCTAGAAAACTTGGGAAGTTTCCTTACTCTTTCTTCAAACTTGCGGGTTATACTCAGTTGATAATTCATATTATCATAGAAAATAACAGAAATTCCAAAAATATATACTTTATCAAGTATTTGATTTTCCCAGAATTAACGCAATTTCATTCATAATCATTTATGAGAAAACCAAGAAATATGAATTTCTTACTTCTCATAAATAAATATGAAATGACAAGATGAGAAGACACAACTTTTATTTATTAACAACTTGTCTATTTATACTTACAAGACAAGCTTCACTTTTAACATAAAAGTAAAGACATAAAGTTGAAAATATTTACAACTTCTAGTCTAATGTCTTCATCTCTTTTTCTTGAGTTCTTTGGCATCAAAAAGAATTCGCATGTCGGCTCGATGTCTAATTTGAATGTCCTCAATGACTAATTCTAGAGTAGAAATCTTCAGTCTAGCTTGAACAATTTCTTCATCTTGTATTATTTGTCTTCTCTACAACTTAGCCTTAACTTCTGCAAAATCTTCTTCTAACTTCTCAAAATCTCGTTGTATAACTTCTCAAAATCTTCTTCAACTTTATCTTCAAGATCTTCAATACGCTCAGGAGGAACTTCCTCCATATATGGTAGGATATCTTTAATTTGTTGTTCATATGTATTTTTTGGGTAAGTTTTCAGATATAGGTGGTGCATTATTAGGGTAAGGTGATGGAAAATTTTGGTGTCGAGGTGTAAAATCTATTTCTTCATTATATGCTCGTATAGCTTGCATATAGGGGTCGTCATCAAAAGGTAAAACGTCTTTTGGGGTTTTCTGATCTTTGTGTGAATTTTCTGAAGTATCATATGGATTATTCATCGGAAGACTGGAAATATACTTCGGTAAATCATCAGGAATACTTGCAGAATGCTTATCTTGAGAATCCGATAAGATGATAATATGAGGAAGATAGGAATGCATATTTCTGGAGACGTCGATAAATAACATAACTTATTTATATTATATTACATACATTTAAACATAATATCATTTATTTCTAAACATAATATCTCTTATGCATAGGCATAATATCAAATAAGCATAAACTTACACATAATCATGGAGAATAACAGTACAGTCATCTATATCATTCTTGTAGCAGCATTGGCTTTGGCATTGAGGACTTTCTTGAAATTATTTAAAAAGTAGTTATAGTCAAGATTAATTCTTGTTCTTTATAACCATAGCTCTGATGCCACTTTTTAACACCCCATTTTACCTTTAGGCATCGGAACATTGATTTGGGGTATTACTTCATAGAACACAGGTCATAATGATAGAAAACAACTCAAAAGAGTTACAAAATCAACTTTCTTTATATATCATTAAAAATCAGAGTTTTACGATATGAGGTTCCCAAAATCTAGAATAATTTTAGTTTTGTGCCTCGTCATGCCATCCTCATGCTGCTCCATGCTAACAGTCTTTAAAACCTGAGATATATGCTTAAAATCAACATAAATGTTGAGTGAATCCATAGGTTTAAATCATTTTGAATACAAGATCCTTTTCCTAAGCTACGTTATTATTCGCTCAAATAAAATAATCAATTATTATTGCACTAGCTCGTACACCGCTACTTGACCTACAAAAACCAACAAATTGCCTTTATGTAGACAGTCTGCCAAACTACGGTGTTAGCAAAATAAAGTATATCCGTTTAGCCTAGGTCAGAGCCATCAACATTCCAGCAAGTACGACTTGCCCAGATAGGGGATGTCAGTCCCCACATAGTACTATTCACAATATTAGCATTCACCTTCTAGGATGATTAACAATCACGATTAAAAAGGGACTTTTAAAGGCATCAGTAAACGTAGTGTCAATAATCATATCTGAGAAGCATACCAAAATACTTGTATTCCAGTTTAGCATATATCCCCCTCACGGGTTTTCAAATCATTTGTAAATTAGATCTAGTGAGGCTATGGACTCACCTGGGATCCATAAAGTTTGAGCTATATCATATATATTTCATTCACATATAAACAACTTGATCACACAAACCACAACTTGGTCTCATAAACAACAGCTTGATCTCACACAAACCTGATTAACACATTTTGTATAGTATCAAGTCTTTAATCTTTAGTTCCATATTTCTAAGTATTTGTTATATATTCTTTATATAATATTTGGTTGTAATTATAGCACCATTTTTCGGGCCATCATACTCAGAAGCCATTCTATAAACGTTTGAGGAGCGAGGACACTTTAAATCGTAAACCCAACCACTCAGTCAGAACGTAATATCGAGATAGAACATCTTTGTACAAAGCTCCCTACTAACATGATACCTTCATTACTTCCTCATATTTACAATTAATCTTCTTTAGTTTCAAAATTAGCAAAAATAGCTCTTTTTGTTATACTTTATCTTAATTACACTTTTAACCCTTAAAGTATATAGTTTCATTATTTACAAATTAAACCATCAACGTTCAAGCTTAGGGTCTCAAACTTTTCAACATTTATTCTTATAGCTTTAAACTTTCACAAAATGACACTTTTTGCCTAAAAGGTTAAATAGTTTCAAAAATGACAGTTTTAGTCCCTATACTTGCAAAAATCACATAAAACCTCAAAAAATGAACCAAATGATCTAAGATTTTAAAACAAAGTTTCAAAATATGTTTATAATAATAATAAAAACATTTTACCAGAATTATAGCTTTTGAAATGGATTTTAAGTCATTATTTCATGTAAAATACAAAACTAGGGTTTTAAGACATCTTTAACTTATAACTTTCTTTTAAAATGATCAAATGCTCTAATTTCTATTAGATTATCTTTCTAACATTATTTTGGCATTATAAGAAGTCTAATATATCATTATAACAAGATCAAAGCTTAGCTAACATAGAGATTACCTAGGTAGCTCCAAAATGGCTCCTTATGGCTTCCTATGAGCACTACTTGCTATCAAAGCTTCAAGAACTTCAATGGATTCCTTCTAGACCTGGTTTTTGGTCTTATCGGATGTCCTAGGCCGTATATAAAAGTGGAAATGAATAATGGGTAGGAGATACAAAGGAAACGGGTTGCAAGTTCTAATGAATGCATTTCGCCTCTATTTATATTTTTCCAAGCATTAGGCTCCAAGGTTGGAATGTAAACGTGTAATCTATGTAGATTAGTTACTAAGGGTGCCTAGAAGAGATCTATTTAAGTTTATAGGAGCTAGATTCAAACCAATCTTGGTCTTGTGGTCTAAATAAGCTCACGACAAGAATAGATAGGAACAAGTATGTGTCATCAACAAGTAGGTGATGCACCTACTTGTAAAATATCTCTAAAATATCTATACGATCTGATCCTATGTTTAAATTTAGGAGGGAAAGGGTTTTGAATGTGTTTTGGAGGGAAAACCTAAACCGGGTCCTAAATTAGGGCTTGTAACTTTATACGTTGTGATTTTGGTGATTAAGGGTTTAGGAATGTGATTAGTGATGAATTAGGGTATAATTAGGGTATAAACATTGTAATTAAGAAGTTTGGGTCTTTGGTTTGAAGTTTAACAAAGGTTTAAGGTGAAATTGGGAAGAAAACTTAGGCGGGTTAGGGTTTCTAATGATCTAGGGCTTAATCCTTGTAAAACTAATTATCCTTGGTTTAGCTTCTGATTTAAACTCATTTTATACTTCCTACATTGTCCTCAATGTGTTAATGGAGTCCCTACATTAGTTTTACTGAGTTATTCTAAGTAAACATGTCTAAAGGGTGAAAATACTCATTTTGACCTAATTTACAAGTCATGCATTGAATTCTTGTACCTTGTGAATTAGGGAACTTTTACATTGTCTTAACATAATCTTATAACCTTAATGAAGTGATATTGGTGTTTGTAGACTTGTCCTAATAGATTAAATAGTGAATCTATGTAGATTTCTTAATATAAGGGTTTTTAGGTCATTAATCCTAATAACTTTCTATTTTGGGTAATTAGGGTTTATATCTTAATGTAAGATTATTCTAGGTCTTATATAGTATGTTTATAACTTCTAGGGTTTCTATATTCTTATTTTAAGGGTTTTTATAGGTTCATCATAATCTAGGTATAATTATAGGAGCTTAAGATGATATGCTTTGATAACTTGTACCTTATGCTTTAATAATTTGTAACTTAATTTGAAATAAACGTATAACCTTAATATGATATTTAGTTGAGTTTTATAATTAGTTGCAAAAGATTAGACTCTAATTCAATGTGGAATGGATTTTATATGTTAATCTTAGTTACTAGGTCTTAACTTGTAATTAGCTTTGGATGAGTGAATATTAGTAATTTGTAATCAATTATATTTCCTTTATATAGTATATTATACTTATTATAATATATTTGATACTTGTACATAGATATTATGCAGTTATACTTCGTGAAACATTGTTTACCAATGGTTTCTAGGTGATTATCTAGACTATTATGTACATTTTCTTGTACTTAGCTTTGTATGGTTTGTTCTTACTATTCTTAGGTATTATTAGGTCTTCAATGTATAGTTTATAACTTTTTTATAATCCATAATGACTTATTCATATGTATTATTCATTCATAATTTATCATTCTTGAGTTTATAACTCATTTAAAGGATTCTAGGGTTTCTAAGGGAATTTAGGGCATCATAGTTATATTTGAAATGTTATTATCAATATTGAACTTATAAGATTACTTTTAGATCTTAGACTTGACATATACGTTGTGTTTACAACATATAGGAATATGTTGTAATGGTAGTTCAGGTTGTAAGAAGCAGTTCATCTTACCAAGTAAGGTATAAAAGCAAAAATATCTTGCCAAATTTTCATATTGAGACAGTTATAGCTTATAACACATATGTAAAATTTGAGGATTGTCACAGTTAGTAAGTGTTTGACTTGTGCGAAGGTGAAGGCCGAACATAGAAAACCGTCTGGGTTATTAGTGCAACCTGAAATTCCTGAGTGGAAGTGGGAGGAAATTACTATGGATTTCGTGATGGGTTTGCCGAGAACTTCTAGTGGTTGTGATATGATATGGGTGATTGTGGATAGATTGACTAAGTCTGCTCACTTTTTACCTATGAGGAAGACGGATAGTATGGAAAGGTTGACCATTGTGTATGTGAAGGAGATCGTTTGTTGACATGGTGTGTCGTTATCGATAATCTCGGATCGTGATAGCAGGTTTACTTCTGAGTTTGGAGATCTCTAAAGAAACTGATGGGCAGAGTGAAAGGACGATTGAAACGTTGAAGGATATGCTTCGTGCGTGTGTGATTGACTTTGGTAATAGTTGGGAACAACATCTGCCATTGGTGGAATTCTCATACAACAACAGTTATCATGCTACTATCAAGGTTGC
The DNA here is from genome assembly GCA_025667525.1 of Glebionis coronaria. Lineage (NCBI taxonomy): Eukaryota > Viridiplantae > Streptophyta > Magnoliopsida > Asterales > Asteraceae > Glebionis > Glebionis coronaria. The sequence continues at coordinate 175,099,253 of CM046876.1, read as the reverse complement.
ACCGTTTGAGGCATTGTATGGGCGTAAGTGTAGGTCTCCAGTGTGTTGGATTAATGTAGGGGAAAGTCAATTGACTGTACCTGAAATGATATTGGAGACTACCAAGAAGATTGTGCAGATTAAGAATCGTTTGTTAGCTGCCAGAAGCCGACAGAAGAGTTATACTGACAATCGAAGGACACTATTGGAGTTTGAGATTGGGGATATGGTTATGCTGAAGGTATCGAAGGATATTAAGTTGCAATTTCCGGATGAACTTCGTGCCATCCACAACACTTTTCACGTGTCTAACCTGAAGAAGTGATTAGCAGAAAGGGATTTGGTGATCCCATTGGAGGAGATTCAGCTTGATGATAAGTTGCATTTCGTTGAGGAACCTGTGGAGATTATGGATCGGGAGTTTAAGAGGTTGAAGCATAGTAGGATTCCTATTGTGAAGGTACAATGGAATTCTAGACGTTGAACCGAGTTCACGTGGGAGCGTTAGGATTTCTTTAAGGAAAAGTATCCTTGTTTGTTCTAGTTGTACAAAATGTTAGTATAAGAAGAGTCGAGCGTCGGGACGTCACTCTTTTTAAGGAGGGGAGGATGTGATAATCCGAACCAGAGGTCATTATTTAATCCTATTTTACGAGTATTTTTAAATTTTTGATGAAATTGAATGCTATTATGTCACACCCCAACATGGCGGAATATGGGGCGCGACGTATGTATATCATCACAACATGGCGTGTCTATAGAGATAACTAAATGAAATGGAAATGTCATAGAATGGTGACACAAATGTCATGACAATATCTCCACAAAATGCAGGAGTCTAGGCAAGTAGGTAACAGTCCTACCTCTTACCCAAGACAAACAATTACCACAAACAAAACATCATAAAGGTGTCCACAAAGTATCACTTATTCAAAACACATAGAAATAAACTAAGAAGGAACGGGGATCTCCTTCTAAATGCAATCCTAATGCCTCCAAAACTAGCCACTTCTATTCTCAAGCTTAACCACATTCTCACCTGAAAGAGACACTAAAACACGTCAACATAAAGTTGGTGAGAGTCATAGGTTTAGACTCCAACGCCAAAATCAAACCATAAGCTGTGAATAATAACCAAATTTAAGAACATATGGACAATGTGATACAAACATGCATTAACAACTAATATTCAAGATTTAACAAACCAAACCAAATCCAAGGCTCCCAGCCTTACCAAACACCATGGTCCCATAGGCGCCCATAAACCTATGAACCAATCCCAAGGCCCCGCCTTGTCATCATCCCCTTGGTACCAAGTCAAAACATAAAACAATCATGAATCAACTAGCAGTTAATCACATAAGTATGCACAAGTCCATCACCAAACACAAAACATTCACAGTATAATTTATAAAAACAAGACAGTGTCTCTTCCATCCCATCTGGAAGTCAAAATCATTAGTAGACATGGGACTATGAAACTCACCTGATTGATCTTCTCCAAAAATCCGCGCACTAGCAAAAAGCTAACAAACAAAAGCACACAATCAAAACATGAACCAAACACTAAAACGGCTTATCAACCTATGATGTACATCTAACATTCTCCCATATATATACCTCATTTATATGTTCTAAGCATCTCATTACACTTCCCTAACAAGTCCTTAACTTGGTTAAGTTTGATACCTATCCCGTTCATATTTTACACAAAACAGTCCCAACCTTTAGGTCTCCAAACTATAAGCCAAACACCCACCTAACCATACCCATGACCTCTGTAAAGGAAACCCTATGCCCTTACATATGTTATCTAACTCCTCCCCTTTTCCCCAACCTTAAAGCTAGTGTTAAGGCCCTGATATATATATATATATATATATACTTTTGTCTATCCGGATTTTACTGATTTTGAACATACAAAAAGTTTGTTATGATTAGGGGGTATTAACCTAACCCATTTTCTTAGCCCCACCCCTGGTCTCTTATTTAATATATTAAACAACTCCCATGCCTATTAGAGGGTTCAAATGTACATCTAAGTACCTCAATCACCTTAAAACATTAAATTAAACCCGACTGATTTCAAAACTGTTTTGACCCCCGAATGTTGTAACCTGTTTTGACCGACCTCCTGACCTCCAATTTAGTTGTCGTTTCTTACATTTGAAAGCCAGCTCAATTAGATATTCAGGGATACTTGGATCAAACCATGAAAGTTCCTATAACTCCAGATATGATCAAAACATTGGACCAAAAATTCTGCCCAGTTTTTAGTTACGAATTCAATTAAGTTAACCTAATTAATTACACATAACTCCACTAGTTACAAGCCCTAATTCACCTAATCATAATAATATCACTAATATATAGATTTTAATTTAAACCCTAACCTAAATCCATCATAAGATGATTGAGAAAGAATTAAAACACTTTAATTAAAAAGGGTTATAAAGATTTACCTTTGATTTATGAAAACCCCCAAATTTATGAAGAAGGCCTATTTTTTTGATGTGACCGTCGACTCTAATAATTCTCCAGGGATTTATGAGAGTTGTGATATAATAAAAGTCCTTATATAGTTTTTCTCCAAGAATCCTAGCCCAATACAACCCACCTTCTTTTTTTTCTTTTTTTTTCTTTTTATTCGGCCCTAACCGACCCATATATATATATATATATATATATATATATATATATATATATATATATATATATATATATATATATATATATATATATATATATATATATATATATATATATATATATATATATATATATATATATTTATATATATATATATATATATATATATATATATATATATATATATATATATATATATATATATATATATATATATATATATATATATATATATATATATATATATATATATATATATATATATATATATATATATATATATATATATATATATATATATATTTATATATATATATATATATATATATATTTATATATATATATATTTTCTTTTTTATTACTTATTATTATGTTATTAATAATACCTTAATTTACCTTAATTTATTTCAGCTCCTAAAACCTCCAAAACCTCAAAACCGTAAAACTAGTCAAATTTATGCGTTTACCGTAAAAGACGTAAAATATACAGTTTTAAAAAAAATCTTAAATTTTGAAATAAACTTTATAACTAAGTCCTAAATGACTTAAAACCATCCCGAAAAATACTCACATGCCTAAACACCTTACCCGAGACCTCTAAATGCTAAACCCCAAATCCTAAAAAAAAATACAATTTACTATAATACTTATACGTATAAGTAAACACCAAAATAACACCATTTCATTTCATAGTCACTAATTGTAAGCTCATGAACATGAAATAACCGTTCCTCGATTTACTTATGAGTACTTTATACCCATATACGATATCCACACCAACCTCGTTCACGCAAAATAAACATGTAAACACACTAATCATATAGTCACACATAAAATAACCTAAAAATAGGACCAAGTGACGAACCTCAAAACCACGGTTGTCACATCACTCCCTCCTAATAGAAATCTCGTCCCGATATTTACTCCTTAGAATCGTCATTATCAAACAGCTGAGGATACTTATTCCTCATAAACTCTTCCCGTTCCCACATGAACTCCGGTCCACGTTTTGAATTCCACCTAACCTTAACTAACGGTATCTTACTTCTTTTCAATGTTTTAACTTCACGGTCCATAATTTCTACCGGCTCCTCAATAAAATGAAGACTCGCATCTATACTAATATCGTCCACTGATACTTGCAAGTCAGTTCTTGCCAAGCATTTCCTCAAGTTTGATACATGAAACACATCATGTACACTACTCAACTCTTCCGGTAACCTCAATCTATACGCCACTAGCCCAATCCTTTCAAGGATTTCAAATTGACCCACAAATCTAGGCGCTAACTTCCCTTTCCCTTTCTTCCCAAAGCGCATCACCCCTTTCCATGGTGAAACCTTTAGCATAACCTTGTCCCCAACCTCAAATTCCAATGGCTTACGCCTCTTGTCCGCGTAGCTCTTCTGTCGATCCCTAGCCGTCTTTAATTTTTCCTTAAGCACAGTTATCGCATCCGTAGTCTCCTGTACCATCTCCGGTCCAATTAGTTGACTACTTCCCACTTCAGCCCATAGCAACGGTGATCTACACTTCCTACCATAAAGTGCTTCAAACGGTGCACACTCTATACTAGCATGGTAACTATTATTGTACGAAAATTCTGCCAACGCCAAGTGATTTTCCCAACTTCCTCCAAAGTCTATCACACACGCCCTCAAACATATCCTCTAGTGTTTGTATAGTCCTCTCACTCTGACCATCCGTCTGCGGATGATAAGCTGTACTCATATCCAGCCTTGTACCCAAGGCTTTCTGTAATAGTCCCCAAAACCTAGACGTAAACCTGATATCCATATCCGATATGATCGACACCAGCACTCCATCTTTTGCCACCACATGTTCCAAGTATTTCTTAGCAAACTTTTCCATCTTATCATCCTCCCTCATTGCCACAAAATGTGCAGACTTAGTCAGTCTGTCCACTATTACCCAAATCATGTCATTACCATTGTTAGACCTTGGCAGTTTTGTAATGAAGTCCATGGCAATATTCTCCCACTTCCACTTAGGAACCTCTGGTTGTTGCAGTAATCCTGATGGTCTTTGATGTTCAGCCTTCACCTTGGCGCAAGTCAAACACTCACTAACGTACAAAGCTACATCTTTCTTCATTCCTGGCCACCAATACATATCCCTCATGTCCCGATACATCTTATCAGCTCCTGGGTGTATCGAATACCTCGACGTATGAGCTTCATCCAATATAAACTTCCTTGTATCGCCAAACAACGGAACACAGATTCTATCCAAGTAATACTTGCAACCATCTCCTCTTTCTTCCATGTACTGATCCATAGTATGTAGATTTTCTTCAACCAGCCTCTCCTCCTTAATGGCCTCTACTTGTGCTGCTCGAATTCTATCTTTAAGAGTTGTCTAAATAGTTATGCTCATTGCCCTTACTCTTTTAGGTTTTAGCCTCTCCTTCCTACTTAGAGCATCCGCCACCACATTGGCCTTTCCAGGGTGATACTTGATCTCACAATCATAATCACTAAATAACTCCAACCATCGCCTCTGCCTCATGTTCAAATCTTTCTGATCAAAGATGTGCTGCAAGCTTTTGTGATCCGTATAGATCACACTTTTCGTCCCATACAAGTAATGTCTCCATATCTTGAGAGCAAAGACTACAGCCCCTAGTTCCAAGTCGTGTGTGGTGTAATTCTTCTCATGGTTTTTCAATTGTCGTGATGCATAAGCTATGACTTTATCTTGCTGCATAAGAACACATCCTAACCCCTGATTGGACGCATCACAATAAACATAAAATCTTCCATCCCTTCTGGTAAGGACAAGATCGGTGCATTACACAACCTATCCTTTAGTGTCTGAAACGTCTGCTCTTGCTCTTCGACCCATTCATACTTCTGATTCTTTTGGGTCAACAATGTCAAAGGCTTTGATATTCTAGAGAAATTCTCTATAAATCTTCTGTAATATCCTGCCAAACCTAAGAATGACCTTATTTCTGACGGTGTAGTAGGTGTCTTCCAATCCTTCACGACTTCAATCTTCTTTGGGTCTACATGTATGCCATCATTGTCGATTACATGCCCTAGAAATTTTACTTCTTGCAGCCAAAATTCACACTTGGAGAACTTCCCATAAAGTTTCTCCTTCCTGAGCAGTTCCAACACCGACCTTAAATGCTTGTTGTGTTCCTCCTCCGTCTTAGAGTAGATAAGTATGTCATCAATGAAGACTATGACAAACTTATCTAGATATGGCTTGCACACTTGGTTCATTAGATCCATGAACACTGCTGGCGCGTTTGTCAACCCAAATGGCATAACGGTGAATTCAAAGTGTCCATACCTCGTTCTGAACGCGGTCTTTTGTATGTCCTCCTCACAGACCCTTAGTTGGTGATAACCGGACCTAAGGTTAATTTTTGAGAAGTATCTTGCTCCTTGCAGCTGATCAAATAAATCATCAATCCTTGAGAGAGGATAACGGTTCTTAATGGTCATCTTGTTCAGCTCCCGATAATCGATACACATCCGGAATGATCCATCCTTCTTCTTAACGAACAACACCGGTGCTCCTCATGGTGAAGAGCTAGGCCGAATAAAGCCCTTATCCTACAGCTCCTTAAGTTGCTCAGCTAATTCCTGCATTTTGGAGGGTGCTAAACGATATGGCGACCTAGCCACGGGGGTTGCCCCGGGTATTAAGTCAATCTTAAACTCCACCTGTCTCATCGGTGGTAATCCCATCAAATCATCCGGGAATACATCGATGAATTCTCTTACTACTCGAATCTTATTGATTTGAGGCTCATCATCCTTGGCATTCATAAGGGATCTGGTCATCTTCTCCCTTCTTTCTCCATACACATATAATACCTTATTATCACCTATGGGGATCTTAACAATCTTTTCATGACACATTAGCTCAGCCATATGCTTCGATAACCAATCCATACCAATAATCACATTGAAACTCCCATTTCCTAGAGGGATTAAATCTATGGTGAACTTAAATTCTCCCAACTCTAATTTGCAGTTTAAAAATATCTCATCTACCTCTTCTTGCTTACCACTAGCTATCTCAATCACATACCCCAGTTTCACTACACTAGGGTTCATATTGAACAAAGGCACGAATTGAGAAGACACAAAACTAAAATCTGCCCCAGAGTCAAAAAGAATAGTAGCGAAGTGATTGTTAACAGAAAACGTACCTATTACTACATTCGGGTCCTGAACCGCTTCTACTGCATTTGCAAGGTAAACCCTGCCTCCATTCCGATTTCCCTTATTCTGATTTCCTTCGTTCCTGTTCCAGTTCCGATTCCCAGTGTTTCCATTGTTGCGGTTAGCATTGTTCCGATTGCCACCGCCTTGGTTTCCTCGATTTCCTTCCAAAGCTAGCTGCCCTCTGCCCTGATTGGTTGCTCCAACCAATCTAGGACACTCCCTCTTGAAATGCCCGGGTTGTCCACACTCAAAGCAATTTCCCCCTGTTACATTCACCCTCACGGATTGAAGTGGCAACGCATTCTGGTTAGGCGCCCTACAATCTTTAGCAAAGTGCCCCAGCTTCTGACAATTAAAACACACGGCACAAGGGGTGCCTCTTGCATGGAACCTAGAGCAGGTCCTGCAAGGTGTGTTGTTGTTAGTATTGTTGTTTGGATTTCCAAAATTTGGGGTGTCCTCATTGCAAAATTTCTGCCATCCTTTGCCTTCTTATCACTTTTCCAATTGTTGTCAGGTGATTTCACATCTTCCGGTTCCTTTCTCTTATCCCCCCGATTTTCCCAAAGTCCCACTTGATACAGCCTCTTGAGTCAGAATTCCTGCTATCAATATTGCCTGTTGTATCGTAGTAGGCTGAGTAGCCTTGATCATTCCTCTAATCTGAGGAGGTAATCCAGCAACGTACCTCTTGATTTTGTTTGCTTCAGGGGTAACCAAATGAGGAACCAACTTTGCCAACTCATGGAAGCGATCCGTGTAGTCTGCATGAGCCGCTCCAACCATAGCATGTCCCCAAAACTCATTTTCCCAGCTTCTCCATCTCATTGCTTGGACAAAACTCCGTAGTCATAAGAGCCTTGAAGTCGGCCCAAGCCATAGCATTTGCAGTAACTCTCCCTCTCGCTTGGACTTGAGTATTCCACCAAGTTAATGCCTTCCCTACCAGTGAACCAGTTACATACATGACCCTTTGATTGGGTAAACAACCACTCATCTGAATCACATTTTCCATCTTTTCAATCCACTGGGTAAGTGCTACCGCGCCACCCTTTCCATCATACTCCTTAGCACCACAAGACGTGAATGCCTTATTGCTGCAGCCGTTGTTGTCACCAGCTCCTAGACCGTTGTTGTGGTTGTTGTTCATGTTATCAGTCACCTGTTGAACAATGTTTGGTATGATGTTTGCCAATTGAGCCGCAATCAAAGCAGCCATGTCGGGATTTTCTCCCCCACCACTTCCTCCAGCACCATTTCGTGTGTTCACCATTCTATAGTAAGACGTGATACCTGTTAATAACCACCAGAATACTCCATGCAGTATAAATACTACAACATAACTACGTCTAACATTATCATACATATTACTATCGTACATAGTACATGCATGTATTAACTCTCTTTCATACAATCACACTTAGAAATCCGTTAAAGTTGTGGTACTTCTATAACTATGTTGGCCACCATACTTGTACAATTACCGTTTCCCCTACGCACTCCCTCCTATGATAGCACTTATAAGAGTCAATACAACCTATAACACATACATCTAACAATTAAACACACCAACACAAAACGAAATATCCGAGATTTCATTATTAAAATAATATAGTCAATACTCAAAATGCATAAATTTATAGTCTAGCTAAACTAGCATAGACCGAATCCTAATGGAAGCATAACCAATAGTAAGTCATGTTGCCCATAAGAGTGGAACGACCTAATCTAAATAATCAAATAATTGTTGGATGTCGTGGATTCAGTATCGGATTCTCCTCCTCCATTATTGTTACTATCTGGATAAACTGGTTTAGTCTTGACATTCCTCAGTAGTACTTCCTTATTCCCTTCCTTAGCCGTTATCGTTAGGACAATCTTATAGACCCACATATTGTTCACTTTCACCTTAGACATGCGTTCTATCGCCTCACATGGATACCACTCATATGGAATTTTCCTCCTATAGTTTGTACGTATGTTGCATCCTATCCTTGTAATTCCATTGGCTTGCACCACTACTTGTCTTTTAGGGGGCATGACTTAAACATCAGAAGAAAATATTACTCATTAGATACATAGAATAACATAACGAAAGGCAGATGCTATCATGTACCAAATTATGTACTATAATTTACATTTCTAAGCAAAGTACAACAATGACTAGCGTGGACGATGGTAGTTAAACCTGCACTAGTCAAAACCCGAAAAGGAAAATAATATGTGGCTAAGTATGAACCATAATAGTTCGTAACTTAACAAACATCACAATAAATAAAAACCAATAACATCCAGAAAACTTTTTAATGCACAGATACTCCTATGACGCCTATATGCAGGGACCCTTAAGCTATAGACTAGGCTACTAGACTAGGCATCCTAATTCTCTATAACCATTGGCTCTGATACCATTCTGTCACACCCCAACATGGTGGAATATGGGGCGCGACGTATGTATATCATCACAACATGGCGTGTCTATAGAGATAACTAAATGAAATGGAAATGTCATAAAATGGTGACACAAGTCATGACAATATCTCCACAAAATGCAGGAGTCTAGGCAAGTAGGTAACAGTCCTACCTCTTACCCAAGACAAACAATTACCACAAACAAAACATCATAAAGGTGCCCACAAAGTATCACTTATTCAAAACACATAGAAATAAACTAAGAAGGAACGGGGATCTCTTTCTAAATGCAATCCTAATGCCTCCAAAGCTAGCCACTTCTATTCTCAAGCTTAACCACATTCTCACCTGAAAGAGACACTAAAACACGTCAACATAAAGTTGGTGAGAGTCATAGGTTTAGACTCCAACGCCAAAATCAAACCATAAGCTGTGAATAATAACCAAATTTAAGAACATATGGACAATGTGATACAAACATGCATTAACAACTAATAGTCAAGATTTAACAAACCAAACCAAATCCAAGGCTCCCAGCCTTACCAAACACCATGGTCCCATAGGCGCCCATACACCTATGAACCAATCCCAAGGCCCCGCCTTGTCATCATCCCCTTGGTACCAAGTCAAAACATAAAACAATCATGAATCAACTAGCAGTTAATCACATAAGTATGGAACAAGTCCATCACCAAACATAAAACATTCACAACATAATTTATAAAAACAAGACAGTGTCTCTTCCATCCCATCTGGAAGTCAAAATCATTAGTAGACATGGGACTATGAAACTCACCTGATTGAGCTTCTCCAAAAATCTGCGCACTAGCAAAAAGCTAACAAACAAAAGCACACAATCAAAACATGAACCAAACACTAAAACGGCTTATCAACCTATGATGGACATCTAACATTATCCCATATATATACCTCATTTATATGCTCTAAGCATTTCATTACACTTCCCTAACAAGTCCTTAACTTGGTTAAGTTTGATACCTATCCCGTTCATATTTTACACAAAATAGTCCCAACTTTTAGGTCTCCAAACTATAAGCCAAACGCCCACCTAACCATACCCATGACCTCTGTAAAGGAAACCCTATGCCCTTACATTGAGAAAGAATTAAAACACTTTAATTAAAAAGGGTTATAAAGATTTACCTTTGATTTATGAAAACCCCAAAATTTATGAAGAAGCCCTATTTTTTTTATGTGACCGTCGACTCTAATAATTCTCTAGGGATTTATGAGAGTTATGATATAATAAAGTCCTTATATAGTTTTTCTCCAAGAATACTAGCCCAATACAACCCACCTTCCTTTTTTTTTTCTTTTTTTTTCTTTTTATTCGGCCCTAACCGACCCATATATATATATATATATATATATATATATATATATATATATATATATATATATATATATATATATATATATATATATATATATATATATATATATATATATATATATATATATATATTATTATATATATATATATATATATATATATATATATGTATGTATATATATATATATATATATATATATATATATATATATATATATATATATATATATATATATATATATATATATATATATATATATATATATATATATATATATATATATATATATATATATATATATATATATATATTATATATATGTATATATATATATATATATATATATATATATATATATATATATAAATATATATATATATATATATATATATATGTATATATATATATGTATATATATATATATATATATATATATATATATATATATATATATATATGTATATATATATATATATATATATATATATATATATATAATATATATATATATATATATATATATATATATATATATATATATATATATATATATATATATATATATATATATATATATATATATATATATATATATATATATATATATATATATATATATATATATATATATATATATATATTCTTTTTTATTACTTATTATTATGTTATTAATAATACCTTAATTTACCTTAATTTATTTCAGCTCCTAAAACCTTCAAAACCTCAAAACCGTAAAACTAGTCAAATTTACGCGTTTACCGTAAAAGACGTAAAATATACAGTTTTAAAAAAAAATCTTAAATTTTGAAATAAACTTTATAACTAAGTCCTAAATGAATTAAAACCATCCCGAAAAATACTCACATGCCTAAACACCTTACCCGAGACCTCTAAATGCTAAACCCCAAATCCTAAAAAAAAAATACAATTTACTATAATACTTATACGTATACGTAAACACCAAAATAACACCATTTCATTTCATAGTCACTAATTGTGAGCTCAAGAACACGAAATAACCGTTCTTCGATTTACTTATGAGTACTTTATACCCATATACGATATCCACACGAACCTCGTTCACGCAAAATAAACATGTAAACACACTAATCATATAGTCACACATAAATTAACCTACAAATAGGACCATGTGACGAACCTCAAAACCACGGTTGTCACATATTACGTTTGACGGTTTAAGTTGAAACCGATGTTGGAAGCCTTATTTTTACGTTTTGACGAGTAACGAGGACTACTAGTGATCACGATACCGACGGATGCCCGAAATTTTTACGTTTTATAATCGATCATTTCGATGTTTGATATTTTTGAAGTTTTTCTTTTTTGCGTATTAAGTCGTGTCGGAACCATATTAATATATTTTGTGTGTGTTTTAACCTTCGGAAAGTATTTTTTCAAAACCCGACTCCCGTAAATTTTTTAAAAATCGAATACTAGTCATTTCCCTCTCTTTAGCTTATATTTTACATTGGAGTCCAAAAGAATGCATAATTTACAAATTCTACCCCACCCTACTATATAAGCAAAATCCACTAACACACATTTCATTTTATTCATTTAAAATTTTCAACTCTCTCTCCCATCCCTCTCTTTGAAACCCATAGCCACAAACACAAACACAAAGATCACCATAAAATTTTTGAGACTAAAGCAAGACCCATCTTGGAAATTTGATTGTGAGCATTTTGAACTAAGAAAATCATACATACAATACATTTTTATTTTCAAGAAAATTTCTGATAAATAATGTGTTTTGATCCATTTTGTTGGTTGCATGTGTTGTTTGTGATGCTAGGTACATGTACAAATGAGTAACTAGCTTGGAAAACCTTTTTCTTGGGTGTTTTTGTCTATCAAACCCACGGCCCAAAGGGGCGTGGTTGATTTTGTTGACTTGGATTCTTGATTTGTTGGTAAGAACTAGTATTCATATGTTTATTATTTATATATTTTATTTTGAGTGTTTGTATGCAAGTATTTTGAGTTGAGATTTGGAAAAATGAACATGCAAGTGATTAAGATTACTGGGATTTGGTTAGAATGATTGTTAGTTAATATTAGAAGTATGGAAATGGTTAAAATGGGTCAAAATAATAATTTGGTATGATTTTTAAAAGTGGATTTTAGGTAAGTAACTTTAAGGGTACTTTTGAAGGTCTTAAGTCTGATTTGAAGTTGGGTTGATAGGATATTGTTGTAGACCTTTTCCCAAGCTTTGTTTTGGTACCAACTAGAGCTTCTAACTCAAAACGAGGAGGAAGTTATGCTAGTTTGATTATTCATGTACCGGGAGACGAGCAACACATTCCGAATTTTGTTGTTGATATTTGGTCGAATCTCGAGGACTATAAGTTGAGTTTCAAAAATGTTCAATGGCTTTTCTTGGGCTCTAAACTTAAGGTTATGAGTCTATTTTTAAACTCAAGTGTTTGTTTTGCAAACGGAAATGGTTTTGATGGTCAAAATGGGCTTATGAGTCAAATGCGTAGTTCTGTCTGAATTTTGGAAGTCAAAGATGTGTTGAGCAAAAGTTCTTAGAAGTAAAATCTTTTGATAAAATTTTAGGAGGGCTTTTTGCAGGTTGTGAGTGAGTTCTCCAGGTAGTTTCATAAAATTTGGAAGTGTCTAAGTAGGGGAAAACAGCTTGTACATTTGGTATGTACCGACATAATATTTTTGGGAGTGTTGACTAGTAAAGTAAACATGTAAAGGTGTCTAATAGTATCACTTGTATGTGATGTTCTTGTGGATTTATCATGGTTTTGAATTGTAATTTTTTTTACTAAGTATGAGTTATACTTGAGTATATTATTAAAGGGCTCGCCTTATTTGGTAGGTTGCGGCTTTCGAGTGTTACCGGGCATCTACTATCGTCGGTAATCGTCCTACTACTACTTCTTCTACTAAGGTAAGTCTAGCCTCGCTTTATGCTTGTATTAAATGATTTTAACCCGCGAGGCGGATACATGCTATTTGAAATAAAAATGAACACAAGTCATGAGTAATTTTTTGGACCCGGATATAGATGAATTGTATAACTACCAAGTTGCCAAAGACCCTAACTTCATGAACCGTTAACTATTTTCTAGCTCTTCGTTGTGAGTAGAAATAGCCGCTTATGCAAGTAATAGTACTATGGGGTTGACGACCCTATCTGATACGAGAGCTTTACGCCGAGTAACCTCTACAGACGGATAATCTTGTGATAAGAATTGAGGTATATAATTGGCAAAGAATACCTATAGAGGGGCGATGGTTTCATTTGGTCAGGCCGACATTTTTGAGCGGGTGACTAAGTTAAGGGGTCGGTGCCATGAGCTTAATACAATGATATAGCTATTGCTATGAGACGGAATACCTGAATAATAGATTGTGTGCACGACAATACTATAAAATGATTATGACTGATTTTACTCTTGTGTTTAAAATATAATTTGATAGACCTATTGATTCACTCAACATTATTTGTTGACCCTTTTAAGCATGTCTTTCAGGTAATCGAAGGTGATAATGGTGGAGCTTGCTTGGGAAGGTTGCGAGTTTGCTTTTGTGGTTGTGTGGTCTAAAACTATTTCTTTCCCTTTTGTCATAAACAATTTGTCTTATGGTCATGTATTGTGGTAAAACCATTTGGTTGGATGGTTGAGATCTTTGGGGGACCTAAAACGCTACTCTGAATTTCTAAACTTGTTTTCTTTTATTTGGGATCGAGGGTTTTAGACATTGCTAGATTTATTTCCTTTAGATTTTAAACGTCTCATATTGAGGTCGTTCAATGTAGCTTGTGTAATGTTGTTTGTGTTTAGCACCCAAATGTGTATTTCGCTCCGCATTATATTTGGGTGTGTTAAATTCATCAAAAAAAAAGAGATTAAGAAGTCGTCGCCATGACAAATAAGATTGCATATCTCGGTAATGAATTTGATTAATTCAAAAAGAATGTGCTCAACATCAAATAGATATTAATGATCGAATCACAACTTTGGATGTTTACTTCAGCGTTGGGAGCCATAAAAATATAGTCGACAATAACAATAATATCATAGATATTAGAAAACCATTAAGCCACAAATAACATCATCAATAGTAGCAGCCATGGAGCAACAACTGAGGTATGGATTAAGATGTTATCATCGAATACTTTACCTAAGTACCAGGAGGTTGTTTCTACCGAGGCTTTCAAACCCATGAATGAGCTTCTTAAGCGTCCACAACCTTAAAGAAGCCCAACAATGACTCGAAGGGTTTTAAACTAGATGACCTTGGTTTTCCTTCTTTTTTCATATGGGGATAAACTAGAGACTTCAAAGCTTATAAAGAAGGGACCATAGAGCAAGAATGGATTTGAGGAATCGGGAGCTTATTACAACAAAAAGGGTACGTTACAAAAAACTATTATGTCCAACTTGAAGAGCGTGACACACTTAATTAAGGACAAAGGGGCAGTCATCATGGATCAAATTTTCATATGCAGTAGCTAAAGATGCCATTATTTAATGGAGGGGATTCTCATGGTTGGATTTACCAGGTAGAAAGGTATTTTGAAGTGCAAGATATCGAACTAGGTAACAACTTAGAGTTGTAGTTTGTGCATGAAGAGGCAAGCATTAGCTTGGTTTCATTGTAGTGAAGCAAAATCGCCATTTCGTTCTTAGGAAGGGTTAAAGTGAAGGTTGTTGGAACAATTCGAACCCTCACATGAGGGAACCTTATTTGAGCAATTTTTGGCGATAACACAAGAAGCATCGACCCGTGAGTACGTAAGCTTCTTTGGTTATTAGCGGGACAATTGGTTGGAATTTCTCAGTAGGTCGTGGAGGGTACATTCATTAAGGGGTTGAAGCCCGAATTGTGATCAACGGTTCGAATCAGGCAACCTGGTGGCTTGAATAATGCCATGAAACTTGCTATCATGAGTAACAAGTTAAATGGTGATAATTCGCAAATCAGTCCACGGTTAGCTGTTTTTCCAAGAGGACAAACCAACGACATTAAACCAGACTTTCGAAGAATGACCGAGTCGGAATTGGAAGAAATGAGAGCTAAAGGACTTTGCTTTCAATGTGAGGAGAAATTCAAGCTAAGCCAACGGTGTCCTAATCACACCTTTCAAGTGATGATTGTCGACACCATGGGATCATGCACTCAAGGCTAATTAAGATGATATTCGAGATCCACACCTTGCCTTGAGGACGAGGAGCGAGTTTGCGCGGAGAGTATTGATATGAAATGATATAATACTTAATTATTATATTTAGATAAATATAAGAGATATAATTTTATTAGATTTAGAAAGTCTTTTACTTATCTTATAAGTATTATGATTAGGTATCACTGATATAACTTTGATTAAGTTGAATGATAATTAAATATTGATTTGCATGATTGCTTTAGCTCATTAACATAAATCATCGGGGGTCGGTTATTCCATTAATATAATCTATTTATCTCTTAATCTTTTCTTTATCTCTTTTATCGAATCTCGTTCATATCAGAATATATTCAAATGATTAGATTAATGTGTTGTATAGGGGAAGGTTTGATGGGCGATGCAAAAGAGTTATTTCTTAAAATGGAAGAAAAAACTAAAAAACGACTTTGTGTTAATTGATTTCAATTTAACACTTTTTATTTACTTTTATGGATACTATAATAGAGAAAATAAAAAACGAGTAAATACGATATGTACGCTTCCAAAAATGGAAGGCAAAAACGTACTACTCAAACAAACACGATATATAATAGGCACTAAACACACCTCCTCGGAAGCAGTGCCAAAATGATTGTACATAAGATAGATGTTTTAAGAAAAACGCGTAAATGTGGTAAGTATTAAACGTTCACGTTTTAGGAAAAACGCGAATGCTCGAAAGTGAAGTTCGTTCTCGAAGGAGGTGTAGTTGTTTAGCCAATATTAAAAATCAAATCTTTAGATTAGTTCGTTCTTGGATGTGAAAAGAGATGAAAAATAAAGATGAGTTACGCTAGAATTAAACTACGACGAAGAAAACGTAAAATCGTAAAATTCGACAAAAATTAAACTTTATCTAAAAAATTTCATAAAATTAAATTAAACTCCTCAAAATATCTAGGGTTTACAAATAAAGAAAACTTGCTGAAACTTTTTAAATTAATTAATATTTAATTTATAAATGTTAATTAAAGCCCTTAAAATCAAATAAATCAATAAAAAGTCCAAACCAAGATTTTAAAGTTTGTAAACCTCAAATAAACTTAATTAATACTAAACAACATTTTTTTCAAAATTTTTCACTAATTAAATCTGTTTTTAAATGGCTAAAAATTGTTTTAAAATTAAAATAATCATTAAAAATTAAATAATAATGAGAAAAATATGAAACCACTTTTTAAAATTCTAATTTACTGTATACTACTTGGGAAAAATGAAAAAGCTGAAAAAAGTTGAAATTAGCTGAAAAACAGCTTAAGGATTAGCTGGTGTGTACAATGTACTAACAGTGGGAATAAACTGTGAAGTCAGTGGGAAAATCCCTTCCCACTAATAGTGTAAAACACATAGAAACTTGTTGTGGCCCTTTTTTGGTTGTTTTAAGCTTGTTAAGTTGGTGTTTATGGGCACAAATGGCACCCCTAATAGCAGTTAGCTATTGTGGAGTCTAAACAAACACAACACAATCACAATTAACACTGTTAATCCATTAAACAAGCAAGATCATGCCAAAAATAAATAGAAATATGGCTTGCTGATGTGTTTGTGCACAACAGTGATTTTGGCTTAACAAAACCTGATTGAGAGCATACCAAAACACCAAGAATAGGCACACACACCTACACTAACATACCAACTAGATATGAACAAGATTAAAACCATAAAACACCCAAAATCACAGCCTAAAACAACCTACTGTTGTAAAAATTTGTATACAGAAATGTGGTGTTGCTTTTGCTGAATTTTATGGCTATTTGGTGGAACTTGAGCTAGAAAAAAACCAATGAACCACCCAAAGAACAAATCACAGGTACATAATCCTAGACCTACACAATACCTATCTATTGACCAAGTTTTACCACACAAAACACAAAATACTAAGCTCTAACCCTACTGTTTGTATGTATGCAGATTTTTACAAAAACCTTGAAAACTTCACTCAATGCTAACCACTTGAAAACATAACAAAAACCACACTTAACCAAGTATAATAAAGATGTCTAGTCCCAAGATTAGCACTAGGTGTCACTCCTAATACTCTATAACCACATATCCAAACACTCCTTTAAAATAGAAAAACAAGATTTTTCCAAGTAACCTAAAACCAAATCAATTTGAAACCATTCTAAAACTAACTAGCATGCATAAAACCCTCAGAAAACACGAATTGAACCAAATAACTACCTAAATTAGGACACAAGCAAATACACTTAGCACACAATTTTTAGAAAATATCCAAAAGGGGGTTCACACTTACCAACCCTCAACCTTGTTCAGGCTGAGTTTATGAGTTGATTCCACCAGCTCGTAGTGAGGTTTTTGACTCATGGGCTTAAGTTATGGCTTATTGAAGCAGGGAGGTGTGAAGGTGGTATGTTGGGGTTCAACAGCAAAACCTACCACAAGGATTCACAATGCTCTTGGTACCTGTTAACAGACCACAACAAACAAATATGAAAAGCTCCTAGAAGCTTAATGGCCAGCTTATTTGTCAAATAAGCTGGTCACTAGCTTATAAGAATAGTAAGAGAACAAAACAAATAGACTTTTTGTTATAAAAAAGAAATCTTTAATCAACAAACTTTTGGAAAACTTTGATAAAATTCAAAACAAACAATAGCTAATACAAGCTTATTCCTCTACTTAGGTGTCAACCAAGCAGTCTCATAAGTTTGTATAAGTTATGACAGAAAAACTAGCTTATGGCCAAGTGTCATTGTACCATAAGCTGTTTTTTATAATTAAACCTTACTCTAAACTTGACAGAAAAAGTAAAGTATTACACTAAAAAAAGACAGTAAAAGGGAACACAACAATTGCAAATTTATAAAACTTTAACTTTAACTATTCATAAATTTTAAAAAAAAATACAAGTTGCTGGAACAAATGTATAAAGGTCACATGTCGACACTTTATATAGTACATTGCTGAATAATCTAGAATAAACATAAATCCCAACCTCTAATTTAAACAAAAGTCCTTGAGGTCCTATTTTGAAAAATCAGTCAAACTCCCATGTGATTGCTTTGGAGTTTCAAGGCTGTGAATACCAATCTTGAACGTCCAAAAAAACTTTGTGAATAAGAAATTGATGCCAAGCGTTGATATGCTGTGTAGATTCTTCTTTTGTCATTTTTTATGTGACAGGGGAGCACGTGTAGGACCCATGTGGTGAGCAGGTGTCTAAGCTAAGGGTTGGAAAGGGTTATAGTGAGTGTGAATTACTTAATCAAAGATTAGGGTTCTTGGGTGGTTTAGGGGTGTTTTAATCTGTGTTTAGGAAGGGGGTGATGTTAACCGGATTTTAATTAAAAAGAATATTTCAAAGATGTACTAATGGTGGGTGATGTGGAGTGGTAAGTGGACCGGGTAGGGGTATTGTTGTTTTGGGCTTGGAGGTTGTAAAATGGGCTTGGATTGGGTTATAGTGGGTATAAACCGGGTTATGAGAGGGTATGGGTTATGGAATGGCAGTTTTGGTCCATGTACTTTCAAATAATGTTCATATGAAGTTTCCACAGCCAAAGTCTTCATTTTCTTTGATAATAAGTATAGCCAAATTGCATTTCTAGTCCCTCCAAGTTTGTATGACTATGAACAAGGACCAATTATGCATTTTCTTCATTCTTCAAGGGACATAAGTATATATTCTTGAAACTTAAGGATGAATCCTGTAATATTTGAGATTTACAAGGGTCAAAATGACAATTCTTCAAAAGATGAGGGACCAATCTTGTCAAATCTTCAAACTTCAAGGACTTCTTTTGGAAAATCAATGCTCGGGTCCAGTTCTTTGTGTGGCTTCGTTTCCCGTGTTCGTTTTTGCTTATTTCTTTTGATCTTTTGTTGATTTTATGATATTCGTACCTAAAATACACAATGAACAAATACAAGCATATTTTACGGTATTTTATGACATTTTTACACATTTTAAGCCCGAAAAGAACGATGAGACTATGCATAATTGCAGTCTCATCAAAAAACAACCTAAGACTGATCACGAAAATAAGCGGGTTAGGGTTGAGGCAAAATTGTTGGGTTGTAAATTAGTCGACATGACTAATTGTTCAATAAATAGGTTATGTTTGGGCTGACATTCTTGAGTTGAGATTCTTCGCCCGATTACAGCATGTTAACTTGTTTAGAGATACAACTAAAAATATGAAATATTTGAAGTTATTTGTTTAGTTTTGTAATAGAAAACCCCAACTGTTTTATGTCTATAGCTTGACTATGAAAGATAGCAAAGATAATATTGATGATTGTGTTTTTGTGATTACATAAGAAGATTGAATATGTATTTATAATCAATACATAGCTTTTTACAAGCCATCTTAACCCTAAACCAATGGACCCTAAGCCTACAACTAGGCTTGGCCCAACCATATTATCTAACACTCCCTCGCAGTTTGAGTAGGAAGCTTCTCGACGGACAAACTGGAACACATATTGAAAGCTCCTTCTTCAATCATCTTCTCTGTTTTTGTTGAGCCGAAAGTATAATTGTATTTTATGACATAGTTTTTTATTCCTTGCAGCCTCCTCCTTTGCGTGGCTTGCTTTACCTTTAGGTAGGAGCGACATTTTTTTACCAACTATTTTTGAAAAATGGCAATGATCTCCAGCGGTAAAACAAAAATAATGACTATTGAGAAAAAAAATATATTTATTGATTGCTAAATCAACATAACAGGAGGTTTGTTATACAACTAGGGTTTTGGATGTTATTGTTTATTGGATAATAAATGCTAATTATTGAAATCAAGAAAGCGGAAAGAAATCAAGCGAGATCCTTTGAATCATCGGCGAGTGACCGATGACTCAAGGATAACTATTTTATGATGGGTTGTACCTAAATCTCTGATATCATGAAAGATTAATATCAAGTGACTGTGTTTTTGTGATTACGTAAGAAGATTGCGTATGTATTTATAATTAATACATAGCTTTTGAATAATCATCTTAACCCTAAACCTAATGGACCCTAAGCTTACAAATAGGCTTTGGCCAACATATTGTCTAATAGACTATATATCGATTTCAAAATGTTCTATAATGATATATACTTGAACTAAAAAAATTATCTTGATGCTTAAAAAGGTTCTAAGTTTCTAACATGCACCTTATTATTTACACGGGAGTAACCCATTTAATAAACATGTTCACGTTAAGGTTAGAAAGAAAAGAGGAGAATATAAGTAAAAAAACGTTAAAAATCAACTTCACTCCATTTCATTTCATTTTGAAAAGAAGATTTGGAGAGTAAATTTGGTGCAATATACTCTTTTTTTACTTTCCACTCTTCTCAAGAACAAATCTTTTTATCACCATCTCAAAACATTCCTTTTCATTTCAAATATAAACTCTGAAACAGAGTGGGTTCAGATATCTGGGACACCAACCCATACACAAGTCAAATTTCTACCCATGTGCCAAATAATTTTACTTACCATGTTCTTCTCCGAGAGTATCTAAAGAAAAAATACTTCATGTAACACGCCCAAATTTATACAACTCGGTACAGCGGAAGACTCGTTGGTGTTACGGGATAGCACATTACTCACATCATAGACAACGCATAAAAATCGCGTCGTTTAATAATAAATCATTTCCATTCATAAACATTAAAGTTATATCGGTCCCAAGTCATTACATTTCATACAAAGTTTTACAAAGTGTTTGAATGGAAAATATTGTTTAAGTGCGGGCCATGAATTCTTGTCGTCTTCCCGAGAATTACCTTCAAGTACCTGAGATAAAACATGTTAAAAGAAAAGGGTCAGCGATAACGCCGAGTGAATTCATAGAGTTTAATAAATTCCATCAATATAATATCAGTATAAAAGTATTACTGAAAATCATTTTTGTACAAATCGTTTTGATAGGCCATGAAATAGCCAAAATCATTTTATACAAATCTTCATCAAAATCATAATATAGGCGTTTGCCTTAAAAATCATTATACGAGCCAATGTCGTAAAAAAAAAACATCATACGATACGTCTTATGACGTTGTATGAAAATAAAAAAAACCGTTATATGAATATGGTTATGAAAACCAAAACACAAACATAATATCAATAGTATGACCCTGTATTGCTAGTCAGGCAATACGTCGTAATACTGAGCGTCTAGTAGTATTTCGTTAGTCGGATTATTATAAGCCGCATGACATTGTTACCTTACTAAACCAACAACGGGTAGCTAACCCGATACCAATTTTGCCCATCTAAAGTAGCGTGTCGTCACAAAGGTCACGCTATGGAAATCTTCTCATACATAAATTCGCTTACCAATCAATGTGGCACGACGGGGATCAACCGTCAAGGCGCGAACTGGGGTGATCGTCCCCAAATAGTACTATTAAATGCATAAGCGTCTACCAAATCCCGGTAGTTCACAATTCATGCTAATGGGACTTTTAGTGACATAACCTAACTTTAATAATCCATTTAATTTCATCTATCGGGTCCTTTAATCATTTATCAGGTCATACAGTCGGGTCATTCAATCATTCGGGTCCAAATCAATAAACAAACAATCGGGACAAATGGTGTCCTATTTCATAAAAACTAACATGTTATCTCCCTCGCGGGTTTATAAAACATTTCATAAAAACATTTAAAAGAGTGCGAGGCTATGAACTCACGTTGATATGGGAAGGCGGGTTATCGGCAATTCGGACGTACGGTACGCGCTTCAATCACGGAAACCTAGACAAATAATACTCGTCTTAGACTCATGTCCAATGACTTTATAAAAATAACAATTATGTATACATATGATGATTATATATATATAATGATCAAGTGGGTTTACATATTCTCGTTTACTCATTTTAGTGTTATATGTCGATAACGTTTATACCAGTTTACTAGTTTTACCTATTTACGTGTTTTTAGTCTAATAAACTTATTATAAGTTCTTTAACTTGTTTTAACCCATTGTATACCTGTATTATCAGTATGTATATTTTCCATGTTGGGCCCAAATGGGTTAAGCCCAATAAGTTCTTTTTACAAGTTTTTATCTTATTTAGTCCAATTATTAGTCCAATATGCTTAATTAGCTCGTAAATGTCCGTATTTCTTATAGTTCGGGTTTTATCGGTTTTTACTTGTATTAGATACTTATATATCAGTATATGACTTCTATAAAATTTACATTAGACGGGTTTGATCGTCTAAGTTTTATTTGGCGAAAAACGTTAATTTTACGGTGATAGCCGAAAAAGTCGTAAAAATCAAGTTTATAGTTTTTATTACTTATAAATATTATTTCACCACCATTTATATAATTTATCCATTTAATTAACCTTATATATATATTTATATAAATAAGTTTTATAAGTTAGTGGTTCTTTTATTTTTACATTTTATACATTAAAATGTGAGTGCTTATATAATAATAATAAACATTAATTCCAAAAATCTGATTTTTATCTTCATGTTCACCATTTTTACCATATCTAGAGTTCTATAATGAATTGGAAGCTCATTTTTGGGTGACAAGTTCTTCATATTATCTGCGACATTTAACTTAGTTATAGCTACTGCCCATTTTGAGTTCATCTTGCCTTAACAGTCCCTACAAAACGGCTTATTCAGAATAGACCACCTAACTTGTTTTGATCATATCTCACTCATTATTTTGATTCTATTGCATGGCCAACTCTCACATGTGTACAAGACATATAGCTTACTGTAAATGGATTCTACTTCATCATTTTATCAGTCCATGACCTGTTTCTTTAATGTTTTATACAGCCAACATTTTTAAGCAAGATTTTAGCCTTGTTTCTTATAGTTTTTCCCCTTTTTATTCATGTTTATCAACACCAAATCCCTACACAATACTTTTATCATCATATAATCATCATAAACATATACAATAGGAAATAAAATACATGTTTACATAATCAAAATAACAAGAAGATGAGGAGGACAATCTTTATACCACCATGATGATATAGGTTGTGATCAAAACATGGATTTTGATGGAGAAACTTGTGCATAGCCAAGACCATCTTCAAGACCACCATTCTTCATGGACACCTTGTGGAAAATCAGTCTTAATACTCCATGAAAACTCCTCCTTGGATGTTATAAGCACCACCAATCAATAGGGTTTCAAAGGGGCTTCAACATAAGTGTAAATAACACATGATTTTGTGGTTTAAATTGATCAAGTGAAGGTGTTTTTGTGAAGAAAATGGGACGGCATCCATGGGAGAGTGAGAGAGTTTTGAGAGTGGTTTTGTATGTGTGTAAGTGAGAAATGGTTTAACCAAAAGTGGTTTGGTTGGTTTTGGTGGGTGGAAAGCTTAACTTGTAAGCTTAGTTACAAGTGTAGTTATCTTAGCTCACACTTGACACATCAAGTGTTGAGTTGTGTTGTGTTGGCCGGTTTTGATGGGGTGGGGCAAGTGTCCCACTTGTCTCATCCCCATTTATTTACGGGTACTCCTCGATTCTAGTTTCCTCGATTTGCGTGCCCTCGGGTCGTTTTACGAAAAACGTTTTTATAAATTATGAATCAACGTCACAAAACGAATCCAATAAAAATTGTTTCATCAAAAACGGAGTTCGAAAACGTAAATACGTAATCCTAAGGTTTCCGGTTTAGTCGTAAAGGACGTTAAAATAAAATCGTAAGTCCTAATCTCTTCTCGTAAATTTGTGAGTTTATGAACTAACTCAAATTTAAAACTCCAAAATAATATTCATGGATAAATTTATTTTCTGAAATGTCGGACTGTCACCAAAGACGGTGTATGTAAACGTAAGCACGTAACGTAGAATCCTCCGGTTTAGACGTAGTCGATGCTACTTCAAGACGTAAATCCAAATTTCTTCCCAAAAATAAGTGAGTTCATATTGTAACATTAAAATAATATTTTCAAATAATATTTGAGAATAAAATATCAATCGTAAATTGACGGATTGTCACACTTCATGATATAAAGATGCTTTTATAAAACAATGAATGGAGTTTAACTGTTGATGGATCAAATTACAATGGGTTAACTTCATTGTTAGCCCATATTTATTATATTGTATACTTGTAGCTGTAGTGGGCTCAAGACCGTGTCTAGAATATTCTTTGTATCATATAAATGTTGTACCCTAGCAGCCAATGAATATACAACGATTATCATAACCTACATGGTATCACAACCTACAAAACGATCCTACCCTAAACACGCTGCCTAACATCTCCAGTTCTGTGTTGGTGATTAATACTTTTGTTATCAATCCACACATTTTTTATTACCTGTTTGGTGATTAGTGTTTTAGTCATTGATCCACATTTTTTACCATTTGTTATTGGTGTTTGATTTCTTCACAGCAACCTCACAAACAATTGTTCAACCTTCTGTTCTTTTGTTTTTTCTTACATAACCCTTCTGTTCCACATCCATAGACAGCCCTAACCCTAATCGTTCTCCATTATTCCCTCAATTATTTAACCACCATGACCGGCTCTGATTTTGTCACTTCTCTCTCGGACAAACTATCCCTTGTTACCTGATAACGCTCAAATCCAACATGTTTTCTTGAGCGTTATCCGTATATTTTGCATGGTTTTTGGTTATACTAACGAGCTTTATAGCTCATATATGTGTAAATTTGTGTTTTGTGTTGTTAGTTAGCCAAGAACAAGAAAAGTGAAGAAAAGAAAGAATAATTGACGATTCATGCATATACGAAGGAATCCCGACTAGCTACAAGCTTTGAAGATCAATTACGGATGCAAGAACAAGTGTTTTCAAGAAGTGTACAAGTCACTCAGCATGGAAGTTGCCACTGGCGGAATACAAGTTGCCACCATCAAAACACATCCAACTTGCCACCATCACATTGGAGCTGATTTGCCTCCAACATAGTTCAAGTTGCCTCCAACATGACTCAAGTTTCCTCCATCATGAGTGAAGTTACCACCAACATTTGTCTAGACAAAATTGTGTCCACATTCATGCAAGGTTCTTTGGATCATTCTAGAACAACTTTGGCTCCAAGATATTTGCTTTGGCTCCAAGTTTATTTCTTTGGCTCCAAGTTCATGCATTGAATACCATGGCCTTAATTACACTATAAATAAGACCCTCGAGGGTCATTCTAACAAATCTCTTTCATAACCAACTCCATTATTCATCAAGGGAACTCTCGGTTCGCTTGAGTTGCTCAACCGCCCCTTAGCCTGGTGCTCATGACGCGCTACGGAACCTCCACCGTGCCGGGGGACAGAGCAGGGCATAGCTAGCGGCATAGGAGCCGACTCGAACCTGCAATCTTCAGATCATGAGCCTGATGAGTTGACCATTCCTCTACCCCGCTTCATCCATTCCCATTCCAAAAAGTCCTTCTTCGATCTGAAGGTGTGTTAAGCATATAGTCATTGTGGTTATAGACGGGTTCTGTTTCCGA
Source organism: Glebionis coronaria (assembly GCA_025667525.1). Lineage (NCBI taxonomy): Eukaryota > Viridiplantae > Streptophyta > Magnoliopsida > Asterales > Asteraceae > Glebionis > Glebionis coronaria. The sequence goes on along the minus strand of CM046876.1, from coordinate 175,073,014 downwards.
TTAGACTAAGAACCTTCCGTCTAAGAAACCTGCTTCACTTCTCCCCCCTGTCATGTATTGGCTCTCCCAATAAACCTGGGAAGCTACGCCGTCTTACTCAACCACATAAAAACGACAGTAATGGATGCAATTTATCAAGTATGATTGATAAAAGAGGCTCAAGTACATTATTCTGTAACTGCCATTTTGACTAGGTGGATTTTTCCGTAGTACCTATACCCTTAGAAGACAGCTTTTCGGCACGACTCTTTCGATTTCTGCGCTGACATTTGAGTTGTCTCTCTTCTTCTCTGAGCTATCTAGCCGAATCGATCAGACTCAGTCCCATCGCAGTATGGTGGATATTTCGGAGATAAGTAAAGTTCAGTAAGAAATTGGATAGATAGAGAGTACGGGTTGTTCTTTTGTTTTGTTTCGTGTTGCCCTCTATCAATCTGCTAGCCTCTCCTTTGCGGGTTCCCATGCCTTGAAGAGTTTAGAGAGGGATAACCTGCTAATGCCCCTAACCTATCAGTGATAAAGGCAGGAGACGGCCATCTCAAGGCACATCACGACCTACAGGCTATTCCGGCTTCTTATTGAGCGTAGCGAAATCAAGGGAGAAAGTCAGCGAATAGCATGAGTAGTTAAAGCAAGTGAATGATTTAAAATTCGAGTTATTTCACAGAATAACACTCGTATATATTGAGCTCATAATGGTACCTCGCAATTCAAAAGTCTCTCTACGGCTGAAGAATGAGCGTGTTCTTGGGCCATCGTAGAAACATAGATAGGGTCGACGACGAAATTTTATTAAATCTATCTTTATAAAACTATGTTTAGAAAACTCAAAAGGTAAAAGTATAAAATCTATTTTTTATAAAAGCAAAATTCAATTTTAATAAAAGTAATATTCCTACTTTTGAAATCCTAAAATTTGTTCAAATGTAACTGAATTACACTATACGGCCCAAATAACCAAAGCAGCCCAATAACTATAATGTACTTAACAGACCACTAACGAACTAACTTTCTGGTTGGACTAAATGAGTTAGCTGAATCTGATGGAATGGACTAAGAATGAGACTGTAAACCGGGCAGAAGGATAACGAAACTAACTGTGGATCATGAGCGATAAGAAGACATATAAAGCAGAGGTGGGAGGAAACTTTGCGCAGAGTTCTATTACTATTAATGGGTGGCTTCGCGATTTCTTATGGGCACAGGCTTAACCACGCTCATCTCCGGTCTCTTTCCAGCCTTTGTGATTTCATATACTATTCTCGTATGCCATATCTCTTATTCAATCTTGCTATACGTCCAAGCTCTCCCCCATCGGTAGTTGGAAGCAAAACTGAGACTGGATGTGACTGAAGGAAAAGGGAGATAGGTGTGATAGGAGGGTCTTAACCCAGGGAGAAATCTTTCTTCATAGATACAAGACATTCGTTGTTGATCTCAAAAAGATCTTCTCCCGTGGGCGTTAGCGGACGTTTTTCATTTTTCACTCGGTCTTGACTTCCCAAAGCAAAGGTTTTCATGGACATTTCGCATCTATTACAGAACCATTCACACTCCCTCTATACTACCCTCTTTTCATGATTATGGAGCTACCTTGCTTCTCTTAATATCAAGTAGTTACCAATCTGATATAGGCTTTAGCGAGAATAGTCTGAGTCTTTCTTTCAATGGAGCGAGAAAGTTGGATCCTGGACCTGATCTTGAATCCTACACCGGTTAATGATGCGATGGGAGAAGTTTTTCTTTTGTCATTTTTCATCAATGCTGGCCCAGTCGAGGTTCGTCCATGCCCCATCCCAATGGACAAACTCTAGCCCCTGACTCACCCTCAGTAGACGAACCTTGCGGAGGAGCCAGGATTCTAGAACAAATGAATTCGAGTCAAGTGGAGGACGTTACAGAGCTTGTACTTGATCTTCCCAGCGGATAAAGCTATTCCAGCAGGGATTGGTTGAGACACCAACTTTCTCGCTCCATTGACCATCTCTTGGCGATATCACCAAAGCATCCCATCTGGAATCCCCCTTGGCAGCTTCTAGCCTCAGATAGCCTATGCATAGGACTACTAAGGTGAAAAGACAGGATGTATTCTGATGAAATGCTATTGATTCTAGGCACCGGGTACGAAGCGTAGAGGTCACTTTAGCTTGTTGTACTGGAGTGGTTCATCGTCAAAAGAACAACAATGGCTGTAGTTAGGAGAGGTGCGCCAGCGACGAGCAGAAGCAAGGTTATTAGATACCTCAGGAAAGCCCGACCAGAACCACACGTGCAAGTTTCCCTGCATGTGGCTCGTCCGTGATAACTAGTCTACTCTATTGCATTAAAAAAATAGATATATAATTATTCAAATATAATATAGTATATCATTCGTGTTACTGTTACAACACGGCGAAAGTCAATAGTTCGAATGAAAAGAAAAAAATGGAGGCCCCAATTCCCGGATTTAATATTGGTGTGCCAAAAAGTGACATTTTTGGAGCTCCAATCATCAAAATAACCTTGCCAAACTCTAAGGGATCATTACCCTATCATTGGTAGTGTTTCTTAATACCTAAATCACCACCAATCTTCACCAAACATCTCCAAAATCAGCCTCAAATATCAAATACGAATTTCAAATACATAACCCGAAAGACCACATAACTTGTAGTCAATTAGAGGCCTAAGGATTGCTCTAATTCCTTCATTTACTTATTGTATTAGCAATTTGGTAAAACTCTTTTTATTATTTCAAGAATGATTATGAATGTTATGAATATTGTTTGTATGAGTTTTGTTGAAATAATTATGGAGTAGTTTTCTTATACTTGTTTGGAATAATGTAAACATGGATATGGAGTGTTTATTATTTTGTGATGTTGAATTATGATTTTGTTTATAAGTTTGTTTAAATAAATATGAGTCTTGATAAATTGTTGGTAAACCATAACTCGGTCTAAAGGCCGAAAGGATTCATAGTTATGTTTTGTTCTAAATGCTAGCTCGCGTATGTGTTTGGTGTATCATGATTGACAACCATGAGTAAACAAGTTAAATGGACTAATAAAGATTTAATCTAGAGTATAGGTCGAAAGGGCTCTAATGAACAAGTTGGCTAAAATCATACTTCTCACAAATGGATTTAATTACCGGTTTGTAATATTGATCATAGGTCGAAAGGGTTCACTATTCTAAACTGTGTCATGTGCAATTCCATGATATTACACATTGACTTGGAATTGTATACTTATAATTTGTGTGCTATTGTTTAACTATCTACCCGATAATTTATTCACTCCATTGAAATGAATACTAGTTCCAAGCAAGTATCTTTATTATTATTGTTATCTCATTTTAGTTGCTTAATCATCATATTCGTGTTACTTGTTACTTGTTGCTTATTCGCTTATTGTTACTTGTATGGTAATTTTGGGAGTGACAACCATTTTTACCACAAACGTTACATTGTTACAAAGACTTTTTACAACCGAAAACACCCAAATCCTAGTGAACGACCTCGGCTTACCACAACAAGCTAGCTACAAACGAAAGGGTCATACTTGCCCGTGTGTTCTTAGCTTATTTAGAAATCCGTGTTATAAATTTAAAACTTGTGTATACTCACAAAGAACGCATCAAGTTTTTGTTTCTCGCTTCTTGTTTATTTGTGATTGCTTGTTTAGTTTATTTTATAGGAATTAAGTTCTATAATTTTGTGTTTAAACTCATAATCCGGCATCGCCACCATCAAGTTTTTGGCGCCGCTGCCGGGGATTTGTGTTTTGTGCTTTTCATGTTTTGAATCTTTCTTGTATATCGTGTATCATTTAATCTCCTTTGTGCTTATTTGTTTTGTGCTTATTGTGTTTTATGAAAATTGAAGTCTGTTTACATTAAGCTTTTTAGTCCTTATTTCACCAACCCCACAAAAGTTTTTTTTTAAGTGTTCTTAGTTTTTAGTTGCCAAAATCTACAAAGAAAAAAAAAACAGCCAAGTTGCCGCCGGCAACTGCTCAACAGAAGCAAAGTTGCCGCCCGACACTCCCTAGTTGCCGCCGGCAACACCCAAACAATCCCCAACTTGCCGGCCGGCAAGCCTATCTTGCCGCCGGCAACTCCTGAAATTCAAAAAAAAGAAAAAAAAAACCTTTAATTTTTATTTTCTTTTTTATTTATTTGTTTTCTTTAGCTAAAATATATAAAAAAACAAAATAAAGAACAAATATTTTTTTTTTAAATGCAAAAATATTTCTTGTTTGAGCTTATTTTTATTTTATTTATATTTTCATTTTTCTTTTTGGTCTTTAATAAAATTTTCGAATTATTTCAATTTGTCATAAACCCACGTCTTAAAGGTAAATACCTCGTTAATAAATTCTACGAGCTTAAACGTAAGTTCAAGAAGAAGACTCGTGAACCCCATAAAACCATATTTGATATCGAGTCACCCGAACCATTCACCAAGGAACGTGTTGTCATAATCGACATACTCGAGTCGAAATTCGAAAACACATTCCATACTGAAGGAATCTTCTCTTATGACACCGAATCTGATTCCTCAACCGTTATTACCATTGATCCCGATGATCAACCGATGCGGTCAAACACTAGGATCGTTGCTCCAACACCTAGTTCCTCTATTGTTCAAATCCATATTTTGAACAATTTCACTATCAAAAGTAACCACATGAAAATGATTCGGGAGAACCAGTTTGATGGAGAATCCCTATCCGATCCTCACCGACACATTCTAGATTTTCTTGAGATTAGTAGCCTTTTTCAATATGGTGAAAATCAAGAGGAAGCGATTAACTTGAGGACGTTCCCATTCTCATTAACCGTAGAAGCTAAGTCTTGGTTTAATGAATTAGACGAAGGAACAATTACTTCGTGGAATGAATTAAGAAAAGCTTTTATTAGTCAATTCTTTTCATCCACAAAGTTTAAACGTCTCCTAAACGACATTCATAACTTTCACAAACTCGATGACGAGACTCTCGTTGAAGCTTGGCTCCGAATCAAAGAAATGCTTCGCACTTGTTATGGACATGATTTAACCAAGAGAACGATAATTGAAACATTTTATCGTGTCTTAGACGATCCAACTCAAGTATCACTCGACGCCGGAGGAATCTTCCTCTACAATACTCCTAACGAAGCTTTCCAAATCCTCGAGGACGAGGTCTTTCTCAAGCTCGATTATTCGAAGGATTCCTATGTCGAACCTTATCCTAAAACTGTTGTTTCCGCCGGTGGAAATAACATCATCTCCGATCACACCGTGTTGATGGAGAAATTCGCAGCTCTCGCTAGGCTTATCAATTCTCAATTCCTAATCATAAGGAATGAACTAAAAGATATGCGAGACGATCGTAAGGACGATCATGACTCACAGACCACCTTGAAGGATGACACGCCGATGTGTGAACCTCATGAAGCGAATTATGTCGAAGAATATCACGAAGGATATCACGACAAAAATTCAAGGAATTCACATTCATATCTTACCCTAAACCCGAACCGTCCCATTCCTCAATCTCGACCGCGAGATGTGACGCCACACTCATCACAATATCACCAAAAACCCGAAACCTCAACAGAGGAGATGATGAGAGAATTTATGGCTTGGCAAACGGAAGAAAACGAACGTGTCAAGAACAATTTGGTTGACTTGGAGTTTCAAATCAATCTAATCTTCCGAAACCACACAGCCATGATCGAAGACTTGAAGACAAACAACGATCGTGTCGAAAAGCAAATCCAACATACCAAGTCCCTTCCTCAAATCACCAACACCAAATCAAGATACGATCTACCCTCTATTCAAATTGAGGGTGATAAGGGTGATGTTGCTTTTATCGAGGAAGAAGAAGAAGAACCTATTCCAACCGTGCCAAAACCAAACACCATCGTTTCTAACTCAACTTTTCCCAAGGATTGCGCCGTGCATATCCCAAACAAAAAGGATAAGACGTTTGAACATGATGTAATGTCAATTCATGACGTTGAGTTGAAATCAATAAATGACGTTGGAAGTAGAAGAAAGAAAAAGAGGGACGACAATTATGTGCCGAAGAAGCCTTTCAAAATTTGGACTATAAATGGAGAATTGCTTTGGTTCAATGATGATAATTATCAAAATCAATGGCACCCAACCAAAGTTCCCCATCTTAACCATATTGTCAAAGAATCCTAACATCGAGGGGAAGAGTCTAGCTAACGACTCAATAATAAATTAAGCGCTTCTCGGGAGGCAACCCGTGCTTTAATTGTTTGTGTGTTTAATTTTGTGTGTTTTAGAATAAATGCATACACCCCAAAAGTATTTTTTTCTAACTTGGAAAATCTTAAGTGTGAGGGGGTGTACTTTGCTAGCAGTGTTTTTTTATATCTATGTGTGCTTGCGTGTTTGTTTTTTTGTTTTGTTTTGTGTGTTTTGTTTGAGTAAATGCAGCAATAGGTAATGGAGGAGGTTGCATACATGGAGAAGGAAGGAAGTATCAAGAAATCGATTGATCTCACAAGCTTATGGTGTAATATCTTATCATATGGAGATTAATTGCAATTTCTTAGCCCGGGAAGTTTCGTTTCTCTTGGACTATTTATTTATTTCCTCACTTTTCATGTTTTGAAGTTTATTTTTAACATTGAGTCTAATCCAAAACTTACGTGTAAGGGGAAATAAATGAGAAAACGAAACCAATTTTTGTTATATAAAAAAATAAAAGAAAAAAGAGGGAGAGTTTGTATACTTGTTTGCCCTTAGGATTTTTTTTTCTCATACGTTTGTTTGTAAATATATTTCAATAAATCCCACGAAAAAAATAAAAATAATAAAAAAATAATAAAAAAAAATTCAAAAAAAAATATATAAAAAAAAGTTTTAGTGAGATCATACTTGTGTGATATAAGTGTATATGCATGACAATGAGGCAACCTTGGGAATAAAACCCAAATAGCATTTTCCATTTTCTTTTTAGCTAGTTACATCGATTAGCTAACCTCCCATAAATTAACCCTTTTGTTAGCACTTTCTTTTAGTGCTAGATACCCTTAGAACACCCATTGAGTCATTCTTTTCATTTTTGTTAAATCCACTAAAAAGAAAAAAATATATATAACCTTGAATCTTAGCCTAACACTTGTCAAAGTCTAAATGGTAGGTTTCTAGTTGCATGGTGTGTTGGATCATTTTGATGATTATTAGTTGCCACACTTTGCTATGTGTGTGTGCCATTTCAACAAAGATGGAGAAGGCCCGCTTCTATTTGTATTTTTTGTTGTGTATGCTTAAACGAAGTGTGAGGGAGCATGTGATGTATGTTGAAAAATAGAATTGAAAAAAAGGAGGATGAGAAAAGTGAAAAAGAAAGAAAACGAAAATAAGTCATGAAAAAAAAAGTAAAAAAAAATGATGACAAAAATAGCCAATGAGCTATATTATGAAGATGAAGGAAGATGAAGTCTGTTTGTATATCGATTAGCCAATGTGCTAAGACGTGATAGATATGTGTTGAATAAAGCTCGTGACTAGAATCATTTTTGGGCTTGTGAATTGTTCGGTAACTAGCAACATGGGACTTAAAATTTTAATTTGTATATTCGTGACACCTCTCATAAAATACCTCATGTCTTATCCATACCCCATTAATCCTTAGACTTGTAACCCGAATAAAAGTCCTCTTTAGATGTGTACACTTAGAGCTCATGCCATTTGGTTTAATCTTGTTTGTACTTTGTAGATTTGTATCTTATTTTTCTAAACCATTATTATGCACCATGTGGAAAGTATTTTTCTTTATTTGCTTGAGGACAAGCAACCTCTTAAGTGTGAGGGGGTTTTCACCTTTAGCGATTTCGTATATATAAAAACAAAAAAAACACAAAAATATTTTTCTTTTACTTGCTTGAGGACAAGCAAACTCTTAAGTGTGAGGGGGTTTGCACCTTTAGCTAATTATTATAAAAAACCAAAAATATTTTCAATTTTTCTTAGATTTTTCAATTTTTCATAAAATTTTAAAATTTTTCTTTTCTCATAGAACCTAGGTATTTAGTTTCTAATCTTATTTTAGTTTTATGTGCTTGAGGGCAAGCAAAGTTTTTCGTTTCCTTGCTCGAGGACGAGCAAAACTTAAGTGTGAGGTGATTTGATAACGCTCAAATCCAACATGTTTTCTTGAGCGTTATCCGTATATTTTGCATGGTTTTTGGTTATACTAACGAGCTTTATAGCTCATATATGTGTAAAGTTGGGTTTTGTGTTGTTAGTTAGCCAAGAACAAGAAAAGTGAAGAAAAGAAAGAATAATTGACGATTCATGCATATACGAAGGAATCCCGACTAGCTACAAGCTTTGAAGATCAATTCCGGATGCAAGAACAAGTGTTTTCAAGAAGTGTACAAGTCACTCAGCATGGAAGTTGTCACTGGCAGAATACAAGTTGCCACCATCAAAACACATCCAACTTGCCACCATCACATTGGAGCTGATTTGCCTCCAACATAGTTCAAGTTGCCTCCAATATGACTCAAGTTGCCTCCATCATGAGTGAAGTTGCCACCAACATTTGTCTAGACAAAACTGTGTCCACATTCATGCAAGCTTCTTTGGAGCATTCTAGAACAACTTTGGCTCCAAGATATTTGCTTTGGCTCCAAGTTTATTTCTTTGGCTCCAAGTTCATGCATTGGATAGCAAGGCCTTAATTCCACTATAAATAAGACCCTTGGAGGTCATTGTAACATATCTCTTTCATAACCAACTCTATTATTCATCAAGGAAACTCTCCCAACCTTGGTAAAGACCCCAATTCCCGGATTTAATATTGGTGTGCCAAAAATTGACATTTTTGGAGCTCCAATCATCAAAATAACCTTGCCAAACTCTAAGGGATCATTACTCTTATCATTGGTAGTGCTTCTTAATACCTAAATCACCACCAATCTTCCCCAAACCTCTCCAAAACCAGCCTCAAAAATCAAAAACGAATTTCAAATACATAACCCGAAAGACCACATAACTTGTAGTCAATTGGAGGCCTAAGGATTGCTCTAATTCCTTCATTTACTTATTGTATTAAAAATTTGGTAAAACTCTTTTTATTATTTCAAGAATGATTATGAATGTTATGAATATTGTTTGTATGAGTTTTGTTGAAATAACTATGGAGTAGTTTTCTTATACTTGTTTGGAATAATGTAAACATGGATATGGAGTGTTTATTATTTTGCAATGTTGAATTATGATTTTGTTTATAAGTTTGTTTAATTTAATATGAGTCTTGATAACTTGTTGGTAAACCATAATTCGGTCAAAAGGTCGAAAGGATTCCTCGTTATGTTTGTTCTAAATGCTAGCGCGCGTATGTGTTTGGTGTATCATGATTGACAACCATGAGTAAACAAGTTTAATGGACTAATAAAGATTTAATCTAGAGTATAGGTCGAAAGGGATCTAATGAACAAGTTGGCTAAAATCATACTTCTCATAAATGGATTTAATTACCGGTTTGTAATATTGATCATAGGTCAAAAGGGTTCACTATTCTAAACCGTGTCATGTGCAATTCCATGATATTACTCATTGACTTGGAATTGTATACTTATAATTTGTGTGCTATTGTTTAACTATCTACCCGATAATTTATTCACTCTATTGAAATGAATACTAGTTCCAAGCAAGTATCTTTATTATTATTGTTATCTCATTTTAGTTGCTTAATCATCATATTCGTGTTACTTGTTACTTGTTGCTTATTTGCTTATTGTTACTTGTATGGTAATTTTAGGAGTGACAACCATTTTTACCGCAAACGTTACATTGTTACAAAGACTCTTTACAACCGAAAACACCCAAATCCTAGTGAACGACCTCGGCTTACCACAACAAGCTAGCTACAAACGAAAGGGTCATATTTGCCCGTGTGTTCTTAGCTTATTTGGAAATCCGTGTTATAAATTTAAAACTTGTGTATACTCACAAAGAACGCATCATTACCCATCATCATCTCCTCACGGGGGTCCCCGTTAAACTCGACCTTAAAGATTGGAATTTAAGATCGTGGGAATTATTTTTTGAACAACTTTGTTCAAGCTATGATGTTTCTAAGTTTATTCATGATGATACAAGCACCGGCGGTTCAAGTACCCCAACCGCTCTCACACATGACGAGCTAAAGGTGGACAAAATAATTATTTCTTGGATTTTCACTACGCTATCTGATGCCATACAAAAGAGACTAGTTGTTGCACGTCCCAAGTCCGCTAAAGTGGACTCTCATCACCGATATTGTTAAAGACAACATAAGGGCTCGCACTTAAGCTTTGAAGGCGGAATTGCGCTCCGTCAAACTTGGTACACAAAGCATGGAAGCTTATTTTCAAAAAATTGAGTCGATTGTGACCATTCTTAAAAGTCTCGATTATCATGTCAATGAAGAAGACTTTGTTCACTATGCACTTGAAGGTCTCCCCGATAAGTATACTCAAGTTTGTGGCTATATGCACTATCAACAAACCTTTCCCGATCTCAAAACAGCACGTTCATTATTGGTTACGGAAATGCTTTAGCCAATGACTCTTCTTCTCCTATGGTTCTCATGGCCGACTCAGGTAACACTCGCCACTCTTCTACAACTCAAGTCAAGTCGTAACACCCTTGTTACAATTTTGCTAAGGGAATGTGTCGGTTAGGTGAAACTTGCAAGTATGTTCACAATAGTAATGTGAAGGTTACCCCTAATAAACATGTTGCTTCTAAGGCAAATAATACAGAGGATATACTTGTGAAATTATTGGAATGAATAGGGATATCTAAAAATGTGGACCCATCTCCTCATGTGCATGCTAATTCTTTGAATAAAATGGCTATTGTTAGTCCACAAACTCAAAATGCATACTTAGCCTCTGGTGGACCTACCCCATTTTATTATCCATATTCGGTTAATAATCCTAGTCACATTGGGCCACCACCGGGCTTTGGTTTGTTACCAACAACTTCACTAAATACTCCTGTCCATTTTTCCTATTCGCCAACTCAACAGGTTACACCTTATTCGGCCCAATAGTTTGGTCCTGTAGCGCAGCCGCCTTCGCATCCTTTTGTAGGACAGCATGCTCCACCACCTAGTATGCTGACAACCCCACATGCCCACACTATTTCTATGGCCTCCACTTCAGGACAAGAGACCACTCTTTCTAGTGCTTTTACTACAGGGACTATTCACGATCCTACTACTTGGGCTTGGATTATGGACACAGGTGAGAGTTCTCACCTTAATAATTCGGTATCTAATCTAAGTAATATTTTTAATTCTTGCATGTATTCATCTGTCTCAGTTGGTGATGGTCATTCTATTCCTGTCACCAACACGGGCCATACCATTTTGCTAACTCCCTTTAAATCCCTCCATTTAAACAATGTTCTTGTCACACCTAATATTGTCAAAAACTTGATTTCTGTTTGACAATCTATTCGTGATAATAATTGCACCGTTGAATTTGATGCGTTTGGTTTTTCTGTTAAGGATTTCCTGACTCGGCGAGTTCTACTCCTATGTGATAGCACCGGTGACCTCTACCCAGTCACATGTTTGCCTTCCATTCCTCAAGCTTTCATTGTGAGTCAGCATACGTGTCATCAACGTCTTGGACACCCGGGAAATGATGTGTTGTGTCGCCTTGTTTCTAATAATTTCATTTCGTATAATAATGAGAAACCTTCTGTTCTTTGTCATGCTTGCCAGCTTGGAAAACACGTGAGGCTTCCTTTTATTTGTTCTGGTTCTGTGGTTGCTTCTTGTTTTGACATTATTCATTCGGATGTGTGGACCTCCCCTATTCCGAGTCTTTCAGGTTTTAAATGTTATGTCTTGTTCTTGGATCATTACTCAAAGTTTCTTTGGCTTTATCCTTTGATACATAAATCTGATGTTTTGTCTAAGTTTAACATATTTCGTCAATATGTTCACACTCAATTTAAGTGTGAAATTCGATCTTTTCAGTGTGATCATGGCGGTGAATTCGACAACCGTGCCTTACATAAACTGTTTGCTGACAATGGCATTTAGTTTCGTTTTTCGTGCCCTAAAACGTCCCAACAAAATGGTAAATCTGAACGCATGGTTTGCATGATTAATAACCTTACTCGCACCTTACTTTTTCAAGCAAATCTCCCACCAACCTTGTTAGCCTCAAAACATTGAGTCAAACAAGAATGTTCGATCATAGGTTTATATTGTAACATTTATTAGAACGTTGTAATAGTTAGTTAAAATAGTCGTGACATTACGGGCTTGATGGCTAGCTTAAAAGGCCTCTTTCAAGGTACTAAGCATTTATTCAAGCCCGGCCCAATCAAACATATAACCCATTATGCCACATGTAGGCAAGGCTATAAATACCCTTCCTAGCATGTTAGTAAGGGTGTTGGTTGTTCATTTCCTAATCTAATCTTCCATAAGTTTCACACACTTCTCCCTCTTTTCTCTCTCTCTACTTTCTCTCTCTAGAATTCATCTATCTTCTATCTACCTCTCTTCTTTAATTCGTGTAGAATCATCACATAATCTATGGGACAACAATTGGTATCAATCGCCATGGGGTAGATTTGTGATTGATTGTTGTGTTTTTGTTTGATTCGTATGATTTCATCTCTTTAATATATCTCGAATTCAAATTCTTTGTGCTTTCCGTGCTCTAAATCTTGATATACATCTCCTACATAGTTGTGGTAGAGATTTGGTTGTTTCGGTTGGTTAAAATCATGGATTTCTTGTCAAAAATCTCAATTTTTTTACCTAAAGTTTCAGAACTTTACAAGTATTCCGACTGAATACCATCGGAAAAGGGTTTTAAGATTCCGACAGTTATTCCGACAGAATTCCATCGGAAAAGGGTTTTAAGATTCCGACAGTTATTCCGACAGACTTCCATCAGAAAAAGGTTTTAACATTCCGACGGTTATTTCAACAGATTATTCCGACAGGTCATATTCCGATAGATTATTCTGACAGATCATATTCCGACAGATTATTCCGAAAGTTCATTGGTTTGAAGATTCCGATACGTATTCTAATACTTATTCCGATCCAACATTCCGATAGCACATTCCGATGATATGTTTGGCTAAATTTTGTTCGAGTACTTTTTAGACTTAGCCACTATCTAGACTAGTTTCGAAATATCGTTTACCAAAAAAAAAAGTTAAAATTTTCCCGTCAACTAAATTCAAATTTTTTCCATACTAGTTTTAGGACATTTCTAGCTCGATTTCAAAATTTGGCGATTACAAAATTTTTCGGTCTAACGTTTTATCGGATTGGGGAATTTATTGTCGGACTGAAGAAAAATCGCAATTTTCGGAATTTAAACCACAACAACAATCACAACACATCTACTTAAGATCCTTTTTCACTTCAACATTTTCAAGTTTTTCAACATGGATTCTACTCAAGAGTATCGTGTCACAAACAACAACATCATGGTGGCGGGAAATAAAGAGAGACCACTAATGCTTGTGTCCGGTTGATACGCACAATGGCAATCACGATTTCTTCGATATATTGACACAAAACCTAATGGTGATGTTCTTCGCCGTTGTATCACTGATGGACCTTATACTCCCACTACAATCACCATTCCTGCAACTCTAGCAACCGACTCGACGCCAGGTGCCGCTGAGCAGACTATTAAGGAAACATATGAGAATACTTCCAAAGAGAACCGTGCTTGGATTGATGCAGAAAAGGAAGTGGTCTATCTGATTCTAAGTGGGATTAGGGATGATATTTACTCAACTGTTGATGCATGTTCTACTGCTAAAGAGATGTGGTTTGCCATTGAACGTCTGCAACAAGGAGAATCATTGAACAAACAAGATGTCAAAACAAACTTGTTTTGGAACTTTGGTAAGTTTACTTCTTTGGATGGGGAATCAATTGATTCATATTACTCCAGATTCTACAAAATGATGAATGATATGACAAGAAACAATTTGGAAGTCTCCACCATGCAAGTCAATGTGCAATTTCTACAACAAGTTTAACCAGAGTGGACAAGATTTGTAACTTTGGTGAAACAATAAAATAAGTTGGATGAGGTCAACTATCACATGCTCTTTGACATTTTGAAACAATTTCAAAATGAGGCAAATGAACTTCGTGCTGAACGGGTAGCAAAGACAGCTAATCCACTTGCTTTGGTGTCTACCACTCACCATGTCCAAGATCATCGCTCTCGTGCTCCAAAGTCATACTCCACTACATCCTCCTCACCAAGATACTCCACATCATCCAAGTCTTCAGCTCCCACAAGATCACGAGACAAAGAACCAAGAGCACCATCACCATCATGTGAGCCATCATCTGAAGAGGACAGTGATGAAGAACTAGCTCAGAAGGATAGGGAAATGAAACAACAAATTGCTTTCATTATGAAGACCTACAAGAAAATCTTCAAACCCACCAACAACAATCTTCGAACATCATCTTTTACAAGGAACCAATATGTTGAGAGTTCTCGAAGGTATGACACACAACATGATGAAAGTCCTCCTAGGTATGATCGACGTAATCCAACTCATGTTAAGGGTTCTGTAAGGTATGATCACCAAGCTGCTAAGTATGATACTCAGAGGATTGCTACTGTTGTTGGGAATAGGGACACTGTTGGAACTCAAGTGGTTCAGCAAAGTGGGATTCAGTGCTTTAATTGTCAAGGTTATGGGCATATGGCAAAGGAATGCAGAAAGCCAAAACGGGTTAGGGATTCTGGTTATCATAAAGAAAAGATGTTGCTTTGCAAGAAGGTGGAAGCTGGGGTTAAATTGTCGGCTGAGGAAGGAGCAATGCTTGATGATACTGATGATGAAGCCTTCGACCAAGAACTTGAAGCACATTACTCGTACATGGCAAAGGTTGAAGAAGTTCTCAACGTCACTAAAGATGACAATGGTCCTATCTTTGATACTGAGCCAATCGAAAAGGTACACTTTGAAGAGGAATATAATGTGTTCGGTAATATTCATGAGCATTGTAAGCTACCCAAATCCATTAATGACACATGTATGATGGAAACGGTTGATAGCAATATCACACCCGATTCATCGGACATGTGCAATAATGAGTATGAGGATGAAACATGCAAATGAGTATGATGATGATGAGGAGCGTAATGCGCTTGCTAACTTAATTGCTTCTTTACAAAAAGATGTCAAAGAAACTAGAACAAGTCAAAAGCAATTAAAGAAGGCAAATGCTACGCTCACTCAAAATTTTGAAGAATGCAAAGCTGCAGTTATAAAATCTAGTGAGCTTCTTGCAAGCTGCAGAGCTGAGCTTATTTAAAAAGACAGAGCTTGCAAGGTACAAAGGGGGTGTTGTTACTATTGGAAAGGATGTTTTTGAAACTAACGAAACTCTTAAGCTTTTAGAATAAGAGAAACGTAATTATAACACTTCTTTAAGTACGAAACGACACAAAACGTATCTTGATACCACCAAAGTGAATGAGTTAAGTCAAAAGATTGATTTTCTTCAAGAGGATAAAACTAAACTAGTCAATGCAAAAATAGAAGAGGTTGCAAATTTGAAAAAAGATTTCAAAATTAAACAAGCTAAAGACATTGACAAAGTCGTGGAACTTGAAGTGCAAATCGATTTTTATAAGAAAATTGTTTATAAAACAAATCAATCTATTCAAACCATGCGAATGTTGGCACCTCGTTCGTTTTTCAAGGGTAAAGCTAGTTTTGCTAGTCCTAAGTACCTCGAGCAAGCTCAATCTAAGAACCCGCGACTATATCTTGAGGAGTCCCAATGGACCGATGTTGGTTGTTTAATAGATAGGCCCGATAGTGATGACTCATTAATTTTTGAAGAAGAGAGTAGATCATTAGTGAATAAAGACTTTGTGAAACCATATAATTATGCTTATGAAAATAGACTTTATGAAATTTTCAAACCACAAAAACAAAAGTCTCGTGAGCAAATATTTTATGAATGTGAACAAATAAAATTAAATGGAGACAAATTTTTGCCACTAAGAAAACTAATGTTTCAGAATTTATTGAGTACCTGCCATATAAAGCTTATGTTGTCACACTCCCAAAATAACAGAGTATAATGGCAACAAGGGAGTGGTGACGTCATGATTATCATACACATAGTTACAAAGAACGACCTCTAAATGAGACGTTCGGAAAATTGATCACTTGCATTTGATAAAATAAATAGTTTTAACATAGTGCGGAAGCATAAAACTGGTCACAGATACAAAAACAAGGTTTCCAAATAGTACAAATGATCTTTATTTTCAATAGAAATGACGGCAGTGCATGAGACCTCACATAGCATCTTCGTTCTTAATACCTGAGAAAAACATTGCTAAAGCGTCAACATAAAGTTGGTGAGCTCATAGGTTTAGTTAATTTGAAGTGTTTAATGAACCACAAGATTTTCCCAACCATGATGACAATATAACAAATACAAAGCCATCATAAAAGCATTTATTACAGTCTAAGCTCGTGACACCGAAGCGTTAACAACACCGGCAGTATAATCATATAAATGTAGCCCAACTGGATGCCTAAACCCACGACATCCTATCTCAGACTCAAATGAAACTGTGCCCGCTTGTCCCCTGTTGGACCAAGACGGACAGGGGCGTCAACCCCGATAGATCTATCCATAACATTCGCGCTTACACAAAGTAATTAACGGTTCACGATTCACGGGCCAAAGCAACTGGGTTTTTAGTGGGACTTAGACTAGTATATAAATCAGTTAATGCACTTGTGTTCATACGTTAAATCAAGCAATGTCTCACCCCAAAAAGCAGTAAAAGCAGTTAAAAAGTGGGGCTATAAACTCACCTCAAATGATAGTCAAGTAAAAGTAATCAAGTAGTAGGCACGGAAAAATGCTCGCAACAACGTCAACCCAAACCGCAGCCTAGCAATAATAATAACTAACTAAGCTAAAAGATAATGCAAATAAATAATTATTCTTCATTACATTGTACTTGCACCAATTAAATAAATCGAAAAAAAATATATACTTTTTATTTAAAAAGTCAAAATATATTAGAATGACAAAGTTTTAAAAAAATTGAAACGCACACAAAAATAATTAATTTAAGACGACACAAGACAGACTCTTTAAAAAAATAGACGCGACAATTAATTATATTTTTAGTTGGGTCAATTTGGTAATTGGTCTCTATCTATGTCCAATAATAGTCCAAGTCTCAGTCCAATACAGTCCATATAATAGTACGGTCCTAATCCTAATTTTTGTCCAATAAATATATCATTCTTTTTGTCTTATTAATTTTTAGTGTCAATTAATATGGAGGTCAAAAATAAATAAATAAAGTGATCGTCCCTTTTGGGTCGTCTATAAATAAATTATGAGACCCTTGTCCGGGACCCACTTTAATTGGGCATTTTAGTTTGGTTAGAGTCAATGGGTCTCGGCATATACGACTTACACGAAGAATGCCTAATCCCACGCTCCACGCGCGAACCGTGACACCAATTTAGTCCGGGTCAAATTATATTAATATTTATTTAATATTTATTAAGTCTTAATTTTTAAGTTTAAATTAATTAAGGGGTCAAATTTTGATAAGTCTACTAATTAAGCGGGGTTTAATTTTTTTTCTATATACATATACACTTATTTTAGTACCACATTGAAAATGACATGTTATCTTGATCCCCTACCCCCCCCTGTGCACAAACTGACGCCAGGTACTATGTATATTAAAAAAATGATTTTTAATTATTCTTGTCTCCCTTGCCATGCTTGACGTCGGGAAGCACAAAACCAAAAGAACGAAGACCATTTTCACTTCATATTCCAAACCGAGACTTTTAAGCCTCCTAGCGACTTCGTTACTTGACCGTTTTTGAAAATTCAAGTAGCACTATAACCGTTACGACATCGACTATAAATCCCACCACAAAAATGACACGTTTGGACGTGGTTTTGACTAGTTTTAGTCGAAAGAACAACATAGTTTCACACAAACTTAAAACTCATTTTTAGCTCAAATAATCATAAACTTTTCGTCTCAAAACATTTTGTTACTCATAAATGATGCATTCATACTCGAAAACACATTTTTGCTTATGATTTCAACGTACCCATTTAGCTATTTTTTTTTTTTGAAGAAATTTATGATTTCATGTAAAAAGCTTGATTTTTAGTTGTAAGAAATGGTTTTAGATGTGCAAGTACATGTAATATGATATGAACGAAATCAAGATAAAGATTTAGAGCCTTACGAAGCTAAGTGAAACGATGAAACAAGAACCCACGAACCAACTATCTAAACGAAACCTTAACTCGAAACCCCTAACTCGTCCTTAAGCTCGAAAGATGAACCAAAACCGCAACCCACTTCGTCCTAGCTCAAACCAATGAAAATCTTTCTAACCGTGTGCATTCACCATGATGAGTGTGATTTGTTTGTGTAGAAGATTATAGTTTTTGGTTCACTTGAAGCTTGCAAGGGAAATGGAAATGGAGTATTATGAATGTAGATGTGAGGTTATAAATTGAAAAGATGGCAATGGGGTTTGGTTTGTATCTGAACAGAAAAAAAAGAGAGATGAAATAGTATTTGTGTTGGTGAAAATGGAAGTCATAGTATTTGATATGTTGGTCGTCGGTTATAAGGAAAAAAAAACGGAAAGTTGCTATGAATCCATTTGGTCATGCAAATTTGATGCTATCTTCAAATGGCAAAATTACAAAATACGAAAGTACTACAGTTTGGTTTTATTTATGTGGTGAATGGTTATTATTATTTTTTATTTTTTTTAGGTAAAAGGTTAGTGTAAGTTTGCCATGTATATGAGTTTATTATATTTTAGTTAGTAGTGTTAGTGGAGGTTGGTATTTAATTTTTAGATGGTAAGGTATTAGTAGTGATATAGCTTATATGATGTAAGGTGTAGAGTAAGTAAAGTAGTTGAATTAATATGTAAAAAGAATAAAGAGAATGGTGAAAAAGTGTAACTGTTTTATGTTTAGTAAAAATTTATGAATCGTTGACTTAACTAGTTAACGTTAAGTATTTAGGCTCGAACGATGAAGTGATGAATGACACGATTTCCTAATGACTCCAAATAATGCTAAGTACGAATAATAACACGTAAAAAAAAATAAATAAATCGCATGATACTTCATAAATATGAGATAACTTCTCAATTTGTTAAATCCACAAGGTTCAAAGCTCATATTAAATAAATACATGGGAAAATAAAGATGAAAAATTGACGAATGTCACAGTATCCCCATGTTTTAGAGATTTCGTCGCGAAATCAAGACGTTGTTGTAGTAGGGTTATTAGCGAAAAGATGTGGATACTTGCTCTTGAATTGGTCTTCACGTTCCCACGTGTATTCTGGACCTCTACGTGCATTCCAACGGACTTTCACGATAGGTATACGACTTTGCTTGAGCTGTTTCACCTGACGGTCCATGA
Organism: Glebionis coronaria; assembly: GCA_025667525.1. Lineage (NCBI taxonomy): Eukaryota > Viridiplantae > Streptophyta > Magnoliopsida > Asterales > Asteraceae > Glebionis > Glebionis coronaria. The sequence goes on along the minus strand of CM046876.1, from coordinate 175,053,538 downwards.
TCTCCACTGGTTCTTCTACGAAGTTGAGTTTGTCGTCAAGTTGGATCTCTTCCAAAGGAATAACGAGTGTCTCGTCGGATAAGCATTTCTTCAGATTGCAAATGTGGAACACATTATGCACTCGGCTAAGTTCTTGAGGTAACTCCAAACGGTAGGCCACGGGGCCAATCCTCTCTATAATCTTGAATGGTCCAATGTAACGAGGATTCAACTTTCCACGTTTTCCAAAGCGAATTACACCCTTCCAAGGTGAGACCTTCAACATGACTTTATTGCCAACCTCAAACTCAAGAGGCTTGCGTCTCCTGTCAGCATAACTCTTTTGTCGATCTCGTGCTGCTTGCATACGGCTCTTGATCTTAAAGATCTTCTCAGTAGTCTCATGTATGATCTCGGGTCCAGTGAGTTGAGCATCACCAACCTCTGCCCAACACACGGGTGAACGACACTTTCTACCATACAATGCTTCGAATGGTGCTGCCTTAATGCTAGTGTGATAACTATTATTATATGAGAACTCCACCAATGGCAGATGCCTATCCCATCCATTTCCAAAGTCGATCACACAAGCTCTCAGCATATCTTCTAAGGTTTGAATGGTCCTTTCACTTTGACCGTCAGTTTGGGGATGATACGCAGTGCTCATATCCAACTGCGTTCCCAATGCTTTCTGCAGCGACTTCCAAAACTGCGAAGTAAATCGGCTATCTCGGTCAGAGATTATAGACACAGGCACACCATGCCTCGTGACTACTTCCTTCAAGTATGTTCTTGCTAACTTATCCATTCCATCTGTCTCCTTGATTGGTATGAAGTGAGCCGATTTGGTGAGTCGGTCGACGATAACCCAAATAGTGTCAAATCCAGCCGAGGTTTTAGGTAGCTTTGTAATGAAATCCATAGTGATCTTTTCCCACTTCCATTCTGGGAGTTCGGGTTGGACCAATAGTCCTGATGGTTTCATGTGTTCGGCCTTGACCTTGGCACAAGTCAAGCACTTGCCAACATATGTAGCAATGTCCGCCTTCATGTTCGGCCACCAATACAACATCTTAAGGTCATGATACATCTTGTCAGATCCCGGATGTATGGAGTATTTTGACTTATGCGACTCATGCATAATAAAAGGTCGTAGGTCACCATGGCACGGTAACCAACTCCTATTATCAAGGCATAATGTTCCATCCGAGCGAGCTTCTAACTTCTTTATCATGCCTTCAACATCTTCAGTCTTGAGAATTTCCTCCTCGACTGCCTCCTTCTGAGCCTTGAGAATTAAGGATGGAAGATCTAAGCCAATGGTCATCACCAAGGCTTTCACTCTAAGAATCCTCTCCTTTCGACTCAAAGCGTCAGCTACGACATTTGCCTTGCCCGGGTGATAACGGATCTCACAATCGTAATCACTAAGCAACTCTATCCAACGTCGTTGTCTCATGTTGAGTTCTTTTTGATTCAAGATGTGTTGTAAACTTTTATGATCAGTGAATACAACACACTTTGTGCCATAAAGGTAGTGTCTCCATATCTTTAGGGCAAACACCACTGCTCCTAACTCTAGATCATGAGTTGTGTAGTTCTTCTCGTGCACTTTTAGTTGTCTTGACGCATAAGCAATGACCTTAGTCCTTTGCATCAACACCGCACCTAACCCTTTTATGGATGCATCACAATACACCACAAAGTCTTCATTACCCTCGGGTAGGGCTAGTATAGGTGCTTCACACAACATCTGCTTCAATGTTTGGAATGCCAAATCTTGATCTTCTTTCCACTCAAACTTCTTATCCTTTTGAGTTAACTCCGTCATTGGCTTAGCTATCCTGGAGAAACCCTCAATGAATCTCCTATAGTAACCAGCAAGACCTAAAAATTGGCGGATCTCCGTGGGTGTTGTAGGAGTCGCCCAATCTTTCACAGCCTCGATCTTAGCAGGATCAACATGGATACCACTGCTATCGATTACATGCCCAAGGAATTGCACTGTGTTTATCCAAAACTCACATTTGGAAAACTTTGCATACAACTTCTCCTTCCTCAACAGCTCTAGTATGGTCTTCAAATGTTCCTTGTGTTCTTCTTCATTACGAGAGTAGATGAGAATATCATCGATGAATACAATCACAAACTTGTCCAAGTATGGTTTGCAAACTCGGTTCATGAGATCCATGAATACCGCGGGTGCGTTTGTCAAACCAAAGGGCATAACTTGGAACTCGTAGTGTCCGTATCGGGTTCTAAAAGCCGTCTTGTGGACGTCTTCTTCTCTAACCCTTAGCTGATGATATCCCGACCTTAAATCAATCTTCGAGTATATGCTAGATCCTTGCAGTTGGTCGAAAAGATCATCAATTCTTGGCAATGGGTAGCGGTTCTTTATCGTCAGCTTGTTCAACTCTCGGTAATCAATACACATCCTAAAGGATCCATCTTTCTTTTTGACAAATAGGACCGGTGCTCCCCAGGGTGAGGAACTCGGTCTAATGAAACCTTTGTCAGAAAGTTCCTTTAGTTGTTCAGCTAGCTCCTTCATCTCTGCTGGTGCTAAGCGGTATGGTGCTCTAGCAACGGGTGCAGCACCTGGTGTAAGCTCTATGTGAAACTCCACCTGTCGTGTTGGTGGTAATCCCGGTAAGTCTTCTGGAAATACATCTGGAAAATCTCTAACGATCGGTACATCTTCAACCTTCTTCTCATGATCTTCTTCTTCCTCCTTTTGCGTTACTTGAACCAAGAACACTGGACATCCCTTCTCAATGTATCTTTGGGTTCTAATACATGAGATGACTTCCAGTCTCGATCTATTCTTCACTCCACTTCTTTCGCCTTGTATGATTAGTACATCGTTCCCATAAGGAACACGAACGCACTTCTCATGACATACAATTTCCGCGTGCTGCTTCGACATCCAATCCATTCCAATGATGACATCAAAACTTCCTAATTCTATGGGGAGTAAGTCGATACTGAACGAATGATCTTGTAACCTTAGACTACATCCTTTCAGAATAGCATCGGTGGTCACTGACTTCCCATCGGCTAGTTCTACATTATACTTAATATCTAACGCAGTAGGGGTAATATTTAGGCGTTCACTAAATGCAGTTGACACAAAACTCCTATCCGCACCAGAATCAAATAGTACTGAAGCATAGTTGTTATTGACTAGGAACGTACCAGTCACAACATTGTTGTCTTGCACCGCAGCCTCAGCACACAAATGGTATACCTTGCTAGGTGCCGTGAATCCACTTGGAGCACTGGTTGTGGCTCGATTATTTCCTCCCCGGTTCCCCTGGTTCTGCCTCTGGTTCCCTTGGTTGTGGTTTTGGTTGCCTCGAATTTGATTACCACGACCTTGGTTCCCACTGCTTGGACACTTATTCTTGTAATGCCCTTTCTCTCCACACCCAAAACAAGTAACATTCGCTCCTTGTCCACCTTGAGTTCCCGATCCTCTTTGGTTAGCAGGACGGGGTGGAGCTCGGCACTCCTTTGCCTTATGTCCAGCCTTTCCACAGTTGTAGCATGTAGGAGGACATGCTCCCTCGTGGTGTCGGCCACACTTCTCACAGAAAGGAAATCTCCCAGCATAGTTACTAGTATCACCTTGCCCAGCAGTAAACACTCTAGCCACCTCTTGACGCTTGTTCTGATTGTAGTTATTAGTGTTGTTGTTATTGTTGTTGTAGTGATTACCAGACCACTTCCTCTTGTCTCCAGCATTCTCCCCCAACTCTTGCACCACTTGGTACATCAAACTCTGAGCCATATCAATTGCCTCATGCAAGTCATTCGGCTTTGATGAAGTCACATTCCCTTTGATGTTCAAAGGTAAGCCCTCAATGTATCGCTCCAACAATCGGTCATTGTTGGGCACCATTTCGGGACACAATAAAATTAGCTCTTGAAAGCGCTGATTGTAAGCAGTAAGGGCGGTACCCTTGACTTTCAAGTTCCATAGCTCAACCTCCATCTGCTTGACTTCATTTCGTGGACAATACTTCCTAACAAACATAGCCTTGAACTCACTCCAAGGTGTAGCTTGTGCAACATCAATGGTCACTGCACGAGCATAAACATTCCACCAAGTCAAAGCACTATCCACCAATGTGCTTGATGCAAACTTCACCTTATCAGCTTCAGCAACATTGCTAATCCCAAATTGAGATTCCAACTTCTCAAACCATCTAGTCAAACCCACTGCACCTTCAGTACCACGGAAACTCACTTGTGTAACCGCACGGAATTCCTTGTAGGTGCAGGTCCGCGTATTGGCAACAGTGGCCCCCTGGTTTGTCTCCTCTTGCGTGCTCGTTGTACGGATCGCTTCAGCTGCTGCGAGTGCCTCGGCCACTCGTTCCGCGATCATCTGGCTGAGCAAGACCGGGTCAATTCCACCGGTAGCGGCTGGTGGATTCTGCGTCTCAGATCTTCGAACAGGTGCCATAATCTAAAAGGTAAACAAGATAATAAGGTTTTGCCAGATATAACAATCATGGCACATACGACACGGTAATGTAATGCTCAACAGTATAAACAAACAAGATATGTGTGAATACCCATAAATAGCCCGTGTTAGGGACATCAACATAACATATAACAATCATTGTTCAAACCACATGTATCCCATATAACATAACTCGGATTTTGTTGTTGCACATGTACCTCATGTAAATATATCTCGTAATTGTTAAATCACATGTATCCCATTTATCATATATTATATAACGTTGAATCACTTGATTCCAATAATAATTGTTCATTACATATATATCTCCATGTATATATATATACTTAATACTTACAATCCGTATGATAATCGATTAAACATATAGCAGTTATAGTCTAGAGTTACTAAATGCAACCTAGTTCTCTATAACCATGGCTCTGATACCAATCTGTCACACTCCCAAAATAACAGAGTATAATGGCAACAAGGGAGTGGTGACGTCATGATTATCATACACATAGTTACAAAGAACGACCTCTAAATGAGACGTTCGGAAAATTGATCACTTGCATTTGATAAAATAAATAGTTTTAACATAGTGCGGAAGCATAAAACTGGTCACAGATACAAAAACAAGGTTTCCAAATAGTACAAATGATCTTTATTTTCAATAGAAATGACGGCAGTGCATGAGACCTCACATAGCATCTTCGTTCTTAATACCTGAGAAAAACATTGCTAAAGCGTCAACATAAAGTTGGTGAGTTCATAGGTTTAGTTAATTTGAAGTGTTTAATGAACCACAAGATTTTCCCAACCATGATGACAATATAACAAATACAAAGCCATCATAAAAGCATTTATTACAGTCTAAGCTCGTGACACCGAAGCGTTAACAACACCGGCAGTATAATCATATAAATGTAGCCCAACTGGATGCCTAAACCCACGACATCCTATCTCAGACTCAAATGAAACTGTGCCCGCTTGTCCCCTGTTGGACCAAGACGGACAGGGGCGTCAACCCCGATAGATCTATCCATAACATTCGCGCTTACACAAAGTAATTAACGGTTCACGATTCACGGGCCAAAGCAACTGGGTTTTTAGTGGGACTTAGACTAGTATATAAATCAGTTAATGCACTTGTGTTCATACGTTAAATCAAGCAATGTCTCACCCCAAAAAGCAGTAAAAGCAGTTAAAAAGTGGGGCTATAAACTCACCTCAAATGATAGTCAAGTAAAAGTAATCAAGTAGTAGGCACGGAAAAATGCTCGCAACAACGTCAACCCAAACCGCAGCCTAGCAATAATAATAACTAACTAAGCTAAAAGATAATGCAAATAAATAATTATTCTTCATTACATTGTACTTGCACCAATTAAATAAATCGAAAAAAAAATATATACTTTTTATTTAAAAAGTCAAAATATATTAGAATGACAAAGTTTTAAAAAAATTGAAACGCACACAAAAATAATTAATTTAAGACGACACAAGACAGACTCTTTAAAAAAATAGACGCGACAATTAGTTATATTTTTAGTTGGGTCAATTTGGTAATTGGTCTCTATCTATGTCCAATAATAGTCCAAGTCTCAGTCCAATACAGTCCATATAATAGTACGGTCCTAATCCTAATTTTTGTCCAATAAATATATCATTCTTTTTGTCTTATTAATTTTTAGTGTCAATTAATATGGAGGTCAAAAATAAATAAATAAAGTGATCGTCCCTTTTGGGTCGTCTATAAATAAATTATGAGACCCTTGTCCGGGACCCACTTTAATTGGGCATTTTAGTTCGGTTAGAGTCAATGGGTCTCGGCATATACGACTTACACGAAGAATGCCTAATCCCACGCTCCACGCGCGAACCGTGACACCAATTTAGTCCGGGTCAAATTATATTAATATTTATTTAATATTTATTAAGTCTTAATTTTTAAGTTTAAATTAATTAAGGGGTCAAATTTTGATAAGTCTACTAATTAAGCGGGGTTTAATTTTTTTTCTATATACATATACACTTATTTTAGTACCACATTGAAAATGACATGTTATCTTGATCCCCTACCCCCCCGTGCACAAACTGACGCCAGGTACTATGTATATTAAAAAAATGATTTTTAATTATTCTTGTCTCCCTTGCCATGCTTGACGTCGGGAAGCACAAAACCAAAAGAACGAAGACCATTTTCACTTCATATTCCAAACCGAGACTTTTAAGCCTCCTAGCGACTTCGTTACTTGACCGTTTTTGAAAATTCAAGTAGCACTATAACCGTTACGACATCGACTATAAATCCCACCACAAAAATGACACGTTTGGACGTGGTTTTGACTAGTTTTACTCGAAAGAACAACATAGTTTCACACAAACTTAAAACTCATTTTTAGCTCAAATAATCATAAACTTTTCGTCTCAAAACATTTTGTTACTCATAAATGATGCATTCATACTCGAAAACACATTTTTGCTTATGATTTCAACGTACCCATTTAGCTATTTTTTTTTTTTGAAGAAATTTATGATTTCATGTAAAAAGCTTGATTTTTAGTTGTAAGAAATGGTTTTAGATGTGCAAGTACATGTAATATGATATGAACGAAATCAAGATAAAGATTTAGAGCCTTACGAAGCTAAGTGAAACGATGAAACAAGAACCCACGAACCAACTATCTAAACGAAACCTTAACTCGAAACCCCTAACTCGTCCTTAAGCTCGAAAGATGAACCAAAACCGCAACCCACTTCGTCCTAGCTCAAACCAATGAAAATCTTTCTAACCGTGTGCATTCACCATGATGAGTGTGATTTGTTTGTGTAGAAGATTATAGTTTTTGGTTCACTTGAAGCTTGCAAGGGAAATGGAAATGGAGTATTATGAATGTAGATGTGAGGTTATAAATTGAAAAGATGGCAATGGGGTTTGGTTTGTATCTGAACAAAAAAAAAAGAGAGATGAAATAGTATTTGTGTTGGTGAAAATGGAAGTCATAGTATTTGATATGTTGGTCGTCGGTTATAAGGAAAAAAAACGGAAAGTTGCTATGAATCCATTTGGTCATGCAAATTTGATGCTATCTTCAAATGGCAAAATTACAAAATACGAAAGTACTACAGTTTGGTTTTATTTATGTGGTGAATGGTTATTATTATTTTTTATTTTTTTTTAGGTAAAAGGTTAGTGTAAGTTTGCCATGTATATGAGTTTATTATATTTTAGTTAGTAGTGTTAGTGGAGGTTGGTATTTAATTTTTAGATGGTAAGGTATTAGTAGTGATATAGCTTATATGATGTAAGGTGTAGAGTAAGTAAAGTAGTTGAATTAATATGTAAAAAGAATAAAGAGAATGGTGAAAAAGTGTAACTGTTTTATGTTTAGTAAAAATTTATGAATCGTTGACTTAACTAGTTAACGTTAAGTATTTAGGCTCGAACGATGAAGTGATGAATGACACGATTTCCTAATGACTCCAAATAATGCTAAGTACGAATAATAACACGTAAAAAAAAAAAAAAATCGCATGATACTTCATAAATATGAGATAACTTCTCAATTTGTTAAATCCACAAGGTTCAAAGCTCATATTAAATAAATACATGGGAAAATAAAGATGAAAAATTGACGAATGTCACATATGTAAGCAAGAGTAAGCAAACACTTAGTTTTCTTAAACAAAACATTGAAAATTTCAAAAAGGTTTTTGACGACGACTAGAAAGAACGTGAACGTTTGAAAGGCAACAAAGAAATTCCTCACGATATAACTGTGCTTGTGAAAATTATTTTGATTCCTCTTGCGGAAAGAACGCAAAAACATTTTTTGGAATTTGAAACATTAATTAAGCAAGAAATGTTTGATGATTTGAAATATGTGGAATCTCTTGAACAAGAAGTGAACGACCATCAACCTGAAAGAGACGAATTTTATATAGCATATGATCTACTCTTGCAAGAATGTCTCTCAAAAGATATTATGTGTGTTTATGTTACATCTTGTGCTGATATCGATGAATATTTTGATGTTGCATGCAAATATCTTGATCAAGTCAAAGAGTGTGAACGTCTTGAAACTAAGAGTTGACCAAAAAGAGTTTTCGTTACTTCAACATAGATATGATTTTCTTTAAAAACATTGTCACTCACTTGAACTTGCTTTGTAAAACAAAGTTGGAAGTCTTTCAAATGATACACCTTTGGAAATAAAATTATCTGAGTCATGTCGATTACTAAACAAAAAAGTCTTGATATTGCGGATTTGAAAGCTCAGTTACAAGAAAAAGATATAGCAATAGCAGAGTTGAAGAAACTCGTTGCTAAGATGGGTGGGAAAGTTGTGAAACCTAGCGCTAAGAAACCTGTTGTTAGACAACCCAATGCCCATAAAGTGAATAGATCCTCTATCTTGGGAAAACCATCCGCTTTCTCAAATTCCTCGTTTGCAAAACTGTGTTTGCCCCCAAGATGGATGGAAAGGAAAGGTCACCACAGAATCAACCCATAAGGAATACTCTAGCACCAAGCGTTAAGCACAATAATGTGATTAAACCAGGGATGTATAGAATGACCACTAAACCCACAAACAAAGTTATTTAATCGCCTCAGACTTCTAGAAACACTAATACTCGTGTGTCTTCTACTATAGGAGTAGTCTTCACTGTTAGTGTTAGCCGACCTCAGCTTAAGAGCACTCAAGTGAATGATAAGGTTTGGAGACACAAGAGTCAAGGGAAGATGAAGGAAGTAGAAGAACACCCTAGGAATTTGAATGTTTCTAAGAATAAAACGTCTGTTATCGCATGTAATGACGATTTGAATGCTTTGAACGTGAAATTTGTTTGTGTCAAATGTGGAAAATATGTTGTTAATGCAAATCATTCTATGTGTGCTATGAATAATGTCAAAGGAGTAGATACTAGAACTAAGAAGCAAGTTGTGATGCCTATTAGTGCTAGTAAACCCAAACGCAAAGTGAACAATTCTGGTGCAACCCCCACTAAGAAAAGTATTACATCAGACTCCACCACTAAGAACCCTAGAAGTAGAATTAGGGAATTATACGAGTCTGCTAGCAATTCGTGGAAATGGTGGTTTGCTAATCAATTTCCTTCAGGATATAAATAGATGCCTAAAGTTAGGACAAAAAGTGTGACAACGAGTGTTAGTATGCCTTTAAATGATGCTAAGGACACTAATGATTCTGAAATTACAACTAACGTGGTATCCAATTTAGCAAATGCTCCAGCGTGTTCTAATTCTTCTACAGGTGAAACAAATAATTCTCTTCATACTGGACTCCAGATGCACGAAGCACATGACGGGGAATCTCAAGCTTCTAATTAACTTCGTGGAGAAGTTCCTGGGTACGGTCCGATTCGGAAATGATCAATTTGCACCGATCCTAGGATATGGAGATTTAGTTCAGGGGAATATCACAATCAAAAGGTTATACTACGTCGAAGGGCTCAATCACAATCTTTTCTCGGTTGGTCAATTCTGTGATGCAGATTTGGAGGTTGCATTTAGAAAGAAGACATGTTTTGTTCGTGATTATGATGGGAATGATTTACTCACCGGTTCACGGGGTACCGATCTTTACACAATTTCACTTCAAGACACAACTTCCTCAACTCAAATTTGCTTCATGGCTAAAGCTTCAACGACTTAGGCATGGTTATGGCATCAACGTTTATCTCACCTCAATTTTGATACCATCAACTTGCTTTCCAAGAAAGATATTGTGAGAGGCCTTCCAAGCTTGAAATTCATCAAAGATCATCTTTGTTCTTCTTGTGAACTTTGAAAAGCTAAACGAAGTAGCTTCAAGACAAAGACTACACCAAGCTCTAAAGGACGGTTAGATCTTATTCATATGGATTTGTGTGGCCCTATGTGTGTTCAAAGTATCAATGGGAAGAAATATATTCTGGTAATTGTCGATGACTACTCGAGGTACACATGGACTCACTTCTTGAGATCCAAGGATGAAACACCTGAAGTTCTCATCAACTTCCTTAAGCAGATACAACGTGGTCTTAAAGCTCAAGTAAAAGTGGTTCGTACTGACAGAGTGATACATAAGTTTTGCTACGGTTCAATTTAAGTTCTCTCGATATCCTCTCGAATTGATCTCAGTTTAAAGTGGAATGATTTGTTCTCGGTTAATAAAAAGTGGTTGGTTTGTTTATCTATTATAAACTAATGACAAGTAATTAAAGTGTCGTTGAGTAAAAGGGAAGTTAAAAGATTAGTATTGAAATGACAAGTAAAATGAATGCATGGAAACTTAAAGGTGATGATGGAAAAATACTAACTCTTTAAATAAAACTAACACTTGGAAAAATTTCAGAAAAATAAAAGGTACTATAAGAAAGTGTTATCGAAGGAAACCAAAAACAAGCAAAAAGGGGGCCCGATCGGAATGTATTCCGATCGGATGGTCGGAATGGTGGGAAGAAGTACCAAATCGGAATATGGGAACAAAGGGTCAATCGGAATAATCGCTAAGGTAACCAATCGGAATGTCTCACTAGCTTACAATCGGAATACTGGGTACGACTCCCAATCGGAATATGGACAAAGGCTGCTAATCGGAATATGGACAAAAGACCAATCGGAAAACAAGACTAGAGGCCCAATCGGAAAGGATAAACCCTAATCCGATTGGGTTGATCGGAATATGAAGAGCAAAGCCGTCGGAAAAAGGGGCCAATCGGAATGGGTAGTAACAACCCTTCCTAAAACAAAGGAAATGGGGAAAAGCTAGGTAATAAGCTAAAGTAATAAGCTAATACCCAAAACTTATCAATCCAAATATATAACCGAATCAAATAAGCACTTTTATCAACTTATCTAACTCGAAATCAAGCAACTTTTTAGATCAAACAATAAAAACTTCAACTTTTTAATAAAACTTTTTAATGATAAAAATAAGCTAATCATAAAAGTAAGCCAATAAGCACAAAAGTCTTAAAGCTTAATCAAACGAAAACTTATAAAATGATCAAAAGATTAAATTTTTAGCATGAAATCAATTAGAACAACACGGATCACATGATAATCACACCAAAATCAATCTTAAATCAAAGAAAAGTAGAATGAGATTAAGAGATAAAAGCTTAAAAATGGAACTTGATTAATTAAAGATAATACAAAAGTTTGAATTTGAAAGAGAAAAGATATGAAATCTAGTGAGAGAAAGTATAGAACTTTCTCTCTCTAAAACTAGAAACTACCTAAAAAACTAAGTGTCAATTTTTATGAAGTAAGGGCCTTTATATAGGCGTGTACATGGTGGTGATGGGCTTTTGATTGGGCTTTGATTTGGGTTTCTTTTTCTTCTTTCTACTTAAGTCTTCATGCGTCTTTTAAATAAACGTTGCCGACTTGGATTTGAGAAGTGTCGGTGAATTATTCCAACTCGTCTTATAATCTATTGTTTTATAGACTCGAGTTCTTCGACATATATGAATCTTCCATCTTTGGCTCTATTCTTCGATAAATCTTCAAATAGGCACAATGACTTCAAATCTTCTGCATCTCTTGGATAATAGACTTCGTCTTGAGTCTTTTTCCTCGATAAAACCCGTGTAATCCCATGTTTTCTTCATTATTCATTCGGTTGACTCTGAAAACACAATAAACACAAAAACCACGCATAATTCCAAACAAATGATATTAAATACGTGTTTTGGTCTTGTTTTAGCCCGATTTAAGTGGTAAAAGGATGGGTGTTTTCACACCTATCAAATCCCCTACACTTAACCATTGCCATGCCCTCATGCAATGCTTAGTGACAAAGCACATTTACACTTTTCTCATTAGCAATTAACCTTGGCCTTATTAAAATACTTCTAAACAAAAATTTAAAGTACTAAGAGAAATTAAAATTTTAATGTAAACAAGAGAATAGAAAATAACTTATGTGGTAATAACTTGTAAAGAGATCGAGGACTTACATTAGGGCTTCGGTGCTGCGAAGATTTATCACCCTCAAGTTTCACGTTCCCCAAACTAAGCTTAAAAACGAGATCATTGTTATTATAAGTTAGTAATTCAAACACTCACACACATGGCTTAATTAAATGCTTAAACTCCCTTATTCCTAGGTGTATCTCTTATATTTTATTTTTGTCTTAGAATGATCATGAAGATGCATTTTTGGACTTATTTTGATAGTTTATTAGGGCTGAAAGCAAAGTAGGACGATTTGATCAATAGTTAGCTAAAGGACAAAATCTTTTAAAACTGCTTCTCGGGATATCAAAAAGTTCATATCTTGGCATAACTTGGTTCACGATTTGAGACCTTTCTCGGGCCGATATTTGGCATGTACTTCATACTTCATATCTTCGAGAGACGTTCTTGAGATAATGGTCTTCTCATCATAATAGAGTTTCTTCACTTGGAGACTTTTGAGGGGTACTCCAACCTTGTTGACCACGACTTCATGATTATTTCTTCAATCTCTAATTGGGATTTTGAGATACAACGATCCGCCTCCTTTTCGGACTTGGATCTATTTATCCTCATACCTTGTTAGGGTCTTTTCGGATAGACTTCTCCATGATCTTTATGGGAGTTGATTGCTTTTCGTCGTGAGTCTTGATCCTTCATATTGACTTTAGGAATAATGCTTTTCACATCACTTTGGATCTTCAGCAATAAAATGGAATCCTCATGCCTTGTTAGGGCCTTTTCGGACTCGCCAATCTTCGCGCCCCGCTTCATAAGTTATGCCTTGGCTATGAACTCTCGTCATTACCGAGCAACTTTTAAACGATCTTGGGCTAGAAGCTAAGTAACTTTTCAAATCGTAAGACTTTACTTATTGCAGATAAATTATTAGCAAGTGATGGGAGAATAGGCAAATAATTACACCAAGTGAGCTTGTGCAAGAATACCGACTTATAATTGACTCTATCATTTCTCGTCCTCCACAATTTAAAATCTCAAGTAATGAGACTCGTGGACACTTAGCCTAATAAACCAATTAAGGTCTACATGGTTAAGGATACTAGCTAGAATAAACTTGGATAAGTCTATTCGGGTTGAGTCAAAATAAACGCAACGGGCCTAATATGTCAAAGATTTCTAAACTAGCTACACCACTTATTAATATTTTTGACTTTATTGCGGAATATATACATATGAAAGCAACGATAAAAATTTTAAAAATTACGACTAAATGGCCAAAGTTAATTAAAAATTTGAAAAATGTTGAAAAAGATGATTTTCCGGTTAATTGAAGGCATTTTTATGGAAAAGTCCACTTAAAACTTCGATAGAAGTCCCCCCTACACTTAAGATAAACATTGTCCTCAATGTTTAAGCATGTGGGAAAAGTTTCCCCTACACTTATGACATTGTGCACGTTGGTTAACTCAAGCTAAGGAAGAGACGACTAAAGTGATCAATTTCAAATGTGAGTATGAAGAAAATTGAATCACGATAGTTGAGAGATAGAACCGGATTTCGGATAACACGGGAGCACGGTTCTTCAAAGGTTCCAAGAGTGCATTAATCCCTGTAATCACATCACCACACCAATAAAAACACGTATACAGGTCCCCCTACACTTAGGAGGTTAACACATAAAAAGATAGATACTCGGGCTGCCTCCCGAGGAGCGCTTGTTTTTGATAACCGAGTCACGAGCCTGACTCGACCCAAAATTAGTTCATGGGGAACGTGGTGAGGGATGGAATCATCTCCTGAGAGATGTCCTCACCAAAGTACAGCTTCAGACGCTGGCCATTCACCTTGAAATTGGGCCCATTTGGTTGAGAAAGCTCAATGGTCCCATACGGAAAGACGTTGGTGACGGTGAATGGACCAGACCAGCGGCTCTTCAACTTGCCAGAGAAGATCTTCAACCGAGAGTTGAAAAGTAAGACTTGATCACCAATATGGAACTCTCGGTTCTTGATTTTTGCGTCATGGAGGATCTTCGTCTTCTCTTTGTAGATCAGCGAGTTCTCATAAGCTTCATTTCTCAGTTCATTGAGCTCGTTGAGTTGAATCTTGCGATGATCACCGGCTTTGTTGATGTCGAAGTTAGCCCACTTTAAGGCCCAGTGCGCCTTATGCTCCAGCTCGATGGGAAGGTGGCATGCTTTCCCGTACACAAGACGATAAGGTGTACAACCGATCGGGGTCTTGTAAGCAGTACGGAAAGCCCACAGAGCATCATCTAACTTATCGGCCCACGCGGCACGATGCTCTCCCACAGTACGTTCCAAAATTCGCTTCAATCCACGATTGGATATCTCGGCTTGCCCATTGGTTTGGGGATGATAAGCGGTGGAAAGACGGTGATTGACACCATACTTGGCCATGACTCTTGCAAATTGATCGTTGCAAAAATGAGTCCCGCGGTCACTGATAATAGCACGAGGAACGCCGAATCGAGAGAACAGCGATTTCAAAAAGTTACAAACCACCCTTGCATCATTAGTAGGTAAAGCTTTGGCTTCAACCCACTTGGAGACGTAGTCAACGGCAACAAGGATGTATTTGTTTCCTTTAGATGAAGGAAATGGCCCCATAAAGTCGATACCCCAAACATCAAAGATTTCACACTCTTGAATGAAATTCTGAGGCATCTCGTCTTTATGTGTGATCGTGCCTTGTTTCTGGCAAGCATCACATTTTTTAACCATATCGTGAGCGTCACGATAAATGGAGGGCCAATAAAATCCTGAATCAAACACTTTTTTTGCGGTGTAGTTGGGACCAAAGTGACCACCAGTGGGTCCTTTGTGGCAAGCATCAAGGATTTCGAAAGCTGCCGGTCCATCAACACATCGGCGAATAATCAAGTCAGCACATTGTTTGAACAGATACGGGTCATCCCAGAAGTAAGTCTTTATGTCTTTGAAGAACTTCTTCTTTTGCTGGGATGTTAACCCGTCAACGAGGATTCCACCCGCCAAGTAGTTTGCAATGTCCGCAAACCACGGGGTTTCATCAGCAGTCGAGTTGATAGACATTAAGGTCTCCAGGGGAAAAGAATCATTGATTTCTTTGTTCGGATGATCCCCTTGGTAAGGATCCTCAAGTCTACTGAGATGATCCGCGGCTAGGTTTTCTGCTCCTTTTTTATCGCGAATTTCGATTTTAAATTCCTGGAGCAGTAAAACCCAGCGAAGAAGTCTTGGTTTGGAATCTTGCTTTGTCAACAAGTACTTCAGCGCGGAATGATCGGTATACACAATGGTGGTGGAAAGGACAAGATAGGGGCGGAATTTTTCAAAAGCATAGACAACAGCTAAAAGCTCTTTTTCGGTTGTCGTATAATGCAATTGTGCCCCTGTCATTGTCTTGCTAGCGTAATGGATCGGTTGGAAGTGTTTGTTCACTCTTTGTCCAAGAACCGCTCCAATAGCAAAATCGCTAGCATCGCACATCAACTCGAAAGGCAGCTCCCAATTAGGGGTAACCAAGACGGGTGCCTTAGTTAGCTTATCTTTAAGCGAGTCAAAGGCTTCAAGACACTCTTTGGAAAAGATAAAAGGAGTATCTTTTTCCAAGAGGTGGGTCATCGGGCGAGCGATTTGAGAAAAATCTTTGATGAATCGACGGTAGAAGCCCGCATGACCCAGGAAACTTCTCACACCCTTCACGGTAGAAGGTGGAGGTAACTTGGCGATAACATCGACTTTAGCACGGTCTACTTCAAGACCGGCTTTCGAGATCTTGTGTCCTAGGACGATGCCTTCTTTTACCATAAAATGGCATTTTTCCCAATTCAGAACTAGGCGAGTGTCTTCGCACCGCTTGAGCATACGTTCCAAATTGGCAAGGCACGCAGAGAATGAATCGCCATAGACCGAGAAATCATCCATGAATACTTCCATAGTGTCTTCCACCATGTCATGGAAGATAGCCATCATACACCTTTGGAATGTCCCAGGAGCATTACATAAACCAAAAGGCATGCGTTTGTAAGCAAATGTTCCATAGGGACAAGTGAATGTGGTCTTTTCTTGGTCCTTGGGATTGATGGGAATTTGAAAATACCCGGAGAAGCCATCTAACAAGCAGTAATAATCATTACCAGCTAGACGCTCGAGCATTTGATCCATGAAGGGAAGAGGAAAGTGGTCTTTTCTCGTGGCATCATTGAGCTTGCGATAATCAATACAAACTCTCCACCCAGTAACGAGACGAGTGGGAATCAACTCGTTGTGTTCATTGGGAACAACGGTTATTCCGCCCTTCTTGGGCACACAATGGACGGGACTTACCCACGGCGAATCCGAAATAGGGTAGATCAAGCCGGCATCTAGAAGTTTGATAACCTCTTGTTTGATGACGTCATGAATTTTAGGATTAACCCTTCTTTGGCTCTGGATTGTGGGTTTGAAGTCATCTTCCATGAGAATCTTGTGAGTACAAAAGTTCGGATCAATTCCGCGGATATCGGAAATTTTCCAAGCAATTGCCTTCTTATGAGCTCTAAGCACATCGATGAGACGAGTTTTCTCTTCTTCTTGCAAGTCCTTAGCGATAATGACGGGTGACTTCTTCTCTGCTTCAAGGAACGCATACTCGAGATGAGGCGGCAACTCCTTAAGTTCTAGATCCGGGGGATTTTCGACGGGAGGCGTTTTCAAAGTCGTGGCATCGATAGCAATAACCGTGGGAGATGGAGGAGAAGGATTGTCTTCGGTGAGAAGATTGTCAAAGAAATTCATATCTTCATCCCCATCGATAGGAGAATCATTAGTAGCTAAATTCGCATCTCCCATGGTATCTTCAAGATTGTTCCAAAATAAATCACTATCTCCAAATAGAGACAACGATGAATCAATAGAAGACACGGTCTCAACATTGGGAAGAGAGGAAGGAATACTTTTGCAAGCATCAATAAAGTGTGCTTCACAAGCCTCATCCAGAACGTCAATACAATTAACACTCTCGTTGGAATAAGGTTGTTTAGACAACTTTCCCATGTTGAAGACTACTTTATCGTCACCCACTCTCATGATAAGCTCACCGGCTTCAACATCAATGAGAGTGCGACCGGTCCTAAGGAATGGACGACCAACAATCAGTGGTACACGGGGGTCCATCTCGTAGTCGACGACAACAAAATCAGCAGGGAAGGTGAATTTGTCGACTCCTACAATGACGTCTTCGGCTATCCCCACTGGATAAGCAACCGTACGGTTGGCCAATTCCAAAGTCATTTTAGTGGGGACTAGCTCTGGGAGAGATAATTGCTTCCAAACACTTAGAGGCATGAGATTAATACTGGCACCTAGATCGGCTAGGGCCATGCAATTTTCTACTCCCGGGAAATTGCAAGGGATAAGAAAACGACCCGGATCACCAAGCTTGATTGGCAATTTCCTTAAGAGCACTGCAGAGCAGTTCTCATTAAGTTGGGTGTTGGCGAGATCGAGGAGCTTTTCCTTGTCGCTCAGAAGATCTTTAAACATTTTAGCATATTTAGGCATGTGAGCGAGAGCCTCAGCGAAGGAGATATTGAAATTCAATTGTTTGAACATTTTAAGGAAGTTCGATACCTGAATATCATCCTTGCTTTTGAGCTTCTCTTTCCTCAACCTAGATGGATAAGGTATATTGGAAGAAGAGGAAGGCTTTGGAATAATAGGATCACTCACATCCTTGGGTGGAGGAGGGGTAGAAGGAAGAGGTGGAGAAATTGGGGAAGGAGAAGGATGAGGAATAGGAGCAGGTGACTCGGTCTCCTTAGTCACAACCACCGGTGGAGGTATAGGAAGCTCGGGTTCCTTGGTACCTTTACCACTGCGAGTGGTGATTGCTTTCATCTCCCCTCTTGGATTCGCAACGGTATTACTCGGAAGAGTACCCGAAGAAGAGGGTTGATTACTGTTGAAGAAACTAGCCATCATGTTCCTCAAGTCATTCGTTTGGCTATCCAACGTAGTTCTCATATCGGCTCTCAAATCATTTCCTTGCTTAACCAAATCTGCCTTAAAATTGCGCACTTCCTCTTGGAGATTTCCCACAATCACATCATTGGTCCTCATGTAGGTTGCAACCTCTTGGTGTAATGCAGTGTTGGTTTGGGTAGGAGGAGCATTGTATACAGGTGGTTGGTAAGCAGGTTATTGGTAGACTTGATTGTTACGTTGAGGTGGTTGTTGCTGCTTGTGAGGAGGGATGTATGGTGTACGAGTTTGTTGTTGTTGAGTAGGGCGGTTGATGTTTTGTTGTTGGTTTTGGTTGTTAGAATTAAAACCAGGTGGTGAGATATAGTTGTTGGAACGGTAGCTAAGCAAGTTGCGGTCACCTTGAGGTTTGGCTTGATAAGCAGGTTGAGTATAGGTGCCATATGCTGCATTCACGTTCTCTGCAGGGTAATCTTGGGTGGCGGTACAAGTTGTGTAGGAGTGGGGACCACCGCATATCTCACAAGGTTGGCTGACAGCGTTTACTTGTGCATTTTTGGCGTTGTTGCTGTTGTTGTTGCTGACGGTGTGGGTGACAAGCGATTCAAGAAGCGTAGTGATTTTGTCTAATCGCTTGTCGCTGTCATTAGTGCTAGCACTAGCAACATTGGTCCTAATGCTCTTGGTTTGCACACGAGATTTATTCTCAATGATATCCCAAGCAGCATTGGAAGTCTTAGCCAATAAATTACCCCCCGAGGCACTATTCAGTGAATCTTGGTCACTCATGCTTAAACCATTGTAAAAAGTATTAATTTGATGTACTTTGGTAAAACCATGTTGTGGGCATTTTCTTAAAAGATCTTTAAAACGATCCCAAGATTCACTGAATGACTCATCGTACTTTTGTTCAAAGTTTATAATCTCATTCCGCAAAGCGGTAGTACGAGAGGGTGGAAAAAAGTAGTTGATAAACTTTGTTTCCAAATCCGTCCACGAGAGAATACTCTGTGGCGGTTCCTTAGCAAGCCAATGCCGGGCTTGTCCCTCTAAAGAAAAGGGAAAAAGTTGTAACCTTATAACTTCCTGTGGAACTCCATTGAACTTGACCGTGTTGGTGAGTTGTAGAAATCTCTTGATATGGTCGTGTGGGTCATCAATGGTTCGTCCCAAGAATGGTTGAGCTGAGACCATCTGGACAAAGCCTGACTTGAGCTCGAAATTGTTGGCGGCAATTGGAGGGATGACAATTGGATCCGTGTTGCCATCAACATGAGCTTGCAGCAATTCAATCATTGGCCGATTATCCGGAAGGTGCTCATTGTTGTTGTTATTGTTCATGTTGTTGAAAGGCGGATTGTTGTTGTTATTATTGTTGTTCGGAGGTGGTATGTTATTGTTGTTTTGTACACCAGCCATGTCTAAGTTATCGAGAGGCTCGGGCTCTTGATAGGACGTGGATCGAGTGCGCATACACCTGCAAAAGAACGAACAAAGAAAAACACAGCAAAAATATTTTTGGTTTTTATGTTTTTTACTTTTTAGGATTTTTTGAAAATTTTATATATTTTTTAGTGTTTTTGAAAATTTTTGAAAAAGTAACGTTCACGGGGAACGGATCCCAAAATCCAAGTTCTACAAAAAACTTTTGATCTTAACGAGAGGAGCCGGCAGCGGCGCCATTTGATACATAAGTTTTGCTACGGTTCAATTTAAGTTCTCTCGATATCCTCTCGAATTGATCTCAGTTTAAAGTGGAATGATTTGTTCTCGGTTAATAAAAAGTGGTTGGTTTGTTTATCTATTATAAACTAATGACAAGTAATTAAAGTGTCGTTGAGTAAAAGGGAAGTTAAAAGATTAGTATTGAAATGACAAGTAAAATGAATGCATGGAAACTTAAAGGTGATGATGGAAAAATACTAACTCTTTAAATAAAACTAACACTTGGAAAAATTTCAGAAAAATAAAAGGTACTATAAGAAAGTGTTATCGAAGGAAACCAAAAACAAGCAAAAAGGGGGCCCGATCGGAATGTATTCCGATCGGATGGTCGGAATGGTGGGAAGAAGTACCAAATTGGAATATGGGAACAAAGGGTCAATCGGAATAATCGCTAAGGTAACCAATCGGAATGTCTCACTAGCTTACAATCGGAATACTGGGTACGACTCCCAATCGGAATATGGACAAAGGCTGCTAATCGGAATATGGACAAAAGACCAATCGGAAAACAAGACTAGAGGCCCAATCGGAAAGGATAAACCCTAATCCGATTGGGTTGATCGGAATATGAAGAGCAAAGCCGTCGGAAAAAGGGGCCAATCGGAATGGGTAGTAACAACCCTTCCTAAAACAAAGGAAATGGGGAAAAGCTAGGTAATAAGCTAAAGTAATAAGCTAATACCCAAAACTTATCAATCCAAATATATAACCGAATCAAATAAGCACTTTTATCAACTTATCTAACTCGAAATCAAGCAACTTTTTAGATCAAACAATAAAAACTTCAACTTTTTAATAAAACTTTTTAATGATAAAAATAAGCTAATCATAAAAGTAAGCCAATAAGCACAAAAGTCTTAAAGCTTAATCAAACGAAAACTTATAAAATGATCAAAAGATTAAATTTTTAGCATGAAATCAATTAGAACAACACGGATCACATGATAATCACACCAAAATCAATCTTAAATCAAAGAAAAGTAGAATGAGATTAAGAGATAAAAGCTTAAAAATGGAACTTGATTAATTAAAGATAATACAAAAGTTTGAATTTGAAAGAGAAAAGAGATGAAATCTAGTGAGAGAAAGTTTAGAACTTTCTCTCTCTAAAACTAGAAACTACCTAAAAAACTAAGTGTCAATTTTTATGAAGTAAGGGCCTTTATATAGGCGTGTACATGGTGGTGATGGGCTTTTGATTGGGCTTTGATTTGGGCTTCTTTTTCTTCTTTCTACTTAAGTCTTCATGCGTCTTTTAAATAAACGTTGCCGACTTGGATTTGAGAAGTGTCGGTGAATTATTCCAACTCGTCTTATAATCTATTGTTTTATAGACTCGAGTTCTTCGACATATATGAATCTTCCATCTTTGGCTCTATTCTTCGATAAATCTTCAAATAGGCACAATGACTTCAAATCTTCTGCATCTCTTGGATAATAGACTTCGTCTTGAGTCTTTTTCCTCGATAAAACCCGTGTAATCCCATGTTTTCTTCATTATTCATTCGGTTGACTCTGAAAACACAATAAACACAAAAACCACGCATAATTCCAAACAAATGATATTAAATACGTGTTTTGGTCTTGTTTTAGCCCGATTTAAGTGGTAAAAGGATGGGTGTTTTCACACCTATCACAGAGGCACAGAATTTTTGAATTCAACTCTGAAGAAATATTTTCAAGAAGAAGGGATTGAACATGAAACATCTATTGCTCGAACACCCGAACAAACGGCGCTGTTGAAAGACGAAACCGTACTTTAGCTGAGGCTGCTCGAACATTATTATCCGCTTCAAAACTTCCACTATTCCTTTGGGCCGAAGCTGTGTCAACCGCATGCTACACACAAAACCGATCCTTAATTATCCCAAGACACGAAAAGACACCATATCACATAATTCATGATCGAAAACCTTCACTCAAACACCTTCACGTTTTTGGATGTACTTGTTACATTATACGAGATGGTGAAAATTTGGATAGATGAAAGAGAAAGGTGATGCATGTATTCTAGTGGGATATGCAACTCAGTCTAAGGGATATAGAGTTTACAACAAGAGAACAAAATTGATAGACGAGACTATTCATATCCGATTTGATGAAATACAAGAAATGGCACTTGAACAAAACAGTTTAAGTCCCGATCCACAACGACACACGACTTCCGTTCACAACCGCACGGAACTCGAAAATCAAGACCACAACAATGAACCGTCAAGTTCAAAGCTGGTTCAAGGAAATTTTCCAAGAGCAGACATGACAGTCAACACGACAATTGAAGAGTTGGAAATGTTATATGGACCAATGTATGATGAATATTTCATGGGGGAGAAACATGTTGTATCGAATTCTTCCACATTCACTCATGATAAGAATGATGATATTGATCATCATCAACAAAAGGATACAACTTCATCTACTTCAACACGAGTTGCTGTAGATTTACCTCCTTAGAATATCACTTCAACAATCGATCCTACAACATCCACAACTATTGTCATTGCTCCAGAGAACATAAATCAAGCAGACGATGCATTATTTGACGATGATGATTTTCACAACCCATTCGGTACACCGGTACACGAAACTGGGGAATCTTCTACTCGCCATGTTGATCCGTAAAATATGCATACGTTTTACCAACTAAATCCTTCAACACATCATTGGACCCGAGATCATCCTTTGGTTTAAGTAATCGGAAACCCTTCACAGCATGTTCGTACAAGACGACAATTAGAAACCGATGGCGATGTTTGTATGTTCGCACCTCAAAGAAGCCATGGTTGATCATGCTTGGATTGAATCGATGCAAGATGAAATTCTTCAATTTGAAAGACTTAAAGTCTGGGAACTTGTTGATAGACCATACGATGTAATTCCATTAAATCTTTGATGGGTCTGGAAAAAACAAGATGTATGAAGAAAACACAATCATCAAGCAAAAGCAAGGCTAGTGGCTAAAGGGTATGGACAGAAAGGGGGTATTGATTTTGAAGAATCATTTGCACCAGTAGCTCGAATGGAAGCGGTCAGGATTTTCCTTGCTTATGTTGCACAAAAGGGATTCATTGTCTATCAAATGGACGTAAAGACTGTTGATCCCAAACTTAGATCGATTTAGCTTTGTGTAAACGAGATTAATCAAGTTAAACACTTAGAGAAACTTTGTTGTGAAACAATCTAAGTGCTATGCGGAATTTAACACTTAGAACAAGAACACACAAAACAGAATAAACCAAACTTTCACTTTGATTGATGATCAAACTTGTGTACAATGAAAGTGTAAAACCGTGTGTATAACTGAAACCTAAAGGCCTCCTTTTATAGATTAAGGAGCCTTGCACAAGACTCTAACTATCAACTATTCTAGGTAAAGATATATATAGAAAATACAATGTCGAACATATCTTTACTAGAAATACAAAACGTGTAGACTAAGTATTCTATCAGTGCTTGGACTTCTTCTCATCAGCGCTTGATTTCTTCTTGTCAACGCTTGGTCTGTCAACGCTTGATTCTTCTTATCAACGTCCAATTAACTCTAGTTAGCGTCTAAGTGTCTTGGCTCATTTTATTCCCAACAATCCTCCCCTAAACTTGATATCTACTCTAGTAATCAAGTTTCTGAATAAAAACTAAGTACAAGGAGGATTCTTACAAATACAAATCACTTTTTAATTAGGAAATAAATAAACCTAATTAAATCTTTGCCAACATCACTTGTGTAATCCATTTCCAGCTGTGTTGACACCATTTTCTTCAAAACTTCCTTGGACATGGGATATTCAGCATCCACAAGAAGATATTCAGAAAACTTTGTAGTACTCAAATGATAAACACCAGCTGCTGAATGTAGACGCCAAGAAAGATATTGTGAGAGGCCTTCCAAGCTTGAAATTCATCAAAGATCATCTTTGTTCTTCTTGTGAACTTTGAAAAGCTACGAAGTAGCTTCAAGACGAAGACTACACCAAGCTCTAAAGGACGGTTAGATCCTAATCATATGGATTTGTGTGGCCCTATGCGTGTTCAAAGTATCAATGGGAAGAAATATATTCTGGTAATTGTCGATGACTACTCGAGGTACACATGGACTCACTTCTTGAGATCCAAGGAAGAAACACCCGAAGTTCTCATCAACTTCTTTAAGCAGATACAACGTGGTCTTAAAGCTCAAGTAAAAGTGGTTCGTACTGATAGAGGCACAGAATTTTTGAATTCAACTCTGAAGATATATTTTGAAGAAGAAGGGATTAAACATGAAACATCTATTGCTCGAACACCTGAACAAACGGCGTTGTTGAAAGACGAAACCGTACTTTAGTTGAGGCTGCTCGAACATTATTATCCGCTTCAAAACTTCCACTATTCCTTTGGGCCGAAGCCGTGTCAACCGCATGCTACACACAAAACCGATCCTTAATTATCCCAAGACACGAAAAGACACCATATCACATAATTCATGATCGAAAACCTTCACTCAAACACCTTCACGTTTTTGGATGTACCTGTTACATTATACGAGATGGTGAAAATTTGGATAAGATGAAAGAGAAAGGTGATGCATGTATTCTAGTAGGATATGCAACTCAGTCTAAGGGATATAGAGTTTACAACAAGAGAACAAAATTGATAGTCGAGACTATTCATATCCGATTTGATGAAATACAAGAAATGGCACTTGAACAAAACAGTTTAAGTCCCGATCCACAACGACACACGACTTTCGTTCACAACCGCACAGAACTCGAAACTCAAGACCACAACAATGAACCGTCAAGTTCAAAGCTGGTTCAAGGAAACTTTCCAAGAGCAGACATGACAGTCAACACGACAATTGAAGAGTTGGAAATGTTATATGGACCAATGTATGATGAATATTTCATGGGGGAGAAACATGTTGTATTGAAGTCTTCTGCTGTCACTCATGATAAGAATGATGATATTGATCATCATCAACAAAAGGATACAACTTCATCTACTTCAACACGAGTTGCTGTAGATTTACCTCCTTAGAATATCACTTCAACAATCGATCCTACAACATCCACAACTACTGTCATTGCTCTAGAGAACACAAATCAAGCAGACGATGCATTATTTGGCGATGACGATTTTCACAACCCATTCGGTACACCGGTACACGAAACTGGAGAGTCCTATACTCGCCATGTTGATCCGTCAAATATGCATACGTTCTACCAACTAAATCCTTCAACACATCATTGGACCCAAGATCATCCTTTGGTTCAAGTAATCGGAAACCCTTCACAGCATGTTCGTACGAGACGGAAATTAGAAACCGATGGCGATGCTTGTATGTTCGCACTCGCCGTGAGTATAGCTGAACCGAAAAACATCAAAGAAGCCATGGCTGATCATGCTTGGATTGAATCGATGCAAGATGAAATTCTTCAATTTGAAAGACTTAAAGTCTGGGAACTTGTTGACAGACCATACGATGTAATTCCATTAAATCATCGATGGGTATGGAGAATCAAGATGGATGAAGAAAACATAATCATCAAGAATAAAGCAAGGCTAGTGACTAAAGGGTATGGCCAGAAAGAGGGTATTGATTTTGAAGAATCATTTGCACCAGTAGCTCGAATGGAAGCGGTCAGGATTTTCCTTGCTTATGTTGCACATAAGGGATTCATTGTCTATCAAATGGACGTAAAGACTGTTGATCCCAAACTTAGATCGATTTAGCTTTGTGTAAACGAGATTAAATCAAGTTAAACACTTAGAGAAAATTTGTTGTGAAACAATCTAAGTGCTATGTGGAATTTAACACTTAGAACAAGAACACACAAAACAGAATAAACCAAACTTTCACTTTTATTGATGATCGAACTTGTGTACAATGAAAGTGTAAAACCGTGTGTATAACTAAAAGCTAAAGGCCTCCTTTTATAGATTAAGAAGCCTTGCATAAGAGTCTAACTATCAGCTATTATAGGTAAAGATAAATATAGAAAATACAATGTCGAACATATCTTTACTAGAAATACAAAACGTGTAGACTAAGTATTCTATCAGTGCTTGGACTTATTCTCATCAGCGCTTGATTTCTTCTTATCAACGTCCAATTAACTCTTGTCAACGTCTAAGTGTCTTGGCTCATTTTATTCCCAACAATCCTCCCCTAAACTTGATATCTACCCTAGTAATCAAGTTTCTGAATAAAAACTAAGTACAAGGAGGATTCTTACAAATATAAATCACTTTTTAATTAGGAAATAAATAAACCTAATTAAATCTTTGCCAACATCACTTGTGTAATCCATTTCCAGCTGTGTTGACACCATTTTCTTCAAAACTTCCTTGGACATGGGATATTCAGCATCCACAAGAAGATATTCAGAAAACTTTGTAGTACTCAAATGATAAACACCGGCTGCTGAATGTAGACGCCATTGAAGTCCACTGATATCATCCAGATCCAACCATATTGGATCTGTATCATTTGGCTCACACATTATCTTAAATGTGGACCAAATCTTTATTCCATTGACTGAAATAGGTTCTTCAGCCTCATACTTGGTCTTCATCAATCCCCAAAGATCTACCAAGTCTTCTCTGTCTAGGCTTGCAAACAAAGAGATAAGAGTAGTAAAAGTATGTACCTCCTTTCCATATATGCCAATCATCCAAAACCCACTTGTATCTTCTTCATAGTGAACTATAGGGTTTCTGGAATCAAAAGGTAATACCTCTGCAATATGTGAAGCTTCCAAAGATGAGAGCTTAATACTCCTTCTAATAACTGCTTTACTAGGATTCACTCTATCCAAATTCTTTGGGAACTCAATTGGAAGTCCCTTCTTCACAGGCCTTGGGGAAATTGAAGCCTTTTGAATCTGCATGTCTTCTGCAAGTTCTTCCTTTCTTTCATCTGAAAGAAGTCTGATAGTATTCTCCTCTTGAATACGTGCCCATATTGGATAAGCACGAAACTCCAACTCATCAAAGAACAAATCCTACAACTTCTTGAAAGTCCAACCCCCTTGATGACATCTGAGAAGCATATAGTAAAGCTCCCTTCTATCCTTCTTTGTCTGTGAAAGAACCTTGCTAGCCCTATACTTCAAAATTACCTTGCAATCCTTTTGAACTCTTAAGAGAATCTCCAAATCCCAAATTTGATCTGAAATAGTCATGTTTGGATTCTACATAACTATATTCTCCATGCGAAGTACATCTTGGCTACTTCAGGCATCTCATAATCAACTTGCATTTTCAACTCTTCAAGCCTTTCCTTAGCCAACCCATCACCATATTCAAGCCTTTCTGGATCTTCTATAATCATCACACTTGAATCAGTACTCTCATCATCACTGCCCTCCTTATTCTCAATAGCAGCCTCCTTCATCCTCTCCTTTTCCTCAAGTTGTGCAGCCAAAATAGAATCAAAATGCACTTGGGCTCATCCTTGGGAACTTCTGCTTCTACAATAATCCCTTTACCTTTATCTAAAACATCAATAGTGGGTAAAGAAGTTGATGGTACTAGTGTAGACACCTCCTTGATGATAGCTGATGACTGGGATACATCAACCATATCTGCAGGTTTATCAGCGTCCAAAACCTGAATGTCAATGTTAGGAAAATAAAGTGGAAAACCTAATTTTGTACAAAGACCAATAACAGTGTCTCTCCTGTACATACTTTTACAATAAGTTCCAAAAACACATTTTAGGTAAGATTGATCATTCCAATACTTGTTACCAGGTATTGAAATCTCCCAGCATGAAAAGGTTTAGTTAATAAATCTGCCACATTTTCTTCTGTATCAACCCTATCTGGTTGTATTAAACCTTTTTCAAAACAGTCTCTTATAAAATGATGTCTAATTTCTATGTGTTTTGTTTTAGAATGATGTACAGGATTCTTAATAATGCATAAGGTACTATTATTGTCTACAAAAAATCTAGGTATGCATAAAATTATACCCATAATCCAACAGTTGGTTCTGAATCCTTAAGACTTGTCCACAACAAGAAGCTGCAGCAACATATTCTACTTTAGTTGTAAAGTTGGCCACCACTGTTTGTTTCTTGCATTGCCAAGATATCAATCTGCTCCCAAGAAATTGGCATCTACCAGTTGTGGATTTTCTATCAAATTTGTCACCTCCATAATCACTGTCTGAATAACCAATAAGCTCCAATGGAGAATCCTTTGGATACCATAATCCCAAGGTGGGATAGCACCTAAGGTATCTAAAAATCCTCTTGACAGCATAAAGATGACACTCTTTGGAAGTTACCTGATGGCATGCACATGCACACACAGCAAACATGATATCAGGTCTAGAAGCTATAAATACATCAATGATCCAATCATTGACCTATAATGCCTGACATCCACCTCTTTTCCATCTCCAATCTTTCCCCAAGGGTTTTCCCTATCCATGGGTGTGCTAGCCCGTTTTTCATGTTGGGAAAAGCCAAACTTCTTCAAGATTTCTGCTACATATTTGTCTTGAGAGATGAAGATACCATCTTCTTTCTGTTGAACTTGTAGACCTAGAAAGAATTTCATCTCTCCTATTGCACTCATCTTGAATTTGTCTGTCATGAGCTTGGAAAAGTATTCACTCATATTTGGACTTGAAGAGCCAAAGATGATATCATCCACATAGAGCTGAACAAGTAGAAAGTCCTTACCAATCTTCTTGGTAAATAAATTCTAATCTATGGTGCCCCTCTTGAATCCATTTTCCACTAGATAGGTGGACAATGTTCCATACCATGCTCTTGGGGCTTGATGAAGTCCATACATTGCTTTCTTCACTTTATACACCTTGTCTGGATGTTCTGAATCTTTGAAACCAGGAGGCTGCATGACATAAACCTCCTCTGCAATTATGCCATAAAGAAAAGCACTCTTCATATCCATTTGATAAACTGTGAAGCCCATGCAAGAAGCATAGGCTAGGAAAATCCTTATTGCTTCAGTTCTTGCAACAGGTGCAAAAACCTCTTCATAGTCTATCCCTTCCTCTTGTGTATAGCCTTGAGCAACTAAACGTGCCTTGTTTCTGATCACAATCCCTCTTTCATCCTTCTTGTTTCTAAGAACCCATCTTGTCCCAATAGGTCTAACATATCTAGGACAATCCACTAACTCCTAAAAATCTTGAATAGCAAATTGGTGAAGCTCATCCTGCATTGCTTCCACCCAACTTGGTTCTTTGAGAGCATCAAAAATCTTCTTGGGTTCCTGTTGTGACAGAAAACAAGCAAACAAACATGCCTATACAAGAGGGGTATCAGCCTTCTTGTGGATATTGGCAATAAAACCTCCTTGATTCTGATGAGACCTTCTTGTTTGAACAGGAGACAACACATCACCAATGATTAGAGAAGGAGGATGATTTCTGATAGTAGATGTAAGTGTTCCTCCTTTAATAAGTGTATTGTCTTTAATCTCAGTCTCCATGTTGCCAATATCATCTTCAAATTCTCCTCTATCATCACCAGAATGAACCTCTTCATGAACTGTGGAAGGTTCACCTTGTTCAAAAACATTTGAAGAGAATAAATGGTCAAATGGGTTGTCAACGCCTGAACTTGGCCTATCAACGTTTGAGCTGTTAACGCCCGAATTTGGCCTGTCAGCGTCTGAATTGCCTTTATCAACGCTTGAAGATGCATGCATGTTTTCATCAATTGGCTTTTCTTGTGGACCATCTTTTTCCTTTCCAGCAGCAGCAAATCCATTTGTCCATATAGGGATGGTAACATACTCAAGTATGGGAGCTGATTTGACTGCTTGTGATTCTACTTCCTTGTCAACCTGTTTACCTGCAATCTCAACAATAGGTTCTTCCACAACATGTGAATCCACTTTCACGATGTCTGGATTAGTAACAAGCATATAATTCAAGGTCCTAGACAAAGGTTCTAAATCAAAGAACCATTTTTGTCCACTTTCAGGATCACTAGGTTTACTTTCTAAAAATTCAACATGTATCTTTTCAAGTATACGTTTTTCTTTCTTAATGTAAACCCTATATCCTTTACTCTGCACTGAATAGCCCATAAAATATCCGTCATCACCTTTAGCACTAAACTTTCCTAAGGCATCACTAGTATTCAGTACCACTACATGACATCCAAAGGGTTTAAGAAAACCAATATTAGGTTTCCTATTCCAAAATAGCTCATAAGGTGTCTTATTGTGGATTTTGTTGATCAATGCCCTATTCTGAACATAACAGGCTGTATTCACAACCTCAGCCCAAAAAGCAATGGGAAAATGAGCATCAACCAACATTGTCCTAGCTGCTTCTATGAGTGTTCTATTCTTCCTTTCAGCCATCCCATTCTGTTGTGGGGTTCTAGCTACACTAAATTGCCTAGTAATCCCTTTATTGACACAGAAGTAATCTAACAACTTGTTTCTAAACTCACCATCATTATCACTTCTAAGTATTTTAACCTCATTCCCAATTTTCTTTTCAATTTGGGTAATAAAGTTAATTAAAACAGTGGCAGTTTCACCTTTTAAGGCCAAAAAGAAAGTCCAAGTAAATCTAGAAAAATCATCAGTTATGACAAAACAAAAGGATTTACCATTTAAACTTTCTATATTGTTGGGTCAAAAAAGTCCATATGTAACAAGTGAAGTGGTTTAGAACTAGAGTGCACAAGTTTAGACTTAAAGGAGACTTTGTGATGTTTGCCTTTAAGGCATGCAACACAAGAATGGTCATTGTGGAAAGCCTTTTCAGGCAAACCATCAACTAAACCATGTCTCACAAGTCTGTTTATGTTCTTAAAATTTATGTGCCATTACCTTTTGTGCCATAGATTACTTTCATCAACTGAAGCCTTAGCATATAGACATGAAAAATTACTATTCATCCTAATTCCATTAAGATTCACATTATAAATGTCCTTATGCCTAGGTGTTCTATAATCAGTAAACTTCTCATCGGGTATCTTAAAGTTTTTGTTTAACACCAAGCATTTAGTATCAATGAAAAGAACCTTATTTTTGTTATCACAAACTTGTAATACACTAAACAGATTATAGTCAAGTTCTTTTACCAGAAATACGTTTTCAAAACGCAAATTATTGGTGATAAGAGTGCATTTGCCAGTAATTGTACCATATCCTCCTCCAAAGTACACTTTGTCACCATCTTTAATGGGGGTAAAGTTGGTCAAATAATCTTCCTTCCCCGTCATGTGCCTAGAGCATCCACTATCCCAATAGCCATAATCATTTACCTGCTTTTGAATGCCCTGCATATAAAGAAAACAAATTAGTTTTCTTTGGGAACCCAAGCCTGAGCAGACTTGGATTCATTTAGTTGTTCAACAAGAAAAGATTTAGTCCTTATAACAACCCCTTGTTCATCCCTTTGAGGATTGAACACCCAGTTAACCCCAATTGGTTTAGTTATGACCTTTTAAATATAATGAAATCTGTTACAGGTCATAGAAATCCCATTAGCATTAGGGTTTTGGTCTTGTTTGGGTCTCCATGTCAAACTAGATGAAGCTTTAGACCCCTTTCCTTTTGGCTGCAAATATTTGTTATGACTTGGTCTAACAGCGTTGGAAACATTCATGTCAACGTTAAAATTATTCTTGACAACGCTGAAATTGCACTTATCAGCGTCAAAATTAGGGTTTGCTACAGGAACCTATTGTCTGTTAGACCATGTATTTGTCTTTTGAAAAGGCCTTTATCCATGAGTATTAGACCCATTGGTAAAGAATGGAGCTGGTCTAATAACTTGTGGACTTTGTTGGATAAAAGGTCTGGGTTTGACCCCTGGTTGACTTTTTGTCAGCGTTGACTTTTGAAGCATTGACACACTTATACGCCAAATGAGAAAAACTCTCACAAGTATAACAAGCTTTTCTAGACATAACCCTAGGTCTAGATGAAAAGAACCATGTCCCATTATCACTAACTTTACTTTGTGGTGACCTAGGTTTCCTATACATTTCAACATACTTAACACTAGGTTTTCTATTGACATTTAAGCCAAGGTTAACAGTCTTTCCTGTAGAAGGGTTAGTCACAATTATGTGTGTAGACTCATTTGGGATTTCACTAATCATGCCACCTTTAACAAACAAAGTAGGATTGGCTTTCTTCCATTGTTCCAAGTCAGTCAATTTTTGCTTATATTCCTCTACTGGAGTAAGAACTCTTGGTGGAGGAATGAATTCCTTTTCTTGGAGTTCTGGTATACCAGTCCAAGACAAATCCTTTGTAAGGACACCCTAAAAGTTCCCAGCAGGTGGTGGAACATCAGCATACTCTTTCATCCCAATCCCAGTCATATCCCTAGAGTCTCTTTGCTCGCTAACACATTTTTCTAGGGTTTGAGAAGCTTTATCAAATCTTTGAATTTCAAGCCCTACATTCTCTTTGAATTTAATGGCCTCATCTAACTTAGCTTGTATGACTCCTTTGGATCTTTCCAAAATGTCCCTAAGGTCAACACTAACCTTGAGGTCATGAGACAAAACGTTAATATGATCTTTTAGGTCAAGCTCCATTTTCTTATATTCAGTCACAGTCTTTTCAGTTTGAACAAGTGCCAGTTGATAATTAGATAACTTGCACTTTTCATCAAAAACATCTTATTTTAACTTTAAAATTTCTTTGTTAAGTTTTTCAGTGTTTAAACGACAACCTTTACTACAGAAAGCATCATCATATACCTCATTATCTGATGAAGATGAGGAAATTTGCCATGAGAGCAGAGTGAACATGCTCTTCTTCTTCCTTCTCTGTAATCAAGACCTTGTTCTCTTCGACCTCCTTAGCCATAAAGCTCCAGTCCCAGCCAACACCATCAATTTCTTGCATGGCAACCATAGCCTTTGTGTCTTCAACCTTGATGATTTGGCTTGAAGGCTTTCCAGCATCAGATATTCTTGGAGATCTGCATTCTCTTATAAAATGACCCATTCTATGGCAATTGTAACACTCAATCTTGGATTTATCAAACCCAGTAGTGTATTTAGCATTAAAGGTCATCTTCTTCTTGAATCTCCTATTCCATCTATTGGCCCTTATGCTTGCAAGTTCCATATTTCACTTAATGTCCATCTCCTCCAAATTCTCATCACTAATTTGCTCAAGGTCCTCATATGTAATCACTGAACCATTGGGCAATGCAACAATGTATGCACACACTATGTCTAGATCAATACCAGCAGGTTTAATCCTTGGTGAGTCAATATTATATGTGTCAGCATCTGAATGTGAGGCGCTGACAAAGGTTGATCCAGCGTTGACACAAGGTGATCCAGTAACAGGATCCGTATGACTCTCTTTGATCAAATTGACCTTCACTATGTGAGAAGAAAACCATGTTTCTAGAGGTAGATTTGCTTCCTTGATCCAAGAGGATTTTATTCTATACAATCTTCAGTTTATTGTAGACGTCATCAAAAGTGGAACTTTTGTGAGCATTGGTAGCAATAATAGACCTTGCTTTAATCTTTCATGCATCACCAAGACTTTTAAGAAAAGTAGTAATGATATCAGCATCATCATACACTGTTCCCATAAAGGACAATTTGCTTGTGATGTCAAGAAGCCTGCTTCTCACCCCACTTAGCTTTTCATTGGGAAGAGCTTTGAACACAACATACTCATGCAAGAGTTGCTTCTTTTTCTCTGAGGCAGTATCATCATTACCACCATAGTTGACTTGAAGGGCTGCCCAAAGCTCTTTGGCAGACTCAAAACCTCTATACTTGTGTTGATTGGTTGGTCCCAAAGAAAGTTTGAGAATACTCAAAGTTTTCATGTCATTCCTTCTCTTTGTAATATCCTCAGTTGTGACAGCTCTCCCATCTGTAGGTCTTTCTTTTCGATCCTCTTCAGTTGAACCCTCAACTGATCTTAAAGTAATAGCAGCATCAATCTTGGCAGCCTTGTCGAATGTGTTTCCATATTCAATAATTTCCCATAGAGTGTGATCATGGATTTGAAGGTACTGCTCAAATACCCACAACATCTTTAATTCACGACGTTATTGGTGTCAAAAGGGTGGTTAGGTTTAAGTCCTATGATCCAACCAGAACTGGAGGGATCTTCCCAGGGACAATCCAATAGATTATTAGAAGTCCTTAGGAAAGATCGAGTAGAATGTGAACGAAGCTGAATGCCGACTAAGTACTGATGCTAGCACTGGAACAATCACAACAAGGTGCTAGTAATGATGTCTTGGTAATCATTGAAAGGGTTGAAGAATGAAAAAGAAATGTAAGGATAAAGGGTGTAAAGAAATTAGCCCTCCATACAACTTAGGCAGAAACCGGGTCAACACATCATGAAGACAACGCATCATGGACCCAGTGATGTAATGCACAACTCCTCCCCAGCTGACTCATACTTCTCTCAAAAGAAGTTTGTTTTACTCTCACGGAGATCAACACGACTTCTATTGACTTTCTCACTCCGACATAGTTGATATTGAATAGGTGGCATCTGCTCCAGCCTCCGACCACTAAAAGTGCACAAATCGAGTCTAGAGCCAAGTGATCAATCAAATCTTGTTAGGACACACTGATGACGATCAAGAGAGTCCTACGCTATATCCTTGCGATATTGCTAGAACACTCAGAGTGATACTACTCAGTATTCACAATGATGAGTGGAAATCCTTCCAGTGTTAACATCTAACAGCACTGCGGTAGGTCATGTGTAAGATTCTTTTAGAATTGAACATGTGTAAACTGAAAAGCAACAGTGCTTTTGATTCTGAATTGATTCAAACTCGTTTAAGGTTTCTACGCAATATCTTTATGGTCTTGCCATAACATTCAGAGTGATATTTATTAATATTCACAGTGACGAATGGAAATCCTTCTAGCGTCAACATTAAACAGCGCTACGGTAGGTAACTTGCGAGATTCTTATGAATCAAGCTTGTGTCAACTGGAAAGCAACAATGGTAAGATTCTTAATGAATCAAACTTGTTCCAGGAATTTGAATTGACGACTTTAATCAAGCGGATATTTGTCCAATTGATTCACTCTTTATGTTCGCAGTCTTGCTTTGAGACGGTCGAGTAAAGAGAACGGTTAGTACAGCCGCGAAACCCTGTCAAGGAGGTTCTTAATTGAATCTACCTAATCACAGGTACGATATTTAATATCGTGTAACGGTCTTCACCGACCGGAGGTAAAACGCTATCGATTTAGGAAGAATGTCAAAGCCATTCAGTCCGTGTCTAAGTTTTGTCTCGAGAAGGTGGCGTTACGGTGTACTCAGCAAAGTCGAAGATTCAAAACCACATACTCATGCCCAAAGATATATTCAACAATCAAGAAAGCAAAAGTCTTCCGCAACTCTGATGATCAAAATCTTCCTTATCAATTAATGTAGAGGAATGACCTCTCTTCAAAGGAGATTCTTAGCAAGCTTTCAAGATTGTGCAAAGTATGAGCATGTGGATAAAGACACAAGATCGCAAGATGGCAAAGACAAGTCAAGAATGATTTGAAGATCTCAAGTTTAAAGACAAAGTCAAAAGAAAAGTCGAAAGACAACGACAAAGGCTCAAATATCATAGCATGAAGGAACAAGACTACTATTACACGTTCAAGACTCATTTATGACGAAATTCGTAATCTCTGTTGATCTCCAAATATCGAAGAGGAATGACCTCACATTGGGGGAGATTGTTAGCCTCAAAATATTGAGTCAAACAAGAATGTTCGGTCATAAGTTTATATTGTAACATTTATTAGAACGTTGTAATAGTTAGTTAAAATAGTCGTGACATTACGGGCTTGATGGCTAGCTTAAAAGGTCTCTTTCAAGGTACTAAGCATTTATTCAAGCCCGGCCCAATCAAACATATAGCCCATTATGCCACATGTAGGCAAGGCTATAAATACCCTTCCTAGCATGTTAGGAAGGGTATTGGTTGTTCATTTTCTAATCTAATCTAATCTTCCATAAGTTTCACACACTTCTCTCTCTTTTCTCTCTCTATTTTCTCTCTCTAGAATTCATCTATCTTCTATCTACCTCTCTTCTTTAATTCGTGTAGAATCATCACATAATCTATGGGACAACAAACCTTTTGGGTCGAAGCACTTAACATGGCCACATACCTACTCAATATTTTACATTCTAAATCCATTTCCAACGACACACCTTATACCCGATTATTTGGTACGAAACCGGATTATAGCCTTTTACGAACTTTCGGGTGCTTGTGTTATCCTCATCTTTATCCTAACCATAAACGTGAGCCCCGTGCCACACCATCCATTTTTTGGGGCATGCCTCTAATCACCGAGGGTACCGTTGTCTTGATTTACACACCAACGCCATCATTATATCCCGTCATGTTACCTTCGATGAAACCATATTTCCGTATGGCTCGAAACAACCAGTCACTCCCCCCACGTATTCCTTCCTCGATGATTCACCCAATATAAACCCTTCAACCATTACCTTTAATCCACCAACTATTGTTACCTCTACCCAAGATCAAACACCATAAACACTAGTCCACGACCAGACACCGCACAACACGACCCACCATCCCATCTCGACCCAACACCAATCACCAGCG
Source organism: Glebionis coronaria (assembly GCA_025667525.1). Classification (NCBI taxonomy): domain Eukaryota; kingdom Viridiplantae; phylum Streptophyta; class Magnoliopsida; order Asterales; family Asteraceae; genus Glebionis; species Glebionis coronaria. The sequence goes on along the minus strand of CM046876.1, from coordinate 175,016,891 downwards.
CGCTCTCCACCTACGCCTACAGGTACACCCGTGACTCAAAATCAAACCGTTACTCACTCGCATATTCTTTCTGATCCACCTCAAAACCCAAACCCTGTCTCAGTTCATCCCATGGTCACATGTTTCCGTGTCGGGACTAATCATCCTAGTCCAAAGTATCATTGTCATGTGTCCACTATCTCACCGTTACCAAAGTCTTATCGTGATGCGTTTAATGATCCAAATTGGAAAAATGCTATGCGTGATGAATATAATGCGCTTATTAAAAATAGCACTTGGACTTTAGTACCTCGACCTGCGGACACCAACATTGTTCGATGTATGTGGCTTTTTCGTCACAAGTATTTGGCAGATGGCACCCTTAGTCGCTACAAGGCTTGTCTTGTGACAAAGGGTAGTACATAGATAGAGGGTGTTGATGTTGATGAGACTTTTAGTCTGGTGGTTAAACCGGGTACTATTCGGACTGTACTTAGCTTAGCTGCTTCTCGACATTGGCCGATTCATCAGCTCAATGTCAAGAATGTATTTTTACATGGTGACTTATTTGAGATTGTTTACATGTATCAGCTACCAGGTTTTCGTGATTTTGTGCACCCTGATTATGTGTGATTATTAGAGCGGTCTCTTTATGGGCTTAAACAGGCCCCTCGTGCTTGGTTTCAGCGTTGTGCATCTTACATTACTCGTACTGTGTTCTCTCATAGTCGTTGTGACACCTCTTTGTTTATTTACAGTCAGGACATGGATACAGCTTATTTATTATTATATTTGATGATATTGTGATCACTTCTTCTTCTGAGACTCTGTTACAGCAGATTATTACTTCTTTACATCAGAAGTTCGCTATGACAGATTTGGGACCTCTTACTTATTTTCTGGGTATTTCTGTTACGCGAGATTCATCTGGGTTATTCTTATCTCAAAAGAAATAGTTGCAATCCTAGTCGAACTCCTGTTGATACTGAGTCTAAGCTCAGGGCAGATGGTGATTTGGTCTCTGGTTCGACTTTATATCGGAGTCTTACGGGTTCAATTCAGTATTTGACTTTTACTCGCCCAGATATTTCTTATGTTGTTCAGCAGGTTTGTCTCTATATGCATGATCCTAGAGAGCCTCATTTCTTGGCTCTTAAGAGGATCTTGAGGTATGTCAGGGAACTTTGGATTATGGACTTCAGTTATTTGCATCGCCCACTACCTCTTTAATTGCTTATTCTGATCCGGATTGGGCGGGATGCCCTACTACTCGGCGATCTACTTTAGGTTATTGTGTTTTTCTTGGCAACAACTTACTCTCTTGGTCCTCTAAGCGTCAGCCAACGCTTTCTCATTCTAGTGCAGAGGCAGAGTATCGTGGGGTTGCCAATGCTGTTGCTGAGACTTGTTGGTTACAAAATTTACTCCGTGAGTTACATACACCTTTATCTTCCGCTACGCTTGTCTATTGTGATAATGTTAGTGCTGTTTATTTATCTTGTAATCCGGTTCAACATCAGCGTACGAAGCACATTGAGATTGATATTCACTTTGTTCGTGACTTGGTTGTTGCGGGTCACGTTCGTGTTCTTCATGTTCCATCTCGTTATCAGTATCCAGATATCTTCACCAAGGGGATGCCTTCTGTTTTATTTGAGGAGTTTCGTTTCAGTTTGAGCGTTCGGCGTCCTCCCGCTCCAACTGCGGGGAGTGTTAGCCCATATTTATTATATTGTATACTTGTAGCTGTAGTGGGCTCAACCCTGTCTAGAATATTCTTTGTATCGTATAAATGTTAGTACCCTAGCAGCCAATGAATATACAACGATTATCATAACCTACATTCACAGTATTTTCTTAACATTATACGTAACTTTGTGCCAAAAGAATTGATGTACTCTTCTAGTTTTTATTCGCAAATTGAAGTGTGGGAGGGAAACTGAAATAGCACCTCTGTGTTCGAGTTATATTGGTACAGGAGTGATGAGGAGTGTGCTTTCTATAACTTTGATCAAGCATTCCTGTATTAAGCATTTAATATTTTCATTTCAATCATCAACAGCTCTACATATTTGTATCTGTTGTTTTTGAATGATTTGTTTCTAATTTTATGGACACTTGTTGTTAACATCCATACACACTATATTGATTTGTCATAAGCTTCATCATAATTATTTTTTCCTAAAAGCAGCGAAATCGCTCATACAGGCATACAGCTGTGCACTGAATCTGCTCACAAGATCATCATAGTGCTTCTGCTTTTGCACATTTTGCTGCAAAATGAAATGCATAGTAGTTTGCCAGACTTTAGCTCTCGGACTAGTTTAGGTCAGATTTCTTGATCCCAGCTGAGGCACCAACATGTAATCGCATAGGTATATTAGGTTTTATTGCTTTATGTTTATTTTTGCTTCTTTGCCCATGATGTTTCACACTTGATTGACTGTCTCTTAGTAAGAGTTTCATATCTACAACTACAATATTGATGCTTAATACAGGTATGCTTGATCGAAGTTATAGAAAGAACACATTTGTCTGATCGACTATCTCTCAGTAAAGAGTTTCATATCTGCAGCTACAATATTGATGCTTAATACAGGTATGCTTCTTTGCCCATGATGTATTTGCCCCGCTTTAACACTTCGTTTGCTGTCGTGTTTCTTATGAATTTAAGTGCCAGTAGAGTCTCATGGGCTTGTTTCCGTATCTGTGTACACATTCGTCTGATTCGTCCTAAACTGTGTTCAAATTGGCCTAAAGAGCTGTATGCCTACAACTACAAGACCAGACCACTTTATTTTTAGAGTTGATCAACTGTACCCACAACATTTAAATCAATAGACATGTGTGCGCTTTTTGATCCATGCCCATTTTAACATGTTGCACAGCATGTATGAGAATTGAGAGCTGGTTTTGTTGGTTCTACCTCAAAGCAGCAAAATGTCATAAATTTTGGGAACTCAATTAACAAGCAGAACATGATTCGGTTCATCATTATTAGATGAAGCAACTAAAACATATTCGTATGTATCAACTTACAAACTATTACTTATTTCTTTTCTTCCTTTTTTGTAGTAAAACCATAAACAGGAATTCATACGGATACAAACAACTACAATTCTCAGACATAAATTACATTTTTTATTGCTACATTTCACTCTCCCCATAACATAACAATACAGACCCATCACAACCTTAAGCCGCAAATTTACAAGTCGTCATTAAGAATAGTTGACAGCAACATTCCTTGCACAAATTCAGATCTTCTGCTCCTCTCCTCCTTGTCTTCAATCGACAATGGAGGTGACTGCGGTTTTCTGCAACACATTACCAGTTCAAATAGAATTAGCATACAGGCCCTCATATGACTATTAACCACACGAGCAAAATAATAGAACACCGAAACAAGAATATAAATAGCTCAGGGCCTGTTTGGTTGGGGCAATTTTAGGGATATTGGTGGAAATGTAAATTACAATTGCCTCAAATTTTGTGTTTGGTTCATTAAAATGAAAGAAATCTAATTGGCACAGAAAATTAAAATTCTGAAAAAGTGGATGTTTAAATATCCCCAAAGATGGAAGAGATTTTAATATCCTGTACTTCTTTTCTCAATATGACCGATATACCCTTCCTTATTTATAAATCTAGTGGACCAAACTCATTCTTCCATGGTGGTAAAGCAAATCTGCGCCACCTCTTATTTTATCAATTGTTTTTGGTTTCTTCATTTATTTGTTCATGTAGTTCTGTTAAAACATAGATCTATATCCATATGACTTTTTATTATGTTTTGTAAGTCAAATTAGTATCACAGTGATAAATTTTAGTCATTGATTATATATAATATATAGTTATATATAGTTTTTAGATAAAAGTATATATCTTTTGGTTATTGCGAATTAAATCAAAACTTTATACTTTGTTATACGTAGTACTTTTTACCTGTATATACTTGAAGTTGTGTTTGAAATTTACAAAGATGATGATGGTGAAGGGTAACTGTGTCATTCATCATTTTGCTAATTTAAATTTCTTTGATGGGTTAATTGTGAACCAAACACAAAAGTAAGAATTTAAATTTTTTAGCATTTTAAATATCTAGCAATTGTAATTTTCTGCCATTTTAAATTCTTGAACCAAACGCCCCCTCAGTATTTTATCTGGCAGGTAATTGCACAAACACAACATGTTGCAGAAGAACTTCCTTAGTTTTTGGCATAACAAAGGTAAAGTGCATACTAATCAGTCCAATTATAAAGCTAAAGGATTATAAAACTAAATAGCTAAAATACTTGGATCGTGGACTCATCTAGCCGTGCACATAATACCCGGAACCGAAACCGAAACCGAACCAGATAGAAAAACCGAACCCGGACCCTGTCATAACCGGTTATTTACCATAACCGGGTACGGTATTGACTTAACCGTCGGGTAGTAACCGGTTAGACTTTTCGAGCATAAAACCGGGTATAAAGCGGGTAATACGAAACCGGGTATAGAAAACCCGGGTAGTACCCGGTTTTTTAGGAAAAAAAAGAAGAAAAAATCGGTTTATATCCGGTTAACCCTACCCTACCCGGTTTGAACCCTACCCTAAACGGGTAGTACCGGTTGGGGTTTTTTACCCTCGAAACACAACCCGACCCTAACCGGTTATTGGGTATACCCGGTTTGACCGGGTTTGACCAAAAAACCGGGTAGGGTAGGGTAGTAACCGGTTACGATAAAAAACCCGAAATGTGCACGGCTAGACTCATCTATATTATTCCAAGTGTCACCCAATCCCCTACTATCCGAACGATGGAATACATGAGTAAATGCAAACTTATGTTAATCCAACATAAGTAGATACAAACTTATCTTGATAAAAAAAAACGTTTTATTTCCAAAATATTAATCTTCAAAGATCCTCAATATGTCAGAACTCTACTCAAAGTTATATTTAGAAGAGAACAAGCTTGATGGATTCTGATTATATGTTCTTCAGCACAGTTTCTAGTACAGTATATCACAAATCAACATGCTTGCCTTTGTAAAAACAAAGAAACTTCACATATATAGAACATTCTAAATAAACATATCCTAACTTCTACCATTTAAAATCAACTTTGATAATGAACACATATCATATGTGAACCACAAAACATCAAGTCGAACCCCGATTCAGAAACATTTAAAGAAACGGAGACAAAATACCCTACTGTCCTAAAGCACCCACCACCAATTTCTCCCTCATTAAGAGATATGCAATAAACAAACCGGTGTGAGATTAAACATACCCTCAAGATATGATATGATATAATAGCACGCATAGGGGCTAATGATACAGTTAAGCATATACCCAAGTGTCGAAAGTATTTAATTCGTGTACACTGATGCTTTTTATCCCAGTAGCAAGTAGGGGTTGCAAAATAAAATAATTGAACATCTCAAGTTAGTACTGATCTACTATTTTGAGGCACGAGGCATAAAGTCCTCAATGAGCTGAGTTAGGGATGTTATTTGCAAAAAAAAGAACACATAGATTGTACGTATGTTCTCTATCCTTTATCTATGTATAGTATGATGCATATGTATATTTATACTAACATGCATACACATATATAGATAAATCAATCTAATCCTACTTCTTTTACATAAAACATGCATTTAAAAATCCATTTAAAAATCCAACATAGACTAAATGATCACATAGTATATAAGGGCACTGTCATATCTATTTCAACACAGACTGTATTTATATGTAGCAATCCATTATAATATTTGACGAATCAGCTCACTGGCTTTTAAGATCATTTTTGTTTAGATGAACCGAAACTGTAAGCAACTCACAACCCAACTAACAGGATGGAAAGACGAACTCGAGAAGTAACAGCTACTTTTAGGTTGGAGACCTTAGCTAAGTGTCATGTGTATTTAAAAAGAAAACATCTTTTGGGAAAAAAAGTAGTGCCATTGTTAGATCTTCACACTGCATTAGATATCGCAATTCTAGAGCAACAAATTTATATATTACCCCAGACAGTCTATTTCGTACTCATTGATTGGTTTTAACAATTTCTAGGTTGGAACTATTGCACTACCAGAGAAAGGAAAATGAAGAGCTTGGTGACATGTTCAAGAATAGCACTTCAAATGACAAAATGAAAGCTCTGCATAAACGAACTTCATATTGTGAAGCAAACACAAGATTCCTTATCTAGAGGGCTATTAGAACAAGCAGGTGACAGTGTGACGCAACAATCGGGAACTTGTTTGAGATGAGAGAAGATTTGGCAAATCCTACTTTCCTAACACAGATGGAAGCATCCCATTCAGAACTGAGGCAACAAGGATAGGGAAGTCCAAGCCTCTAATGGTGCGAAACTCATAGATAAATGATTGTCACTTGAATGAACATAGGAGAGACGTATTTTGAGTTAATGTAGGAATCTTCTAGCATTCGCAGAGAAGACGCAGACAAGTAGCATGATCATTGTGAAGTTCGCCGAATTTCTCACCCCGTTTAACTTCTTAGAATAAAATATCTTAATTCAGGACAACTATACTCATTTGTGTTGCTGCACGAGTCCAATTGGATGATTTACAGTACAAGTAAATCGATGAAGAGCATCAAAGAAGAATCATGATAACAATGGATGAGTGTAGTCGGACATCCTAGATGACTAGTACCTTCAATCTTTGCAATAACAGCAGGGGAAAAGCTTCAAAGTGCGCACCCCGGCCACCCCCCATACAATAGTCTAGTGGAACTCATGTTCTAATTGCTAAAGTTTATCGGAGACGGGTAACTTTTGAAGTTAGGTAATAATAAATCAAATCTATTAATTCTCAGAAGAATAGTCTGAATCCCAGAAAATTATGCAATCAGTTGAGAAACCTAGGATGTGAACTGAATTGAATGTTTTTATAGGACTAACTACAGGAAGCTATCAGAGATCTCATATGGAGCTCCTTCTAAAAAAGCTAAAGAAACAAGAGAAGTTGGTAAAAATAAAGGGAAGAATAAAATGAGCCAAAAAAACCATGTGAAACGTCTCGTAAGTGTTTTTGTAATATTAGGGATTCGAAACTATCAAAAGATAGTATATAAGGCCCCTTCTAGATAGGCTTAAAAAAATTAAAAAAAAATTGAGCAAAAATTACAATGACACGAAGTATGAGGTTTTTAGGAAGAAATGAACAATAGTGGGCTTGATAAAGATTTGGGTTGTTGTCCAGGCATTGATGGGCCTCTTAGAGAAATCCAAAGTTAGAAAAAGGTGAATCTTGCTACTTCTCAAAAATTAAAGCCCTTCCATTTGAGGTTACCACAGATCATGATGTTTTTCTAACTTGAATGATAGCACTTTCAAGTGAATGTTTTTCTTACTTGAATTAACTACTAAATTCTTGCCCTGCCATTTGACGTTACCCACAGATCATGATGTTACATCTTTATAACAGAGAAACTAAATAAGACGGGGCCTGCGAATGCAAAGTAAGACACATACATGATAGGACCTTATAAGCATCACATAATATGAAAAGACCATTGTGGTTTTGTATGTAAAAGCTATTAGAGGAAGCAAAAGTAAACAAGGACTCTGTGCAGTTCATACACAGATACATAGCATGAAACACAGATACTCATAATCCATAAGACTAGCAGATATGTATATAGTTATCATGCAAAAGTATCATACCTTTCAGAAGCTTTTTCACTTGTGCTTTTAGTTACAGAAACTGATTCGGCCAACGAGCTGGATTGAGTGCTTCCCAGATCATCACCCATCGGCAAAATAAATGATGACAACAATGGGTCAGCTGCTACATTAGCTTGCTGTTGCTGAGCTAAATACGAGGAACCTCCAAATAAAGACTGCAAATTCCCTTCTCGAAGTTCCCTCCTCAGCAATGAAAGCGTTGATGCAGAACCAACTTTGCGACTTCTCCTCTTTTGTTGCATGTAAGTTTTAGTTAGGGATTCCCATTTTTAACCTCAACATCAAAAACCAGAGAAATATAATACAATCTACACGTTAGCTGATTCTAGTTTACTTTACCTCTTCGTTATTAATAAATGGTGTCGGTTTATCAGATGTCCCAAAAAAATCCACTTTCTTAAACTGTTAAGTTTGATACATTGAACGGTATAATTGGCAAGCCAATTTTTATGATCTAGATCAAATGCCCTGTCAAAGACAGAAGTTTTGTGATTTGTGAATGAATGAAGTAAAAAAGCTTTAGACGGTGTTTGTGTTAGCTTATGTATCAGGGCTATAAGCTGATGAAGTTGATCTTATAGCTTATTCAAGGTAATAAGCTAAGCGTCTAAACAGTTGAGTAAGACTAAGCTAAGCACGTAAAAAAAACAATGAAAAAAGGATATCTTAAAAATATTCCCATGCTGTAACGTAATATGCGCAACCATATCTACCCCAACTCTCACCGCACAAACCGGACACACCTGCGAAACATAATAAAGAAACCATTTTTAATGAATAAAAAGCAACCCTTTTTACGATATTCAAAAACGAACAAAAAGAAGTAAAAATACCCCGTTTTTGGAATCAAGATGATGATGATCATCAATATGACAACATAAACCGACAATATCGAAATAACCGGAGCAAAAAGGACAAGGAAACTCCTCCCTGATGACGTCATCATCCATTTCAATATCTTCAAATCCCATAAACATATCTAATCATTTCATTTCAGATTTTCAATTAATCAATCAATTAATAATAAGTTTATAAAAAAAATGAAATGAATTAAGAACCTGATGAAGAAGAGGATGATCGGTGAGATTGAAGAGCGTATTGATAACGTTTGGATGTTGAAGAAGATAAACGAGCAGCCCATGAATCAGCATCCATTTTTAAGGAATTGAATTTGATGAAATTGGAGGGAGTGTTTGGATTTAGGGTTTAGGAAAGGATTTTGATAAATTTGGAAGGAATTAGGGTTGGATTTAATTTGGGGATGAATTGATGAAGATTTGGGGGCGGTTTGTTTGTTTGTTGAATGAAAGAGAAAAATGGAGATTGGTTTTTTGTTTATGTAATAATCTCAGACTGAAGTCGGCCACTTTACCACTTGTTTTATATCATTTCATTTCTTCTTTCTTTCTTTTTCTTTTTCATTTTGATCTAATGTTTTTATTACATAAAATCTAAAACTCGTTTTTTTTTTATCTTTTAAAGTAAAGATTTTAGGCTAGAGAAATACTATAATCACATAATATTTACATAAATACTTTCATATAATGATGTGGCAAGTGAGTTGTACCAATTATTAACTTCTTCTTCCACTGACTCTTTATTTTATAACAAATCATTTTATGACACATCATTGTGTGGATGTTTTTATGTAAACAGTTAACAGCTTACAGCTAATTTTGTTAAACGAGGCCTGAATGAAACGTAAAGTAAATAAAAACTTATAAAAAATGATTAAAATCACATATTTAATAGTTTATTTAACATGTACATCGTATAAATTGATTCTCATGATTTCAGTACATATATAAAATCAAAAAATAAAAGAAATCATGAAGTGCATCTCATATACGTATATATTTCTAATTTCTCTTCTAGCTTGTTGCTAGAGAGTTTTTATTTTTAATACAATCTATCATTCTAAAAAAATATGTGTATTCATCTCATTAAAAAGTAGAACACATTATTATAATTATAATACATTTAGAATTATATACATGCATATTATTTAATTCGATACATCTCAGATATAAAGTTTTACCCACTTCGTATCCTTCTTGTTAAAAAATAGTTCTAAAATGATCTTACCTCTTATCTTTTATACAAACATTTAATACATTATTTTTATCTTTATATTTTAAAAAAAAGGTCTCATTGTGCATTGATATTTTAAAATTCTTGTCTTTATCAATATCTCTAAAGTCTTATTTCCCTTTAAATAATAATATTTCACAAATGTTATTCTATCATAAACTTAAAATATACTTTTTATAATTTCAAAATCTACCATTTTAATTTGACAAAAATACAAGATTAACCGCAAATCCATCTTTGTAAAACTCTCTAAATTAAAACGCGATTTTTATATGTATCATGAAGAAAAAGGAAAACGAGTCCTTGCTAAAAAATGTTAAAGTTTTATGAAGTTGTTAAATTTAAAAGTTCAATAAAAGATAAGAAAAGAAGTGTCATGGTTGAATGAAACATTTGAGGCAATATATTTTTGTTCCATCCAAGGTAAAAAAACACTAAAGTCCTTTAAGCGAATAATCGTTGTAGCCACTACATTTCTTAGTTTAAAACCGAGCTATGGTATAATTGGTGGCAAAGCTTCAAGATCTTCGAATGAAAGTATGTGTTGAATTAAAGATGGTTGGGAGTTGGGTAGGGAGTTATGGACGGTGGCTATAGGTGAGGGAGGGAGTACATTTTGAATTTATAAAGTGCAAGAACTTAGTGATGCTTAATTATCAGAATATGTAAAAAAAAGGTAAGGTAACATTTAATGTCGTCTTTCACGGTTATGGGTCTCAATATCATCTAGGACAGTGTATGAGGGAGGTTGAGACGTAGACAATCATACCTCCATATAGAGATACTGGTTCTGGTTCTATCAAAGATAAAAAAAAAAGGACCTCCGACCTTACAAGGAGAAAATTATCAGAACATGTGAATAGCATAAATAGCCTCAACTATTGACATTGAGAGGCATTTTATCACCCATACTCATTCTGGCATGAACTGAGTTGGGACAAAACGTCCTAGATGAGGTTTACGTAAGTTACTTGTTTTTATCACAACTCAAAACTTAGCATGAGGTACGAAGTTCCTCGAGAATTAAATCATCAAGCAACAAAAAATACATCATCGCGACGAGAATTAAATTATTTTGTTATAGAGGGGGACATGTATATACTTTCAATTTTTTTTAATTTTTGTAAGTTACGTCTGAAAATAATCATATACTACGTATAATTTTATGAAATCATATATGATTGTTATAAGAATCATATATAACTTTTCTTTATACATGACTTAACAAAAACTGGAAAAAAATTCATCTGAAGTACATAAATGTGCTCTCTATAGAAAAATGATTTAATTATCATTTTAATGGTATGTTTGGTTTTCCATAACGAGTCGGAAATTAAATTTTATTGAGTAGATGCTAAAATTGGTTTGATGAAGTTATACTAAATTATTAATATTAACCTTTATATAATAGGGGAGAATTGTGCTTCAATAGGCACAGTTCTCCCCCTCACATTCTAAATAAAAAAATATTTGATGCCCCTCTCACAACCCTCTCTCCCTCTCACGAAACCTTCACACACTAAACACACAGAAACAGTGATTCCATCTCGTTTTGGATCTCCCGTTTGCATTGATTACCTCGGTTGCATTGTTTGTCTTATCCTTTACCCTTGCCTTTTCAGAATCGCATATTATAATTGCCCTTTGGTGAGTAATTCATATTATAATTGCCCTTTGGTGAGTAATTGCGATTTGTCTTGTTGTGTAGTGGCTACAGGAAACAAATTCGTGTAAAGATGTTGCCCGTTGATTTCCCCCCCCCCCCCCTGCATCCATATATATAGCAACACCACCAACTAAATTGATCTGGGTTTGCATTATTTGTGGGCTAGCTACAGTTGTTCATTGGTTATTCATCTTTGGTTTGATCTAAAAAAAATGATCTAAATTTTTTTGGTGGATCTATGTTTGGTGTGGATCTGTGTTTGATCTAACATGGTCTATATTGTCGTCTGATTGGGACATTTTTGGGGTTTTGCTGGAAACCATAATTTTTAATGGGGTTCGTTGCCACCAACTTCTTCGTCGCCGCCGTTTATGGTAGTGTTGGAAATACGTTTTTTACGTATAAAGAAAGTCTCGGTCACTCCAACAATATAGTTATAGGCTCGTAGTAATGTTTAAGTTACATTTATATTAAGCCCGCCCCATGAGCATGTTCATGGGCCGGAGGCCCAAGTCCATTAAGGACTTGGGTATATAAACCTCTTTCCACCATGGAAAGAGGTGTTGGTTGTTTCATTTTCTCATAATATTACACATAGTTTCTTTCACTTATCTCTCTAAGTTTCTCTCTCTAGAAAACATCAACCCTCTTGAAATACAAAGATTATCATTGTTCTACAATTGGTATCAAGAGCATGGGATGAAATATAGGTTGGTATTTGTGTTGTTTATGCTTTCTTAAGCATAACGTGTGTTTTTTAGTATTTTTTGCCAAAGCATCAAAAAAAATTCGTGTTTGTTAAGTGTTCTCAAGTCGTATACCTTCTTTAATCGTGTCATAGTGATTTGGGTATCTTGGTTTTGGTTAAAACACAAGTCTTTTGGATGAAAAGTTGAGAACTTTCTTGTTTTTCATCTTTCCGAAATTCTAGCAAGTTATACCATCGGAAAGTACAAAGTGTGTGAGGCTCGATCGCAATAATCCAAGGATTCTACTTTGCGATCACCCGGATTCCGATACCTTATTCCGACGAGATATTCCGATCGTTCATTGCGATCGCGGATTCCGACGGTTTTAAGGGATATTGAGTCGTTACTCTGTCCAAATTGTTTTAGCCATATTGCGATCTAAACATTCCGACAGGTAAACATTCCGACAGTGCAACATTCCGACAGATCCAATATTCGGATAGAAGGACATTCCGACAGATTGATATTCCGACAGGACAACATTCTGGTACTTGCACACATTCCGATAGAAAGGGTATTCCGACTGAAGCAACATTCCGACAGAAAGGGTATTCTGACAGAATGCAACATTCCGACACTTGCACATTCCGATAGAATTTATTTTTGGATACTTAGACGATTTTTCTATCTTGCATTAATTTGGTAATTTGGTAAATTTCAAAAACAAACACAACAAAAAGATAACAACATCTTTCATTTAACAACACAAAAACACATAACCTTATTTCATTGTTCGATCATTTTTGATAATCTTTATTCAAGGGATCATAAAATGAATTCACATTCATATATGCCAACAATGACTTCGTTTACCGATATCTCAATCATCTCGGGTACCGACACTCGCCCACCTTTGCTCATCAAAGATTTATTTGAAGCATGGCAAGGTCGCATGAAAACGTACATTATGGACAAACCCAATGGTCGACTTATGCTTCAATCAATTGAAAAATCTCCATTAGATTGGGGAGAAGTTAGCGTCAACAATGTAACGAGGGAAAGGTCGTATCATGAGTTGACCGATGCTAACAAAATCATTGTCGATGCAGATGAAAGGGCCGTCCAGACAATTCTTCAAGCCCTTCCACCCGATATCTTTAGAATGGTAAGTGAACATACATTGGCAAAGAATCTTTGGGATCGATTAGCTGTTTTGTTACAAGGGACCTCTCTAACTAAGCAATAACGAGAATGTTAATTGTATGACTTGTTTGATAGGTTTACATACATTCCAGGGGAGACTCTTTACGATTACTACTGGCGTTTCACTACTTTGATGAATGACATGAACGTGTATAATCTAAGGATTGAACAGTTTCAATTAACACACAAAGTTCTTGAACACGTTACCCTGAGAATGGAGTCAGTATGTCACCGATGTTAAGATGATTAGAGATTTGCACAAATCAAATTTAGATCAACTCTATGCCTTCTTGCAACAACACGAGAAGCACGTGATCCAAAAACGCATCTCTCAGGGATCTTATCAAGAACCATTGGCATTAATGGCAAACCATCCTACATTGTCATATCACAACTCTCCGTATGCTTTGGGAAACCAATCTTCCTATCAACCAGTGTATCAAACACCAAGCTTCCCACAATACTCGATATTGCCGCAACCGCCTACATCTTATCACCAACAATACAAGCAACCAGCAACATCATCACAAGGAGATTCACATCAGTTACCTTATGCTTCACACCAGTATTCACCTTATCAACCTCCAACAAACCCTGCTTTTACCTATCAATAACTTGAGGCTCCTCAACCCCATTACTCACAACAAGTTAGTGTTCCATCAAATCAACTTGTAGCTCAATCAACACCAGCATTCTATTGTGATGATGAGATCCCTGTCCCTGAGTTTAGACAAAGGGATAGTCCTACTGATATACTTTCTCAAATGTCTGCTTATCTCACTCAAACATTGAACAAACGAGGTTACAGAGGTCCAACAACAACTAACAATCAGTTAAGGAACTCTTCTAACTCTCGACAACAGGCTACAATTCAAGATGGCAGAGTCATGGTGCAACCACTTCAGGGGAGACCCAATTCATCTACTGCTGGTGCACGTTCATCTAACACTGCTGCTATAAGAGGTAGTAGCACTGGCAAAACGAAGGTGATTATATGCTACAACTGCAAAGGGGAAGGGCACATGACCCGAGAGTGTAAGCAGCCCAGGAGGAAAAGGGACAACACATGGTTTCAGGAGAAGATCTACTTGGTGAATGCTCAAGCCCAAGGACGTGAGCTCGATGAAGAAGAGTTGGCATTTCTCGCAGATCCGGGAGTTGCGGACACTGACGGTCTCAAAGCAGCCATCACAAACAATGCCGCATATCAATGTGATGATTTGGATGCATACGACTCTGACTGTGATGATCTCAATACCGCCAAAGCAGCTCTCATGGCAAATCTTTCACTTTATGGAGCTGACACAATCTCTGAGGTACCAAATACTGCTACAGATACTAGTATTGTACCTTATCAAGTTGAGCAAGTGTCTGATTCGGAACAGCCTCCGGTGGTTAGTAACTCAATCGAGGAGACAAACAATGATAGCAATATCAATGCAAGTCCCCAGACTTTGAGTGAACCACAACCGGGAGCTATTACGACTATAAATTCGTTTGCTCAACCTGATTTGGTTATGGTCTCGGCATCTTTGGCCAAATGAATAATGCGGTCCTTGAAACCCTCAGTGTTAATCATACTTTATCTGCCGAGCTTGCTTTGCATAAGGAAAAGGTTAAAACCTTGGAATTAACTCCAGTGTCCACTACCTTAACCAATCCTGAATTTGATAGGTTTAGGCAAGTCCAAATGGATAATCTGCTAGAAATTGAGAGTTTAAGAGCAAATCTTTCGGAAGAACTTAAAGAAAAAGAGTCAGTCGTTACTAATTTTCAAACTACAAACAGATTTCGAAATTCTCGAGTCTAAAAGAGTTGAAACGGAAATTAAGGCATCTGAGAGAGTTAAAAAGACTGAAATCTTGCTTTTAAAACAATACTCTGCTTCACATTTAGTACACTTGTTTCATTCTTCTTTCCAATTCAATCTATCGCGTCTAATAGACCTACCACCTAACCCGGGGTATGCAAAGCAAGCATTTCACCACAACCCATGACTTTATGATGCAACCAAGTTAGGTTTGGTATTAGATCTGATTGTGTTCTTGAATGAATCTGAGAGCATGACACCATATGAAGAGAATCGGTTAAAATTACTTCCTACATATCCTGAATATGACTATGCACAAATGAATGCAACAAATGCTAAAATAGATCTTAGAACTCGATTTAATATGCAAAAGAAATCTATCCAAACATCCGCTTACATGCCTACTAGAGAATGCCTTAGTATACTTCCTACACTCGTTAACTCGGACGAACCGAAGGAAATTCCTAAGAATCTTCCACTGGTAAGTACGGTAAGCTCAGCTTGGAAGAGATTGAGCGATACCTTATCGAGTTTGACAAGGTCATCTTGGAATGTACGACTTCAACGGCTCAAACCGCTGGATAATGAGCTTTCGAACACATGAAAATGGTGTTTGAGAAAGAGATCGTTCCGTTTGTAAACCATATTAAAAATGGAGTCTATAATCTAGCGGGAAATCTAAGTTTTGAAATTGGTGAAGTTCAAAAAGTTTTCTATGAAATGGATGATGCTTATGAACAACATTTAATTGAAATATAAAAGATTTTATCCGAATATGACCGATTCTTAAAACATATAGTGTCTCTCGAAGTGATGCAAGTTGTTACTCTTAAATATGCTCATGAGATTTCATCTACTGTGAATAAATGTGATGATGTGCATGATATATCTGTGAATATTGTTGAGCCTGTGATTAATGTAGATAATCATTCTTGTCATGAATCTAACGCTGAATTTTTAAAGCTTCAAGATTCATATAACACACTTTCAAAACATTTTAATGAGCTTTAACAACATTGTATATCTCTTGAGATTGAAAATCAATCTAAAAATGAAACTCTTTCAAAAACAAATGATTGTGAAAACTCCATTGAGACAAGTGACAAGATGATTCAGGTAGTTCAGGCTTTAAAAGAAGAAATTATGAGACTTAAGAGAGAATCAGTAGTAGAGAAATTGGAACTAGAGGCTGAAGAGATTAAGAATCATGCCCTAGAAGATAGAATTAATTCTATGATAGGGGAGCTTGATAAAGTAAAGCAGGGTTTCTCAGATATTTATGGTTCGTTAGGAGAACGCTTCGCTTTTAACGCGGCAGAGCAAAAGTCACTCGTTGACCAATTGAACCGTAAGTGCGAGGAAATCTCTGACTTAAATATTCAACTCATAGACAAAAACATGGTTTTGGCTGAATTAAAGGAGACACTTCAACTCAAAGGACAAGAAGTTGTTGATAATCCAGCTACAATCTCTGCCTCGACCTCTAGTGCTCTAAAAACCAACAAGGTGGTGATCACTAAGAACCCGAACCATAAGAACAATCCACTATCCTATAAGTCCTATATGGAGCACGCAGTTGAGTACGCGAATTTTATTAGGGGAGAGTTAGAGGATCTCTGTGAACTTGAACCTAGGAATAGTCACTACTACCATGCTAACGCTTTCATTGAGAGAGTACAACAATGCTTAGAGTACTTAAAGTACATAGGACTATCGGGTTCCGCACCACTTAAAAAACAAACCACCACCATTGCCATTACTCCCCTCAATAAGAATCCAGGATCTAAGCCTATATTAAATACACCCATCAAGGCTAAATCTAAATTTGTCACTAATGTTCCCATGGCTTCTACAGGAGTAACTACGTCCACTAAGGCTAAAGGATCTCAAGACAAGAAAGATAGGATCAAGCCTTTCACTAGTAGGACTGCCAAGAAGAAAGTAGAAGTTCACCCTAGGAATGTGTTAATGCAAGTAATGCCTAAAAACATTATTAGTGTTAACTAATCTTTCTTAGTTTTGATCACAACAAACCATACAACACATTTAGTGTAGAAACACAAAATGAATTATTTAACTAACACTATCATCAAGGTAATAATCATATCACTAACCTTTCTTAATCATACTTAGTGATCATTAATAAGTGTGAAAACACTTATCCTTTTACCACTTATTTCCAATAATAACAAGACCAAAACGTGTGATTTATGTCGTAAAAGTCGGAATTATGCGTGGTTTGTGTTTTTATTGTGTTTTAGGACCTAAATATGAAAAAGGAAGAAAACACGGGCTTTCACGGGCTTTTACTGAAGAAAACGGGAAAAAGACGAAGTCAAAAGATCAAGAGTGCAAAAAGAACGGAAGTCCAAGACCTATTCTGAAGATTTATCGAAGAAAAAGTTAAAAGACGGAAGTTTAACGAAGTCGAAGAACTTAAGTCTAATAGAAGAAGAAAATTAAAAGACAAGTTCAAATCCCGAGACGACAAAGACGAAGAATTAAAGTCGAGTCGAGAAAACGTGAAGAAAGCAAGAAAGAAAATGCAACACATGCACTCCTTCCACCTTCCCTATAAATACCCTCCTAATAGTCATTAGGAGGGTGGTTAGAGTTTTTAGTTAATTTTTCACTTTTTAGTTTTTAGAGAGAGAAAGTCTTAAACTTTCTCTCACTAGTTCATCTTTTACTTTTAATCTTTTAAGTTTAAACACTTTTGTATTGCTTATTTTTATTAATCAAGTTCTATTTTAAGCTTTTATTTCTTAATCTCATTCTACTTTTCTTTGATTTAAGATTGATTTTGGTGTGATTATCATGTGATCCGTGTTGTTCTAATTGATTTCATGCTAAAAAGTTAATCTTTTGATCATTTTCCAAGTTTTCATTTGATTAAGCTTTAAGACTTTTGTGCTTATTAGCTTACTTTTATGATTAGCTTATTTTTATCATTAAAAAGTTTTATTAAAAAGTTTATGTTTTTATTGTTTGATCTAAAAAGTTGCTTGATTTCGAGTTGGATAAGTGGATTAAAGTGCTTATTTGATTTGGTTAAGTATTTGGATTGATAAGTTTTTGGTATTAGCTTATACAAGTTAGCTTATTACCTAGCTTTTCCATTTCCATAGATTTCGGAAAGGGTGGTAAATCCCCTTTCCGATTGGCTTTCCGACCGGTGCACCTCCAAACTAGTTCCACCATTTTAGGAAAGGTTGTTATTCTCCTTTCCGATTGATTTAGATTCCGACGGCTTTGCACCCCAACATTCCGATTTCCCCAATCGGATTAGGGTTTACCCTTTCTGATTGGTGCATATTCCGACGGTAGGACTTCTCCCATATTCCGATTGTTACCTTAAATCCCCATTCCGATTGGTTTCATCTTTGAGCCGATTCCGATCAAAGCTTTGTTGTGCTTTCCGATTGGTTGCATTTCCCTATTCCGATTGAGACTCAAGCATTATTCCGATTCGTGTGAGTTTACACATTCCGATTGGTCCCTAATCCCACTTTCCGATTGACAGTCTTGCACATTCCGATTGTGTAGCTTCTTTCCTCTATTCCGACTATCCGATCGGAATACATTCCGATCGGGCTCCCTTTTGGTTGTTTTTGGTTCCTTTCGATATAACTTTCATATAGTATCTTTTATTTTTCTGAAAATTTTCCTAGTGTTAGTTTAATTCAGTGAGTTAGCATTTTTCCATTGTCACCATTAAAGTTTTATGCATTTAATTTTACTCGTCATCCAATTTAATCTTTTAACTTCCATTTTACTCAACGACACTTTAATTACTTGCAATTAGTTTAAAACAAATCAACCAAACCTTTGATTCACCAAAAGACGATTGAGTCGCACTTAAGACCGGTTTTCAATTCGAAAAGATTCGGAACTATAACGAACTTGAACTTTAATATAGGGTATCAAAAGCCTTGTATTAAATGGCGCCGCTGCCGGGTCTTTTCGTTAAGATAAACGGTTTCTAGTGAGAGACGCATTGAATTTTGGGATCCGTTCTTTGAACGTTATTTTCATTGCTATAAAAATTTTCAAAAAATCCATAAAAATTATAAAACTCTTCAAAAATACAAAAACATTAAAAAACCTATAAAACCCAAAAAGATTATATAGATATTCCTTGTGTATATTTTTCTTCTGCAGGTGCATGCGTACTAGATCTACAAACTATTCTGAGCCCGAGAATCTTGAAGATTTAGATATGGCTGGTGTTAACAACAACAACAATAATCACCCACCTCAAAATAATTTGAATAACAACCACAACAATAACAACAACAACAATGTCCTTCTACCTGATTTACGAACCATGGAGGAATTGTGCCAACCCACCATGAATGGACGCGGAGGCCCGATTGCGCCAATGCACGTCACGGCTCAGGAGTTTTCGTTGAAGCATCATATGATACAACAAGTGCAAACGAATCCGTTTCGTGGAATTCCGGACGATGATGCCAACAAACACCTCGACAAATTCATTACCATTACCCAAAGCATGAAGTGCCCCGGTGTTTCTATGGATGACCTTCGCCTTCAACTTTTTCCACACTCGCTTTCTCACCATGCCGAAAAATGGTTTGACCGTCTTCCTAAGAATTCTATTCATACGTGGAACGACATGACTCAACGCTTTTTATCGCGCTACTTTCCCCCATCCATGGTCACTAGCCTTCGTAACCAAATCAGTGGATTTATGCAAGAGAATGATGAATCGCTTTTTGATGCTTGGGAACGTTACAATGATTTGATCGACCGCTGTCCTAATCACAATATGCTCCCCGTCACTCTCATTGACACCTTCTACAATGGTCTCACTTTTCGTGATCGTGACACGATCAATGCCGCCGCCGGTGGTACTTTTATGAAAAGGAGACCGGAGGAGTGTCGAGAGTTGATTGAAAACATGACTACTCACCACAAGAATTGGGATTCTTCCGCATCCTCAAGGTCTAATCAGAGAGTCAATGTTTCGTCTACTTCTTCCACCACCAACCCGTCTATTTTGGAACGTGCTATTCTCGATATTAACAAAAGTCTCCAAATTTTGACTTCTAACCAAACTCAACAAGCTAAAGCCGTTGTTATCTCTTGCGACACATGTGGTGGTCCTCATTCCTACAATGAGTGTCCTTCTACTCATGGCAATTATTCTGAAGACGTTAACGCAGCATATGGTACTTATCCCACGGGAGGCTATCAAGCTCGCCCTCAAGGAGACCGTGGCTTGCTAAGTTATCGCTCCAACAATTATCTTGCTCCTCCCGGATTCCCTCCTGCAAACCAGAACCAACAACAAAGCTTTAACCGAAACAATCAATCCCAACCTCGTGCTCAAAATCAATATCAATCTCAACGAAACCCATACCCAACTCAGGGAAATTCTCAAGCTTACCAAGCTCCACCTCTCAATCAACCGATGGCCGTAAACCAAGACGTCGAGACGTTCATGAAGACCAATCGTGAGATGGTGACGAATCTTCAGAGTCAATTTGTCAACTTGAAGAATGACATGGTGAAACAAGGGAGCGATATTCGAGCCGAGCTAAGAAATGACATGGCCAAACACAGCAATGACATTAATGCCAACATGCAAAACTCTTTCAACAATCAAGCTCTTCACCTTCGTGATATGATTGGTTCGCTCATCCAAAGTAATCAACCCTCTTCCTCGGGTACTCTTCCGAGTAATACCGTTGCGAATCCAAGGGGGGAGATGAAAGCAATCACCACTCGTAGTGGAAAAGGTTATATGGAACCCGAGCTTCCTACACCTCCACCCGTGATTGTGAACAAGGAAAAAGAGCAACTTTCTTCACCTCCTTCACCTTCTATCCCCATTTCCCCACCACCCGTGGTTGTGAGTGATCCTATTCCCCTAAAGCCTTCTTCTTCATCCAATATACCTTATCCTTCAAGGTTGAGGAAAGAGAAGCAAAAGAGCAAGGATGATATTCAGGTTTCGAACTTCCTTAAAATGTTCAAACAATTGAATTTTAATATCTCCTTTGCCGAGGCTCTCGCTCACATGCCCAAGTACGCTAAGATGTTTAAAGATCTTTTAAGTGATAAAGAAAAGCTTCTGGACATTGCTCAGACCCACCTTAATGAGAATTGCTCCGCAGTGCTCTTAAGGCAATTGCCCACCAAACTTGGTGATCCGGGTCGCTTCTTGATTCCTTGCAATTTCCCGGGAGTAGAGAATTGCATGGCCCTAGCCGATCTAGGTGCCAGTATAAACTTAATGCCTTTAAGTGTTTGGAAGCAATTATCTCTCCCCGAGCTAGTCCCCACACGAATGACTTTGGAATAGCCAACCGTACGGTTGCTTATCCAGTGGGGATAGCCGAAGATGTCTTTGTTGGCGTCGATAAATTCACCTTCCCGGCGGATTTTGTCGTCGTTGATTACGAGATGGATCCTCGTGTTCCATTAATCGTTGGACGTCCATTCCTGAGGACCGGTCGCACTCTCATTGATGTAGCCGCAGGCGAAATAATCATGAGAGTTGGTGACGATCAAATTGTCTTCAACATGGGTAAGATTTCTAAGCAACCTTATTCGTATGAGAGCGTTAATGCTATTGATGTTCTCGATGAGGCTTGTGAAGAACATTTTCATGATGCTTGCAAAAGTACTCTTTCTTCCCTACCCAATGTTGAGACCGTTGCCTCAATTGCTCCAGCATTGACTCCTTTTGGAGAAAGTGACTTGGATGACTTCGAAGCTAGCTTGGGTCCTCTCGATATTAAGTATGATAATTTGTCCACAAATTGGGATGAAGACATTAGTACTATTGAGAGACTTCTCAATGAGGACCCATTCTCTCCTCCTGCTCCTACAGAGGTGACTAATGATGATCCATCGTTAGTTTCACCATCTATTGAGGATCCTCCTACTCTTGAGCTTAAGGACTTACCGCCTCATCTTGAGTACGTTTTTCTGGAAGATGACGAGAAGCTACCGGTCATCATCGCAAAGGATCTGAAAGAAGACGAAAAAGAACGCCTTGTCGCTGTGTTGAAGAAGCATAAAAGTGCTATCGCTTGGACAATCTCCGACATCCGTGGAATTGATCCTCATTTCTGCACACATAAAATTCTCATGGAGGACGACTTTAAGCCCACAATTCAAAGTCAACGAAGGGTGAATCCTAAAATCCATGAAGTCATCAAAAAGGAGGTTATCAAACTTCTTGATGCGGGTATGATTTACCCTATTTCGGATTCACCATGGGTTAGTCCAGTCCATTGTGTGCCTAAGAAAGGTGGTATCACCGTTGTGCGCAATGCAAACAACGAGTTGATTCCTACCCGTCTCGTTACTGGGTGGAGAGTTTGTATAGACTACCGCAAACTCAATGATGCCACGAGAAAGGATCATTTCCCTCTACCTTTTATGGACCAAATGCTTGAACGTCTAGCTGGTAATGAATATTACTGCTTTCTGGATGGTTTCTCGGGTTATTTTCAAATACCCATCGATCCCCAAGATCAAGAGAAGACAACATTCACTTGTCCCTACGGCACATTTGCTT
Organism: Glebionis coronaria; assembly: GCA_025667525.1. Taxonomy (NCBI): domain Eukaryota; kingdom Viridiplantae; phylum Streptophyta; class Magnoliopsida; order Asterales; family Asteraceae; genus Glebionis; species Glebionis coronaria. The sequence goes on along the minus strand of CM046876.1, from coordinate 174,994,192 downwards.
ATAAAAGAATGCCTTTTGGCTTATGCAATGCCCCCGGGACTTTCCAAAGGTGCATGTTGGCTATATTCCATGACATGGTTGAGCAAACCATGGAAGTCTTCATGGATGATTTCTCGGTCTTCGGGGACTCCTTCTCTGCTTGCCTTGCCAATTTGGAACGCATGCTTAAGCGGTGCGAAGACACTCGCCTTGTTCTGAATTGGGAAAAATGCCATTTTATGGTAAAAGAAGGCATTGTGCTAGGACACAAAATCTCTAAAGCCGGTCTTGAAGTCGACCGTGCTAAAGTTGATGTCATAGCCAAATTACCTCCACCTTCAACTGTGAAGGGTGTGAGAAGCTTTTTGGGTCATGCAGGCTTCTATCGTAGATTCATTCAGGATTTCTCTAAAATCGCTCGCCCGATGACCCACCTCTTGGAAAAAGATACTCCCTTTATCTTTTCTAAAGAGTGTCTTGAAGCCTTCAATCTTCTCAAGGATAAGCTCACTAAGGCACCGGTCTTGGTTACCCCAAATTGGGAGCTGCCTTTTGAATTGATGTGCGATGCTAGCGACTTTGCTATTGGTGCGGTTTTGGGCCAAAGAGTGAATAAACACTTCCAACCAATCCACTACGCTAGCAAAACAATGACGGGGGCTCAATTGCATTATACGACAACCGAAAAAGAGCTTTTAGCTGTTGTCTATGCTTTTGAGAAATTTCGCCCCTATCTTGTTTTATCCACCACCATCGTATACACGGACCATTCCGCGTTGAAGTACTTGATGACAAAGAACGATTCTAAGCCAAGACTTCTTCGCTGGGTTTTGCTCCTTCAAGAATTCAACATTGAAATTCGAGACAAGAAGGGAGCCGAAAACCTGGCCGCGGATCATTTGAGTCGACTTGAGGATCCATATCAGGGGGATCATCCGAACAAAGAGATCAATGACTCTTTCCCCCTGGAGACTCTAATGTCTATAAATCTCAACCTTGATGGCACCCCGTGGTTTGCGGACATTGCAAACTACTTAGCGGGTGGTATTCTCATCCAAGGGTTAACATCCCAACAAAAGAAGAAGTTCTTGAATGATGTTAAGACTTACTTTTGGGATGACCCTTATCTATTCAAACAGTGTGCTGATCTGATTATTCGTCGATGTGTTGACGGACCGGCAGCTTTTGACATCCTCCAAGCTTGCCACAAAGGACCCACCGGTGGTCACTTTGGTCCCAACTACACCGCTAAGAAAGTGTTTGATTCTGGATTCTACTGGCCCACCATTTATCGTGACGCTCACGAAATGGTTAAGCATTGTGATGCTTGCCAACGTCAAGGCAAGATCACACATAAGGATGAGATGCCTCAAAATTTCATACAAGAATGTGAAATCTTTGACGTATGGGGCATCGACTTTATGGGGCCATTTCCATCATCTAAAGGGAACAAGTACATCCTCGTCGCCGTCGACTACGTCTCTAAATGGGTTGAAGCTAAGGCTCTTCCCACGAATGATGCGAGGGTGGTTGTGAACTTTTTGAAGCAGCTTTTCGCTCGATTTGGCGTTCCTCGTGCTATCATCAGTGACCGCGGGACTCATTTTTGCAACGATCAATTTGCACGAGTCATGGCAAAGTATGGTGTCAATCACCGTCTTTCCACCGCCTATCATCCCCAAACCAATGGGCAAGCCGAAATTTCCAATCGTGGCTTGAAGAGAATTTTGGAGCGAACTGTGGGAGAGCATCGCGCCGCGTGGGCCGATAAGTTAGATGATGCTCTGTGGGCTTTCCGTACTGCTTACAAGACCCCGATCGGTTGTACACCTTATCGTCTTGTGTACGGGAAAGCCTGCCACCTACCCATCGAGCTGGAACACAAGGCGCACTGGGCCTTGAAGTGGGCTAACTTCGACATCGTCAAAGCCGGTGATCATCGCAAGGTTCAACTCAACGAGCTAAATGAACTGAGGAATGAAGCTTATGAGAACTCGCTGATCTACAAGGAGAAGACGAAGATGATCCACGATGCTAAAATCAAGAACCGAGAGTTCCACGCTGGTGATCAAGTCTTACTCTTTAACTCTCGGTTGAAGATCTTCTCTAGCAAGTTGAAGAGCCGCTGGACTGGTCCATTCACCGTCGCCAAAGTCTTTCCGTATGGGACCATTGCGCTTTCTCAGCCGAATGGGCCCAATTTCAAGGTGAATGGCCAGCGTTTGAAGCTGTACTTTGGTGAGGACATCTCTCAAGAGATGATTCCATCCCTCACCACGTTCCCCATGAACTAAAATTGGGTTGAGTCAGGCTCATGAGTCGGTGAACAAAAACAAGCGCTTCTCGGGAGGCAACCCGTGTTCTATCCATTACTGCTTTCATAATAAGTGTAGGGGGAGCCCCGCATATGTTTGTTGTCTTGTTTCTTGTGCTGTGCAGGGATTCAAGCTTCAGAGAGCATCTTGATGACTTTTGACGAACCGTGATACCGTGTTTTCCATCTTCCCGGTTCTATCCTAAACTCTTGTGATTCAATATTTCATATTCTATATGTTCACATTGAATTCACTTTAGTTGTCCTTTCCTTAGCAAGATTTAAACAAAGTGCACAATGTCCTAAGTGTAGGGGAGTTTACTCCCACATGCTTAAACATTGAGGACAATGTTTATCTCAAGTGTAGGGGGGACTTCTATCGAAGTAAGTGGTCTTTTCCATGAATTTGCCCTCATTTTAACCGGAAAATTTGATTTTTCGACATTTTTCAAAATTTTTAATCTATTTTGGCCTGGTGTATAGTTGCATTTTCCTTTATTATGTTTATTTTCTTCCCTTGCTAGAATAGTTTTTCAATAAAGTGGTTTTAGATTTTTTCTTAGTCGTGAACATTTTGACTCAACCCGAGTTTACTTGCCTAAGTTTACTCTAGCTAGTATCCTTAACGTGTTTAAGTCAAGTTTTGCTAGGCTTTTATATAGGGAGCTATAAAACGCGAAAGTCTTAACTCTCACAGGTTAAGAACAAGAACTTTTCGCAAGTTCCTATAATTGATCCTAGAGAGTCGTTTATCAAGGGAACTTTAAAATGCGATTTCTAAACTTGAAAAAGTCTAAGAATTTGCAAGATCCTATAGGCGACTCGAAAACCCAAAACTTTGATTTAATAGGCTAAGCATCCACGAGTCTCATTCCTTGAGATTTTAAACTGTGGAGGACGAGAGATGATAGAGTCAATTATAAGTTCGGTATTCTTTCGTGAATTTATGTGAGTTAATTATGAGCCTATTCTCCCTCCGCTTGCTTAATAAATTTATCTGCTAATAAATAAGGTTGTACGATTTAAAAGGTTACTTAGCTTCTAGCCCCAGATCGTTTAAAAGTTGCTCGGTAATGACGAGAGTTCATAGCCAAGGCATAACTTATGAAGCGGGGCGCGAAGATTGGCGAGTCCGAAAAGGCCCTAACAAGGCATGAGGGCTACAGTTTGTTGCTAAAGATCCAAAAGTGATGTGAAGAATCATTTATCGAAAATCAATATGAAGGATCAAGACACACGACGAAAAGCAAGAACTCCCCAAAAGTCATGGAGAAGTCTATCCAAAAAGACCCTAACAAGGTATGAGGATAAATAGATCCAAGTCCTAAAAGGAGGCGGATCGTTGTATATCAAAGTCCAAAATAAAGATTGGAGAAAAATGAAGAAGTCGTGGTCCAAAGATGAAGAATCTCTCAAAAACTTCAAGTGAAGAAATTCCTATTATGAAGAGAAGACCATAATTTCAAGAACGTCTCTCGAAGATTCGAAGTATGAAGTCGCTGCCAAATATCGGCCCGAGAAAGGTCTCAAATCGCGAACCAAGTTATGCCAAGATATGAACTTTCTGATATCCCGAGAAGCAGTTTTAAAAGATTTGGTCCTTTAGCTAACTATTGATTAAATCGTTCACCTTATTTTCGGACTAAATAACTATCGAAATAAGTCAAACAATGCATCCTCGTGATCATTCAAGACAAAAATAAAATATAAGAGATACACCTAGGAATAAGGGAGTCTAAGTGAATAATTGGCCCACATGAGTTCATGATAGTTTGCTAACTTATAATAACAATGATCTCGTTTCTAAGCTTGGTATGGGGAACGTGAAACTTGAGGATGATAAACGTTCATGGCCGCCAAAACCCAATGTAAGTTTTTAATTTCTTTACTTATTTCTATCTTTTATGATTAGTATTTAATAAAGGCCAAGGTTGGTTATTTATGATGGAGAATGTAAACCGTGCTTTAAAATTAATGCATTGCATGAGGGCATTGCAATGGTCAAGTGTAGGGGATTTAATAAGTGTGAAAACACTTATCCTTTTACCACTTATTTCCAATAATAACAAGACCAAAACGTGTGATTTATGTCGTAAAAGTCGGAATTATGCGTGGTTTGTGTTTTTATTGTGTTTTAGGACCTAAATATGAAAAAGGAAGAAAACACGGGCTTTCACGGGCTTTTACTGAAGAAAACGGGAAAAAGACGAAGTCAAAAGATCAAGAGTGCAAAAAGAACGGAAGTCCAAGACCTATTCTGAAGATTTATCGAAGAAAAAGTTAAAAGACGGAAGTTTAACGAAGTCGAAGAACTTAAGTCTAATAGAAGAAGAAAATTAAAAGACAAGTTCAAATCCCGAGACGACAAAGACGAAGAATTAAAGTCGAGTCGAGAAAACGTGAAGAAAGCAAGAAAGAAAATGCAACACATGCACTCCTTCCACCTTCCCTATAAATACCCTCCTAATAGTCATTAGGAGGGTGGTTAGAGTTTTTAGTTAATTTTTCACTTTTTAGTTTTTAGAGAGAGAAAGTCTTAAACTTTCTCTCACTAGTTCATCTTTTACTTTTAATCTTTTAAGTTTAAACACTTTTGTATTGCTTATTTTTATTAATCAAGTTCTATTTTAAGCTTTTATTTCTTAATCTCATTCTACTTTTCTTTGATTTAAGATTGATTTTGGTGTGATTATCATGTGATCCGTGTTGTTCTAATTGATTTCATGCTAAAAAGTTAATCTTTTGATCATTTTCCAAGTTTTCATTTGATTAAGCTTTAAGACTTTTGTGCTTATTAGCTTACTTTTATGATTAGCTTATTTTTATCATTAAAAAGTTTTATTAAAAAGTTTATGTTTTTATTGTTTGATCTAAAAAGTTGCTTGATTTCGAGTTGGATAAGTGGATTAAAGTGCTTATTTGATTTGGTTAAGTATTTGGATTGATAAGTTTTTGGTATTAGCTTATACAAGTTAGCTTATTACCTAGCTTTTCCATTTCCATAGATTTCGGAAAGGGTGGTAAATCCCCTTTCCGATTGGCTTTCCGACCGGTGCACCTCCAAACTAGTTCCACCATTTTAGGAAAGGTTGTTATTCTCCTTTCCGATTGATTTAGATTCCGACGGCTTTGCACCCCAACATTCCGATTTCCCCAATCGGATTAGGGTTTACCCTTTCTGATTGGTGCATATTCCGACGGTAGGACTTCTCCCATATTCCGATTGTTACCTTAAATCCCCATTCCGATTGGTTTCATCTTTGAGCCGATTCCGATCAAAGCTTTGTTGTGCTTTCCGATTGGTTGCATTTCCCTATTCCGATTGAGACTCAAGCATTATTCCGATTCGTGTGAGTTTACACATTCCGATTGGTCCCTAATCCCACTTTCCGATTGACAGTCTTGCACATTCCGATTGTGTAGCTTCTTTCCTCTATTCCGACTATCCGATCGGAATACATTCCGATCGGGCTCCCTTTTGGTTGTTTTTGGTTCCTTTCGATATAACTTTCATATAGTATCTTTTATTTTTCTGAAAATTTTCCTAGTGTTAGTTTAATTCAGTGAGTTAGCATTTTTCCATTGTCACCATTAAAGTTTTATGCATTTAATTTTACTCGTCATCCAATTTAATCTTTTAACTTCCATTTTACTCAACGACACTTTAATTACTTGCAATTAGTTTAAAACAAATCAACCAAACCTTTGATTCACCAAAAGACGATTGAGTCGCACTTAAGACCGGTTTTCAATTCGAAAAGATTCGGAACTATAACGAACTTGAACTTTAATATAGGGTATCAAAAGCCTTGTATTAATCATCAAAATGATTATCCTTAAAACTCACTTTTGCTAATAAGACAAAAGACTTTTTAATAAACTTTCTTTTTTAGAAAATGTTTTATTAATATGGAAAATAAAAATTTGAAAATGGCATATTCCAAATGCTGTTAGAATATCCTTTGAAGGGTTTAAATACCTCAGATATTCCCACCCCACTAAAAGACAAAAAACGGAGCGGAGTCTAGTGGCGGTACCTTAAGTACCTAGGCGGTACCTTATCGATATGGTACCGCGGGGTAAGATAAGGTACCGCGCACAGTAGCCGTTATATATCCATTGTAACTTTGTCTCCTTTAAATAGTGGGTCAAATCTCATTTTCTAGCAAGCCTCTCGGACGATTTTCTCAGCCCCTTTTCTATTTTCTATAGCATAATCATTAGTAAATGATCACTTAATTTGTTAAGGATGTTTACATATGATTATCCTCTTGATCCCCTCCTTTACCATGTCCAATGAGAAGATCACTCACTCACTAGTGTAGTGATAAAGATGAATTTATGAGCTAGTCATATTCATCATTATACCTTTGTGTTTTAGGTCAATCCAATGTATTTATGAGTACTTGGATTAGTTGTGTTCATCCAAGTTATTTGTGGATACTTGGATTTGTTGTGTACATCCATTGCATATGTGTTTGCTTGGATTTGTGTTGTGTAAATCCAAGCTACATGTGTGTACTTGGATAAGTCTAGTTGAGTTGTAATAGATTTGATTAGGAGTTCTCACTAAACTATAAAGTGATGTGGTTGTGTCTTGTGAGTTCTCACTAAACTTTAAAGTGACTAGTAGTTGTGTTGTGTGAAGTTCTCACTTAGCTTCAAAGTGAAGAGTCGTGAAGATTGGTTCTAGCTTTCGATTAGAACTCGACATCTAGCCTTGTGTCGTTAAATTGTGAAGTAGGCAACGTCGTGTACATTGGTCCTAACTAAAGATTAGGTCTCGACATTTAGCTTAGTGTCGGAAAATAATGTAAGCAACGATGTAAGGTTTTCTCCGCCGAGAAGGGAGCTTGTGGATATAGTGGAAATCTCGAGTAGGTGTACTCGAGGAGTGGAGTAGAAACGAGGATAGAGCCTCGTTGTCGAACCACTATAAATCTTGGTGTCTTCCCACTAGGTTGTCTCCTTCCTTGCTCTTTAATCATTTCATTATCATTATACTTGCTTATTATTCTTGCTAGTGCATTTCAATTGAACCTAATCATTATGCAACTTAGCTTTAAGTAAAAGATAGTTTTGATACAAACCAAATTGAAAGTAATTTTAATTTGGTCACCAATCGAAGAGAAACTATTCACCCCCCCCCCTTCTAGTTTCTACAATTGGTATCAGAGCGATGGTCACTCAAGATCTTTGAAGTATATTGTACTTTAAAACTTAGATCGATTCATTGTCTCCTCAAATTAGAAGGTCTAGTTGTACTAAAGTTTCTCTTTGGTCAAAACTATGTTTTCTTTGAAAAATAGGTCTTTTAATTGATAACATTGCATCCCACTTAAGATTAGTAGCCTTTATGCATTTTAGATATACTCTTGAAATGTATCTACTAGTTTGCATCTTGCTTTGTGTAGGTACTAATGAAGATCAATCACTTAATTGGTTGTGGATTGAGTTACTTGCACTTGTAGAAGAATCATTTTCATTGATCTTTAACATCTTTGAATGATGATACCAAGATGATTGGGAATGATACTAGTCCTTGAAGACTTAGTACTCATCATAGTCATTGATTGGGCATATCACTTATTCCTCCATGGATTGCTCTTTGTGGCCAAGGTACGCTTTCGTTCTTCCACACGCCCTTTGATCATTCTTTTGATCATTACTTGACTATGTGCTTGTTCTCGGCATCCTTGCCTTGACATTTATTTGTGGTTTGTGTTTCTTTTCTTTTATCCTCTCAAACCTTCATTGCTTGGATACTTGACTCACTATGGTGATGTAGAGTGAGTTAGTTGAAGCTTAAAGTATCAAGCATGATTTCCATGGTTTGCACCCATACGGTTAGTAGGCCCTTTGTGGGAGAGAAAGTGAATTAATACTTTGCTCATATTTTGGTTTAGACTAAGACTATTATTGAAAGTGATCTTAGTTAAGACTTGAATAATTTCTTTGTGTTTATTCATTACCAAAACCGTTTATCGTTTCGCCGGAAAGGCACGTCTTAAACCACTATATATGACACAAGCTCTTTGTTTCAACTACTTGAAGATTGTCATTAATCCCTTGAGCATTGATCCTAGTCTTGATTCACTTCTCTTGACTTCTCTCCACTTAGTCGTTTTGTTACGAGTAGTCGTTTGTCCGCTTCGGTTCTTTTTGATCTTGATTTAACTCGTAATCCTTCATTAAGGCATATTGCTTAGTGTTATGATGATCCAATGATATTCTAAAAGGCTCATGATTTAATTTTAAGTATTTTAGAAAAACTGGATTTTCAAAATTTGGCGTTTTTCAGAGATAGAAACCAGCCTCTGCCGGCGGTTCCTTATCTCCGCGGCTCAAACCCGCGGTACCTTATCGATAAGGTACCGCGGGCAGAAACTTTTGTCAGAGCGGCAGTTTGTGTTTTTTATTCTTTTTCAAACCAAACTCTCTCTCTCCCAAAAACACACAGCCGACGGGTTTTACCTTTTCCACCATTGTTGAAGCTTCTAAAACCTTCAATCACTCAAATTAATTAATTCCAAGTTGTGGGTTTCACTCATCCTTCATCTAACATCAATTAACTATAAGTATTTTCTTTCAATTTCATCTATTTTGTTCTAGGGTTCATCCTTTCATAATTGGGGATTTTTAAAATTGAAATTGAATTAAAACCTTAATGGGAATGTGGGTTGACATGGTAATCTTACTATGATTCCTTAGGTTGATATTCATTAAGATTTCACTAAAACCCACTTATAGAACAAATCCGAATTTAGGCTAAATGATTTTGGTTGAATTATGGATTTGAGATGAACCCATGAACAAGTAGGTAATGACATTATTAATACTTACCTAAAAACCTTGTTTTGAAAAACCAATGTTCTAATCCATTGTTGATCTAACATAGATCATGTGTTCTTGGTCAATGATGGAGTAGACACATTGTGAACATGAAAATGATATGGATTCTATCCTATGTTTGTCAAGCAATTGATATAACACATTTTCATTTTTTCGTTTTCCTTTTTGATTTTCATATGAGTGATTGGAGAAATATTGTCTTGTGTTTGTATTTAGGTACTTAATCATGCCTTCTCAATATCAAAAAGATCATCAATACACTAAAGATTATATGCCCGACATCTCCCAAACCTATGCTTCCCCCCAACTTCAAAACGCGTTTCCATCCCTTTCCACTCGTTGTTTCCATGAGGGTAGAGTCGTTGACAAGGAAATAACGGGTTATGTCTATATCCTATCTATGTTTGAGCTTTCGGGGTTTGATTGCTTACTCAACATAGAAGAAGATATTTACCCCTTATTCCTTCTTGAATTCTTTAGTACCTACTCCATGTTTGAATACAATGGACAAATCTTCATTCGTTTCGTATTGAATGGTCAATTGATTCAATACTCTCTTGAAGACTTTGGTCAAATTCTCGGTGTGCCATATGAAGGCACTTGTCGTTTTACGGATAAATGGAGACTTGATGCTCTCACGGAATCCTTCGATAAACCTCCAAATGACCACACCGAAATTGATCTAGAGTTCCTTCTTGAAATCGTCTCGAAAGAGCGTGATGGTAACGTTGTGAGAAGCCTTCATTCAAATGTACGAAATGTGAATCAATATGAAGTGCTCTCTAGCGACCTTAAGGATTTTATGGTTCAATGGGCCAATATCCTTAGGGAGAATGTCTTTTGTCTTGGTGGAAACCGAGATCATATCCCGGCATGTATGATGCATATGTTGAGTTGCATCTTCACATCCACCAAGTACAACTTGGCATTCTATATCGCTCGACGAATCAATTATGCCCTTTCGAAGCCCAAGACAAACCTTCCCTATGCTATGCTTCTAACTCGCCTTTTCAAAAGGGTTGCGCATGATTTTCCCCACCTTGATCTTTCTCGCTTCTACCCGGTTCATCGGGTTATGTTGCCCATTCAAGAGGCATATGCTAGAAAGACAAGAAGTGATCGAGGATCGAGAAAATCTGTTCATCAAGAGATGGATGATGAGGACATGGACATGCCAACAAGTGATGGTGACGGCATAAGTACTAGTTCTCATTTCCACTCTTCGAGTAATTCCCATCCATCCTCAAACCCATTCGAGGATGAATTTGAAGACTTAGCTCCTCCTCCTCATCATTATAGCGAAGTACCGGAATATCTCAATATGGAGCATCTTTACCGCGAAAACCTTAGAACTCGAGGGGAATTGCACGAACACCGGGTTGAATCAAGAAAAGGTTTCAAGTTCTTGGGGAATATGATCAAGGGATTGGGGAAGAAGAGAAGGTGAAAGCATTGAAGCTTTTCTAAGAATACATGTTGGTAAACATGTATTGTTAAACAATTTTATTTTATCTTGGATATGTATTAACTTGTGATTGCATGTTAGAATTATCATTTATCTTGTTCCTTAAATGTTAATTATGCCTTCATGTTTGTGTTTTACATAGCTTTGTGCATGCCATATGATAGTTAGCTTATTAAATTATGATCTGTAGTTAACTTTGGCTTGTGAAACCTTTGGGAAAAATCTGGGTTTATCAAAAACTGAAATAGGAAATTTTTGAAAACCTTCTGGACGCGGTTCCATATCGACCCGCGGTTCCTTATCGATAAGGTACCGCCGGTCCTAGATAAGGAACCGCCGGCCACTGTGCACGACAACATCTTTGCTTTACACTGTTTTCTTAATTTTGTGTAAACCTTGCATGATTTCCAGTAATAAACTGCACATTTCCTAAACTAGGGTATCCAAATTCATTATTCACCTAAAATGATTTTAACCCATTACTAGTTTGGATCATCCCCTCAACCATTTAAACCCACCTTGTTTGCATGTTCTTCACACATCAAACATACTTCCCTAAACCTTAAACCATCCTAATCAACCATGGTGTGTACCAAAACCTCAAACACTTCCAAGACCTCCACCCCAAGAAAAACACTCAAAATAAGGGTTAAGGTAGCTAAGCCTAACTCTTCACCTTTCCATACACCTAAGAATGAGAATGCTCCTATCCTCATTTCTTCATCACCTTCCCCACCTCTTGCACCATGCAAGACCTCCTCCACCCATGGTACTAACCACTCTATTGGTTCTACCTCCTCTTCATTCAATTCTAGAATGAATGAGCTTTCCTTACCCTTCACTCCAAGTGCACCCTTGGAAGTGACCACACAACCTCAACCAATCCAAAGCATTCCTTTTGGGAATGACTTTGATGACACTTTGGTGACTTCACCATTTACCCCTCACAACTCACCAATTTCACCAACCTTGGAGGATTTACCTCTACACTCACCCTTTTCCCCTTTGAGGAACATGCCTCCTCTTTCACCCACATCACCCTTGGAGAACTTGCCTCCTCCACCTCCACCCAACTCAAACATCCCAATTTTAGGTGTCCCACTTTCCCTCCTCTTGGGTGATCCTTACTTTGGGTTTCAACAAACTCATGGTCCTAGATGTCCATGTTGTCTTTACAACCACTTCCTCATCCAAAACTTAAGGATGGATATGTATGGACTTCATAGGGGTTTGCAAGATTTCTTGCTTACTTTGTTCTCCATGCCTCCTCCTAGGAGATGAATGATGGAGTCATTTCATAATAAGAGTTTTCAACAACAAGCCAAAGAAAACTATTTATCTAGATTTCATGATAAGCTAGCTATGTATTAGTTAGTTTTATTTATCTTTGTTCTTGTTTCCTTATTAATGAATGTTTCTTGTTGGTGTGTTATGGATTTAGCTTTGTGTGATTCTATCCTTTTGTGCACACTAATCAACTTCATTTTGAAATTAAAATTGAACCTAAATCTATCACAACCCCTAAACTTGACTAAAATTGGTTCAAAATGATATCTAATTATTTTGTCACCCTTTGTCAAGACATTCTTTGTGAATGTGTTGCTTTATGCAACCCTAGCATATTTTGGTTCTAATAGAGGTAAAAATTCCAAGATTTGTAACTTTTTGAAAAAGTCTCAGTTTTTCCTAAAACCCAGGAAAAACTTGGTTTAAAGTCCACTGGACGCGGTTCCTTAAGGACCCGCGGTTCCTTAGTGATATGGAACCGCCGGCCCATATAAGGTACCGCGGCCAGAATGTGATTTTTGACGAATTTTTGGTCAAAACCTTTAAACCCTATTCCCAGTCAAGATTCCTTATTTACTCAAATTGACTAAACATTCCTTGACAATACACATTTTGTATTCAAATTCTTACCTTAATTACATTTTACTTATACCCCAACCTTGAGATTTCATTCTCACACCTTCCCAACCTTGAGAATTCATTCTCACATAACCTTGAGATATCATTCTCACACTCTCACAATGCCTAACTCCTACATTCCTAACCTTGACATCTCTTTGTCACAACCCCACTCACCCAAAGCTTCCTCTTCCAAGCTTTCAAAGAAACTGAAAATCTCGGTTCGACCCGTTTGGGTTAAGAAGAATGAACCATCTTCGTCCAAACCACCCAAAAACCCTACCTTCTCTCCAATCAAGTATTGGAATGAGACTTACACCATAAACCCCATCACCGGAGCAAAAGAACATGTTCCACCACCACCACAATCCTTCAATACCCCCCCAACTCAATGACCTTTCTACATTCCCAAACCTCCAAAGGCATTGTGAAAACACTCCCAAACCTTTTACCCCACCACCACCAAACCCTAAGTTTGATGCCATACCCCCATCAAACGACTTTGTGTTGCATCATGGATCCTCATGTGATTGTTGCCGTTTTCAACAAATTGAACTTGCTTATGTGTATGAGAAGTTAAATTTTCTTTAATTCCTCCTCACTCGACCTCTTATTCAAGTTTTCGTTCCGGTGGACAAAACTTCGAATGATGCATCGTCGTCTTTTTAGTTTTATTTATTTTTAGCAATCTTGGAAAATATCACTATTAGACTAGCTTATGCTTAGTGGTTTATTTTCCATATTTATTGCTTTTAGATACTCATACTATGTGTGTGACTATCCTCTTTGTTGTATTTTTTTTGTAACTTTTGTGTTATTTGTGTGCTATCTAATTAGTTCTATTTTTGAGTTGATCTTGGTTAAATTTTTACAATTGCTTATGGGTGATTCCATCAATTCTAAAGCTTTAACCCATTGACAAGTGTATCATCTTCATTTTATTGAAGTTTGATTTTGTCAATTACCTCTTTGGACATACTTAGCAAAATACTTGCTTCTAATTTGAGATTTCTTATCTTTCTCCCTCTCAAGTTACTTAGTAGGTAGTGATCATATATACATTGGTGTTTCTTTCCTTTCTACTAACCTTTGTGTAGCATGTCACCTTAGCTCACAAACTTGGTGCCCCGAGCAAGGGGGAGCAACCACCAAGGGGGAGCTACTAGCAAAGTTCGATGCACTTCAAAGACTTATGCTAACCTTTTTGCTACGACAAAGGGGGAGAAATGATAGTGATAAACTAGTTAATAATTCCATAGTTTGTGTTTATACGTAAATGAGTTTATCGTTTGTCGTAATCAAAAAGGGGGAGATTGTTAATGCAAGTAATGCCTAAAAACATTATTAGTGTTAACTAATCTTTCTTAGTTTTGATCACAACAAACCATACAACACATTTAGTGTAGAAACACAAAATGAATTATTTAACTAACACTATCATCAAGGTAATAATCATATCACTAACCTTTCTTAATCATACTTAGTGATCATCAAAATGATTATCTTTAAAACTCACTTTTGCTAATAAGACAAAAGACTTTTTAATAAACTTTCTTTTTTAGAAAATGTTTTATTAAAATGGAAAATGAAAATTTGAAAATGGCATATTCCAAATGCTGTTAGAATATCCTTTGAAGGGTTTAAATACCTCAGATATTCCCACCCCACTAAAAGACAAAAAACGGAGCGGAGTCTAGTGGCGGTACCTTAAGTACCTAGGCGGTACCTTATCGATATGGTACCGCGGGGTAAGATAAGGTACCGCGCACAGTAGCCGTTATATATCCGTTGTAACTTTGTCTTCTTTAAATAGTGGGTCAAATCTCATTTTCCAGCAAGCCTCTTGGACGATTTTCTCAGCCCCTTTTCTATTTTCTATAGCATAATCATTAGTAAATGATCACTTAATTTGTTAAGGATGTTTACATATGATTATCCTCTTGATCCCCTCCTTTACCATGTCCAATGAGAAGATCACTCACTCACTAGTGTAGTGATAAAGATGAATTTATGAGCTAGTCATATTCATCATTATACCTTTGTGTTTTAGGTCAATCCAATGTATTTATGAGTACTTGGATTAGTTGTGTTCATCCAAGTTATTTGTGGATACTTGGATTTGTTGTCTACATCCATTGCATATGTGTTTGCTTGGATTTGTGTTGTGTAAATCCAAGCTACATGTGTGTACTTGGATAAGTCTAGTTGAGTTGTAATAGATTTGATTAGGAGTTCTCACTAAACTATAAAGTGATGTGGTTGTGTCTTGTGAGTTCTCACTAAACTTTAAAGTGACTAGTAGTTGTGTTGTGTGAAGTTCTCACTTAGCTTCAAAGTGAAGAGTCGTGAAGATTGGTTCTAGCTTTCGATTAGAACTCGACATCTAGCCTTGTGTCGTTAAATTGTGAAGTAGGCAACGTCGTGTAGATTGGTCCTAGCTAAAGATTAGGTCTCGACATTTAGCTTAGTGTCGGAAAATAATGTAAGAAACGATGTAAGGTTTTCTCCGCCGAGAAGGGAGCTTGTGGATATAGTGGAATTCTCGAGTAGGTGTACTCGAGGAGTGGAGTAGAAACGAGGATAGAGCCTCGTTGTCGAACCACTATAAATCTTGGTGTCTTCCCACTAGGTTGTCTCCTTCCTTGCTCTTTAATTATTTCATTATCATTATACTTGCTTATTATTCTTGCTAGTGCATTTCAATTGAACCTAATCATTATGCAACTTAGCTTTAAGTAAAAGATAGTTTTGATACAAACCAAATTGAAAGTAATTTTAATTTGGTCACCAATCGAAGAGAAACTATTCAACCCCCCCCCCCTTCTAGTTTCTACAGAATGTTATTTCAGTTTCAAATAAAAAGAATCATGTATCTAAGACAAAAGGATTTGCTTCTGTGCAAAATCCTAAGAAAAATGTGAGTTCAAATTTGCGATGTTGGAATTGTAATGAATGCATGTTTTCTCAGCGTCATGATTTATGCCTTGTTGATCACGTGAATGAAATGTATGCAATTAGGAACAATCTTTAATGGATTCCAACAGGTAAGAAATTCACCCAAGTTGGTTGGCAATGGAAACCCACTGGTAGGACCTTCACTGCTAATGGAACTAAGTGTCCTTTAACTAGGATCACATCCACGGAAGTTAGGTCTCAACGTCCTTTAAATATGAACACTAGCACTAAGAAATGGAAAAAGCGCCCTTTAACTAGGTCTGCCCTCACTATTGTGCCTACCAGTGAAGAAGTACCTCAGGATCTTAGACAACTAGAATCTAAGCCGACATTTAGAAAGCAAGTTTGGAAGCCAAAGAATTCTTCGGTTAACAAATCTAAGATAACTATATCTGTACCTGCTAACACAGAGGAACTACTAGATTCCGATACATCGTCCTTGTCTGGTGATATTTTCAGGTGGTCCAAATCATCCTCTGGTACTTAGACTCTGGATGCTCAAAGCATATGACCGGAGATCGCTCGATGCTCAAAAATTTCGTCAGCAAGTTTCTAGGAACGGTTAAATTCGGTAACGACCATATTGCGAAGATCATGGGTTATGGTGAATACCAAATTGGGAATGTTGCGATTTCAAGGGTATATTATGTGGAGGGACTTGGTCACAATTTATTTTCAGTTGGACAATTATGCGATTCAAACCTTGAGGTGGCTTTTCGACAACATACTTGCTTTATTCGCGATCTTGCAGGAAGTGATTTGTTAAAAGGTTCTCGAGGGGATAATCTCTATACATTGTCTATTCAAAACATGATGGCTGCCTCTCCTGTTTGCCTTATCTCCAAAGCATCTAAGACCAAGTCATGGTTGTGGCATCGCCGGTTATCTCATCTTAACTTTGATGCTATTAACCATTTGGCTAAAAACGAACTTGTTCGTGGTCTTCCAAAACTTAAGTTTGACAAGGATCATTTATGTTCCGCGTGTTCTTTGGGGAAAAGCACCAAGAAATCATACAGACCTAAAGCTGAAGACACCAACCAAGAACCACTGTATCTTTTGCACATGGATCTTTGCGGGCCAATGCGTACAGCTAGTGTGAGTGGAAGAAAATACCTCCTCGTCATGGTGGATGATTTCTCTAGGTTTACATGGGTAAATTTCTTAGCATCCAAGGATCAAGTACCAAACTATATCATTACTTTTCTTAAAATGATCCAAGTACGCCTTAATACTACTGTTCGCCGCATTCAGACTGATAACGGTACTGAGTTCGTTAATCAGACTCTTCGAAATTATTATGAGAAGGTTGGTATTTCTTATGAAACATCCGTGGCTCGCACTCCACAACAAAATGGTGTCGTTGAAAGACACAGCCGTACACTTATGGAAGTTGCTAGAACTATGTTGATTTATGCGAATGCTCCTTTATTTTTATGGGCTGAAGCAGTGGCAACCACATGCTATACCCAAAACCACTCCATCATCCGTAAACACCATGGTAAAACTCCATATGAGCTACTTCATGGACACAAACCCGATATTTCATTTCTTCATGTGTTTGGTGCACTGTGTTATCCAAATACAAATAGTGAGAATTTGGGCAAACTTCAACCGAAGGCTGATATTGGAATTTTCATTGGTTACTCGCCTGCAAAGAAAGCTTACCGAATTTATAACCGACGTCTTGGCAAGATAGTAGAAACTTTGGATGCCGATTTTGATGAGCTGATAGCGATGGCTTCTGAGCAACACAGCTCTGAACCCGCATTACATGAGATGGGAACCGGTACAATCAGTTCCAGATTAACTCCCAATAATCCTACTTCTCTATCATTCATACCACCTACAATGTCCGAGTGGGATGAGTTATTTCAACCTATGTTTGATGAATTATTTGATCCACCTAGTAATGATTCTCCAACACCTGCAGTAGTAGCTCCGTTTCCCGAAGTTGTTGCTCAAGATAATGGAAATCAGTCCGAGACATCAACTGTTACTCTTGAACCTGATGTCCCATCCCCCACCAATTCACAAACTACACCTGAATCATCACCCCCACTCGTTCCTAATAATGTTGAAGAGGATCCTTATGATCACGATTTGGAATTTGCTCACTTACAAGAGCTTCATTTCTTTGGTTCACAAATACCTGAAGACCCTAACAGTGCGTCTACCTCAGAGGAAGCTCCTGCAATCGTTCACTCACGACCGCCAAGGATTGAAAATCATAACACAAAATGGACAAAGGATCACCCAATACGCAATATCATTGGTGACATCAATCGACCAGTCTTAACACGCCACCAACTCCAAGAACATGCATTACATTGCTACTTTGATGCATTTCTTTCCGACACTGAACCTAAAAACTGCCAACAATCCATGACTAAATCATCTTGCATTGAAGCCATGCAAGAGGAACTTAATGAATTTCAACGTCTTGAAGTGTGGGAATTAGTTCCTTTACCCAGCAACGTTGAAATCCTTACGTTGTTGTGGATATATAAGGTTAAACTCGATGAGTTAGGTGGAGTGCTGAAGAACAAAGCTAGATTGGTTGCTAGAGGTTACAAACAAGCTTTGGGTATTGACTTTGAAGAATCCTTTGCTCCTGTGGCACGATTGGAGGCAATTAGACTATTCCTTGCTTATGCTGCTCATATGAACATGATCGTCTACCAAATGGATGTCAAGACGGCATTTCTCAATGGTAAATTAAGGGAAGATGTCTACGTAAGCCATCCGAATGGATTCATCAACTCGGAGTATCCTAATCACGTGTACAAGCTCAAGAAGGCTCTTTATGGGTTGAAACAATCTCCACGCGCGTGGTACGATCTCCTATCGTCTTATCTCATTTCGAAAGGCTTCTCCAAAGGAAAAGTGGACCTAGCATTATTTATTCTCAAGGAGGACAACGACATGATACTGGTACAAATTTATGTTGATGATATAATATTTGCTGCTACTAATCAAAGACTGTCTGACCATTTTGAGAAAATTATGTCCACACGTTTTAAGATGTCCATGATGGAAAAAATTTCATTTTTCTTAGGGTTACAAATTTCTCAGAATCCCAGAGGCATCTTCATTAATCAATCCAAATTTGCTCTTGAATCATTAAAGAAGTATCATTTTGAAAATTGTGACCCCGTGGATACTCTAATGGTGGAGAGATCTAAGTTAGATGAAGATAAGGAAGGGACAGCTGTCGATCCTAAACTTTACCGTGGAATGATCGGCACCCTTCTCTATTTGACTGCTAGCAGGCCTGATTTGCAATTTGCTATATGCATGTGTGCCCGATATCAGGCTCGGCCTACCGAAAAACACTTACATGTTGTGAAAAGGATCTTTCGGTATCTTAAAGGAACACTTAATCGTGGTCTGTGGTATCCGAAGGATTCCTCTATTGCACTAATCTCATATGCAGATGCGGCTTATGCTGGGTGTCAAGATACTAGACGTAGCACTTCTGGCAGTGTGCAACTTCTTGGATATAGACTTATTAGTTGGGCATCAAAAAGGCAGAAAAGTGCTACGATATCAAGTACAGAGGTTGAATACATTTCTATGTCTAGTTGTTGCGCTCAAGTTCTTTGGATGAGATCACAATTAACTGACTACGGTCTTGGATTCAACAAAATTCCGATGTACTGTGATAACAAAAGTGCAATTGCTCTGTGCTGCAACTATGTTCAACATTCCCGGGCGAAGCACATTGACATACGCTACCACTTCATCAAAGAGCAAGTGGAAAATGGAGTGATCGAACTGTACTTCATCAACACTGAGTATCAGCTGGCAGATATATTCACAAAGGCCTTAGATCAAGGACGTATCGAGTTTTTGATCGAAAAGCTAGGCATGAAATCATTCTCACCAGCGACACTTAAGGAGTTGGCAGAAGAATCTGAAGAATAGTGGTGGTAAACTATTCTAGAGTATCCTTTGATCGTGATCTTGTATATTATCGTATATATTTAAACTACCAAAAGAAAAATACAAAAATATAAAACATACAAAAACCATAAAAAATATAAAATCAAGAAAATCCAAAAATATTTTTCATTTTAAAACGGGCATGTCTTTTAGTACGGTAATATTTACGGCTTTAGAAATGTCGATTAAAATTGACACGACGCCATAAATAGAGTCCGTATAAAAGTTGTACATCTTTTAAAACATGCCCATTATGGCTTGTAGTCATTAAAACTGCAACTCGCTTTTCGCATTAAAGTCACGTATTTCTTATGAAAACGTTGGCTCACAACGGGAATTAATTTTCTCGGGCAAGGTTTACTTTAAAACCTTGTAAGGGACTAATAACTTGGTCTAACACAAATTAGTGTACGTATCAGTGCACTTATTTTGTCAAAATAAGAGAAATCTTATTGCCACCAGAATCGTTCCAACCAATCATTTAACCGAAAAATGTCTTCATGGATATTTGCTTCTTTAACATCATTGACTACAGCTCTTTAATTAGAAAACGGGTCCGTGGTTAAGGGGAGCAAATATTAAATCTTCTTGATATTAAAATTGGTCTTCAAAAAGGGTTTTCAGTAAATATAAACCGTTAATCATCTTCATTAAGTGCTAAGTGTGCCTTGTGTGATCTATTCAGTCAAGTTTAGGTTATTTGGTATTTGGCGTTAAGTGTACGTGTTCGTGTTTGTGAGCGGGTTAGTAATTCGTTAAGTTCATTTGGTTAATCCTAATGACTTTAAAAAAATACTAGTATCTGGGGGACCACTTTTGCAAATGTTGCAAAGTGGGAGTTTAATGTGTAAACTTGGCAAAAAATTTGACCAAGTCAAACACTACACCCCCCTCCCCGTTCTTTCTTTTCCACCGCAAACACACACACACTCTAAGCTTATACCGCCATTGTTATACCTTGCTAAATCCTTCATCATTTGAGTTTTGATTGTCTACACTCCATTTATCATTCTAGGTATTGTATCAGGCTTTACTTGTTTTCACATATCTCTTTACTTTGCATCACAAACAAAACAGAAATCATAGTTACTCTAAAAAATTAGGGTTTTACGTTTTGCGATGAATATGTAAATTGACAAGTGGGATATGTTTAGAATGCCTAAATGCACAATGGTCTTGCCCAGTTTTGTGTAAAACGTTGCCAAACTCCAGGAATTGTGAAGTCAAGGTTTAGATCGGATCCCAGTCTCGGATTCTGATGATCATTGCGACACCATCATTGCGATGCCTTGTCATTGCGATGAGTCATTCTGATGGCTCATTGCGATGGGCTATTGCGATGGTCATTCCGATGGCTCATTGCGAAGGCTCATTGCGATGGGTCATTCCGATGACGCATTGCGATGGCGTATTGCGATGATGCACTCCGATGCATTATTGCGATGGCATTGTAATGGTATTATGATGGGGACATATTGCGATGATTTCTCAAACATTCCGATGGAAACTTACTTATTGCGATGGACTTAGATATTGCGATAGAACAGGATTGAGGTAGGATTGCGATGGTTTCACATTGCGATGGGGTGAAAGATTGCGATAGGATTACGATGTGTTAAACATTGCGATGGTTATTTTAGGATTCCGATGGTTTGTAAGATTGCGATGGATTTAGGTCTCTTAGTATTCCGATGCTTTGTAAGTTTGCTATGGACTTTTAGAATTATGCACATGCCTTAGACTATCTAATGAATTCGGCCTAGACTGCATTCCTACTTTATTAGGCTTTTAGTAAATTAGGGCCACTAACACGAAACCAAGTTATATTGAAATTAATTAATTTTATCTCATAAGAATACTTGAAAGGTTTCTTATTACAAAAGTTCGTCTTATTTAATAAGTTGACAATTTTGTAAACAAAAGAGATACAAATTACTTATTCAATGTCTTGTGTTTTGTATCCAGGCCATGGAAGACAAAGTTTCATCGTTGTCTAACCCTGTGTTCAAGCCTACTGAAATTTGGGTTGAGGATAATCCTACAATTACTAAAGTAGTGGTTGAAACTAAACCAAAGCCCACTGAAGTTGTGGTTGAAATTAAACCAAGACCTACTGAGGTTGTAGTAGAAATTAAACCTAGACCTACTGAGGTTCTGGTTATGACAACCAAGAAATCCAAATATTCAAAGAACTAATGCTAGGTCGTTATCTCCTTAGAATAAATTGTCTTTGGCATATCTTTCATAATTCTACGTGTGCTGTTGAATGTAAGGACTTAGTCCATCTGAACTATGTATGTATGTTGTTTCTCAAGTATATGTGGTAATATTTGTTGTTGGGAATAAATTAAAGCCAGATCACTTGAGCGCTGACAAGAACAACTCAAGCGTTGACAAGAACAAAGTGAGCGCTGACAGTCCAAGCGTTGACAAGTTAAAGTCAAGCGTTGATAGATTGAAGACAAGCACTGATGGAAGATATAAGCTACACGTTTATTATATTCTAGAATACTTCTAGTAAGGATAGAAACGACAATGTATTTTCTATGTTTATCTTTACCTAGAATAGTTGATACGTAGCTTATTGTACAAGGCTTCTTAGTCTATAAAAGAAGGCCTTTAGGTTAATGTTTAGTATCAAGTTTTATATAAGTTTTCATTCGTAAACATCTTTCATTGTAAGCAAGTTCGACATTCATAATCAAAGTGAAAGTTTTGTTTACATCTTGTGTTCTTGTTTAAGTGTTAAATTCCGCATAACACTTAGATTCACAAAGCATATAACAAAAGGTTTCTCTACGTGTTATACTTGATCTAATCTCGTATACACAAAGCTAATCGATCCAAGTTTGGGATCAACAAGTGGTATCAGAGCTTGTTGAGGAACTTTTGATCTTTGAAGAACACCAGAACGATATACGAACACCAAAACCCTAATTTTCTCAAAACCCTAAAAACATCATGTCTGAAGCAATAACTTCCTCCTCTTCACCCTTACCAAACATCAAGATTCCCATGCTTGATGCAACCAACTTTGACTTATGGAAGTTCAACTTTGAACAATATCTGGGGATCTTTGATTACACACTCTGGGAGATTATTGAATATGGAAACTCATTCAATAAGGCTCAAAAGATTCAGGATGCCATTACGGCAAGATCAGCTGTTGAAGGTTGTCCTGATGAAGATAAGAAAGAAAAACCTGGAGATGGTAGAGCTGTAGGTGCTGAAGATATTGCAAAGAAAAGGGTTGACATGAAAGCCCTAAATATTCTGAAAGTCTCTTTGGGACAAGAAAATCAGCACAAATATAGAGGCTATGAATCTGCTAAGGATCTTTGGGAAGCAATTGAAGTTGCATATGGTGGTAATGCAGACACTAAGGAAGAAAAGAAAAAGCAACTTCTGCATGATTATGCTGTCTTCAAAGCTCAGCCCAATGAGAAACTGAGTAGTGTGAGAAGTAGATTGCTTGACATCACAAGTAAGTTGTCCTTCATGGGGACACAAGTTGGTGATGTTGACACCAATGCTACCTTTCTTAAAAGTCTTGGTGAGGCATGGAAGATTGAGGCAAGATCTATTCTTGCTAATAATACTTACAAGAGCACCTCGTTTGATGACATCTACAACAAACTAAGACTGTTGGAAGATGAAACTCTTTCAGCACATGGAAGCAAAGCTAGCACCAGCAACATTGCCTTCTTCTCTCATAGTGAAGGCCAATTCAATCAGAAGGACTCCTTTATGCATCCAGTTACTGGATCATCATTTGTCAGCGCTGGAACAAGTCCTGTCAACGTCTCCTTTTCAGACGCTGACACATTCATGAATGACTGCCCAAGAGTTAAACCTGCTGGTTTAGATTTGGATACTGTGTGTGCTTACATTGCTTCTTTGCCCAATGGTTCAGTGATTACATATGAGGACCTTGAGCAGATAAGTGATGAACACTTGGAAGAGATGGACATCAAGTGGAACATGGCTCTTGCTAGTATAAGAGCAAATAGGTGGAATAGAAGGTTCAAAAAGAAGATGACCTTCAATGCTAAAGACACTGCTGGATTTGATAAATCCAAAGTTAAGTGCTACAACTGTCATCGCATGGGGCACTTCATGAGGGAATGCAAATCTCCTAGAAGATCTGATGCTGGTAAACCCTCAAGTCAGGTTGTTAAAGCTCAAGACTCCAAAGCCATGGTTGCAGTTCAAGGAATTGATGGTACTGGATGGGATTGGAGCTATCTGGCTAAGGATGCTGAAGAGGACAAAGCTTTGATTGCTGATATTGAAGAAGAAGAGCATGTTGAATATGCTCTCATGGCACACTCCTCCTCTTCATCTGATAATGAGGTATATGACGATGCTTTTTGTAGCAAAGGTTGTAGGTTAAACACTGATAGACTTAACAAAGAGGTGTTAAAACTAAAAGATGATATGAGCACTGAAAGGTGTAAATTGTCCAATTACCAACTAGCTCTTACTGAAACTGAGAAAACCGTTTCTGAATACAAGAAAATGGAATTTGATTTAAAAGATAAGATAAATATCTTAAAACATGAGCTAGAGGGTAGTATGGATATTAGAAATATCATGACAAAGGTCAATAGAGACCTACAGACTAAGTTAGATGAGGCCATTAAGAATAAAGATAATGTTGACCTCAAGATTCAAAGATTTGATAGAGCCACCCAAACCCTAGGAGACTGTGTAGCTAAACAAAGAGATCCTAAGGACATGAATGGGATTGGGATGAATGATTACTCTCTGGTTCCACCACCAGCTGGTGACTTCTATGGTGTCCTTAGAAAGGATTTGTCTTGGACTGGTATACCAGAATGCCAAGAAGAGGAATTCTCTCCTCCACCAAGAGTTGTCACTCCAGTTGAAGAGTATCAACAAAAACTGAGTGACCTAAATGAGTGGAAGAAAGCTAACCCTACTTTGTTTGTTAAGGGAGGTTTGCTATGTGAAAGTCCCAATGAATCACCACCCATTAAGGTTACTCACCCAGTTACTGGTAAAGCTGTTGACCTAGGCTCCAACACTGTTAGAAGACCTACCATTAAATATGCAGAGATGTATAGAAATAATAGGTCACCCAAGAGCCAAGTTAACAATCATGGAACAGGTTTCTTCGCCTCTAGACCTAAGAGTGTGTCTAAGAAAGCCTGTTATACTTGTGGTAGCTTTTCACATTTGGCATACAAGTGTGTCAACGCTCCCAAAGCCAGCGCTGATAGGAACAATTTCAGCGCTGATAGGAAGAAAGTCAACGTTGTTAGGAAGTCAAACGTTGTCAGACCCAGACCTTGTGTGCAGCAAAGTCCACAAGTGATTAGACCTGCCCCATTCTTCTCTAGAAGGTCTAACACTCATGGACAAAGACCTTTTCAAAAGACAAACACCTGGTCAAATAGGCAATGGGTTCCTGTAGCAAACCCTAGATTCAACGCTGACAAGGGTAATTTCAGCGTTGACAGGACAAAATCCAACGCTGACAGAAACGTGACCAGACCTAAATATTTGCAACCACAAGGTAAGGGGTCTAAAGCTTCTTCAAGCTTAACATGGAGACCCAAGAAAGATCAAAACCCTAATAATAATGGAATTTCAATGACTTGCAATAGGTTTAATTACATTTCAAAGGTCATTACAAAACCAATTAGGGTTAACTGGGTTTTTCATCCTAAAAAGGATGAGAATGAGGTTGTTGTGAGAACTAAGTCTGTTCTTATTGAACAACCAGATGAATCCAAGTCTTCTGAGACTTGGGTTCCCAAAGAAAACTAATTTGTTTTCTTTATGTGCAGGGCATTCAGAGACAGATCAATGATTATGGATATTGGGATAGTGGATGCTCAAGGCACATGACAGGAAAGGAAGACTATCTGACGAACTTCACTCCTATTAAAGATGGTGATAAGGTATACTTTGGAGGGGGCTACGGCACCATTACAGGCAAAGGAACCCTTCTCACCAATAATCTACGTTTTGAGAATGTCTTTCTGGTAAAAGAACTGGATTATAATCTGTTTAGTGTATCACAAGTGTGTGATAACAAAAATAAGGTTCTTTTCACTGATACGGAGTGTTTGGTGTTAAGCAAGGATTTTAAGATCCCTGATGAGAAGTACATTGAGTATAGAACACCTAGGCATAAGGACATATATAATGTGAATTTAAATGGGATTAAAGTGAATGCAAATATGTCTTGTTTTTATGCTAAGGCCTCAGTAGATGAAAGTAATTTGTGGCACAGGAGACTAGGGCACATAATTTTTAAAATATAAATAGACTTGTGAGGCTTGGTTTAGTTGATGGTTTGCCTGAGAAGGCCTTCCACAATGACCACTCTTGTGTTGCATGTCTTAAAGGCAAGCAGCACAAGGTCTCATTCAAGTCCAAGCAGGTGCATACTAGTTCCAGACCTCTTCATATGCTTCACATGGACCTCTTTGGTCCAACTAATATAGAAAGTTTGAATGGCAAGTCATATTGTTTTGTTGTCACTGGTGACTTTTCTAGGTTTACTTGGACATTCTTTCTAGCTATGAAGAGTGACACAGCTGATGTTCTTATTGAATTTATCACTCAAATTGAGAAAAGGTCTGGCAACGAGGTTAAGATGCTTAGGAGTGATAATGGTGGAGAATTTAGGAACAAGAAGCTAGATGATTTTTGTGCCAGGAAGGGAATTACTAGGCAATTCAGTATTGCTAGAACCCCACAACAAAATGGGGTTGCTGAAAGGAAAAATAGAACCCTAATTAAAGCAGCCAGAACAATGTTGGCTGATGCTCACTTTCCTATAGCCTTTTGGGCTGAGGCTGTTAATACAGCATGCTATGTGCAAAATAGAGCATTGGTTAACAAAATTCAGAACAAAACACCTTATGAGTTACTTTGGGGAAGAAAACCTAATATTGGTTTTCTCAGACCTTTTGGATGTCATGTAGTAGTCTTAGACACTAGTGATGCCTTAGGGAAATTTAGTGCAAAAGGTGATGAAGGTTACTTCATGGGGTATTCAGTGCAGAGCAAGGGTTATAGGGTTTATCTTAAGGAGGACAAACGTATTGTTGAAAGAGTACATGTTAGGTTCTTAGAGAATAAACCTAGTGATCCTGAAAGTGGTCCTAATTGGTTGTTTGATTTGGAACCCTTATCTAGAACTTTAAATTATATGCATGTCACTAATCCAGACATTGTGAAGGTAACTTCAAATGTTGTGGAGGAACAAATTGTTGATGTTTCAGGTACACAGGTTAATGAGAGGGATGGATCACAAGCAGAAAAGGCATCTCCTACATTTGAATATGTCACCATTCCCATTTGGACTGATGCTTTTGCTGCTGCTGCTGCTGCTAGACAAGATAATGGTGGTTTCCCAATACCACCAGATACAAACATGCATGGTTCTTCAGGCGCTGACAAAGCCAAATCTAGCACTGACAAGACCAATTCAGACGTTGATGGCTCAGACGTTGACAACAACAGTTCAAGCGTTGTTAGCCCAAGCGCTGACAAACAAGGCTCAGACGTTGACAACACCTATGCACATCTTTTCTCTTCCACTTTTGAACAAGGAGGACCTTCCAGGGTTTATGAAGAGATTCCTGTTGATCAAAGAGAGTCTGATGAAGAAGACATTGGCAACATGGAGCATGAGGTTGAGGACACCAGACTTTTTGAAGGAGGGGTTCTCACCTCCACAATGAAGAATCACCCCCCATCTCAGATCATTGGTGATGTTATGACTCCAGTTCAGACAAGAAGATCCCATCAAGGTCTTGGTGGATTTATTGCCAATATACACAAGAAGGTTGATACCCCTCTTGTGCAAGCATGTTTGTTTGCATGTTTTCTGTCACAAGAAGAACCCAAGAAGATATTTGATGCTCTCAAAGAACCAAGTTGGGTAGAAGCAATGCAGGATGAGCTTCACCAATTTGCAATTCAGGATGTTTGGGAGCTGGTTGATTGTCCTAGATATGTCTGACCTATAGGGACAAGATGGGTTCTCAGGAACAAAAGAGATGAAAGAGGTATTATGGTCAGAAACAAGGCAAGGTTAGTGGCTCAAGGTTATACACAAGAGGAGGGGATAGACTATGAGGAAGTCTTTGCACCAGTTGCAAGGATTGAAGCTATTAGGATTTTTCTAGCCTATGCATCTTGCATGGGCTTCACAGTCTATCAAATGGATGTGAAGAGTGCATTCTTGTATGGCACCATTGTTGAGGAAGTTTATGTCATGCAACGTCCTGGTTTTGAGGATCCAGAGCATCCAGATAAAGTGTATAGAGTCAAAAAGGCTATGTATGGCCTTCATCAAGCCCCTAGAGCATGGTATGGTACTTTGTCTACATATTTGGTGGACAATGGATTCAAGAGGGGCACCATAGATCAGACACTATTTACAAAGAAGAAAGGCAAAGATGTGTTGCTTGTGCAGGTCTATGTTGATGATATCATTTTTGGGTCTACTGATCCAAAGATAAGTGAGGATTTCTCCAAGCTTATGACAGACAAATTCAAGATGAGTGCTACGGGGGAGATGAACTTCTTTCTTGGTTTACAAGTTCAGCAGAAAGAAGATGGTATCTTCATCTCTCAGGACAAATATGTTGCTGAAATCTTGAAGAAGTTTGGCTTTTCTCCACATGAAAAGAGGGCTTCTACTCCTATGGATAGAGAACACCCTTGGGGAAAGATTGGAGATGGGAAAGATGTTGATGTCAGGCATTATAGATCCATGATTGGATCCTTGATGTATCTTACTGCTTCCAGACCTGATATCATGTTTGCTGTATGTGCTTGTGCACGTCATCAAGTGACTCCCAAAGAATGTCACCTTTATGCTGTGAAGAGGATCTTTAGGTACCTAAGATGTTTCCCTAGTCTTGGTTTGTGGTACCCAAAGGATTCACCATTGGAGCTGATTGCATATTCAGATAGTGATTATGGAGGTGACAAGTTTGATAGGAAATCCACAACTGGTGGATGTCAGTTTCTTGGGAGCAGATTAATATCTTGGCAATGCAAGAAACAAAGAGTGGTGGCTAACTCTACAACTAAAGCAGAGTATGTGGCTGCAGCAGCATGTTGTGGTCAAGTGTTGTAGATTCAGAACCAGCTGTTGGATTATGGGTATAATTTCATGCATACTAAGATATTTGTTGACAATAATAGTACTTTATGCATCATTAAGAATCATGTGCATCATTCTAAAACTAAACACATAGAAATTAGACACCATTTTATAAGAGATTGCTTTGAGAAAGGTTTAATACAACCAGATAGGGTTGACACTGAGGAAAATGTGTTAGATTTATTAACTAAACCTTTTGATACTGGAAGATTTCAATACTTGGTAACAAGTATTGGAATGGTTAATCTCACTTAAATATGTGTGTTTGGATTCTTTTTGTAAAAGTATGTACAGGATGATGCATTATTATTATTGGTCTTCTTGATGATTTAGATTTTCCACTATATTTTTCTAACACTGACAAGGGTTGTTTGAACACTGATAAGTGTTTTTGCAACGTTGTCAGCAATATAATTATCTAACGCTGACAAAGCTTCCTTCAACGCTGTTGTGTGTTATCGGGGCGTTATCAGCAACAATGTTAGTTTTGTGGTTTTTAATCTAAATGTGCAGATGGTGTTAGCAGTATACCATTGGATACAGAGTTGCTTATGGATCAAAGGAGAAGCATTTGGACAAGTTTTTATTTATGGATGATGGTTGGAATGTTTCATTCCTATCTTGACATAAATTTTTTATGTTCATGCATGATTTTAGCAAACTTTTTGTATCATAGTTTAAGGGGAGTTTTTAGGAACCTTTAGGATTTTTGGGTATCCATATGATACTCTTATCACAATTCTAGATTGTGTCCACAGGTGAGTATGGGTTAGTTTTACTAAACCATGAGGCACTGTAGCATGCATAGTATATCAACTTTGCATGCTGCCAAGACATTTTTGGCCTAGAATTGGTTGTGGTCTGTTGGCAGACTTGGGAATGATTTTGATATGGGATTTACCTGGGAGTAACAAGGATTTTATAAGGTAACTTGGTTGTTAAGACTTTTGGTTAGCAAGGGACACTAGAGGACTGTTATGTCTATCTTGCTTATGCAAGTGTGCATAACTGGACAGTGCTTGCCGCCCTATAATAATTATCAGCTTTTGGTTATCTTCTCTAGGATAAATTACTTGTTAAGGTCATTTTTCACTTTTTAAAAACAATTTTATTTTTGGACGCTGACAAGAAATTTCCAAGCGTTGTTGTGACCAAATTGGACGCTGACATGGCTTTAGGCGAACGTTGACAAGATTATAACCGTTGGGCGTTGATAGGTTATATTTGACCGTTGACACTCAATGGGACCTACCCAGTTGTTACTTTTTGACATATTTTTAAGCCGTAATTTTAGGAGTTGTTACTTTCATTAAATGCATGAGATAACTTATAACTTTTTCAATATTTTCATGATTAGTTTTTGAAAATCTTTGCCTATTTTTGGGCCAATCACATGCATTCTTTATCTCCTATAAATTTGGCTCCTATTTTAAAACAGGGTATCTATAATTTTTGTCTAACACTTTTCTCTTATCAACCTTCATCTTCTACACTTCAAATTAACAGCTTTCATCAATGGCACCAAGATTTAACTCAGCAAAATTGGATTTGGGGTTCAAGTCTCAACACAACATGATTGCTTATCTTGTTGCTGATAATGATTTGTTTCCTCAATACACACAAATGGTGGCGTATTTGAACGCATCCCCCTTAAGGTATGCTCTTTCTCATGCACCACTCATTCCAGTCACACACATTAAACAGTTTTGGAACACTGTCAGTTCCTCAACAGTTAATGGAGTGACCACATTAACTTCTATTGTTCATGGGAGATCTTGGGTGGTTACTGAGGCCTTGGTACGCCAGGCCTTGCATCTTGATGATGCTGATGGTATAACCATCCTTCCCATAAATGAAATAGAACAAGGGCTTAGGGCTTTGGGATATCCTATTCCTGATGAAGGTACTCTTAATAAGTACCATAAGCAGGAATTTCCCCCAGCCTGGAAGTACCTCATTCACATTCTCCTTCAATATTTGAGTCCCAAATGTACTGCACACAATGAGATCAATAGATCCATTGCAACTGCTATTGTGTGCATTGCAACAGGGCAAAAATATAACTATTCTAAAATGATTTTTGAAGGGATGTGTAAAAACAAGGGGACAAAAATGACTTTAGCTTATCCCCGTTTTCTGCAAATGATTTTTGATGATCAAAGATATTGTTCAAGGGATCACAATGATTTCTATAAAATCCCTGAACAAAAGAAAGCTATTTTTACAAAGATGAATTCACCACCTCATAGAGACTTACCTTTAACCCCAGCCATGCTTGCTGTTATTGCAGCAGCACAACCCCAACCAGACCCCCAACCTCAAATTGACCCTCACCCACAACTTGAACCTATTCCTGAACCTTTACCCTCACCTGAAAAAATGCAAATAGACCAAGAACCCTTTGACGCTGACACATCAAATGTTGGCGTTGATGTGCCTATTTCCAACGCTGACACCCAACCATCACAGTCCCAAACACCCCTTAACCAACCC
Source organism: Glebionis coronaria (assembly GCA_025667525.1). Taxonomy (NCBI): domain Eukaryota; kingdom Viridiplantae; phylum Streptophyta; class Magnoliopsida; order Asterales; family Asteraceae; genus Glebionis; species Glebionis coronaria. The sequence goes on along the minus strand of CM046876.1, from coordinate 174,963,130 downwards.
ACATCTACCCATTCTTCCACACCATCTTCCACACCACCTGAATATAGGTTGATCAAACGCCAAAGGACTACTGGAGTGTTCTCCTCTGGTGGTCCTAGCCATGAAGCAAAGAGAACCACCACCACAAGTGTGGCTGGTGACCTGGATGAGGCTGGGACTATTGGTTCTGGCTTAGAAGCTGGCCAAGGCAGTCCCACCATAATTAAGTCCTCATCCATGTCCAATGAACCTGACTTGGGAGGTCAAATCCCCATTTCAGAAGAGGGCAGACTGGAACCAATGACTCTTTTGGAATTGACGGCTGTCTGCATTAGCTTGCAAAAGCAAAATGCAGACTTAGTACAAATTGTCAGCTCACAAGGCCTTGAACTCAAGGAATTGAGGGAGAGGATTGTTGTTTTGGAGAGTGATCATGCTAGGAGAGGTATGGAGGAGTCTTCCAAAGGGGAGGAAGATCAAAGAAATCTGAGTGATAATAGCAGTCAAGATGGTCAATCAATGGATGTTGCTGAAGCTCTTACTACTTTGAAGGAACAAACAGGTTTTGATACGTTCTTAATCTCTCCAACCAATCTAAATTTATCATTTACAGCTATGTTGAGAGAGGTTACACAAGGCGCTGAGGGAAAATATTTGAGCGTTGACAAGACAAATTTGGACGCTGATAGAAGTATTTTGGGCGCTGATAGAGGAAATTTGGGCGTTGACAGATCTGCATATGGAGGTGATGTATTCCAGTCATCATCTATCATCAAAGAGGTTCCTACTCAGGTATTACCATCTACCTTACCAACCATTGCACCATCAGATAAGGGTAAGGGTAAATTGGTAGAAGAAATTGTTCCAAAGAATGCAGCCCAAGTTGAATTTGATAGAAGGTTGGCTGAACAAATGATGGAACAAGGTGAAAAGGAAAAGTCACCATTTGTTGTGACTTCTGAAGAAGAAAGTGATGGAGCTAGCTCAGACTCAAGTGTGATGATTATAGAACCAGAAAGGCTTGAGTATGGTGATGAGCTTGCTAGGGAAAAGTTGAGAGATTTAAAGTTGCAGGTTGACTTTGACATGCCAGAGGTGGTTCAGATGTACAATTCTTGGGAAGAAAGCTGCATGGATAATCCAGACTTGACCATTTCAGATCAAATATGGGGTTTGGAGCTTCTTCTTAGAGTTCAGAAGGATTGTAAGGTGATTTTGAAGCACAAGGCAAGCAATATTCTCCTTGAGTTGAAAAGGGATAGAAGGGAGCTCTACTTTATGTTGCTCAGATGTCATGGAGTTGGATGGACACATCAGAAGTTAAAGGCTTTGACATTTGATGAGTTGGAACATAGGGCTTATCTTATTTGGGTGAAAGTGCAAGAAGAGAACACTTATAGACTTCTTTCAGATGAAAGAAAGGAGCAACTTGCAGAAGAGATGGAAATCAAGAAAGCTATGATAATTCCCAGGCCAGTGAAGAAGGGATTTACACTTGAATTTCCAAAAGATATGAATCCACTATATCCAAGTGAAGCAGTTATTAGAAAGAGTCTCAAGCTCTCCCCATTAGAAGCTTCAGATATGGTGCAGGTGTTACCATTAGATTCCAGGAATCCAATTGTGAGTTATGATGAGGATGAATGTGGATTCTGGAAGATTGGAAGATTTGGCAAGGAGGTACACACTTTTACCACTCTCATATCTTTATTTGCAAGTTGTGATAGAGAAGACTTGGTGGACCTTTGGAGGTTGCTGGAGACCAAGTATGAGGCTGAAGCACCAACTTTAGCTAATGGAATAAAACTTTGGACCACATTCAAAAGAATGTGTGGGACAAATGAGGAAGATCCTGAAATATGGAAGGATCTTGAAGATGACCTCAGTGGTCTTCAATGGAGGCTATATTCAGCTGCTGGTGTATACCATTTGAGTTCTACAAAGTTTGCTGAGTATCTACTTGTGGATGCTCAATATTTCATATCCAAGGCTGTTTTGGAAAAGATGAAGGACACCCAGTTGGAGATAGACTATACAAGTGACGTGGCAAAGAATTTGATCAGATTTATTTATTACCAATATGAGAAGGTTTGTCAGACTCCTCCAAGTTCTTAATGATTATTCAGAAACTTGATCATAAGAGTGGATATCAAGTTTAGGGGAGGATTGTTGGGAATAAATTAAGGCCAGATCACTTGAGCGCTGACAAGAACAACTCAAGCGTTGACAAGAACAAAGTGAGCGCTGACAGTCCAAGCGTTGACAAGTTAAAGTCAAGCGTTGATAGATTGAAGACAAGCACTGATGGAAGATATAAGCTACACGTTTATTATATTCTAGAATACTTCTAGTAAGGATAGAAACGACAATGTATTTTCTATGTTTATCTTTACCTAGAATAGTTGATACGTAGCTTATTGTACAAGGCTTCTTAGTCTATAAAAGAAGGCCTTTAGGTTAATGTTTAGTATCAAGTTTTATATAAGTTTTCATTCGTAAACATCTTTCATTGTAAGCAAGTTCGACATTCATAATCAAAGTGAAAGTTTTGTTTACATCTTGTGTTCTTGTTTAAGTGTTAAATTCCGCATAACACTTAGATTCACAAAGCATATAACAAAAGGTTTCTCTACGTGTTATACTTGATCTAATCTCGTATACACAAAGCTAATCGATCCAAGTTTGGGATCAACATTTGTTGTGATTTATTCCCTATGCTTCAACTTGGCATTGACTTAAGATATATATATTTTGTGTATATCATTTGTGCTTATGTCATAAAAGCAGGAAGATGTCGATCACAAAAGAACAACAGCGACAACGTGATCTCGAACTTGTTTCGCTCAGCGAAAGGCTACCATATACTGAGAACAACTCTCGATTACAAGAGGATTTTGATCTGTCTTTACCAGCTTTCAAAATCGCCACGGATATCCTAGACATCTCACCCATCAAAGATGCATTCAGATGTACTGCCTCTGTTCCCGAAGTCTACATGCACGAGTTCTGGAACACTGCATCACTTTCTAAAAAGACTATCTCATTCTAACTAAACAAAACGCCAATGGTACTTAACTTGAGCATCTTTCGGCAACTGTTTAAATTTCCTAAGTTGGCACAAGGAGAACAATTTGTGGCTAACCCAAAGACCGATGAATTGTTTCGAGTCATTCGTGCTATGAATTATGAAGGTGAAATCCACAACCTATCCCAGTTCAATACTTCACACATAGGGCAACCCTGGAAAGCACTTATCACCATCATTGTCAAATGTCTTACTGGAAAGATTCGGGGCTCAGACGCAATGAGACCACCTCAGGCTCACATATTCTGGGGACTTTACACGGCATCTAAAGTAGACTATGCACTCCTTCTCTGGCAAGAATTTTGTTATCAGTTTACTGGAACCAAGAAGAAATCAGTGCATCTTCCATTCCCAAGATTCACCAAGCTCATCATCAACCACTTTATGAAGAATGACCCAACCATTGACACTCGCGGGAATTTCTTCTATCACACAAACGATGATGACTATGTGATTCTACAAATGAATGCAGATACTAATTCCACAAAGTATGCATTACGTCCTGCCCTAGTACCTGACACAATGATAAATGATGGAATCAAGGAAAGTGATAAATATCAAGAGATGCTTAATGATATTGACGCACAGTTTCGACGAGCAAATTCACTTCCCTTAGAGAAGCAAAAAGGTAAACGCAAGAAAAGAGTCTCAAAACGCCAATCGACTTCTTCATCCAAAGATAAAGGCACATGGAAAATGCAAATAGTTGATGAAGATGATGATGACGATGAGACGATACATACTGAGGAAGAACAGGAACCACTCAGAAGGCCAAAGAAAGCAAAGCAAACTAAAGGCAAAGAAGCAAGTGTTGCTTTAGATGAACCAGCTCAACAAACCATTTCTGAAGCCAAATGATTGCGTATTATTCTTCAACAAAGCAGAGAGGAGGCTTTTGCAACCTCCACAGGATCAGGCTCAAGACTATTTGAGGACTTAGAAGAATTTGGTAATCCTGATGCTGACATGGCATTTTATTACGATCCTACCAATGAAGATGCTTATGAAGATGCTGATAACTTCCACTTTGAAAGCCGTGAGCAGAGTGAAGAAGGTGGTAGCAGTGCAAACACTGATACAAGTTTGTTGTATCATGATGTCAATGTCAACACATCTTTACCGGAACCAACTCACATGGTACTAAACGACGATGCTCATGCAACTCTCATACCAGAGACTCAACTTCAAAGTAAGTCTACTTCCGGCTCTGATGATGTTTTGAAATATCTTAATTTGGAAGGGGAGGGTATTGAGGTTACAAATACTGATCCATCGACAAATGAAGACATGGTGGATGTTCCTATAACTATTGTTACATCAACCACCACTCCACCACTATCAACCCCGGTCATCAGTGAAGTCATAACACCAGCTATCACACCAGCAATTGTTGAACAACCGGTATCAACCACCATCCTAACCACTGAATCTACACCGTCATCAACAGCTGAACAACCTGTATCAACTACCGCCCCAATCACTGCATCTACACCATCACCTATCCTTGAACAACCTGTATCATCCACCACCACTTTAACAGTCATGGTTACACCTCCATCATTAGTACAACAAGTATCATCCACCTCCAATCCATTCCTCACAGTCAGTGATCCACTGATCCAGTCTCTTCAACAACAGCTGGAGGCTCAAACTAAACAAATAGCTACACTAACTGAAAGATTCACCACTCCCCTCAAAGAACCGCAACCTGATGAGCCTACACTAAAGAAAATATCCGACAGAGTGTCTAAACTTAAAGAACAACATAAATCATTTCTTGGAGAGAAGAAAACTCGTGACAAAGAGAATGCTGCCTTTCTTGGGTCAATTGATGAGAAGATGACCAAGATCATTCGACGAGAAGTCAAGTCATATGTTGATCAGCAGCTACCAACTTTTGTCGGTAACGGTTTATCTACCCTTCAACTAATGACATTGTTACAAACACGTCTGCTAAATATGGGGGCTCATAAATTGAAAAATAAACGAAAAGTTCTGCAATATCTCAACAAAGCAATTATTGAAGATATGCCTGTAGATACTACCGAATCTGAGTCTGACAATGAAGACGAGCTAGAGGAGGAAGATAATGAGGGTAACAGTGATGAGGATGATGGTGACAATGATCAAAATGAGGAAGAGGATAAGGAAGGAGACGAGGAGGAAGAAGAGGATGAGGAAGAAAAGGATAAGGATGAAGATGAGGACGAGGATACAGATGAGGATGAGGATGACGATGATGATAATGACGATGGTAATGGAACCAACAAGGGTAATGACAATGACAAAACGGGTACTAATGTCGAAGAGTCTAATAAGGATGAAAGTGATAAGGCTACTGAGAAAGGTATTGAGGAAGCTGCAGAAAGCATTGCTGAAACCGCAGAAAAGATGCTGGAGTCAACTGTACCAGAAACTCAGCATATTGACACAGGTATATCTAGTGAACCAGTTTTTACTACTGATTCTCAAAATGAATCTATAGAATATATGCAAGAAGACGAAATTCTCGTGTCTGCACAACAAGAAGAACCCACAGGGTCAATGCTAGAAGAAGAACCTCACGATGATATACCGATGACGCAAGAACAACCTTCAACCCCATCTGAAGATCATCACATCACTGATATGGAAGTTGAAGATTTAAATGTGCCAGAACCAACGTCTGCTGAATCTCTTATCATCGATGACACGGTACAGGAGCAACTCTGGCTTACAAATGCAGCACCACAGCATCCTTTCGACACAACAACTGAAATGGAGCTGACTCAATTCCTAAACGATCCTATCGATTTCTCGGCCTTTCTAAGGTATTCTCATGGGAAACCGACAATGACTCCGGATCTTATCAAAATGGCAGCTGATGAGACTGCTTTTATACATAGTCTCATCGTCGAAATAGGGCTTAAAATGCATTAAATATCATCAAAATACCCATATATATGCTTGTGTTTGTTGCTTGTGTATTTTAGGTATGGATATTGAGAAAATGACAAAAGATCACAAGAATCAACAAAAAACGAACACGGGAAACGAAGCCGCACAATGAACCAAGCCCTAATGAAGACTTTCCCAAGATTAACCCTTGAAGATTTGAAGAATTATGGAGAAGGGTCCTCCAATATGGAAGAATTGACACTTTGTACCCTTGTATCTTCATAATTACAAGATTGGTCCCTAAAGTTTGTCAAAAATTACAAAAAGGGCCCTCCACTTTGAAGAATTGGCAAGTTTAGCCCCTCAACAAAGCTAAATTGTCAATCATTATCCTCCACAAAGTCAAATACATCATGAAGTCCTTCAAAGTACAAGAAATTACAAGTTTGGTCCTTTAAAAATCCTAAAATTACAAAAAGGACCCTTGACTTTCAACATTTGGAAAGAATGGTCCCTCATCAAACAAGACTTGGCAATTTCAGTCCTCCATTATATCAAATATGCAAGTCAAGACCATTATCCATCATCAAAATGCCAAATCAGTCCTTCAAGAATTCAAAAATGGCAAGAAATACCCCTGAAATCATTTCACAAAAGTTTTTGGGGCAAAAGTGTGAAGTTGGAAACTTTGCTAACAAAGGAAATTCAAGTTTGGCTGTTTTATTTGCAAATGAAAAGAGAAAAGAAGAAGAGGGGGTAAATGTGGCCAGACAAGATACTTACCTTAACCACTCATGGACTGCCACCTCACCCCACTCACCACCTCCACCAATCACAACACTCCCTTCCTCCATGTCACCATCCCACTCACCAAACGGTTTAACTTAATATTAATTAAGTTTAAACACGCACCAAACATGTATTTAAACCAAACACAAGATCAAAAACCTGTTCTTGAACTAAATTGGAGATTTCTTAATTACTTGAAATTAGTCCTTAATCCTTTCCAGATTTAAGATTAAGGATGTCATTATCATAACCCAAACCTTAAACATGGCACCCCACCAACCCTCATGATGCATGGGGCCTCCCCTGCTACGTCAAAAGGGAAGAAGACAAAGAATTTGCCAGCCATCCAACGGGCTCAATTCTAGCTTACATCTTAAGCTTGTTACACACCTTTGGATCAACTTTGCACTTGCCAGCTCTTACAAAACTCCAAAACTTGTCACATGATTCTCCAAAGAAGACAAGAGACTCCAAGGGCATTTTTGGGCTTCAACAACATTAGGGTTTACGTTTTTTAAACTGCTTACTAGTTCATGTATGCCTATATAAAGGCCCTAGGTTACTACATTTGTTTTTGCTCTTGAATTTTCCTAAGTTCACTTTTCTGTAAATCCTTTTCAAGTTTAATGAAATGTGTTTGAAATGTTGAAGAAAGCTCAAGTGCCATTGATATAATCTGCTTATTATTGTTCTTTGTTCATTATTTTTGAATCTAAAACCTGTTTTCAAAAGAGGAGTGTGCAAAAGTTTGCACATTTTCTTCATTTTCTTGATATTTGCTAAGATCTTGGTCTATCTTGGAATTCTTAGGCTATAGGGCTGATCATAGCATCCTGATATTGTGTTATCAAGGTGTGGTGAAGCTTATAACTTGGGGATAATCAAGTGTGGAGGACAAGAGTTGCATCAATCAAGGATTTTTCAAGTTTCTGTTTTTATACTCTTGCTTCTAACTTTGTTGATTCTTAGCAGGATTTGTTGTGGAAGCTTGTGCTTGTTCTTGCTAGCACATAAGCTCAAAATCCATGGGTGTGGATGTACATCCATGAGGTACACACCCTTAATCCCAAAATCTAAAAATATTTTGGATATTTGAGATATTTGAGTGTTACCTATGTTCTTGTGTATTTTGTGGCTTATTCTTGCTTGAATCTATTGTTCTTAGTTGTTATTGTGTTTATCTGAGCTTGGGTGGTCTTGAATCTCACTTTTCCTTTGAAAAATTGGTTTGAAAAGTTAAAGGGGTGTTTAGGTCTACCTGTTTGTGATTGAATCTTAGTATTGTGTTGTTAGAAGGTGTTGTTTGCACTTGGTATCTGTTATATGCCTTGTTGAGAGTGTTTTGCTGCAAGTTTTCGGAACCAAACCTTTAAATCAAACAATATGCTATATCTTTGTGAGTTTGACTGATTTTGACCTAAGAATTTGGGAAAACCTAGAGTTTATGCATGCTTAGGGCTAAAAGCTGTTAAAACATCATTATTGTAACCTGTTTGTGAGATTTGAGGTGTTGAATCTGGCTTGTGTGTCAAATACATCAGCAAAGTGAAAAATTGCATGTTCTTGTGTTCATCAGTAACTTAAGGTGCTTGAATCTTGCTTAATTCTTTGAACCATTGCATGAAACTTGTTTAGACTTGTTTATTTGAGTTTAATATAGCTTGTGTATGCATTTGGTTGAATTTGGCTGGCTGGAAACTGCTATAAGTGCTTATTGAACCTGTTCTGCTTATTTGTTCATGTCTGTGCAATATCTGGGACTTTATTGATTAATCTGTGCAAATTGGGTGATTGTGTTTGTGAATTTTTGATTGTTATTGACTCCTTATGATACAGAGATCATTTGGGTGCCTTTCTGTAATCTGAATCCCAAAAAAGTTCACTAAAGACAAAAAAGTCTATAAGTCAAGCAGTGGGAAAAGTTCCCACTGCTCAACACCCAAAACTAGCCCCTGCTAGTGTAAACTTGTACCCAGCTTATCAATAAGCTATTTTAGCTTATCCAGACTTGCAACAACTTATTTTTTGTGATAGATCTTCATTATTTGACCCATTTGAGTAGACTGGAGCTTATTGGACTTTGACTTTGACTTTTTACTAGAAAACCAACTTATTTGACTTTTACATAAGTGCTTATTTGCTTTTTCTAGCTTATTGAGTCAGCTTATTTGAAAACTCTTTGTTGATTTTGCTTAATTAAGTCATTTAAAAGCTATAGAAACTTGAATCAGCACTTGGGGTGGCCTAGAACTCAAAAACGACTATTTTGTCGTTTTCTGTAGATTGCTTATTGCATTTTCAGGCTTATTCCTTGGGCTTATTTCAAATTTCTTTTTGCATAAGTCTTATTTAGGACAAAAGAAGCTTGTGTGTTTAATTTCAGCTTATGGCATTGGCTTATAGCTTAATGGGCCAAAAAGCCCATTAAGAATAAGCTGTTTGGTATAAGCTAGCTTATTTCACACTTTCAGCTTTTGGGCCTTTGGAAAAAGTTGTTTAAAATAAAATTTTGAGTCAACCAGTGCTTTTTGGGCTTATTTTGAACACTTTTTATTATTGGGCCCAAATTTGGCCCAATAGTGGACTATTTTGGGTTTAGCCCATTTTATAGGCCCATTAAGGGTATTTAGGTAATTTCACTTTCATTTCTGAGTTATTTAGGTTAAATTAAGCTAGTTTGCAAGTTTTTAGAATTTTTTATGATTTTTGGATTTTTAATAATATTTTAATATTATTTTATTATTAAAAATTAAAAGTCTGATTTTCTAAGTTTTTATATTTTTTCTAGATTGTAGACACTTAGTTAGGATTTTTGCAACTTTTCAAATATTTTTAGAGTCTTTTAATTATTTTCTAGAATTAATTTAAGTTTTAATTGATTTTAGTAGTTTTTAATTGTTTAAAAATAGTTTTTAGTGGTTTTAAAATTTTGAAAAATACTTTTTAGCTTAATTAGAGTATTTTTGAGGTTTATAAACTTTAAGATCTTGTTTGGGACTTTTTAATAATTAATTTTGATTTTTAGGGCTTTAATTAGCATTAAAAAGTCATTATCCAATTAATTAAAAGGTTTTGGCAAGTTTGGATTTTTTGTAAACTCTTAGAATATTATTGTAAATTTTTGGTAATTTTCAGGAATTTTTAAGTTAAAATTTTAATTTTAGTGTTTTTACGGTTTTACGTGTACACCTTTTTCGACTTAGTTTAATCCGTCTTCGTAACCGTCATTCTCTTCTAATCTCATTTATATCATTCTTTCTCACAATATAATCACAAATCTAATCCAAGTCATTACACACATAACACACTAGCCTCCTTGAGAACGAACTCATTTTAGGGTCATTTACACACGGTTTTCCAAAATCGTCGTGCTTACCCTACTTTGGTACTCTTTTCCTAAAGGGTATACATAAACTTCAACTATTAATTTGGCGCCGTTTCCGGGGAGGCGTGTTGTGTTTTGATTTGGAATTGTTGTTTTTATATACTAACCATAAATAGTATTTGTATTAGTAGCACTCTACTAGTACGTATTATCGGTTTTCGGTTTTTGTGTGAATACTATTACTATAGTGTATACGTAGAACAATAAATTCACAAGTACTCCAAATACGTGAGAAATCACAACCTTGACTTGGGAGGTCATTACCCAATCATTGTATTCGAATCTCAAACCAAAGAAAAAGGCAAAAATAGATAAATACTTTCGTGAAACTCAATCTTGAAAATACAAACTATAAGGTGGGTATAAGGCAGATATTATAAAATATATCCTAAGGAAAAAGGCTCTTAAGTGCTTCGCGCCGCCTCGTTTCCCCGCTTGCTTGTGAGTATTTGATTTTGAGAGCTAATCGAGGGTTTTGCCGCCCAAAGTATTACTAAGTATCATATATATTTTCTTGGTTTCCATTGATTAAACCCTCTTGAGCGTTTTGGTGTTCCACCAACGTTCTAAAGTCATCGAAGGCGTTCACTTCACGTGATCGTTTTCATTCCTTGAGGCTTCTTTAATCGAGAGATTTGATTAAGGAGGAGATTTGTAGATTTGTGTCTACTTAATACATTCACCAAATTCCAAAAAGGTTAATACAATCAAAAACCACAAAAAAAATTGAAAAATACAAAACACCAAAAAGAATCTTCTTTGCTCGTCCCCTCGTTGTACGTGACGTTTATGCTAACTCGTAATCAAGCAAGACGTGCACGTAAACGAAAGAACAAAACTCCCACTCCCAATCTTTCTAGTGAGGAGTCTCCTATTGACGAACCCATTGTAAGAGAAGCACCAACCATGGCGAATCGAACTATGATGGAGTTACTTCAAGCACCCACCGAGAGTTATGGAGAGGCTATTGTGATTCCCGCTATCCTTGCGGAGAATTTTGAGGTGAAAACGGGTTTGTTGTCGATGATCCAAAACAACAAATTCCGTGGTCATGAGAAGGACAATCCACACAACCATATCCGCCAATTCAATCGTCTTACCGCCACTTGCAAGTTTAAGGATGTTTCGAATGACTCGATTAAGATGATGCTTTTTCCGTATTCCTTAGCGGGGCCCGCTAAAATTTGGTTAGAGAAAGAGCCACCCAATTCTATATTGACGTGGAAGGATCTCGTGTCTAATTTTGTGAACCAATTTTTTCGCCCTCTAAGACTACACACTTGAAAAACGAGATTTCAAAATTTTCACAAGAGTTTAATGAAAGTTTTTCAACGGCTTGGAATAGGTTTAAGGAAATGTTACATGAATGTCCTCATCACGGTTTTTCCGACTTGCATCAAATTGACACGTTTTACAATGGACTTAATGATCATGAAAGGGATTATTTGAATGCCGCCGCGGGTGGTAATTTTTTGTGTAAAACGGTTGAGGAAGCTTTGGTGATAATTGAGAATAGATCTAAGGTGTATAGTCCTCGTAGCACGTCTAGTGTTCGTAAGGCTTCGTCTTCGGCTTCACCTTCTTTGTCTACTACCATCGATGCTTGCCAAATTGAGGCGAACTTGGAAAACAAGATTTTTGATAAGCTAAAAGGACTTTTGATTGAGTTTAAAGTTGGTGAACAAATTGCTCCCGCTACGGCTAAAGCGATTGAGGTTTCGTGCATGTATCGTGGTGGAGGTCATGATTTCTCCGAGTGCATTACCAACGGTGGTAACACTTCGAGTGCCTTCGCGACCACGGGAAATTACAACCAAAACGGTCAAGTTTCCCGCTCTAATCAATTGACTCCACCGGGTTATGGTTCAAATCAAAATGCTAATAACAACTATCGCAACAATCAAGTTGGTTTCAAAAACAATTTCAACAAGGGAAATTATGGTAATCAAGGGGCTAATAATCAAGTTTCAAACAAGAATCAAAATGATTTTCAAAACAACAACAAAGGTTTGCAAACTTTGAAAGATCTTCCAAATGAATTTGTTGAATACGCTAATGGGAATGATGCTAGGTTTGACAATATTCAAATAGAAATCATTAGCCTAAGATCCGAGTTTAAGAACGACTTGAAGAAAGAGTTGAAAAATGAGTTAGCTAATGAACTTAAGATCCACACCAACAAAATGGAAGGAAATGTCACTAGGTTACAACAAAACCAACAAAAAATGGAACAAGGGCAACATGAGATTAAACAAGAAATGATTAAGGCCGAGAAGAGGCAATCCATGTTTGAAGATAAATCTCATCTATGTTTGAGGCAATAATGTGTAAACCCTCTTCGAGTAGTCTTCCTAGCAACACCGTATCCAACCCTAAGGGTGAGATGAAAGTGATTACCACACGTAGTGGTAAGACACTTAAGGAACCGACTCCTCAACCAATTGCTCCTACGGAGGAAGCAATTGAGGAAGAACCCGAGGTGGTGGTCCAAAAGGAGCATGTCCCAATCCCACGAAGTACCTCTCATGCCACACCTACGGTTGACCCATTACGAACATTGGAACCCGAGATTCCAAAGGCTATGCCTATTATGCCTCAACCCACACCACCTTTGCCCTATCCATCGAGACTTAGGAAGGAGAAACGTCAAGAGCACGACAATTATCAATTTGAGCTTTTTATGAAAATGTTTCGTGATTTGCACTTTAATGTGAGTTTCGCCGATGCTTTGGTCATGATGCCTCGATTTGCCGCTAACTTTAAGAGTATGTTGAACAACAAGGAGAAATTGCACCAATTGTCTAGTTGTTCGTCGGTTTATCTTAATCGCATACCTCAAAAAGTCGGTGATCCCGGTAAATTCTTGATTCCATGTGCAATCCAAGATATGGAGGAATGCTTCGCATTGGCCGATCTTGGTGCTAGAATTAACTTGATGCCACATGCAATCTTCAAGTCGCTCAATCTTCCTAATCTTACTCCTTCACTAATGTCTATCGAGTTGGCCGACCATTCCACGATTCCCGCATGTGGTTTGGCGGAAGACGTTTTTGTGAAAGTGGGGAAGTTCTACTATCTCGTAGACTTTATCGTTGTTGATATCCCCACGGATCCTCAAGTTCCTCTCATTTTAGGTCGTTCGTTTTTAGATACGTCTATGGCTTTGATCGATGTTCATGCTAGAAAGATCACCTTACGTTTCAACGACGAGGAACTTGTTATAAACGCAACTCAAAACTCTCAAATTTCTCATGTTTATTCCGTTGCTACCATAAACCTCGTTGATATGATCGACGTGGTTTGCGAGGAATTTTCACAAGAAGTTCTAGGATATGGTGATGAAGAAACTAGGGGCAATCCCACTATGTTAGATCCAATTCTTGATAATTCGACACCAACCTTCACTCCATTTGAAGGTGGTGGTTTTACGTTGGAAGAATTCGATGTTCCACGTACTTGTAACGAAGACCTCGACAACGATGAGGACTTCTCGATTATCAAGGATTTTCTTAACGATTTCCCATTTCCTCCACCCGAGGAGGTTATGAGTATCGAGCCCAAATCTTCACTTGAGGAACCACCTATCCTTGAGTTGAAAGATTTACCTCCTCATCTCGAATATGTCTATTTGGAGGAGGACGACAAGTTGCCGGTTATTATTGCGAAGGAACTTTCGAATGATGAAAAAACCGCACTTGTTGATGTTCTAAAGGACCACAAGGGGGCAATTACGTGGAAGTTATCCGACATTAAGGGAATCGATCCCAAGTTTTGTACTCACAAAATATTAATGGAGGAAGATTACAAGCCCGCAATCCAATGTCAAAGGAGGGTGAACCCCAAAATTCACGACGTCATAAAAAAGGAGGTCCTTAAACTCCTTGACGCGGGAATGATTTACCCTATTTCTGATAGCCCTTGGGTGAGTCCTATTCATTGTGTCCCTAAAAAGGGAGGGATGACTGTTGTGCCAAACGATGCCAACGAGTTAATTCCCACTAGACTCGTGACCGGATGGAGAGTGTGTATTGACTATCGTAAGTTGAATGAAGCCACTCGAAAAGACCATTTTCCCTTGCCCTTCATGGACCAAATGTTGGAGCGTCTTGCGGGAAACGATTTTTATTGCTTTTTAGATGGTTTTTCCGGTTACTTCCAAATTCCCATCGATCCTCGTGATCAAGAAAAAACTACGTTTACGTGTCCTTATGGAACGTTTTCCTATCGTAGAATGCCATTCGGACTTTGCAATGCACCGAGAACCTTTCAAAGGTGCATGATGGCTATTTTTCATGACATGATCGAGAAGACGATGGAAGTCTTCATGGATGACTTTTCCGTGTTTGGTAGTTCGTTCACTTCGTGTTTGTCGAATCTTGAGAGAATGTTGAAACGTTGTGAGGAAACCAACCTTGTGCTCAATTGGGAGAAATGTCATTTATGGTAAAAAGTGGAATCGTCTTAGGGCACAAGGTCTCGAAAGCGGGGATTGAGGTAGATCAAGCTAAGGTAGACGTCATCGCCAAATTACCTCATCCCAAAACCGTTAAGGGAGTTAGGAGTTTCCTAGGCCACGCGGGCTTTTATCGTCGATTCATCAAGGATTTTTCGAAGATTTCTCTACCCATTACACATCTTCTTGAAAAAGAGGCACGTTTTGTCTTTGACGAAGATTGTGTACGAGCCTTTGAAATCCTTAAGAGGAAACTTACCGAAGCTCCCATTCTTGTTGCTCCCAATTGGAACCTCCCCTTTGAGCTCATGTGTGATGCTAGTGATTACGCTATCGGGGCCGTTTTGGGGCAACGTCATGATAAGCACTTCTTGCCTATTCACTATGCTAGCAAGACGATGACCGAGGCTCAACTAAAATACACTACAACGGAGAAGGAGTTCCTTGCCGTGGTGTATGCATTTGAGAAGTTCCGACCTTATCTCGTCTTAGCTAAATGCATAGTGTATACGGATCATTCAGCTATCAAGTATCTCATGGCAAATCAAGATGCCAAGCCTAGATTACTTCGTTGGATTCTCCTCCTTCAAGAATTTGATCACAAAATCGTTGACAAAAAAGGAGCCGAGAATCTAGCGGCCGATCATCTTTCTCGTTTGGAAGATCCTCACCAAAGTGTTTACGAGCCCAAGGAAATCACCGAAACATTTCCGCTCGAGACACTTGGTGTAGTGAATTCCAAGCTTGATTCTTCCACCCTATGGTTTGCGGACTTTGCAAATTACCATGCGGGTAACTTCATCATCAAGGGTATGACGACTCAAGAAAAACGAAAATTCTTTCGTGACGTCAAGTTCTACTTTTGGAACGACCCTTACTTGTTTCGAACTTGTGCGGATCAAATCATCCGACGTTGTGTATTCTGCACCGAAGCTTCTAACATCCTTAGAGCTTGCCATGAGGGACCCACGGGTGGTCACCACGGTGCTAATCTCACGGCTAAGAAGGTGTTTGATGCCGGCTTCTTTTGGCCTACTATTTACCGAGATGCACAAGATCTTGTGAAGTCGTGTGATTCATGCCAACGACAAGGAAAAGCCTCACAAAAAGATGAAATGCCACAAAATATCATCCAAGTGTGTGAGATCTTTGACGTTTGGGGTATAGACTTTATGGGGCCGTTCCCATCATCTCGTGGTAATAAGTACATTCTCATTGCGGTTGACTACCTATCTAAGTGGGTGGAGGCCAAAGCCTTGCCCACCAATGATGCTCGTGTGGTAGTCAAGTTTTTGAAAAGCTTGTTTTCTCGGTTTAGAACCCCTCGTGCGATCATAAGCGATCGTGGAAATATGGGGTTACACATCGGCTTTCTACGGCTTATCACCCACAAACGAGTGGGCAAGTCGAGGTTTCAAACCGAGCTTTGAAGAGGATCTTGGAGAGATCCGTTGGGGAAAACCGACAATTATGGTCGGATAAGTTGGACGATGCTTTATGGGCCTTTAGGACCGCTCATAAGACGCCCATTGGGTGCACTCCCTATAAGCTTGTGTATGGAAAGAATTGTCATTTGCCTATCGAGTTAGAACACAAGGCTTATTGGGCCCTAAAGCATTGTAATGATGATATGGAGACCGCGGGAAAACACCGGAAAATGCAATTGAATGAATTAGATGAATTGAGGGACATTGCTTATGAAAATTCATTGATTTACAAAG
The DNA here is from genome assembly GCA_025667525.1 of Glebionis coronaria. NCBI lineage: Eukaryota > Viridiplantae > Streptophyta > Magnoliopsida > Asterales > Asteraceae > Glebionis > Glebionis coronaria. Next base: position 174,946,841 of record CM046876.1, on the reverse strand, counting down.
AAAAAACTAAAAAGTTGCGTGATTCTAAAATTAAAAACCGGGTTTTTAACATTGGGGATCAAGTTTTGCTTTTTAATTCTCGCTTGAAAATCTTTTCCGATAAGTTGAAATCCCGTTCGTCCGGTCCATTCATCGTGACTCAAGTATTTCCATATGGGACCATCGAGCTAGCTCAAGATGATGGCCCCAATTTCAAGGTGAATGGACATAGGTTGAAGCACTACTTTGGCGGGGAAGTTCCATCCTTGAACTACCTCGACCAAATCACTTTCCCCAATGATAATTAGTATTGAGGGGATCGAGTCGAGCTCATGACTCGGTAATCAAAAACGAGGTGCCTCGTGGGGGAGTCCCATGCTTATCCTATGTATATATTATCGCTTTCTAATGTAGTTAACGTGTAGGATTTGTGCCCTTCCAACCTTTGTTCAGTGGTTGTTTGTGAATTGTGGACTTTAGATGATCATGATCTTCACGATTGGAGCCTCTCGTGTTCGTTTATGGGAGCACTCGATCGTTTGCTTTGAAGACGTTCTCAATATCCATGATATATCCTTTTGATGTTCTAACCTTAGGTTATTAGCACACTTCATAAACGGCTATTAATTTATTGGTTACACCCTTTCCATGCTGGATTAGGCATTCGACTACGTCTCTAGTATGGGGGTATTTTCACCCCTAGACTCGAAACATTGAGGACAATGTTTAACTTTAGTATGGGGGGGGTGAATAGATACTTGCCTTGCCAAACCTTCACGCTTTCCAAAGTTTATGTTTTGTTTATCGTTTTGTTGCAAAATAAGGCTAAAAATGGCCAAATTTTAAATTTTTTCTCATGTTTTATAAGTGTTTGAAGACACGAATGTAGGTTTTCCGATGGCGAGAATAAGAGTAATTTTTTACTCGACCGTGCGTGTTGAGCACTTAGCTTTGGTTCCTTAACTACACATTAGGCTAAGTCTCTTAAATGAGGAGGAGAAATGATAGGGTTAATTATAAGTTACTATGCTAAACGTAGAGTACTCGTATTCTTTCAAAAACTCATGTGTTCTCGTTGTTTGCTTATTCTCCCTTCGCATGTAAATATTTTTTGCTTAATAAATATTGACTTAGCGGTTTAGTTGGGATTGTTGGGTTTCTAGTCTTTTCTAGTAGCTTCCGTGTAATTAAATTGGGAAGACATTAAGGTATCGCCAGCGTCACGGTTTTGAAGTATTGGCACCCTAATAATCAAAAGCTTCACCCAATAATAAGATTTCAAGTGCTCACCTAAATCAAGCAAACAATTTGAAGCCCATCAAGGCCGAAAAATCTATGCAAAATTGAAAGTGAATCAAGCCTTAATCTTCGAATCTTTAAAGATCCAAAATTCGCCTTAGCGTGAGGATATACATCTTTGGCTAATAAAACTACCGATGAGGTGGATAATAAAAGGCAAGGCAAGACTGAAGTCATAATAAAAGCTTCATGGCGAAGTTGAATAAAAGATGGAGGTAAACCAAAGATAATAAGGCCCTTCCGTTAGGGGGCGTATAAAAGTCTTGGGAATAAGTCTCATGTTCAAAACCGTTATAAAACCGTGTTTATCGATTCTTCTTGTCAACTTAATTTTTTGACATCGTTGTCTATTGGGAGGGGTTATTGATTTGATGGTCTCGGTTACACCGTTAGGACTCTATTTTTTGACCTAAATCTCTATTATCGCATAAGTCAAACAATGTATCCTCGTGAAACATTCAAGACAATATAAAATATAAGAGATACAACTTAGGAATAATGGGAGGATAAGTACGTGATTAGGGCATATGAGTAGTGTTAACATTACTAACTTATAATGACAATGATCTCGTTGCACGCTTGTCATGGAATTGGGGTGAAAATCGAGGACGATGAAATTATTTCTAACGAAGCATTCACGTGTTCTTATTCTATGAACCTAAACGTCCCATTTTGCGATGAAAATCATACATTATGTCTAAAACGCAAGTAGTAGTAGAAATAGTAGTAGTGTAGCTAGTTTATCGTTCAATAAAGTGAATAAAAACGAATATTGGAGATGCTACGATACTTTATTCTAGCATTGCGTGAGGGCACGGCAATGGTTTAGTATGGGGGAGTGATGAGACTGCTTTTATACATAGTCTCATCGTCCAAATAGGGCTTAAAATGCATAAAATATCATCAAAATACCCATATATATGCTTGTGTTTGTTGCTTGTGTATTTTAGGTACGGATATTGAGAAAATGACAAAAGATCACAAGAATCATACAAAAAACGAACACGGGAAACGAAGCCGCACAATGAACCAAGCCCTAATGAAGACTTTCCCAAGATTAACCCTTGAAGATTTGAAGAATTATGAAGAAGGGTCCTTCAATATGGAAGAATTGACACTTTATACCCTTGTATCTTCATAATTACAAGATTGGTCCCTAAAGTTTGTCAAAAATTACAAAAAGGGCCCTCCACTTTGAAGAATTGGCAAGTTTAGCCCCTCAACAAAGCTAAATTGTCAATCATTATCCTCCACAAAGTCAAATACATCATGAAGTCCTTCAAAGTACAAGAAATTACAAGTTTGGTCCTTTGAAAATCCCAAAATTACAAAAAGGACCCTTGACTTTCAACATTTGGCAAGAATGGTCCCTCATAAAACAAGACTTGGCAATTTCAGTCCTCCATTATATCAAATATGCAATTCAAGACCATTATCCATCATCAAAATGCCAAATCAGTCCTTCAAGAATTCAAAAATGACAAGAAATACCCCTGAAATCATTTCACAAAAGTTTTTGGGGCAAAAGTGTGAAGTTGGAAACTTTGCTAACAAAGGAAATTCAAGTTTGGCTGTTTTATTTGCAAATGAAAAGAGAAAAGAAGAAGAGGGGGTAAATGTGGCCAGACAAGATACTTAGCTTAACCACTCATGGACTGCCATCTCACCTCACTCACCACCTCCACCAATCACAACACTCCCTTCCTCCATGTCACCATCCCACTCACCAAACGGTTTAACTTAATATTAATTATTGAACCTGTTCTCCTTATTTGTTCATGTCTGTGCAATATCTGGGACTTTATTGATTAATCTGTGCAAATTGGGTGATTGTGTTTGTGAATTTTTGATTGTTATTGACTCCTTATGATCCAGAGATCATTTGGGTGCCTTTGTGTAATCTGAATCCCAAAAAAGTTCACTAAAGACAAAAAAGTCTATAAGTCAAGCAGTGGGAAAAGTTCCCACTGCTCAACACCCAAAACTAGCCCTTGCTAGTGTAAACTTGTACTCAGTTTATCAATAAGCTATTTTAGCTTATCCAGACTTGCAACAACTTATTTTTTGTGATAGATCTTCATTATTTGACCCATTTGAGTAGACTGGAGCTTATTGGACTTTGACTTTGACTTTTTACTAGAAAACCAACTTATTTAACTTTTACATAAGTGCTTATTTGCTTTTTCCAGCTTATTGAGTCAGCTTATTTGAAAACTCTTTGTTGATTTTGCTTAATTAAGTCATTTAAAAGCTATAGAAACTTGAATCAGCACTTGGGGTGGCCTAGAACTCAAAAACGACTATTTTGTCGTTTTCTGTAGATTGCTTATTGCATTTTCAGGCTTATTCCTTGGGCTTATTTCAAATTTCTTTTTGCAGAAGTCTTATTTAGGACAAAAGAAGCTTGTGTGTTTAATTTCAGCTTATGGCATTTGCTTATCGCTTAATGGGCCAAAAAGCCCATTAAGAATAAGCTGTTTGGTATAAGCTAGCTTATTTCACACTTTCAGCTTTTGAGCCTTTGGAAAAAGTTGTTTAAAATCAAATTTTGAGTCAACCAGTGCTTTTTGGGCTTATTTTGAACACTTTTTATTATTGGGCCCAAATTTGGCCCAATAGTGGACTGTTTTGGGTTTAGCCCATTTTCTAGGCCCATTAAGGGTATTTAGGTAATTTCACTTTCATTTCTGAGTTATTTAGGTTAAATTAAGCTAGTTTGCAAGTTTTTAGATTTTTTTATGATTTTTGGATTCTTAATAATATTTTAATATTATTTTATTGTTAAAAATTAAAAGTCCGATTTTCTAAGTTTTTATATTTTTCCTAGATTGTAGACACTTAATTAGGAATTTTGCAACTTTCCAAATATTTTTAGAGTCTTTTAATTATTCTCTAGAATTAATTTAAGTTTTAATTGATTTTAGTAGTTTTTAATTGTTGAAAAATACTTTTTAGCTTAATTAGAGTATTTTTGAGGTTTACAAACTTTAAGATCTTGTTTGGAACTTTTTAATAATTAATTTTGATTTTTAGGGCTTTAATTAGCAATTAAAAAGTCATTATCCAATTAATTAAAAGGTTTTGGCAAGTTTGGATTTTTTGTAAACTCTTAGAATATTATTGTGGATTTTTGGTAATTTTTAGGAATTTTTAAGTTAAAATTTTAATTTTAGTGTTTTTACGGTTTTACGTGTACACCTTTTTCGACTTAGTTTAATCCGTCTTCGTAACCGTCATTCTCTTCTAATCTTATTTCTATCATTCTTTCTCACAATATAATCACAAATCTAATCCAAGTCATTACACACATAACACACTAGCCTCCTTGAGAACGAACTCATTTTAGGGTCATTTACACACGGTTTTCCTAAATAGTCGTGCTTACCCTACTTTGGTACTCTTTTCCTAAAGGGTATACATAAACTTCAACTATCAGCAGCCGCAAATGTGGACTTCTTTGATACTTTGAAGATCAGCCATAATGAAGCAGAATATCACTTAAATGAGCTTATTAAGGCAATGAGAGCGACGACTACGGGAATTCAGACTCCTGTGTTACGACCTCTTACACCCACGGTCATCGCTGGTTCTGCAATGATCCAAATAGAGCACTTTGTTTCTCATGATCTCGAATATCTTGAAAAAGGCGCAAAGAAATATGCCACGTCACTTACTATGCTCAAGGCTGTTACTGGAGAACGTTCCATGGATCAAAGATAAAGTACCTGATGCACTATGAAGAAAGAAACTGCTCAAAATTTATGATACTTTTGCATCACTTGGCATCTCTCACTGGAATGCAAAGAAAATGTTAGCTTACAATCACTTCCACCGTCCAAAGAGAGGTTCTTGATTGTAGTAAATTTACTACTCTTTAGGAAAAGAGCGTAAATAGCGGAAAGTATTAAGTACGACGGTTTAGGAAAACCGTGCACAAATGACCCAATCACTTAAAAAGAGAGAAAGTTCGTTTCCCAAGGAGGTATATGTGTGTGTTTTAACTTGTAGTTGTTTGAGATTAATATTGAGAAGAATGGGGATGAGAAGATGAAAAGACGGTTACGTTAAAATTAAACTACGACGTAAAAGACGTAAAGTCGTGAAAAACTACCCAAATAAAAAAATTTACTATACTAAGACCAAAAACAAAATCAATAATTAAAAAGGCTAAAAAGAAGTCAATAATAATATAAATAAAGACAAAAATCCAACAAAGATATTTTAAAACCTTTTATTAATTAAATATTTAATTTTAAATGCTAATTAAAGCCCTAAAATTAAATATAACTAATTCAAATGTCTAAAATATGATTTTATTGAATAATTACGTAACTTATATTATTAGAAGACTAAAAAGTAATTTTCTAAAAATTAAAAGCTATTGAAACTATTTTTAAAACTCTAAAAATGATTAAAAATGATTAAAACCTAATTAAACTTAAAATAATTATAAAAATTAATCTAAAAGCTAGAAAATTATTCTAAAAATGGAAATAGTCCTAATTAATGATAAAGAACCTAAGAAAAATGAAAAAGAAAGAAAAATAAAATTTTGATTTTTTTTAATAATAAAATAATATTAAAATAATGCTAAAAATAAAAAGTTTATAAAATTAATTCTAAAAAATTTCTAAAAACTTAAAATATTCTAACTAGGAGAAAAACACAAATTAAAGTTCCTAAACCTTTTTTAATAATTTTATAAAAATGTTTAAAGTTTATGAAAAACCTTAAAATATTATAAAATTAAAAATTAAAGTTTATAAAACCAAAACTTAATGTAAACCTCAAAATATTTATTAAAAAGCTAAAAACTATTTTTCCTGAAAATTAAAACTATTTTTTCTATTTTTTATTGATTTTCTAAAATACGTCTAATAAATAAATCCTAAAAAATAATTAAATAAAAGGAAAAATCTGAAAATAGGCTAGAAAAATCCTTAATCTAATAAAGGTCCTAGGAAAGATATCAAGAAAACAAAAAGCTTAATAAATAAGCTAGAAAAGTGGGGGAAAAGCTACGACTTATTAATAAGCATAGAAATGAAAAACGTGATAAATAAAGTTTAATTGCAAACTATAACGAAAAAAAGGAGTCTAGATTAGCGGTAGGACACTTAACCCTCCTACGAGAGGTCTAGTGTTCGAGTCCAGCTACGGGCTACCTTTTTACAATTTTTTCTTTTTTTTATTTTTTTCTTTTTATAACCAATCTGTGACCTTCTATTAGCTTAAAACACAAATCAAACTTCCTTTTACCAGTATTAATCAAGATTATGAATCAAAAACGTGGACAGTATTCACTTGAACACTTGCAGGTTTGCACTTGTGTTTTGCTTTCTTCACAAAAGATTAAACAGCCAAGAGGAGCTTGGCAAGTGGATTAATGGTGGTGTTTTGTGGACAATTGGGGCACCCTTGTGCTCATAGAAGCACAAGGAGTCAAGCTTAGCACAATAGAAGCACCTTGCACACACAAATGATCAAAACCAAGCACACAAGAGTAAATGGAGTTGCTGATGTAAAAATGGCTAGGTCTGGGGGCTTATTAGCTTATTATATGCACTCTAGTGAGATTCAAACCTCCAAATTAAACACACAAACTCAAAAAATGATGCACAAGCAGATTCAAACTCTCAATAACCCTATATCTTAACAGGATTCAAGAATCAAGCACAATTTAGCATGAAAAATCAAGCAGTTTATGGTTTTGCAGATTTTAAGACTAACTTTTTCTTTTAAACTACACAAACTTGCTCCAAAACCTTCTAAACTTTCTTATTAACTAGTAAACACCCTATAGCAACCTATTTCAAGTAATCTAACACCTTTTATAATCACTAATCAATTAAATTGCCCTGCTAAAACATAGATCCAAACACCCTGTTAAATCTCAGTATGCACTTTTTTCAATATCAAAGCCTTCTAACACCTATTCAAACTGATCTTATGATTATCTAACATGCATATAAACTCAATAGAACACAAATCAGCAACTTTTAACACACTAAAGCACAAAATCAACTAAGATCATACAAACTGCTTTTTCTGAAATTTCCAAAAAGTAAAAAGAGTTTACCTTAAGGGCTTACATCCAAGCCCTTGGTGGATGCACATCCACCTCCCTACCAACTGGGGTTGGTGCTGACAACTGATCAACAACTCTTAATCCTGTTTGAAGAGAAATCAAGGAAAACACAAATAATACACAAATATATATAATCTGTTTACTTTTTCTTTCTTTTTAAAACACTTCCAAAACCTTTTAAAACCTCTTAACACGTTTTAATTACTCTATTACACCAATCTTAATGAACTTTTAACACAAAATCTTTGAAACCAATCCTTTCACAATAAATTCAAATTTCAGAAACCTTGAAACAATTTTGGAACACAAAATTCTTTCACCAAATAAAGATGGAACTCAGAAACTAGCATAAAATTATCACCAACTTTTTATAAAGTAAAAAGGAATTAAATTGTTTTTTAAATAACAAATACCAACTTTTATTAATAAAAAAGGAATTACAGAAAATTATGCTAGAACTGGAACAAGGGATCACCACAAGCTTGGGTCTCCTTATATAGTGCTCATAGAACATACTGGAATCATAAAATGCTAACCCTAATCACTAGAAAATCCTAAAATGCCCTTGTTGCCTTCTAGACGTTTTTGGTGATTGAGCTGTCCAAATTCGATCCTGGCTGTTTATTTTGCTTTGGGAGGAAGTAATAAACCTTGGCCGTTCAATTTGGACACGTCACTCAACTTGGAGCCCAAGTTGTTTTCTGATTGGAGGAGAGGGAATTGGGGGTGGGGTCCTCAAGGCGTGGGATTGGGTATTTTGTGTGTGGGTTAGGTTTTGGTGTGTGGGAATTACACGTGTGTAGGTTTAATTGGATTTTACCCAAGTAAAAGTTGGGGTGAAACCTGGGGATGTAAAAGATGCACAGTAACTCCCTTCAATCCGAAATTGGGGGAAAAGGTGTGTTAGGCGCCTTTTTCTTTTAAATCTTTCAAAGTTAGCACATTTGGTCCTTGTGTTTTGGGTTTTGTGGCAATACACGTTTTCAGCCCTAAAACTTGAACTTCCTTTGCAAATAACTTTCCCCTATTGTCACTTTTGGCACAAACCTTTTGGAAAAAGGTTTCAAGGATCATTTTTGACACTTTTGAATATTTCAAGGGCTGTTCTTGGACAATTATGATCTTCAAAGGTCTTCTTTGTGTCTTTCACTTTATGAGGGACCATAATTGGCAATTTGATTTTATTGAGGGACCAATCTTGTCATTTCTTCAAAGTTGAAGGACCTTTTTGCAATTTTGACAAACTTAAGGGACCAAACTTGTAATTATCAATATACAAGGGTTTTAAGTGTCATTTCTTCAATGTTGAAGGATCAATCTTGTTTTGTCTTCAAGTCTTCAAGGGTATTTGTTGAACTTTTCATGATTAGGGTCCGGTTCATTGTGCGTCTTCGTTTCTCGTGTTCGTTTTTCCTTGTATCTTGTGATCTTTTGTCTTTTTCACGATATCCATACCTAAAATACACAAGTAAACAAACACAAGCATATATATGGTATTTTATGACATTTTTATGCATTTAAAGCCCGAAAAGAACGATGAGATCATGTATAAATGCCATCTCATCAGTTCTTCTATCGTCTTAGCTCACAGAATTAAAATCATTCAAGGAGCAACCACTCAGACGGTATTCGGTTACGATTACTTGAATGTAATCGTGTTCAAACGTAATGATGAGAAAGAATACCGAATTGACGAAAGTGATCTCCAGTACCTTCAACTTGAAGACATCGAAGATCTTCTGTTGTTATTGGCTCAAGAAAAAGTTGACCATCTACAACCTGAGATTGTCATTGCATTGAGCTCCAACTTTCGCCAATATGCAAGAAAAATCGTCATTCAAAACCGGGTGGAAGACTTTCAACTTGGAGTAGAGAGCTATCAGAAACATCTAAACTTGCAACGTCCCCATACAACTCCGCTCAGTAATTTTCACAAGAACAAGAAGCCGTATATGGGGACCACGACACCGGAAGCAGGGATATTTTTTCCAAATGAAACTGGAGTCATGCAGTTTATGCGATTCTCTGAACTGCACAAATTCAGCGATGGTACGCTCAAGCATGTTCGAGATGATCTGACGGTTCTCAATGCCGACCTACAGCTTCCAGCAGTCAAGTACACCTGGACAAGCCAGTGCAAAAAGGGAGCAAAGTACGCGATCAAGAAGATCGAGGAACTTCTAAGGAAGCGCCGGTTGCTACGGAAGTGTGGAACGATTCGTAGGTGGAAGGCCATATGGAGCTCACCATAGGTTCACGGAACGAGCCATTTAATTATGGTTCGTCTTATAACAGGTCAACTCCATATGTCTATTATTGTGAAATTGTTGATTTTTGTATAATCAGCTTTTGTGGCATGTTGTAGTGTAAAAGTATGATATTTTTCAAGAATTTCTCTCGAGATTCTAAATCTTTCAAACATATCGTACTCAAGCACTACAACTAACCCTCATTAATTTGAGAGGGAGCATTAATATGTTCTTTGGCCAACATCTAATTTCATTTTACTACCCAAAGACCGGTTAATCCGTTAAATATCCAAAATATTGATGGTTAACATTTTGGAAAGGGGAGAAAATGGGATTAAGGAGACTTAATGATATTTGGCTAAACAATGAAAAAGACTTAAAAGATAAACCAACTTAATATGTGTAATGCACATGTTAAGGGGGAGCGTTTTTGATGATCAAAACACTTAAGGCACAAAAACTTTGATTATAATATCACAAGTGCTTTAAGTTATTTTTCAAGGATTTTTCATGGTGACAATATTTACCCAAAACACACTTAATTCACGATGGATGTGGTGACAAAAGGGTGGTAGGTATAGGTATTAGTCCAATTATTCATCAGAACAGATGGAATCTTCCCAAGGACAATTCCCTAGATAGAATTAGAAGTCCTAGGAAAGATGGAGAATGATTGTGAACGTAGCTGAATGTCGACCAAGTACTTAAGCTAGCACTGGAACAATCACAATAAGGTGCTAGTGATGACGTATTGGTAAGCATTGAAGGGGTTGAAGAATGAAAAAGAATTGTAATGATAAAGGGTGTAAAGAAAGAAGCCCTCCTTACAACGTTAGGCAGAAACCGGGTCAACACATATGCTATTGAGATCATTTTTCAATGATTCTCGATATTGAAGATAGACATCATGGACCCAGTGATGCAATGCACAACCCTTCCCAGCTAACTCAAATATCTCTCAAAAGATATTTGTTTTAATCACACGGAGTTCAACACGTTATCTATTGGTTTATTCACTTTGAATAGACTGATATTAAATAGGTGGCAATCCTCTCCAGCCATCGCTCACTAAATCAAAACGCACTATCGAGTCTAGAGCCACGAGATCATCAAAAGTCTCATTAGGACACTTTCCATTTATTCTTTGCTTCTTCACACTCTGTGAAAAGTAAGAGATCTTTATAAGTCCTACGCAATATTCTTGTAATATTGCCAGAACATCCAAGTGATATGGAAGTATTACAATGAAGATGGAAATCCTGCTTGAGCCAACATCAAACAAGCTCATGGTAGGTGACACGTGCGGTTCTTTAAGAACCAATCTTGTGAAAACTGGAAAGAAACAGTAGTTTAATTCTTAATTGAACTTAAACTCGTTTCAGGCCTCTACGCATTCGTATGATCTTGCCAGAACACTCAGAGTGACACTCTTTAGTGTTCACAGTGACGAGTGGAAATCCTTCTAGTGTTAACATCAAACAACACTTGGTAGGTGACAAGCAAGATTCTATTTGAATTAAGTTTGTGACAACTGGAAAGCAGCGATGGTGAAAATCTTAATTGAAATACACTTGTTCCAGGTTTCATGAATTGACGGCTTCAATCATAAGGATTTTTTAATCCAAATGATTCACTCTTTATGTTCGTAGTCAGCTTTGGACGGTCGAATAAAGAGAACGGGTTTATCCGCGAAATCCAGTCAGGAAGTTACTTAATTGAAACTATCCGTCACGGGTACGATATCTAATATCGTCCAGCGGTCTTCATCGACCGGAGGTAAAATGCTACCGAATTAGAATAAAATGTCAAAGCCATTTTATTCGTGTTGCTGCATTCGAAGACGGTGGCGTTGCGGTGTACCTGTTGAAGATGTCCTTACATACTTATTCCTTCTGCATCAAATACTTTTGCAAATTCAAGAAAGTATGACCTAAAAGTCTTCCGCTGTATCGACTCTAAAAATTTCAAGAATTCAACAAAGGATAAGTGTGTGGGACATGAAGTCACGAAGAGGCGAACATCACAAGAAGATAAAGACTGCACGTGAAAGGCCAAAAGAACGTGTTCCAAGCAAAAGGCTGATATTATTCAACACATATTCACAAAAAGAAGAAAAGTAAAAGAAAGAAAGAGAAAGTGGACTACGAGCTCAAGAACAAGATCTAACATGCTAGATTAGGACTTTGTAAATTTGGAGTGACCTCCCTTTGGGGGAGATTGTTGGAAATACGTTTTTTACGTATAAAGAAAGTCTCGGTCACTCCAACAATATAGTTATAGGCTCGTGGTAATGTTTAAGATACATTTATATTAAGCCCGACCCATGAGCATGTTCATGGGCCGGAGGCCCAAGTCCATTAAGGACTTGGGTATATAAACCTCTTTCCACCATAGAAAGAGGTGTTGGTTGTTTCATTTTCTCATAATATTACACATAGTTTCTTTCACTTCTCTCTCTAAGTTTCTCTCTCTAGAAAACATCAACCCTCTTGAAATACAAAGATTATCATTGTTCTACAGGTAGGCGACGTTGATGGTCGGTAGGCGGTGTCCCTGCGGTTAGATGGGTGTTTCCTTTTGCGGGTGATTTGATTCACTCCTTTATATAAAGGTTAATTGACTTAGGGTCCGGAGGCGCAAATGGTTGTCTGATCATGATTACAGTTCATAAAAGGTATGCACATGTTATTTCTTATGATTGTAGCTTCCATCAATATCCATTGAGTTTCTTATGATTAAAATAATTATAGCTGCCATATCAATTTTATCACCCAATCTGCTGGATTTTCAAAACTCTGTCCTACGGGTTTCGGAAAACCCACATGTTTCTAACAGCGTGCCCATACATGTTTTGAAATGGCTTTCAGTACATAACTGATTGCTTCTGAGCTTTGATTAATTTCAGAGTCGCATATTATAATTGCCCTTTGGTGTATTGCTCGAGATCCGCCTATGGTTGCACGCGTTGATGAGTAATTACCTCAGCTTATGGTACCCTTTCGAATATTTCATTCTTAGATAGTGAAATGGCGCAGCTAGGTTGCGCACCAAGTAAGAAATAAAATTATAAAGGTAGTAAAGGCGAGTGCCTTCTGCTTCGGCACTAAGCCTCGAAAGAGACGGTTGCTTTATGGACACGAGCCTTATAAATTTCAGAAATTGCCTCCTTTATTGTCCTTGCTTTCTGATACTTTTAAGGACCTAGAAATGACATTGGTGATATCAATTGTATGTGATGCTCGCAGGTCATGATTTTGTTGTTGGAATGTGCACTTATTTAGGATGTGATGACCTTGAACGGCCCGGGTTAAACTTGAGATTGTACGTATCTTGGCGGGGCAACCTCTGGGGGTTGCAGCCATGGTGTGTGTATCTGGTTTTCCCTCTAAGGTGCCATATCTGAGCCTACCACGGTTTTCCCTTAGTGGGTTTACTTTGGCTATTGAGTGTGATTTTGTTCCATGTTCACCATTCTTTTTAGATTTTGGTTTGTGGTTGATGATTCATACAACCTATTTGGTCAATGGTCAGATTACGTTCGGTGGATTACTAATAAATAGGAGAAATATTTCATTGCCGCGTGCACAGCAAAGTCCACTATTAAAGGTAACAGACTTTCGTTATCGAGTGATAGGTATATATCACGTAATGTATATGCAGATTTCTTTATAATTGATTGTATGAATTGAAATGTGTATGTGATAATTTGATCCCCATCGAGAATTTACAGTATTAAACTCTAGCGTTAAAAACTCACAGGCACCGGGTGATGCTTTAAGAAATGGGGGAAGAATCTTTAACGACATGAGATTATCCAGCATGGGTTTATGAGCTTAGATACAAGTATGGTTTATCCAAACGGCTAATCATAAAAGAAGTCCAATAGGAGGTGCTGAAATATGGATTGAGGTATGTGTTGTTCATTCATTTCTGTTGAAATTAAGAACTGGTATAACTCTCATTTTTAACTTAGTTTTCTGATTGTTGGTGCAATTGGAGAAAGGACACCAAATGTCAGAATTCATTGCTACGCTGAAGATACAACAAAGCTGCTACAAGGTACCTTGGTATCCGTTTGTTTTTGCTCCGATAATGTTCATGGACAATACATGTTAACCGGATATTTGTTGTTCAAAATATTTAAATCGTTATTTTTCTCTCAACTCAAAAGAGAAAGTCCAAATGATTTAACTCCCTGTTTTTAACGTATGAACATGTTCAACCTTTGACTGCCCTATCATTGGAGGTTCGTCTTTAGATCTACACCGTCTATTTATAGAGGTCATAATAACTGGTTTTTGCACAGTTAAAAAGTTCGTTGAAATCGGTCTAATCGAATTGATTATTGGTTTAAGTGCGACTCAGTCGTCTTTTGGTGGATAAAATTATAGATTGGTCGTTGTAGTAAAATTAAATTGTGAAACGTTAAAGTAAATGACGGGTAAATAAAGCTGAAACTAATTAAAACGTAAATGGTGCAATATTAAAACTTTTAAAAGTAAATTAATTAAATGACGAGAAATTAAAGCTGGACGAAAAGTAAATTTGACAATTTAATAAAAATGAAAATTTAAAAACTTAAAATAATGCAAACTTAAAAATAAAACTAACACAAAATATTAAAACTAAACCTGTCGGAATACCCTCCCATCGGAATCCTGTCGGAATCCGATCGGAATGTAAGCTTACCTCCCCGATCGGAATGTACAAAGAGTAATCCTGTCGGAATAACACTCACCTATCGGAATAATCCGGTCGAAATCCAGATCGGAATATATAAAGGGACAATAATCGGAATAATGGAAACACAAAAGCTATCGGAATATCCAAATAACACCACCGTGGGAATCCTAATCGGAATACCCGTCGGAATCTCAAAACCCCTTTCCGATGGTGGTGATCGGAATCCTGGTCGGAATCCGAAACCCTTTTCCGACGGGTTGATCGGAATACAGTGGAAAATGTAAATAAGCAAGATAAAATAAGCTATGAAACTAATAAGCACTCAACTAAAAACTTAACCCAAAACACGTATAAGAAAAAGCTATTAAGCTAAAATTTAAAAACTTTTAAAAACTTTTAAAAACACTAAATGATAAAGATATTTAAAAACGACTTTTTTTTATAAAATTAACTTTTATAAACACTTAAGTAAATTTAAGAAAGACACAAATAAGCTATAAAATCAATAATCCAAAACAATCAAATACATAAAAATATAACAATTAATCAAATAAGCATAACAATAAGCACATAAACATAAAGATTAAGCAAAACAAGAAAGGTAGAATGACAGATTTATAAAAACTTGATTAAAAATAAGATTCAATAACAAAATTAAAAGACTTACTTGGAATTAAAGGCAAGAAATTAAAGGTGCAATACAAGGAAATTAAATGACAATTAAGTAAATGACATGAAAATAAATGGTGGAAGAACTATGTGTCAAATAGTCAACACCTCCTAATGTGTCATTAAGAGGGTATTTATAGGTGATTCGGGAGGTTAGCATGTGTTGCTCCTTTCTTTCTTCTCTCGTCTTTTCGTCCTCTAAATTCTTCGACTTTTTCGACTTTGTCTCGGGATTAATTAAACTCGTCTTATAATTTCTTCATTTATTAGACTTGAGTTCTTCGATTTCATTAAACTTCCGTCTTTAGACTTTTTCTTCGATAAATCTTTAGAATAGGCCTTGGACTTCCGTTCTTTTTGCACTCTTGATCTTTTGATTTCGTCTTTTGTCTTTTTCTTCGATAAAAGCCCATGAAATCTCATGTTTTCTTCCATTTTCAAATTTTGATCCTAAATCACAACAAAAACACAAACCACACATAATTCCGACATTTACGACATAAAATACACGTTTTGGCTTGGTTATTATTATAATTAAGTGGTAAAAGGATAAGTGTTTTCACACTTATTATGTTGGGAATCTAAGTTTGTTATATTCCCTATATCATAGATTTAAACACAAATTAAGCTGTTAGATAGTCACTTGCCTGTGCCTAGGAGGCAGGCAAGTATTGCAAGACTCACAAAGATCCAAGTCTCTGTGAGCAACCTCAGAGGAGTCCATGTCAGAGACATTGTCAAGGAAGTCGAAGACTACTTGAAGACATACTCATTGGCTGTGATGGATAACAACCAAGATGTATCAGGGACTCTGAGGGGTTGAGGGTTAACAGGGGTGGCAATACCCTGTTAACACTCAACACACTTTGGTCATGCCATTTGTGTGTACGAGACTGTGAAGAAAAGGGAAACTGTGTCAAGCTTTGTTTCCCTAAAGCATTGTGGCAGACTACCAAGAATAGAAGAGCATCTTGTGACAGATGTCTGAAAAGTGAATGTCTTGTGTAGTCACCATCAACTAGTACTTAGGTCAACCTCGTATCACTATAAATAGGATGTGTAGCCAAGCATTAATGTTTAACACTTTTAGAATATTCACATATTAATGCTTAGAACTTATTAAATCAAACAGCTGTGACTGTATTCATAAGTTAGGTTATTTAGTTGTTCAAAGTGTGCACAACACATTGTCATCAAACGGTGTTATCCATAACACTTGTAATTCTTTATTATACAATAATAAGTATTACGTTTGAAAAGTATTTACTTGTGTTGATTAGTTAAGTTAAGTGTTTCTAGCATTGATTAGAGACTATCAATTGGTATCAGAGCGATGTTTGATATTAAAACCTTCAAGAAACATCGTTCTAAGTTTTATAATCAAGATCCACCATGCCAGAAACAACCAATCCACCACCATCGTCTTCTGGGAACAACAACAACAATGCACCACCAACTTCACCTAGACTCACTCCTCCACCTCCTAATGAAGATGATCTACCTCAACTTCTTGACTCAAGAGGCAGATCACATGTCACCAGCGTACCAGTCTTTGATGAAGAAGATTTTGCTAGTTGGAAGAGTCAATTCCTCGTGTATCTCGATGGACTTGAACCATTTCTTCTAGAAATTCTATAAAATGATCCTTATGTTCCAATGGCGCTTACCTCTACTGATGGTAACCCTCTTCCCAAACCTCTCAAACAATGGACTCCAGCTGATAGGAAATTGGCAAACCAAGATAAACGTCTCAAAAGCATCATCATATCCTGTCTTCCCAAACACATCATGAAGTCTGTCATTCAGTGTCCCACAGCCAAACAAATGTGAACAGACCTTATCCTTGGTCATGAAGGACCCTCTGAAACCAGAGAAACTAAGATTCAGGCACTCAGACTTCAGTTCAATGCTTTCAAGGCACTTGAAGGTGAAAAGGTTCAACAAACATATACAAGGCTGAAGATTCTTCTCAATGACCTTGCTATGAATGATGTCACCATTGGTCAAGCTGAGATTAATGCCACATTTATCAACAGCCTTCCAAGAAAATGGCTGAGTATGAATCAGACTCAGAGAGCCAATAACTCAATCAAGAATGACACCTTAGCTCAGCTTTATGGAAAGTACAATTATGAAAAAGGGCTGATTGATACTATATACAAATCAGAGACAAAAAGATTTGTAGTTCATGGAGCAACTTCCAAAGCCTTGATCTCTACCCCACACCCTCATGACAGCGACTCTGATGTTGAAGAAGACACTCGCAGCAACCAAGAATTCTTGACAGACCTTAATGCTGAATTTCATGAAAGAGCCTTGCTAGCCAATCAAAGAAGATTCTATAAAAGATCAGGGAGAATAGGATCAGCTAGCAAACAAACCGACAGATCAAAAGAAACTTGCTTTGCCTGTGGAAAACTTGGACACTTCCAAAAAGACCGTCCTTCCACCAAGACATCCTCACCTTCCTATCCATCATCTTCCACCAAACCTTACAAGTTCAAATCACAACACAACAACTCATCTCACCAATTCAACTCATCAGACAATCAGAAGAAGGATTACAAGAACAAGTATAAGGCGCTTAAAGCTGAGTTAGAACAGATGAATTTGAAGCTTGAAGCTCTGTCTAAGAAGAAAGGAGGTGATAAAAAGACAGAGAAAGGGTTGGTAGCTGAAGCGTATGATTGGAATGATGAGCCGCTGACTTCAGATGAGGAAGATACTACTAGAGTCAGGGCTTTCATGGCTATAGCTGAGGATGAACCAGCTGTTAGGAAAGGTGATGCAAGATCAGGACAATGGGTTGACATCACAATGAAAAAGGTACACAGGATTTTATCTATGTCTGACAGTGATGAACGCAAACATGTCCTTGATTACACCATTGTTGATTTGCACTTTGTTGAGGAACAAAGAAAGAACTTGCTTAATAAGTTTCACTCTGTTAAAAATGATCTGTTAAATGCTAAGTCTGAATGTAAAACTCTCAAACGGGTTAATTTAGAAAAAATATCCCTTCAAAACAAAGTCAATAGGTTAACCTTGAAGAATTGTGCCTTAAATGATCAAGTCTCTGAATTAAACAAGGTTATTGAAAAATGGCTGTGCAGTAGGTTCACTATACATCAATTGCTTAATGATGAACTGCCTGCTGATATTAAAGGGATGTCTCTGCTAAGAAAAATAAGCTGAAAATTCTCACCAAACCCAGAAAGATTGTTTTTAAATCTACAGAGACAATTCATATGTCAGATCCCATTTTAACTGATGACCCTGTCTCTGAAGATGTGGTTGAATTACCACCATTACCCAAACTCTCAGGAGTTAAACCCAGCAGTTCCTCTAGAAGAGCTAAGGGTGAACCTAAAACAGATGTTGAGAAACCACCAGCTAAAATATTTTTTGTACCTGCAAAACAGTCTGTTAAGAAAGTTGTATTTAAGCCTGTCTCAACAAAATCTGTGAACAAAGTTGATTCCTCAACTGAAGAACACCTGTTGTCATTGATGAAAGAAGTAGAACTCTTAAAACAACACATTAAGCCTTCTGCTGAATGCTCTACTTCTCGTGAACCTAAGTCTGTTCTAGGTGAACCCAAGGGTGAAAGGTTAGTCAAACCTTATTGCAATATCTGTAAAAACTCTCATCACATGACCTTAGATCATGATAGACAAATGGTTGTTAAGAGAGCTCAGACACCTTCTAGGGAAAGACAACAGGGTTCTAAGAGACAACTAGGGAACTACAGACCTTATCCTCCCTGTAAATTCTGTGGATTCACAGACCATCACTCACATGAGTGTGGTGACTTCCCTGGATGTGATATCTGTGGAAGTTTCACCCATGAGACAGCTAATTGTCCTTCCCATCGCCAAAAGTTCTACAGGAACTCTAGAGTTGCTAATCAGCAATTCAGGGAACCCACTGGAAAGTGGGTTCACCATAGGAACTAACTTGTTTCTATGTATCTGTGTAGAAACATCTTAAGGAATCAGTATGGTATCTAGACAGTGGCTGTTCTAAATACATGACAGGGATTCGACAATACCTGCACAGATACTCAAAGGAGCCAGATCCTAAAGTGGTGTTTGGGGATAATTCTTCAGGCGACATAGAGGGATACGGCTCAGTGAACTGCAATGGGATAACTTTTACAAGGGTTGCATATGTGAATGGTCTTAAACACAATCTCATTAGCATCAGCCAATTGTGTGATGCTGACTACAAGGTTTTGTTTACTAAGACTCAGGGAACCATATGCAACAAGAACAATGATGTAGTGCTTATTACACCAAGAAGGAGATATGTATATGTCATCAACATGGTTGTTTGCTATGAAGACAGCTCAAATTGTTTTCTAGCTAAAGCCTCTGAAAGTGTCAATTGGCTGTGGCACAAAAGACTGTCTCATCTCAACTTCAAGAACATCAACAAGGTAACCACACAAAACCTGGTTGCTGGTCTACCTTCAGTGATGTTTTCTAAAGACAAGACTTGTTCAGCCTGTGTCAAGGGAAAGCATCACAGGTCTTCTTTTAAGACCAGACAATCATTTTCTATTGACAAGTGCTTACATCTCCTTCACATGGATTTGTTTGGACCTGTCAAACCTCATACCATTAATCAAAACAAATACACCTTGGTCATCGTTGATGAGTTTTCAAGGTATACATGGGTTTTCTTCCTTAGAAGGAAAAGTGATTCGGCTGATACCATCATGTCCTTCATCAGACAGGTTGAAAATATGAATGATGTTAGAGTCAAAGCTCTAAGAAGTGATAATGGTACGGAATTCAAGAATCATCAACTTGAATCTTTTTGTGATGAAAAGGAAATATCACAAAACTTCTCTTCAGCTGGCACCCCTGAACAAAATGGTGTGGCTGAAAGAAGAAACAGGACTTTGATTGAAGCAGCCAGAACTATGTTAAATGGTGCAGCTTTACTAAAGCAATTTTGAGGAGAAGCTGTTCACACTGCCTGCTATACCCAAAATAGATCAATCATTGTCAAAAGACATGATAAAACTTTCTATGAAGTTTTCAGAAATAGAGCTCCAGATGTAAGCTATTTCCATGTTTTTGGATGTCCTGTGTTCATTTATAACTACAGGGATAAACTTGGAAAATTTGATGAAAAATCTGATGATGGTTTCTTCTTGGGATACTCTCCAACAGCAAAAGCCTTCAGAGTATTCAACAGAAGACAAGAAGTAGAAGAAACCTTTCATGTCAGATTCAATGAAGATGATGATGTCATACAGAGAACTGGAACAGAGGGTGATGAAATTGATTTTAATGAAAATGTGTCATTCCCAAGTGATGAATTCTCAGAACCAAGACCTGCCTGTCATCACCATCATCACTCCAACACTCTCACTCCTTATGTTCCTGCTTTTGACCCTCTGTCTACACACAACATTGAAGTTCCTACCTCTGAGGAACTTGATGAAGAAGAACCACAGCCTTCTTGTAGTCCCTCTTCCTCAACTGCTATAGATGACTCACCAATTCTTCAAACCCCTGAAGAATCTCCTGCTGATAATGAACTTGTACCCCTTGATATGGCTGAAGTAGACTCAGACAATGAAGTCATCTTTAAAGAAAGCCCTCCTAGTCAGTAGGATGAAACTCAATTAGTACCAGCTGCCCCACAATTGTCCCTGATTCCCCAGCTCCTCAAACTAAGTGGTCAAGAGATCAACACATTCTTCTTGTCAACATCGTTGGGGAACCTAATGCAGGGGTTACTACTAGACAACGAATTCATGACTCAGAGTCTGCCTCAGCCAACGAATGTCTCTTTGCTGAATTTCTCTCTCAAATTGAACCTAAGAGAGTAGCTGAGGCTCTTGTAGAAGATGGGTGGGTAGCTGCAATGTAGGAAGAACTTAATCAGTTTAAAAGGAACAAAGTATGGACACTAGTTCCAGCTCCACCTGATAAGAACATCACATGCACTAGATAGATCTATAGAAATAAGAGGGATGAAATTGGAAACATCATCAGAAACAAGGCCAGGCTGGTGGCACAGGGGTATACACAGACTGCAGGAATTGATTATGATGAAACATTTGCTCCTGTGGCAAGACTTGAAGCCATCATAATCTTCCTTGCTTATGCTGCTTATATGAACTTCACTGTGTATCAGATGGATGTTAAGAGTGCCTTCCTCAATGAAGATTTGGCTAAGGAAGTATATGTTGAACAACCTGAAGGATTCGAGAACAGCGAGTTTCCCAATCATGTGTACAGATTACACAAAGCCATGTATGGACTGAAACAAGCTCCAAGAGCATGGTATGAAACTCTTTCTAATTTCTTAACTAAAAACAAATTTGTCAGGGGTTCTATTGATAAAACACTCTCCACCTTCAAAGATAAGAGTGATTTCATCATTGTGCAGATTTATGTGGATGATATCATCTTTGGGTCAACTAATGTTAATCTTAGTAAACGTTTTGCTAAATTAATGACCAAGAAATATGAGATGAGTATGATGGGTGAATTAACTTACTTTTCGGGTTTTCAAATCAAACAATGTCCTAAGGGAATTTAAATTTGTCAAGAAAAGTATGTTAAAGATTTACTTAAAAAATATGAGTTAGCTGATTGTGCATCAGTGAAATGCCCCATGCTTCCACCCAACAACTTGGGTCCTGATGAGTCAGGGGTCTCTGTTAATGAGACTTTATACAGAGGCATGATTGAGTCACTCATGTATTTAACAACTAGTTGTCCTGATATCCAATTCTTCACATGTCTCTGTGCAAGGTACCAAGCTAACCCAAAAGAATCCCATCTAGTGGCTGTTAAGAAAATTTGCAGGTATCTCAAAGGAACACCCTCCCTAGGTCTATGGTATCCCAAGGAATTAGGCTTTGATCTCAAGGCCTATTCAGATTCAGACTATGCTGGATGCTGTATTAACAGGAAAAGCACCTCAGGTAGCTGTCAAATCCTAGGAGGAAATTTGGTTGGATGGAGTCCTAAGAAGCAAAACTCTGTGGCCATGTCATCAGCTAAAGCAGAATATGTCGTTGCTGCCAGCTGTTGTGCTCAGGTGCTCTGGATGAAAAGTCAATTGGCTGACTATGCGATCTTATATGACGAAGTGCCAATCTTTTGTGACAACACCAGCGCCATTGCCATCTCCAACAACCCTGTTCTTCACTCTCGTACCAAACACATTGATATCAGGTATCACTTTATCAGGGATCACATAATGAAGGGAGACATTGAGCTGCACTTTTTTCCCACAGAGCTGCAACTAGCTGATATTTTCACAAAGCCTTTGGCTGAACCTTCGTTCAACAGGCTAGTTGTTGAGCTAGGGATGCTCAATATCTCAAAGCCTGTGGCTTGATAATAAATGTGTTCATTAAATGTCTGATTCGATATTAAATGTTTTTTCACATGAAACTAGGTAGTTACTTTCCAAGTAAATGCTAAAAAACATTCTCAATATTTAATCATTTATTTTCCGAATAAGGAGCAGACAAATAGTTTTTGAAAGGTCAAGGGACCCACATGTGCAGTCATTTTCCCATTATGCATTAAATGCGGTTGAATAACTGTTTTCACATTTGAATATATATATTGTCTCACGTCTCTCCTCACCTACCACCATTCTCATTTCACAATATCATCTCTCTCTCTAAGCTTTCTCTCTCTAAACCCATCCTCCATTTTCTCTTTTCTTCAACCTTGAATCCATGGCATTCCCAGTTCCCAAGGCAGCAAACGTCAACTTTGAACTTAATGAAAGCATCCTTGCATCGGACAACTCCATTTGATGGATCAAGGCTCCTAACGAATCCTACTCAGATCTGGTAAACTTCATGAAAAATTGTGATGCAAGTGAAGCACTCACAATGTCCTCAACCATTTCTACCAAGAATATCTTAGGGAATTATGGTATTCTGCTGAAGTTGTTGATGACACCATTACCTTTAGCCTCTCATGCAACAAACACCCCTTTGCCTTCTCACTAAAAGACTTTGCAAGTGTGGCTGGGTTAAGACATGGAGATGAATGCCTGAAGGTGGTTGACAAAAAGGCTGTTAAGGACGCCCTTGCCATACTTAAACCCTCTCATGATGTAAACTCTGCTCTTACGCCCGATGAGGTTCTCTCCAAGTCTCCTTTGAAGATCAAGTATTTTCCCCTATGTGGCGTGTCCTCTTCACTCACATAGTCAAATCCCTAGGAGGAATGCAGGCATCCCAAGATCAGATGTCCTTCAACCACCAATCTATTGCTTATGGGCTGATCTGGGGCACATACGTTGATGTAGGAAGTCTTCTATTCTCCAACCTAGTAGAACAGCTGAAGGGACGAAACCAGGTCAGGGAGAAAAACATATGCTACGTTCGCTTTCTATCTCTCATCTTCGAAAGCCTGTTGGGTGACAGCTATCACAACTCTGCACTCACTTCTCTGAAGCCCTATCGCATCACTGGTGTCATTTACAAGGATATTGGAGCTAAAGATGTCCCTGTCACCTCTCACATGCTGAACATAGCAAACAAACAACCCTTTGTTGAGAAGTCCTTGCTCCCTTCATCTGAGAAGGTAAATACCTCTGGTGTGTCTGGCAAGTCTACGTCTTTGACCTCTGGGCAACACACCACGACGTCCAAGGCAACAACTTGCCAACAGCCAAAAAAGAAGAAAACCCCATCTTCTTCCCACACCAAAACTGTTGCAAAGGCCAGGGGAAAGAAGAATGTGAACCTCGCAACCTCCTCTCTTCCAGAGACTCCTGTGGAATCAGAGACTTCACCTGACCAACAACAAGGGTCTAGTGTCTTGATGTCAGCCCAAACAAGAGGGAACCAGCCAAATTCTGCTGATATCGCACAGGTAATCAGTGTTAATTTTTAGAGGTCCACAAGCAGCCACTCTCAAATGTTTGTAGGTGAGAGTGGTGAAGTTAGGGTAATCCTCGACCCATAGAAGTCATTGTATGCACTTAGAACTCTTTAAGACTTATGTACACCCTGTCTATGCACCAGGGAATGATTCATTTATGTTTATAAAGCACCCTGATGACCCTGCACTCTCTAGACAGTATTCAGGCAAACAACAACCTAAATACATATATTTCTCGACCTTGATCAGCTGTACCTCACACAGCCTCTTGGTTCCCTCAGAAAAAGAATCCCAAAAGTTTTACTTTTAGGGGAGCTGAATAATCATCCTTAGCTCTTCTAGGGACAGCGTAATAAGACGATCTTAACCTATATCTTTTTCACACTTATAAGAATCCCAAAGGATTTATCCTTTCAGGGGGAGCTGAATCATCACCCTCAGCTTTCCTAGGGACAACGTAACAGGCGATCTTTACCAACATATGTTTCATCCTTAAAAGAGTCCCAAGGTTTCTTAACCTTTTGGGGGGGCTGAATAATCACCCTCAGCCTTCTTAGGGGCAGCGAATGGCGATCCTTAACAACATATGTTTCATAATCAAAAGAGTCCCAAAGGTTTTAACCTTTTGGGGGGGGCTGAATAATCACACTCAGATTTCCTAGGGGCAGCGAATGGCGATCATTAACCTCATACTTTTCACCCTTAAAAGAATCCTAAGGATTTATCCTTTGGAGTGGCTGAGTAATCACCCTCGGCCTCTCTGGGACAGCGAAATGGCGACCATTCCCCTTCTTTATTTCCCTGTTACTAACCTGAAACAATTTGCAGGCTGATATTGTACAGCCAAACACTGAATCCCTGGAGCAGCCAGACAAAGAAGCTGATACAATCATTCAGGATCAGCTAAATGAAGAAGAGCCCTTGCTTGATATTGAAGAAGAAGTGCTCTCATTAGTTGATGATTTCTCTGAACCTGAATCTATGCCTGAGGACGAGATTCTCCCTGAGGGGATGTTTGAGGAGGAGGACGATGAAGAAGATGATGACCAACAATCTCATTCTCCTCCGAAGGAAATAGCTGTGTCCAAACCAGCTGATGATACCACTCCTCCTCCCAAGGAAACTGTAGCAACTCCCACCTCTGCTACCTCAGCCACTACAGTCTTCCAAAGACCTGCTTATGATCCGACAGCTGAGTTCCTTATGTTTGATCATCCTGCCCAAACCAACTTTGATCTTTTTCCAAGGGAGGATGATTATGCACACCAAAGCCTGAACATCCATAATCTTAAGCCTGTTCATCATCAATCAGATATGGAGCGCCTGTCAAGAAAGCTAGATGTTATCAAATTTGAGATGCATAATTTCACTGTCACCTTTCCAAGGATCATCAATCAGGCGGTTAGGGATGTAGTCACCGAACCAATCAAAGATGGTGCAAGAAAAGGAGTGTCCCAAGGACTTAGTCATTTATCCACAAGAATCAAGGATGCTATTGTAACAGAGGTCCCTGCCCTTTTTAATGCTCATGAGTTAACCATGCATAGAGAGTTTGAAGCTGTTCGTAGCAGGCAACTTCGTCACACAAACTTCATTATTGATCGTGTTCATCGCAACACAAATGGCAATTGCAACCTCCTGCTGAAGATTTCCAGGGCTTCAAGGACCAGGCAACATGATATGGCTGCCTCTGTTGAACAGACTGCAAGGCACTTTTAGGCACGTTCATCCAAACGTCTGAAGCGACAGGCTGAACGTGAGGGGGAGAAGGAAAAGGTACTTAACCTTGAATCTGCCAAACAGGGCTCAACCTCTGCTGATAACACTATTTCTTCACCTGTCCCTCTCCAAGTCATCACACCTGTAATCATACCCGATGATGAGGATGAAAGTAAGGGGGAGCAACAAAATAATGATGGAGTTGATTCATCAAAGTCCCTGACTCGGGTTAACACCAGCGAGTCTGTGGATGATGGTGAACCAGCTACCAAGAAACTAAAGTTCACTGTTAGCTCCCTACTCAACGCAATACAAACCCAAGCTTAGTCAGCGTTCATCAAAAGAACTGAGGAGCTGAAAAACATGAGTGTGGAATCCTCTGTCTCGAAGAAAGGAAAGGAAATAGTTATGGTAGACACAGACGCCAAAGTAAAGAAGATAGCTGCGATGCTAGAGACAGGAGGATCAACCACAGATCTATCCCAATTTTCAACCTTCACACCTTCTAATGAGAATCCTTTAACACCTGAAGAGATTGAGAAACAGGCTGTTGAATTCAAGAGGCTAAATGAAATCAAGAAAGCCAAGGAGCTTAATGAGGAAACTCTGAGGAAGATGACTCCACCTGAAAAGGAGAAGCAAAGACAAAGGTTGAGGGAAATGGAAGCTAAACGCGCAGAGGCACTAAAAAAGGTGAAAATTGATTATGATGCCTGCGTCAACAACAGGTATGCACCTGGAAAGATCACTAAGTTCAAATACACCATTCACAAGTCCACCAACACACCACAAATGATTTTGTGGAGAGATAACCAACAGGGGAATATGGATGTCTTTGAGGACTTCAGGTTAAAAAAACTTGGGTTATCTGAATGGTTTAAACTTGAAGCCTTGGCTGCTAAAAGAACTGGTCAGGCTAATTTTACTCTTCTTAAGACCCTCAAAGCTAAGTTTAACTGGGTTAAAGAAACATCAGCCAAGCTCAAAATAGATCCCCCACCACAGCTGTTTGAACAAAAACCCCCAAAGTCTGGCAAGAAAAGAAGAAGGATGACTCAACTTGTTAAGGAAACCTTCGTCACAGATGATGTTCAAGTGGATGGAATGCACATGGATTTGATACTACCAAATGGAATCATTGGTCCTATTGATGGCCAGACCTACACAGAGCCTGAAAGAGGTATGGCTTTCATGAACAGAGCTTGCCAGTATGCATTCCAAAGAGAAGATGAGCTTGGCTTAGCATCAACAATTCAACTGATTTGTCTCAAAAAGGGCTCAAGATTAACTCAGAGTATTCCAAGGTTTTTGCACAAGCTTTGCAGGTAGAATTAGATACTAGAACAAACATAGCTGAAGTTGAAGAAAATATAAAAAATGATGACTATTGAAGAATTTCACAGCTAAATTTTACTTACACATTTTATTTCACTTTTGTATTGTACTTGTAATTTTCTTTAAGTATGAATAAAATCACGAGGTATGTTTGTTTAGATCTGTTATGAGTAAGAAGAAGCTGTTATCTCATTTACCTTAACTTCGATAGATCTAGCTGTATTTATGTTTAAATAAGGGGAGATTGTTGGGAATCTAAGTTTGTTAGATTCCCTGTATCATAGATTTAAACACAAATTAAGCTATCAGATAGTCACTTGCTTGTGCCTAGGAGGCAGGCAAGTATCGCAAGACTCACAGATATCCAAGTCTCTGTGAGCAACCTCAGAGGAGTCCATGTCATAGACATTGTCAAGGAAGTCGAAGATTACTTGAAGACATACTCATTGGCTGTGATGGATAACAGCCAAGATGTATCAGGGACTCTGAGGGGTTGAGGGTTAACAGGGGTGGCAATACCCTGTTAACACTCAGCACACTTTAGTCATGCCATTTGTGTGTACGAGACTATGAAGAAAAGGGAAACTGTGTCAAGCTCTGTTTCCCTAAAGCATTGTGGCAGACTACCAAGAATAGAAGAGCATCTTGTGACAGATGTCTAAAAAGTGAATGTCTTGTGTAGTCACCATCAACTAGTACTCAGGTCAACCTCGTATCACTATAAATAGGATGTGTAGCCAAGCATTAATGTTTAACACTTTGAGAATATTCACACATTAATGCTTAGAACTTATTGAATCAAACAGCTGTGACTGTATTCATAAGTTAGGTTATTTAGTTGTTCAAAGTGTGCACAACACATTGTCATCAAACGGTGTTATCCATAACACTTGTAATTATTTATTATACAATAATAAGTATTACGTTTGAAAAGTATTTACTTGTGTTGATTAGTTAAGTTAAGTGTTTCTAGCATTGATTAGGGACTATCATATTAAATCCCCTATAGTTGACCATTGTAATGTCCTCATGCAATGCATTAATTACAAAGCAAGTTTTACATTTTTCATCATAATCAATCCACTTTGGCCTTTATTAAAGAGATAAAATATCCAAAGGAAGAAAACAAGTAAAAAGATCAAAAACTTACCTTAGGGTTTTGGAAATGTCATGAATGTTTATCATCCTCAAGTTTCACGTTCCCCATACCAAGCTTAAAGACGAGATCATTGTTATTATAAGTTAGCAAACTAACATGAATTCATGTGGCCCAATTATTCACTTAGACTCCCTTATTCCTAGGTGTATCTCTTATATTTTATTGTTGTCTTGAATGATCACGAGGATGCATTATTGACTTATTTCGATAGTTATTTAGGCTGAAAATAAAGTAGGACGAATTAATCAATAGTTAGCTAAAGGACAAAATCTTTTAAAACTGCTTCTCGGGACCTCATAAAGTTCATATCTTGGCATAACTCTGTTGGGAATCTAAACTTGTTAGATTCCCTGTTCATTGATTTAAACATAATTAGGCTGATAGATAGTCCCTTGCCTGTGCCTAGGAGGCAGGCAAGTTTCGCAAGACTCACAGAGATCCGAGTATCTGTGAGCAACCTCAGAGGAGTCCATGTCAGAGACATTGTCAGGGAAGTCGAAGATTACCTGAAGACATACTCCTTGGCTGTGATGGATAACAGCCAAGATGTATTAGGGACTCTGAGGGGTTGAGAGTTAACAGGGGTGGCAATACCCTGATAACTCTCAGCACACTTTGGACATGCCATTTGTGTGTTCGAGAATATGAAGAATAAGGAAACTGTTTTTGACAACTGTTCCTTAAAGCATAATGGAAGACTACCAAGAATAGAAGGACATCATGTGACTGATGTGGGAACTTGTAAAAGCTTGTGTAGTCGACATCAAGTACTGTTCAAGTCAAACTCGTAACACTATAAATAGGATGTGTATCCTTGCATTAATGTTTAACACTTTGAGATATTAAGAACATTAGTGCGTATAACTTAGTGAATCAAACAGCTACGACTGTATTCATAAGTTAAGGTTTATTGTTGTTCAAAATGTGCACAACACATTGTCATCAAACGGTGTTATCCATAACACTTGTAATTCTTTATTATACAATAATAAGATTACGTTTGAAAAGTAATACCTTGTGTTGATTAAGTTAAGATTAGGGTTTCTTGCATTGATTAGGGACTTTCAATTGGTATCAGAGCGGTGTTTGATATTAAAACCTTCAAGAAACATCGTTCTCCGTTTTATAATCAAGATCCACCATGCCGGAAACCTCTAGCCCACACTCACCTTCCACAAACCCATCTTCACCAAGACTTAACCCCCCAGCAAATGACGATGATCTACCCCAACTTCTTGACTCAAGAGGTGGATCACACGTAACCAGTGTACCAGTCTTTGATGAAGAAGACTTTGCCAGTTGGAAGAGTCAATTTCTTGTATACCTTGATGGACTTGAACCTTTTCTCTTAGAAATTTTAGAAAATGGTCCATATATTCCCATGGCGCTTACTTCTACTGAAGAAAACCCTCTTCCCAAGCCTGTCAAACAATGGACCGCAGCTGATAGGAAATTAGCAAACCAAGATAAACGTCTCAAAAGCATCATAATTTCCTGTCTTCCAAAGCATATCATGAAGTCTGTCATTCAGTGTCCCACAGCTAAACAAATGTGGACATACCTCATTCTTGGCCATGAAGGACCCTCTGAAACAAGAGAGACAAAGATTCAGGCACTCAGACTTCAGTTTAATGCCTTTAAGTCTCTTGAAGGTGAAAAAGTTCAGCAAACCTATACTAGGCTGAAGATTCTTCTAAATGACCTCGCTATGAATGATGTCACTATTGGTCAAACTGAGATCAATGCCACTTTTGTCAACAGCCTTCCAAGAAAGTGGCTGAGCATGAATCAGACTCAGAGAGCTAACAACTCAATCAAAAATGATACCCTTGCTCAGCTCTATGGAAAGTACAATTATGAAGAAGGGCTGATCGATACTATCTACAAATCAGAGACTGAAAGATTTGTAGTCCAAGGAGCATCTTCCAAAGCTTTGATCTCTGCAACACATCCTCTTGACAGCGATTCTGATATTGAAGAAGATACCCGTAGCAGCCAAGAGTTCTTGTCAGACCTCAATGCAGAATTTCATGAAAGAGCACTGCTAGCCAACCAAAGAAGATACTACAAAAGATCTGGAAGAGTAGGATCAGCTAGCAAACCAACTGACAGGTCAAAAGAAACATGTTTTGCCTGTGGAAAGCTTGGACATTTTCAAAAAGAATGTCCTTCCACCAAAACATCCTCACCCTCTTATCCATCATCTTCATCCAAACCCTACAAGTTCAAACAACATAACAACTCATCTCAATCCAATTCTTCAGACACTGAGAAGAAAGATTACAAAAATAAGTACAAGGCACTTAAAGCTGAGTTAGAACAGATGAACTTGAAGATTGAAGCTATGTCCAAAAATAAAGGTAGTGAGAAAAAGGCTGAGAAAGGGTTGGTTGCTGAAACCTATGATTGGAATGATGAACCATTGACTTCAGATGAAGAAGACACCACAAGAGTCAGGGCTTTTATGGCAATAGCTGAGGATGAACCAGCTGTTGGAAAAGGTGATGCAAGATCAGGACAATGGGTCGACATCACAATGAAAAAGGTACACAGGCTTCTATCTATGTCTGATAGTGATGAACGTAAGCATGTCCTTGATTACACCATTGTTGATTTGCACTTTGTTGAGGAACAAAGGAAGAACCTACTTGATAAGTTTCACTCTGTTAAAACTGAAATGATAAATACTAAGGCTGAATGTGAAACTCTCAGGCGGGTTAACTTAGAGAAAATATCCCTGCAAAATGAAGTAGCTAGATTAACCTTGAAAAACATAGCTTTAAATGACCAAGTCACTGAATTAAACAAGGTTATTGAAAAATGGTTGTGTGCTAGGTTTACTATTGATGAATTGCTTAGGGATGAAGTGCCTGCTGACTTAAACAGGGATATAACTGCTAAGAATAAAAAGCTGAGGATTATCACCAAACCCAAAGACATTGTCTTTAAATCTACAGAGACTATTCATATGTCAGATACCTCCTTGACTAATGAACCTGTCTCTGAAGATGTGGCTGAGCTACCACCTTTGCCCAAACTCTCTGGAGTTGAACCTAGCAGTTCTTCTAGATCTGCTAAGGATGAACTTAAGATAGATATTGAGAATCCTCCAGCCAAAGTTTTTCGTGTGCCTGCTAAACCAACTGGTAAACAAGTAGCTTTTAAGCCTGTTTCTATTAAAGCTGTGAATAAGTTGACCCCACCACTGAAGATCGCCTGTTGTCTCTTATGAAAGAAGTAGAACTCTTGAAACAACACATTAAGCCTTCCGCTGAATGCTCTACTTCTCATGAACCTAAGTCAGTCCTAGGTGAACCCAAAGGGGAAAGGTTAATCAAACCTTATTGCAATATTTGTAAGAATTCTCACCACTCGACCTTAGATCATGACAGACACATGGCAGCTAAAAGAGCTCAGACACCCTCTAGGGACAGACCACAGAGTTCCAAAAGACAACAGGGAAATTACAATTCTTATCCTCCCTGTAAATTCTGTGGGTTCACAGACCATCACTCAGACGAGTGTGGTGACTTCCCTGGGTGTGATATCTGTGGGAGTTATAACCATGAAACTATGAACTGTCCATCCCAACGCCAAAAGTTTTTCAGGAACACAAGAGTTGCTAACAAGCAATTCAGGGAACCCACTGGAAAGTGGGTTCACCATAGGAACTAATCTGTTTCTATGTATCTGTGCAGAAATATCTCAAGGAATCGGTATGGTATTTAGATAGTGGCTGTTCTAGACACATGACAGGGATTCAACAATACCTGCACAGATACTCAAAGGAGCCAGGTCCCAAAGTGGTGTTTGGAGATAACTCTTCAGGTGACACAGAAGGATATGGCTCAGTGAATTGCAATGGGATCACATTTACCAGGGTTGCATATGTGAATGGTCTTAAACACAATCTTATTAGCATCAGCCAATTATGTGATGCTGATTATAAGGTTTTGTTTACTAAGACTCAGGGAACCATATTCAACAAAAATAATGATGTTGTGCTGGTTGCACCTAGAAGGAGAGATGTTTATGTCATCAACATGGCTGTGTGCTCTGAAGACAGCTCAAATTGTTTTCTTGCCAAAGCCTCTGAAAGTGTCAACTGGCTGTGGCACAAGAGACTGTCTCATCTCAACTTCAAGAACATCAATAAGATAGCCACTCAAAACTTGGTTGCTGGTCTACCTTCAGTAATGTTTTCCAAAGACAAAACTTGTTCTGCCTGTGTCAAAGGAAAACATCATAGGTCTTCATTCAAGACTAGGCAATCATTCTCTATTGACAAGTGCTTACATCTCCTTCACATGGACTTGTTTGGGCCTGTCAAACCTCAAACCATTAATCACAACATATACACCTTGGTCATAGTTGATGAATTTTCAAGATATACATGGGTGTTCTTCCTCAGAAGGAAAAGTGATGCAGCTGATACCATCATGTCCTTCATCAGACAGGTTGAAAATATGAATGATGTTAGAGTCAAAGCTCTAAGAAGTGATAATGGTACAGAATTCAAGAATCATCAACTTGAATCATTTTGTGATGAAAAAGGAATTTCTCAGAACTTCTCTTCAGCTGGCACTCCTGAACAAAATGGTGTGGCTGAAAGAAGAAATAGGACCCTGATTGAAGCAGCAAGAACTATGTTAAATGGTGCAGCCTTACCAAAGCAATTTTGGGGAGAAGCTGTACACACTGCCTGCTACACTCAAAACAGATCAATCATTGTCAAAAGACATGGCAAAACCTCCTATGAAGTTTTCAGAAAAAGATCTCCAGACGTCAGCTATTTTCATGTGTTTGGATGCCCTGTGTTTATTTATAACTACAGGGATAAAATTGGAAAGTTTGATGAAAAGGCTGATGATGGATTCTTTTTGGGATACTCTCCAACAGCCAAAGCCTTCAGAGTATTCAACATCAGAAGACAAGAAGTTGAAGAAACTTTCCATGTCAGATTTAATGAAGATGATGAAGTCATACAGAGAACAGGAACAGAGGGTGATGAAGTAGATTTTAATGAAAATATTTCTTTCCCAAGTGATGAGTTCACAGAACCCAGACCTACCAGTCATCACCACTCCAACACTCTCACTCCTTATGTTCCTGCTTTTGATCCTCTGTCTACTCACAACATAGAAGTTCCTACCTCTCAGGAACTTGATGAAGAAGAACCTCAAATCTCTGATGGTCCTTCTCATGATATTAATGACTCACCAATTCTTCAAACCTCTGAAGTTGCTCCTGCTGATAATGAAATTGCTTCCCTTGATGTGGCTGAAGAAGACTCAGACACTGAAGTAGTCTTTGAAGAAAGCCCTCCTAGTCAGCAGGATGAGACTCAAATTGTACCAGTTGTGCCCTCAAGTACCCCTGTTCTTGAAACTCCAGCTCCTCAAAATAAGTGGTCAAGAGATCAACACATTCTTCTTGTCAACATTATTGGGGAACCAAATGCAGGGGTCACAACCAGACAGCGAATCCAAGACTCTGAGTCAGCCTCAGCCAATGAATGTCTATTTGCTGAATTTCTTTCTCAAATTGAACCTAAAAGAGTTGCTGAGGCTCTGGTAGAAGATGGATGGGTAGCTGCTATGCAAGAAGAAATCAATCAGTTCAAAAGGAATAAAGTATGGACACTAGTGCCAGCTCCACCTGGAAAGAATATCACAGGCACTAGATGGATCTATAGAAATAAGATGGATGAAATTGGGAACATCATCAGGAACAAGGCAAGACTGGTAGCACAGGGATACTCCCAGACTGAAGGAATTGATTATGATGAAACTTTTGCACCTGTTGCTAGACTTGAGGCTATCAGAATCTTTCTTGCTTATGCTGCCTATATGAACATCACTGTCTATCAGATGGATGTAAAGAGTGCGTTCCTCAATGGTGATTTAGCTGAGGAAGTCTATGTTGCACAACCTGAAGGATTTGAGAACAGCGAGTTTCCCAACCATGTGTACAGACTTCACAAGGCAATGTATGGTCTGAAACAAGCTCCAAGAGCATGGTATGAAACTCTTTCAAATTTCTTATCTGAAAACAAATTTATCAGGGGTCAACACTCTTTACCTTCAAGGACAAGAGTGATTTCATCATTGTGCAGATTTATGTGGATGATATCATCTTTGGGTCAACAAATGTCAATCTTAGTAAGCGTTTTGCTAAATTAATGACCAAGAAATATGAGATGAGTATGATGGGTGAATTGACTTACTTTTTGGGCTTTCAAATTAAACAATGTCCTAAGGGAATTTCTATTTGTCAAGAAAAGTATGTTAAGGATTTACTTAAAAAATATGACTTAGCTGATTGTGCATCAGTGAAATGCCCCATGCTTCCACCCAATAACTTGGGCCCTGATGAGTCAGGGGTCTCTGTCAATGAGACTTTATATAGAGGCATGATTGGGTCACTGATGTATCTAACAGCCAGTCGTCCAGATATCTAATTCTCCACATGTCTCTGTGCAAGGTACCAAGATAACCCAAAAGAATCCCATCTAGTGGCTGTTAAGAGAATTTTCAGGTATCTCAAAGGAACACCATCCCTAGGACTATGGTATCCAAAGGAATCAGGCTTTGATCTCAAGGCCTATTCAGATTCAGATTATGCTGGATGCTATATTGACAGGAAAAGTACTTCAGGCAGCTGTCAAATCCTAGGAGGAAAATTGGTTGGATGGAGTGCTAAGAAACAAAACTCTGTGGCTATGTCTTCAGCTGAAGCAGAATATGTCGCTGCAGCCAGTTGTTGTGCTCAGGTGCTCTGGATGAAAAGTCAATTGGCTGACTATGAAATCTTGTATGACAAAGTGCCAATCTTTTGTGACAACACCAGCGCCATTGCCATATCCAACAACCCTATTCTTCACTCTCGTACCAAACACATTGATATCAGGTATCATTTTATCAGGGATCATATTATGAAGGGAGATATTGAGCTGCATTTTGTTCCTACAGAGCTGCAACTAGCTGATATCTTTACAAAGCCTTTGGCTGAACCTACGTTCAACAGGCTAGTTGTTGAGCTAGGGATGCTCAATATCTCAAAGCCTGTGGCTTGATATTAAATGTGTTCATTAAATGATTGATTCTGTATTAAATGTTTTATTAAATGTTTTTCACATGAAACTAGGTAGTTACTTTCCAAGTAAATGCAAAAAACATTCTCACATTTTTAATCATTTATTTTTCGGATAACGAGGAGACAAACTTTTTGAAAGGTCAAGGGGACCCACTTGAGCAGTCATTTTCACCTTTGCATTTAATTCGGTTGAATAACTGTTCATTCAAGTTTGAATATATATTGTCTTCTTTCTCTTCTCACCCACCACCATTCTAAAATCAACTTCTCTCTCTAAACTCTTATCTCTCTCTACCATCCACCATTTTCATTCTCCTTCTACCTTAAATCAATGGCGTTTCCCGTACCAAAAGCCTCCAATGTGAACTTCGAGATCAACGAGAGCATCATCGCCTCCAACAACGCCATTGGATGGATCAAGGCACCAAACAGCACCTACTCAGATCTGGTAAATTTCATGCAGAATTGTGACCTAAATGAAGCCTTCACCAAATCTCCATCCACCTTTTACCAAGAATACCTTAGGGAATTCTGGTATTCTGCTGAAGTAGTTGAAGACACCATTACCTTTAGCCTTTCATGCAATGAACATCCTTTTGCCTTTTCCCTCGATGATTTTTCTAGTGTGGCCGGACTCAAACATGGAGATGATTGATTGAAGACGGTTGACAAAAAGGCTGTCAAGGAAGCCTTAGCCACACTAAACCCCTGCCATGATGTTAACCCTGCACTTACACCAGCTGAGGTCCTCGCCAAAGCCCCTCTGAGGATTAAGTACTTTACTCCTATGTGGCGTGTCCTCTTCACCCACATTGTGAAGTCCCTGGGAGGAATGCAGGGATCACAAGATCAGATGTCGTCCAATCATCAGGCTATTGCGTATGGACTTATCTGGGGAGCTGATGTCGATTTTGGAAGCATCCTTTTCTCAAACCTGGTAGAACAACTGAAGGGACGGAATCAGGTCAGGGAAAAGAACATCTGCTATGTGCGCTACCTGTCCCTGATCTTTGAGAGTTTGTTGGGAGAGAATTACCATAACAAGGCCTTGACAGCTCTGAAGCCCTATCGCATCACAGGCGCCATCTACAAGGAGATAGGAGCTGAGGATATCCCTGTCACTGCACACATGCTGAACGTTGCCAACAAGGTACCCAACGCTGAGAAGCCCTTGCTCCCTTCCTCTGAGAAGGTGAATACTTCTAGTGTCGCTGGCAAGTCTACGTCTTTGACCTCTGGGCAGCACACTACTAAGTCCAAGGCTTCATCTGGCCAACAACCAAAGAAGAAGAAAATCCCCTCTTCTTCCCAACCTAAAGCTGTTAGTAAGGCCAAGGAAAAGAAGATTGACACCGCCTCTGGTCCAGATACTCTTGTGGATACAGAATCTTTGGCTGACAAACAACAGGCGTCTAGTGTCTCTAGGTCAGCAGAGACTACAGGAAACCAGCCAAACCAAGCTGATATCTCACAGGTAATCAGTGTACATTTTTAGAGGTTCACAATCAACCACTCTCATTTGTCTGTAGGAGAGAGTGGTGAAGTTAGGGTAATCCTCGACCCATAGAAGTCTGTCATTTCACTTAGAATACTTTAAGACTTCTGTACACTCTGTCTTTGCACCAGGGAGTGATTCATTTGTGTTTATAAAGCACCCCGATGACCCTGAACCCTCTAGACAGTATTCAGGCTAACAACAACCTGAATACATTAATGTCTCAACCTTGATGGCTGTACTTCACACAGCCTCTTGGTTCCCTCATTAAAAGAGTCCCAAAGGATTTATCCTTTCAGGGGGAGCTGAATCATCACCCTCAGTTTTCCTAGGGGCAGCGTAACAGGCGACCTACAACAACATATGTTTCACTCTTAAAAGAGTCCCAAAGGTTTTACCTTTTGGGGGGGCTGAATAATCACACTCAGCTTTCCTAGGGGCAGCGAATGGCGATCATTAAACAACATCTGTTTCACAATCAAAAGAGTCCCAAAGGTTTTTACCTTTTGGGGGGGCTGAATAATCACACTCAGCTTTCCTAGGGGCAGCGAATGGCGACCATTAACCACACTTCATTCACACTTAAAAGAATCCCAAGGATTTATCCTTTGGAGTGGCTGAGTAATCACCCTCAGCCTCTCTGGGGCAGCGAAATGGCGACCATTCACCTTATATTTTTTCCCTGTTACTAATTACAACAAACTTGCAGGCTGAAATTGTACAGCCTGTCAAAGAACCTCAGGTACATGAAAAGGAGGCTGAAACAATAACTCAGGACATTCCAAATGAAGAAGAACTTGTGCTAAATGCTGATGAAGAAATGCTCTCAGTAGAAGATTATGTCTCTGAGTTTGAACCCATGCCTGAAGATGAATTCCCTGAGGGAATGTTTGATGAAGAGGAAGAAGAAGATGAGGATGACCAGCTGTCAGCCTCTCCTCCTAAAGAAGATAACAAGACTTCTCCTCTCAAGGAAGCTGTTGACACTCCAAATTCTGCTACATCTGCAACAACAGTCTTCCAAAGACCATCATATGATCCAACAGCTGAATTCCTCCTGTTTGATCATCCTACCCAGACCAACTTCGACTTGATTCCAAGGGAGGATGACTTTGCTCAACAAAGCCTCAATATCAAGAACCTTCAGCCAGTACATCATCAATCTGATATTGAGCGCTTATCAAGAAAGCTGGATGTGATCAAGTCAGAGATGCACAATTTTACAGTCACTTTTCCAGGTATTATCAAGAAGGCTGTGACTGAGGCTGTCACTGGGCCTATTCAGGAGGGTGCAAGAAAAGGTGTGGCCCAGGGACTAAGTCATCTCTCGACACGAATCAAGGATGCAATTGACTCAGTTGTCCCTGCCATGTTCCATGAACAAGAAAACAACATGAACAGGCACTTCAATGCAGTGCGCAACAGGCAATACAATCATGCTGGTTTTATTGTCAGGCGTGTTCAGGCAAATACCAATGCCAATGCCAACCTCTTGCTGAAGATTGCCAGGGCGTCAAGGAAAAGACAGCGTGCCATGGCTGCCTCTGTGGAGCAGATTGCAAGACACTTTCAGGCACGTTCATCCAAACATCAGGGAAGTAAGGATGAACGTGAGGGGGAGACGAATGCTACACTCAGCCTTGCATCTACTGAACAAGGTTCCTCTTCAGCCAATCCCTCAACAACACCAGTTCCTCTTCAGGTCATCACACCAGTTATAGTACATGATGATGAGGATCAGACTCAGGGGGAGCAACAAACACAAGATGGAGCTGACTCATCCAAATCCATGATCTTAGTTAACATCAGCAAGCCTGAGGATGATGATGAACCAGCGGCCAAGAAACTTAAATTCACTGTGAGCTCCCTACCAAAATCTATTCAAAATCAGGCTCAGACAGCGTTCCTCAAAAGAGCTGATGATTTGAAAAACATAAGTGTGGAGTCCTCTGTCTCAAAGAAAGGTAAAGAAATAGTTTTGGTTGATACTGACACCAAACTTAAGAAGATAGCTGCGATGCTAGAGACAGGAGGATCCATAACA
This sequence comes from Glebionis coronaria, assembly GCA_025667525.1. Taxonomy (NCBI): domain Eukaryota; kingdom Viridiplantae; phylum Streptophyta; class Magnoliopsida; order Asterales; family Asteraceae; genus Glebionis; species Glebionis coronaria. Next base: position 174,908,151 of record CM046876.1, on the reverse strand, counting down.
GACCTTTCCCACTTTTCAACCTTTACACCTTCCGATGAGAGTCCTTTAACGCCTGAAGAAATAGAGCAACAGGCTGAAGAATTCAAAAGACTAAATGAGCTCAAGGCAGCCAAAGAATTAAATGAAGCTACTCTGAGGAAGATGACACCACCTGAAAGGGAAAAACAAAAACAAAGGTTGAGGGAAATGGAACTTAAACGCGCTGAGGCCTTAAAGAAAGTCAAAGCTGACTATGATGCCTGCGTGAACCACAGGTATGCTGCTGGCAAGATAACCACGTTTAGATACACCATTCACAAATCCACAAACACCCCACAGATGATCTTATGGAGGGAAAATCAACAGAGGAATATGGATGTGTTTGACAACTTCAGGTTAAAAACACTTGGGTTATCAGAATGGTTTGAACTCGAAGCCTTAGCTGCCAAAAAGTCTGGACAGGCAAATTTCCTTCTGCTTAAAACTCTTAAGGCTAAGTTTAACTGGATCAAGGAAACAGCTGCCAAACTCAAGATTGATCCCCCACCACAGCTTTTCGAACAAGGACCCCCAAAGACAGGCAACAAAAGAAGAAGAATTTCCCAAATCATTGATGAAACTTTTGTTACTGAAGATGTTCGTGTGGATGGCATGCACAGGGATCTGATCCTTCCTAATGGTATAGTTGGCCCTGTTGATGGTCAGACATACTCAGTGCCTGAAAGAGGAATGGCGTTTATGAACAAAGCCTGCCAATATGCTTTTCAGAGGGAAGATGAGCTTTGCCTGGCTTCAACTATTCAGCTACTCTGTCACAAGAAGTGTCTCAAGATCAACTCAGAGTATTCCAAGAAGTTTGCAAAGACTTTGCAGGATGAAATTGATAACAGATTAGATGTGGCCGAAGCTGAAGAAAGAATCAAAAATGATGACTATTGAAGATAGTGTCAGCCCTTTTACCTTCATCTTTTATTTAACTTATGTAATGAACTTGTAATTTTTCTTTAAGTCTTAATAAAATCATGAGGTATGTTTGTTTAGATCTGTTATGTGTAAGAAGAAGCTGTTAAACTCACTTACCTTAACTTAGTTAGATCTAGCACTATTTATGTTTAAATAGGGGGAGATTGTTGGGAATCTAAACTTGTTAGATTCCCTGTTCATTGATTTAAACATAATTAGGCTGATAGATAGTCCCTTGCCTATGCCTAGGAGGCAGGCAAGTTTCGCAAGACTCACAGAGATCCGAGTCTCTGTGAGCAACCTCAGAGGAGTCCATGTCAGAGACATTGTCAGGGAAGTCGAAGATTACCTGAAGACATACTCCTTGGCTGTGATGGATAACAGCCAAGATGTATTAGGGACTCTGAGGGGTTGAGAGTTAACAGGGGTGGCAATACCCTGATAACTCTCAGCACACTTTGGACATGCCATTTGTGTGTTCGAGAATATGAAGAATAAGGAAACTGTTTTTGACAACTGTTCCTTAAAGCATAATGGAAGACTACCAAGAATAGAAGGACATCATGTGACTGATGTGGGAACTTGTAAAAGCTTGTGTAGTCGACATCAAGTACTGTTCAAGTCAAACTCGTAACACTATAAATAGGATGTGTATCCTTGCATTAATGTTTAACACTTTGAGATATTAAGAACATTAGTGCGTATAACTTAGTGAATCAAACAGCTACGACTGTATTCATAAGTTAAGGTTTATTGTTGTTCAAAGTGTGCACAACACATTGTCATCAAACGGTGTTATCCATAACACTTGTAATTCTTTATTATACAATAATAAGATTACGTTTGAAAAGTAATACCTTGTGTTGATTAAGTTAAGATTAGGGTTTCTTGCATTGATTAGGGACTTTCAAACTCGCTTCACGATTTGAGACCTTTCTCGGACCGATATTTGGCAGCGACTTCATACTACAAATCTTGAGAAACCTTCATGAAATAATGGTCTTCTCTTCATAATAGGAATTTCTTCACTTGAACTTTTGAGAGATTCTTCATACTTGGACCACGACTTCTTCATTTTTCTCCAATCTTTATTTGGGATTTTGATATACAACGATCCGCCTCCTTTTAGGACTTGGATCTATTTATCCTCATACCTTGTTAGGGCCTTTTCGGATATACTTTTCCATGAGCTTTAGGGGAGTATTTGCTTTTCGTCGTGTGTCTCGATCCTTCATATTGATTTTTGATAAATGATTCTTCACATCACTTTTGGATCTTTAGCAACAAAATGTATCCCTCATGCCTTGTTATGGCCTTTTCGGACTCGCCAATCTTCGCATCCCGCTTCAATAAGTTATGCCTTGGCTATGAACTCTAATTAATACCGAGCAACTTTTAAACGATCTTGGGCTAGAAGCTAAGTAACTTTTCAAATCGTACAACCTTATTTATTGCAAATATATTTATTAACAAGCGATGGGAGAAAAAGCTCATAATCAACTCACATAAATTCATGAAAGAATACCAAACTTATAATTGACTCTATCATCTATCGTTCTCCACAAATTTAAAATCTCAAAGAATGAGACTCGTGGATGCTTAGCCTATTAAATCAAAGTTTTGGGTTTTCAATTCGTCTATAGGATCTTGCAACTTCTTAGACTTTTTCAAGTTTAGAATTCTCATTTTAAAGTTCCCTTGATAAACGACTTTCTAGGATCAATTATAGGAACTTGCAAAAAGTTCTTGTTCTTAACCCGTAAGAGTTAAGACTTTCGCGTTTTAAAGTTCCCTATATAAAAGCCTAGCAAAACTTGACTTAAACACGTTAAGGATACTAGCTAGAGTAAACTTAGATAAGTAAACTCGGGTTGAGTCAAAAGATTCACAACGTTGAAAAATTAAAACCACTTTATTAAAAATTTATTCTAGTAAAGAAAGAAAATAACTATACAAAGGTAAAACTACTAGGCCAAAATAGATCAAAATTTTTGAAAAATGTCGAAAAAACCAATTTTCCGGTTAAAACTAGGGCAAATACAAGGAAAAGCCCACTTAACTTCGATAGAAGTCCCCCTACACTTGATATAAACATTGTCCTCAATGTTTAAGCATGTGGGAGTAAACTCCCCTACACTTAGGACATTGTGAACTTTGTTTGAATCTTGCTAAGGAAAGGACAACTAAAGTGATTCCTATTTTAATATTAAAGAATATAAAGTAGAGAATCAAAAGAGTTTAGGATAGAACCGGGAAGACGGGTACACGGAATCACGGTTTGTCAAAAGTCATCAAGAATGGCTCTTGAAAGCTCAAATCCCTGCACATGATAAGAAAGAAAACAACAAACACATACCAGGGTCTCCCCCTACACTTATTACAAAAAACAGAGAAAAAGGATAGATACTACGGGTTGCCTCCCGAGAAGCGCTTATTTTTGTTAACCGAGTCGTGAGTCTGACTCGACCTTGATTAGCATGGTAAGAAGGTTGAAGAACATCCACCGGAACAAATACATGGTTTTCGTCCAACAAATAGCACAAGCTTAAGGCGAACAAGGCAAGCCAAAGAAGAGTAGGCAAGGTTCCCTTAAGCAGTTGTTGAGCACGGTGGTAGCAAGGGTGATGAGGTGCAAGCATATATTCATGGTTTCCAAAAATCTTTCCTTTTATTTCATCAGATGGATACTGAGATGGCTTAAAAATTTCAATACCGGGATCGAACACATTTTCCTTTAGGGGAAAATAAAAATCAGGCTCAGTAGACCTTGAAGAAGATCTGCTCATAAATCACACAATCTCATCCTCAGAAGGTGGATAGAGAGGAGCTAAGACATAGGTTCTACGGATATCGGTGTCGTCCGGCTTCTTCTCCTTTGAAACGGGTTTCTTCATATCCAAAGGAGGATAAAGAGCATCATCAAAGTCCAAAGGAGGAGAATCACTCTCATTTGGGAAGTAAGTGTTGAGAAAAGTAGCAAAATCTTCCTCAAATGAGTAGTCATCCAAAGTAGGATCAAGCATTGTTGGCGGAGGATCTTCATCAAAAGTAGGTGCAAGGTCATCATGAGAAGAATCACTCGAGAGAGTATCAACATCATCAAAATCATCATAAGTTGGCATGTTTGGATACTCTGAAACAAAATTATCATAATCATCCCCATCGGAACTAGAATCATCATCATAATCATCATAGATCGGTGGAGAATCATAAATTGGTGGAGGATCCAAAGTGGAGAGAGAATCATCAAAATCATCCACATCGTCTTGGAAAAGTGGATTATCATGGCAAGAATCGAAAAGAGGATTGTTGTAGACGACAAAATCATCAAGCACATTAATCATATTTGCTAATTCTCTTCCATTTGATTTGGTTGTGATCTTCCCCATTTTAAATACTTGTGCTTCATTCCCGACCCTTAAGATTAGCTCACCTTCGGCAACATCGACTAAGGCTTTTCCGGTTCTCAAGAATGGCCGACAAAGTATTAATGGAATAGGAGGGTCCATTTCATAATCAACAACAATAAAGTCGACCGGAAAAGTGAAGGTACCAACTTTAACAAACACATCTTCTGCAATACCAACGGGGTAAGCGAGAGTTCGATTTGCTAGCTCGAGAGTCATCTTTGTTGGTGTAAGGTCGGGTAATGATAACTTTTTCCAAACACTTAAAGGCATCAGATTTATACTTGCCCCGAGATCAGCTAAGGCAGTAAATTTTTCGGTTTGGTTAAAAGTACATGGTAGCACAAAACGACTGGGATCTCCAAGTTTCTCCAGAAGTTCTTTAAGAAGGACTGCAGAACAGTTTTCATTCAATCGAGTATTAACAAACTCGTCCATCTTCTCCTTCTTATTAAGCAATTCCTTAAACATCTTAACAAATTTAGGCATTTTGGGCTAGAGCTTCAACAAGGCTAAAGGTGATGGTCAGTCCCGAAATCTTCTTCAAAAAATTTGACACTTGAATATCATCCTTGGTGAGCAATTGGCACTTGTCTAAGCGAGAAGGATAAGGGATATTGGGTTTAGGAGGTGTAGATGTAGAAGGTGAGGGTTGAGATGTTGAAGGTTTAAAGGTGGAAGGTGGGGTTGGTGAAGGGTTCTTCTTGGGTACTTCAGTAAGAGGTGGAGACGATAATGAAGAACTAATACTAGGCGTGGGAGTAAGAGAGATAAATGGTGGTGGAAGAGGTATAGATGGAGTAACTGGGGAAGGGATAGATGGTCCTACTAAAGTTGCTCCAATGCGTGTAGTAATAGCACTTACATTCGCTCTTGGGTTGGTGACGGTATTTGAAGGAAGAGAGCCCGAAGTAGAGGGTTGAGTACTTGGAAAGAAACTAGCCATCATATTCTTCAAATCATTTGTTTGATTGCTAAAAGAGGTTTGCATAACATGTCGAAGCTCGGTTCTAATATCATTCCCTTGCTTAGTGATATCTCCTTTCAAGTTGATGATTTGGCTTTGTAGATTCTTAACTAGCTCGCCTTGGGTCCTCATGAAAGTTTCTACATATTGATTTATGGGTGGGGCTTGTTGAGCGGGTGGGTGATAAGGATTAGAAGCTCAAGGTTGATTTGGATTGCTTCTATTGTAGTTGTTGGGGTTGTGGTTTTGAGGAGAAAAACCGGGTGAAAGAAAGTTATTAGAACGGTAACTTAGCAAGTTACGATCACCTTGAGGTCGGGCTTGATAGCTTTCCGTTGAATAATTACCATGAACCGCATACACGTTTTTCGGATTGTCATGAGTAGAATGACAATCAGTGTATGAATGAGGACCCCCGCAAATCTCACAAGAAAGTGCTACAGCTTTAACTTGTTTTTGTTGATTTGTAGCCAAAATTTGCATATTCTTGCTCATTTCGACCATTGCGCGGGTCAATTCGGTGATATCAGGGTTTGAAGAAGTAGAAGACACGTTGACTCTCGGGTTTGATCTTTAGGATGCGGATGAATCCCAATTTTTGTCATGGGTAGTCATGTTCTCTATAAGCTCTCTACACTCCTCATGTCTTCTTTTCATAAATGTGCCACCGGCGGCTGCATTAATCGTATCACGATCACGAAAAGTTAAACCGTTGTAGAAAGTGTCAATTAAGGTGACGGGAGCATGTTGTGGTTTGGACATCGATCTATCAAAACATTATATCGTTCCCAAGCATCAAAAAGTGATTCATAAGGTTCTTGTTTAAATCCACTAATTAGATTTCGGAGGCTCGTGACCATGGATGGTGGAAAGTAGCGCGACAAAAAGCGTTGAGTCATCTCACCCCAAGTATGAATTGAATTCTTCGGAAGACGATCAAACCATTTTTCGGCATGATGGGATAAGGTGTGTGGAAATAGGTGAAGGCGAAGAAAATCCATGGTAACACCGGGAAACTTCATGCTTTGAGTTACGGTAATGAACTTGTCGAGGTGTTTGTTGGCATCATCGTCCGGCAATCCACGAAATGGACAAGTGTTTTGAACTTGTTGGATCATGTGATGCTTCAACGAAAACTCTGGAGCCGTGATTTTCATCGACGCAATCGGTCCTCCGCGTCCATTCATCGTAGGTTGACACAGCTCCTCCATTGTTCGAAGGTCGGGTGAGGAAACATTGTTGTTGTTATTCATGTTGGGGTGGGATGGATTATTGTTGTTGTGTACACCAGCCATATCTAAATCTTCACGAGTCTCGGGCTCAGAATAAGTTGAAGATCTAGTACACATACACCTGCAAAAGAAAAAGAAAAAGATACCAAAGAAATAAAGAATATATATACACTTATAAAAATAAAATCTTTTTGGTGCAAAACTTTGAAATTTTTTAATTTTTATGGATTTTTAGAAAAAAAAAATTTGACACAAAAAATAACGTTCACTAGTGAACGGATCCCAAAATTCAACGCGTCTCTCACAGAAAACCGTTAATCTTTACGAAAAGAGCCGGCAACGGCGCCATTTAATAACTGGTTTTTGCACAGTTAAAAAGTTCGTTGAAATCGGTCTAATCGAATTGATTACTGGTTTAAGTGCGACTCAATCGTCTTTTGGTGGATAAAATAATAGATTGGTCGTTGTAGTAAAATTAAATTGCGAAACGTTAAAGTAAATGACGGGTAAATAAAGCTAAAACTAATTAAAACGTAAATGGTGCAATATTAAAACTTTTAAAAGTAAATTAATTAAATGACGAGAAATTAAAGCTGAACGAAAAGTAAATTTGACAATTTAATAAAAATGAAAATTTGAAAACTTAAAATAATGCAAACTTAAAAATAAAACTAAGACAAAATATTAAAACTAAACCTGTCGGAATACCCTCCCATCGGAATCCTGTCGGAATCCGATCGGAATGTAAGCATACCTCCCCGATCGGAATGTACAAAGAGTAATCATGTCGGAATAACACTCACCTATCGGAATAATCCGGTCGGAATCTAGATCGGAATATATAAAGGGACAATAATCGGAATAATGGAAACACAAAAGCTATCGGAATATCTAAATAACACCACCGTCGGAATCCTAATCGGAATACCCGTCGGAATCTCAAAACCCCTTTCCGATGGTGGTGATCGGAATCCTGGTCGGAATTCGAAACCCTTTTCCGATGGGTTGATCGGAATACAGTGGAAAATGTAAATAAGCAAGATAAAATAAGCTATGAAACTAATAAGCACTCAACTAAAAACTTAACCCAAAACACGTATAAGAAAAAGCTAATAAGCTAAAATTTAAAAACTTTTAAAAACACTAAATGATAAAGATATTTAAAAACGACTTTTTTTTATAAAATTAACTTTTATAAACACTTAAGTAAATTTAAGAAAGACACAAATAAGCTATAAAATCAATAATCCAAAACAATCAAATACATAAAAACATAACAATTAATCAAATAAGCATAACAATAAGCACATAAACATAAAGATTAAGCAAAACAAGAAAGGTAGAATGAGAGATTTATAAAAATTTGATTAAAAATAAGATTCAATAATAAAATTAAAAGACTTACTTGGAATTAAAGGCAAGAATTTAAAGGTGCAAGACAAGGAAATTAAATGACAATTAAGTAAATGACATGAAAATAAATGGTAGAAGAACTATGTGTCAAATAGTCAACACCTCCTAATGTGTCATTAGGAGGGTATTTATAGGTGATTAGGGAGGTTAGCATGTGTTGATCCTTTCTTTCTTCTCTCGTCTTTTCGTCCTCTAAATTCTTCGACTTTTTCGACTTTGTCTCGGGATTAATTAAATTCGTCTTATAATTTCTTCATTTATTAGACTTGAGTTATTCGACTTCATTAAACTTCCGTCTTTAGAATTTTTCTTCGATAAATCTTCAGAATAGGCCTTGGACTTCCGTTCTTTTTGCACTCTTGATCTTTTGACTTCGTCTTTTGTCTTTTTCTTCAATAAAAGCCCGTGAAAGCCCATGTTTTCTTCCCTTTTCAAATTTTGATCCTAAATCACAACAAAAACACAAACCACGCATAATTCCGACATTTACGACATAAAATACACGTTTTGGCTTGGTTATTATTATAATTAAGTGGTAAAAGGATAAGTGTTTTCACACTTATTAGGTCACGTCACGGGGTGGCTTCGAAAAGGTATTATATATGAACCTATATTATAGTATAAAAAGTATCTAAAGACTTGGCACTTCTGTTTCATTATCATAATAGCATACATTTTGACATTTCGTGTACAGATTGTTAGTGGCCGAACATAGAGGGAAGTGATGGTTGTCTTCAAATTTGGGCCCACAATCACCAACGCGTCATTTGTCTTACACAAGGCCTATTTATCCCTGCTCTATCATTTTGAGCGGGTTTACTTTTTCCACAAGACATCCCTCAATATCCTTGCAGCTGGTACGTTATTTCTCAACATGCTTTTTTGTTTCATATATTACATCTTTTTAGCATAAAATTCTTATGACGTTGATACCCTTCCAACAGATTCTGCAAACAGGATCTCTCATGAATCAGTGTCGGGTTTCGTCAAGAATCTGTTATCTGGTTAGGTTTCTGTGTGCTTTGTATTTGGTCATCCCATGAAAATAACTTTGGATATGCCAAAAAGAGACACTTTATTAAAACGAATGATTTTTTTTATGTTATGCAGCAAGGCAAAAGGTTGAGGTTGGTGGACAAGTCACTAGAACCATTGATAACATATTTGAGCAGGTTATTTAGTTACTGTGTATTTGGGGAACGAGAAGCTGTCAGGTTTTATATATCATCTGCCATCAGATTCTTCAACACCTTTTCATAGGACTGAGAATGTGTATCAGCTTGCTTTAAGGGAACCATCTCCACTTGAACAAGACTCAAGCGGCTATAATGTTTTCTACTTTGAGCACTATGGCAGATTAGAACCGTTGTATCATGGCCAGGAGGATGTCATACGAAAAAGAATCCAAGTTTTATGGGAAACTCTCACATGCTGACCATTGTTTTTCTTTTAAAATGGTGTTTGGGATAACCTATTTATAATACCTTATCATCTCCACGATGGTTTAAAAAGTGCTTATATTAGGAAAATAAGTTGGTACACCACAATATGTTTGGATACTGAAAATAAGTTGCTGTAGTTTGAAAAGGTTATAAGCTGATACTCTTCAAATTAGCTTACCCAAACACCCAATAGTAGATAACACTATATTAGAATTAAGGTAAGCTTTTAAAGAATGTCATACTGTTTCCCTAATATTGCGTAACTTTTCGAATTTTTACATTGTACTAAGGTGGTATTTGAGCAGAAATGTGGAATTATATTCACATATGGGTATTGATAGAATTGCTACTTAAGCAATATCATACTCGGTTGCTAAGTTGTTTAGATTGTTGGTTAATGGCAGTGAACCGTGGGTGAAAAGAATGAGTGGGCCGACAATGTTAAATTGCCTGTTTCTATGGAAAGCTAATGCCAATATATGAATCTTCGGACGTGATCGGCTTCGGGTATGCCAATATATGAATCATTGGGTGGGTATGCTCCTGTAGATGAGTCTCTTTGTGGGTATGTTGGATTGCAGACGAAGAATTTTTTGATTGCTTGAACAAGACAGGAAATGCAGTTTTGATCTTATGTTTGCTTGAACAAGACATGGAAAACATAAATGAGAGAAATCGGCCCTTTCACATTGCTTTTTAAACTGATAACCAAACGCCGCGGTACGTGAAGCAATCTTTGAACCGGTGGTTCGTGGTTTACAGAGTACTTCTGTTGGTACAAATGACGCTGCACCACCATGTTTAAAAACTGAACCTGTAGTAACCATCTTTAACCCTTCTGAAAGTGAGTGTTCATTAATTTTAATAGTATCTTTTTTGTAAATCGTTTTAACATGCTACTGTTTACTTTTTGGACCGGCCATGTGTGGACGTACTCAAACAACTTCAAGGTGTGGTAAAAGGGGACAACTCACAACATTGGCCAAGGCCGCTTAAAGTGATTTTATTGACTTACAACCTGTGTCTTGCTTATTTGGCTACGGGTTGTGATGCCTTAAGGCGATGAAGATATTGTTTAATGCGTATGTTTATGGCTTTTCATCTATAGTTAGTTGGTAGATCATGATGGTTGTCATCGGCCTGCTTTTTGGCATGGCATCATGAAATCGTGTTTGCAGCCATGGCAGGTTGATCGCCTGAATCGTCAATCTCACGCCTTCAATTATGAGCCACTTCATATATTCTCGGTTACCTATGTAAGCTTACACTTTACAATCCCCAAAAATTCTTAAGACCTTAAGAGGCATAGAAGGACAGAACTACAAGAACAAAAAAGCGTTACATCGGGTTTAGTTTTATCAAATTTAATTACAAATATTGTTGGTAATAGTTTCTTTTTTAGTTCCATGCTATTTTATAAACTGCCGCTTTTTCTTTTCTAAATTGTTCTAATTATCTTCTATGTTGCAGTGAACGTGCAACCACCTCTTTCAAGGTCACCACATCTAACTTTCAAGTCCACGCTGCCTTCTCAAAGCAACACAACATAATAATGGCTCTTGATCATGCAGTCTGTTAATATGAAGTCTGCTGATTTTGATGATCCTACGACTTTACTTCTGTGAATACGGTAAGTTGGTTTCTATGTATTTGTATGTCTCCTTTTATTTCTACAGATGATACATTATCATCTAACACTAGACTTAAAACCAGATCAAAAAATAAATCAGAAGACTCAACCAAAAACATAGTTGGTTTGTAACAGTTCTTAGATACTGCAAATTAATTAGACCAATTTTGTTTTTATCTCTTGAAGCCTCTTGCAGAAAGTGGATCGTAGCTTTTAAATGCTCACAATGTACGTTTCTTCTTTTGAAAGTCTAAAATAAATATAGTCATTTGCAGAAAACCAAAAATTGGGCTATGTTGTCATTTGAACCGACTTATGCACATTTACAAAACCACGGAGTCAACAGACTGTTGTATTGTCAGCTTGGATCGACTTATGCACGCTTACCATTATAGCCTCCAGATAGCTCAACTCATAATGGGCCAATATTGTCATCACTTATGCAAGAGGTGTTTTATTTCATGACAATTACTTACGTCCCTCAATAGGTATTGTGTCCCCATTTCATAATGAAGCGGCTTCTAAAAGAATGACACGATTGCAACTGATACAATGACCACGATCAAACTGCCGTTACAAACACGGACAACCAAAACCCTACGGCGAAGCGCAAGTACTAATCCTAATATATTAAATATTTCTAAAATAAACAAAGACTGAAAGTAATAAAGTAAATAAAGAGCGGAGATTGTAAAATGTGAATCGGAATATTAATATTTTTTATTTGGTGTATGAAGTATTTAGTAAGTATAGTTTTTATATTTTAATGAATTACTCACTGTTAAAAGATGAGTGTGAGTAACATAAAGGGAATGAAAATATAAAGTTGATATCGCTATAAAATAACGATGATTGACATACCTGAGTTAATATCTATATATACATTTAAATTAGTATAAATCTATTCAACCAATTATAATCACTTAATTTTTTAAAAACTCATTTCCTACCACTTTTTAAAAAATTAAATATCTCATAAACGGTAAATCGTCAAACGAAAAAAAATACACAATTGTGACGAGAATTAAATCATCTATCTATCGAGGGGCACATGATATATTTTCGACGAACTTTTTTTTCGACTTTTTTTTCTTAAGTCACGTCTGAAGAGAATCATATATGATTCGTCGCAAATCATATATGATTCGTCACGAATCATATATGATTCGTCACGAATCATTATATGATTCGTCACGAATCATATATGATTTTCAGAAAATCATATATGATTCGTGATATGAATCATATATGATTTTCTGAGAATCATATATGTTTCGTAACGAATCATATATGATTCTCTCCAGACGTGACTTAAGAAAAAAAGTCGAAAAAAAAGTTCGTCGAAAGTATATACATGTGCCCCTCGATAGATAGATGATTTAATTCTCGTCGCGATGATATGTTTTATTTTACGTAACGATGAACGGTTTGTGAGATATTTAATTTTTAAAAAATGAGTTTTTTTGTTACATGATAAAAATGGATGATTGTGATTGGTTGGTTGAGTTTATGTTAAACTAAGAGTTTATAAGGATCTTTTTCCTGATATACCTTTCTTTTCAACAGAAAAAGGACTATCTTGAAAGTGTAACCAAAAATTAGAATGCTATGTTCAAAAATTATAATATAATGTTGTGTAATATTATCATTTTGCTGTAACACTCCGAAATTTAACTGCTATCGACCAACTAAATGTATCATCACTTGAATACTTGATCAGTATTATTAACATAGTCATGAAAGCTAAAAATATTAATACTTGTTTTTTATATACGGAGTATATATACTACAGAGTATTGTTTAAAAAAAAAAAGGTTTATCTAAATTGTAAAAGGTTGGGCACACTTTGGGCTCGGCTGGTGAGCTAAGATTAATTCATGGATTTTGTGAGTTGTAAAGTCTTCTGGTTGAGGTCCTTGTTTTTTGGTCTTAGACATAGTTTTGATTCTCTTACACATAAATTTGATTGATACTATAACGAAAAACATTAAAAAAAAGGTCAATGTCAAAGGGTCCAAAAGGAATCAGACCTAAATTTGTTGCATATTCCTTATGCTTTGTGCACGACCAATATTAGACGCAATTTAAAATAGTTAAGGACTGTAATTCATGTCTCAGCATGACCTTGAAACTTGGATCATTTTTAGCAGAGGCCAGACCTTGAACTTGTGTATAAAAACAATGAGAAATAAAGATCTTTGGGGCCAAGAAAACCCATAAGTCCCCTTTTTAAACCCTCACTAAAGAATACGGAGTATATGTTTTGACCCATTAACCAACTTCCAAGACCTACTCTTTTGCCACATAAAATATGTACGGTACAAACACGTAAATAGTCGTATACAATATGAAATTTGCAAACAATTCCTAAAGAGAAAATGGTCATGCCAAGTTATATTATTCTGGATAAAGTTAGAGATCATAATTTACAAGCCAAGAGCAAAAGCTGAAAATTATAACAAAATGTATGTTGAATTGATAAATCAATAGAAGAATACCAGTTACAACAAATTATATAATCTAAGATGTATAACTTAAAACTACAACACTGGCATATCATCAATCCTTCTTCTCTGAATTATTAACAATATCTGAGAAAGTGAATGTATGATTTTCAACAAGACTAGGAACCGTGAGTTTCAGATCACGAGTTAATCCCTGTAAAACTAACGCCAAGACATTTACATCTGCCATGGCTCTGTGAGCAGCACCCATTTGTGGAATCCCATAATATTCCTTAAGGGTTGCAAGTTTCCCATTCTCGAGACCTACTCCTGCTCATATTATCCAAACACCAATCGAATATTATTTGCTGCCTTTGTCCATATATAGATACATATGGGGTGTCTGGAAGTGACTTCAAACTAATTATGTCATATTCAAGAACCACACAATCATAAACAGCTACATCAAATTGTTACAATAAAAAACACTGCTCTTTAAGTGTTTGACTAATATCTAAACAGCTACATCAGGCACACACACATACAAAAAAAACCTTTTATTGTACTTTGAAAGAAATGACCATGTTTCTTATTATCTCTTTATTTAGGGGTCAAACATCGGTCAGCAGGCATCAACTCACACTTACAGACATAAAAACCGCGCCAATCAGAAATTAGCCAAAAATCATAAATCCAGACCCTTCCAAGAAAAGAGATAAGAGACTGACCTGATTTTTGTAGTTTACGAGCAAGAGGCATTGTGTCCAAAAATAACCAGTCGGATGGAAGTTCACAGGAGTGACGCCCAAATTCTTCCTTCAGAAAAGGGACATCAAAAACCTTGCCATTGTGAGCAACTAATATAACTTGCCCACCAGGTTTCTGTCGGCTTCGGATATATCGCACCAAGATGGGTATCAACTCTTTCATCCTGAACATGTCCATATACATATCAGTTCATAGTATATTTCAAATTTTAGAAAATTCGCAAAACATGCACATAATAGCTCCATCCTACCTATATAAACAATCCCTCTGTGTAACTTTAAAGAGTATTTTGCAATAACAAATTCAAAGTAGGGTAACATAATATTTCTTTTCAGTAGTGGTTTGATCCACCACTAAGCATGTAATTTTCTGAACATAATCAGCTTTTGTTTGCCTATATTTAGCAAACAGGAACAATTATAAGAATACACAAAACATAATAATTAAGATTACAAATGGTACCTTGGGACGGTTGGTTTGGTGACATCGGCATATAAAATGTTATGGACAAATGAATTGAAGATAGGCCTAAGAGGATTTACAAGTGTCTCAAAGGTACTATTTTCTCCCCCACTAAGATCCTGCATTGCAATCTCAATGATCCTGTCCTTACTTCTACTAAATCCAGTGGTCTCGATATCAAATGCGATGAAGGTTACAGGCTTTGGTATATCTTTGTTCTCTGTGATCTGTTGTTCAATATGAACTCTTTCAGATCCACTGATTTCTAATTTACTACAACTCCTATATGTTCGGTTAGTTACATCAGTTATTTGTTGGCTTATGTTGTTTGTTTTTCTACTTAGCGTATGTTTTCCTCCTGTGTCTGTAGATAGTGATTTTCGGCTCCATCGTCTACTATGCTGTCCCTCTTGAAGCCCGTAAATCTTGGGAGTGAGTAACTGAAGATTGGAACTATTTTCGCCACTAGTGCTAAACTTATGAACCCCTTTCCACCAAGAACTGGATAATGTATAATTTTGGAATCTTGGAAGCTGAAAGTGTGAAAAACTAAAGCACATTGCTGCTCTCATTTGAGTTTATCAGGGAACTATAACGCAATTTTACACTGTTGGAATAGTTCGACCTATCCAGAAAAATTGTCGGCCTACGAATGTGGTTTCGATCCTTTCGGTGATGCCAGAAGTCGTTTTGATATACGATTTTATCTTGTTTCTAATTGCATTAAAGAATAACCACTTGGTTTAACCTGCGAAATAACAACCAATAAGACATAATTATCAGATATTGAGCTAAAAAGACAAAAGTCGAAAACAAAGAGAAACAACAAATACATTTGGTTTTAACCTGCAACATAATAGGAAAAAGCACTTGCAGAAATCTCTTAAATCTAATAAGTAGGTGTTTAATTTGCATTTAGCAACCGACTGTTTGATTATAATGATGTAAATTCACAACAATCAATCGTTAATGATTGGATAAACATTCCTACTTGTGACTAACTGACAATACAGCCGCTGCAACAAACTAGTTAGTTATCTAGTTGTAAGTAACAATGACAGATTTATTTTCTATTCACCAAAATACGACATTTTTAATCTCATTTCATGACATGTCTCACCTTACTTTCACATTAATATCGTTCTGGGTTATTAGATATCAGCTCCATAAACAATCATATCTACCAACACTCACACATCTAGTTATCGCCTCTCCGATTATTACAACTTCAACCATTAGAACCGCATCAAAATACAATCTTTAACAGCAGGTTCAGCTTTTTCTTATCCAAAATCAAATAAACTATAATCACCTAATCACTTTCCAAATGCCCGTCCATTCAAATATTCATACTATGCTTCCTTACATACGCGATTTCATACTTTCACATCCGAAAACAAAAGGAACTAAACTAGTAAAAAGTCTAATAACAACATAAGGATACAAAAAGAAGCAACCTTCATCAAATAAGGCTACTTAACAATATAGGAACCATAAAGATTGTTAAGCACTAATATGCAATATAACATCAATATATCTGACATTTGATGAATCCAATATAAAAGAACCAACCTTTATTATAAACCATAATAATTAAAATAATTGAATACAAAAATAATTAAAGATGGGTTAGTCTCGTATATACAATGAAAATGAAACAAGAAAATAGAAATAAGAAGATACCTAGTGAAGGCGAATTGAAATGCAAATATTGCATTAATTATATTATTGCAAAATGAAATTCGAATTGAACAAAATGGGGTGTGTTTGGTGATTGGGTAGGAAAAGAAACCGTGAAGAACTGTACAAAGTACCAACAAACAATAGAAACAAGAGAAAACGTGAGGGAACAGTTAAGACCCGATAATTATGGCCCAGATCCACTTCTATCGGCCTACTACACCCTTCACTAATCCATTCTTTTGTATTTGTTAAAAAAAATAGACCCGTCATGTTTGATGATCCGTGACAGTAACTGTGACAGCTCATCGTTAACAAAAACATGTAAACAATAAGTTTGTCTCGTTAAAAGAAAGAGTAAACGATAGCCGTTAGCAGTTGTTGATACAAAAGTTGGTTTTGAACTATTTAACTAGAATTAGGGGTAATTCTGGTGTTTGAGGCTTCGGCTCCTGCACCAAGTTTAATGCAAACCCTGCACAATGGCAAACACCGTTAAGCTTATCGTAAGATTTTTTTCCACGATTAACCTCCAATGTGAGAGTAAGTAATCGATTTAAAGTTTATAATCGGATAGTGATTATTAATGAGGGTATCGTACCTTGAATGGAACCATGGGTTTTTTTTATAGCCGGTGAAACCCAATTAGGTTTCTCGAATCTTGCGGCCCAAGATTAGGCGATATATTCGGGATCCTTATCTCTGAATAAGGAACATATATTATTTCCTATTCCTGGGCGAATCTAGTCCTTATTGGACTAGGATTCTGTTTAATGATAGTCGTGTGCTGCTTGCCTCGGTTCACCTCAAACCGCGTGCGACTCACCTAATACGAAGCCCATTGGGCTATCCGCGGTGCTTCAACCCATTCGTGATGGGTTGGATATGGATAGTTATTGGGAATAAATGACTTTGGAGTTCCATTTGCTAATTCGTACAAGTTCCCCCTACTAGTGATAATTCCCATGGCTGGTGATAATGCAGACAGTGGGATCTTTTCCCACTGTATGAAGATAAAGACCCTGCTATGAAGATAAATTCGGAGGAGATTTTGACGCGTTTTAGTTTCATTTATAGTATATCTTCCTTATTTTGTTCATGGTTATCTTGTACAAGGATCCTTAGTGTATAAAAGGATACCTTAGGTTTTATGTTTAAGATATCTCTATTCTCCTTTTCATGTTGCTTTAAGGTTGCAAACCCCAACACTATTAAGAGTGTTCGTATGTTGTTTCAATATATTAAAGCTTTCAATCATTTCAATCACATTGTTCTTGTACTAAACATTATATTCTGCATCTTGTTTAGTTGTGCTTCATATACAAAGTTTCTCTAGTGTTAGTTTGGATTCATCCTTGGTAATAAATCCTTACAAGCTAATGTTAAAATCTGAGTTTGGGATCAACAAGTGGTATCAGAGCTTGTCGATAAACTTTGATCAATCCAAGAATAAACACTTTTCACATCGAAACCAATCATGTCTTCAGACACATCATCTACCAATAACAATGCACTTAAACTTCCATTTCTGGATCCAAACAACTTTGAGATGTGGGAATTCAGAATTCAAAAAACCTTGAATATGGAACACTATGCTCTATGGGAAGTCATAGAGTTTGGTGATCAGTTTATAAAGACAGTGGCAGTGGAGACTGATCCAAAGAGTAAAGGAACTGAGGTTCTTGGAGGTTCAATAGATGGTGGTAAGAAGTCTAAATCTACAGTTGTCACAACAGAAGAAATTCAAAAGATAAGGCATGATGTAAGAGCTCACAGCTCATTACTTCTAGCCTTACTAGATCGTCATCAACTAAGATTCAGAAAGTACAAGACTGAACTTTGGGAAGCTATTTGTACCATGTTTGGTGGTAATGAGGCTACCAAGAAAAAGAAAAGAAGCCAAATGAGAGATCAGTTCTCTTCATTCAGAGCAACTACTGATGAGACTATTGGTGCTATCTACAACAGACTTTAAGACTTGGCGGCTCAACTTGAATTCTTGTAAATCAAGGTTACTAGGGAGGAGTTAAATGCAAAATTCTTGAACAGTCTTCAACAAGAATGGTTTATCTACAAATCTATCTGGCAGACTAGAGATGACATTGATGATAAGTACATTGAAGACATCTACAACAACTTTAAGGTGTTTGAGCCCATAGTCCTACAAATGAAGGCCACTAGAACCATTCCTACAAACCCAAGTGGACTAACTGGTCCACCTGCAAATATGGCTTGCATCTCTCATAAAAGTAGGAATATCAAAAGCAGTGGGATGGATGTTCCCCTGTTCCTTATAACCAAGGTCCCTTTGTTGCTTTTAGTTCAAACCAGTCAGGGAATGACGAGAGAGTTGCCACATTTAGTCTTGATATTGTATGTGCATACATTGCCTCCCAAGAACCCAATGGGTCTAAGGTGGTGTATGATGATCTGACTCAAATCAGTAAAGAAAGTTGAGAGGAGATGGACATCAAATGAAATATGGCTCTTCTAAGTATGAGAGCCAACCGATTCTACAAAAAGTATGGAAAAAGGATTTCTATCAATCCTTCTGATTTTGTTGGATTTGGCAAATCCAATGTTGAATGCTACAACTATGGCAAGAATTGCCACTTTGCTAGAGAATGCAGATCCCCAAAGAAGGAATGGAAGGGCAAAAACTACATAAGAGAGCCCAAGGTTGAGGCATCTGATTCCAAGGCAATGGTAGCTATGCATGGAATTGATGGAGTAGGATGGGATTGGAGTTTCATGACTATTGATGTGGAAAGAAATCAAGCTTTGGTAATTGAGGAAGAAGAGAACAGCCCAAGAGAGTTTGCTTTGATGGCAATGTCTTCTTCAAATTCTGATAATGAGGTATATGATGACTCTTTCTGTACTAAAGGTTGTACAAAAAACACTGAGTTATTAAATGCCCAAATAATCAAGTTAAAAGTTGATTGCATTAATACTGAAAATGATATAGACAACTATAAACGTGCCTTAGAACACCTAGAGTCTAGAAAAAGAGAATATAAAAAAAGTAAGTATAGAGATCACATTGGCATACTTGAAAGTGAACATAGAGAGAAAGATGCCACTGTTGAGGAGTTAAAAACTGAATTGGATGTCCTTAGAGCAAATAAAGATAAAACTGATTTAACTCTAAAAATTTTTTGAAAAATCCAAAGAGGACCTAGCTAAGGCTGCTAAAATGGGACAGTCACCTAGAGATAAAACTGGTGTAGGTATTAGGAATTAGAATGTTGAAATACCTCCTCCACCTACTAATATTCATAGAGCTAGCCAAATAAAAGATCTTTCTTGGACAGGTCTTCCATGCTTTGCTAAAATGGAGGAATTTTGATATCAATGATTATATACCTAAAGAGTTAAAGAAGCCAACTGATTTATCTAAAACTGGTGAGATTAGAGACTTTAAGAAAGAACATGAAGCCTTAATGAAGTGGAAATTAGAAAATCATATGCTTTTCTCTAGAGAAGGGTTATTTGGTAGTAGTTATAGTTCAAAAACTAAATCCAAATCAAGTAGTGATACTAACTCTAAAACCAGTAGGTCCAACAGCCCTAAATCAGTTAGACCTGTAAAGATGTCTAGTGTGAGATATGCTGAGATATATAGATCAAATATTCCTAGAGGTAATCATAGAAATTGGAATGATAAAAAATCTATACAACTAGGACAGAATTTTGTGAAAAACACCAAACCATGTTTCACTTGTGGTAGCTATGATCATATATACCAGAATTGTAAAGCATGCTTTGGTGTTGTGGCTGCAAATCCTCTAAAGGAAATGCAACCAAAATCCATTTTGTTAAGTGCAGGGGAAAAACCTTTTTCCCCTGCTAATACAAGAGATTTTGTATGTAAAAAGTTATCGTCTCGTCTCGATTCGAACTGAAAAAGGTTAATCGTGTGACCCAGTCGTTCTTGGTGGAAAAATAAAGTGGTGTGATTATCTATTTTAAACTAAAGTAAAATGAAAATGTAGATGTAAATGAAAATGTAAAAACAAATGTAAATGTCGTTAAGTAAAAGTGGAAGCTTAAAATTTTAAACTAAAATTAGAACTTGAAAATATTTGACGAAAAATTAAACTTAAAAAGTAGATTTTGAAAACTTAATAAAAATGAAAACTTTAAAATAAATCTAAGATAAAAACAATTAAAAATAATATTTGAGAAAATGGCGGGAAAATAAAGTTCAAAAAATAAAACATTAAACAAAAACGTAAGTCTGAAAACAGGAAATTCTAACCTAATTCGGAATAAACATTAATAACCTAATTAGGAATACCAATCATGAACGTAGTTAGGAATACCAATCCTGAACGTAGTTAGGAATACCAATTCTGAACGTAGTTAGGAATACCAATCCTGAACGTAGTTAGGAATAGCAATCCTGAACGTAGTTAGGAATACCAATCCTGAACGTAGTTAGAAATACCAATCCTGAACCTAGTTAGGAATAATGAAAACTGGACCTAGTTAGGAATAATGAAAACTGCACCTAGTTAGGAATAATGAAAACTGCACCTAGTTAGGAATAATGAAAAGTGCACCTAGATAGGAATAATGAAAACTGCACCTAGTTAGGAATAATGAAAACTGCACCTAGTTAGGAATAATGAAAACTGCACCTAGTTAGGAATAATGAAAATTGCACCCAGTTAGGAATAATGAAAACTGGACCTAGTTAGGAATAATGAAAACTTCACCTACTTAGGAATAATGAAAACTAGACCTAGTTAGGAATAATGAAAACTGGACCTAGTTAGAAATAATGAAAACTACACCTAGTTAGGAATAATGAAAACTGCACCTAGTTAGGAATAATGAAAACTACACCTAGTTAGGAATAATGAAAACTGGACCTAGTTAGGAATAATGAAAACTGCACCTAGTTAGGAATAATGAAAACTGGACCTAGTTAGGGAAACTAGGGTTTTAAAATTATCCGAACTATAATAAAAATAAGCAAAATCTAAAAAATTAAGCTAAAACCAAATAAGCACTTATATAAAAACTTAACCAAATCAATTTTAAGAAAAAGCTAATAAGCCAAAATTTAAAAACTTTTAAAAACACTAAATAATAAAAATATTTAAAAAACAACTTTTTATAAAAATAAACTAATAAGCACTTAATTAAAAATAAGAAAATCAACACAATAAGCACTCAAACACTATAAGCTATAAAAATCAAACACTAAAAGATCAATAAGCACAATCAAACACAAACATCAATCAATCAAAGAACACGATTAACAAACTACATGATTATCCAAATTAAACAAGATTAAAAAGATTAAGAAAGGTAGAATGAGAATGATTAATTGAAAAGCTTGAAATTAAGATGATTAAAGATTCAAATTACAAGATTAATGAAAAAGCTTGAAAAACATTAAGAAAAGCTAGAGAGAGAAAGTATATTAATCTACTCCTAATTACCTTACAATATTAAAACAAACTAAAAATTATCTAACCCCCTCCTAATCACACATTAGGAGGGTATTTATAGGAGGAGTACATGTGATGATGCTTTCTTCTCTCTTTCTTCTTGTCTCAACTTGATTAAATTCTTTGTCTTTCTCGACGTCGTCTCGGGATTTGTCGATATAAATTGAACTCGTCTTATAATTTTTTTCTTTAATTAGACTTGGTTCTTCGACTTCATTAAACTTCCGTCTTTAGACATTTTCTTCGATAAATCTTCAGAATAGGCCTTGGACTTCCGTTCTTTTTGCATTCTTGATCTTTTGACTTCTTATTTTCTCGTTTTCTTCGATAAAAGCCCGTGAAAGCCCGTGTTTTCTTCCCTTTTCACATTTTGGTCCTAAATCACAACAAAAACGCAAACCACGCATAATTCCGATATTTACGACGTAAAATACACGTTTTGGCTTGGTCATAATTATAGTTAAGTGGTAAAAGGATGGGTGTTTTCACACCTATCAAATCCCCTACACTTGGCCATTGCAATGCCCTCATGCAATGCATTAGTTACAAAGCAAGTTTTATATTTTCCATCATAATCAATCCACCTTGGCCTTTATTAAACACAAGACATAGAAAATTGTAAAATATTCAAAGGAAGAAAACAAGTAAAGAGATAAAAGACTTACATTAGAGTTTTGGAAATGTCATGAATGTTTATCATCCTCAAGTTTCACGTTCCCTATACCAAGCTTAAAAACGAGATCATTGTTATTATAAGTTAGCAAACTATCACAAACTCATGTGGGCCAATTATTTACTTAGCCTCCCTTATTCCTAGGTGTATCTCTTATATTTTATTGTTGTCTTGAATGATCACGAAGATGCATTGTTGACTTATTTCGATAGTTACTTAGGCTGAAAATAAAGTAGGACGATTTAATCAATAGTTAGCTAAAGGACAAAATCTTTTAAAACTGCTTCTCGGGATCTCATAAAGTTCATATCTTGGCATAACTCGCTTCACGATTTGAGACCTTTCTCGGATCGTTATTTGGCATTGACTTCATACTTCAAATCTTGAGAGACGTTCATGAAATAATGGTCTTCTCTTCATAATAGGAATTTCTTCACTTGAACTTTTTGAGAGATTCTTCATATTTGGACCACGACTTCTTCATTTTTCTCCAATCTTTATTTGGGATGTTGATATACAACGATCCGCCTCCTTTTAGGACTTGGATCTATTTTTCCTCATACATTGTTAGGGCCTTTTGGGACTTGTCCATGATCTTTACGGGAGTATTTGCTTTTCGTCGTGTGTCTCGATCCTTCATATTGATTTTTGATAAATGATTCTTCACATCACTTAGGATCTTTAGCAACAAAATGTAGCCCTCATGCCTTGTTAGGGCCTTTTCGGACTCGCCAATCTTCGCTTCTCACTTCAATAAGTTATGCCTTAGCTATGAACTCTAATCAATACTGAGCAACTTTTAAACGATCTTGTGCTAGAAGCTAAGTAACTTTTCAAATCGTACAACCTTATTTATTGCAATTAAATTTATTAGAAAGCGATGGGAGAAAAAGCTCATAATTAACTCACACAAATTTATGAAAGAATACCAAACTTATAATTGACTCTATCATCTCTCGTACTCCACAATTTAAAATCTCAAGGAATGAGACTCGCGGATGCTTAGCCTGTTAAATCAAAATTTTGGGTTTTCATGTCATCTATAGGATCTTGCAAATTCTTAGACTTTTTCAAGTTTAGAATTCGCATTTTAAAGTTCCATTGATAAACGATTTTCTAGGATCAATTATAGGAACTTGAGAAAAGTTCTTGTTCTTAACCCGTAAGAGTTAAGACTTTCGCGTTTTAAAGTTCCCTATATAAAAGCCTAGCAAAACTTGACTTAAACACGTTAAGGATACTAGCTAGAGTAAACTAAAATAAGTAAACTCGGGTTGAGTCAAAAGATTCACAACGTTTAAAAATTAAAACCACTTTATTAAAATTTATTCTAGCAACGAAATAAAATAACTATAACAAAGGAAAACCTACAAGGCCAAAATAGATCAAAAATTTTTGAAAAATGTCGAAAAATCAATTTTTCGGTTAAAATGAGGACATATACAAGGAAAAGCCCACTTAACTTCGATAGAAGTCCCCCTACACTTAATATAAACATTGTCCTCAATGTTTAAGCATGTGGAAGTAAACTCCCCTACACTTAGGACATTGTGTACGTTGTTTAAATCTTGCTTAGGAAGAGACAACTAAAGTGATTCCTATTTTAATATTGAATAATATAAAATAGTGAATCAAAAGAGTTTAGGATAGAACCGGGAAGACGGGAACACGAAATCACGGGTCGCCAAAAGTCATCAAGAATGGATCTTTGAGAGCTCGAATCCCTGGACATGATAAGAAAGAAAAGAACAAACACATACTAGGGTCTCCCCCTACACTTATTATAAAAACAAAAGAAAAAGGATAGATATTGCGGGTTGCCTCCCGAGAAGCGCTTGTTTTTGTTAACCGAGTCGTGAGCCTGACTTGACCTTGATTAGCATAGGAAGAAGCTTGAAACACATCCACCGGGATCAAACACATGGTTTTCATCCATCAAGTAGCACAAGCTTAAGGCGAACAAGGCAAGCCAAAGAAGAGTAGGCAAGGTTCCCTTAATCAGAGATTGAGCACGGTGGTAGAGAGTGTGATGAAGTGCAAGCATATCTCCATAAGTTCCAAAAATCTTTCCTTTTATTTCATCAGATGAATACTGAGATGGCTTAAAAATTGCAATATCGGGATCAAACACCTTTTCCTTTAGGGGAAAATAACACTCAGGCTCAGTAGAATTTGAAGAAGATCCGCTCATAAATCGCACAATCTCATCCTCAGAAGGTGGATAGAGAGGTGTCAAAACATAAGTACTGCGGATGTTGGTGTCTTCCGGTTTCTTCTCCTTTGGAACGGGTTTCTTAATATCCGAAGGAGGATAAAGACCAAAATCAAAGTCCAAAGGAGGAGAATCATTCTCATTGGGGAAGTAAGTATTTAGGAAAGTGGCAAAATATTCCTCAAATGAGTAGTTATCTAAAGTATCAATAGTGTTTGGTGGAGGATCTTCATCAAAAGTAGGAGCAAGTTCATCATTTGAAGAATCACTCGAGAGAGTATCAACATCATCAAAATCATCATATGTTGGTATATCTTTATACTCTGAAACAAAAGCAGCATAATCATCCCCATCGGAACTAGAATCATCATCATAGTTATCATAGATTGGTGGGGGGGGGTCCAAATTGGAGATAGAATCATCAAAATCATCCACATCGTCTTGGAAAAGTGGATTATCATGGCAAGACTCGAAAAGAGGATTATCATATACAACAAAGTCATCAAGCTTTATACTCTCCAAAGTAGTAGTAAGCTATTCTTGAAGCACATTAATCATTTTCGCCGATTCTTTTCCATTTGACTTACTTGTAATCTTCCCCATCTTAGAAACTTGTGCATCATTCCCGACCCTTAGAATTAATTCACCTTCGACAACATCGACTAAAGCTTTTCCGGTTCTCAAAAATGGCCGTCCAAGTATTAACGGAATACGAGGGTCCATTTCATAATCAACAACAACAAAATCGATCGGAAAAGTGAAGGTACCAACTTTAATAAACACATCTTTGGCAATACCAACGGGGTAAGCGAGAGTGCGATTTTCTAGCTCAAGAGTCATCTTCGTCGGTGTAAGGTCGGGTAATGATAGCTTTTTCCAAACACTTAAGGGCATCAAATTAATACTTGCCCCTAGATCGGCTAAGGCAGTAAATTCTTCATCTTTGTTAAAAATGCAAGGCAACATAAAACGACCGGGATCTCCAAGTTTTTCCGGAAGTTCTTTAAGAATGACTGCAGAATAGTTTTTATTTAAGCGTGTGTTGACAAACTCATCCATCTTTTCTTTCTTGCTAATCAATTCCTTGAATGTTTTGACAAATTTTGGCATTTGGACAAGTGCTTCAACAAGGCCGATGTTGAAATTCATTTGAGAGATCATCTTCAAATAGGAAGTAACTTGAGAATCCTCTTTTGTGAGAAATTTGCACTTGTCTAACCGAGAAGGATAAGGGATGTTTGGTTTAGGTGGGGTAGGTGTGGAAGGTGAAGGTGTAGCAGATACAGGTTGAGATGTTGAGGGTTGAGAAGTAGAAGGTTTAAAGGTGGTAGGTGGGGTTGGTGGAGGGTTTTTCTTAGGTACTTCTTCCATGAGAGGTGGAGACGGTAATGGGGAACTAGTACTAGGTGAGGTAGTAGGAGGAATAGAAGGTCCTACTAGAGTTGCTCCACTTCGTGTAGTAATAGCACTCACATTAGCTCTAGGGTTTGTTTCGGTGGTAGAAGGAAGAGCACCTTGGGGACGAAGGGTTTGTAACATTTGAACGAATTTCCTATCCGTGGACTCTTGCATTTGTCTAGTAGATTCTTGCATTGCTTGCATTATTTTCTCATGTTCATTCAATTTTTGCAAGACCAAGTCCATTGGTGGATGAGGTAAATTGAACCCTTGTTGTTGAAAACCTTGGTTTGGGTATTGGTTATAAGGTGGGAAACCTTGAGGATTGAAACCTTGGTTTGGAAAGCCTTGATTTTACATGTGATAGTTTCCCTGATTTGCATTTGATCCCCTCACATTTTCATTTTGTTGAACATTTGCTCTAGGTGGCCCTTGGTTGTTATGGGTGGGTGGGTGAGGTCTTTGCTGAAAATCGGGTGGAGCCAAGTAATTTGTCGAGTTCTAAGACAAGTGATTAATATCGACATTAGGCTTGAAATGAACTCTCTCGGTGTTGTTGTAAGCATACACTTCCCCGTGAGATTGATCATAAGCTTTATCACAATTAACATAAGAATGTGTCCCACCACAAGTTTCACAAGTTATATTAATAGCATTGTTGTTTTTGGCATTGTTAACGGTTTGTAAAGTAAGTGGTTCAACAACCGTAGTAAGCTTATCAAGTCTCTTGTCCGTGTCACTAGTGCTAGCACTAGGCACATTAGCCCGAACACCCCTAGTTTGCACTCTAGACTTATTCTCAATAATATCCCACGCGGCATTAGAAGACTTAACCAAAATGTTACCCCTAGAGGCACTATTTAGTGAATCTTGGTCATTCATACTTAAACCATTGTAAAAAGTATTAATTTGATGTACTTTTGTAAAACCATGTTGTGGACACTTTCTTAAAAGTTCCTTAAAACGGTCCCAAGATTCACTAAATGTCTCACAGTACTTTTGTTCAAAGTTAATGATTTCATTCCGCAAAGCGGTAGTACGTGAGGGTGGGAAAAAGTAGTTGATGAATTTGGTCTCTAAATCCGACCACGTAAGAATTCTTTGTGGCGGTTCCTTATCAAGCCAATGCCGGGCTTGTCCCTCTAAGGAGAAAGGAAAAAGTTGCAAGCGAATTACCTCTTGTGAAACCCCATTAAACTTGACCGTATTAGTGAGTTGAAGAAACCTTTTGATATGGTCATGAGGATCATCAAGTGTACGCCCCAAGAATGGTTGAGCAGAGACCATTTGAATGAAGCCGGATTTGAGCTCAAAGTTGTTGGCTCCAATCTCGGGTATGATAATAGCATTGGTGTTGCCCTCTACGTGCGATTGCAAAAGCTCGATCATTGGTCGATTGTCCATGGTGACAATAGGTAGAGTTTTGACTTCGGCTTGAATTGCTTTCTTCTTACGAGCACGGGTACGCATACACACCTACAAAAGGAAAAGAAACATAGACAAGAAATATTTTTGGTTTTTTATGTTTTTCTATTTTTTTTGGATTTTTGAAAATTTTATATTTTTAGGATTTTTGAAATTTTTTGAAAATTAGACAAGGAAAATAACGTTCAAGAGTGAACGGATCCCAAAATCCAACGCGTCTCTCACAATAAACCGTTAATCTTCACAAAAAGAGCCGGCAGCGACACCATTTAATACAAGAGATTTTGTATGTAAAAGGTTATCGTCTCGTCTCGATTTGAATTGAAAAAGGTTAATCGTGTGACTCAGTCGTTCTTGGTGGAAAAATAAAGTGGTGTGATTATCTATTTTAAACTAAAGTAAAATGAAACTGTAGATGTAAATGAAAATGTAAAAGCAAATATAAATGTCGTTAAGTAAAAGTGGAAGCTTAAAAATTTAAACTAAAATTAGAACTTCAAAATATTTGACGAAAAATTAAACTTAAAAAGTAGATTTTGAAAACTTAATAAAAATGAAAACTTTAAAATAAATCTAAGATAAAAACAATTAAAAATAATATTGATAAAATGGCGGGAAAATAAAGTTCGAAAAATAAAACATTAAACAAAAATATAAGTCTGAAAACAGGAAATTCTGACCTAATTCGGAATAAACATTAATAACCTAATTAGGAATACCAATCCTGAACGTAGTTAGGAATACCAATCCTGAACGTAGTTAGGAATACCAATCCTGAACGTAGTTAGGAATACCAATCCTGAACGTAGTTAGGAATACCAATCCTGAACATAGTTAGAAATACCAATCCTGAACCTAGTTAGGAATAATGAAAACTGGACCTAGTTAGGAATAATGAAAATTGCACCTAGTTAGGAATAATGAAAACTGCACCTAGTTAGGAATAATGAAAATTGCACCTAGTTAGGAATGAAAACTACACCTAGTTAGGAATAATGAAAACTGCACCTAGTTAGGAATAATGAAAACTGCACCTAGTTATGAATAATGAAAACTACACCTAGTTAGGAATAATGAAAACTGGACCTAGTTAGGAATAATGAAAACTGCACCTAGTTAGGAATAATGAAAACTGGACCTAGTTAGGAATAATGAAAACTGCACCTAGTTAGGAATAATGAAAACTGCACCTAGTTAGGAATAATGAAAACTGCACCTAGTTAGAAATTATGAAAACTGGATCTAGTTAGGAATAATGAAAACTGCACCTAGTTAGGAATAATGAAAACTGGACCTAGTTAGGGAAACTAGGGTTTTAAAATTATCCGAACTATAATAAAAATAAGCAAAATCTAAAAAATTAAGCTAAAACCAAATAAGCACTTATTTAAAAACTTAACCAAATCAATTTTAAGAAAAAGCTTATAAGCCAAAATTTAAAAACTTTTAAAAACACTAAATAATAAAAATATTTAAAAAACAGCTTTTTATAAAAATAAACCAATAAGCACTTAATTAAAAATAAGAAAATCAACACAATAAGCACTCAAACACTATAAGCTATAAAATCAAACACTAAAAGATGAATAAGCACAATCAAACACAAACGTCAATCAATCAAAGAACACGATTAACAAACTACATGATTATCCAAATTAAACAAGATTAAAAAGATTAAGAAAGGTAGAATGAGAATGATTAATTGAAAAGCTTAAAATTAAGATGATTAAAGATTCAAATTACAAGATTAATGAAAAAGCTTGAAAAACATTAAGAAAAGCTAGAGAGAGAAAGTATATTAATCTACTCCTAATTACCTTACAATATTAAAAACTAACTAAAAATTATCTAACCCCCTCCTAATGACACATTAGGAGGGTATTTATAGGAGGAGTACATGTGATGATGCTTTCTTCTCTCTTTCTTCTTGTCTCGACTCGATTTAAATTCTTTGTCTTTCTCGACGTCGTCTCGGGATTTGTCGATATAAATTGAACTCGTCTTATAATTTTCTTCTTTATTTAGACTTGGTTCTTCGACTTCATTAAACTTCCGTCTTTAGAATTTTTCTTCGATAAATCTTCAGAATAGGCCTTGGACTTCCGTTCTTTTTGCATTCTTGATCTTTTGAATTCGTATTTTCTCGTTTTCTTCGATAAAAGCCCGTGAAAGCCCATGTTTTCTTCCCTTTTCACATTTTGGTCCTAAATCACAACAAAATCGCAAACCACGCATAATTCCGACATTTACGACATAAAATACACGTTTTAGCTTGGTTATAATTATAGTTAAGTGGTAAAAGGATGGGTGTTTTCACACCTATCACCTGCTAAATATATTCCACCTGCCTTAATAACTAAAACATCGGCATACTCAAGGTCCACAAAAAATATGACTAAGCCAAGACCTCATCATGCATATTCATCTATCTATAATCCCTACCAACAAAATGATAGAGGGCAAAACGAGCGATGGTTTTCCACTGCTAAGCCTAGCGTTCACCCTGTAGGCTCAAAATTCGCCCCTGCTAACATGGGAAACTTGGGGAAAGCTTGGGTTTGGACTCCTAAACAAGGTGCTCAACCCAATGGTGTATCTCTGGCCTTTAATAAATATTCTTATATTGATACACGAGATAGACCTAAGTCATTAATGGATTGGGTCCCCAAAGAAAACTAAAATATGTTTTCTTTTTGCAGGGCATCACAAAGAAGAAGAATGATAAAGCACATTGGGATAGTGAATGCTCAAGAAGTATGACTAGACACAAAGCTTACTTGTCAAATTTTGCCCCCTGTTTGAAGGAGATAATGTATCTTTTGGTGATGGTCAGGGGAAAATAACTTGTAAAGGGACCATTGTGACAGAAGGAATGACATTTGATGATGTCTATTTGGTGGATGAACTGAAATACAATCTTTTTAGTGTGTCACAAATGTGTGACAACAAAAATTTTGTTATGTTCACTGAAACTGAATGTCTTGCCTTGGAGAAGGAGTTTGATCTGCCACGAAATACATAAATTTGGTTAAGAACTCCTAGACAGAAGAACATGTACACAGTTGATTTGAAGGGAATTTCTCTCCAAAGCAATGAAACATGTCTATTGGCCAAGGCATCAGTTGATGAAAGAAACAAATGGCACAAGAGATTGGGGCATCTAAACTTCAATAATATGAACAAGTTGGTCAAAGGTAATATTGTTCATGGCCTTCCATCCAAGACCTTTAACAATGATCACTCTTGTGTTGCTTTTTTGAAAGGGAAACAACATAGAGCATCCTGCAAAACTAAGGTTGCTCAATCTACCACAAAACCTCTTGAGTTGCTTCATATGGATCCATTTGGTCCTACTTATGTGGCAAGAATGAACCAGAAATGGTATTGCTTGGTGGTCACAAATGATTTCTCAAGATTCACTTGGACTTTCTTCTTGAATGCTAAGAAAGAAACAACATGTATTCTTAAGAACTTCATTACACAAATTGAGCTTTAGAAAGGATTGAAGGTGGTGACCATTAGATCTGATAATGGTGGATAATTTAGAAACAAAGAGCTGGATGATTTTTGTACTGGCAAAGGAATTAAGAGGGAATTTAGTATTGTCAAAACCCCACAACAGAATGGGTTGCAGAGAGAATTAATAGAACTCTCATTGAGGCTGCAAGGACAATGATTTTCATTCACATGACCCATTGTTTATATAGGGGAGAATTTTCATCAATTTTAGCATTTCCTTAATTTAAGGGAAACATGTTTAATATGCTTTACATAATTTCTCAAAATAATACAAGTTAAATAGAAATTACATATTCATTGTTTTATTTTGTCCTAAACCATCCTAATATAATACATATGAGGGGAAATATTTTATTTACCTCTTTAATAGACTACATATTTATTTAACAAAGACACGTCTTAACAAATTACACTCTTTTCCAAATTTAACCAAAACTTCAAAAATAAAAGATTTAATGCATATACTAAATAAATTACCAAAAAAATATATTATTTTAAATATATATAAAGGAAAATTAATTTTTTTTAATTAAAATTTAAGTACATATATATATTTCTCCTTTTAAAATAAATACTTAGGTTATTTCCTTATAATTTTCTAAAAATCATAACATATAGTTTAATTATTTAAACTTTCTTATTTAATTTCAAAACCATACTTTATCTTATATAAAATGTAAGTTAAAAATCCATATTTTAAAACTGAAATGAAATGACAATTTCACATTTTCAAAATTCGGATTTTATAGTAAGGTACATAAGGGTACCGATCATTCCACGATAAAGTGTAGGATCAATAGCTATCCCAGTTGGATCTGCACATAGTTTGGATTTCTTCACTATTAGAGTGTCCACGGAGTCGCAAGATTCAAATTTATATTTTTTTAATTGATTCAAGTGCATATTTGGATTGGTTAATAAAGATGCCTCTGGAACTTTGAGAAATATGAAATCCTAATAAAGAATATATATTTCCCATCATCGACATCTTGAATTTTGAAGATATGAGTTTCCCGAATTAGTCAGATAAAGTTAAGGTCAAGGAAGAAAATATAATATCACCAACATATATTTGTACAAGAATCATGTCATTCCCTCGTTTATGAATGAACAACGTAGGATCCACCTTGCCTCTCTTGAAGCCTTACGAGATAAAGAATTGGGATAATAGATTGTACAACGCGCATGGAGCTTTCTTCAACCCATAGAGAGCCTTTCTAAGCTTGTACACGTGATTAGGACATTTAGAATCCACAAAACCATGCGGCTGTTGAACATAGACCTCTTCCTTGATTTCACCATTTAGAAATGTCGTCTTCACATCCATTTGATTGACGATCATATTCATATGGGTGACATACGCAAGGAATAGTATAATTGCTTCTGTTAATGCAAAGCAATGCTTAAAAACATTGTTAGTATTAATTAATCTTTCTTAGTTTTGATCACGATAAATTACAAAGACATTTATTGTCAAACCCAATCATAAAACGAATTATCTAACAACACTATCATCAAGGTAATAATCATTACACTAACATATCTTAATCATGCTTAGTGATCATAAAAGTGATTAGCCACAAGAATATCCTTTGAAGGCTTACTTTTGTCAAATGTAACATATCTTAACCAATTTCTCCATGCGAAAACTCACTTTTGTCAAATGTAACAAACAATTTTTAATAAACTTTATTTTTAAGAAATTTTTTTGTTAAAATGAAAATGTAAATTTGAATATGGCATATTCCAAATGCCATAAGAATATCCTTTGAAGGCTTAAACCGCCTCAGATATGTCAAATTCACTAAAAGACATAAAGGAGCGGAATCTACACTCCATGATTCCTTAAGTACCTATGCGGTTCCCTATCGATAAGGAACCGCCTGGGTAGTTAAGGAACCACCCCCAGATAGCCGTTGGGATTTGTCTTCTATAAATAGTGGATCAAATCTGCATTTTCATAACCCTTTTTGGACATCTCTTTCAGCCTTCTTTCTCCTATCTAATCCTAGTCATTTGTAAATGATCACTTAATGTGTTAAGTATGTTTACTTATGATTATCCTCTTGATCTCCTTGTTTACCTTGTCCAAAGAGAAGATCACTCATACACTTGTGATGTGATTAAAGATGAAGCCTTGATGAAGATCATCCTCTCCTAAAGATCTAGTCATGTTCATCATTTGATTATTTGTGTCTTATGTAGATCCAATGTATTTGTGAATACTTGGATTAGTTGTGTTCATCCAAGCTATGTGTGAATACTTGGATTAGAGTTGTGTAAATTCTTTGCATATGTTTGTGCTTGGATTTGTGTTGTGTAGATCCAAGCTACATGTGTGTACTTGGATATGTTTAGTTGAGTTGTAATAAGTTGTGTTAGTTCTCACTAAACTATAAAGTGATGTGGTTGTGTCTTGTGATTTCCCACTAAACTATAAAGTGATGTGTAGTTGTGTTGTGTGAAGTTCTCACTTAGCTTCAAAGTGAAGAGTCGTGAAGATTGGTTCTAGCTTTGGATTAGAACTCGACATTTAGCCTTGTGTCAGAAAATGGTGAAGTAGGCGACGTTGTGAAGATTGGTTCTAGCTTTGGATTAGAACTCGACATCTAGCCTTATGTCGTAAAATGGTGAAGTGGGCGACGTTGTGTAGATTGGTCCTAGCTAAGATTAGGTCTCGACATTTAGCTTAGTGCCGGAAAATAATGTAAGCGACGTTGTAAGGTTTTCTCCGCCAAGAAGGGAGCTTGTGGATATAGTGGAAATCTCGAGTAAGGTATACTCGAGGAGTGGAGTAGGAACGAGGATAGATCCTCGTTGCCGAACCACTATAAATCTTGGTGTCTTCCTACTAGGTTGTTTCTTTCCTTACTCATCACTTACATTCATCATCATTTCATTTACTACTTATTGTTAATGCATTAGAATTGAACCTAATCATTATGCAACTAGCTTTCAATAAAAAGGTAGTTTTGGCACTCACCTAATTGAAAGGAATTTTAGTTAGGATATAAACCGATGAGAAACTATTCAACTCCCCCCCTTCTAGTTTCTACAGCTTCCAAACGGGCAACGGGTGCAAAGGATTCCATAAAGTCGATACCCATTAATTATCGATACCCACGAGCTACCAATCGAGCCTTGTTCTTCAATATACCGCCTAACTCGTCGATTTTCACCTTGTAAACCTATTTCAAAGTAAGTAATTGTACTTTGTCTAGGGGAGGAACAACTTCCCGTACATCAAGACGTTAGAATTCATTGAATTCTTCTTGCATAGCTTCTATCCAACACGATTGTGTGAAAGCTTCTTGCCACGTCTTAGGTTCAACGACAGTGAGAAAGGCATCAAAGTAACAGAACAATGCATGTTCTTGTAGCTGACTTCGTGTGGATACTGGTCGATTAGGGTCACCAATAATGGTATCCATAGGATGATCCTTAGTCCATTTGTTTTCATGTTCACAAATTGTATATTTTGATTTTATCCCAGTTTGTTCACTACAACAAGTGACGAGTTCCAGTTTATACCACATCATTCATAAATATAACTTGACCTTATGTTTAAATAAAACAAATTTTACAAAGTCTCTAGCTCCAAAATACGTGGTCAATTTTTCTACTCATTTTCTATATTAAAAGATACGCCAAAATTTTACCATAATGACCCAACAATTAATTCATATCAAACCTCAAGCCGTCTATACTCGATATTCATATAGTTAATATTACCAATAACTCCTTTTTCAAATTAAATTAAGCAAATTCTTGACAAATCCATCACAAGCTTCTAGTATCAAATTATTAATATATGAAAATAAGGATTTTACGAGTAATATAAATTACTTATTATGATTTATCAACCAAGGTTGAAGGAAAAATAATTTCACTTTGTCACTTTACTCTCTATAAGAATTTTACTTGTTACAAGACGCCTCATACGTCATTTTTAGCCAAAATTTTCATTCACCATACATTTAATATGTAAGACATTTTATGTTTAACTCATTCAATTAACAAAATTCAATGCTTATTTAGCTGGCACAAGTGTCAGTGACAATTTCTTACGACACCAAAAGTTATAGTTTAGCATTGCTTTATATTTTAGATGTATCCCTCAAACTTATATGAATTCCCTAGTATTTAGTAAGTAAATACTATGATATATATTGAGATATATTGTTGTGTACGTGAGTACTTATCATCGTAATTTGCAAATTCTTGTAAGATTATCTTATATGTTGCATGTAATTGGCATACGGGCTACATTGCATTACATGGCAGCACTGCGTTGTAATCCTACGTGTATGTAGGAATGATTGCATGTATAAGTATGTATATACTATGGTATTTAAAGGCATTGCACGTGAAGCAATGGTCCTTGCGTGATTATCGTACATGTTATAATGCGGTTTTGTTGAGACTTCGGCCTCACCGCTAATTATCAATCTTGATAATTAATTTACTGTTCGGATAACCGAGTATGAACCTCGTTTGATACCCTAGATACGTAAATAACACTTCGTAACATATTGTATAGTGACTAGATTGATCTCGATTGTCGTCATCGCACCGTGATGTGTCATTTTGGACATTTTTTTGAAACGTAATTTACTTACGTATTACTTTATTTCCTTTATTCCTTATGGGTTTGATATGTTAGTTGGCGTAACTATAATATAGACGAAGTATAATCAACGATGCGTACATCGTAGCGATGAATCACATGTGTATGTTATAAAACGTGGTTGAGGCGTGTTGCCATTTAATCGTTGTTTACTGTTCTACTTGAATTTAAATATGCGTTTTAAAAATAGACTAGCGTTGTGATCAATCGCGATAACTTGGAAATTGGTTGGTTTTTGTCTTAATTTTGTGGAGTACGATTTCGTGACTCATCCGAGGCCGATAACAACACTTAGTTGACATACGTATTCTCGCTTCATTTATTTCATTTTGTTTTTGTTGTTTCATTATTTTGAATTCGATATTATACATGACGAGGTCCTGCATTTGTGCGAGTTAAATAAAGCATTAAAATTTGTCGATCGAATGATTTAAACATAAAGTGTTTTACATATTAAATAAATGGTGAATGAAATTTTTGGATAAAAATGACCTATGATATGTCTTGTAACAAGTAAAACTCTTATAGAGAGTAAAGTGACAATGTGAAATTATTTTTCCTTCAACCTTGGTTGGTAAATCGTAATAAGTAATTTGTATTACTCGTAAAATCCTTGTTTTCATATATTAATAATTTGATACTAGAAGCTTGTGATGGATTTGTTAAGCTTTTGTTTAATTTAATTTGAGAAAGGAGTTATAATAAAATTTACGATATGACTATCGAGTATATGTAGCTGTGGGCTTGATATGAGTTAATTTTCGGGTCAATATAGCAAACTTTTGGCATAATTTATAATATAGAACACGAGTAGAAAAATTGGTCATGCGTTTTTGAGCTAGAAACTTTGAAAAATTTGTTTTATTTTAATCATAAGGTCATGTTATATGCATTGGTTTAAATTAGAACTTGTCACTCGTTGTAGTAAATAAACTGGGACAAAATCGGAATATACACTTTAAGTGAGAAATTCTAACGCTTGAAACGAATTTTTAAATGTTGATGGAACGTCATTTGAAATCATTTGTTTGTTTAATTGTCATCATAGAGAATCACTATGCATAATTTAATGATGC
Organism: Glebionis coronaria; assembly: GCA_025667525.1. Lineage (NCBI taxonomy): Eukaryota > Viridiplantae > Streptophyta > Magnoliopsida > Asterales > Asteraceae > Glebionis > Glebionis coronaria. The sequence goes on along the minus strand of CM046876.1, from coordinate 174,871,372 downwards.
TTGTTTAAAATCGTTTGAAAAAAAAAACTCTTTCGTTTTATTCCGTTGCGAGATGTGTTAATGTTAAAAATCGTTTGATAATTGGCTAAAGATTTAAAATTCGAATTTTCTATATTTTAGAATTATTGAAATAAGCATCTTAATTATTTATTATTATTATTATTATCATCGAGATTCAAGTGTCGACTAAAATCAGTAATTTATCCGAAATAATACTACGTGAAATCTTTTTAGCACCTGGCTCAAATTGCGCGAATATGATCTAACAAGTCAGTTTTAAGGAAGACATGTGGATAATAAAAAGTCAAGGTTGATTTTAAGAGTCAATTGGACTAGTTTGAGTCGTGTTGGATACGTGTATATATGTGATAAGATAAGTTGTATTAATAATAACGTAAAACTTGGAAAAAATTTACTATGCACGTTTTTTGTACTTAAAATATGGATATTAATGGGATTTTGGCCACAAGTATTGAGATTTTCAAACCTAATGATTTTACCAATTATAATAACCGGGTCACCGCATTTATTAATGTTAGTAATTTCCTAGAGATTGAAATTTTTCCAGAATTAAAAACTTTGTAAGTTGAAAAATGAAAGGTATAAATTCTTTAATGGTGTAACAAATTTAAATATGCAAATGTTCGGTTTTACAATGTACAAGGTAACACTAATTAGAATATGCAAGTGGATTACTCAACGCACGCCTACTTGTATATTATTTAATAAAGATGTATATATAATGTTTTGAGTCACGATGGTTCGATCGTACGACATCTCTTCTTCGACTTTGCGAGTCTATATCTGAACTTGAGTAGTCATGTGATTGTTTATTTTAATATTGTCTATGGTATGAAATCGTTATTTATTTTTAAAGTACTACTTCGCTATTACTTGATAATATGGGTATGTCACCCGGTGTATTTTTGTCCTCTTCATGGACGCCGTAACTTTTCTTCTTTCGGTTAATGGAACCTAAAATTTTGTATTTACTTGAATGATGATATAAATCTTCATTAAAGTGGTTATTTATTTATATTGAACAAAAGCGAGGAGGGGAAGCCGCTTTTCGAATTGTAGAGGTGAAAGAACTCGATCTTCCTGGTGAAATTGTTTATATTCGACCAGGTGATCCTTCTCCTCTCCCCGTATACCCTTGGCGGAATGTGTGTGCAACTCGAGACGATGGGAATTATGATCGTTGTTCTATTTTTGACGCTTGTGTTGATATTCAATTTTTACTCCATGTAGTCGTAGATCGCTGTTGTTATCCCGAGACTTTTGTCATATATTTGAAGTATTTTCATTTCTAATGTAGTTAATTTTAGTTGACAATTATATTGCTCGTTTACCTCGTTTGATCTCATTGATTTTTGATTTTATTACTTGTTGTGCTTGCAATGATCTTTAATCATGAACCACCTTACCGTTATTTTGTGAATAGTCTATTTTGAAAATATGTATGACTGTGTCAAATGGTTCGTTCAACCAAATGCGAATGGTGTCGATTTATTTATTTATTTATTTATTTATTTATTTTCTCATAAAAAGGCAAAGCAAAAGTATGTTTCCAAAGTGGACGAAAAATGTTTGATGTGTTTCTTAAAACGATAGTAACAATATTTTCCCATTTCAAATTTCATTTCAAATAATTTAATTATTTTGGAAGTATAGGTCGAAAACTTTCATAGTCATATTAGGTGTGTAATAATAATGTTTGTGTCGTCACTCGATCCTCAATTATGCACAACTTAGCTAACTATGCATAATTCGGGAAGAGTCCTGTTTTGTTAATTGTCGTTGCTTGGTCCTCAAGTATGCATGAACTAGCTAATTATGCATGGTTTAGGAAGGGCAATGTCGTTTCAAATTAATTGGTCATCTTTAAAACTTGTAGTGTTTTGATAAATGTTTGGATGAGAACGCTTTTAAAACGGTGGATCCTTATGCAAGTAATCACATTCTCTTTGATTCATAAAGAAATTTTTGAATTTTCTTGTGTTCCTTGAAATCTTTTCTTTCGTTTTGCGTTGACTTAGTAACCTTGACCGAGTAATTTTGGAAAATGTTTTTATGTGTTGGGTGTAACGTGTGAAATTTATCAGAACCGCTAGGGTGTTGATGAAATACCAAAGGGACTCGTACCGACACTGAGAAGGAATTTTAACAAAAATAGAAAAATGCCGAAGTAGAGGAAATCCGAGTTCAAGTAACTCCGAGGGAAATAACGAAGACTTCTCTTACATGGAAATACATCGTACCTTATTTATTATCTTTTCTTGTTCTTTTGATATGTCAAACGACACGCGATAAAATGTTGAAGTTTACCAACTGTGCATCGGTAATTGGAAGACAATTCCATTGCCGTCTTCGTTTATTTAAGTGAGGAATCCTCTTTGCTTAACTCAACCATCCTTGATTATCGATGGTTAAACGACGGATAAACATAGTTGATGTTTTTATGGTGAACCCTTGTCTTTTATGTGTTTATGTTGTATGTGATCTAGTCGAGTGATCGAAAGTTGTGAGAACTTAAGACGACATTGTCCAATGACGTCCGGTCATGGAGAACACGTGCCATATAATGTATTTCTAACTTTGAACGGAGATGCTTATTGAGATTTTAACCACGTTTGGGATGGAAGGTGAGATGGTGTTCTTGTATTATTATTATATTTTTTTTGGTATGGATCCGTGTGTGAGCACCCTACAATGACATATGTATCTATTTTCTTTCTTTTTATCGATATGCATCCACGGCTAGCATGCTTGTGAACCTGCTTTAACTTGCAATTTCCTTTTGACTGGACTCATCCGAGAATCATGTCAAATATCCTTAATTTATCATGGCTTGGCTGATTAGCAAGCATGGGTTAACTTGATTGAACTAATTGACTTGGCATGGTTTGGCTATGTTACAAACATGTCGTAATGTGATTGTATATGCTTCATAATGGCTTTTGTGTTCGATCGGATTGTGGTGTACTCTTCGAGAGAGTTATGTAAACGCCGAATGATTTTCGTATCGACGAATTCGTTTTTGATGAAATAGGTTCTTATGTACGTAATATTGCAAAAAGGTGATTTTGTACGACTATTATTAATTACTTCGTCTTTTATTTTCTGAACGTTTTCGATAGGGTTATGTGCGACCCGTGCGATTTCCTTGTGAGTAATTATTATTTTTATGAGACGATGAACCAAGTGAAAGGACGATTCGAAAGTTGTAAAACATGCTCCGAGCGTGTGTGATTGATTTTGATAGTTATTGAGGTCGACACTTGCCGTTGGTAGTACCTTTGTACAACGACATTTACCATGTTAGCATTAAAGCTATAGCATTTGAAGAAATATGTTGATGAAAATGTAGATCGCCAGTTGGATAGAATGAAGTAGGAAAAGTCAGTTGAATGGACTTGAAATGATTCGAGAAGCTACGGAAGAGATGGTGTAGATTAAGAATCACTTGCTAACCGCGAGAAGCTATGAGAAGAGACGTGTTGATAACCGTAGGAAGAATTTTGGAGAAATTGAAGTGGAGATCATAGATCGAGATGTTAAGAGATTGAAGGAAGGTATAATACTCAATGTGAAGGTGCAATGGAACCCGAGACGCGAACCGAAGTCCACATCGGAACATGAAGACCCCTTTAGGAAGAAGTACCCCCATCTTTCTAGTAGTACGAAATGCGAGTATAAGAACCGGAGAGCGTCGGGACGTCGCTCCCTTAAGGAGGGGAGGATGTGATACCAGTGAAAGTGCCGTATGATGCTAAGTTATTGTCTCAAGAGCTGTTCAGTATGAGCATCTCTCTTAAGTTGCGACTCACTTGAGGATGTAATATCCCAAGCCCAACGTTATTTATTTAATCCTATTTTACAAATATTTTTGAAATTTTTAAGAAATTTCGTTTGCTATATATTTGACGGTTTAAGTTGAAACCAACATTTAAGGTCGTAATTTTAACATTTGACGATTTAAGAAGAACCGATGACGACTACGATACCGACGGATGCCCAAAACTTATCTTTTGTTATCGATTGATCGATATTTGAGTTTTTCGAGATTTTATTTTTATTACGTGTTAAGTCGAGTCGAAACCATATGAATATTCGTTTTGTGTGCGTTTTAACCTTTGGAAAGTAATTTTTACAAATCCTGACTCCCACAATTTTTCAAAATCAACTAGTAAGTCGTTTCCCGCTAATTATTGGTGTCGTTTACAAATGAGGCCAAAAGAATAACCAAATTGCAAGAAAGGTCCCTCAAACTTTACAAAAGGAAGGAAATGTAAAACATACAATCAAAATTCATTTCAAAAATTTCTTTCTCCTTCCCCTTTCTCTCCTATGGCCGTCGGCCACCACCCCAAAACCACCATAATTTTTTTTGATTTGATTAAATCCAAGCTTAGACCACCTCCCAATTAATTATTGTAAGTGTTTTTACATAATTAAATCCAACATGCAATAACATTAATTTTTCAAGAATCAATGATTTTTCAAAAACATGTTTTAATCTAATTAAACTAGTAGGATGTTTAATTAGTGTATTGGTAATGTTAATTAATCGATAAAACAAGATGGGGTTTCTGTTCTTGGTGTTCTACAGCCCCCAAAACCCACGAAATGTGGGGGTGTTTGGTGGGTTCATGGTGTTTGATGAAATGTGTTATGGGTTTGTGTTTTTAATGATGTTTTTAGTGTTTTTAAATGATTAAAACCTATTGCATGTATGATTTAGGATTGGGTTTTGATTAGTATTTGATGTTCTTAGTGTTATAGGCTGTTTGGGATGATTGGGTATGATCATAAGTGGTTAGAATAGGTCTAGGTAATGTTGGATTGGATTGAAATCAAGTGTTAGGGTGATTTTGAAGTAGAAAAATTTAGGCAGATTGTTCAAGTATATTTTTCGTGGGTTTAACTTTGTAAACAGGTCATAAACATAGGATGTAGATGTAGAGCTTTGTCTTAGCTTCGTTTCGGTATAAAGTAGATCTTACGACTCCAAACGAGTCAAAGTTATGTAATTTTGAAAATACGTGTACCGGGAGATGAGAACCAACACAATTCGAATTTGTGTTTGGTTTTGGGTCAAATCCCGGGGACCATAGATAGAGTTTGGTAAATGAATGAAAGTTAATTTTTGGTTTCAAACCTGCATTTGTGAGTCTATTTTTAGACTTAGGTGTTGGATTGGTCAATGGTGTATTTTAAATGGGTCAAACAAGTCCAACATGGTCAAAGTGTAAAATCAGTCCTAAATGTATACGTCTAGTAATGTGATGTGTAACGAGTCACAGAAGTGAAAAATTTTCATGGGATTAAATATGGGTTTTATACAGGTCATGAGGTATTTTTGTGAATTTTATTGAAATTTATATAGGTGCTTAAGTCATAGCAAACATCCCGTACTTTTGGTAAGTACCAGCAAATCTATAAAATGGGAATCAACTTTAGTTACGTAGGTAAATGGTATAAGTCTAGTAACAACTACTTGTTTGGTTTTGGCGTGAGTTTTCATAAGCATTAAGTGTTTTCATATGAGTGTGTTTAGTACAATAATGTACACGGAGTATTGATTTGCTTTACGTACCTTGATTTTTAGGTCAAGTGTTTGATTTTCCCGGGCATCCACGTCGTCGGTGACATTTCTCGTTACGTCTTCGCTAGAACCACCACTACTACGCCAGGTGAGTCTATAGCATCGCTCTTTACTTATTTCAAACGTTTTTAACCGCGAGGGGGATGCATGCTATTTACATGAAAAGAACATAAGTCATGAATGATTGTTGGACCCGAATGTTGCCTTGAATTGTGTTGAGTCCCTAGTTGTAAAAGTCCCTAAATTCGTGAACTATTAACTATTGTCTTTCCCTTGTGTGGGTTGGAGATAGCCGCTTATACAATTGATAGTACTATGGGGTTGACGACCCTATCCGAGACGAGAGCTAGTACGTTGAGTACCCTCTGCGGACGGATAACTTGTGATAAGAAATAAGGTATAATTACAACTAATGCCTTTAGAAGGGGCACTGGTTTCACTTAAATCACGCCGGTCTATGTACGCGGGTGATTGAGTTAACGGATTTGTGTCACGAGCTTAAGCACAATTATTAGCTATTGCTAAATATAATATCCTTGAATAATAGATTGTGTGCGCGACAATGCTATTGAATAGTCATGATTGGTTTTAATACTTATGTTCAACTTATGATTTGATAAACCTATAGATTCGCTCAACCTTTGTGTTGGTGATTTTAAGCATGTGTTTCAGGGAACCAAGATTGATAGCAGCGGAGCATGCGAGGGTGGAAGTTGTTGTGGCTTGGCGGTCTAGTTTATTTTTCCTCCCTTTTTGCACTTAAAAATTTTATATTATGTCATGTGAACGAAAATGTACTTTTGGGTTGAGATTCAGTGGGGACCTAACGCAACTCTATTTTGGAACTCTTTTGGGATTTGGAAAACAGTAGACTTTGATGTTTTAATCAATCTTTAACTTATGTTCAAATTTGTACGTCTCTTTGAGTCGTTCGAAATAGCTTATGTGTGATGATAACTGCCTAGCACCCAAATGTTGTAGTTCCGCTGCGCATAGCATTTGTTGGGGGTTTTATAGTAAACAGTAGTAGGAGCTTCCTCTAAAGTGGAAGACCCTGCATTATTTTCAGAAAACGGTACACCAAAGAATGGAAGTTCTTGCATATGAGCGAAATCCAGATTTTGATCATCGTCATACTCTTCATCATCATTAGAAATAAGTTGGGGTGCTGATTCAGGTGTTGTTTGAGAATTACTCGGTGAAGATGCATCTTGAACAATTGTAATTGTGGAGGTATCTGATTGAGCTTCATTTTCTTGAGCAACGAATTCGTTAAATGAAGCTATTACTGCATGTATTGGAGCAACAATACTTGGAGGAGTAATACATTCATCGAAGAATGGTTGAAACAACGTATCCCACTCAGACCTTGTAGGTGGTGTAAATGATGACGAAGTATGGTTATTTGGGACAAGACCAAAACTAATATTGTTGGGTCCCATTTCATGAAGCGCGGGTTCAGAGTTGCTTTGATCAGAAGCCATGGTTGTTAGCTTATCGAAATTGACATTCATAGTTTCAAGGATTTTCCGATAGGTTTGGTTATATATACGAAATGCCTTCTTTACGGGTGCATAGCAATGAAAATAGCAATATCAGCTCTTGACTGAAGTTTCCCTAAATTATTACTATCATTTGTAGGTAATATAATGCACCAAACACATGAAGATATGATAATTTGGGTAACTTTGCATGTAGAAGCTCATAGGGTGTTTTACCATGACGTTTTAATATGAGAAATCGGTTTTGGGTGTATACAGTTGTAGCTACTGCCTCTGCCCATAAAAATAATAGAGCCTTTGCATAAATCAACATTTGTCTAGCTGTTTCCATTACAGAATGATTCCATCTTTCAACGAAACCATTTTGCTGTGGAGTACGAGCCATTGATGCTTCATGAGATATGTCAACCTGCTCATAATAATTACTCAGAGTTTAATCAACAAATTTAGTTCCATTATCTGTACGAATACGGCGGATGGTAGTATTGAGGCAGACTTGAATCATCTTGAGAAGCTTGATGATGTGTTCAGGAGCCTCATCTTTAGAGCTTAAAATTTTCACCAAGTAAACCGAGAGTAGTCATCCATAATAACGGGAATGTACTTTTTCCTACTCAGACTTTCAATACGCATTAGCCCACAAAGATCCACATGTAGCAGATTCTCTTTGTTGGTGTCTTCAGTCTTGGGTTTATATGCTATCTTAGTGCTTCTCCCCACTGTACACGCGGAACATAAACGATCCTTGTGAAATTTGATTTTAGGAAGAACACGAACAAGTTCGTTTTTCACCAAGTGATTAATAGCGTCAAAGTTAAGATAAGATAACCGTTGATGCCATAACCATGACTTGGTCTTCGATGCTTTGGAGAGAAGACATACGGGAGAAGCGACCATCATATCACTTAAGGACAATGTATTCAAATTATTCCCTCGAGTACCTTTCAATAGATCAACTCCTTCTAAATTACGGATGAAGCAAGTATGTTCGCGAAAAGCAACTTCAAGGTTATCATCGCAAAATTGTCTAACGGAGAATAAATTACGACCGAGTCCTTCCACATAATACACTATTGAAATCGTGACATTCCCTATCTGATATTCACCATAAGCCATTATCTTTGCAATATGATTATTTCCGAATCGAACTGTTCCAAGAAACTTGCTGACGAAATTCCTGAGCTGAGACCGATCTCCAATCATATGCTTGGAGCATCTGGAGTCCAAATACCACAAGACGATTTGGACAACCTGTCATTGACAACAGAAGTAGACAATGAATTGGAAGCTTTGGTTTCCGTAGTGTTAGCAGATACAGATAGAGTATTTGTAGAATTTCTATCATTTGTGTCATCCTTGGAGTTCAAGCGTTTTCTAACGGAAGTTTGGCTTATTGCATGTTTATTGTTCCAACTTCTTGAGGTATTGAATTACTATCGGGCACTACAGTCGGAGTAGACCTAGTTAAAGGGCATTTTGGTCTTACAACAGTGGTGGCGTGCCTAGTTAAAGGACACTCTTGTGTTTTGGTAGCTTTAGTGTTCCTAGTTAAAGGACACGTTTTCTTAACTTTAGTAGGAGTGATCCTAGTTAAAGGGCACGTATTTCCTACTATAGTAAAATATCTACTAGTGGGGCGCCACATCCATCCAACTTAGGTAAACACTTTTCCAGTCGTTTTCCATTCTAAATTATGCGTACGGACATACATCTCATTCACATGATCAATAAGAAAAGAATCATGAAGATTAGAAAACATGCATTCATTACAATTCCAACATCTCAAATTAAAATTCATAGTAGGCTTATAACGCTGCACAACCGCAAAGCCTTTAGGTTTAACTACATGATTCTATTTATTCAAAGCAGAAATAACATTCCTAAGATGGGCTTATACATTCTTCTTCAATTTGCTACTAGATGAGGGCAAGATCCTATCTTTCTTTGTGTTGCCTTTAGGCTGTGGTCTTTGAACCCTAGTAGTTTGCTTTACTCCTGTAGAAGGCAACATGGGAACATTAGAAGCTGGTGTTGGTTTAGCCTTGTCGGTTTTGACTAATGGTCGAGATGGTTTAACCTTTGAGCCCTTGTTTATTGGTGTGACGCCAATGAGATTATGTTTGGTTGGGGTTAAATTTTGGAGCACTAGAGGACGGTGCTAAAATGTTGGTTGTGTTATTAAGAACTTCCTTTCTTTTCATATTTTGAAGTGTTTCTTTTAACTCAGCTAAGACCATATCTTTATCACGAATTATGTAAATTCGATATTTCCACCGACTTTTGATTAAGGTTCTCAATCAAAGATTGAGTCTCAGCAGCCTCTAGTGCCCCTTTCACATTTTCATAGTTCACTTCCTTAATTCTCTCAATTTCTATCGGCAAAGATTTAACAACCTTGTCACATTTCGGACTCTATTTTGGTGGTTTATTCATTAGAAATTTTTTCTCAAATGATGGATCATCTATGTTATCACTCTCTTGTGACATTTAGAAAATCTCACTGATTATTTGTTTCTTAGTTTCAAGAGAAATACAATTTTTTTTTAATTTCATCAAAACGTTTGGAAAGCGAATTATAGGAATCTTGAAGCTTTAAAAATTCAGCGTCAGATTTGTGACAACTTTGACTATCTGCCACATTATCCACGTTATCAACACTATGCATAATATAATCATTCTTATCAACACAATCATTCACACACACTTGTTTTAGAACTTGGTCATTTTGGTGCAAAATCCTTTCTTTTTCAATTACACCATGTTCATAAGCATCATCCATTTCATAGAAAACTCTTTGAACTTATTTAATTTCAGAGGTTAAATTTTGATCAATATTATTGAAACACGCTTTAATATTTTTCACAAACGGAATAATTTCATCACGGAAGGCAACCTTGGTGTGTTCAAAATTCCATTCTCCTTAAGTTATAGTCGTCGGAGTCGTTCCTTAATGACCTTGTCGAAATCGACAAAGTGTTGGTTTAGCTCATTCAAGCTAGTATACACCATACTTACCGGTGGAATTACTTTTGGTAGTTCTTTTTCGACAAGTGTAGGAGACGTACTAGGAATGTCGGAGCTCGAAGAGCTTTGAGACACACATGTTGGTTCGTAATCAATTTCCCTTTTTGTTTTATAGCGGGTTTTAAAATCTCGAGCTAATTTTTTATGTTTATCATTGTAAGAACCCACTTGGATAAGTGGACCGTTACGTGTATTTATGGTGTGTCATCAAAGAATATAAGGTAAATGTCCTAAAACATTAACTGACCATAAAGGAAATACCGAAATTAAACATCGGTAATCCAAACATAAGCTAAAACATGAAAAGTAAATACTGAAGGAAAGGACTAAACAATGTACAAATAAGCAAAGTAATGTAAGGTGCATAAAGTAAGAAGCCTAGATAGCTTCCATCCAAATGCACATGCTCTCAGAATCCTAAGAGCGTCCCGGTGTACCTGCCGTTAGAACATGAAAGGAACTACGGCTGAGCATAACGCCCACTGAACGGATATAAAGCATGATAAGAAATACTAAGCAGATAATAAAATACTAAAGTTGTAAGACTGATAAGTAAATTGCAGCAGAAATTTGTGTATAATCTGAAAAGTCTGGTTTATAAATAGTAAAGCTGAACTGTTATCTGTTAAATCTGAAAACATGCATTTATAGTATTTTAATTGCCAAGAGCTTATATAGGTCATGTGCTATAACAACGTCTGCATGAATATATGGAGGGGTGACCTCGTCATGCTGTAGAGGGGTGGCCTCTAAATAATGTGCTGGGTGGAGGGATCAACTCCAATGTGAAGGATGTAGAGCACACACCACATTCACTTGATAAGCTGTAACTGATAACCTATGATGCACCCATACGCCCCCCTGATAATACTGATAAAATGGCCAAGCTGAAATAAATGAGACGCTGCGAGAAATCACTCCCCCGCAGAAGAGTCATGACACCGGTGCCTCAAGTGTCATGGTTACGGTACCTCCGTAACTAGTACTTAACTGGTCATGCTTGTATATAAAGCTCAGACAAATTTAACTTATTTATTAAGATGATTACTGATAAAACTTATACATCTACTAGGGAAAACATTTGGCTGCACACTGGAAATCCTAATCATGCGTAGGAAAGGAAGTTGTTAGCCTCAAAATATTGAGTCAAACAAGAATGTTCGGTCATATGTTTATTATTTATCATATTTTAGAACGTTGTAATAGGTAGTAGATTAGTCGTGTTATACAGGCTTAACTTTAGGTTAAAGTTCATTCATAAGTAACTAAAGCCCAAAAGGAAAGCCCGACCCATTAGACTATAGTCTATAACCTAACCCGCATGTGGATGGACTATAAATACACTTCCTAGCATGTTAGGAATGGTGTTGGTCATTTTCATTTTTCATCTCTCTGATCTAATCCTCTAAAAGTTTCAACCATTCTCTCTACTTTCTCTCACTACTTTCTCTCTCTAGAATTCATCTATCTTCTACTTTTCTTTCTTGTTTAAGCATCACGAAATCTATGGGACAACAATTGGTATCAATCGCCATAGGGTAGATTTGTGATTGGTTGTGGTTTTATTTGATTCGTAAGGTTTAATCTCTATTTCATCTCTCGAATTCAAATTTTTTGTGTTTTCCGTGCTCTAAATCTTGATACACATCTCCTACATAGTTGTGGTAGGGATTTGGTTGCTTTGGTTTGGTTACACTACTCCACCACTAAGAACCCTAGAAGTAGAATTAGGGAATTATATGAGTCTGCTAGCAAGTCTTAGAAATGGTGGTTTGCTAATCAATGTCCTCCAGGATATAAATGGATGCCTAAGGTTAGGACAGAAAATGTGACTACGTGCGTTAGTGTGCCTCTAAGTGCTGAAACTAGGGAAACTAATGAATCGGAAATCACAACTAACATGGAATCCAATTTAGCAAATGCTCCATCGTGTTCTAAATCTTCTGCAGGTGATCGAAATAATTCTCTTCATACTGGACTCTGGATGCACGAAGCACATGACGGGGAATCTCAAGCTTCTAATTAACTTGTGGAGAAGTTCCTGGGTACGGTCCGATTCAGAAATGATCAATTTGCACCGATCCTAGGATATGGAGACTTGTTTCAAGGGAATATCACAATCAAAAGGGTTTACTACGTCGAATGGCTCAATCACAATCTTTTCTCGGTTGGTCATTTTTGTGATGCAGATTTGGAGGTTGCTTTTAGAAAGAAGACATGTTTTGTTCGTGATTATGATGTGAATGACTTACTTACCGGTTCACGGGGTACACATCTCTACACTATTTCACTACAAGACTCCACATCTTCAACTCCAATCTATTTCATGGCTAAAGCTTCAACGACTCAAGCTTGGTTATGGCATCAACGATTATCTCATCTTAACTTTGATACCATCAACTTGCTTTCCAAGAAAGATATTGTGCGAGGCCTTCCAAACTTGAAATTCATCAAAGATCATCTTTGTTCTTTTTGTGAGCTTTGTAAAGCTAAATGGAGTAGCTCCAAGACAAAAACTACGCCAAGTTCTAAAGGACGGTTAGATCTTCTTCATATAGATCTGTGTGGCCCCATGCGTGTTCAAACCATCAATGGGAAGATATATGTCATGGTAATTGTCGATGACTACTCAAGGTACACGTGGACCCTCTTCTTAAGGTCCAAGGAGGAAACACCTGAGGTTCTCATTAACTTCCTTAAGTTGATACAACGTGGTCTTCAAGCTCAAGTAAAAGTGGTACGTACTGACAGAGGCACATAATTTTTGAATTCAACTCTGAAGAAGTATTTTGAAGCTGAAGGGATTGAACACGAAACATCTATTGCTAGAACACCTGAACAAAACGGTGTTGTTGAAAGACGAAACCGTACTTTAGTTGAGGCTGCTCGAACATTATTATCTGCTTCAAAACTACCATTATTCTTTTGGGCCGAAGCCGTATCAACCGCATGCTACACACAAAACCGTTCCTTAATTATCCCAAGACACGAAAAGACGCCATATCACATAATTAATGATCGCAAACCTTCACTCAAACACCTTCATGTTTTCGGATGTACGTGTTATATTATTCGAGATGGTGAAATCTGGACAAGATGAAAGAGAAAGGTGATGCATGCATTTTAGTGGGATATGCAACTCAGTCTAAGGGATACAGAGTGTATAACAAGAGAACAAAGTTGATAGTCGAGACTATTCATATCAGATTTGATGAATTGCAAGACATGGCACTTGAACAAAACAGTTTAAGTCCCGATCCACAACGACAAAAGACTTCTGTGCACAACCGCACGGAACTCGGAACTCAAGACCACAACAATGAACCGTCAAGTTCAAAGCTGGTTCATGAACATGTTCCTAGAGCAGATATGACAGTGGACACGACACTTGAAGAGTTGGAAATGTTATATGGACCAATGTTTGATGAATATTTCACGGGGGAGAAACAAGTTGTATCAAAGTCTTCCGCTGTCACTCATGATAAGAATGATGATACCGATCATCGTCAACAAAAAGATACAACCTCATCTACTTCAACACGGGTTGCTGCAGATTTACCTCCTCAAAATATTACTTCAATAATCGATCCTACAACATCCGCAACTACTATCATTGCTCCAGAGAACACAAATCAAGCAGACGATGCATTATCTGATGATGACGATTTTTCACAACCCATTCGGTACACCGGTACACGAAACTGGAGAGTCTTCTACTCGCCATGTTGATCCGTCAAATATGCATACGTTCTACCAACGACATCCTTCAACACATCATTGGACCCGAGAACATCCTTTGGTTCAGGTAATTGGAAATCCTTCACAGCCTGTTCGTACAAGACGACAACAAGCCACCGATGGCGATGTTTGTATGTTCGCACTCGCCGTGAGTACTGCTGAACCGAAAAACATCAAAGAAGCCATGGCTGATCATGCTTGGATTAAATCGATGACGGAAGAACTTCAACAATTTGAAAGACTTAAAGTCTGGGAACTTGTTGACAGACCATACGATGTGATTCCTTTAAATCTTCGTTGGATCTGAAAAACAAGATGGATGAAGAAAACACGATCATTAAGAACAAAGCTAGGCTAGTGGCTAAGGGGCATGGCCAGAAAGAGGGAATTGATTTTGACGAATCATTTGCACCAGTTGCTCGTATGGAAGCGGTCAGGATTTTCTTTGCTTATGCGGCACATAAGGGATTCACTGTTTATCAAATGGAAGTGAAGACAACATTTCTTAACGGTCCTTTGAAGGAAGAAGTCTATGTCACGCAGCCAGAAGGATTCGTCAATCCTCATTATCCTGACAAGGTGTATCGTCTCCACAAAGTACTTTATGGACTCAAGCAAGCTCCAAGGGCGTGGTACGACGAGCTCTCGAGATTTCTGGTATCCAAAGGTTTCTCAAAAGGTTCCATTGATCTAACTCTGTTCACTTATAAACATGGGGATTACATTTTGCTTGTGCAGATTTATGTTGATGACATCATTTTCGGGTCTACAAACCCAAAACTTTCAAAATGGTTTGAAAAAGTCATGCACAGCAAATTTGAAATGTCTATGATGGGCGAACTAAAATTCTTTCTAGGAATTCAAGTTCACCAATCCCCAAGTGGTATCTTTATAAACCAAGCTAAGTATTGTCAAGAGATAATCAAAAAGCATGGTATGACTTCATGTGACCCCGTTCGGACACCATTATCAACCACATCTCTAGATGCTGACTTGGAGGGAAATGTCATAGATCAAACGAGATATCGTTCCATGATCGGTTCCCTCATGTACTTGACAGCAAGCAGACCTGATATTTCACATGCTACATGTTATTGTGCACGATATCAAGTACGACCCACTGAAAAGCACCTCAAGGAGGTTAAACGGATCTTTCTGTACCTCAAGAATACCATTCATTTGGGACTCTGGTATCCGAGGGAAACCGGTTTCTTTCTAACGACCTATTCAGATTCTGATCATGCAGGGTGTCTTGATAGACGAAAAAGTACTTCTGGTGGTGCACAATTTCTAGGTCAAGATAAGCTTGTGCGATGGTCTTCCAAGAAGCAGGATTCACTGTCATCAGCCGAAGCGGAGTATGTGTCTCTATCTGCGTGTTGTGCTCAAGTTCTATGGATGAGAACACAACTCACAGATTATGGCTTCCACTTTGATAAAGTACCTATGTACTGTGACTCAAAGTCGGCCATAGCCATCTCTTGCAATTCGGTACAGCATTCCCGCACAAAGCATATTGATGTCAAATACCACTTCATCAAGGAACAAGTTGAAAGAGGTGTCGTTGAACTATACTTTGTTGGAACGGATTACCAATTAGCCGACTTGTTTACGAAAGCTCTGTCAAAAGATAGGTTTGAGTACCTCGTTAGGCAAATTGGTATGAGATGTTTGACTCCAGCAGACCTGGATATTCTGGCAAAGGTGCCTGCTTGATTTATCTATCAAACATCAACATGTAAATATCCTTGAAAAAGCAAAATACAAAAATATAAAACATATAAAAACAAAACACAAAATTAAAAATCTTTCAAAATCCAAAAATATTCTTCTCGACATGTCTTCAGTATCGATAATATGGACGTGTCTAGAAATGTCGCTCAATAACGACACGGGTGTGTACATAAAGCTCGAATGAAAGTTGTAAATATTTTTCAAAACATGTCATTTCTTCTTTTAATAAAGGAAATTGTCTATTTTGGACAATATTTCCAAACAACGGGTAGAGCAATCTATCACGGGTTGAGCTTGTCACAAAACATTCAACGTTTTGAGCTCAACACCATGGCTTGTAATCACTTTCAGATTGCAAGCCGGATCTATATTCACGGGGGAGTGTACGATTTCGTGCTCTTACCCTCAGCAAAAGAAGAGAAATCTTCTTACACTTGAGTGGATTTGTCAAGACATTCAAAGTCTAAGAACTCAAGTTTATGCTTTAGAAAAACCATATCGCCAAAAATCATGGATTTTTTCAAAAAGCGTTGAACACAATTTTTCCAAGAGTTTTTCAATGATTATTCAAAATCTTTCAAAAATTGTGTGTTCAACAACTCCCATCCTCAAAAAGCGAAATGTGGATCACATCCTCATAATGACAATTCAATTGGATCAATTTTTGAGGGGGAGCATTTCAACTTCATGCAAAGATTGACACATCTTTCTCCAAAAGATTTTCAAGACTATTTTTCAAAATATATTTTAATCAAATTTGGTATCTCTAATATCAAAAGATTTTTATATATTAGAGATAGGGGGAGAAAATGTGATTACAATGTGATCTTATATAAGACTCAAACACTTTAACTCTTACCTACATGTGCGAAACACTTTCGATTATCGATGCACATGTGAAGGGGGAGCATTTCTGAAACGACAAAACTATCAAGGTGTTAAATGTTTTTCAAACACCTTGTTAGACATTTGAAGTGGTTTTTATGGTTACGATCAAATACCTACAACATCTTTAATCCACGACGTTATTGGTGTCAAAAGGGTGGTTAGGTTTAAGTCCTATGATCCAACCAGAACCGGAGGGATCTTCCCAGAGACAATCCAATCGATTATTAGAAGTCCTTAGGAAAGATGGATTAGAATGTGAACGTAGCTGAATGCCGACTAAGTACTGATGCTAGCACTGTAAAAATCACAACAAGGTGCTACTAATGATGTCTTGGTAAGCATTGAAGGAGTTGAAGAATGAAAAAGAAATGTAAGGATAAAGGGTGTAAAGAAATTAGCCCTCCATACAACTTAGGCAGAAACCGGGTCAACACATCATGAAGACAAACTCATCATGGACCCAGTGATGAAGTGCACAACCCTTTCCAAGCTACTCAGGCTTCTCTCAAAAGAAGTTTGTTTTATTGTCACGGATAACAACATGACTTCTATTGACTTTCTCACTCCGAGATAGTTGATATTTAATAGGTGGCATCTGCTCCATCCTCCAACCACTAAAAATGCACAAATCGAGTCTAGAGCCTAGAGATCAATCAAATCTCGTCAGGACACACGGATGACGACAAGAGAGTCCTACGCTATATCCTTGTGATATTGCTAGAACACTCAGAGTGATACTACTTAGTATTCACAATGATGAGTGGAAATCCTTCGAGTGTTAACATCAAACAGTACTGCGGTAGGTCATATGTAAGATTCTTCATGAATTGAACATGTGTAAAACTGAAAAGCAACAGTGGTTTGATTCTGAATTGATTCAAACTCATTTCAGGTTTCTACGCAATATCTCTATGATCTTGCCAGAACATTCAGAGTGATATTCATTAATATTCACAATGACGAATGGAAATCCTTCTAGCGTCAACCTCAAACAGCGCTACGGTAGGTGACTTGTGAGATTCTTATGAATCAAGCTTGTGTCAACTGGAAAGCAACAATGGTAAGATTCTTTAGGAATCACACTTGTTCCAGGAATTTGAATTGACGACTTTAATCAAGCGGATATCTATCCATTTGATTCACTCTTTATGCTCGCAGTCTTGCTTTGAGACGGTCGAGTAAAGAGAACGGCTAGTACAGCCGCGAAACCATGTCAAAGAGATTCTTAATTGAATCTACCTAATCACAGGTACGATATTTAATATTGTATAACGATCTTCATCGACCGGAGGTAAAACGCTACCGATTTAGGACGAATGTCAAAGCCATTCAGCCCGTGTCTATGTTTTGTCTCGAGAAGGTGGCGTCACGGTGTACTCAGCAATGTCAAAGATTCAAAATCACATACTCATGCCTAAAGACATATTCAACAATTAATAGTGTGAGCATGTGGATGAAGACACAAGATTACAAGATGGCAAAGACAAGTCAAGGATGATTTGAAGATCTCAAGATCAAAAGACAAAGTCGAAAGACAACGACAAAGGCTCAAAGATCACAGCATGAAGGAAAAAGACTACTATTACACGTTCAAGACTCATTTATGGCGAGATTAGTAATCTCTACAAATCTCCAAATGACAAAGGGTAATGACCTCTCATAAAGGGTAATGACCTCTCATTGGGGGAGATTGTTAGACTCAAAATATTGAGTCAAACAAGAATGCTCGGTCATGTTTATTATGTATCGTATTTTAGAATGTTGTAATAGGTAGTAGATTAGTCGTGTTATACGGGCTTAACTTTAGGCTAAAGTTCATTCATAAGTAACTAAAGCCCAAAAGGAAAGCCCGGCCCATTAGACTATAGTCCATAACCTAACCCGCATGTGGGTGGACTATAAATACCCTTCCTAGCATGTTAGGAAGGGTGTTGGTCATTTTCATTTTTCATCTCTCTAATCTAATCCTCCAAAAGTTCCAACCATTCTCTCTAATTTCTCTCACTACTTTCTCTCTCTAGAACTCATCTATCTTCTACCTTTTTTTCTTGTTTAAGCATCACGAAGTCTATGAGACAACAGAAGTCCTAACTGAAGGACGGAAAATCCGTACCTTTTGTCCAGTAACTGACTGCAAGGAAAACTGAACGAACTCCTACTCTGACTTCACAAAAGCTACATGAATAACGGACGCAAATGAGTTGATTGATATCTGTTTAGTTTTACTGATCTTAACTGTTCTTAGTTTGATTTATTTTATTCTTGTATTACTGTTTGTGTATAATCTGGTAATATCTGATTGTTCCAAAAATAGCACTGTTTAACGTATTCTCTGTATTTCCGATTACTATACAATGTTTATTTTGACATTACTGTAAATAGTGACTTGCTATATTTAGAAAGTTCCCTAAATTAAAAGGTTTTCTAAATTAATTTCCTTGAAAGATTAAATCATTAAATAATCACACATTTTTAATCAATTAAAAATAATTAACTGTCATTAAATTTAATTTACAAGTTAAATTAAATAAACAAGACAATTTGGTTAATTTAGTTATAAAAACTTATTTATAAAAGTGATTTAACCAAATTTAATATAACCTCGTATTTATTTTTTCGTGACCCCGAAACCCGAGGAAAAATTCTCCCCGAGACACCCATGTCTCGGGTTTATACAAAAATCAAGCACACCACGACCTAATGTCGTGGTCCCCTTGCTGCTGTCCCCGAACAGTAGCCACTGGCCTAGTGCCAGTTGCTACTGTTCTTCACTTATTCCCACTGTTTTTTGTGTTAAAGTTCCCCCTGCTTTGTTATAAATTCCCACCGTTGGTTATAAGTTCCCACTGTTAGACACAAACACCCCTGCTGGGCTATCTAAACCCAAACACACCCTGTTTTTTGATCGTCTTTTAGCCACGAGCAAGTTTAAGAACGTCGACACCGATGTCGTCAAACTTATGCTTTTTCTGTACTCGCACGATGGTGCTGCCAAGGATTGGTACGAGAAAGAGCCAACTAATTCCATAATTACGTGGAAGGATCTCGTTTCCAAACTCGTTAATCATTTTATTCCACCGTCTAAGACGACAATTTTCAAAAACGAGATTACGAGATTTGAGCAAAAACCGAATGAATCATTTAGAGCCGCGTGGGATCGTTTTAAGGAATCGCTTAGGCAATGTCCTCACCATGGATTTTCTGAGTTTCACCAAATCGACACGTTTTATAACGGTCTTAGTTTTCAAGAACAAGATTCGTTAAATTCCGCCGCCGGTGCAATTTTTTGTGTAAAACTCTAAAAGATGCATTAATGATTATCGAGAATAGATCCAAGGTTTACCAAATCTGCAACACACCGAGTGTTGCCAATGTTGCCAAATATAGTAATTCTAATCACGACATCGAGAGGGTTGATGCGAAAGTCGATAAGTTGACGAATGTGTTTACGTCGTTCTTAATCGGGATGCAAAAGAAAGACGCTCTCGCTACGGTGAAAGCGGTTGAGGCATCATGTACGTTGTGTGGTGGACATCATAATTATTACGAGTGTGTGGCTACGGATGGCCAAACGTCGAGTGTAAACGCGTTAAATAACAATTTTCAAAATAAAAAAAAACGCGGGTCCATCACAAGGCAATTATAACCAAGGCAACAATTTTTTGAATCAATACCGTAACAATTTTCAAGGAAATAATCAACAAGGAATTTTTTCGAATCAAGGTTATAATCAAGGTCGTAATTTAAGTTGGCAAAATCGAGACAACAATCAAAACTCGGGTTTTCAAAACAATAATCAAGGAAACAATTTTTCGAGTGGTAATCAAGGGAATTTTCAAAGAAGTAATCAAAACCAATGGAACTTTAATGCTAATCAAAACAGTTCGTCAAACGATTTTCAAGAATACATGAAAACGAATGAGGCTAATATGAGACGATTAGAGGGACAAATTGGTACTTTGAAAAACGACTTTTCCAATACTTTGAAAAACCAAAATACAAAGATTGAGCAAGGACAAATTGACATAAAAAAGATGTTTTCGGCCATAATGAACAAGGCCTCGGGTGCGTCATCGAGTTCGTTACCTAGTGACACCGTAGCAAATCCGAAGGAACATGTTAAAGCCACCTCGTCTCGTGAGAAAATTCGTGTGATTACCCCTAACCTTGATGGATTTAGAGTTGTTCCTTCTTCTCAACCCTCGACTTCTCGAACGCCTTCATGTTCTAAAGTCGATGAGGTGAACGTGGTGACCAAGGAAAAGAGTGCACACCCTCGTGTACCTCGAATTCCATCCACGGTTCAAAAAGAGAGCTTTATCGACCTTACCCAAGTAACCTTTGAAGAAACTTGTGCTTCGATCCTTCTTAAAAAATCCAAAAGGCACATGCCGAGAAAGGAAGAGGATCCGGGCCAATTTCTACTACCTTGTGATTTTTCCGAGATTGAGGGATGTTTAGCCCTTTCCGATTTAGTTGTTAGCATAAATCTTATGCCTCATTCTCTTTGGAAATTGATAAGATTTTCTAGACTTACCCCCACAAACATGACAATCGAGCTAGCAAATTGTACACCTTTAGAACCAATTGGAATAGCCGAGGATGTCTATGTTAGGATTAGAAAGTTTGTTTTTCCCGCGGACTTCGTCATTTCCGATTATGAGTGTGATCCTAAATGTCCCATTATTTTAGGTCGACCATTTTTAGCGACGGCTCGAGCCGTAATCGACGTTCACAGTGGGAAACTCACTATGAAATATTGGGAGGAGAAAATGGAATTTTTCACGAGTAGATCCCAAGTTTCAAATGATCATGATAAAACCGAGGTTTCAAAACCCGATATTTCAAAATTTGACAATAGCAAAGCTCATACGTTTACTTTATTCAAAAGGGTATTCGTAAATTTATGGATGAAAAATCATTTTGGGATATATTCGGTGAAACAAGTGAACAACCAATTCCGAAGGGCGCCGTTAGTGCCATCACGACGATGACCAAAATGGACTCGTCTTCACCACCTTCGAAGGACCACGTCTTTGAAGCTTCAACTTCTAATTCCATTGAAGTGCCTCCATTTCCTAGCCCAACACCCGTTGAGGCTAAAGGTTTCATCGACATCGATCCTCTCGTCCTTGAAAATTCACCTAAGCATAGCCCTAGGGCTTGTAAGACCATGGTTGTGAGTGCTCACATCGACTCTTTCTTTGATGATGACCATGGCGATTTTGCCGAGATTGATCACGTGCTTCAAAATCCAAAAGTCATTTTTGAGGATTCTCCCAAAAATACCTCTTTACATGGGAAGTACGATGATTACGAGTTTGATCCCGAGATTGAGGAAATTATCGAACGAGAGCTAGCTCTTTTGCCTCCACTTCCACCTACAAGTGAGGTAGATCTTTCCAAAATCTAAGATGAACTTGATGAGTTGGAACGTCTTATTTTCGATGATGAACCAACTCACGTGGCCCAAAATCCCATTCTCTAGGAGTTACCTAATCAACACTCCTCACATGAGAATGACGTTTACCACATTCGTGAGGATCTAACTTATCAACGATCCCACAAAAGAATGATGATTTTGTGCATGATCGTGATCTTTTCGAGAGAGTTTCTAAAATCCTCAATGAGGGGAATGAAAAACCTTGGTTTGACACACCCATCTATGATGAAGAAATCTATGAGATTCACGATCATGAGGATGACGAATATGTTAACCCCGAGGGGGCGGTGTTCTTTGTTGACAAACGTTTTGAGAACTTATACAATCCACCACCCCCTAACCGCGACTTAAATGTGAGGATTTTTAGCGTGACTAATTTTGAATTTGAAACGCCAAATATTTTCTACATCATCAAATCGGGTTTTCATAAAGATTTATTGAACGATGAAAGAGGAAAAGATTCTAAAAATGATTTAAATGATTTTTCTACAAGTTTAACTCCGCCTTCACCGCTTTTTATGAGTGCTACCACCTCGTCTACTCCTTTTGACGAGTGTGAGTGTGGATTTAGTGTGGGGGGAAGCCCCTCATGTTCCCTCACATTTCTCCACCGAGGACGAGATATTCGATCCTGGAATTGCTTGTAAAGGGAAATCTCGGTCTTCCACCGATGCAATAAATGGAAAATATATCTATTTGCTTGGTGTGAGTCTACCTCGATTTGCTCATTGTTTTAGTTCCCCACCCATTGTCCCACCCTTCTATTTCTTCTCATCTATTTTCTTTGACCCTCTCGGGTTTTTGGTTGGAGTAGCGTTGTTTCGTCTTTCATCCGAAAACAAGGACGCTATCTTTGACCCCGGTATACGTTTATCGGGTTTTTAAAGTACTCCGCGTACTTTTGGGCCTTGTTTATCATGTAAGCCCCACCAAAAATGAACAAACCATGATTATCCCTAAATGATCACATTTATGGGGATTCGAGTCGAGCTTTTGACTCGGTTATCAAAAACAAGGTACCTCGTGGGGGATTCTCATGCTTATCCTTGTAAATATTATTGCTTTCTAATTAGTTAATGCGGGGACTTGTGCTCTTCCAACCTTTGTTCCGTGGTTGTTTGTGATTGTGATTTATTAGGTTCATCGTCATCATTGAAGCCTCTCGTGTTCGTTTTACGGATCACACGAGCTTTGATCGTTGTCTTTGGAGATTCCGATATCCGATGATATCCTCTTATGTTCTAACGTTTATCTTATTAGCATAATTCATAAACGGCTTATAGGTTATTCGTTTTACCCTTTCCATGCTCGAGATTAAGCATTCGACTTTCGTCTCTAGTATGGGGGTGTTTCACCCCTAGACTCGAAACATTAAGGACATGGTTTAGTTTTAGTATAGGGGTGAGTAGATACTTCACCTTGCTTACGTCACCACGCAATCTAATTTTCATCTTTTTGTTATCGTTTTATGCAAAATAAGGCTAAAAATGGCCAATTTTTAAATTTTTTCTTATTTTTCTTAAGTGTTTAAGACACGAATGTAGGTTTTTGATGGTGAGAATAAGAGTAATTTTTTACTCGACCGTGCGTGTTGAGCACTTAGCTTCGATTCCTTAACTATATTAGGCTAAGTCTCTTAAATGAGGACAAGAAATGATAGAGTTAATTATAAGTTACGTAATCTTTCACGATCTAATGTGTTTTAATTATTTGCTTATTCTCACCACGCTTTTGTTTAAATAAATGCAATAAGTAAGGTCATACGATTTAAAAGGTTACTTAGCTTCTAGCCCAAGATCATTTAAAAGTTGCTCGTGTTCGACTAGAGTTCATAGCCAAGGCATAACTTATTGAAGCGGGATGCAAAGATTGGCAAAGTTCCAAAAAGGCCCTAACAAGGCATGAGGACTCCATTTTGTTGCTAAAGATCCAAGATGATGTGAAGTATCATTATTCTAAAATCAATATGAAGGATCAAGACACACGACGATAAGCAATATACTCCCCTAAAGATCATGGAGAAGTCTATCCAAAAAGACCCTAACAAGGTATGAGGATAAAAATATCCAAGTCCGTAAAGGAGGCGGATCGTTGTATATCAAAATCCCAAATAAAGATGGAAGAAAAATGATGAAGTCGTGGTCCAAGTGAAGAAATTCCATATATGAAGAGAAGACCATTATTTCAAGAACGTCTTCCAATATTCTAAGTATGAAGTACATGCCAAATATCGGTCCGATAAAGGTCTCAAATCGTGAAACGAGTTATGCCAAGATATGAACTTAAGGATATTACGAGAATCCGTTTTAAAAGATCGTGTCTTTAGCTAACTATTAATTAAATCGTCCTACTTTATTTTCAGCCTTAATAAAATATCGAAATAAGTCAAATGTATCCTCGTGATCATTAAGACAAAATAAAATATAAGAGATACACCTTTAGGAATAAGGGAGTCTAAGTACGTAATTAACGCTCATGAGTAATGATTGTTTTACTAACTTATATGACAATAATCTTGTTACACGCTTAGCATAGAATTGGGTGAAAATAGAGGACAACGAACTTATATCTATGAGGCATTCACGTGTTCTTATCTTTGACCCTAAAAGTCACTTAATCATGATGAAAACATTACATTATGTCTAAAACGCATGTAGTAGTTTATTTAAGTTTACGTTTTCAATAAATGTCACCCAAAAATGATTTTTGGAAGTGCTATGATACTTAATTCTAGCATTTTGTGGGGACACGATAATGGTTTAGTATGGGGAGTGATGAGACTGCAATTATACATAATCTCATCGTCCAAATCGGGCTTAAAACGCTAAAAATATCATTAAAATACCCCAAAATATGCTTGTGTTTGTTCATTGTGTATTTTAGGTATGAATATCGTGAAATAAACAAAAGATCACAAGAATCAAGCAAAAACGAACACGGAAAACGAAGCCACACAAAGAACCGGACCCGAGTATGGATTTTCCATAAATACCCTTGAAGTTTGAAGATTTGTCAAGATTGGTCCCTCAATTTTGAAGACTTGTCACAAATGACCCTCCATTATTCATTTGTACAAGATTTATCCTTAAGTATTGAAGACATGTCATTATGAACCCTTGTAGAATGGTCAATTTGCATTTATGGTCCTTGAAACAAGTTTATCAAAGTTTTTGTGGCAAAAGTTGGAAAACAAAAACTTGGATATAAAGGGAAAATGAGTTTTGGCTGATTAAACATGAAGTGACAAACAATTGGGAACCAAGGGACTTAACTTAGCAGACAAACAAACTACTATCTACAAATACCCAGACGCCACATCACCCCACTCAATACCCTCCACCAATCACATCCCTCTCCCACGCCACATCACCATTTTTTATATAACAAATTTTATATAATCTGTTTAAACTCAAACACGAGGGAAACACAAATCTTTTCCCTAATCTTCATCTAATCCCACTATTCCACTCTCCTTACCATCCATAAACCCTAAAACCAAATTACTATCAAATCAAAGGGTTCTTGGCTAATTCACTCCAGAACCATAATTAATGCTAAGCTAATCAAAACCAACCTATCAAAATCCCTACCCCGTGACTAAAAAGGCCCCACCATGGTTCCCCTGCTTCACTATTTTGGGCAATATTTGAATATCCAGCATAATCAACGAACCAAAACCAAAACTTGGTCCCAAAGGCTTCAAATGAACGTGTATGATCATCCCTACACCTGTGCATCACATGTGAACCATCTTGACCAAGATTTAAACGTGAAGACCAAAAGGGAAAAATTGGAAATCAAGCACTTAGGGTTTTATGTTTTTAGGTTTCTACTAGTTTCTTTCATTGTCTATATAAAGACCTATCAACCTGTGATAGAGTTTTGTTCCAAATTTTCAGTTGTAAACCTTTTTTATGAATTAATTAGAAAAATGTTTTAAGCCTTGCAACTGAATTCTGAGTTCCTTATTTTATTCTTGCATAACTTAGTTTTAAATTATTTACTTTATTGTTTGTTTCTTAACTGGTTTCCGAAGCTAATGGGTCAAGGACACTTGCTCATTTGCTTTTGACTCCTGTTCAGAGTATAGGAGCTTGTATGGCCTATTTGGTTGACAACCAATAAGTCACATAAGCTTGTATAAGCTGATTAGTTTTTGGTTGTTTCAAAAAGTTGGTTTTTAAAAGATTGGTTTCATTAAAGGTTGTTTTTCAAAAATCTGTTTTGTTTAAGAACCTTTTTTTCAAAAATCTTGTATAGTGATTATTATTGATTCACTGTATCAAAAGCTCAACCACATGCTTGTTGACAACAAGCTTGTGGCTCAAGCCTTTAGATACTTGTACTTGTTCTCCTTGTTTCTTAACAGGTTCATTCCAAGGTATATAGGGGGTGTTTGGACTGCTGTAGTCCCACCTTCCTCATTCTCTCTATAATCAGCAACCGTATAAGCCTCTAAGCTCAAGCTCTTGCTTGATGGAGATGGCTTTTCAGCCATAGTGGGGCCCGGATGTGGGTCCCACAAGGTATAAAACCTAAGGATTGAACCCTCCATTTTAACAAAGATTTTTTGGGATTATATGCTTTTGTGGTTAAGTTGTTTAAATGCTTGTTTATGTTGCTTGTTTATGTTTATTTTATCAGTCATATGTTTGTTTAACAAGTTTATATAGAATATGGTATTGTGTAACTTAAGTTTTCTTTGTTAATTTGTTCATCAAGGTATAAAGGGGTGTTTAGATTTGCTATCTGCTAGTCTTGGGTGACACAAGATTAAGGCCATAACTGTCTAAACATGCTCACTTGGTAGTATAAGGATAGTTCACTTGCTTGGTTTCAGGTTTGGTAGCATAAAGTAGAGTTTTGCATGTTTAAAATTTGGGTATAAACACCTAGTCTAATCAGTAGGCCATATAGGGTTTGTTTTAGTGTTTTAGGTGGTCAAAATTTGTAATCAGATAGTGTTAGTGCTAATTTAGGATTGCCTGCTTTTGGATGTGACTGTGGTGTACTAGGGAGTCCATTTTGTTAGCTTGAAATTCACCCTAGGTGCATATTGGACTAGCAAAGTCATCAGACCGCCTAGTAGACATCAGTAACTTAATTTGTCCATTTGTGTGCAATTTGTTGTTTGAGCCTGTTGTTTTTGTGCTTAAACTGACTCTCCACACTCCACTGAGTGTGGGGGTGCCCCTTGTTTCCAAAAACATCCATAAAACAAGCTCAATTCGACCAATATTTAGTTTCTGTAACAAGCAGTGGGAACAAGGTTCCCACTGATAGTCTAGTTCTTGCCACTGACTAGCTAAAAAACAAAAGCTAGGTCAGGTGTCACTTTCAGTTTAGTAGATTTTTGTCTTCAGTGGACTTTTCTTATTGTTTTTCATAGTTTCAAATTTTCCCAGTCTTAGATATTTATTTTAAAAATTTTCTAATAGTTAAATTTTATTTTACTATTCATTTAATTATTTTTAACATTATTTTCAATTTTAATTAGTTTTAATATTTTGATTTTTTTCTTTTAGTGATAAAAAGTGGTATTTTTCAGTTTTTAAATTTTTCCTAGTTTCAGTAATATAATTTAATATTTTTAGAAAAGAAATTTCAATTTTCACTTTATTTAATTATTTTTTAGATTTAATTTAAGTTTTAAATAGGTTTTTATTTAAACTGTTTTGTCTTATTAGGTAAAAAAAATTCAAACTTTTTCATATTTTGCTGTTTAGTTAAGTAAAATAGGATTTTTGAAAAATTAAAATTAATATTCACATTATTTTATTATTTTTAATCATTATTTTAGTTTAAAAAGTGTTTTTAGCATTTAAAAAATAGAAAAATAGTTTCAAAATTTTAGGAAAAATAATTTTTAGTCTTTAAATAATATAAGTAAGATATTTATTTGATAAAATAATATTTTGGGTTTTTTGTTAATTATATTTAATTTTAGGGCTTTAATTAGCATTAAAAATTGAATATTTAATTAATAAAAGGTTTTAAAATTTATTTATTGAATTTTTATTCTTATTTATATTGTTTTAGACTTAGTTTTAATTTTAAATCATTTTTAGCTTAAATTTTAATTTCGTCACGTTTTACGTATTTACATTTACGTTTTACGTCACTCGTCGTAGTTTAAATCGTAGCTTAACTCGTCTTTTAATTTTCAATCTTTAAACCCAAAAACGAGACTAATCCAAATTTGATTTTATTATATTGGCCTAATACACATACACCTCCGCCAAGAACGAACTCGCACTTATTCGGTATTACGTTTTTCCAAAAACGTAACGCTTAATACTTGCCCGCTTTATACTTGTCTTTCCTAAGACTTTTATAGAAATACATACATCAATCACCGAAGCTTGATTAAAATAGATAACAAACCCGAACACTAATCCAAATCATCATCAGTTTCAAACCGTCTTTTTTTCCCTTTGTTTTCTAACTGGCGGCAGTACCCTCACAACCCTAGATCGCTTTTTTTTGTTTACCAATTGACCAAAGGGGTGGGGAAAACCCCCGTTATGTTTTCTTACTAAGTGAACCGGGCCTAAAAGCCCAACTCCTTTATTTCTTGTTTTAAAACGCAGTCTATCACTAGTGCACATACTCTTTTATATTTTGTGTCGCGTTTAATATTTACGTACGTGTTTGTGTTTTAAATCTCTGAATTGTATTTATTATTTTCTGAAAATAAATACTTACGTAATACTGAATAACTAGTAGTTAATTATTAACTAGTAATAATTATTTTCTTAATAATTAAATTACGTCACGATTTTAATTAAGACTGAAACTGTGTGAATTTAATATTCGTGGATTTTAAACATTGCGTACGTGTTCGTATATTAATCCTCGTGAATATATTCTGACGTGGATTATTTATTTTCTGAATAAATAATAATTGAGTAATATCTGACTTAATACTGTTATTTATAATCTGAATTATTAGTTACCCAACGTTTAAATTAAATCTGTGATTGTACGTAATTAATGTTCATGGACTTTTAAAGCGGGTTTTACAACTCTTCCCCTCTAAAAAAATTTGTCCTCGAATTAAGGATGCAATAATGTTGTGGTTTTACAATTCTTCCCCTCTAAAAAGGAGAAATTCTTCATCGAATTAAAGGTAATAAGTTGATGAAGTCATAAAAGCTGAAAGGACACATATGTTGAAAGAGCATGAAGGTTGAAAGACATATAAGCTGAAGGATCATTCATCCTTGATTTAGAACATAATGCTGCTGAAAGGGTATAAACATGACATGACTGATGTGAACATGAAACGTGACATGTCTAAAAGAACTTAACCGAGTTATTGAAGGAAAATGATGAGAGGTCGGATGGACTCCTCCGTTCCGAGTGGCTTCCCGCTCGAAACGGTTCCTTCAAAGATCTAAACACAATGAAAAAAATCTAGCTCCTAATGACCCTGTCCTGATGATGCTGGATATTTTCTGGTTCCATACTTAAGATGGAGTTTCTGAATCTGATAGAATGAAAAAAAACATAGCATGTAGGATACATGAACAGTGCGTATAAATATCCTGAAAAGATAACATTTACATCTCTGAGCAAGTTGCTAAAAATATTTAGGGACGAACTACATGAACAATTGTGAACGTGCTACGTGAGCAATTGTGAACGTGGTTCGCGATTATATGAGGAACGTTGTAGAACCCAAAAATTTGATTTGTATTTTATTTTATCATTTTGAATATAGCCTAAAGTTTAAATAATATATAAGAATAAAGCATACTGTTAGAAGTATTTAAAGTGATGGTCATAATATACTGTTGCGAAGCTCGTGGAAAATGCTACTTAACGGTGTTGAGAGTTCTAGCATAATGTTATGTATGTAACGAGAATTAGTCCCGAACTCACAAATGAGGAAGGCCTTCCATACATTAGACGTATAGTATAAAAGGCCCAATACACCTCATTTGTGGTGTGTGTCTTCCATTTTCATAGATTTTAGAGAGAGAAACATATGTGCTTCTCTCACTAGGAATTCACAACCATCTTTGTTTTTCTCTTTTCCTTCATCTAATCTAATCTTTCTTTTTGGTTTAATCTTTATCTTCATTTCTATATCATATATAGGTGTGTGTATCATTTCTACAAGTGGTATCATTAGCCAAGGGATTCATGGATTGATATTGGGTGTTGTCCGTGTATTTCTTGTGTTTCGTGATTCATATTTTTCTAAGTAGTTGTAGTAGCGATTTGAGTTCATGGCTTTGGTTAAAAACTCAAAATTTTTGGGTGTTTGATCCATTTTTAGGCTTCGAATCACGAACTTGTTGTGTTCTTGTTCTATCCGAGAAAAGTGGTAACTTTGTTTTCTTAGTACGATATGATTGTTGCGATCGCATAAACCCTGGGGGTTTCTACTTGCGATCCAAAGTCACGATCACATCCTACGATCACCACTTCGATCACAACTGCGATCCCAAAGTACGATCATAAGCCACGATCACGAGTACGATCGGGGGAGTACGATAGGTGAGTACGATCACACGTTGCGATCACGAGTACGATCACACGTGGCGATCACGAGTACGATCACACGTTGCGATCACTAGTACGATCCCTCATTGCGATCGTTGGGTGCGATCAAGGAGTACGATCGTTGGGTGCGATCAAGGAGTACGATCGTTGGGTGCTATCAAGGAGTACGATCGTTGGGTGCGATCAAGGAGCACGATCGTTGGGTACGATCAACAAGTGTGATCCGAATACGATCACCAGTACGATCTGAGTACGATCACTTGAGTACGATCAGGGACTACGATCTGTTTTGTTAAATCTTGTTCGAGTATTTTTTAGACTTAGCCACCATCTAGACTTGTCTCGGAGCATAGTTTACACGAAGATTAAAAAAAAAATTCCCTACTAGTTTTTGGCTATCTTGTACTCAATTTCAAAATTTGGCGATACTCAATTTTTTCAGCTTACCGTTTTGTCGGACTGAGGAATTTATTGTCGGACTGAGAAAAAAATCGGAAGTTTCAGAATTTCAACAACATCACATGCCTACTACGAATTGAGATCCTGATTTTCACACGACTTCTACGATGACGTCTCAAAAAGATATTTATGCTGCGGGTACTGAGAATTGTCCACCCATGCTTACCAAGGAGAACTACACTACATGGGCTAGTCGTCTCCTTTGTTATGCAAAATGTAAACCTTTGGGAAAGTTGATTGTCAACTCAATTCAAAAGGGTCCGTATGTTAGAAGAACAATTATTGTGCCTGGGGACCCTACGAATGCTAACCCAGTGGCTGATTCTAGTCATGAGCAAACGGATGAAGAATTAACTGAAGCTGAATCCAAACAAATCGATGCTGATGATCAAGCAATTCAAGTCATTCTTATGGGACTTCCTTAAGATGTTTATGTTGCTGTCGATAGTTGTGAAACCGCACACGAGATGTGGCTTAGGATTCAGAAAATGATGAAGGGCAGTGAAATCGGTTTACAAGAAAAGGAAACTAAGTTGCTTCGTGAATGGGAGAAATTTACGTCAAATGAAGGGGAACAAATTGAACCTTATTATCATCGGTTTTCAACCCTCATGAATCATCTTAGAAGAAACAAACATGAACCTACACAAATTGCTGCCAACATCAAATTTCTTGATAATCTTCCTTCTGAATGGTCACGATATGTCACTCTTGTCAATCAAACCAAGGATCTTCATGCCGTGGACTACACTCAAGTATATGACTATTTGAAGATGAATCAAGATGAAGCTAACGAAGTTAGGGCAGAAAGACGTGCCAAGACGCAAGATCCATTGGCTTTTATGGCAAACTCTCCATCATCTATGTCATATCCCATGGTACCCTACCATCAACCCTCATCAAGTAACTTCATGCCACAACAACAACAACAACAACTCACTGCTTATGAATATCAACCTCATGCTGCTATGAATTACTTACAACAACCCCTTTCCTGTTTTGATGACATCACCGATCCTACTCATGCTATTAATACTGGTCTTGCCCTACTTGCAAAGGCATTCAAATTCACCATTAACCCCGCCAACAACAATCAGAGAATCTCCTCGAACACTAGAAATAGGCAGATTTCTCAACCTTTCATGAATGCGAATCAAGATCGCCAATTGGTAGTTGCTGGAAACACGGGGACTCAGTTTCAACAATATGGTCAGAATGCTGGGCAGACCGTTGGCAATGCAGGAAATCAGTATGGTCAAAACCTTTGTCGAAATCCGGGTGTTCCGAATGCGGGTAATCAGAATGGGTTAATAGTTGTGTCAGCGGTTGGTAACCAGATGGGAAACATTGTGGTTGCAAGGGCTGAGAATACTGGTACGGGAAATGGAAACAACAATCGTCAGGTTCAGTGCTACAACTGCAGGGGATTTGGTCATTATGCTAGAGATTACACAGCCAAAAAGAAGAGGGATGCTGCTTATCTTGAGATAGCTTCTCATAGCACAAAAGAAAGAGGCAGGGATTCCAATTCAAGCTAAGGAATTCGATCTTATGGCTTCTGCTGCAGAATATGACGAGGAAGAAGAGGTGAATGCCAACAACATTTTGATGGCTAACTTACAGCAAGCATCTACCTCAAGAATGCATGTTGACAGAGCTCCCGTTTATGATTCAGACGGTCCCTCCGAGGTACATTTACGCTTTGATGATAATGATATATATAGTACGTCTAATCAGGAGGAGGAGTATACTGAGATGCTTGAGCCCTACACTGAGACACACGGGGATCAAACGAATAATAGTAATATTAGTTCGAATGAGCCCAGTATGGACCTTAGTGTGGATCAAGTTTCCCAGCCTACAAACCTTCTTGATGCGGCACATGCGTATTATAAATATCTATTTGATAAGCTTGCTAGGGATGTTGAACATGCTACGGTGGTTAATAATAAGTTTAGAGAAACTAATGCCAAATTGACCACTGAGCTTGCGGGATATAAGCAACGGGAGAAAAGTTTTGAAATTCATCAGACTAAAATAAAAGAACTTGAACAAGCTCATGCTACATCGGTTTATCAAGAAAAATGCACAACTAAGAAATTAAATGCCTTACATTTAAGTAGTGCTAAAAAGATAAGCGAATTGAATGATGAAATCACCTCTCTTAATAAACTGCTTTCAACTGAAAAATCTACTATTTTGGATTTAAAAGAAGAACGAAAAAAGCTGAAACATGATTTCAAAATTCGAGAAGATGGGCTTCTTGAGGATTTTTACAAAGCTCAGGATAGGATTAGAGAATTAGACAACCTTTTATTAAAACGTGGCCAAACTATGCAGACGATAAATATGCTCGCACCAAAAGTGAATGAAATAAATTACACTCGTTACAAATTGGCTTTAGGTTGTCCTCTTCCCCCTAATCCCGGATATCTTAAGCAAGTTCATGCCACTAATGAAACTTTATATAATGGTAGTGTGCTCTTGTCTGATGAACATGATCCTCCTAGTGTACATGACTCTGAAGAAACTACTGAACTTGCAGTAGAAACTTGCTTAAGAATGAAAAAGCTTGATAAAGAAGTGACACCCGTTTATTATCCAAAAGTTAATCCTCCAACTGTTTTTGTTCGATATAAAAAGAGTACTGAAATGCTTTTGCTTCCAAGTGAGGAATTGTCTGATGACCCTCCTAAACGGAGTATCACACGCCGATTTCTAAATGAGCTTAAAGATAACTTTGTCATCCTTAAACATGTTGTTAATTCCAAAATCACTGGAGGAAATTTTACTTCACCTGTTCAGATTGAGGTTCAGAAAATTCTTCAAAACGATATTAATCCGATTATTAATCAAGTTGATGCTCGGTTAGGCAATCTGGAAAACGCTTTTCTAAAAGAATTAGCCAACTTTATTGAAGACTTTAAATCTTTGACGAAGGAGGCTGATGAATCTCTTGATAAAATCAAAGTTTTGGAAATCGATCTTGAACGTCTCTCTAATGCACGTGATAATGTTGATAGTAGCCCCATTGCGTTAGATACATCTGTGTCGAATCAAGAAACCCTCCAAACTGCGCTTGAACGTATGAAAGAGAAAATGGAATCTGTTGTCATTAAAAAGGACAAAGAATTTACCGATCTATGGAATAAGTTTGTCAAAAAATGTGATGAATGCAAATATGACAAAATTTCGTATGATAAAGCCTACAATGAAATGCAACAAACTATCGCACGGTTTGCAGGATCAGTTAGGAGGGGTTAAAGAAAAGGATTTGACCTCTTCAGAGTTAGAGAATGTCAGTGATGGAAATGTTCAGAAGCTTAAGGCTAAAATTGCAGATTTAGAATCTGTTGTTGTTTCATATAAGCGGGCTGTTGAACAAAGTAAGTCTGTCTATCAGAAACTTATTGATAAAATCTGTGAGAATTGTAAGTTAAAAGCCTTATTAAAAGATACGACTTCTGAGCCTAGTACGATTCAGACACCAGCAACCTCAGGACCCACTCGTATTGCTGTGACACCTTTTCCCAAGGTTGTTGGAACGAAAACTGCTGTGATTTCCCTAGGAATGTTTCGTGTTAGTTCTCCCTCTGTGCCTAGCAAACAACGTAAAGCAAGCGTTAGGACAAAACCGATCATTATAACTCAACCACAAGTTATTGATTTAAAAAGTGCTAATTCTAATAGACGCGTGTCTTCTTCTACAGGAATAAACAACTACACTAAGAGCAGAAGGCCACAGCCTACGAGCAATACAAGGAATGATAGGGTCCTTTTTGCCTCTAGAAGTAGTCGCCCCAAGATCAATAATGTGGAAGTAGAAGAACACCCCAGGAATTTACTGCTTTTTAATCATAATCAGAAACCTAATTCATCTGAATGTAATGACTTTAAGCTTGCTATTCGGAATGAAAAATCTGAAGTTATTTGTGCTAAATGTAATAAATGTTTCTTTACTTTTAGTCATGATGCTTGTGGTTTGACTATGAATGGTTTGAGTTATGGTGGTTACACTCGAATTGACAAGCTGTCAGTCAGTGAACAACTACGCGCTCCTAAGGCTAAGGTGTATGTTCCAAAAAGTACGCACGTAGGGTCCACAGAAAGTCTTGCTAAGCCTAATAGCCCTAGATTCACCTCTAAATGGTTGCCTACTGGTAGAAATTTTGACTGTAGTGGCAAAACTATCGACATTAGTAGATCTCATACTGACAGTGAAACATCGGTATGTGATACGGCTTAATTATCGTCTAACCCTACAAGAACCTATTTCATCGGTTGCCAAAATATTTTCTTCTCTTATCATTGGCAGGCTATTGAAATTTGTCTCTGGTGCGTGGACTCAGGCTGTTCCAAACATATGACTAGGAATCGATGCCTTCTCAAGAACTTTGTATGGCGATTCATGGGAACTGTCCAATTTGGAAATGATCATGTTGCTGCAATTCTAGGCTATGGTGATCTTCATTGGGGAAATATAATCATCACGAGAGTCTCTTTTGTTGATGGCTTGGGACATAACTTGTTCTCGGTTGGGCAATTTTGTGATTCAGACTTGGAGGTTGCTTTCAGAAGTCATACATGTTTTGTAAGAGATCTTGAAGGAATTGATTTGTTGAAAGGAAATCGTACCACCAACCTTTACACCATTGATCTTTTTCAAATGTCCGCTGCTTCTCCAATTTGTCTCATGGCCCGGGCAACTTCAACAAAGTCATGGTTATGGCATCAAAGGTTATCTCATCTCAATTTCGATGCCATCACCCAACTTGCGAAAGATGATCTCATTACCGGTCTTCCAAAGTTTAAATATACAAAAGACCATCTTTGTCCTTCCTGTGAGCAAGGTAAAAGTAAGAAGAAACCTCACAAACCCAAACCTGTTCCCAACTCAACGAATAGGTTACATCTCTTGTATATGGACTTGTGTGGCCCAATGAGAATCAAAAGCATTAATGGAAAGCGGTATGTCCTTGTAATTGTGGATGATTATTCTCGTTACACATGGGTTCATTTTATTGCAACAAAAGATGAAGCCCCTGTTGTAATTATTAACTTCTTGAAGAAAACATCGGTTCTACTACAAGCCCCTGTCATTATTGTGAGAACGGATAACGGCACAGAATTCACCAATCATAAACTAAAAGCTTACTTTGACGAAGTTGGGATCTCTCATCAAAATTTGGCTGTAAGAACTCTAGAGCAGAATGGAGTTATGGAACGGAGGAATCGTACGTTAGTTGAAGCTGCTCGGACGATGCTCCTCTCCTCCAGTGCAATGTTATTCCTTTGGGCCGATGCCATTGCAACTGCATGTTATACTCAAAACCGCTCCATTATTCACACCCGTTTCAACAAAACACCTTATGAGATCATTAATTGAAGAAAACCAGATATTTCATTTTTACATGTCTTCGGTGCATTATGTTATCCGAAGAATGATCGTGAAGATATCGGTAAACTTGAACCTAAAGGTGATATTGGTTTTTTCATTGGTTATTCTTCAACTTCTTGTTCTTACAGGGTTTATAATCGAAGGACAAGAAAGGTAATAGAGACTATGAATGTTACCTTTGATGAACTCTCGGGTATGGCCTCTCAACATATAAGTTCACATCCCGAGCTTCAAGGTCAGACTTCTGGACACGTAAGTTCAGGACTCGCGCTTCAATTTGCACCGTCAGCAATCTCATCGTTACAACCTTCGGAACGTGACTTGGAATTTTTATTTGGGCCAATTTATGATGAATATATGGAGGGTCCTTCGTCATTTGGTCTTCCTCAAAATGCCCCGGCTACACCTGCTACGGTAGCTCAAGAACCTCCTATTGCATCTACACCAACGGCATCTACTTCTGCACCATCTACGTCAACCTCAACCATATTGCCTCCAAACATTCCAACCACTTCTCCGACTGCTGACGCAACTCAACAACATTCTCAACAAATTCCTACTCATGTTCAACTTTAGAATGAAATGGTTGCTGAAAATGCGAACAATGCGATGCTTAACGAACACGAGTTTGTTAATCCATTTGCGTCTTTTACAAGTTCTACTCTGCCTTCAACACCATATGTGGATCTGTCGAGCTCGCATAAAGTTTCTCATACACTTCCACATGAACACAAATGGACTAAGAATCATCCTTTGGTTCAAGTGATTGGCAATCTCTCACGACCAGTCTCAACACGAAATCAGCTGCGTACCGACGGTGATATGTGTATCTATGCACTATCAGTTAGCACAATGGAACCAACAAGTGTGAAAGAAGCAATGACCGATGCATCATGGATTGAGTCTATGCAAGAAGAACTCAATCAGTTCATCCGGCTTGATGTATGGGAGTTAGTACCTTGACCGGACAATATCGATCCCCTTACTCTGAAATGGTTATTCAAAAACAAGATGGATGAGGAGCAAACGGTCATTAGGAACAAGACTCGGTTAGTCGTGAGAGGTTATAAGCAATAGGAGGGAATTGATTTCGCAGAATCCTTCGCCCCGGTTGCTCGAATGGAAGCTATTAGGATTTTCTTGGCATACGCAGCACACAAATCGTTCACTGTTTATCAAATGGACGTGAAGATGGCTTTCTTGCATGGGCCGTTAAAAGAAGATGTGTACGTATGTCAACCTGAAGGTTTCATTAATACCGATCATCCAAGCCATGTGTACAAGTTGAAAAAGGCAATTTATGGTTTATAACAAGCACCAAGGGCATGGTACGACGAATTATCATCATTTCTTCTCAAAAATCACTTCAGCAAAGGAACCATTGATCCAACGTTGTTCATCAAGCACTACGGCAACGACATCTTGGTGGCTCAGATCTATGTAGATGATATTATATTTCGTTCTACTAACCCAAAATATTCCATATTATTTGCCGACCTTATGAAAATTCGATTTGAAATGTCCATGATGGGGGAAATGACGCTCTTTCTTGGTCTCCAAGTTCACCAATCCCCCCGTGGTGTTTTCATAAATCAGTCCAAGTATGTGCTTGAGATTCTAACTAAATTTGGCATGGAAAACTGTGATCCTATTGGTACTCCAATGGACACTAAACACAAGCTTGATTTGGATAAGAAAGGGACATTTGTAGATGCTACAAAATACCGAAGCATGATCGGGTCCCTTATGTACTTAACCTCAAGCAGACCGGACATTATGCATGCTACTTGTTTATGTGCTCGGTACCAGGCGAAGCCAACCGAGAAGCACCTCAAGGAGGTTAAAAGGATCTTTTGTTATCTCCGGGGAACCATTAACATGGGTCTCTGGTATATGAAGGATTCTGGTTTTAATCTCACTGGTTTTTCAGATGTCGACCATGCAGGGTGTCATGATACATTCAAGAGCACTTCTGGTGGAGCACAATTCTTAGGCGAGAAGCTAGTGAGCTGGTCATCAAGAAAACAAGACTGTACGGCGTTGTCCACCGCGGAAGCAGAATATGTGTCTCTATCCGTGTGTAGTGCTCAAGTCCTTTGGATGAGAACACAACTCACGGATTACGGCTTTCACTTTAACAAAGTTCCTATTTATTGTGATTCACAATCAGCCATAGCCATATCCTGCAACCCAGTACAACACTCCAAGACCAAGCACATAGCTGTCCGATTCCATTTCATAAAGGAGCATGTGGAAAGAGGAACGATCGAACTGTATTTTGTCAAGACAGACTACCAACTAGCCGACATCTTCACCAAAGCTCTTTCTCAAGAAAGATTTGAATTCTTGGTTCGTCGACTTGGTATGCGTAGTTTCACTCCAGATGAACTTGAACGTCTTGCACATTCGCAGTAACCTTGTATATATCTATTAGAAAATCAAAATACAAAAATATAAAACCTATAAAAACAAAATAAAAAATGAGAAAATCTTTCAAAAAAATATCAAAAATATTCTTCTCCGACATGTCTCTCAGCATCGATAATATGGACGCACTTAGAAATGTCACTCAATAACGACACGGGTACGTACATAAAGTTCGAATGAGAGTTCAAATGTTTTCAAAACATGTCTTTTCTACTTTTTTCTCATAATGGCTTATAGTCACATGTCAGACTATAACCCGATCCCCAAAGAAAGGAAAGTCTATGACTTATCCTCATCAACGGGAAATTAATCTTTCTCGGTCATGGGCTTATATTAAAACATTCAATCCTCATCAAAGTTTTAAGCTTATGAACTCAAGGAAAATGTTCATTCATGTACATTTTTCCTCAACAACGGGAAATTCAGTTTTCTCGGGTTTTTGAGCACAATTTTTCAAAATATTTCAAAACTGTGTGCTCATATACTCCTCTAATTTTAAATAGAATTTTTTTTCGAGGGGGAGTACAAACTTTCATGCAACCTTTTTCTCTCCATTTTTCATCACTAGTTTCACAAAAATTTCAATTTCATGCAATTTTTGAGGGGGAGAATAGTGATTAAAATGTGTTATCTTGGATAAGATCTTTGATATAAGTGCTTTCTCTTCCTAATATGTGCAAAAACCTTTCCTTTTATGATGCACATATGTAGGGGAGCGTTTTGGTGATACAAAAAACCTTCAAGGTGTAAACACTGATTTCATCAACACCTTGATTGCTTTTTCAACAGGTTTTTCTGGTTACGATATCTATACCCTTCAACACATTAATTCATGACGGTATTGGTGTCAAAGGGTGGTTAGGTATTCGTCCTATGATCCAACCAGAACCGGAGGGATCTTCCCAGGGACAATCCATTAGTATTTAGATGTCCTTAGGAAAGATGGAGTAGTTGAATGTACGGGAAAAATGCCGACTAATGACTTAAGCTAGCACTGGAACAATCACAACAAGGTGCTAGTTATGACGTCTTGGTAAGCACTGAATGGGTTGAAGAATGAAAAAGAAAGGTAAGGATAAAGGGTGTAAAGAAAGAAGCCCTCCATACAACTTAGGCAGAAACCGGGTCAATACATCTATTATCAAAATCACTTTTATGATTTCTGATACTGAAGACAAAGCATCATGGACCCAGTGATGCAATGCACAACCCTTCCCAGCCTACTCAAGCTTCTCTCAAAAGAAGTTTGTTTTATTGTCACGGAGTTCAAATCATTTCTGTCAACTTTCTCACTCTGAGATAGTAGATATTGAAAAGGTGGCAGTCTGCTCCAGCCTCCGATCACCAAATAAACGTGCACTTATAGAGTCTAGAGCCAACGAGATTCATCAAAAAATCTCATTAGGACACTTTTCCATATATCAATTGTTGTTCATCACAAGAACACATGCGATAATTTACAGAGTCCTACGCTTTATCCTTGTGATATTGCCAGAACATTCAGAGTGATACTCATTAGTATTCACAGTGATGAATGGAAATCCTTCCAGTGTTAACATCAAACAGCACTGCGGTAGGTCATATGTAAGATTCACTTGAATTGAACATATGTTAACTGGAAAGCAACAGTGGTTTGATTCTTTTATGATTCAAACTCGTTCTAGGTCTTGACGCAATATCTTTATGATCTTGCCACGTAATACTTCTTAGTATTTACTGTGATGAATGGAAATCCTTCCAGTGTCATCATCAAACAGCACTGCGGTAGGTAACTTGTGAGATTCTATACGAATCAAACTTGTGTCAACTGGAAAGCAACAATGGTTTGGTTCTTAATTGATTCAAACTTGTTCCAGGAAATGAATTGACGACTTAATCAGCAGAATGGAACTGCATGATTCACTCTTTACTATGAACTATCTTTTGAGATGTTCAAGTAATGAGAACGGCTACCACAGCCGGAAACCCTGTCAAGGAAGTTCTTTGAACTTACCTAATCACAGGTACAATATTCGTACTGTATAACGGGAAACCGAAGGAATGCAAACGGCGGCGTAACCTCAAGAGTCGTAATTCATGACCACATGCTCATGTAAAAGAAGAAAGCTCAAGAACATCTCAAACAAAGACTTCCGCTACTCTGATTATCAAGGGAGATTGTTAACAAGCTTTCCAGACTACGTAAACTACGATTATGTGGGAAAATACACAAGAACACAAGTTGGCAAAGCTTAAAGATCAAGTCAAGGCAAAGATCAAAGATCCAAGATCACAAGTCATGAAAGGAACAATGAAGGAACTCTCAAGACAACGAGCTTCAAAGTCAACAACACCAAAGAAGTGAAGTCACATATTACATGACCACCCCTTAGGGGGAGATTGTTAGAAGTATTTAAAGTGATGGTCATATAATATACCGTTGCGAAGCTCGTGGAAAATGCTACTTAACGGTGTTGAGAGTTCTAGCATAATGTTATGTATGTAACGGGAATTAGTCCCGAACTCACAAATGAGGAAGACCTTCCATACATTAGACGTATAGTATAAAAGGCCCAATGCACCTCATTTATGGTGTGTGTCTTCCATTTTCATAGATTGTAGAGAGAGAAACGTATGTGCTTCTCTTACTAGGAATTCACAACCATCTTTGTTTTTCTCTTTTTCTTCATCTAATCTAATCTTTCTTTTTGGTTTAATCTTTATCTTCATTTCTATATCATATATAGTCGTGTGTATCATTCCTACAAGTAACATACTAAACCGACTCATTCTCATAATCAAATCATAGACTCGAAAATCATTAACTCGAAAATCACACAATCAAGATCTCAGATTTGTTTGCAACGTTTTTTTTAATCTTTAAAAAGATTTTTTTTGCATTTAACAATTAACCATCACAGATCTTTGATTCGTTTAGTTATAGAACCCAAAAATTTGATTTGTATTTTATTTTATCATTTTGAATATAGCCTAAAGTTTAAATAATATATAAGAATAATGCATACAATTTTATTTATCTTGTTAAACTAAATGTGTGTATCATTTGAAACAAAGTTACATATCATTAAAGGATGAAATCCTTATAAAATATATAAGATCGGACTAATAACTT
Organism: Glebionis coronaria; assembly: GCA_025667525.1. NCBI lineage: Eukaryota > Viridiplantae > Streptophyta > Magnoliopsida > Asterales > Asteraceae > Glebionis > Glebionis coronaria. The sequence goes on along the minus strand of CM046876.1, from coordinate 174,829,528 downwards.
TTGATCAAATTTAATTATTGCTAGTTGAATAAATTTGGAATCATGCTAAAATTGCGGAGCGTATCTTTCACTCAAATCCCGTTGATTTCGAAAGACAAGTTAACTCGCATTCATTTTTAATATAAACACTTTTTGTCTACCAATATTCAATAGCATTATACTACCTACAATAAAATAAACAGAAAGATGTCTCTACAACATTATTAAAGCTAAAGATTCGAGTAGTTTGTCAGACGAAATCCGGATAAGAGTTCAGCTCGAGCCGTGGTTCATGGTCCGACTACTTAGTTTCGGTTCGTGTTTGGATCAAGATCTTGGTTGTTGATCATAATTCAGGTTGATACGTATAACCGTGTACGGTTATGTTTCGGTCCGGTTCGAGTTCATTTGGGAATAAGGACATCATCTACGATTTATTCAGTGTTCATATACATCGGGTTCTGGTTTTGATAGTACCTCGTTGAATCTGATTGGCCGTGTTCGTAATTGTGTGCATTTGTGTAAAGTTTCGAATCTGGTCTATCGTCTTGTTCGGAGGTATATTTTAAACTAACGCATATCATATACGCTACACACATGTTAAACATAGATCAGATTGCATGGGCCTAAAAAACATTACAATGACATAAGATATGAAAACATAATGGAAAATCTTATTGTTGTTAAAATAAGAATTGAAATGTCTAACATCTGCTTGAATTCATGAAAGCCAAATATTGCAACATTGTTTCAAAATAAAATATGAGATTGATATACCTTCAAGGCTATTGATTCGTACAGTATTGTGTTAGGAAAATCCTTGTTATTTGCTAACTATATACTATAATAGAAACATCATACTAAAACGCTTCCGTTAACAAAGAATAACATAGTTATCAATAGTTAATATTTGAGTAACTGGTTCTTGTTAAATGTTGCCAAGTCTATTTAAAGCTTCAAATACATCTCTACAAATATATATGTTCTACTGAGTTGTCAAGTGGGTTAAAAAAATATGTAATGAGACGCATGTATAGCATGAAACCAGTTAATTCCCATGAACTATTGTTTACATATGCAACTTAGATTAAACTACGTAAACCTTTAGATAGAATGCATAGGTGGTGCGACTAGATTAATATGAAAAGCATACAAGTCACTTTAGGATTAATAAAGTACTAATTTGATAATTTAAGGTAATTAACCATGGCTTAACAATTTATGATTTATCGATATATGCTTATTAAGTTAAACTTAATTAAATTGGGCTTATTAATTTACGACTTATTAAATTAGGATTATTAAGTTAAACCTATCTAATTTTGACTTATTAATACATGGCTTATATACATTAGCTTATCAAGATATCGGCTTATCGATTTTAACTTAATTATATTATGACTTATTAGAATCAAGCTTATTACTCTTTTTGAAAACTTTCTATTTTTGGAAACCTGCTATTTTTTTAGGAAGATACTTATTATGATACAATAGTATAATTATACAAGAATACAGGAAATACACTGATTAGAAATACATGAGAACGGTCAGAATTACCAGATTATACACAAAGAGTAATACAAGAACATACAATTCAAGTTAATAACAGTAAGAATCAATAAAAGTACACAGTACTCAGACAACTCATCTCAGCGTCCTTTGTCTATGTAGTATCCGTCAAGTCAGAGTAGATCCTTCAGCTTTCACTCTTATTTCATTACTGGACACGAGGTACGGATTTCCCGTCCTTCAGTAAGGACTTCTTTTCTACGCATGATTAGGATTCCCCGTTTGTAGCCAAATGTTTTCCCCAGTATATTATTCTAAATCTTATCGGTAATCATTTTAATAACTAAGATAAATTGTCTGAGCTTTATATACAAGCATGATCAGTTATGTACTAGTTACAGAAGTACCGTAACCATGACACTAGAGGCACCAGTGTCATGACTCCTCTGCGGGGGAGTGATTTCTCGCAGCGTCCCATTTATTCAGCTTGGCCATTTTATCAGTATTATCAGCGGGGCGTATGGATGCATCCTAGGCTATCAGTTTACAGCTTATCAGGTGAATGTGGTGTGTACTCTACATCCTTCACATTGGAGTTGATCCCTCCACCCAGCACATTATTTAGAGATCACCCCTCTACAGCATGATGAGGTCACCCCTCTATTTATTCATGCATCAGTTGTTACAGCACATGACCTATATAAGCTCTTGGCAATTAAAATACAGTAAATGCATGTTTCAGATTTAACAGATAACAGTTCAACTTTATTATTGGTAAATAAGACTTTTCAGATTATACACAGATTTCCGCAGCAACTTTACTTATCAGTCTTACAGCTTCAGTATTTTATCATCCGCTTCATTTCAGTATTTTCTTATCATGCTTTATATCCGTTCACTGGACGTTATGCTCAGCCGTAGTTCCTTTCATGTTCTAACGGCAGGTACACCAAGACGCTCTTAGGATTCTGAGAGCATGTGCATTTGGATGGAAGCTATCCAGACTTCTTACTTTATGCACTTCTTACATTATTCTGCTTATATGGACATTGTTTAGTCCTTTCCTTCAGTATTTACTTTTCATGTTTTGAGCTTATGTTTGGATTACCGATGTTTGATTCCGGTATTTCCTTTATGGTCAGTTAATGTCTTAGGACATTTACCTTATGCTTTGATGACACACCATAAATACACGTAACAGTCCACTTATCCAAGTGAGGTGTTACAATTATGGTATCAGAGCTCAAGGTTCGACCTGTAGGCTCTAAACTTGACCTGTGACTAGTGGGTAGTCACCAGGAACTTCCTAGATTTTGGCGTCCTTATCTTTCATGTTTCTCATGAATTTATCAATCACTTGTCTTCATTTATCAGTCAGTTTTCTTAAAATTTTGACTAAGTAAAAGGTTGGTACATGACTGGCCATATTTTGTCGCATGTGCTTTTCTACGAATTTTGTTTTGGTGAACCGACCCATAGGCGTTCACCCTTGCCAGTTCAGATTTTGTATTGGTGAAGCAACCCATAGGCGTGCATCCTTACTCATGTCAGATTCATCTTTTTAGTCGAATATTACTTAGTGAACCAGCCATGAACGTTCACCATTATTCATGTCTTTCATGCTTTTAGTCGAATATTGTTTCGTGAACCGAACCATAGATGTTCACCTTTACTCATATCATGGCATCTAAAATTTTTTTTTACAGGTATGGATTGGACTACAGCCATCCATATTTAGTCTTAGACTGTAAATTTCTATACATGACAGTTCTCATAAAATTTTGACAAGTATGGATCGAACCAGAATCACCCATACTTAGTCACATGTTTTCTTCCTTGAATTCTGTGGATTGAACCATAGCCATCCACATTAGTTGATGTTAAACCTCAGTTGACTATACCTTTATGTTCTTTGTAACAATCTAGTTTTCATACTCTCACGTGGATGTCGTTTCATGGTGATTAAGTTTCATGTCTCCTTACGAGGATTACGTTTTTAGCAAGGTGATGATGTTTTCATGCTAAGACACAGAAGGATTATAGTAAAATCCTGTTTTCATGATAAATCAAGTTTGGTCATTATCAATCATGTCTTTATACAGAACTTTGATGAAACTCCGTTTAATCATAGCTTTGAGCCTCTATACAACCAGCATTAAATTTGCGCAGGAATTGTCAGCCTATCAAGTTACTTATTTCAGATTAGTTTGCTAACCAGTTAAATCAAGTATCTTCCGTTGATCATGTCAGACGGTTGACACCATCGATCATCTCAGGAAATTACCATCGGAGCCATGTACAGTATTTCATGTATACTCCATGAACATTATCTCAAGTGTACTACATGTACAACATTCAACGTGTACTTCACGTACAGTGTTTAGGTGTACTCCATATACCTTAATCCATGTGTAATGTTAATCGATTCTTAATCATCTCAGGCGTTTCCACTTGTAGATATTCTATCAGATGCTGAGGCAGGTTGTAAGTTGAAGATTTTACTAGATACTGATGCTGCTAACACTTCGAAGACCTCACGAATGCTGATGCTACTGATACTTTGGAGATTCCACAAGATGTTGATGTTGTTTATATTATGAAGACTCTTCAGAGCATGGACGAAAATTACAAATTTAAAATCCCTGACAAGAATATACTCCAACCATCAGAAGCTACCATTCCATTCCATGCTTCTACTTCCTCAGTTAAGATGTCACACGTAACACAGCTATGTTCTCAGTCAGAAGAGTGGGAACCGGTACCCAGTCGGCCACTCAGCAAAATAGTTACAGGAATCCCGGTCGTAATAATGATCGTCGTGAAACTGATAAACAAAGCGGTAATGACAACCACCGTGCTTATATTTATCAGTCAATAACCATCGGAACTCTGGAACGGACGTGACCAGAATTATAGAGGTCAGCAGTCTAACCGGTCCGCCAACCCTAGTAGTTACCAGAAATTCTTAACATTATTCAGACTCACTCGTTAAAATACATGTCAAGACATCAGTCAAGACATGGGTCTCTAGTCTCCTTTCGGAAGGCACCTTTCAGGACACCAGCTACGATACATGTCATACGAATATCTTCTCAAGGCACGAGTCAAGACTCATAGCTCCAGTATGTTTTCCAAACCAGGCCCTCGGTAATTCAGGGTACCCTCCAAAAGGGGTATACCATTATTGTTGGGAATAAAATGTAGCCAGTACACTTGAACGCTGACAAGAAGAAAACAAGCGTTGATAAGAAGAAAACAAACGTTGACAAATCAAGCGTTGACAGGAAGAAGTCAAGCGTTGATAGGTTGAAGTCAAGCACTGATAGAAAGATTTAGTCTACGCGTATTATGTTTCTAGTAAAGATAGGATCAACAATGTATTTTCTATATTTATCTTTACCTAGAATAGCTGATACGTAGACTCTTGTACAAGGCTTCTTATGTCTATAAAAGAAGACCTTTAGGTTTTGTTTCATATAAGTTTTCATACGTTTAACACTTTCATTGTAAGCAAGTTTGTTCTAATCAATCAAGTGAAAGTTTGTTTTACAAATGTTTGTGTGTTCTTGTTTGAGTATTAATTCCGCATAATACTTAAATTGTTTTATACACAACAAAGTTTCTCTACGTGTTTAACTTGATTGAATCTCGTTTACACAAGCTAAATCGATCTAAGTTTGGGATCAACAAGTGGTATCAGAGCTTGTTGAGAAACTTTGATCTAAAGAACACAAGAACCCTAAATTACCAAAAACCCTAATTTTCACAAAACCCTAAAAACATCATGTCTACCTCAGAAGTAAACTCCTCCTCCTCCTCAAACCACAACATTAAGATTCCCATGTTAGACCCAGAAAATTTTGAACTATGGAAGTTTAACTTTGAGTAATACTTACAAATCCATGGCTACACTCTATGGGAAATTATTGAATATGGAAACACATTCAATAAGGCTCAAAAGATTGCAGCTGCCATTGCTGCAAGAACAACTATTCAAGGTTCTACTGAAGAGGAACGAAGAGAAAAACCTAAAGATGGTAGAGCTGTCTCAACTGAGGATATAGCAAAGAGAAGGGTTGATAGGAAAACCCTAAGCATTCTGAAACTCTCTTTGGGACAAGAAAATCAGCACAAATACAGAAGCTATGAGTCTGCAAAAGATCTATGGGCGGCCCTTGAAGTTGCTTATGGTGGAAATGCTGATACTGTGCAAGAGAAAAAGAAGCAACTCTTGCATGAGTATGTTGTTTTTAAGGCTCAACCTAATGAGAAGCTAAGTAGTGTGAGAAGCAGACTTCTTGACATTACAAGCAAACTGTCCTTTATGGGAACAGTGCTTGGTGATGTTGATATTGTGACAATCCGTCAATTTATGGTTGATATTTTATTCTCAAGTGTTATTTAAAAACATTATTTTAATGTTATATTATGAACTCACTTATTTTTTGGGAAGAAATTTGAATTTACATCTTGAAGTAGCATCGACTACGTCTAAACCGGAGGATTCTACGTTACGTGCTTACGTTTACATACACCGTTTTGGTGACAGTCCGACATTTCAGGAAATAAATTTATCCGTGAATATTATTTTGCAATTTTAAATTTGTGTTGGTTCATAAACTCACAAATTTACGAGAAGAGATTAGGACTTACGATTATAATTTAACGTCCTTTGCGACTAAACCGGAAACCTTAGGATTACGTATTTACGTTATCGAACTCTGTTTTTGATGAGACAATTTTTATTAGATTCGTTTTGTACCATTGATTCATAATTTATAAAAACGTTTTTCGTAAAACGACCCGAGGGCACGCAAATCGAGGAAACTAGAATCGAGGAATAGCCGTAAATTAGCCGGATGGGACAAAACAAGTTTATCCCACCCCACTCATATGGGAAGGCCAAAACTTGACACCACAACATGTGATGTGTCCAAGTTGTAGCTAGTTGCTTACACTTGTTAAGCAAAGCTTAACAAGTAAGCTACTTCTTCCACCAAACTAACAAAACCACTTTACTTTACCACTTGCTCTCATAAACACATGCAAACCACTCATACTCTCCTCCCTCTCTCTCTAAATTTCGTCCAAGAACCACCCCTAAACACCCTCATTTGATCAAATTTAACCATGAAATCATATGTTATTCACACATATGATGAAGCCCTTTTCAAGCTCTATTGATTGGTGGTGATTTTAACATCCAAGGAGAAGATTTGGTGATGTCCAAGGGCTGATTTCTACATGAAGTTTACAAGTATTGGTGGTCTTGAAGATTGGTATTGATCTATCACAAGTTTTGCCATCAAAAATCCAAGCCTTGATCATAAACTACACAACCTTGGTGGTATAGAGATTGTTCTTCCTATCCTCTTGTTATTTTGATTATGTAATCTTGTATTTTCTTTATTTATGTATATGTATATGATGATGAATGATGATTAAAAATATTATGTGGGGATTTGGTGTTGATAGATTTGATAAACATGGGTACAAAGATGGAAAAACCACATGTAAAAATGGTTAAATCTTGCTTAATAAGATGGCTGTATAAAAACAGTAACTAACCAAATGATAAACTGATAAAATGGCATGGTGGAATCAATTTACATTAAGTATTAGATGTCATACACATGTGAGAGTTGGCCATGCAATGGAATCATCAAAATGAGTGAGATATGATCAAAACAAAATTAGTATACCAATCTGAATAGTCTGTTTTGTAGGGACTGTTAAGGATACTTAGACATGGATTGAGCAGTAGCTATAACTAACTTATTTGTAGCAAATAATATAAAGTTTATGCCATCCAAAAATGAGCTTCTATCTCCTTATAGAACTCAAGATATGATAAAAATGGTGAAAATGAAACTAAAAATCAGATTTTGAAGAATTAATGTTTAATAGTATTATATAAGCACTCAAACTAATATAGTATAAAATGTGAATTAAAACCCACTAACTTATAAATTTCATTTATATAAATATGTATAAGGTTAAATAAATGGACACTTTATAAAAATGGTAGTTGAATAAGATTTATAAGTTATAAAAACTATAAACATGATTTTTACGACTTTTTCGGCTATTACCGTAAAATTAACGTTTTTCGTCAATTAAAACTTAGACGATCGGACCCGTCTAATGTAAACTTTTTAAAAGTCATATACTGATATATAAGTACTTAATACAAGTAAAAACCGATAAAACCCAAACTAAATAACATATGGACATTAACGGGCTAAGTTAGCATTATTGGACTAATAATCCAACTAAATGGGCTAAACACTTATAAATTTACTTATTGGGCTTAACCCACTTGGTCCCAACATGAAAAGTATAATACTGATAATAAAAGTGTAAAATGGACTAATATAAAGTATTGGGCTTATAATAAGCTTATTGGGCCTAAAACATGTAAATAAGTAAAACTAGTAAAACTAGTATAAAAATGTTACCAACACATAAACACTATAATGAATGAGTAAAAATGTACAATCCCACTTGATCATCATCATATTTATAAAATCATCATATGTATATTTGTTATTTTTATAAAGTCATTGGAAAAGAGTCTAAGACAAGTATTATTTGTCTAGGTTTCCGTGATTGAAGCACGTACCGTACATCCAAATCGCCGATAACCGCCTTCCCACATCAACGTGAGTTCATAGCCTCGCACTCTTTTAAATGTTTTTATGAAATGTTTTATAAACCCGCGAGGGTGATAACATGTTAGTTTTATAAAATAGGACACTAGTTGTCCTGATTGTTTGTTTAATTGATTTGGACCCGAATGATTGTATGACCCGATGAATGAATATATGACCCGATAGATGAAAGGAAATGGATTATTAAAGTTAGGTTATGTCACTAAAAGTCCCATTAGCATGAATTGTGAACTACCGGGATTTGGTAGACGCTTATGCATATAATAGTACTATTTGGAGACGATCACCCCAGTTCGCGCCTTGACGGTTGATCCCCGTCGTGCCACGTTGATTGGTAAGCGAATTTATGTATGAGAAGATTTACATAGCGTGACCTTTGTGACGACACGCTAATTTAGATGGGCAAATGAGTTTCGGGCTAGCTACCCGTTGTTTGTTGTAATAAGGTAACAATGTCATGCGGCTTATAATAATCCAAGTAACGAAATACTGCTATACGCACTAAATTACGATATATTGCCTGACTAGCAATACGGGGTCTTACTATTGATATTATGTTCGTGTTTTAGTTTTCATAACCATATTCATATAACGGTTTTTATTTAACTTTATACAACGTCATAAGACGTATTGTATGATGTTTTTACGACATTGGCTCGTATAATGATTTTTAAGGCAAATGCCTATATTATGATTTTCGATAAGGATTTGTATAAAAATAACTTTGGCTATTTTATGGTCTATTACAATGATTTGTACGAATTGATTTTTGGTAATAATTTTATACCAAAGTTATACTGATAGAATTTATTAAATTCTATGAATTCACTCGGCGTTATCGCTGACCTTTTCTTTTAACGTGTTTTATCTCAGGTACTTGAAGGTAATTCTCGGGAAGACAACAAGAATTCATGGTCTGCACTTAAACAATAATTTCCATTCAAATGCTTTGTAAAACCTATATAAAATACAATGACTTGGGACCTATGTAAATTTGATTTTTATGAATGGAAATGCTTTATTATTAAACGACGCGATTTTTAAGCGTTGTCTATGGTGTGAGTAATGTGCTATCCCGTAACACCAACGAGTCTTCCGCTGTATTGAATTGTGTAAATTTGGGGGTGTTACAGTTTGGTACCGCTGTATTGACTATAACGGTGCTGAAGAATTCTCGAGTTACCGACAAGGCCAGACTGAGAAGTGTTATTATAATATATATATAACTTGGATTATATATATATATATGATGTAATTTTATTACATGATTGTTTGATGATTATTTTGATATTTATACGAGGTATTTATACGACGTAGATTGTCACAGGGAACCCTAAATCCCCTAGTAAATAAATCGAAGCTATTCTCGTAGGAATTCTAGCTATCCTAGATCTAAACCAAGTTGTGGATATTTATGATCCTGACAAAATGGTTGATATTTGTAGAAACGTTAATATCAGTTGATCGTAATCTTGAAGAAGAATTGGCGAGACTAAATCTGATGTCGATGGCATGACGATCTTTCCTTATAGAGCGGAATTTGACAAAACGTTACCACCTAGAAAGATGTCATCTGATTCGTTGTCATCCAATTCTTAAATTTGAAATCGAAAGGGTGAATGTTGCACTTGAGGCTGTCATTGGAGCCATTACCCAAAAGCCTCATGCCACAAATACCTTTCCGAGAAGTCTAATTGAATGTATGAGTCATTTCATAGTAGTGACTTATTTGATAACTATTGTTGTAAGAGCTATAGGATTGGAAATTAAGTGTTGATCATATCGAGCTTTTATTGCCCTTTTAAGGTCTAAGAATAAGGTTGAAAGTATTGGAAAATGAGGTAGGATATCGAATTAAGTTTAAGTTGGTTGAAACTTGAATGAAGTAAAATTTAACTTATATGGAATATGAGATTGTTAAGAGGAATCCATTAAGTCCTGTGATTGAATTATAAGGTTTTAATTGATTGTTGATTCGTGTTAAGGGTTGTTCCTAGGCCATTGTCCAATGACGAGGATGCCCAGTGTCCAATAAATAAAGTGAAGAAATCTTCTTCTAAATTGGGACCGATGGATCTTCCGGGACAGGTGGAACCCCCATAACTCTTGTAGATTAGTATTCACTGTGGTATCTTTTAAAAATAATCCCTAACTTAACTGAGACATCAGTTGGTAGGATGAGTTCATGAAATTGTATGACATAGTGACACATAATGTGTTACGGTACAATTTTGACTTGTTTGTGATTAATGAAAAGACTACCAATGATTGCTAAATTCTACATGTATCGATGTTATCTATCCTTTATTGCTTCATCCTAATGTTCGCATTAGTGATGCAACCATTGAACAAGTACTCATCTTGATTTGAGTTACGTTGTGAATTATTCTTCGTGAGTGCCATCGAGGTCATGAACCTCATGATTATTTGGTTAAAGCTCATTTCCTATTATATTGTAGTTAGTTCTTGGTGAACCACTCCTCATCATTCTTTTGCAGATCACTCATTGTTTTTATAAGATACGATAGTATCCCTTGGGAAAAATTAAATTTTCATCACCATATGAATTATTTAAAGTGAGACTTATAAATAATCGTTATCAAAATGAAGTTGTTTATAAAACACCTTGGAAAACTTAATTGTTTTCATAACAAAGAAAATCTTTGTAAATTTATTCTTGATTCTTATTTAAGAATTAAGCATGAAAATGTTTTTATTATAAACATGATGATAAAATTTTGACGAACTGAGTATTGCATCGTTAATCCTGAAATTGTATATAGTTGCGCGCCTACATACAATTTGGAATGGACCATGCAAGGCTGATTAGTAGTCACCATAAAACTGATTAATAAACACTACATTTTCTTTAAAGATTGTGAAAGATTAAATTTTATGACATCTGCAAGAAGTGAAAAATAGGGACATAGTGTTAGGGACACCTACATATGTGCCTGTAGCATTTATTCTTCTGAGTCGAATTTACTCATCTGTGGAAATTGACTTATTTGACAATTGACAATTCTTTCTTGTCCAATTCTCCCGTAATGAGATTCTTTGGAAAAATATCTGATTACCGAGTGTTGATACCCGATTTGATGTATCGACGTTCCTATCATTTCTTTTGATTAGATTTCATTTGAATGACCTGGGTAACGATCCGAGGAGCTTTCAAATGCGTACTCAAATTATGAAAACATGGGATATATTCATATTCGTTAAATGTTTTCGTCTGTATCTGATTTGAAATTCTCTCGCGTAGATTATGCGTTGACCTTACTCTTTTAATAGTAGTTGTGTCTCCATATATCCCTGAATTTGTGAAGGATTATGAGTTATTATTAGTCTTTTGAGAAGTTCACATCTTATCGACGACAATGAAACTGGAAAGTTAATAGTGCCAGTAGAATGGATTGATTGATTATGACATGACGACATTGTCTTAATTGATGGGAACTCGAGTAGAATTCCCCTAAATGATAAGATGTTGATTATCAAAAGTGATCTAAATAATTCTTGATGGATGACAATATCCTGCATTTAGACTTGAAATTATACCATGAATGGTTGTGAATTAGTCATAGATATTATAATCTAGAAAGAACCTAATATAAATTTATTAAAAGATGTTTCTGTTATCTGAAATTTTAGGAGGTACTTGCTGGTGAATTACCTAGACTTTCACCATTAAGGCAAGTTGAATTTGGTATTGATTATATTCCCGGTGCTGCATCTGTGGCATGTGCACTGTACGTCAGCACCATCTGAATTAAAAGAATTACCGTACAACTGAGAGAGTTGTCGGAGAAAGATTTTATTCTATCGAGCTCGTCATTATGAAGAGCTATGGTGTTATTATTCCTTATATTTGTTGAATTACCGTGAACTAAGTAAATTGACGATTAAAATTTATATCCACTACCCAAGATGATAGATTTGTTCGATCATTTACAAGGTTCTAGCGTATATTCGAAAATTTGATTCACGGCATGGTTATCATCAACTTCGCATATGCGAAAAAGATTATCTATTCCAATGCACATGTAGCATCCATAAATTTGGTAAATCACATGTGTAGGCTGTAATTTGATAAATTCATGCTTGTGATCATTAAGGACCATTTGTTTATTTATAAGAATAAGAATGAGTTAATAATTATTTATGGACTGCCCTAAATTGGCCAAACAATTAAAACCTGTACCTTGAATAATTAACATGTGATTTAAGACTTAATCCTTTATATTATTTGACCGTGTAATTAATAGAAAAAGGAATATATTTACTCTTCAAAAGTTGGAACCATTAAGGCTTTGGGTTTTACCAAAAAGAAAATGGAAATATGTTTTGACAAATGTTTTAACAAAGGATTTTTAAGGGATTATTCCCTTACACACAAATCATTTAACTAAACTCCTGTTTAGGGGTAAATGTTTGTGCATACCTCAAAACATCCTAAAGGGGATTGAGGAAAACATTTAAACCATAACTTGAAATTTGAAACAATAATTTTTGCTTTTCAACTAACAAAATTTTGACCAAAGTATAAACAAAGATTTTTCGAACATTTACAGATCTTATTAATTATTTTAATTATTCTCGATAAATCAACAAAAATCTTGTTAATTAAATTCAAATTCATTTTGAACATTTTTATATAATTGGTCGAACTAAGAAATTTAAAATTTTTACATTTACGTTTCATAAAATTAAATATTTATTATTTAATTACTAGTAATGCTTATCGACGCTTTAAACGTCAGGTTGAGCAAAACTGATAAACATAATAGTTGAGATAGAACTAAGACTTAGAAAATATGAAGAAAGAATTTTTTATAACTACGGTCCTGATAATTATTTCATCAGGAAAAGTGAATGTAGATACTGACACATAATATAGAAAGGATAAAGAATCAATTAGGATTGTGTTCCTTAATAATGACTGTGCAAAATAAATTGCCAAACAATATAAAAATAAACGATGTTTGTAAAAAGGGGTTCGCGGTTAATATGAACCATTAGAATTGAGAAGCCGATGGCGTTAATGTATAAAAGGCCACTTGTGGTTGCCTAAATATTGAGATGTAGTCATGTTGGAATCTCGTAAGTATAAGTATTCTATTCATACTATTTCTGATTTAGTGTATCTTTATCTGAAGAAGTTGTACTGATGGCAAATTATGAAGGTAGACATCGCCTCATACATTAGTAAACCTCTAACTATCACAAAGGTCATCATCTGAATATTGATTTGATTTGGGTCATCGTCGACAGACTGACCAAATCTGCTAATATCATTCCTGTTAATGATAGATTCTCAATGAAGAAATTGACTCTTTTGTATTTAAAGGAGTTATGTAAGCATGGTGTGCCTGTATCGATCATATGTATCAAGATCCTCGCTTCGCATCGAATTTCTAGAGATTTGCTTAGAAGTCATTGAGAACGAACCTTGATGAGAGTACTATTTACCACCCCAATCGAAGGGACGAGGTAAAGTAATGATACAAAATACTAGAAGTGTTGTTTTATGCTTGAATGATTGACCTTTGGTAATAAAACGTATAATCGTTTTCCTTTGAAGATATTATCGTTGATAATCATCGTATTAGGATCGAGATTGAATCTTGTTAGGATCTAAATATTAGAGAACCTGTAAGAAGGAGTTCGGATGAAGACACCCAACTTACACCCACTGTGAGTTGGACATGTCTTTTAGGTTTAAGGTTTCCTATAATGGCGAACCTAACCTTACAAAATACTCGACCCGCGAGACCTGAAATGATTGTTGAAATTAGGATCTGATTATTGACTGCCGGTAGTGGGCAGGAGGTTATGTGAATATGAAATGTAGATCTTGAAGTGCCAGATGGGTAGCGAAGTTATGCCAAAAGTTTTCACCATAGAAAGATGAATTGAAGATCTGAAAGATCATGGGAATTAAGTCCCCGTTGTATGGTACCATTGAGATGATGTAAAAGTTGGTTTGAAATGCATATAAGCTGGATCTACCCTATGACTTCAAGGGCTGCGTAAATTATGTTTCGTAAATCGAACTTGATAAATATCTATCAAGTGAAAATCTGAATTCTTCTTGATAAAGTTTAGATCGGCGAAAAGTTGCATTCATCAAAAACTCGTGAACATCATGGATAGAGAAAGTAAGTCAACATTAAGCCTGATCTTATTCCCGTAGTTATGTTTGATGAAACTCGCGTATTGTAATGAATTACACTTGTGAGAAAAGACCGAATGTGGAAGAAATACCCACATGGCTTTAACTCTATAAGAAGCGAGTAGTAAGATAAGATGATCTTTGAGGACAAAGATCCTGTTTAGGGGTAAATGCTGTGACAATCCGTCAAATTATGGTTGATACTTTATTCTCAAGTGTTATTTAAAAACATTATTTTAATGTTATATTATGAACTCACTTATTTTTGGGAAGAAATTTGAATTTACATCTTGAAGTAGCATCGACTACGTCTAAACCGGAGGATTCTACGTTACGTGCTTACGTTTACATACACCGTTTTGGTGACAGTTCGACATTTCAGAAAATAAATTTATCCGTGAATATTATTTTGCAATTTTAAATTTGTGTTGGTTCATAAACTCACAAATTTACGAGAAGAGATTAGGACTTACGCTTATAATTTAACGTCCTTTACGACTAAACCGGAAACCTTAGGATTACGTATTTACGTTATCGAACTCTATTTTTGATGAGACAATTTTTATTGTGTCATTGATTCATAATTTATAAAAACGTTTTTCGTAAAACGACCCGAGGGCACGCAAATCGAGGAAACTAGAATCGAGGAATAGCCGTAAATTAGCGGGATGGGACAAAACAAGTTTATCCCACCCCACTCATATGGGAAGGCCAAAACTTGACACCACAACATGTGATGTGTCCAAGTTGTAGCTAGTTGCTTACACTTGTTAAGCAAAGCTTAACAAGTAAGCTACTTCTTCCACCAAACTAACAAAACCACTTCACTTTACCACTTGCTCTCATAAACACATGCAAACCACTCATACTCTCCTCCCTCACTCTCTAAATTTCGTCCAAGAACCACCCCTAAACACCCTCATTTGATCAAATTTAACCATGAAATCATATGTTATTCACACATATGATGAAGCCCTTTTCAAGCTCTATTGATTGGTGGTGATTTTAACATCCAAGGAGAATATTTGGTGATGTCCAAGGGCTTATTTCTACATGAAGTTTACAAGTATTGGTGGTCTTGAAGATTGGTGTTGATCTATCACAAGTTTTGCCATCAAAAATTCAAGCCTTGATCATAAACTACACAACCTTGGTGGTATAGAGAATGTTCTTCCTATCCTCTTGTTATTTTGATTATGTAATCTTGTATTTTCTTTATTTATGTATATGTATTTGATGATGAATGATGATTAAAAATATTATGTGGGGATTTGGTTTTGATAGATTTGATAAACATGGGTAAAAAGATGGAAAAACCACATGTAAAAATGGTTAAATCTTGCTTAATAAGATAGCTGTATAAAAACAGTAACTAACCAAATGATAAACTGATAAAATGGCATGGTGGAATCAATTTACATTAAGTATTAGATGTCATACACATGTGAGAGTTGGCCATGCAATAGAATCATCAAAATGAGTGAGATATGATCAAAACAAAATTAGTATACCAATCTCAATAGTCTGTTTTGTAGAGACTGTTAAGGATACTTAGACATGGATTGAGCAGTATCTATAGCTAACTTATTTGTATCACATAATATGAAGTTTATGCCATCCAAAAATGAGCTTCTATCTCCTTATAGAACTCAAGATATGATAAAAATGGTGAAGATGAAACTATAAATCAGATTTTGAAGAATTAATGTTTAATAGTATTATATAAGCACTCAAACTAATATAGTATAAAATGTGAATTAAAACCCACTAACTTATAAATTTCATTTATATAAATATGTATAAGGTTAAATAAATTGACACTTTATAAAAATGGTAGTTGAATAAGATTTATAAGTTATAAAAACTATAAACATGATTTTTACGACTTTTTCGGCTATTACCGTAAAATTAACGTTTTTCGTCAATTAAAACTTAGACGATCGGACCCGTCTAATGTAAACTTTTTAAAAGTCATATACTGATATATAAGTACTTAATACAAGTAAAAACCGATAAAACCCAAACTAAATAACATATGGACATTAACGGGCTAAGTTAGCATTATTGGACTAATAATCCAACTAAATGGGCTAAACACTTATAAATTTACTTATTGGGCTTAACCCACTTGGGCCCAACATGAAAAGTATAATACTGATAATAAAAGTGTAAAATGGACTAATATAAAGTATTAGGCTTATAATAAGCTTATTGGGCCTAAAACATGTAAATAAGTAAAACTAGTAAAACTAGTATAAAAATGTTACCAACACATAAACACTATAATGAATGAGTAAAAATGTAAAATCCCACTTGATCATCATCATATTTATAAAATCATCATATGTATATTTGTTATTTTTATAAATTCATTGGACAAGAGTCTAAGACAAGTATTATTTGTCTAGGTTTTCGTGATTGAAGCACGTACCGTACATCCAAATCGCCGATAACCGCCTTCCCACATCAACGTGAGTTCATAGCCTCGCACTCTTTTAAATGTTTTTATGAAATGTTTTATAAACCCGCGAGGGAGATAACATGTTAGTTTTATAAAATAGGACACTAGTTGTCCCGATTGTTTGTTTAATTGATTTGGACCCGAATGATTGTATGACCCGATGAATGAATATATGACCCGATAGATGAAAGGAAATGGATTATTAAAGTTAGGTTATGTCACTAAAAGTCCCATTAGCATGAATTGTGAACTACCGGGATTTGGTAGACGCTTATGCATATAATAGTACTATTTGGGGACGATCACCCCAGTTCGCGCCTTGACGGTTGATCCCCGTCGTGCCACGTTGATTGGTAAGCGAATTTATGTATGAGAATATTTACATAGCGTGACCTTTGTGACGACACGCTAATTTAGATGGGCAAATGAGTTTCGGGATAGCTACCCGTTGTTTGTTGTAGTAAGGTAACAATGTCATGCGGCTTATAATAATCCAAGTAACGAAATACTGCTATACTCACTAAATTACGATATATTGCCTGACTAGCAATACGGGGTCTTACTATTGATATTATGTTCGTGTTTTAGTTTTCATAACCATATTCATATAACGGTTTTTATTTAACTTTATACAACGTCATAAGACGTATTGTATGATGTTTTTACGACATTGGCTCGTATAATGATTTTTAAGGAAAATGCCTATATTATGATTTTCGATAAGGATTTGTATAAAAATGACTTTGGCTATTTTATGGCCTATTACAATGATTTGTACGAATTGATTTTTGGTAATAATTTAATACCAAAGTTATATTGATGGAATTTATTAAATTCTATGAATTCACTCGGCGTTATCGCTGACCTTTTCTTTTAACATGTTTTATCTCAGGTACTTGAAGGTAATTCTCGGGAAGACAACAAGAATTCATGTCCCGCACTTAAACAATAATTTCCATTCAAATGCTTTGTAAAACCTGTATAAAATACAATGACTTGGGACCTATGTAAATTTGATTTTTATGAATGGAAATGCTTTATTATTAAACGACGCGATTTTTAAGCGTTGTCTATGGTGTGAGTAATGTGTTATCCCGTAACACCAATGAGTCTTCCGCTGTATTGAATTGTGTAAATTTGGGGGTGTTACAGATATCATCTCCACTTTTCTTAAAAGCCTTGGTGATGCATGGAAGATTGAGGCAAGGTCTATAATTGCCAATAACACTCACAAAAGTTCTACTTTTGATGATGTTTACAATAAACTGAGGCTGATAGAGAATGAAACTCTTTTTAATCATGGAAGCAAGTCTACCAATGGTAATATGGCCTTCTTCTCACATAGTGAAGGTCAATTTGATCAGAAGGAGTCATACATGCATCCAGTTACTAGATCAACCTGTGTCAACGCTGGATCATATCCTATCAACGACTCACATTCAGACGCTGACACATACAAAATTGACTCACCAAGCGTTAAGCCTGCTGCTATTGATCTGGATACTATGTGTGCATACATTGCTTCATTGCCCAATGGTTCAGTGATTACATATGAGGACCTTGAGCAAATTAGTGATGAGCATTTGGAGGAGATGGACATAAAGTGGAATATGACTCTTGCAAGTATAAGAGCAAACAGATGGAATAGAAGATTCAAGAAGAAGATGACTTTTAATGCTAAGGACACTGCTGGATTTGATAAATCCAAGGTTGAGTGTTACAATTGTCATCGTATAGGACACTTTATGAGAGAATGCAGATCTCCAAGAAGATCTGATGCTGGAAAACCCTCAAGCCAAATTGTTAAGGCTCAGGATCCCAAGGCCATGGTTGCAATGCAAGAAAATGATGGTGTTGGATGGGATTGGAGCTATTTGGCTAAGGATGAGGAAGAGAATAAAGCTTTGGTTGCTGAGATGGAAGAAGAAGAGCATGTTCACTATGCTCTCATGGCACACTCCTCATCTTCATCAGACAATGAGGTATATGATGATGCTTTTTGTAGTAAGGGTTGTCGTTTAAATACTGAAAGACTTAACAAAGAGGTTTTAAGATTGTCAACAAATTTGGGTAATGAAAGATGCAAGTTGTCTAACTATCAAGTTGTTCTTACTCAAACTGAAAAGACTGTAGCTGAGTATAAGAAAATGGAGCTTGACCTAAAAGATAAAATCAATATCTTAAAACATGATTTAAATGCTAGTACTGATATTAGAAACATCATGGAGAGGGTCAATGCTGAATTACAGGCTAAGTTAGATGATGCTATCAAGAATAAAGATAATATATATCTTAAAATTCAGAGATTCGATAAAGCCTCACAAACCCTAGGAGAATGTGTTAGTAAACAAAGGGATGAAAGAGTATGCTGGTGTTCCACCACCAGCTGGGGACTTCTATGGTGTCCAAAGAAAGGACTTATCTTGGACTGGTTTACCAGAACTTCAAGAAGAGGAATTTATTCCTCCACCAAGAGTCCTTACCCCAGTAGAAGAATATAGGCAGAAGTTGACTGATTTGGACCAATGGAAGAAGCCAACCCTACCTTGTTTGTCAAGGGTGGCATGCTTAGTGATAGTCCAAATGAGCCTACCCCTATCAAAGTAACAAACCCAATCACTGGCAAGACTGTTGACCTTGGCTCAAACGTTGTTAGAAAATCTAGCATTAAATATGCAGAAATGTATAGAAATACTAGGTCACCAAAAAGCCAAATTAGTGATAATGGAACAGGTTTCTTTTCTTCTAGACCTAGAGTTATGCCTAGAAAAGCCTGTTATACTTGTGGTAGCTTTTCACATTTAGCTTATACGTGTGTCAACGCTTCAAAGTTCAACGCTAACAAAAGGTCAAACACTGTCAATCCCAAAACTTTTGTGCAGCAAAGTCTACAAGTTGTTAGACCAGCCCCATTATTTACTGAAGGGTCTAACACTTATGGACAAAGACCTTTTTAGAAGAGCAATACATGGTCTAATAGACAATGGGTTCCTGTAGCAAACCCTAGGTTCAACGCTGACAAGGGTAATTTCAGCATTGACAAGACCAAATCAAACGCTGACAGAAGCGTTGCCAGACCAAATAATGGTAAATATCTGCAACCACAGGGAAAGGGGTCTAAAGCTTCTTCTAGCTTGACATAGATACCTAAGCAAGATCAAAAACCTAATTCAAATGGGATTTCTATGACCTGTAACAGATTTAATTATATTTCAAAGGTCATCACAAAACCGATTGGGGTTAACTGGGTGTTTAATCCAAAAAGGGATGAACAAGGGGTTGTTATGAGGACTAAGTTTATTCTTGTTGAACAACCAAATGAATCCAAGTCTGCTCAGGCTTGGGTTCCCAAAGAAAACTAATTTGTTTTCTTTATGTGCAGGGCATTCAAAAACAGGTTAATGATTATGGCTATTGGGATAGTGGATGCTCTAGGCACATGATTAGGAAGTAAGATTATCTCACAAACTTCACTCCCATTAAGGATGGTGATAAAGTTTACTTTGGAGGCGGATATGGAACTATCATAGGCAAAGGAACTCTTCTCACCAACAATTTGCGTTTTGAAAACGTGTTTCTGGTAAAAGAACTTGACTATAATCTTTTTAGTGTATCACAAGTTTGTGATAACAAAAATAAGGTTCTTTTCACTGATACTGAATGCTTGGTGTTGAGCAAGGATTTTAAAATACCAGATGAGAAATTCATTGATTATAGGACACCTAGGCATAAGGACATTTATAATGTGAATCTTAATGGGATTAGGATGAATAATAACTTGTCATGTCTTTATGCTAAGGCTTCAGTTAATGAGAGTAATCTATGGTACAGGAGACTAGGGCACATTAACTTTAAAAATATAAACAGACTTGTGAGACATGGCTTGGTTGATGGTTTGCCTGAAAAGGCTTTCCACAATGATCACTCTTGTGTTGCATGCCTTAAAGGCAAACAGCACAAGGTCTCATTTAAGTCTAAACAGGTGCACTCTAGTTCTAAACCACTTCACTTGCTGCATATGGACCTGTTTGGTCCAACTAATATAGAAAGCTTGAATGGTAAATCTTACTGTTTTGTCATCACTGATGATTTTTCTAGGTTTACTTGGACTTTCTTTTTAGCTTTGAAAAGTAACACTGCTGATACTTTGATTAACTTTGTTAACCAAATTGAGAAGAAGACTGGTAATGAAGTTAAGATGCTTAGAAGTGATAATGGTGGTGAGTTTAGAAATAAGCTGTTGGGTGATTTTTGTGCCAAGAAAGGGATTACTAGACAGTTTAGTGTTGCCAGAACCCCACAGCAAAATAGGGTTGCTGAGAGAAAGAATATAACCCTCATAGAAGCAGTCAGGACTATGTTGGCTGATGCTCACTTTCCCATTGCTTTTTGGGCTGAGGCTGTGAATACAGCTTGTTATGTTCAGAATAGAGCATTAGTCAACAAGATACATAACAAAACACCTTATGAATTACTTTGGGGAAGGAAACCTAATATTGGTTTTCTTAAACCTTTTGGTTGTCATGTAGTTGTACTAGACACTAGTGATGCCTTAGGTAAATTTAGTGCTAAAGGTGATGAAGGCTACTTCATGGGTTATTCAGTGCAGAGTAAAGGATATATGGTTTACATTAAGAAGGAAAAACGTATACTTGAAAAAGTACATGTTAGGTTTTTAGAAAGTAAACCTAGTGATCCTGAAAGTGGTCCAAATTGGTTATTTGACTTGGAACCTCTATCTAGGACTTTGAATTATATGCCTGTTACTAATCCAAACATTATGAAGGTAACTTCAAATGTTGTGGAAGAACCAGTTGTTGATGTTTCAGGTACACAGGTTAATGAAGAGGTTGGATCACAAGTAGACAAATCATCACCCATACTTGAGTATGTCACTATTCCCATATGGACAGATGCTTTTGCTGCTGCTGCTGCTGCTAGAAAGGAAAATGGTGGTCCCCAAGTATCACCAATTGACAACATGCATGATCTTCCAGGCGTTGACAAAGGAAAATCTGGCGCTGACAAGACAAATTCAGGTGTTGATGGCTCAAACGCTGACAACAATGGTTCATGCGTTGACAATTCTTTTGACCATATTTTCTCTTCCAATTTTGAACAAGGTGAACCTTCAAGCAGATATGGAGAGGTTCATATAGATATTGATGGAAGAGAGTCTGAAGAAGATATTGGTAACATGGAAGATGAGATTGAAGACAACAGACTTTTTGAGGGAGGAGTTCTTACTTATACATTGAAGGATTACCCCTCTTCTCTAATTATTGGTGATGTGATGTCTCCTGTTCAAACTAGAAGATCTCATCAGAATCTTGGAGGATTTATTGCCAATATTCACAAGAAGGTTGATACCCCTCTTTTTCAAGCATGTTTGTTTGCCTGTTTTCTGTCACAACAGGAACCCAAGAAGATTTTTGATGCTCTCAAAGAACCAAGTTGGGTGGAAGCAATGTAGGATGAGCTTCACCAATTTGCTATACAGGATGTTTGGGAGTTGGTTGATTGTCCCAGACATGTCAGACCTATTGGGACAAGATGGGTTCTTAGAAACAAGAAAGATGAAAGAGGCATTGTGGTCAGAAACAAGGCACGTTTAGTGGCTCAAGGATATACACAAGAGGAAGGGATAGACTATGAGGAGGTCTTTGCACCAGTTGCAAGGATTAAGGCTATAAGGATATTTCTAGCCTATGCTTCCTGCATGGGCTTTACTGTCTATCAAATGGATGTGAAGAGTGCTTTTCTTTATGGCACAATTGTAGAGGAGGTTTATGTAATGCAGCCTCCTGGTTTTGAAGATTCAGAGCATCCAGACAAGGTGTATAGAGTCAAGAAAGCTATGTATGGACTTAATTAAGCCCCAAGAGCATTGTATGGCACATTGTCCACCTATCTGGTGGAAAATGGATTCAAAAGGGGCACCATAGACCAGACCTTATTTACAAAGAAGATTGGTAAGGATGTCTTACTTGTTCAGGTTTATGTGGATGATATCATCTTTGGCTCATCAAACCCAAAGATGAGTGAAGACTTTTCCAAGCTTATGACAGACAAGTTCAAGATGAGTGCAATGGGGGAGATGAACTTCTTTCGAGGGTTACAAGTTCAGCAGAAAGAGGATGGTATCTTCATCTCTCAAGATAAATATGTAGCAGATATCTTGAAGAAGTATGGCTTCCTCCATATGAGAAAAGGGCTAGTACTCCTATGGATAGATAACACCCTTGGGGAAAGGTTGGAGATGGAAAAGAAGTGGATGTCAGGCACTATAGATCAATGATTGGTTCATTGATGTATCTCACAGCCTCAAGACCTGACATTATGTTTGTTGTGTGTGCATGTGCACGCCATCAAGTGACTCCCAAAGAGTGTCATCTTCATGCTATCAAGAGAATCTTTAGGTACCTTAGATGTTATCCAGACCTGGGATTATGGTATCCAAAAGATTCACCATTGGAGCTTATTGCATATCCAGACAGTGACTATGGTGGTGACAAATTTGATAGAAAATCCACAACTAGTGGATGTCAGTTTCTTGGGAGTAGGTTGATATCTTGGCAATGCAAGAAACAAACAGTGGTGGTCAATTCTACAACTGATGCAGAGTATGTTGTAGCAGCTGCTTGTTGTGGACAAGTCTTATGGATTCAGAACCAACTGTTGGATTATGGGTATAATTTCATGCATACCAAGATTTTTGTAGACAATAACAGTACTTTATGCATATTAAAAATCTTGTACATCACTCTAAAACAAAACACATAGAAATTAGACATCATTTTATAAGAGATTGTTTTGAAAAGGGTTTAATACAACCAGATAGGGTGGACACAGAAGAAAATGTGTCTGATTTATTAACTAAACCTTTTGATACTGGAAGATTTCAATACTTGGTAACAAGTATTGGAATGATCAATCTCACTTGATATGTGTTTTGGGGTCTTATTGTAAAAGTATGTACAGGATATGCATTGTTATTGGTCTTTTTGTGATGTTAGATTTTCCACTATATTTGTCTAACGCTGACAATGGTTATCTTAATGTTGATAAGTGTTATCGTGACGTTGTCAGCAACATGTTAGTTTTGTGGCTTTTGATCTAAGTGTGCAGGCGTTGTTAGCATTGTACCATTGGATACAGAGTTGCTTATGGATCCTTGGAGAATCATTAGAGCATGTTTCAGTTTATGGATGATGGTTGGAATATTTATATTCCTATCTTGACATAAATTTTTATTTACATGCATATTATTTGGCAACTTATGTATCACAGTTTAAGGGGAGGTTTTAGAAACCTTTAGGACTTTTGGGTATTCTTATAATACTCTTATCACAATTCTAGATTGTGTCAACAGGTGAGTATGAGTTAGTTTTCTATCTGATGAGGCACTGTAGCATGCAAAGTTGATATACAATGCATGCTGCCAAGACCTTTTTGGCCTAGAATTGGATGTGGTATGTTGGGAGACTTGGGAATGATTTATAATGGGTTTACCAGGGAGTTACAAGGAATTTTATAAGATAACTTAACTGTTAAGAATTTTGGTTAGCAAGGGACACTAGAGGACTGTTATGTCTATCTTGCATAAGCAAGTGTGCATAACTGAACAATGCTTGCCGCCCTATAATAATTTTCAGTTTATAGGTTATCTTCACTAGGATAAATTACTTTGTTAAGGTCCTTTTTCATTTTTATTACTTTTATTTTTGGACGCTGACAAATATTTTTCCAAGCGTTGTTGTGACCAATTTAGACGTTGACATGGCTTTTGCAAACGTTGACAAGAATATAGCCGTTGGGCGTTGATGGGTTATTTTTTTACCGTTGACACTCATTGGGACCTACCCAGTTGTTATTTTTGACGAATTTTGGGGCCGTAATTTTGGGAGTAGATAACTTTTAATTAATGCACAAGATAACTTATTTTCTTTTTAATATTTTCATCATTATATTTTGAAAATACTTGCCTTATTTTTGACCAATCACATGTGCCTATCTCTCCTATATATTTGGCTCCTATTTTTAAACAGGGTACTATCATATTCTTGTCTAACACTTTTTCTCCTATTATTCATCTTTCATCAATCTTTCACAAATAGCTTTCTTCAACAATGGCACCAAAGTTTAAACCAAGTGACTTGGTATTGGGATTCAGGAGTCATCACAACATGATTGCTTATTTGGTGGCTGATGATACTTTGTTTCCATAATACACTCAGATGATGACGTACTTAAATGCATCTCCTCTTAGGTATGCACTTTCTCATGCTCCTCTCATCCCTGTCACTCATATTAAACAGTTTTGGAACACTGTTAGTTCCTCAACGCTTAATAATGTGACTACATTAACAGCTATTGTTCATGGGCGTACTTGGGTGGTTACTGAAGCCTTGGTTCGCCAGGCTTTGCATCTTAATGATGTAGATGGTATAACCACTCTCCCCATTAATGAGATAGAACAAGGACTTCGGGCTTTGGGGTATCCTTTCCCTGATGAGGGTACTTTAAATAAATATCATAAACAAGAATTTCCCCCAGCCTGGAAGTACCTCATACATGTCATCCTTCAATGTTTGAGTCCCAAATGTACTACACATAATGAAATTAGCAGATCTATTGCTAGTACAATTGTGTGCATTACAAATGGGCAAAAGTATAATTTTTCAAAACTAATTTTTGATGGCATGTGTAAAAACAAAGGGAATAAGATGACTTTGGCTTATCCCAGATTTTTACAAATGGTTTTTGATGAACAAATATACTGCATAAGGGATCATGATGATTTTTATGAGATCCCTATGCAAAAGAAAGCTATTTTTAGTAAGATGAACTCACCCCCTCACCGTTAATTACCTCTCACCCAAGCTATGCATGCTGTTATTGCAGCAGCACAACCTCAACCAGACCCACAACCACAACTTGACCTAATACCAGACCCTTTACCTTCACCTCAACACATGGAACTTGCCCAAGAATCCTTCAACGCTGACACTTTAAATGTTCGCGTTGACACTAGTAATCCAAACGTTGACACCTTTCCTTCACAGACCCAAACACCCCTTAACCGTCAAACTACCACCCAATCCACATCATCTTCTACACCCCCTGAATATAGGTTGCAAAAACGCCCAAGGACTACTGGAGTGTTCTCCTCTAGTGGTCCTAGCCATGTTGCAGAGAGAACCACCACCACAAGTATGGTTGGTGCTATGGATGAGGCTGGGACTATTGGTACTCGCTTAGATGCAGGCCAAGTCAGTCCTAACATCTTTAAGACCTCATCCATGCCCAATGACTTTACTTTGGGAGGTCAAATACCCATTCTAGAGGAGGGCAGATTGGAACCATATACAATGATGGAATTGACGGCTGTCTCATTAGCTTGCAAAAGCAAAATGCAGACCTGGTACATACAGTCAGTACACAAGGCCTTGAACTCAAGCAATTGAGGGAGAGGATTGTTATTTTGGAGGATGCTAACACTAGGCGTGGTATGGAGGAATCTTCCAAAGGGGAGGATGAGCAGATCCATGTGATGACAAAGGCTCACATGATGGAGAATCTTTGGGTGTTGCTGAAGCCCTTACTGAATTGAAGAAGCAACCAGGTTTTGATACATCTTTGGTTACTTCTACAAACTTGAACTTGTCCTTTACAGCTATGATGGAGCAGTTCACAAGAGGCGCTGAGACAAGTAAAGTGAGCGTTGACAAGCAGACTTTGGACGCTGACACACCAAGCACTGACAAGAGTAAGTTGGGCGCTGACACACAAAATTTGAGCGTTGACAGACCTTCAGATATGGTTGATGTATTCCAGTCATCAGCTATCATCAAGGAAGTGTCTTCACAGGTACCATCATCATCTTTACCCATCATTGATCCATTAGATAAGGGTAAAGGAATCATGGTAGAAGTATAAGTTCCAAAGGATGCAGCACAAGTAGAGTTTGATTGAAAGTTGGTTGCACAACTTGTGGAACTAGAAATGAAGAAGATTGGTGAATCACCATTGGTTGTTACTTCTGAGGAACAAGAAGGAAGTGATGAAGGGAGTTCAGATTCAAGTGTTATGATAATTGAACAACCAGAAAGACTTGAATATGGTGATGAATTTGCAAGGGAGAAGCTTAGAGAGTTAAAATTGCAAGTAGACTATGATATGCCAGAAGTTGCTCAGATGTACCATGCTTGGGAGAATAGGATTATGGAGAATCCAGATTTGACAATTTCAGACCAAATTTGGGGATTGGAGATTCTTCTAAGAGTTCAAAGAGACTGCAAGGTAATTCTGAAGCATAAGGCTAGCAATGTCTTCTCACTGCTGAAGATGGATAGAAGGGACCTTTACTACATGTTACTCAGATGTCATGGAACTGGATGGACCTTCAAGAAATTACAGGGATTATCCTTTGAAGAAAATATGAAGGCATTTGTCTAAGCATTGTCAATAGAAAATCAGACGTTGTCAAGAGCAAATCAGACGTTGGAGTATAAGGCTTATCCCATTTGGGCAAGAGTGCAAGAGATGAACACTATCAGACTTCTTTCAGATGAAAGGAAAGAAGAACTTGTAGAAGAGATGGAGATTCAGAAGGCTATGATTGTTCCAAGGCCTTTGAAAAAGGGAGTTCCACTTGAGTTCCCTAAAGGTTTAAATAAAGTGAATCCCAGTGAAGCTGTTCTTAGAAGGAGCATTAAGCTCTCACCCATGGAAGCTTCAGATATGGTACAAGTGTTACCTCTTGATGCCAGAAACCCTATCATTAGCTATGAAGAAGATGCAAGTGGGTTTTGGATGATTGGCAGATATGGGAAAGAGGTACACACATTTACTACTCTTATGTCTCTCTTTGCAAGTATGGATAGGGAAGACTTGGCAGACCTTTGGAGGTTGTTGCTGGCCAAGTATGAGACTAAAGCACCTACTTTAATCAATGGAATAAAGCTTTGGTCAACATTCAAGAGAATGTGTGTACCAGAAGAAGAAGATCCTGTTTGGAAGGATCTTGAGGATGATATCAGTGGACTTCAATGGCGTTTGTATTCAGCTGCTGGTGTGTATTATTTGAGTTCTACAAAGTTTGCTGAGTATCTTCTTGTAGATGCTGAGTATCCCATGTCCAAAGAAGTTTTGGACAAGATGAAGACAACACAGCTGGAGATTGACTATTCAAGTGACGTAGCCAAAGATTTGATTAGGCATGTTTACTACCAATATAATAAGATCTGTAAGATTCCTCCTAGTTCTTAATTTTTATTCAGAAACTTGATTGCTAGAGTAGATATCAAGTTTAGGGGAGGATTGTTGGGAATAAAATGTAGCCAGTACACTTGAACGCTGACAAGAAGAAAACAAGCGTTGATAAGAAGAAAACAAACATTGACAGATCAAGCGTTGACAGGAAGAAGTCAAGCGTTGATAGGTTGAAGTCAAGCACTTATAGAAAGATTTAGTCTACGCGTATTATGTTTCTAGTTTGTTTCTAGTAAAGATAGGATCAACAATATATTTTCTATATTTATCTTTACCTAGAATAGCTGATACGTAGACTCTTGTACAAGGCTTCTTATGTCTATAAAAGAAGACCGTTAGGTTTTGTTTCATATAAGTTTTCATACGTTTAACACTTTCATTGTAAGCAAGTTTTTTCTAATCAATCAAGTGAAAGTTTGTTTTACAATTGTTTGTGTGTTCTTGTTTGAGTATTAATTCCGCATAATACTTAAATTGTTTTATACACAACAAAGTTTCTCTACGTGTTTAACTTGATTTAATCTCGTTTACACAAGCTAAATCGATCTAAGTTTGGGATCAACAGTTATGTTATGCCACGTATAAATTAGACCATTAAAAATTCAGTTACCTCCACAGGAGTATTGTCCAGATTAGACACGCAGTGTTCATTCTGTGAGGTTACAAACGAACACATTCAACGAAAATTCGCCACGTCTACATCAGGTATTCCTATGTCAGCTTTATCTTAAATCAGGTAGTTACCTACCTCTCAGCCAGAAAAGACTCCACAATATCACCATATTTATAAAGGATTTTCCTTCTAGTTAAAGACGAGATTCGTCTTACTAACTCCTGAATATGTTCGTTATATTTCTTGCCAGAAAAATGTCAGTACAAATTGTTTCTGCCTTACAAGTGTTGGGAATAAATTATAGCCAGTCTACTTGAGCGCTGACAAGAGTAAAACAAGCGTTGACAGGAGTAAAACAAACGCTGACAGCTCAAGCGTTGACAAGACAAAGTCAAGCGTTGATACATTGAAGATAAGCACTGATGGGAAGATATACTCTACGCGTTTATTGCATTCTAGATTACTTCTAGTAAAGATAGGAACAAAAATGTATTTTCTATATTTATCTTTACCTAGAATAGTTGATACGTAGATTATTGTACAAGGCTTCTTCTTATGTCTATAAAAGAATACCTTTAGGTTAATGTTCAATATAAGTTTTCATACGTAAACTACTTTCATTGTAAGCAAGTTTGATATCATTAATCAAAGTGAAAGTTTGTTTATATCATTGTGTTCTTGTTTAAGTGTTAATTCCGCATAACACTTAGATTGTCATATACATATACAAAGGTTTCTCTAAGTGCATTACTTGATCTAATCTCGTATACATAAAGCTAAATCGATCTAAGTTTGGGATCAAAAAGTGGTATCAGAGCTTGTTGTGGAACTTTTGATCTTAAAGAACACTAGAATCCTAAAAATCACCAAAACCCTAATTTTCTCAAAAACCCTAACAACATCATGTCAAATCCAGAACTAACCTCCTCCTCCTCACCTTTACCAAACATCAAGATTTCCATGCTTGATGCAACCAACTTTGAATTATGGAAATTCAACTTTGAACAATACCTGTGGATCTATGACTACACACTCTGGGAGATTATTGAATATAGAAACACATTCGATAAGGCTCAAAAGATTGCTAATGCCATGGCTACAAGAACAGATGTTGCTGGGTGTTCAGAAGCAGATAAGAAAGAAAAGCCTGATGATGGTAGAGTTGTGTCTGCTGAAGACATAGCAAAGAAAAGGGTTGACATGAAAACCCTAAATATTTTGAAACTCTCTTTGGGACAAGAGAACCAGCATAAATACAGAGGTTATGAATCTGCTAAGGACCTTTGGGCAGCTCTTGAAGTTGCATATGGTGGCAATGAAGATACTAAGGAAGAGAATAAGAAGCAACTCATGCATGATTATGTTGTCTTCAAGGCTCAACCTAATGAAAAGGTTAGTAGTGTGAGAAGCAGGTTTCTTGATATTACAAGCAAATTGTCCTTCATGGGGACACAACTTGGTGATGTTGATATTAATGCCACTTTTCTTAAAAGTCTTGGTGAGGCGTGGAAGATTGAGGCAAGATCTATTCTTGCCAATAATACTTACAAAAGTTCCACGTTTGATGATATCTACAACAAACTGAAGCTGTTGGAAGATGAAACTCTGTTAGAATGCAGGAAGCAAACACTCTAAGACTTCTTTCTGACGAAAGAAAAGAAGAACTTGCAGAGGAAATGGAGCTCAAGAAAGCAATGTTTGTTCCCAGACCAGTGAAAAAGGGAGTTTCTCTTGAGTTTCCCAAAGATATGGATCCATTACATCCAAGTGAAGCTGTCATAAGAAAGAGCCTCAAGCTCTCACCATTAGAAGCTTCAGATATGGTACAAGTGTTTCCACTAGATTCCAGAAACCCAATTGTGAGCTATGAAGAAGATGAATGTAGGTTTTGGATGATTGGCAGGTATGGAAAAGAGGTTCACACTTTTACCACCCTTATATCTTTGTTTGCAAGTTTTGACAGAGAAGACTTGGTAGACCTATGGAGGTTGTTAGAGGCCAAGTATGAGGCTGAAGCACCAACTTCAGCCAATGGAATAAAACTATGGTCCACATTTAAGAGAATGTGTGGACCAAAAGATGAGGATCCTGCTATTTGGAAGGATCTTGAAGATGATCTCAGTGGTCTTCAATGGAGATTGTATTCAGCTGCTGGTGTTTATTATTTGAGTTCTACAAAGTTTGTTGAGTATCTACTTGTGGATGGTCAGTATTTCATGTCCAAGGATATCTTGGAGAAGATGAAGAACACTCAGCTGGAAATTGATTATTCAAGTGACGTGGCAAAAGACTTGATCAGATTTATTTATTACCAATATGAGAAGGTTTGTAAGATTCCTCCTAGTTCTTAATGTTTATTCAGAAACTTGATCACTGGAGTAGATATCAAGTTTAGCGGAGGATTGTTGGGAATAAATTATAGCCAGTCTACTTGAGCGCTGACAAGAGTAAAACAAGCGTTGACAGGAGTAAAACAAACGTTGACAGCTCAAGCGTTGACAAGACAAAGTCAAGCGTTGATACATTAAAGACAAGCACTGATGGGAAGATATACTCTACGCGTTTATTGTATTCTAGATTACTTCTAGTAAAGATAGGAACAACAATGTATTTTCTATATTTATCTTTACCTAGAATAGTTGATACGTAGATTATTGTACAAGGCTTCTTATGTCTATAAAAGAAGACCTTTAGGTTAATGGTCAATATAAGTTTTCATACGTAAACTACTTTCATTGTAAGCAAGTTTGATATCATTAATCAAAGTGAAAGTTTGTTTATATCATTGTGTTCTTGTTTAAGTGTTAATTCCGCATAACACTTAGATTGTCATATACATATACAAAGGTTTCTCTAAGTGTATTACTTGATCTAATCTCGTATACATAAAGCTAAATCGATATAATTTTGGGATCAACAACAAGCGCGTGGCTTACCAGTCCAAGCTATGAAGACTTTTAGCTACCAGTTATAAATTCACTTCTGAAGTTCCTTAAATTCATGATCAGCAGATTATTCTAGAGTTTCCAGATGTAATTCTAGGAGGTTTTTCCAGAAATTCCTTCCTAACCATGAGACAGAATTTAACATCGAGCTTGTTCAAGGACAACACCTATTTTCAAAACTCTTTATTGCAGGGTTTAAACTGACTTAAAAGAGTTGCAGCATTTGCTCTAAGATTTACCATAACAAGGCTTTATTCGCCCTAGCGCACCTCCAGGAGGTGCACTATTTTCTGTTTATTAGGAAGAAGGCCGGTAACATAAGATCATGTATCGACCACCAAAATTTTTACAAGATCATCATTCATAATCGATGTTCATCTCACATAGAGAAGGTTTATCTGGTCTGCTACGATGACTTAAACATTTTTCCAGAACAATTCTCGATCATGCTACCATCAGTGGTGAGAGAAAGAACATGATGTTTCCAATACTGCTTTTGCAAACGTTATGGTCTCTTTAAAATTTTGATTTATACTTCTAAGCTCCCAAATGCTTCAGCTATAGTATGAAATTTATGAATAAAATTTTTCCTTGACTTCTCAGACAAAATGGTCAGTATAATCATTGATAACATTCTGATCTGCTAAACTCTAGAGTAGAACATGAGAATCATCTTCTCATAGTTGTACAAAATCTCCGATAGGAGAAAATTATATACGTAGCTTCCCAGATGTGAGTTCTAGATGAATAAGGTGGCATTTCTGAGCCACCCTATTTCACCAGAAAGAAATTTCAGAAATCCTGCGAAGGTGAAGGCCATCACCAGATGGTCAAGACCGACGTTTGTAACTAGAGTACAAAATTTTCTAAAACTCAGTTGACTACTACCACAGAAATTACTAATAGTTCTCACTAAAATTCTTTCATGAATATTCATCTAGAATCCACCAGAATGTACCAAAATCTCAGACAGAATTTTGAAAGAAGCAGTATAACACATGGATGCAGCTATGTTCATATCTAAATGCCTGACACACCGCATGTTCAAGATAGAACACCGTCATGCTAAGTGAGTTATTACAACCATTAGAAATTCTGAACAGAAGTGAGACAAGATTTCCTGAAGGTTGTTATCAGTTACCACAGGCTCCGAAGAAGTATGATGCTATCTAAGTCATTTTTGACCAGTTAACCAGCCTACACGTTTTCTTTCATCCGAAAGGATTACGCAGTAACGGGTCTGCAGGAAATTCAACAGTAAATCGTATAATTTCAAGGTATTCCATCAACAATCATGTCAAATAGTATTCACGCTCACGCTCACATTTATGTTCACGATCACGTGTACGTTCACGTTCACTTTACGGTTACGTTCATCTTCACGTTTGCGTCTCATGCTCACATTATGATATTATTTCGGTCCACAATTGTGCTATCTCGTGATTTAAGTTCACATCCGTATTCACGACATTGTTCACGTTCAGGTTCGTGTTCCATCTCACGATATGCATTTCATAGCTTGTTATTAAAGATAGTTACAAAAAGCTTAAGAAACCAGACTCAAATTTAGCACATCTTTTCCATACCCAGGTAGACGTTTCACGTCTCAGGCCGTATCATTCATGATATGTTCTAGTATCACGTTGAAAGTATGTTTCACGTATCACTTTCACGAGATACTTCATGCACAGCGTTCCTCGTACAATTGCGAACCATGTTTACAATTGCTCACATAGTGTGTTCACAATTGTTCACGTAGTTCGTCCCTATATGGTTTCAACAGCTTGCTCAAAGATATAAATGTTATCTTTTTAGAATATTTACACGTATCGTTTCATGCATCCTACATGCTATAGCTTATTCATTCTATCAGATTCAGAAAATCCATCTTAAGTATGGAACTAGAAACTATTCAGCATTCATCAGGACAGGGTCATCATGACCAAGATTTTCATTATGTTTAGACCTTTGAAGGTATCGTTTCGAGCGGGAGGACACTTGAAATGGAGGAGTCCATCCGGACCTCTCATCCTTTTTCCTTCAATAGATTCAGTTAAGTTCTTTTAGTCATGTTACATTCCATGTCCTCTTCAGCCATGTCACGTTACATGTCCACTTCAGTCATGTCACATTTATACCTTCAACAGCATTATGTTCTATTCGAGGCGAATTACCTCTCAGCTTATATGTCTTTTTAGCTTTCATATTCTTTCAGCCTATGTGTCCTTTCAGTTTTATAACTTCATCAACTTATTACCTTTAATTCGAGGACGAATTTTTCCTATTTAGAGGGGACGAATTGTAAAACCACAACATTATCGTGTCTCTAATTCGAGGACAAATTATTTTTTTTAGAGGGTAAGAGTTGTAAAACCCAAAAATTTGATTTGTATTTTATTTTATCATTTTAAATATAGCCTAAAGTTTGAACAATATATAAGAATAAAGCATACAATTTTATTTATCTTGTTAAACTAAATGTGTGTATTATTTGAAACAAAGTTACATATCATTAAAGGATGAAATCCTTATAAAAAAATAAAAGATCGGACTAATAACTTTTGATGAAATTTGATTATTGCTAGTTGAATAAATTTGGAATCATGCTAAAATTGCCGAGCGTATCTTTCACTCAAATCCCATTGATTTCGGAAGACAAGTTAACTCGCATTCATTTCTAATATAAACACTTTTTATCTACCAATATTTAATAGCATTATACTACCTACAATAAAATAAACAGAAAGATGTATCTACAACATTATTAAAGCTAGAGATTCGAGTAGTTTGTCAGACGAAATCCGGATAAGAGTTTAGCTCGGGTCGTGGTTCATGGTCCGACTACTTAGTTTTGGTTCGTGTTTGGATCAAGATCTTGGCTGCTGATCATAATTTAGGTTGATACGTGTGACCATGTAGGGTTGTGTTTCGGTCCGGTTCGAGTTCATTTGGGAATAAGGACATCATCCACGATTTGTTCAGTGTTCATATACATCGAGTTCTGGTTTCGATAGTACCTCGTTGAATCTGATTGGCCGTGTTCGTAATTGTGTGCATTTGTGTAAAGTTTCGAATTTGGTCTATCGTCTTGTTTCAGAGGTATATTTTAAACTAACGCATATCATATACGCTACACACATATTAAACGTAGATCAAATTGCATGGGCTTAAAAAAACATTACAATGACATGAAAACATAATGGAAAATCTTATTGTTGTTATAATAAGATTTGAAATGTCTAGCATCTGCTTGAATTCATGAAAGCCAAATATTGCAGCACTGTTTCAAAATAAAATATGAGATTGATGTATCTTCAAGGCTATTGATTAGTACAGTATTATGTTAGGAAAATCCTTGTTATTTGCTAACTATGTACTATAATGGAAACATCATACTAAAACGCTTCCGTTAACAAAGAATAACATAATTATCAATAGTTAATATTTTGAGTAATTGGTTCTTGTTAAATGTTGCCAAGTCTATTTAAAGCTTCATATATATCTCTACAAATATATATGTTCTACTAAGTTGTCAAATGGGTTAAAAAAATATGTAATGAGACGCATATATAGCATGAAACCAGTTAATTCCCATGAACTATTATTTACACATGCAGCTCAGACTAAACTATGTAAACCTTTAGATAGAATGCATAGGTGGTGCGACTAGATTAATATGAAAAGCATACAAGTCCCTTTAGGATTAATAAAGTGCTAATTTGATAATTTAAGGTAATTAACCATGGCTTAATAATTTATGATTTATCGATATATGCTTATTAAGTTAAAGTTAATTAAATTGGGCTTATTAATTACGACTTATTAAATTAGGCTTATTAAGTTAAACCTATCTAATTTTGACTTATTAATACATGGCTTATATAAATTAGCTTATCAAGATATCGGCTTATTGATTTTGATTTAATTATATTATGACTTATTAGAATCAAGCTTATTACTATTTTTGAAAACTTTCTATTTTTGGAAACCTGCTTTTTTTTAGGAAGATACTTATTATGATACAATAGTATAATGATACAAGAATACAGGAAATACACTGATTAGAAATACACGAGAACGGTCAGAATTACCAGATTATACACAAACAATAATACAAGAACATACAAATCAAGTTAATAATAGTAAGAATCAGTAAAAGTACACAGTAATCAGACAACTCATCTCAGCGTCCTTTATCTATGTAGTATCCGTGAAGTCAGAGTAGATCCTTCAGCTTTCACTCTTATTTCATTACTGTACACGAGGTACGGATTTCCCGTCCTTCAGTAAGGACTTCTTTTCTACGCATGATTAGGATTCTCCGTTTGCAGCCAAATGTTTTCCCCAATATATTGTTCTAAATCTTATCAGTAATCATTTTAATAACTAAGATAAATTGCCTGAGCTTTATATGCAAGCATGACCAGTTATGTACTAGTTACGGAGGTACCGTAACTATGACACTAGAGGAACCAATGTCATGACTCCTCTACAGAGGAGTGATTTCTCGTAGCGTCCCATTTATTCAGCTTGGCCATTTTATCAGTATATCAGCGGGGCATATGGATGTATCCTAGGTTATCAGTTTAAAGCTTATCAGGTGAATGTGGTGGGTGCTCTACATCCTTCACATTGGAGTTGATCCCTCCACCCAACACATTATTTTGAGGTCACCCCTCTACAGCATGACGAGGTGATAGGTGTGTAAACACCCATCCTTTTTACCACTTAATTACAATAATAACCGAGCCAAAACGTGTATTTTATGTCTTTTATGTCGGAATTATGCGTGGTTAGTGTTTTTGTTGTGATTTAGGACGGAATTGTGAAAAGTGGAGAAAACACGGCATTTACGGGCTTTTATTGAAGAAAAAGATGAAAGACGAAGTCAAAAAGTCAAGAGTGCAAAAAGAACGGAAGTCCAAGACGAATTCTGAAGATTTATCGAAGAAAAAGTCGAAAGACGGAAGTTTACTTAATTCCGAAGAAATCAAGTCTAATTTATTGAAGAATTAAAAGACGAGTTCAAAGAAATCCCGAGCCAAAAGTCATTAAAGTCCAAGATTAAAGAAGATTAAAAGGCTTAAGGACTAATGGTGCAATTAACCAAAGATTAAGAAGAGAAGGACCTAATGATGCAATTAAGAAGAAATGAAGGAGGGGAGGAAGCTTCCTAAGCACCCTTAATCCTCCCCTATAAATAGTCATTAGTTGTTAATCATTTTCTTTGTTGGGTGGCTTGACAAACCATTTCTTCCACATTTACTTTCATGCACATTTAAATTTATGCATATTTAATTACCTTGTCCATTTAATTATCTTGTCTTGCACCTTAATTACCATTTAATTTCAAGTAAGTTTTTCTTTTAATTATTGTTAATCTTTACTTTATCTTGTTAATCTCCTATCTACCTTTCTTAATCTTTGATTTTTGTGTTTATGTTTGTGTTTATGTTCATGTTCTTATTTTGATCAAGTGGGTTTTTGATTATTGTGGTTAAATTTGTTAGTTTTGTTGATATAGATTGTTTGTTTATGATTGTTTGTTGTTTCGTTATTAATTTGTTTATATCTTTTGTTTTGATTTTGATTAATCTGTGTTAGATCTGTTATTACTGTGATCCCTTGTTCTTCGGGATTGTTTGTTTCTGTTTCTGTGTTCCCAGATAAGTTCCGAGCCAAAGAGAAGGAAGTCTTTCATTCAGAACTTTAAAAGTTCCGAATCAAGCTTCATCCGGAAGAGTTCCGAGTAAAGTTCATCCGGAAAACTTCCGAATCAATACTTCCGACTCAAGGGGGGCTTCATCCGGAACATTAAAAGTTCCGGATCAACACTTGAGAACCAAAGTTCCGACTCAAGCTAGGTTCATCCGGAAGTCTAAAAGTTCCGGATCAGCAAGGTTTCATTCGGAAGTCTAAAAGTTCCGGATCAACACATTCTTGTTCATTCGGAAGAGTTCCGAATCAAGGAGTTCCGACTCAAGATTGTTTCATTCGGAACTTTGAAAGTTCCGGATCAAGCCAGTTCATTCGGAAGTTTTAAACTTCCGAATCAAGGTTTCTGTCAGGTTCTTTTTGGTTTTTCTTTTTAAGTTCTGTCTTTTATTTTCAAGCTTTATTTTTCCCGCCTTTTATTTAGTTGCACTTTAAATTTGCCTTAGCTTTATTTTAGACTTGCCTTAGTTTAAGTTTTCGTTGCGTTTTAATTTTGCCTTAGTTAGATTTAACTTTGCGTCATTTACTTTAAGTGTCCTTTAATTCTAGTCTCGCTTTTAAATACTTGCCCATTATTTTAATTAGACTTAGATTTAAATTACCTGCCTTTTACTTTAAAGTTTCGCACTTTTATTTTAAAAACAACCAAAATATTCTTTTTCACCAAAAACAACTGAGTCGTACTTTAAGCCAGAAATCAATTCGTGAGATACCGAGAACAATAATTGAACCTAGCAAAATCCAGTTATCAAATGGCGCCGCTGCCGGCTCTTTTCGTAAAGATTAACGGTTTTTTGTGAGAGACGCGTTGCTTTTTGGGATCCGTTCACTTCGTGAACGTTATTTTTCGTGTCAAAAATCTTCAAAAAATCCCAAAAACATTTGAAAAATCATAAAAAGCATTTCTTTTCAAAAGTTTTGCACCAAAAATATTCCTCTTTATCCTCTAGTATGTTTAATTCTTTTCTTTACCCCTCTTATTCATAATTCTTCATGGATCCGTCTTGCGGACGGTGTGGGCGACCTTGGCATGGTTTTCAAACATGTCAATGGTGTACTTGTGAGCGGTGTGGTTTTGATATCGACGATACACAATTTGGATTTTGTCCATTTTGCAATTCAACAAATTCATACTTCAACTCTTACAATACTTTCCCACCCTCTCCCGTCTATGACAATCCCTATCCTCAAGTCGCACCGGGTTTTTCTTCATACCCGTGGTGCTATATTTGTGGGGGCCCTCACGATGCTTCTTCTTGTAATCCATCGAAGATCTTTGAGAAAGTTCCGTGCTATCATCCCAGTATTTATAACCGTGAGCCCCCACGTCACACCGTCAATCCTCAACCCTGTCGTGCATTTCCTCCTGATCTACTGGCCACACTTTTTGACAACTTTCAAAAAGTTCAAGAAATTGTCCACAGGATGATGAAGAAATGGCAAGCGGATCAGCACCAAGAGCAGGTATCTAACCTTAATGCTTATACTCCTCCTCTTGTGCCTCCATATTATTATGACAGTGATGACGATGAGAGTCCTATTTCTTGGACCAATGAGAATGCTATTCCTTCTCCTGACTTGCCGGAGCCTAAGGATTCAACCATCTTAAGGGATGAGGATATCAGCATAATTCCTGCAAAGGAATCCGACGAATTCAATACGTCTAGTGCTGATAACCTGGTCTCAATTCCAAGTGAATCTGAGTTGACATCCGACAGTGACGATGAGTATGATGCACTTTCTTCTGATGATGTTCCTTCCACCAACACTTTGGAAGAGGATTCTTTGGCTTTCTCCAATCCTCTTTTTGATCAAGATGATGATTTTACTTCTAGTGATGACGAGTCACTATCTGATGAAGACGTTTCGAAGGAAACTTTCAAGATTTATTCGAACTCTTTATTTGATTTTGATGACGATTACATATCTAGTGAGGTGAATCCTCTCTTTGACGAAGGGATTGAGGACATTGCTAGCTCTGATTCTCCTACTATTAATGAGCATGCTTTGTTAGCCATGCCCCCTTCTATCGCAGAGGTGGAGAGTTCTGATTCTACTGGAAAGGTATCGCAGGTGGAAGGTAATTCTTCTCTTACTTCTCCTACTATATTGCCCCCTCATCCTACTGAATGCACGCCCAATCGGGTGATGTATCAATTTCCCTCTCCGGGAAATGAGGATGAGTGTTTTGACCCGGGAGGTGACAATGACCATTTTATGATTGATAACATTACGGCTTTGCCAATTGGTCCTCGTCCATTGTCTTTGGAGGATGACAATGTGATTCCTATACCCACCCCACCTCCCGAGGATCAAGATTTCACATACTTCTCGTATGTTGAAAGGACCTTTCTACCGTTTAAGACTTATCCTCCTGCCTCTCCTTTGTTATATTCCTCCGGGAATGAGGATAAAGTCTTTGATCCCGGTATTACATTTGAGGCTTCCCCATGGACCATTTAATTCGGGGACGAGTCAGGCTCGTGACTCGGATAACAAAAACAAGCGCTTTTTGGGAGGCAACCCAATTATCTATCTATCTTTTTCTTTGTTTTTACCATAAGTGTAGGGGGAGACCCGTTGGTTTGCTTTCCTCTCCTCACTTCTTAATCAGGGATTCGAGCTCAATGATCCACTCTTGATGATTCTTGACGACCCGTGATTCCGTGTTCCATTATCCCGGTTCTATCCTAAACTCTTTTCGATTCACTATTTTATATTTTCTCAATATTAAAATAGGAATCTCTTTAGTTGTCCTTTCCTTAGCAAGATTTAAACAAAGTGCACAATATCCTAAGTGTAGGGGAGTTTACTCCCACATGCT
The DNA here is from genome assembly GCA_025667525.1 of Glebionis coronaria. NCBI lineage: Eukaryota > Viridiplantae > Streptophyta > Magnoliopsida > Asterales > Asteraceae > Glebionis > Glebionis coronaria. The sequence continues at coordinate 174,789,365 of CM046876.1, read as the reverse complement.
TAAACATTGAGGACAATGTTTATGTTAAGTGTAGGGGGGACTTCTATCGAAGTTAAGTGGTTCTTTTCCTTGTATTTGTCCTCATTTTATCCGGAAAATCAATTTTTCGACATTTTTCAAAATTTTTGATCTATTTTGGCCTATTAGTTTTTCCCTTTGTATAGTTATTTTCCTTCCTATTTAGAATAAAAGTTTAATAAAGTGGTTTTAATTTTCAAACGTTGTGAATCTTTTGACTCAACCCGAGTTTACTCTAGCTAGTATCCTTAACATGTTTAAGTCAAGTTTTGCTAGGCTATTATATAGGGAGCTATAAAACGCGAAAGTCTTAACTCTCACGGGTTAAGAACAAGAACTTTTCGCAAGTTCCTATAATTGATCCTAGAGAGTCGTTTATCAAGGGAACTTTAAAATGCGATTTCTAAACTTGAAAAAGTCTAAGAGATTGCAAGATCCTATAGGCGACTCGAAAACCCAAAACTTTGACTTAATAGGCTAAGTATCCACAAGTCTCATTACTTGAGATTTTAAACTGTGGAGAACGAGAGATGATAGAGCCAATTATAAGTTCGGTATTCTTTCGGGAATTTATATGAGTTAATTATAAGCCTATTCTCCCATCGCTTGCTAATAAATTTATCTGCAATAAATAAGGTTGTACGATTTGAAAAGTTACTTAGCTTCTAGCCCAAGATCGTTTAAAAGTTGTTCGGTATGGATTAGAGTTCATAGCCAAGGCATAACTTATTGAAGCGGGATGCGAAGATTGGCGAATCCGAAAAGGCCCTAACAAGGCATGAGGGCTATATTCTGTTGCTAAAGATCCAAAGTGATGTGAAGAATCATTTATCGAAAATCAATATGAAGGATCGAGACACACGACGTAAAGCAAAAACTCCCCAAATGTCATGGAGAAGTGTATCCGAAAAGACCCTAACAAGGTATGAGGATAAATAGATCCAAGTCATAAAAGGAGGCGGATCGTTGTATATCAAAGTCCAAAATAATGATTGGAGAAAAATGAAGAAGTCGTGGGCCAAGTATGAATCTCTCAAAACTTCAAGTGAAGAAATTCCTATTATGAAGAGAAGGCCATTATTTCATGAACGTCTCTCAAGATTTGAAGTATGAAGTCGCTGCCAAATATTGGTCCGAGAAAGGTCTCAAATCGCGAAGCGAGTTATGCCAAGATATGAACTTTATGAGGGCCCGAGAAGCAGTTTTAAAAGATTTTGTCCTTTAGCTAACTATTGATTAAATCGTTCACTTTATTTTCGGTCTAATAAACTATCGGAATAAGTCAACAATGCATCCTCGTGATCATTCAAGACAAAAATAAAATATAAGAGATACCCATAGGAATAAGGGAGTCTAAGTGAATAATTGGCCCACATGAGTTCGTGTTAGTCTACTAACTTATAATAACAATGATCTCGTTTTTAAGCTTGGTTTGGAGAAAGTGAAAACTTGAGGATGATGATTATTCAAGACACTCCTAAAACCCAGGGTATGTTTTTGATTTCTTTACTTTGAATGTTTATAGTTTTCTACCTCATTAATAAAGGCCAACGTGGATTGATTATGATGAAAAATGTAAACGTGCTTTGTAACTAATGCATTGCATGAGGACATTGCAATGGTCAAGTGTAGGGGATTTGATAGGTGTGTAAACACCCATCCTTTTTACCACTTAATTACAATAATAACCGAGCCAAAACGTGTATTTTATGTCTTTTATGTCGGAATTATGCGTGGTTTGTGTTTTTGTTGTGATTTAGGACGGAATTGTGAAAAGTGGAGAAAACACGACATTTACGGGCTTTTATTGAAGAAAAAGATGAAAGACGAAGTCAAAAAGTCAAGAGTGCAAAAAGAACGGAAGTCCAAGACCAATTCTGAAGATTTATTGAAGAAAAAGTCGAAAGACGGAAGTTTACTTAAATCCGAAGAACTCAAGTCTAATTTATTGAAGAATTAAAAGACGAGTTCAAAGAAATCCCGAGCCAAAAGTCATTAAAGTCCAAGATTAAAGAAGATTAAAAGGCTTAAGGACTAATGGTGCAATTAACCAAATATTAAGAAGAGAAGGACCTAATGATGCAATTAAGAAGAAATGAAGGAGGGGAGGAAGCTTCCTAAGCACCCTTAATCCTCCCCTATAAATAGTCATTAGTTGTTAATCATTTTCTTTGTTGGGTGGCTTGACAAACCATTTCTTCCACATTTACTTTCATGCACATTTAAATTTATGCACATTTAATTACCTTGTCCATTTAATTACCTTGTCTTGCACCTTAATTACCATTTAATTTCAAGTAAGTTTTTCTTTTAATTATTGTTAATCTTTACTTTATCTTGTTAATCTCCTATCTACCTTTCTTAATCTTTGATTTTTGTGTTTATGTTTGTGTTTATGTTCATGTTCTTATTTTGATCAAGTGGGTTTTTGATTATTGTGGTTAAATTTGTTAGTTTTGTTGATATTGAAAGGGCATCAAAAACTCACCATGGTTCGGGTGGTCGGGGATGATCAAAGAACATATATGACATGATTGGTTCTAGTGAGAGAAAGTTAGAGAGAGGTGAAGAATGTTATGTGTTTTATTCCAAGTGAAAATAAAACAAATGAAAAAGTAACAAATTTCCACACCCTCCATGGAGAGTCATGGGGGGTATTTATAGGCCTAACACACTAGAACTATACTACCTTTACATAATAAGTCCCTGTATTTAGTAAAAGGATATAAGTCTATTCCAACTCACGTGAAAGGAGCCAGCTTACCAAAAAGTAAGTCTAACAATCTCCCTCCAAGATGGTGACTCACGTGAGTTGGTTACAATGATTCCTACAAGCAAAAATAAAGAAAATTGATAAGCTTGAATTCCAGCATTCCTTGAGACAGTCTTCAGCGACCTTCATCTTCTTGAATACTCCAGCTCTATTTCTTCAGCTTTGTAGAATCTAGTTGAGTTTTACTCCCTCCCAACTAGAAGGCCTTTCATAAAACAAGCAGTAAAGACTGCTCCCTCCCAAACAGATCATACAGAGGAAATTTGTGGGAGGTGATAACGTCATCAACATTTTCTCACAAAATGAAGCAATCCCAGTCTTGATTCTATGATAGATTACCAGAAGTACACACTCTATCCCGAACATGAAGTCAACCTGTAGCACCAGAGTCAATAAAGTCCCGGAAATGCACATTTCTCCTGACAGGACAGTGATGATAAAAAGTTGCCACATCAAAGTCAATTAAGTCCCGAATGTAGACAACTTATCCCTCTATGTAGAAACGGTAACACCAAAGTCAAGTGACCCCGCATGTACACATTTCTCCCTCCAGGATGATACCTATTAAGGGAATCATCCTTCATGTGTGTACGTGGTATGTCAACTGGAACCGCTTACTTAGCAACCAATACTATGTGAGAAGATGTCAACAATATCTCTCTAAACAAAAATCTCTCAAGATCACCCCGAACTGAATCCCCTTATCAATTCTGTTGGCTATTGATAGTGACCACTGATGAAGATAACCCGACAATCCAAACTTGAAACTGAAGTAGAATTCCCCAAACTTGATCTTAAGCTTGCACTATAGTAGAATGAAGAGCGATGCAGAGAAGTCTTAACCGTAACCCATACCAAAGAGCGGTATTAAAAAGGTACAACCTCTCTAAAGTACCCTATACCAAAACAGGCGGTATATGAAAAGATACTACATCTCTTGAAGAAATCCACAACTGCAAGTGCGTGTGACATTGAGAACCGCAACGAAGCTCCCAAAAAATGATAGTTATCCATGTCGTCGTCCATCCTCCCCTTGACAATGGAAACTAGATACTTCAAGTCTTATTCATAACCGTATATGTTTTAACAAGTTATCTTAGAAAGTCGTAAGTACTCCTTTCAAGATAAAATAAGAACGCCTCTGAAAAATCTCACTTCAACCTCAAATAAGTAGCATCGAATCATCTTCGTAATCACATAAACCGTAATAGCCGTTAGGAATTTAGGTGAATTTTTGATAAGGATCGTTTTAGTGTAATGTACCGTGTTTGTTGTGTTTGTTGTGTTTGTTGTTCGTGAAGAAGTGTTATGAGCAAAAACGGATACCCGGCCAGAATGTCACTGTTTAAACGGCCTGCCAAAATAATAAAATCTTGTCCCATAAGCCTTTAACTCGACAACAATTTTATCACTTGGTTCTTTCGAAATACCCGGCTCAATCCAATAACCCCGTAACTCAATTCCGACAAGATTAATTTTGCAATATTTGGATATATACTCGATCATTCCAAATTTGATTGCAAAAATTAATTGACCCACCGTATGTTTTTGATTAATGTAGTGATCGGCCCGTCAACGAATAATCAGAACCTTTGTAAGCCGTAGTAAAACATATGTTCGTCCCATATGAAGTCCGAGTAGCATAATTGACAACAAAAACTGGCCCAAGAAAAACCCTCGGTCCACCAACAAAATTGACCAAGTAATTTTGTGGCCACCCATGTTGATCCCAAACTTAGATCGATTAAGCTTTGTGTATACGAGATTAGATCAAGTAATACACGTAGAGAAACCTTTGCTTATGAATAAAGTAACTAAGTGTTATGCGGAATTAACACTTAATCTAAAACACAAAGATGTTAAACAAACTTTCACTTGTATTAGAATGATCGTACTTGATTACAATGAAAGAGGTTTAACTTGCGAAAACTTATGAAAACTGATGATTAACTTTAACCTAAAAGATCTTCTTTTATAGAATAAGAAGTCTTGTACAATAAGCTACGAATCAACTATTCTAGGTAAAGATAATAATAGAAAATACAATGTCGAGCTTATCTTTACCATACACAAATAAAGAAACAAATAATCAAAAAGATTCGTATGAAGATATATTCCATCAGTGTCAATCTTCAAGGCTGTCAGCGTTGACTTCTTCAAGTGTCAACGCTTGGCTGTCAGCGTCCAATGTCATCCTATCAGCGTTTGAATTCTTCTTATCAGCGTCTAGTGAACTGACCCATAATTTATTCCCAACAATCCTCCCCTAAACTTGATATCCATTCCAATGATCAAGTTTCTGAATAAAATCTTAAGGCTTAGGAGGAATCTTGCAAAAACTTCTTATGTTGGTGATAAACATATCTAATCAATTCCTTGGCCACGTCACTAGTATAATCAATCTCCAAGGGTGTCTCCTTCATCTTCTCCAACACTTCTTTGGACAAGAAATAGTCAGCATCCACAAGTAGATACTCTGAAAACTTTGTAGAGCTCAAATGAAACACACCACAAGTAGAATAAAGCCTCCAATGAAGATTACTGAGGTCATCTTCAAGATCCTTCCATATGGCAGGATCTGCTTCTCTTGGACCACACAAAGTCAAAAATGTGTTCCATAGTCTTATTCCATTTGCTGAAGTAGGTGCTTCAGCTGTATACTTGGCCTCTATCAATCTCCATAGATGCACCAAGTCTTCTCTGTCTATGCTTGCAAAGATAGAAATAACTGAAGTGAAAGTATGTACCTCCTTTCCAAACCTGCCAATCTTCCAAAATCCACACTCATCTTCATCAAAACTTATGATTGGATTTCTGTCATCTAGAGGTACTACATTAACCAAATCTGAAGCTTCTAATGGAGAAAGCTTGAGATGCTTCCTTATAACATTTTCAGTTGGATAATACACATCCATATCTTTAGGAAATTGGAGAGGATCTCCTTTCTTTACTGGTCTTTGAGCAATCCTCATCTCCTTTTGAATCTGCATTTCCTCAGCAAGCTCTTGTTTCCTTTCTTCTGAAAGAAACTGATAGACATTATTTTCTTGCACATTCCTCCAAATAGGATGTGCCCTATACTCTAACTCCTCAAAAGATAAAGCCAGCAACTTCTTGTATGTCCATCTAGGTTGATGGCATCTAAGCAACTTGTAATACAACTGCCTTCTATCTCTTTTGAGCCAAGTCTTGACCTCTTGTGCATTAAACCTCAAAATCACCTTTATATCATCTTGTACCCTGAGAAGAACTTCCAACCCCCAAATTTGATCTGACAAACTCATTCCTGGGTTGTCCATTACTTTGTCTTCCCAAACATGGTACATTCTGGTGATTTCAGGAAGGTTCCAATCAATCTGATTCTTCAAATCACTCAATCTTTCCTTTGCTAACTCATCCCCATATTCAAGTCTTTCTGGATCTTCAATAATTTGAACACTTGAATCTGAGCTATCTCCTTCTTTTTCATACTCACTTTCTTCCTCACTTTCAGAAGTGGAAACAAATGGTGATCTACCACTCCTCTTCAAATCTCTTTCCAAAAGTTGTGCAGCCAACCGTTCATCAAATGCAATTTGTGCTGCATCTTTCTTTGGAACATCTTCTTCAACCAGAATCCCCTTACCCTTGTCTTTTGGATCAATAATAGGTAAGGTAGAAGAAGAAACCTGTGTGGACACATCTTTGATGATTGCTGATGACTGGAATACATCAACACCACCTGCAACTTTGTCAGCGTTCAAGTTACCTTTATCAGCGCCCCGATTACCTTTGTCAGCGCTGGATGTGTCAGCGTTCAAACCTGTATCAGCGCCCATTGTTGCTGTGAAAGATCCTTCCAAGTTTAATGGTGTCACCTTGGATGTATCAATAACAGGATGCTGCTTCAGACTTGTAAGAGCTTCAGCAATACCTAAAGATTCACTAAATTGTGAACTCTTCTCACTGGTTGTATGAATCAGCTCATCCTCTTCATCCTCCCCTTTGGAAGATTCCTCCATCCTACTCCTGCTACTTGGATTCTCCAAAACAGTTACCCGCTCCCTCAATACTTGGAGTTCGCGGCCCTGATTGTTGACAATTTGTACAAGGCTGACATTTTGCTTTTGCAAGCTAATGACAGCAGCCGTCAATTCAATCAATGTCATAGGTTCCAATCTGCCCTCAGCTAGAATGGGGATTTGACCTCCCAAAATAGAATCATAGGGCATGGATGAGGTCTTAATGATGTTGGGATTGTCTTGACCAGCATCTAAGCTTGTGTCAATAGCCCCAGTCTCATCCATGGCACCAGCCACACTTGTGGAGGTGGTTCTCTCTGCAACAAGGCTAGGACCACTAGAGGAGAACACTCCAGTAGTCCTTTGGCGTTTATTCAACCTAGATTGTAATGGGGTGGAAGATGAGGTAGATTGTGTGGGTGTGGGTTGGTTAAGGGGTGTTTGGGATTGTTCAGGGATGTCATCAGTGTTGGGATTGGCTGTGTCAGCGCCAACATTTTGAGTGTCAGCGTTGACATTGGGTTGGTCAACGTCCATGTGGTCAGGTGAAGGTAACGGTTCATGGATAGGCTCAAGTTGAGGTGCAGGGTCTGGTTGTGGTTGAGCAGCCTGAATTACTTCAAGCATGGCTTGGGTAAGAGGTATAGATCTGTTTGTGGAGCTCATTTTGGTAAAAATGGTTTTCTGTTGTTTAGGGATCTCATAAAAAGTGTCATGATCCCTAGTACAATATTCTTGTAAATCAAAGACCATTTGCAAAAATCTTGGTTAAGCCAAAGTCATTTTACTTCCCTTATTTTTACACATCCCTTCAAAAATCATTTTTGAAAAATTATACTTAAGCCCACGTGTTATACAAACCAAAGCACTTGCAATTGACCTGTTTATTTCATTAAAAGAAGTACATTTTGGACTTAAGCATTGGAGAAGGACATGTATCAAATATTTCCAGTCAGAGGGAAATTCCTGCTTATGATATTTATTTAAAGTGACATCAGCAGGAATAGGATAACCCAATTCCCTAAGACCTTGTTCTATTGTTGCAATGGCAAGGGTAGTCACACCATCAGCGTCATCAAGACGCAAAGCTTGGCGAACCAAGGCTTCAGTGACCACCCATGTTCGTCCATGAACAGTAGATGTTAATGTGGTCACTCCATTAGCTGTTGTGGAACTAACATTATTCCAAAACTGTCTAATGTGTGCGACAGGGACTAATGGTGTATGAGAAAGTGCATACCTTAATGAGGATGCATTTAAAAATGCCACCATTTGTGAATACTGAGGGAACAAATCATTATCAGCAGTCAAGTAAGCTACCATATTATGTTGGCTCTTGAACTCCAATGTTAATTTCTTTGAGTTGAACTTGGGTGCCATGGTGAAAGCTGTTTAGGTTATGTGATATGGGAAAAATCTAGGAGAAAAATGTTAGACAAGAAAATATGAATACCCAGAATAAAAAGATTAGCCAAATTTATAGGAGAGATGCATGATTTGGATTGGTAAAAAATGAGGCAGTTATATTCAAAGAGTAATGATGAAAATATTGAATCAAATATAACTTATCTCATGCATTAATTAAAAGTAACAACTCCCCAAAATTACGGCCAAAGATTAGTCAAAAATAACAACTGGGTAGGGCCCACTAGGTGTCAACGGTCAAAAATAGCCCATCAGCGCCCAACGGCTATATTTTCTTGTCAGCGTTGCCTAAAGCCTTGTCAGCGTCACGATTGGACGTAACAGCGTTTGGAGAAAAACTTGTCAGCGTCTAAAAATAAAAATAAAAATATTTAAAAGAAAAAAGACCTTAACAAAGTAATTTATCCTAAGGGAAATATCTTACAAGTTGATAATAATTACTGGGCGGCAAGCACTGTCCATTTATGCACACTTGCATAAGCAAGATAGACACAAATGTCCTCTAGAGTCCCTTGCTAACCAAAATACTTACCAACAAAGTTATTTCATAAAATTCTTTGTAACTCCCAGGTAAACCCATAACAAAACTATTCCCAAGTCTCCCATCAGACCACAACCAATTCTAGGCCAAAAATGTCTTGGCAGCATGCAAAGTTGATATACTATGCATGCTACAGTGCCTCATGGTTTAGTAAAACTAACCCATACTCACCTGTGGACACAATCAAGAATTGTGATGAGAGTATTATAAGAATACCCAAGAGTCCTAAAGGTTCCTTAAACCTCCCCTCAAACTATGATACATGAGTTTCTCAAAATATATATGAACATTAAAAATTTATGTCAAGATAGGAATATAAATATTCCAACCATCATCCATAAACAAAAACATGTCCAAATAGCTCTTCAAAGATCCATAAGCAACTCTGTATCCAATGGCATAAAGCTACCACCACCTACACATTTAGATAAAAAACCACAAAACTAACATTTGTTGCTGACAGCGCCCCGACAACACTTATCAGCGTTGAAGGAACTCTTGTCAGCGTTAGACAATAATATCTCTAACAACGGCAAAATAACACTTATCAGCGTTACATTTACCTTTGTCAGTGTTAGTAAAATAAAGTGGAAAATTCTAAATCATCACAAAGACCAATAACAATGCATTATCCTGTACATACTTTTACAAAAAGGTTCCAAAACACATATTAAGTGAGATTAACCATTCCAATATTTGTTACCAAATATTGAAATCTTCCAGTATCAAAAGGTTTAGTTAATAAATCAGCCACATTATCTTCTGTGGCTACCCTATCTGGTTGTATTAAACCTTTCTCAAAGCAATCTCTTATAAAATGATGTCTAATTTCTATGTGTTTGGTTTTAGAATGATGTACAGGATTTTTAATAATGCATAAAGTACTGTTATTGTCTACAAAAATCTTGGTATGCATGAAATTATACCCATAATCCAACAGCTGGTTCTGAATCCATAAGACTTGTCCACAACAAGCAGCTGCAGCAACATATTCTGCTTCAGTTGTAGAGTTTGCCACCACTGTTTGTTTCTTGCATTGCCAAGATATCAATCTACTCCCAAGAAATTGGCATCCACCAGTTGTGGATTTTCTATCAAACTTGTCACCACCATAGTCACTGTCTGAATATGCAATAAGCTCCAATGGAGAATCTTTTGGGTACCATAAACCAAGATCTGGATAACACCTTAGGTACCTAAAAATTCTTTTTACAGCAAAAAGGTGACATTCTTTGGGAGTCACTTGATGGCGTGCACAAGCACACACAGCAAACATGATGTCAGGTCTTGAGGCTGTAAGATACATCAATGAACCAATCATTGATCTATAGTGCCTAACATCCACATCCTTTCCAGCTCCAATTTTTCCCCAAGGGTTTTCCCTATCCATAGGAGTGGAAGCACTCTTTTCATGTGGAGAAAAACCATATTTCTTCAAGATTTCAGCTACATATTTGTCTTGGGAGATGAAGATACCATCTTCTTTCAGCTGAACTTGTAAACCTAGAAAGAAGTTCATCTCACCCATGGCACTCATCTTGAACTTATCTGTCATAAGCTTGGAAAAGTCTTCACTCATCTTTGGATTAGTTGATCCAAAAATGATATCATCAACATAGACCTGAACAAGTAAGACATCCTTACCTTTCTTCTTTGTGAATAATGTCTGATCTATGGTGCCCCTCTTGAAACCATTTTCCACTAAGTAAGTGGACAATGTACCATACCATGCTCTTGGGGCTTGATGAAGTCCATACATAGCTTTCTTCACTCTATAAACCTTATCTGGATTCTCAGGATCTTCAAAACCAGGAGGTTGCATGACATATACTTCCTCAACAATTGTTCCATAGAGGAAAGCACTCTTCACATCCATTTGGTAAACAGTAAAGTTCATGCAAGAGGCATAAGCTAGGAAAATTCTGATAGCTTCAATTCTTGCAACTGGAGCAAAAACTTCTTCATAATCTATACCTTCCTCTTGTGTATACCCCTGAGCTACCAAACGTGCCTTGTTTCTGACCACTATACCTCTTTCATCTTTCTTGTTCCTTAGAACCCATCTTGTCCCAATTGGTCTCACATATCTAGGACAATCAACCAGCTCCCAAACATCCTGTATTGCAAATTGGTGAAGCTCATCCTGCATTGCTTCCACCCAGCTAGGTTCTTTGAGAGCATCAAAAATCTTCTTGGGTTCTTCTTGTGACAGAAAACAAGCAAACAAACATGCTTGTACAAGAGGGGTATCAACCTTCTTGTGTATATTGGCGATAAATCCACCAAGATTTTGATGGGATCTTCTTGTCTGAACTAGAGCCATAACATCACCAATGATCTGAGATGAGGGGTGATCCTTTGCTGTGGAAGTGAGAACTCCTCCTTCAAAAAGTCTGGTGTCCTCAACTTCACGCTCCATGTTGCCAATATCTTCTTCATCAGACTCTCCTTGATCAACAGAAATCTCTTCATGGACATTGGAAGGTCCACCTTGTTCAAAATGGGAAGAGAAAAGATGTGCAAAGGTGTTGTCAAAGTCTGAACCTTGTTTGTCAGCGCTTGGGCTAACAGCGCTTGAACTGTTGTTGTCAGCGTCTGAGCCATCAGCGTCTGAATTAGTCTTGTCAGCGCTTGATTTCCCTTTGTCAGCGCCTGAAGAACCATGCATGTTTGTATTTGGTGGTATTTGGAAACCACCATTATCTTTTCTAGCAGCAGCAGCAGCATAATACTCATCTGTCCATATAGGAAGTGTAACATATTCTTGTGTGGGAGATGACTCAACTGCTGGTGGTCCATCCTTCTTAGAAACCTGTATACCTGAAACATTACCAATTCTCTTTTCCAAAACACTTGAAGTTACCTTCACAATGTCTGGATCAGTAACAGGCATATAATTTAAAGCTCTAGATAAAGGTTCCAAGTCAAACAACCAATTTGGACCACTTTCAGGATCACTAGGTTTACTCTCTAAAAACCTAACATGTACTTTTTCAAGTATACGTTTTTCCTTTTTAATGTAAACCTTATATCCTTTACTCTGCACTGAATAACCCATGAAATAGCCTTCATCACCTTTTGAATCAAATTTACCTAGGGCATCACTAGTTTCTAAAACAACTACATGACAACCAAAAGGCTTGAGAAAGCCAATATTTGGCTTCCTTCCCCAAAGTAACTCATAAGGTGTCTTATTATGTATTTTGTTGACCAATGCCCTATTTTGAACATAACAAGCTGTGTTAACAGCTTCAGCCCAAAAGGCTATAGGAAAGTGGGCATCAGCCAACATAGTTCTGGCTGCTTCAATTAGGGTTCTATTCTTCCTTTCAGCAACCCCATTTTGCTGTGGGGTTCTAGCTATGCTAAACTGCCTAGTAATCCCTTTCTTGGCACAAAAATCATCTAACAACTGATTTCTAAACTCACCCCCATTGTCACTTCTAATAATTTTGACCTCATTACCATTCTTCTTCTCAATCTGGGTAATGAAATTAATCAGACTTTGGGCAGTTTCACTTTTCTTGGCTAAAAAGAAAGTCCATGTAAACCTGGAAAAATCATCAGTGATAACAAAACAATATCATTTACCCTTCAAACTTTCTATATTAGTTGGACCAAAGAGGTCCATATGCAATAAGTGAAGTGGTTTAGAACTAGAGTGCACCTGTTTAGATTTGAATGAGACCTTGTGCTGCTTGCCCTTAAGACATGTAACACAAGAGTGGTCATTGTGGAAAGCCTTTTCAGGCAAACCATCAACTAAACCAAGCCTCACAAGTCTATTGATATTTTTAAAGTTTATGTGCCCTAATCTCCTGTGCCAAAGATTACTTTCATCTACTGAGGCTTTAGCATAAAGACATGACATCATTTTATTATTTATCTTAATTCCATTAAGATTCACATTATATATGTCTTTATGCCTTGGTGTTCTAAATTCTATGTATTTCTCCTCAGGGAGCTTGTAATCTTTGCTTAACACCAAGCACTCAGTATCAGTGAAAAGAACCTTATTTTTGTTATCACACACTTGTGATACACTAAACAAATTATAATCCAGTTCTTTTACCAGGAAGACATTCTCAAACCGTAGATTGTTGGTGACAAGGGTTCCTTTTCCTGTGATGGTGCCATAGCCCCCTCCAAAGTATACCTTATCACCATCTTGAATAGGAGTGAAGTTTGTCAGATAGTCTTCCTTTCCTGTCATGTGCCTTGAGCATCCACTATCCCAATATCCATAATCATTGATCTTCTTCTGAATGCCCTGCACATAAAGAAAACACATTAGTTTTCTTTGGGAACCCAAGCCTTGGAAGACTTGGATTCATTTGGTTGTTCAACAAGAACAGACTTGGTTCTCATAACAACCCCATTTTCATCCCTTTTTGAATGAAATTCCCAGTTAACCCCAACTGGTGTTGACATTGCCTTTGAAATATAATGAAACCTGTTGCATGTCATAGAAATACCAGTAGAATTAGGGTTTTGGTCTTGTTTTGGTCTCCATGTTAAGCTAGTAGAGGCTTTAGACCTATTTCCCTGTGGTTGCAAATACCTAGGTTTGGCAGTATGTCTGTCAGCGCTGAAATTGCTCTTGTCAGCGCCCCGATTGCCTTTATCAGCGTTGAACCTAGGGTTTGCTACAGGAACCCATAGCCTATTGGACCAAGTGTTTGACTTTTGGAAAGGTCTTAGGCCTTGTGTGTTAGACCCTCTAGAAAAGAATGGGGCTGGTCTAACAACTTGTGAACTTTTGTTCACAAAGGTATTGGGTCTGACAGTGTTTGAACTATGTTGACTTTTGTCAGCGCTGAAATGGTTCCTATCAGCGTTGACATTGGAAGCGTTGACACATTTGTATGCCAAATGTGAAAAGCTACCACATGAGTAACAAGCTTTTCTAGACATAGTCTTAGGTCTAGAAGCAAAGAAGCCTGTTCCATGGTTACTAACTTGGCTTTTTGGTGACCTAGTATTCCTATACATCTCTGCATACTTAACACTAGGTTTTCTAACAGTTTGTGGGCCAAGGTCAACAGCTTTGCCAGTGGTAGGGTGTGTGATTTTAATAGGTGTAGGATCATTGGACTCCACAATATTATGGCTCGTGATTGGTGTGGGCTCATTTGGACTTTCACACAACAACCCTCCCTTAACAAACAAAGTGTGGTTAGCTTTCTTCCACTCATCTAGGTCAGTCAGTTTTTGTTTGTATTCTTCAACTGGGGAAATCACTCTAGGTGGAGGAATGAATTCCTTCTCTTGAAGTTCTGGCAAGCCAGTCCAAGATAAGTCCTTTGATTGGACACCATAGAAATCCCCAGCTGGTGGTGGAACACCAGTATAATCTTTCATCCCAATCCCACTCATGTCCTTAGAGTCTCTTTGTTTACTAACACACTCTCCTAGGGATTGTGTGGCCTTATCAAATCTCTGGATTTTAAGACTCACATTATCTTTATTTTTGTTAGCCTCCTCTAACTGAGCTATCAAATCAAGATTAACCCTGTTTACTATATCTTGAATATCTTTACTTTGATGTAACTCATGTTTTAAGATATTTATTTGATCCTTTAAATCAAACTCCATTTTCTTATACTCAGCTACTGTCTTTTCTGTTTGGGTAAGAGCAATTTGATAATTAGATACTTTGCATCTTTCAGTACTTGCCTCATCTAATAATTTTACTATCTCTTGATTTAGTTTTTCAGTATTTAAACGACAACCCTTAGAACAGAAAGCATCATCATATACCTCATTATCTGATGAAGAGGAGGAGTGTGCCATGAGAGCATATTCAACATGCTCTTCTTTAACTTTAGCAACCAAAGCTCTGTCCTCTTCCTCATCCTTAGCCATAAAGTTCCAGCTCCAGTCCCATCCTCCAACACCATCAATTTGTTGAACAGCAACCATGGCCTTGGGATCTTGGCTCTTAACCATTTGGCTTGAGGGCTTACCAGCATCAGATCTTCTTGGAGATCTACATTCCCTCATAAAGTGCCCCATCCGATGACAATTGTAGCACTCAACCTTTGATTTGTCAAATCCAGCAACATCCTTAGCATTAAAGGTCATCTTCTTCTTGAACCTTTTATTAAACCTGTTTGCTCTTAAACTTACAAGAGCCATAGTCCACTTGATGTCCATCTCTTCCAATTGTTCATCACTTATCTGCTCAAGATCTTCATATGTAATCCTTGAATCACTTGGCAAAGAAGCAATGAATGCACACACAGTATCTAGATCTAAACAAGCAGGTTTAATTCTATCAGCGCCAAAGTTGTGAGTGTCAGCGCTTGAGTATAAAGCGTTGACAGGATATGATCCAGCGCTGACAGGCTGTGACCCAACGTTGACACATTGAGATCCAGTGACTGGATGTCCATAGGAGTTCATGGAATCAAATTGGCCTTCACTTTGTGAGAAGAAGGCCATGTTACTGCTGGAAGATTTATTATCACTCTCCAAAAGCCATTCATTCTCCAACAGTCTTAGTTTGTTGAAGATGTCATCAAACCTGGAAGTCTTGTGGGTGTTATTGACAAGAATGGATCTTGTCTCAATCTTCCATACATCACCAAGGCTTTTGAGAAAAGTAGCATTCAAGTCAGGGTCATCAATCTGTGTTCCCATGAAGGAAAGTTGACTTGTGATGTCAAGCAGTCTACTTCTCACACTGCTGAGATTCTCATTGGGTTGAGCCTTAAAGACAGCATACTCATGCAAGAGTTGCTTCTTCTTTTCTTCTTTTGTGTCAGCATTGCCACCATGTGCTACTTCAAGAGCTTCCCAAAGCTCTTTTGCAGACTCAAAGCGTTTGTACTTGTGCTGATTCTCATGACCTAAGGCGTGTTTCATGATGTTCAAGATTTTCATGTCCACTCTTTTCTTGGCTATATCTTCAACAGATACAGCTCTTCCATCTCCAGGCTTTTCCTTCTTATCAGCTTCAGGACAATTAGGAACAGCTGTCCTTGTGGCAATAGCATTAGCAATCTTTTGCGCTTTGTCGAATGTGTTCCCATATTCAACAATCTCCCAAAGAGTGTAGTCATGAATAGCTATATATTGCTCAAAATTGGACTTCCAAAGCTCGAAGTTCCTGGCATCAAACATGGGAATTTTGATACTAGGATTTGTGGAGTTGTTTTGTAGCAAAGCAGCAGGTTGATCTGTGCCAGACATGATGTTTTTAGGGTTTTGAGAAATTTAGGGTTTTTAGGGTTTTTGGTGTTTTAGGGTTCTTGCGTTACTTAAAGATCAAAAGTTTCTCAACAAGCTCTGATACCACTTGTTGATCCCAAACTTAGATCGATTAAGCTTTGTGTATACGAGATTAGATCAAGTAATACACGTAGAGAAACCTTTGCTTATGAATAAAGTAACTAAGTGTTATGCGGAATTAACACTTAATCTAAAACACAAAGATGTTAAACAAACTTTCACTTGTATTAGAATGATCGTACTTGATTACAATGAAAGAGGTTTAACTTGCGAAAACTTATGAAAACTGATGATTAACTTTAACCTAAAAGATCTTCTTTTATAGAATAAGAAGTCTTGTACAATAAGCTACGAATCAACTATTCTAGGTAAAGATAATAATAGAAAATACAATGTCGAGCTTATCTTTACCATACACAAATAAAGAAACAAATAATCAAAAAGATTCGTATGAAGATATATTCCATCAGTGTCAATCTTCAAGGCTGTCAGCGTTGACTTCTTCAAGTGTCAACGCTTGGCTGTCAGCGTCCAATGTCATCCTATCAGCGTTTGAATTCTTCTTATCAGCGTCTAGTGAACTGACCCATAATTTATTCCCAACAATCCCATCACTACGTCAAAGCAGGCCCATGTCAAGGAATGGGTTATACACAATATTGAATCAATGGAAATAATTGGCCACATACACATTTCAAAAACCCGGTCCAAAGAAACATATTGAGGATATAAATCACAAATCCTAGTTTTTCTCACAATAAAACCAACACACACCAAACCCCACTTGTCTAGATACCTCCGCCCCATTGAATTTTTGCTATGTTAAGAAGGCCACGTGTATTGGTGAGTGTTTGGTCAACATAGATATATCCGCCCTCCCATTTTAGAAGACCACGTGTAGCCCACTAAAGTGTAAATGGGATATATACACACACAATCCCAATAATTCTCATAGTAAAACTTACACACCAAACTCCATTTTCTTATCTCGTTAAATCCGCCCCCTCCATTTTCAATCTGAAAAATACTACCAAACCAATCTCCCAATAATCACCCATCTCAATCCAAGCTGATTCCAATCTGCCATCATCATCATCTTAGATGAATACATGCCACCCAATAATCACCCCAAACCAAATCGCAACATCACAGCCTCTTTCGTTCGATCTTAACTCAAACCCATATATCATCCTCATGAAACTCCAAACTCAATAATCTGATCTCATCACATCAATAACATTGATACCGAAAATCAAACCATCATAAGATTGTCATCTTGGGCCGAATCCCATACATGCAGTGAATGACGCGCAACAGGGTCATGTCGATTGATCTCAGGTAGGTTATTGGTGATGTTACGTTAGGAGATTGATTTGTGAATTAAAGCAACATAATCATGGGTAAAAAAACTTGTCGGGATCTATGAGGATATGTTGTTAATACGCAAAAATCATTTTAAAGAGATGAAAAACGTATTAACTAAACTGAGGTCTCGTAAAACTGATTCGGTGTCGAGTCTAGGTGTGATGGGTGTCGAGTCTAGGTGGTGGGTTTAGGTGACGATGGGATTAGGATTAGATGAGTGGTGTTGAGGAGATAAAAGGCAGTGATTTAAAGAACAGTGTGAGAGAGTCACGGTTTTGGTCACGGTTAGGATTTGGCTGGTTTGCATGTTGTGGGAAGAAATTGGTTTTAGATGGGTATTTTTGATAAACAAGAGTCTAAATCTGACTTGTTAAATTAATTGATTTAAACTCCCATGAAACTGATTTATTTCATCGCAATGTGTTGATTTCAGTCCATCGTAATATGTTTGTTTTTTGGGTCCATCGCAATGTGAAACTTCATCCATCGCAATATTACACAACCCCATTGCAATATATCACAAATCCCCATCGCAATAGCATGAACCCATCGCAATAAGTGTAATCCATCGCAATGTTGTTAGTGATTGGGCAGCGTGACGACTTAAACTTCCATTTCGATGAATCAGGCCATCCATCGCAATGAGGACAGCCCAACCCATCGGAATGTAAAAAAACCCATCGGAATACATCCGAAAAAGAAGCCATCGCAAAGTGCACCCATCGCAATAGACATCGGAATATCCATCTGAAAGTCCCATTGAAATAACCCATCGTAAAAGGTTTTAGGCCTGTGCTTTTGTGACCCCGAAAAAAATGGAACTGGACCATAAACTGTTTTGTCCTTATCCCCATAAATAGGAGCAGATATATACAGGGACAAAAACATGAAATAAACAGGGTACAAAATATTGGGTAAAAACTGTATACCGAGGCACTTTGTCACAGAAATCAAAGACAATTTGATACGAGAGATTGATAAAAATGAAACAAAAAAAAAAGTTGATATTTTTAGATATGAAATGGAAAAAAATACCAACCATGAATTACCAGCAAAGTACGAATCTGATAAACATAACACGAACAAGAACACAACACGAATCACACGGATACAAGACACCCCCGGTTAGCTCTGATACCAATTGAAAGGGCATCAAAAACTCACCATGGTTCGGGTGGTCGGGGATGATCAAAGAACATATATGACATGATTGGTTCTAGTGAGAGAAAGTTAGAGAGAGGTGAAGAATGTTATGTGTTTTATTCCAAGTGAAAATAAAACAAATGAAAAAGTAACAAACTTCCACACCCCCCCATGGAGAGTCATGGGGGGTATTTATAGGCCTAACACACTAGAACTATACTACCTTTACATAATAAGTCCCTGTATTTAGTAAAAGGATATAAGTCTATTCCAACTCACGTGAAAGGCGCCAGCTTACCAAAAAGTAAGTCTAACAGATATAGATTGTTTGTTTATGATTGTTTGTTGTTTCGTTATTAATTTGTTTAAATCTTTTGTTTTGATTTTGATTAATCTGTGTTAGATCTGTTATTACTGTGATCCCTTGTTCTTCGGGATTGTTTGTTTCTGTTTCTGTGTTCCCAGATAAGTTCCGAGCCAAAGAGAAGGAAGTCTTTCATTCGGAACTTTAAAAGTTCCGAATCAAGCTTCATCCGGAAGAGTTCCGAGTAAAGTTCATCCGGAAAACTTCCGAATCAATACTTCCGACTCAAGGGGGGCTTCATCCGGAACATTAAAAGTTCCGGATCAACACTTCAGAACCAAAGTTCCGACTCAAGCTAGGTTCATCCGGAAGTCTAAAAGTTCCGGATCAGCAAGGTTTCATTCGGAAGTCTAAAAGTTCCGGATCAACACATTCTTGTTCATTCGGAAGAGTTCCGAATCAAGGAGTTCCGACTCAAGATTGTTTCATTCGGAACTTTGAAAGTTCCGGATCAAGCCAGTTCATTCGGAAGTTTTAAACTTCCGAATCAAGGTTTCTGTCAGGTTCTTTTTGGTTTTTCTTTTTAAGTTCTGTCTTTTATTTTCAAGCTTTATTTTTCCCGCCTTTTATTTAGTTGCACTTTAAATTTGCCTTAGCTTTATTTTAGACTTGCCTTAGTTTAAGTTTTCGTTGCGTTTTAATTTTGCCTTAGTTAGATTTAAGTTTGCGTCATTTACTTTAAGTGTCCTTTAATTCTAGTCTTGCTTTTAAATACTTGCCCATTATTTTAATTAGACTTAGATTTAAATTACCTGCCTTTTACTTTAAAGTTTCGCACTTTTATTTTAAAAACAACCAAAATATTCTTTTTCACCAAAAACAACTGAGTCGTACTTTAAGCCGGAAATCAATTCGAAGAGATACCGAGAACAATAATTGAACCTAGCAAAATCCAGTTATCACGAGGCCACCCCTCTATTTATTTATGCAGCAGTTGTTACAACACATGACCTATATAAGCTCTTGGCAATTAAAATACAGTAAATGCATGTTTTCAGATTTAACAGATAACAGTTCAACTTTATTATTGGTAAATCAGACTTTTTAGATTATACACAGATTTCTGCTGCAACTTTACTTATCAGTCTTACAGCTTCAGTATTTTATCATGTGCTTCATTTCAGTATTTTCTTATCATGCTTTATATCCGTTCACTGGGCGTTACGCTCAACCGTAGTTCCTTTCATGTTCTAAAGGCAGGTACACCAGGACACTCTTAGGATTCTGAGAGCATGTGCATTTGGATGGAAGCTATCCAGACTTCTTACTTTATGCACTTCTTACATTATTCTGCTTATTTGGACATTGTTTAGTCCTTTCCTTCAGTATTTACTTTTCATGTTTTGAGCTTATGTTTGGATTACCGATGTTTGATTCCGGTATTTCCTTTATGGTCAGTTAATGTTTTAGAACATTTATCTTATGCTTTGATGATACGCCATAAATACACGTAACGGTCCACTTATCCAAGTAGGGACGTACAAACGTTGTGCATGGAGTATATCGTGAACGTGATGCTTGAAACATATTGTGAACGTGATACTAGGACATATCATGAATATATGCCGATTGAGGAAAGATTGCCAAACGATACGGCCTGAGACGTGAAACGTCTGCCTGGGTATGGAAAACTTGTGCTAAACTTGAGTCTAGTTTCTTAAACTTTCTATGATCGTATTCTGTAACAGGTTGTGAAACGTGTATCGTGAAATGGAAAACGAATCTGAACGTGAACAATGTCATGAACGCGAATGTGAACTTAAATCATGAGATAGCAAAAATATGGACTGAAATAATATCATAATGTGAGCGTGAGACGTAAACGTGAAGATGAACATAAACGTAAAGTGAACGTGAACATACACTGATCGTGAACATGAACGTGAGCGTGACTCATGAACCTGAATTCTATCTGATATGATTGTTGATAGAATACCTTGAAAATATACGATTTACTGCTGAATTTTCTGCAGACCCGTTACTGCGTAATCCTTTCGGATGAAAGAAAACGTGTAGGCTGGTTACTGGTTGACAATGACTTAGATAGTATCATACTTCTTTTGATTCTGTGGAAATTGATAACAATCCTCATGGAATCTTGTCTCATTTCTGTTCAGAATTTCAAATGGTTGTAATAACTCTCTAGCATGATGGTGTTCTATCTTGAATCTGTGGTATGTCAGGCATCTAGATATGAATATAGTTGTATCATGTGTTATACTGCTTCTATCAAAATTTTGTCTGGGGTTATGGTACATTCTGGTGGAATCTGGGTGAATAGTCATGAAAGAATTATGAGTCTTAGTAAATTAGATCTCTCCTCACGTAGGATATTATGGAATACAAAATTTTAGTGTAGGTCCTCTCCTTTACGCGTAAGCTTAGTCATGGAAAGCTAATCGTGAGAACTGTCAGAAATTCTGTGGTAATATCCAACTGCATTCCAGAAAATTTCGTACTTCGGTCACAGACGTCGGTCGTTACCATTTGGTGATGGCCTTCACCTTCGCCGTATTGTCTGAAATTTCTTCCTGCTGAAATAGGGTGGCTCAGTAATGCCATCTTTTTCAACTGGGATTCACATCTGGGAAGCTGCTTATATAATTTTCTCCTATCGGAGATTCTGTACAACTGTGCAAAAAGTGATTCCCTTGTACTTCTCTAGAATTTAGCAGAACAGAATGTTATCAATGAATATACTGACAATTTTGTCGAAGAAGTCATAAAAAAAATTATTCATAAATTTCATACTATAGCTGGAGCATTAGGAAGCTTAGAAGTATAAATCAAAATTTTTGAGAGACTATAACGTGTGCCATAGCAGTCCGGAAAACATCATGTTCTTTCTTTCACCACTGCTGGTGGCATGATCGTGATGGTTCTGGAAAATATTTAAGACATCGTAGCAGATTAGGTAAACCTTCTATTCGTGGAATGAACATCGATTAAGAATGGTGATCTTTTAAAAAATTTCGGTGATCGATACATGATCTCATGTGACCGGCTTTCTTCCTGATAGACCGAAAACGGTGCACCTTCTGGTGATGTGCTAGGGTGATTAAGGCCTTGTTACGGTAACTCTTGCAGTTGATGCTGCAACTCTTTTACTTAGTTGAAGCCTTGCGATAAAGAGTTTTGAAAACAGGTTCTGTTCTTGAGACAAGCTCGATGTTTAACTCCGTCTCGTGGTTAGGAAGGAATTTCTGGAAAAGCTTCTGGAATTACATCTAGAAACTCTGGAATAATCTGCTGATCATGAATTTAAGGAAATTCAGAAGTGGATTTATAACTGCTAGCTAAAATTATTCATAGTTATGGAATAATAAGTCACGCGTTTGTAAAGCAGACACAATTTATACTGATTTTTCTGGTAGAAAATATAATGAATATGTTTAGGAGTTATTAAGATGGATCTCGTCGTTAACTGAAAAGAATACTTTAATAAATATGGGTGATACTGTGGAGTCTTTCCTGGCTGGGAGGTAGGTAATACCTGATTTAAGATAAAGTGACATATGAATACGTGAAGTACACGTGGCAGATCTCGCCGAATGTGTTCGTCTATAACCCTGCAGAATGAACACTGCGTGTCTAGCCTGGATAATACTCCAGTGGTGGTAACTGAATTGTAATGGTCTGATGTATGCGTGGCATAACAGAACGGGTATACTCCTTTGGAGGGTACCTAGAATTACTGCGGACCTGGTTTAGAAGGCATACTAGAATTATGTGTCTTGACTCGTGCCTTGAGAAAATATTCTCATGACATGTATCATGACTGATGTCCTGATATGTATCTCCCGAGATGATATTTGAGACTTGTGTCTTGATTGATGTCTTGACATGTTTTAGTAGATGAGTCTGAATAAGGTTAAGAATTTTCTGGTAACTGCTAGGATTGGCGGACCGGTTAGACTACTGACCTCTGTATTGCTGGTCACGTCCGTTCCAGAGTTCCGATGGTTACTGACTGATTAATTATTAGCACGGTTGTTGTCACTACCGCCTTATCTGTCAATTTCATTAAGGTCATTATCATGACCGTGATTCATGTAACTATTCTGCTGAGTGTCCGGATGGGTACCAGTTCCCACTTTTCTCAATGAAAGGTTAGCGGAGTGAAGTGTGACATCTAGCTGAGAAAGTAAAAGCATGGAATGGAATGGTAGCGTCTAATGGTTGAAGTTTATTCTTGTCATAAGTTTCAAGTTTATAGTTTTCGCCCTTGTTCTGAAGAGTCTTCATAGTATAAACAACATCAGCATCTTGTGGAATCTCCAAATTATCAGCAACATCAGCATTCGTGAGGTCTTCGAAGTGTTAGCGGCATCAGTATCTGGTAAAATCTTTAACTCACAAGCAACATCAACATCTGGTAGAATATCGACAAGTGGAAACGCCTAAGATGATTAAGGATCGATTAACAGTACACATGGAGTAAGGTACATGGAGTACACCTGGAATACTGTACATGAAATACACGATTAATACTGTACATGTAGTACACCTGAGATACTGTACATGGTGTACACATGAAATACTGTACATGGCTCCGATGGCAATTTCTTGAGATGATCGATACTTGTGACAACCGTCTGACATGGTCAACGGAAGATAACTTGATTTAACTGGTTAGCAAACTGAACTTAAACAAGTAACATGATAGGCTGACAATTCCTGCGTAGACTTAATGCTGGTTGTATAGAGGCTCAAAAGTATGATTAGACGGAGTTTGATCAATGGTTAGCATGAAGACATGATTGATGAAGACCAAAATTAATTTATCATGAAACAGGATTTTACTGTAATCCTTTTGTATCTTAGCCTGAAGCATCATCACCTTGTTGAAAACATAATTCTCATAAGGAGATATGAAACTTAGTCGGCATGAAAACGACATTCATGTGAGAGTATAAAAACTTGATTGTTACCAAGAACACAAAAGTATAATCAAATGAGTTTTAACATCAACTGATGTGGATGGCTATGGTTCAATCCACAAAATTCAAAGGAGAAAACACGTGACTAAGTATGGACGATTCTAGTTCGATCCATACTTGTCAAAATTTATGAGAACTGTCATGTATAGAAGTTTACAATCTGGGACTAAATATGGATTGGATGTAGTCCAAACCATACTAGTTAAATCTTCAATGAAACAACATGATATGAACAAAGGTGAACGCTTTTGGGTCGGTTTTCAGAAATTGTCATATTTTAATCAATTAATATCTCTAATATGATGTTTTTATATTAGAGATAGGGGGAGAAAATGTGATTAAAATGTAATATATCGCAACATGTGATCTTAAAGACTCAAGTGCAACTCTTTCCTTCACATGCCAAACTATTTCGTATATCGATGCATGTGTGTAGGGGGAGCTTTTCGGAAATGTAAAACTTTCAAGTGTTAAAAGTTTTGTTTTTTATCAAGCACTTTGAATGGTTTTCAATGGTTTTATGGTTACGATCTTTACCCAAAACAACCTACTATCCACGACGGAACGATGGAGTCAAAAGGTGGTTTAGGATAGGAAACTAAGTCCTATGATCCAACCAGAACCGGAGGGATCTACCCAAGGACATTCCATAGCTAGAAATAGTTGTCCTTAGGAAAGATGGAGTGGAATGAAGCTGAATGCGGACCAAGTACTTAAGTTAGCACTGGAACAATCACAACAAGGTGCTAATGATGACGTATTGGTAAGCATTGAAGGAGTTGAATATTCTATGCAACTTAGGCAGAAACCGGGTCAATACATCTATTGAAGACAAGTCATCATGGACCCAGTGATGCAATGCACAACCCTTCCCAGCCATTCGAGTTTCTCTCAAAAGAAACTTGTCTCATTGTCACGGAGATCAACACGTATCTATTGACTTTCTCACTCCGAGTCAGTTAATATTGAAAAGGTGGCAGTCTGCTCCAGCCTCCGATTACCAAAATGCACTTATTGAGTCTAGAGCCAAACGAGATCAATTTATCATCTCATTAGGACACAATCGAGTCCTACGCATTATCCTTGTGATATTGCCAGAACATCTGAGTGATACGATTCACAATGAAGATGGAAATCCTGCTTGAGCCAGCATTAAACAAGCTCATGGTAGGTAACTTGTGCGATTCTACACGAATCAAACTTGTGAGAACTGGAAAGCAACTAAGTTTCGATTCTTAATTGATTCAAACTTGATTCCAGGTTTCTTCGCAAAATCCATGTGATCTTGCCAGAACATTCAGAGTGACACTTATTAGTGTTCACAGTGACGAATGGAAATCCTTCCAGTGTCAACATCAAACAGCACTGCGGTAGGTAACTCGCAAGATTCTCGATGAATCAAGCTTGTGACAAACTGGAAAGCAACAATGGTGCGATTCTTTTAGAATCAAACTTGTTCCAGGAAATCTGAATTGACGACTCTAATCAGACGGATAATTTATCCTTATGATTCACTCTTTACGTTCGCAGTCTGCTTTGAGACGGTCGAGTAAAGAGAACTGGCTACTACCGCCGGGAAACCCTGTCAAGGAGGTTCTTAATCGAATCTACCTGATCACAGGTACGGTATTTAATACCGTTTAACGGTCTTAACCGACCGGAGGTAAAACGCTACCGAGTTAGGGTGAAATGTTCAAAGCCATTCCATCCGTGTCTATATATGTTGCTGTATATCAAGAAGGTGGCGTAGCTGTGTAACCGGATGTCGATTCAGAAGTCACAAGAGCACAAGATGGCGATAATCAAGATACCTAAGAATGTAATAATGTAATAGGTCATCTTAGTCACAAGGAGCACAAATGAAGATCTCAAGCACTCAAAGTCTAATGACAAAGGCTCAAGATAAAGATCACGAAAGCATGAAGGAACAAAGCTGTTACAAACAAGATCAAGACCAAGATACAAGACCAAAGCAAGAAGATCTCCTCTACAAGAATGTATTCACTCAACCATCTTATGCTTTTTAAGCATTTTTAAGATGACCGATACATTGGGGGAGATTGTTAGCCCTATATTTTATATAGTCGAACAAGAATGTAATAGGTCATCTTAGTCGTTAAAAGGTCTTGTATTGTAATAGGTTAGTCGGGAAAACCGGGCTTGGACTTTAAGCTAATATTGTCTAAGTTAGGGGCGTAAGCCCAAGACTAAGCCAAGCCCGGCCCAAGTCATAAACCCCCAGCCCAAGATGAAGCCCACAAAGGCCTTAGAGCCGTGGGGTATATAACCCTCTTTCACATGTGAAAGAGGGTGTTGGTTCATTTCATTAAACACATAGTTTTAGTGTAAACCTTCCACTTCTCTCTCTACTTTCTCTTTCTACTTTTCTTCTCTTTCTCTCTCTAAGAATCTTGTGTTATGGATTGAATTGGGAACAACATTTGGTATCAAGAGCCTATAGTGGATAGGTGATTGAAGATTCGTGTGTGGTGTTCTTGATTTTTCGTGGCTTCTTTGATCCATATCTCACGTCCCATATCTTTTTTTTTGTGTTTTTATGGTCTTTTCTTGATACAAATCATCTACATACTAGTAGTAGTGATTTAGGTATCTTGGTTTTGGCTAAAACACAAATTTTTTGGATCAAAAGTTGCGAAATCTCTTGTTTTTCTTCATTCCGAAATTCTAGCAAAAACTGCCATCGGAAAGTACAAATTGTACTTGGGCTTCCATCGCAATAACCATCACCATCGGAAAGGGTTTTGGTTCTACATTGCGATCGTGGGTTTTTTATTACTTATTCCGATCTGGACATTCCGATCGTACTTTGCGATCTGGATTCCGACGGGTATAAGGAAGTATTTTAAGTCGTTACTCTGCTTGAATTTTGACAGCCACATTGCGATCTGGACATTCCGATAGGCTTTGCGATCTGGACATTCCGATAGGCTTTGCGATCTGGACATTCCGATAGGCTTTGCGATCTGAGTATTCCGACAGGCTTTCCGATCTGGACATTACGATCTGAGCATTGCGATCTGAGCATTGCGATTGAGCATTCCGATTGAGCATTCCGATCTGGACATTCCGATAAGTATTCCGATGGACATTCCGATGGGTATTTTGTTTGAGTAATTTTTAGACTTAGCCACTATCTAGACTAGTTTCGGAACGTAGTTTACACGAAGATTAAAAAAAAAAAAAAAAAAAAAAAAAAAAAAAAAAAAAAGAGTTAAAATTTTTAGGTCAAGTAAATTCAAATTTTTTCCCTACTAGTTTTTGGCTATTTCTAACTCAAATTCAAAATTTGGCGATACAAAATTTTTCGGCTTACCGTTTTGTCAGACTGAGGAATTTAATTGTCGGACTGAGAAAAAAAAACAATTTTGAATTTTTGGAATTTCAATTTTAACCACACATCATCACAACAAATCCACTAAGATCTGCAATTCATCCACAAGTATTCACCATGTCAAACAACAACATCAACATTGCAACTGCTAATCAAATTCGTTTGGAACAAGGTGGCAACGGTAACCCACCTGTGCTCACTGTCGGTTGCTACGTTCAATGGAGATCTCGTTTTCTTAGATTTCTCGATGGAAAAGAAAACCGAACTGCTCTTCGTCACTGCCTTGAGAACCCACCTCCAGTTTTTGAATTCAAACCAATTACAACACAGGCAGAGGATGGTACTTCATCAACTATACGAGCTATGGAGGATTTTGACACATGTTCTGCTGAGAAAAAGAAACTCCTCCAAGCTGAAGCTGATGCTGTAAATTTCATACTCACTGGAATTGATAATGATATCTATTCCACAGTTGATGCATGTCCTAATGCTATGGAAATGTGGAATGCAATTCATCGATTGAAGCAAGGTGAGTCAATCAATGTTCAAGATCTCGAGACTAATCTACTTTGGGAGTTTGGAAAATTCACATCTGAAGATGGTGAATCCATTGACTCATATTACTCGAGATTCTACAAAATGATGAATGAGCTTGTCAGAAATCAGTGCACCATCTCCAATCATCATGCCAATGTTCAGTTTCTACTTCAACTCAAACCGGAATGGCAGAGGTTTGTGACTTTGGTCAAACAAAGGGAGGATATCAAGACTATATCTTACCACAAACTTTATGATATCTTGAAACAACATCAGAATGAAGTGAATGAACTAAGGGCTGAAAAGGCAGAACGGTCTGCTAATTCTATTGCTTTTGTGGCTGCTACTTCAACAAAACCCGTTCCCCGTCAACAACCACCTACTCATTCCTCGAAGTCATCAAGCTCATCCACCAAACCTCTAGCTGCTGCTAAACACAAAGCAAAAGCAATTGTCCCCACTCCACCTCCAAAGTATGACACCGAGTCAGATGGAGACAGTGATGATGAACAAACTTCAAGGGACAAGAAGATTGAAGAACTCATGTCTTTACTCACCACAACTTATAAGAAGATCTACAAACCTACCAACAACAACCTCAGATCATCATCCAATGCTAGATATAAGGAAGTTGATCATGCACCTAGGTATGATCGTGATGCTAGGTATGATAATCAGAGGACGTTGAATCAAGTTGGGGCTAGAGATACTGTAGGCACTCCGGTTGTGCAGAAGACTGGGATTCAATGCTTCAACTGTAAGGGATTTGGGCACATGGCTAGGGAATGCAAGAAGCCAAAACGGGTTAAGGACTCAGGGTATCACAAGGAAAAGATGTTGCTGTGCAAGAAAGAAGAAGCAGGAATTCCACTCACAGCAGATGAAGTTGACTGGCGTGATGACACTGATGATGAAGCCGATGATCAAGAGTTAGAGGCACATTATGTGTACATGGCAAAGATTCAAGAAGTGATCCCAGAGACTGATGATACTTCTGGACCCATCTATGATTCTGAGCCACTTGAAAAGGTACCATCACATGATAACTATAATGTGTTTGCTAATGAACGACGGCATCCTGAGCAACCCGAAAGCATTAATGACACATATGTAATGGACACGGAGGATAGCAATATCTCTACGGATTCACAGCATATGTGTAATGATGACGGAAAAGCTGTTCAGGATACTGACTCAGATGAGGACCGTGATTTGCTTGCGTCTATTATTGACTCTTTAAAACATGAAATTGATGAAAACAAAGAAGCTAATAAACGGTTGAAGCAAGCAAACACATCCTTAGCCGATGAGATAGACAGGCTTAAAGAGTGTGATTATGTAAAAGAAGCTGATCGACGGGTTGCAATAGCTAATGGTTTGGTATATGAACGTAAGGTGCTCAACGAACAATATTGTTCTGAAGTAACACACGAAATTCATATGTCAAAACAGAAGATATCGGAACTTGAAGAACAACTGCTGCTACATAAACTCCAAATTACTGAATTAGAGTCGGTTAACAAAGAACAAACTGAGCTTTATAAAACTCGTGAAGAAAAGGATATTGAAAAAATTCTTGCTTTGGAAAAGAGAGTCGACACGTTAAACAACATTGTTTACAAAACGGGTCAGTCTATTCAAACTATGAATATGCTCAATAGAAATATGAAAACGAGTTTTGTCAAGCCTGAATATCTCAAGAAAGCTCAAAGTACCAAGCCTGCTCTTTATGATATCGGTTGTTATGTTGATAATCTTGCTCTTATGCTCTCCCCTGACTGCGACGAAATAATTCGTCAACAAGAAGAAAGTCGATCAAACTTAAGTGATTTAATAAACCTTTCTGATTCTAACAATCATATTAAGTTTGTCCCTCAAAAAGAACTTTCAAAAGAACAAAAGATGTATAATAGTGTTCCACCACCAAGTGATGAACCACAAAAGAAAGTTTCTTTAAAAAGGAGTTTCAAAAAGCAATCAATTTTGTTAGAAAAGCGAATTTTGGATGAAAAACGTAAATGGGATGAGAAAAGCAAAAGTGTTCAGCAATTTGAGTTTATAAAACAAGGGGTTTTAAATTTGTACAAAGGTGTCGTCGACTATGAAAAAGTTTCTAGGGATACCATTTGGAATATTAAACCTAACCCACAAGTAGAAGTCGTCATCCAACAATGCATTGTTCCAACCATTGATGATCTTTCAAAAAATGTGGAAATGTTTTATAATGCTCTCACTGAGGAAATGTTAACTGATTTAAGCTATGTCAAATCTCTTGAAGATGAAGTTGATTTTCTTCAAATTAAATTAAAGACACAAGAACACCAACTTTCTAACGAAATTGATCGACTTTCCAAGGAATATTTTTATGCTGACCATATGAATGCTATACTTGGTGTGTATACCGATCTGGATCAATATTGTCATGTAGCATGTCTAGTGTCAGAATCGGACGCGAAATGTCGCAATCTTGAAGTAGAGCTTTCGAAACAAATTCAGTCATATAACAAACTTTCGAAAAGTTTTTCTCAACTTGAGAAACACTCCATTTCTCTTGAACTTGCTTTACAAAAAGGTGAAAAATCTCATAATCATAAAAAGTGTCAAGAATTGTCAGCTTCTTCGTTTCGTCTACTAAATGAAAAAGATTTCGAAATAAATGATTTGAAAGCTCAGCTAAAAGAAAGGGACATTGCCATTAGTGAGTTACAGAAACTCATTGAGAAAATGAAAGGAAAGTCTGTTTTGGGTAAACCATCTGCCGTTCGTCAACCGAATGCGGTTAAATGCCCTAAAACATCTATTTTGGGACAACCCCCACAGACTTTGCCTAAGATAGGAAATGATAAGAGCACTAATGTGATGGCACCTGGAATGTATAAGATGAACACTAGGTCCACTCAAACTGGAACAACGCAGTTACCTCAGAATACTAGGAAAACTAATCAACGTGTGTCTTCTTCTACAGGAGTAAATCCCACTACTAGTGTTAGCGGACCACAGCTTAAGAGCACTAGACTTGAAGATAGAGTCATGCCTAACAATAGTCAAGGGAAGAAGAATGAAGTAGAAGATCACCGTAGGAATTTTAAGTTTTCTAAGAATAAAACGTCTGTAACTGCATGTAATGACAGTTTAAATGCTAAGACCTCGAATGTTGAATTTGTTTGTGTTGAATGTGGCAAATGTGTTCGTACTTTCAATCATGATGCTTGTGCTCTTAATTATAATGGCGTGAATACTAGAACTAGGAAGCCTATTCGTATGCCCACTAGTACTAGTAAACCCACAAGAACTTTGAACCAATCCACTGAGCAACCACTTAAGAAACTAAGTGCGTTAGAATCCACTACTCTACGTAAACAAAGCAGGTTAAAGAAGCTTTATGAGAACATGATTAGGACATGTACACGGGGGTATTCAAGATTTACACCACCTGGATACAAATGGGTACCTAAGACAACCTCCATTATAATTGGGTCTATGAATGTTAGCTTGCCTTTAGAATCTAGGTCCACTACTATTTTGGAACCCGTTTCTATCAAGGGCTCCCATTTGTCAAATGCTACATTGTCTTCTAATTCTTCTGCAGCTCGTCGAACTCATCCTATTCATAATGGACTCCGGGTGCACAAAGCACATGACGGGCAATCTCAAGCTTCTCATTAACTTCGTGGAGAAGTTTCTGGGTACGGTACGGTTTGGAAATGATCAATTTGCACCGATACTCGGATATGGAGACTTGGTTCAAGGGAATATCACTATAAAACGGGTTTATTACGTCGAGGGACTGAATCACAATTTATTCTCGGTTGGTCAATTTTGTGATGCGGATTTGGAAGTGGCTTTTCGGAAATCTACTTGCTATGTTAGAGACTACGATGGGAATGACCTTCTTACAGGTTCTCGTGGTTCTGATCTCTACACAGTAACTCTTCAAGACACATCTTCAACAAATCCAATTTGCTTAATGGCTAAAGCATCATCATCTCAAGCATGGTTATGGCATCAACGATTGTCACATCTCAATTTTGACACCATCAACTTGCTTTCTAAGAATGATATTGTGACCGGTCTTCCTAAGTTGAAATTCGTCAAAGACCATCTTTGTTCTTCTTGTGAGTTGGGGAAAGCAAAACGGAAGTCTTTCAAATCAAAGACTACCCCAAGCTCAAAAGGACGATTGGAACTTCTACACATGGATTTATGTGGTCCCATGCGTGTAGAGAGTATTAACGGGAAAAAGTATATTCTAGTGATTGTTGATGATTACTCTAGATACACATGGACTTTCTTCTTAAGGTCCAAAGATGAAACACCAGAGGTTCTCAAAAACTTTCTCAAGATGATACAACGCAATCTTCAAGCTCAAGTCTTAACCGTAAGAACGGATAGGGGTACTGAATTTTTGAACAAGAACCTGCAATCTTACTTTCAAGAAGAAGGCATCGAACATCAAACGTCTATTGCTCGAACTCCTGAACAAAACGGCGTTGTCGAAAGACGGAACCGTACTTTGGTTGAGGCTGCTCGAACAATGCTTTCTGCTTCAAAATTACCGCTATTCTTCTGGGCTGAAGCAATTGCAACTGCCTGTTATACTCAGAATCGTTCTCTCGTTATCCCTAGACATGAAAAGACACCTTACCACATCATCAATGGCAGGAAACCTACTGTAAAATTCTTTCACGTATTTGGATCTTTATGCTACATCCTTAAAGACGGTGAGAATCTCGACAAGATGAAAGAAAAAGGTGATGCATGTATTTTTGTGGGGTATGCTACATTGTCGAAAGGATATCGGGTCTATAACAAGAGAACAAAGATCATTGTCGAAACAATTCATGTGAACTTTGACGAATTGCCACAAATGGTACTTGATCACAACAGCTCAAGTCCCGCACCTCAATGTCCAACAATGGCACCTACACACAACAGTGTACGTCCCGTGCAAGAATGTCAAGAAAACACTCCTACAGCAGACTGGACGGATACGACACAAATGAATGAGTTGGTTGATTTATATGATCCAATGTTTGATGAATATTACTATGGAAACAATCAAGTTGTGTCAAAGCCTTCCGCTGTCAATACTGCTGATGCACCATCACAAAGTCAACAAGACACAACTGCATCTACTTCAGCAACCGTTGCTCAAGAGACAATTCCAGTGGATACTCAACAAACTCAAGAAACTGTCATACAACCAACATCACCAACCGTCAATGCTGAAGGAGAAAACAACAATCAAGCAGTCGATGCACAACCTGACGATGAAGAATTTATCAATCCGTTCGGTACACCGATACACGAAGTCGGAGAGTCTTCTAGTCAACATGTTGATCCGTCCAACATGCATACATTCTACCAACCATATCCATCCACTCACCATTGGACACGTGATCATCCATTGGTGCAAGTCATTGGAAATCCTTCACAACCGGTTCGAACACGCAGACAACTCGAAACCGATGGCGATGTGTGTATGTATGCACTCACCGTGAGTTCAACTGTACCTACAAACATCAAACAAGCCATGACTGATCATGCGTGGATTGAATCAATGCAAGACGAAATTCATCAGTTTGAACGCCTAAATGTTTGGGAACTTGTTGACCGACCCTATGGAATGTCAATTTTAGATTTCAAATGGATCTGGAAAAACAAACTGGATGAAGAACAAACCATCATCAAAAACAAATCTCGTCTTGTGGTTAAGGGATACCGTCAACAAGAAGGCATAGACTACGATGAATCATTCGCTCCAGTCGCTCGTTTGGAAGCAGTCAGGATATTCCTTGCTTATGCTGCACATAAGGGCTTCACGGTTTTTCAGATGGACGTCAAAACAGCTTTTCTCAACGGTCATTTGAAGGAAGAAGTGTATGTGAATCAGCCGGAAGGATTCGTCGATCCTCATCATCCTGACAAAGTCTATCGTCTCAAGAAGGCTGTATATGGACTTAAACAAGCTCCAAGGGCATGGTACGAAGAACTTTCAAACTTCTTGGTGTCCAAAGGATTCTCCAAAGGTTCTATTGATCCTACTCTTTTTACTAATAAATATGGGGATGACATAATGCTGGTGCAAGTTTATGTTGATGACATTATTTTTGGTTCTACGAACCCAAAACTTTCAAAACGTTTTGAAATATTAATGCACAGCAGATTTGAAATGTCAATGATGGGGGAGCTAAAATTCTTTTTAGGCCTCCAGATTCATCAATCCCCACGTGGTATCTTCATTAACCAAGCTAAGTATGCTCAAGAGATACTTAAAAAGCATGGTATGACCTCATGTGCTCGCGTTGGTACACCATTGTCGACCACATCCCTAGACGCTGACTTGTACTCATATCCCGTAGATCAAACGCGATATCGCAGTATGATCGGGTCACTTATGTACCTTACAGCCAGCAGACCTGATATTCATCATGCCACATGCTATTGTGCACGATATCAAGCCAGACCTACTCAAAAGCACCTCAAAGAGGTTAAACGGATCTTTCGGTACCTTAAGAATACCATTCACATGGGACTCTGGTATCCGAGGGAAACCGGTTTTCATCTAACGGCTTTTTCAGATTCTGATCACGCAGGTTGTCTTGATAGTCGTAAAAGCACTTCTGGTAGCATACAATTTCTAGGGGAAGACAAGCTTGTCAGTTGGTCGTCAAAGAAGCAGGATTGCACTTCGCTCTCATCAGCTGAAGCAGAATATGTGGCTCTATCCGCGTGTTGTGCTCAAGTCCTCTGGATGAGAACTCAACTCACGGATTATGGCTTCCACTTTGATAAAATACCTATGTATTGTGACTCAAAGTCGGCCATAGCCATATCTTGCAATCCGGTTCAGCACTCCCGCACCAAGCACATCGATGTCAGATATCACTTCATCAAGGAACAAGTGGAACGCGGCATCGTAGAATTATACTTTGTCAGAACTGAGTACCAGCTGGCAGACTTGTTTACAAAAGCTCTATCGAAAGATAGGTTTGCGTATCTCGTTGGCCGTCTTGGTATGAAGTATATGACTCCAGAAGACTTGGAGGTTTTGGCAAATGAAGCTGCTTGATATTCTCTCACAATGACTTCTGAGCGCATCACAGCTTAGGACTCGGACCTCAAATAAGGAAAGTTTATCACGAACGATAACTTATCCTTCTCAACGAGAAATTAATATTTCTCGGTCATGAGCTTCCGATAAAAACATTCAAAGTTTTTAAGTTCATGAAAAACGACTTCTAAGTAAATGTCAGCTTAGAACTCGTACCTCCACTTAAGGAAAGCTTATCACGGATGATAACTTATCCTTCACAACGGGAAATTAATTTTTCTCGGTCATGAGCTTGTCACAAAACAATCAAAGTTTTGAGCTCATGAAAAACGGACCCGAAAGGGGAGTGTACGTTTCAGTGCGCTTTCCCTAATCAATAGAAGAGAAGTCTTCTATCCTGATTATTTTAAAACCGTTGAACACAATTTTTCAAGAATTTCTCAAAAGGTTTTTCTAAATCTTTCAAAATTGTGTGTTCAACACTCCTTTCCTCATAAGTGGTTTTTATATCTCAAAATTGTCATATGTTATTTTGATCAATTTTTGAGGGGGAGCGTTTTAAAATCAAGCCTTTTAATGTTGTTGGGTACATCTCTAAAATTGTCATATTTTATGTATCCAACACATTCCGAAAATGATATGAAATTGTCAAATGTAATATATTATATCGGAAAAGGCATCTCAACTCCGTACCTCAACATATTTTGTGGTGTCGTTTTTCTAAAATTTTGTCAAATTTTGTCTCAAGACACACATATATTGTTGAGGGGGAGCGTCCCGACTAAAAATGTTCCATGATTCATGCGTGCACACATGTTTCTCTTCCAATCGGTTTTCAGAAATTGTCATATTTTAATCAATTAATATCTCTAATATGATGTTTTTATATTAGAGATAGGGGGAGAAAATGTGATTAAAATGTAATATATCGCAACATGTGATCTTAAAGACTCAAGTGCAACTCTTTCCTTCACATGCCAAACTATTTCGTATATCGATGCATGTGTGTAGGGGGAGCTTTTCGGAAATGTAAAACTTTCAAGTGTTAAAAGTTTTGTTTTTTATCAAGCACTTTGAATGGTTTTCAATGGTTTTATGGTTACGATCTTTACCCAAAACAACCTACTATCCACGACGGAACGATGGAGTCAAAAGGTGGTTTAGGATAGGAAACTAAGTCCTATGATCCAACCAGAACCGGAGGGATCTACCCAAGGACATTCCATAGCTAGAAATAGTTGTCCTTAGGAAAGATGGAGTGGAATGAAGCTGAATGCGGACCAAGTACTTAAGTTAGCACTGGAACAATCACAACAAGGTGCTAATGATGACGTATTGGTAAGCATTGAAGGAGTTGAATATTCTATGCAACTTAGGCAGAAACCGGGTCAATACATCTATTGAAGACAAGTCATCATGGACCCAGTGATGCAATGCACAACCCTTCCCAGCCATTCAAGTTTCTCTCAAAAGAAACTTGTCTCATTGTCACGGAGATCAACACGTATCTATTGACTTTCTCACTCCGAGTCAGTTAATATTGAAAAGGTGGCAGTCTGCTCCAGCCTCCGATTACCAAAATGCACTTATTGAGTCTAGAGCCAAACGAGATCAATTTATCATCTCATTAGGACACAATCGAGTCCTACGCATTATCCTTGTGATATTGCCAGAACATCTGAGTGATACGATTCACAATGAAGATGGAAATCCTGCTTGAGCCAGCATTAAACAAGCTCATGGTAGGTAACTTGTGCGATTCTACACGAATCAAACTTGTGAGAACTGGAAAGCAACTAAGTTTCGATTCTTAATTGATTCAAACTTGATTCCAGGTTTCTTCGCAAAATCCATGTGATCTTGCCAGAACATTCAGAGTGACACTTATTAGTGTTCACAGTGACGAATGGAAATCCTTCCAGTGTCAACATCAAACAGCACTGCGGTAGGTAACTCGCAAGATTCTCGATGAATCAAGCTTGTGACAAACTGGAAAGCAACAATGGTGCGATTCTTTTAGAATCAAACTTGTTCCAGGAAATCTGAATTGACGACTCTAATCAGACGGATAATTTATCCTTATGATTCACTCTTTACGTTCGCAGTCTGCTTTGAGACGGTCGAGTAAAGAGAACTGGCTACTACCGCCGGGAAACCCTGTCAAGGAGGTTCTTAATCGAATCTACCTGATCACAGGTACGGTATTTAATACCGTTTAACGGTCTTAACCGACCGGAGGTAAAACGCTACCGAGTTAGGGTGAAATGTTCAAAGCCATTCCATCCGTGTCTATATATGTTGCTGTATATCAAGAAGGTGGCGTAGCTGTGTAACCGGATGTCGATTCAGAAGTCACAAGAGCACAAGATGGCGATAATCAAGATACCTAAGAATGTAATAATGTAATAGGTCATCTTAGTCACAAGGAGCACAAATGAAGATCTCAAGCACTCAAAGTCTAATGACAAAGGCTCAAGATAAAGATCACGAAAGCATGAAGGAACAAAGCTGTTACAAACAAGATCAAGACCAAGATACAAGACCAAAGCAAGAAGATCTCCTCTACAAGAATGTATTCACTCAACCATCTTATGCTTTTTAAGCATTTTTAAGATGACCGATACATTGGGGGAGATTGTTAGCCCTATATTTTATATAGTCGAACAAGAATGTAATAGGTCATCTTAGTCGTTAAAAGGTCTTGTATTGTAATAGGTTAGTCGGGAAAACCGGGCTTGGACTTTAAGCTAATATTGTCTAAGTTAGGGGCGTAAGCCCAAGACTAAGCCAAGCCCGGCCCAAGTCATAAACCCCCAGCCCAAGATGAAGCCCACAAAGGCCTTAGAGCCGTGGGGTATATAACCCTCTTTCACATGTGAAAGAGGGTGTTGGTTCATTTCATTAAACACATAGTTTTAGTGTAAACCTTCCACTTCTCTCTCTACTTTCTCTTTCTACTTTTCTTCTCTTTCTCTCTCTAAGAATCTTGTGTTATGGATTGAATTGGGAACAACAGTCTGAAAACATGAAATATGACCTGAACAATGGTGAACGTCGGTGGGCCGGTTCACCAAGTAATAATCGACTAAAAACATGAATCGGACATGAGTAAGGATGAACGCCTATGGGTCGGTTCATCAATACAAAATCTGAACGGGCAAGGGTAAACGCCTATGGGTCGGTTCACCAAAACGAAAGTTCGCAGAAAAGCACATGCGACTAAATATGGCTAGTCTTGTACCAACCTTTTACTTAGTCAAAAACTTTAAGAAAACTGACTGATAAATAAAGAAAACTGACTGATAAATGCATGAGAAACATGAAAGATAACAACTCCAAAATCTGGGAAGTTCCTGGTGACTACCCACTAGTCACAGGTCAAGTTTTAGAGCCTACAGGTCGAAACTTTCTCTAATACCATAATTGAAGCACCCCACTTGGATAACTGGACCGCTATGTGTATTTATGGCGTGTCATCAAAGCATATAACGTAAATGACCTAAAACATTAACTAACCATAAAGGAAATACCGGAATTTAACATCGGTAATCCAAACATAAGCTCAAACATGAAAAGTAAATATTGAAGGAAAGGACTAAACAATGTCCAAATAAGCAAAGTAATGTAAGAAGTGCATAAAGTAAGAAGTCTGGATAGCTTCCATCTAAATTCACATGCTCTCAGAATCCTAAGAGCGTCCCGGTGTACCTGCCGTTAGAACATGAAAGGAACTACGGCTGAGCATAACGCCTAGTGAACGGATATAAAGCATGATAAGAAATACTGAAATGAAGCAGATAATAAAATATTGAAGCTGTAAGACTGATAAGTAAATTGTAGCAGAAATCTGTGTATAATCTGAAAAGTCTGATTTATAAATAGTAAAGCTGAATTGTTATTTGTTAAATCTGAAAACATGCATTTACTGTATTTTAATTGCCAAGAGCTTATATAGGTCATGTGCTATAACAACGTCTGCATGAATACATGGAGGAGTGACCTCGTCATGCTGTAGAGGGATGACCTCTAAATAATGTGCTGGGTGGAGGGATCAACTCCAATATTAAGGATGTAGAGCGCACACCACATTCACCTAATAAACTACTCCCCGCTGATAATACTGATAAAATGGCCAAGTTGAAATATATGGGACGCTACGAGAAATCACTTCCCCGCAGAAGAGTCATGACACCGGTGCCTCAAGTGTCATGGTTACGGTATCTCTGTAACTAGTACTTAACTGGTCATGCTTGTATATAAAGCTCAGGCAAATTTAACTCATTTATTAAGATGATTACTGATAAAACTTATACATCTACTGGGGAAATCATTTGGCTGCAGACGGGAAATCCTAATCATGCATAGGAAAGGAAGTCCTTACTGAAGGACGGAAAATCCATACCTTTTGTCCAGTAACTGACTGCAAGGAAAACTGAACGAACTCCTACTCTGACTTCACAAAATCTACATGAATAACGGACGCGAATGAGTTGACTGATATCTGTTTAGTTTTACTAATCTTAACTGTTCTTAGTTTGATTTATTTTATTCTTGTATTACAGTTTGTGTATAATCTTGTAATATCTAACTGTTCCAAAAATAGCACTGTTTAACGTATTCTTTGTATTTCCGATTACTGTACAATGTTTATTTTGACATTACTGTAAATAGTGACTTGCTATATTTAGAAATTTTTCTAAATTATAAGGTTTTCTAAATTAACTTCCTTGAAAGATTAAATCATTAAATAATCACACATTTTTAATCAATTAAAAATAATTAACCGTCATTAAATTTAATTTACAAGTTAAATTAAATAAATAAGACAATTTGGTTAATTTAGTTATAAAATCTAATTTACAAAAATGGTTTAACAAAATTTAATATAACCTCGTATTTATTTTTCGTGACCCCGAAACCCGAGTAAAAATTCTCCCCGAGACACTCATGTCTCGGGTTTATACAAAATCGAGCACACCACGACCTAATGTCGTGGTCCCCTTGCTGCTGTCCACGAACAGTAGCCACTGGCCTAGTGCCAGTTGCTACTGTTCTTCACTTATTCCCACTATTTTTTGTGTTAAAGTTCCCCCTGCTTTGTTATAAATTCCCACCGTTAGTTATAAGTTCCCACTGTTAGACACAAACACCCATGTTGGGCGATCTAAACCCAAACACACCCTGTTTGGCTATGTTCCCCGTTGTTACGAACCAGCACCCCTTGTGACTAATCCTAAACGCCCTCTGTTTGGGGGTTTGTTCGCGGCTGGGCAGCAACAACACCACCTAGACCTTATGGTCTCGGTTTTTTCATGAATCAAACTAAAACCCGACACCTATGATTCGATTTTTCCATGTTTTATCTTTGATTCTCATTTGTTTTAACATAAATTCGTGATTATATCAAGAAAAGAGAAAGGGAAAAGGATTACCGAACCTTGATTAAAATAGATAACAAACCCGAACACTAATCCAAATCATCATTAGTTTCAAACCGTCTTCTTTTTTTCCCTTTGTTTTATGACTGGCGGCAATACCCTCACAACTCTAGATCGTTTCTTCCTTTTTTTACTGATTGACCAAAGGGGTGCGGAAAACCCCCCGTTATGTTTTCTTACTAAGTGAACCGGGCCTAAAAGCCCAACTCCTTTCTTTCTTATTTTAAAACCCAGCCTATCACTAGTACACATACTCTTTTATATTTTCGTGTCGCGTTTAATATTTACGTACGTGTTTGCGTTTTAAATCTCTGAATTGTATTTATTATTTTCTGAAAATAAATACTTACGTAATACTGAATATCTAGTAGTTAATTATTAACTAGTAATAATTATTTTCTGAATAATTAAATTAAGTCACGATTTTAATTAAGACTGAAACTGTGTGAATTTAATATTCGTGGATTTTAAACATTGCGTACGTGTTCGTATATTAATCCTCGTGAATATATTCTGACGTGGATTATTTATTTCCTGAATAAATAATGATTGCGTAATATCTGAATAAATACTGTTATTTATTATCTGAATTATTAGTTACGCAACGTTTAAATTAAAGTTGTGATTGTACGTAATTAATGTTCGTGGACTTTTAAAGCAGGTTTTACAATCATAATCAATAGGTCTGCAGTTAACTTTTTAGTCTCAATCAAATCATTTGCCTTTTGTTTCGAAAGCATTTTTAACTGACTTTCTTCCAAAAGGGATATTGTCTCCTCATCATCACGAACATATGGAACATCTACCATTTTACCAATTTGGGTATCATCATAAAAACTAGGGTTTTCTTGTAGAGCTTGTTTTGCAAAACCCGGGTTTGGTGGTAAATCTTGTAGACGTTTAAGTTCAATTTGCATAAATGATGATGTTAATAGATGTACCGTTTTAGCCGAACAACATTGTCTTAAAAGCAAATAATCTCTCTTTTTAAGCTCATTGGATGCATTAATTTTTGTTTCAACCTTTTTAGACTCGAGTGTTTCGAAATACGTTTTAAGTTTTTGAAAATTAGTAACAACCGACTCTTTTTCTTTGGCTTCTTTAGAAAGATTTACTCTTAATGTTTATATCTCTTTTAAATGTGCCAAACATTCAAAATGAAATTGATCAAATTATGAATAGGTTATTTTTTTAGCTTGAGGGGTCATTTCAAATTTTTTAACCTTTTCTTTATACAAAGTAAGCTCAACAGATAGGGTGGTATTCATATCTACGGTATGTCTAACATTGGTATTCATATCATCAATGATATGTTTAGGAACCATTACCAAATCATGTTGAGCATAAGATACCATAACCGTCGTAGCATCCGGTTGGGAGGTTTACTCAAATGTGTAGGATTGGGTACCCCATCATTTGAGTTACTATTTACCAAATGTTGTTCAGGGTTGTTAGTCTCATGCCCAACTTGAGATATATTATCATGAATAATATTGGTTGTGGTTGGTACCTCACCGACGACATCTGAACCGTAGTGGCAAAGATTGGCAACAAGAGAAGCTTGGGCTGAATGAATATCATCACAATCTGAGTCATGTGCGTCAAGAACATCCGCTTGATATGTTGCATTTGAAGTAGAGATTGTCTGAATGGCTTCTTTTTCTGTTGCCCCTGGGTCTGCTAGAAATGCCAATTCCTTTGTATCCAATGTTTTAACCTTAGCTTGAGCATCAACTAACATCATCTTTTCCTGAAACCAAGAGGCATCCCTTCTCCTTTTTGGCTGAGTACATTGCCTTGCCATGTGACCGACTCCTCTGCAATTATAGCATGTCACAGCTTTCCGAGGACCGTGGTATAACTTCCATTTGCCGTGGCATTGGCGATTATTGTACCCGTTCCAAATGAATTTTGTCTTCCTTGAATTGATTTCACCGTCACTTGACCATCTTGAATGGTAACTTGTTGTCGAGCATTTGAAGATGTGGAGTTGATTTTTCGTGGGTGGAAATCCTCTAGTCGCAAGTTTTGACAAGTAAACCGTCAAATAGTTTAAAACAACAATAAGATTATCAGTTTGTTTGAACACGGGTATTTGAACATTTGAAAGTGTATTGGAGTAGAAAGATTGTGATTTTGGCATTTCCATGTGAAAGTAACCTTGTTGAGGAGAATAGCCTATTTGAGGAGAAGTGATAGGATGTGAGTAAGCATGCTGAGATACTTCCCTCGGGTCATAGGTGATAGCTAGAGATGATTGTGCTTGATGAGTTAGTCGTCGATTATAAGTCAGATTTGGCACAATTGGTTGTTAAAATGATTGTTGTGGCGATATATGTGGTTGATATGATTGTTGTGGTTGCTGCTAGGATGTGTGTTGTGGTTGCTACTGATATGACCATTGATAAGGATATGCCAAGCTTTGACGAGGAGTCATTTGGTTAGAAGCAATCATATCAAGTGGATCATGTACTTGTGGTTTAGACAACCGAAGCTCATGCACATGGCGTTCGTGTTGCTGTAGATAGGATTGAAGTTGACCCACGTTTGTTGTATGCAAATCGTTTACCAACTTGACGTTCGTTACAAACGTTCTCCATTCACGAGGAAGAGTATTTAGATATTTGGTGTTAAGCTGAAACCGCGGTATCTTCATATCGAAAATATTAAGCTCATTCATCAATAATGTGAATCTCAGGTAGTAATCATGAAGAGACTCCCCTCGAATATATGCAAACTTATCAAACGAGACATATAGCTTACACTCTCGTTCTTGTTATGTTAACGAGGTGCCTTCCATCAAGATGAGAATTCTCTCTCATAACTCTTTTGCTACACGATGATGACTCACAAGTTTATAAACATCTCGTGGAAGAGCCTGGAGAAATATGTTGGTAGCCTTGATATCACAGTCGACACGTATCTTATCCTCGACGGTCAAATCATTGAATGTACGGTCACGAGTTACATTACCCTCCATGATCGTGCCCTAAACAAATGGTCCAGATAGCACCGACTCCAGAATCATATGTACGTGCTCGTGGTCATCATGTAGAGTTCCAATCTTGACGTTCATGCTTCGTACATTTCCTTCACCAACATTGGTGGACGATTATCCGTACCCGACAAGATGGACTTATCCGTAAGAGTTGTGTACTCCATTGTGATAATTAAGGATTACAAAGTTGATCGAACAATCAAAGAAAGTGGATGTGTTTGTTATAGAAAGAACAATACGGGATTTTACAATTCGTGGAAAAACCGAGAAATTAAATTCGCGAGATTTTACAAACCAACGAAAATGCGTAAAAATTAATCCTTGTTTGTCGATGATGATTGGTGATTAAAAGTCTTCCAAGATGGCCTTGAGTTAAAACAAATCGATGGTGATTAAAAGTCTTCCAAGATGGCCTTGAGTTAAAACAAATCGAGCCGGAATTTAATTTTCCAAAATTCCAAAAACTTGAAAGTTCAAAAAAATTAGCTAACTGTTTTTATCCCGTTTCTAGATCTATTATGTCGGTTCAAGCTTAACAACCTTATCCCGGTCCTAGAAAGTTATGTTATCCCGGTTCGAAGAAAAATGATTTTTTTCGTTTCTAAACAAGAACACAATCCCGGTTCGAGGAAGTCACAATCTGGGTTCGAGAAAGATAAACTATCCCGGTTCTAGTTTCACAATCCCGGTTCTAGATTCACAATCTCGGTTATGAGAAGAAGCATTATCTCGGTTCAAAAGCTCATTATCCCGGTTCGTATACACAGGTTCAAGAATTTTCACAATCCCGGTACAAGAATTTACACAATCCCGATACAAGAAATTTCACAATTCCGGTAAAAAAAATTTCACAATCCCGGTACAAAAATGACACGATTCTGGTTCCAAAGGGAAGCCTTATCTCGGTTGTACAACCGAGATTTATGCCAGTTAAAAAATGTATAATCTCGATATATTAGGCTTTAAGAACCGAAATAATGCCAAAATTTCAATCATCAAAAGAACAACTTTTTGATCGAATCCAACGAAACCGGTTGTACTTTCAAGTATTATAACCTTCAAAGAATCATAAAAATGCAAACTTTTTCAAATTTTTTGAAGATAAATTTAAATCAAGATTTGTAATTTTTTGAATAACTTTTCACCAAAAATCAATCCAAACAAGCAAATTTTTTGTGTTTTTAGCAAAAAGATTTAAACCAAAACAATACTAAATAGTAGTAGAAGGTTTAGATGAAGAT
Organism: Glebionis coronaria; assembly: GCA_025667525.1. Lineage (NCBI taxonomy): Eukaryota > Viridiplantae > Streptophyta > Magnoliopsida > Asterales > Asteraceae > Glebionis > Glebionis coronaria. Next base: position 174,744,942 of record CM046876.1, on the reverse strand, counting down.
TTGAGCCATAAAACACAAAACAAAATTGATGTTGTGACTATATAAGCTTATATCTCATGATGACGTATAGTCCCTAGTCTGGCTAGATAACCCGACCCACGGGTACTAACCGTATCCATTGTGTATGGATCATGCACATACAGCGCACAAAGCCCACGGGGCCCAAAAGGTCGCTGTCGCACGTCGTTATTTCTTAACCATGTCGTTGTCGCACCGCGACAGGATCAAACAGAATATAATCTAACTAGGATTATATTCGCCTAAGTAAAAGAGATATACACTCTCTTTCTTTATGCGATAAAGATCAATCTATATTGAGTCATTATCTCTTGCTTAGGCTGCAAGAGTAGAAGAGCCCAGCCAGGACTCCCACGGGTATAAAAGGAACCCCAGGAGGTTCCACAAATGTATGATATTTACAATACTCTAACCCTCACATATAATCAAACCGATTACTTACTCTCACGCCGGAGTCTAATCGTGGGACACACGCCCACGGTAAGCCTAACGATGTCTGTTAATTAGTGTGCAGGGTCTTCAAACAAGTTCACTTGGTACAAGAGCCGGAGTCCACAGGACCCCGAATTAAGCCTAATTCAAGTCAAGCGAGGTCCATCCAACTTTTGTATCAACATCTCACGAAACCAAAAAAACTACAAACACAAAAACCAAGCTTTCATCCCATGTCTCTTGATACCATTTGTAGAATATTGTAAACCTTGAATTATCTAGAGTGATAAAAGATAGAGAGATAGTTGAGCACACGCACTTAGAGAGAGAAAATTAGAAAGAGAAAATAAGTTAACTATGTGAAAATGTGAGGAACAACCAACCCTCTCCATCTAAGTAGAGGGTTTATATACCCATGACAAAGTCATGGGCTTTATAAGAAGCATTGGGCCGCCGACCGTATATAACTATATGGGTCGGGCTTGCCTTGTTAACTTAAGCTAAGCTAATTATCAACTAACTACGAGCCCGTTACATTATTCTTTCTTTAAGCGATCGATCCTTCTAAAATACGTAAAACGTATTTCTAACAACTGTATTTATTGTTTGTCTTTTTCTCCCTGTTGAGCCTCTGTAAGTCCAAGGTTGTCCTCAGTGACTTATTGGTTCACTTGTAAACTTGATAATTCATATCAAGTTTACTTGTTCAAATGGTTATTATACATTGCCATTAAACAATTGTGATCCATAACAATTTGTAACACTTTGATTATATACATAAAGCATTATACGTTTGAAAAGTTAATTATAGTGTGTTATACTTAGGTTTTCGGAGTTATAGTATTACATTAGGCATAAAGTTGGGACTTTCAATTTTTATTTCTATTTTCTTTTTAATTAGCTAAAAAATAGTAAAAATAGTTTTAAAATTACAGAAAAATAATTTTTAGGTTTAATTAATATAGTTTGAGGATTACAAACTAAAAAAAATAAGGTTTGACACTTTTTAATCCTATTTTCATTTTTAAATAGATTTTAAAATTAATAAATAAAAGTGTTAAAAAAAATTATGATTATTTTTAACTTGTTATATTTTTAGAAAGTAGAAAATCATTTTTGGAATTTTTTAGGATTAATTTGCTATTTTCTATAACTTTTAAATAGTTTAATTAGTTTTTTATTAATAAATATTAATAAAAAGTCTAAAAAATAGGATTTCATTTTAGAAAATTTTCTTTAGGTGCTTTTGAGGTTTAGAAAGCAATTTCTCATTTTTTTTAGGGTTTAATTTGCCTCAATTTGTAGTTTAGTCGCGTTTTAGGGTTCTAGCATGCCTTTACGTGATCCCATAATTCGCATTTTTAGTTTTCATCTTGTAGGATTTAGAATCTTCTTTTCATATATCTTTATTATTCGATCAAATATCCAAATCTGTCTCGTGAACTTCAAATTCACAACCTCTCTTAAGAACAACGATCCCATGGTTGAAATATATAACACGTATATGATTTACGTCTTTTACGTAATATTAATTTACTTACGCCAATACAAATACACTCGACACTTAACATCCATTGTACATTTCCTACATGATCTACACAGGATTTAACACAATATGACCAAGAGGGTATGATGATCACTAATAACTTGGCTACTCAAAATGATTCAAACGCACTTGTGGCTAATAAAAACCAAATTGAAATGTTTTTAACACTAAATCTAACACCATGAATTCATAAACTCACAATCCAAGTAACTTGAGAAATGATATAATCTTAATAGTATTAACTAGAATATCAAGCAGTTTTAACTAATTCAAGAGATTATTCAAGCAAATCTAATTACTAGCTATAGAGACTTAATATCTAAGTCATTCAACGCATATTCAACAGTCCTACTAGAATGTGTTGAGCAAAAAGTATCTTTAAGCTACTACAAACGCTATTGCCAAACACCCTTTTAGAACTTTGAAAACGTTTTAAAACTAATATGACCAAATCCTTTTGTTTGATTCCATACACAGATCACCAAAAACTTCACAAGTGATCGAACAAACCACATATATTCATCAAACATCCAATAAAGTCATATCAAAATGACTTTGCACTTTTACTCTATTTTCACCACAGTTACATGAACACTAAGATTAATAAGATCTAAACCTTGACTACTTAAAACAGATCTTAACTAACCCTAATAGATCTAATATAAGAAATCATCAATCCATTTAACACACTACACCAGTAGATTCATGATCATGAGAATATTTAACACTTATAACAATTTGTTTGAAAATTTGTAAATAAATGAGATTTAAACTATCACAAGCTCAAATCGATCAAATATAAGCTAAATAACAACATTCAAATAACTAACACAACATAATAACAACTACAAAACATATTTAAGCAAAATACAAAAAAGAGAAATGAGGACCTTAAGCCTTTTCTTTACAAAAGCTTATGCTCCATAAAGCTCTAGTCGTGTGCTCTATCTTATAGCTACTATTATAAGCCATCAAAGCTCTTACAAGCTAGCTCAACTTCCATATATTGGCTTATTCTTATTTTGTGTGAATTTTGAGATTTTCTATTTATAGATTGCACAAATAAGCTATAAGGAAGCTTATTTGCACAATGAGAATGTAAAACTATATAAGAGCTTATTTAGAAGCTTATAGCTTATTCTTCAAACATTTAGATTATAAGAGCTTAATAAAGAAATAAATTGAAACTGAAAATGAGTTTTTTATTTCATGAAATCAAGAGTACAATGCTTTAAAATAAGTTGAAAATAATAAAGAAAATACAATTTAACATTATAACTACACTAAGAAAGCTAAAATTGAATGCTTGAAGCTGATGACGAGCCTTGTATTTATATATGGATTGAGGTCTTCTTGTGACGTGGTAGATTTAATAACGACCCTTTGATCATATTGGATTCGACCAATCCCATCTTTGAACCCTTAGATGATTCCCACGTGTGATTAACCAATCAAATTATAAGGGATCGTCAACGTGGCTTGATGTGATCCAATCATTAGCTGAGGTAGCTTGAATGGAATCTTATGCGGGGATACATCCTATAATCCTGCACCTTCCCGTTGATTCTCTTTGGTTGATTGTTCTTGAACGAATCATTATAGCTTGAATAGTGCACGAGATGAAACCCAAGTCCAATTCTTAACCTTATATATGTGTTGACCCGTCGAATGAAATAGTTGACCTAAGGTTGGGTTATGACTTGAACGACTAGTAATGAACTTCATATTGGGCCTTTGCAATTTTAAACTTTGTATAACAATAGTGTAAGCTGCCTTAATGGGCTTCAAGGCCTATTATCACTTTGTAAGGGCCACTTGAGTATAACTTAGCCCAATAAGACTTGAAAACTTAACCCATTAACATAAATGCCCTCAACTCTTAAATTTGCACTTTTTCAATTTCGTGTTCGCTTTTGCCTGGCTTTTGACCGTTTCTTGTTATCTTTTTTATATCCGTACCTGCACACGCACATACGACAAATTAAACAAGCATATACAAAGCAATATTGAACATATTGATTCATTTTAAGTTCGTTTTATAAGGAAATAAAGTATGTGTTTACGATTGTTCTAAAAGGCGTGCTAACGCTTGAGACGCGACCTCCACGTTACGCAACACGCTAAGGCGTCGATTTAAGGCATGACGTGAGCTGAGACTCGAAAAGATACGCTAAAGCACGAAGTGTGATGAGTTTTTTGAATTCAACACTGAAAAATGAATGTTATTACATGTAAGAACAATTTAATTATAATGTACAACGCTTATTGTGAACTCTATACTCCTAAATCTACAAACGTTGTATTTAATAGACTTGGTTTTGCTATACAAAAAGGGCTAGCGGCGCAGCTTGTTGCCCGTTTGCCTTCTCCTAATATGTAAATTATAATTATTAATGAAGAAAATAAAAATTAATAAATTAAATTAAAAAAAATTAAATATTAAAATATATAAAAAATATATAAAAAATTTATATGTTGTGTCGTGTTAAACCACGCCTTTAAAACGCTAAAACTTCGGCTTAGCCGGTAAGACGTGTGGCTTGGACATGCTTCCACGCCACGCCTCACGCTATTTATAACCTTGGTGTTTACATACATAGCAAGACTCGTCATCTGCCAAACAAGCCATATACAAAAGTTGAAGATAGGAGAAAGGCAGGATAGACACGTGTCTCTTAGTGAAAAATATTATAATGTTAGAGTCCGGTTCCGCATTTATTTAGCAAAGTTCCAATGGATCAATCTCAACCATCCATCTTCTTTTTATTTAAGGGTCCAGATTAAACCCTCATTCCACATTAAAAGGATAAAATTGTCCCACTATAAATATTAAAATTTTACACACACTAACCATTTTATCAAAAAAAAAGTCGGGTCTCTCCCACCCACCTAACCTCCCGCCGCCAACCACCCTAACAACTTATTCCGGCGACCTCCTCCGACAACCAACCTTCCACCGCGAACCACCCCTACCACACACTTTTTTCCGACGTCATCACCTACTACCCATCCACCGCGAACCACCCCTACCGCAAAACAACCTCCAACAACCACCCTAACAACTTATTCCGGCGACCTCCTCCGACAACCAACCTTCCACCGCGAACCACCCCTACCACACACCTTTTTCCGGCGTCATCACCTACAACCCATCCACCGTGAACCACCCCTACCACAAACAACCTCCAACAACCACCCTAACAACTTATTCCGGTCATCTTCTCCGGCGAATACAAACACAAGATGGAAACACAAAAACAAACAGGAATTGAAGCTCAAATCGAAGAAGATGTTGTTGTGGATCCAGTTACGGAAACTGATAATGTAGATCTAGATCCAGAACGTCACGTTCTTAATGAAGATGCAGATCCAGAAGCTAATCTTGTCGAAAATATAGGTAAATGGTTACTTTCAGTTCTTTGAAAACAGAATCATGCATGATTTGTATAAAAAACAGTAATGAGATCTTTCTTGTCGAAATCGTATGTGTTATGCATGATTCTACATGAATCATGCATGATTCCACATGAATCATGCTGATTCTGCATGAATCATGATGAATCATGCGTGATTCATGTGGGATCAAGCATGATTCATGTTGAAGCATGTGTGGATCATGCATTATTCAATATGATTCATGTGGAATCAAGCATGATTCATGTGGGATCAAGCATGATTCATGTGGAAACATGCATGATTCATGTGGAATCATGCATGATTCATGGATGAGTTATAAATGAAGCATGATTCAGTATGAATCATGCATGATTCATGTAAAATCAAGCATGATTCATAATGAATCATGCATGATTCAACATGAATCATGCATGATTCATACTGAATCATGCATGATTCATACTGAATACTTTTTAGTATTATTAAAATTCTTGACCAGGTTCTCTAACAATTGTTATTCTCTAACAGGTTCTACCAGCACTCCAAGACCAAGTTTATACATTCATAGTGAGACACCCGGAGGATCTGTATATTGGGAACCAATTGTTCCGGACGAGTTGTTACCTAAGCAGGGAAAAAGATTTGATACAATGGAGGAATGTATTGAGTTTTATTCTGCGTATGCTGAAAAATCAGGATTTGAAGTTAAAAAGTCCACGCAAAAAAGAAATAGGAGTGGTGACGTTAAATCAAAGTACATCATGTGTAACCGGCAAGGGGTTCCAAAAGACATAAATGTTAACACCTTGGATCCTGCAAACAGTGGAAAGCAAACAAGGAATACAAGATATCGTGTAACAGGTTGTGAGGCACAAATAAAGGTTGATTTGGATTATGTTAAGAGAAAGTATGAAATAACCAAATCTATTGCTAAGCACAACCATCAAATGCTTCCGACAGAGTATAAGCATCTAACAAAGAAACAAAGAAAAATGACTCATGCAGAAAGAGTGTTTGTTGTGAGAGCTTCAACACAACTGAGACTTGGGGGAACCAAGGCACATACTGTGTATTCTAGTATCAAAGGGGGTGCTGAGTATGTGCATGGAACTAGTGATGATTTTAAGAATCAGATAAGGGATGTTAATGAATATATAGGAGAAAGTGATGCACAGATGCTTATAAATAAGATGGAAAACAGGAAGAAGTTTGTTCCAGGCTTTACGTTTCAGTATAAGGTTGAAAACAGCGAACTGGTTGCAATGTTTTGGGCGGACGAAGTAGATAAACGCAACTATGAAGAGTTTGGAGATATTATATCTTTTGATGCTACCTTCAAAACAAACAAGTAAGTTATTTTAGGATTCATTATAAATCATGCATGATTCATTATAAATCATGCATGATTCATTATAAATCATGCATGATTCATTATGAATCATGCATGATTCATGTTGAATCATGCATGAATCATGAATGATTCATTGTGAATCATACATGATTTATAATGAATCATGCATGATTCATTTGATGAATCATGCATGATTCATCTGATGAATCATGCATGATTATTCAGATGAATCATGCATGATTCATTATAAATCATGCATGATTCATGTTGATTCTGTCTTTTTTGCATAATCTGTTTTTTTAGTGAATCATATGCATGATTTATAATTAATCATGCATGATTTTTGTTGAATCATGCATGATTCAACATGAATCATGCATGATTTATAATGAATCATGCATGATTCATCAAATATATCATGCATGTTTCAGAATGAAACATGCTTGATTCATTATAAATCATGAATAAAAGGTCAAGGGTTCGAGTATCGGCTTCTGCCTAATCCAGTTGGGGCTCCACTGGGCAGGAGAGATGCCGAAGCTATTCCTTGTGGGGTGGACACTGGTTGGTGCCAAAAGGCACCCGGTTCAAGGTGCTCCCGCCAATTCACACCCTTTTTTGGATAGGGCGTGGCGCCAAAATCACTAGCAAAGCCGTGTACCAATGATTTTCTGAATGTTCTTGCACTATGTGTCGACCATACCCACGTTGTTGACATTATGCACAAGGACATGACATTTATTTTGTTTATTTGGTTTTGGGCTTATGTTTCAGAAACTCACTTTTTGGGGCTTGTTTTTAAACTTTTCGGCTTATATAAGTTTACTGTGTCATAATCAACTTATATAAGCCTGAAAGTTTCAAACTAAGCCGCAAAAACCAAGCTTATGAAACATAAGCTCAAAACCAAATAAGGCATATGCCAAAACAAACACGGGGTGTTTGGGTTACCATATTTTCCGGGCTTTTGAGCTACTTTGAAATCGGAAAACCTCAGGAGCACACTTTTTCTGTTTTGTGAGCTTCATTTATTTTGGGTTTATAGCTTATTTCATAATCTATAAGCTCAATTTGAGAAGCTCGTAAGCCGAAAAAAGTGGGCTTATGAGCTTTTCCGATTCCAAAATTGCCCATAAGCCCGAAAAATCAGCTAATCCAAACACCAGAAAATCAGCTAATCAGTAAAGCTAAAAAACAACCAGTAAATTAAGCTATTAATAACAAACATAAGCCTAAAAATCTTTAAAAAAATACATCAACAAAAATAAGCAAATATAAACTCAAAAATAAGCATAAAAAAAGCATAAAAACAATTAAAAATGTAAATGAAAAAGATTACCAGTATTCAAGCCAACTTTAGGATTGGAAGCCATCTCTGATCGATTATTAGGGTTTCAATCGGAAATGGAGATCGATTATTAGGGTTAGATCTGTAAGATCGATTATTAGGGTTTCAATCACTAATCATCAGGGTTTCAATCGCCATAGGAGGAATCATCGGAGAGTGATTGGGGGTGGCGGAGATGATTGGGGGTGGGGGTGGTGGTGGTGGCGGAGATGAATGGCGGTTAGGGTTTCAGATAAAAGTGGAAGTGGGAGGAGTGTGTGTGAGTTGCGAGTGTGTGTAGGTGTGGAGTGTGTTGCGAGTGTGTGTAGGTGTGAGTTTCAGATAAACGTTTTTTTTTTTTTTTTAAATTAATCTGGACCGTTAGATGTAAATAAAATGGATGGCTAAGATGAGTCCATTGGGACTTTGCTAAAAAGAGGGGACTATGTTGAACTTTTGGCATGTTACGTAAGTATTATTTTTTTTGAACGACGAGTTAGTAGTTATAGTTTCGAGCCTACAATGACATCCAATTGGACAGTATATAAGCATCAAATCTTCTTTTTTAAGGGATACGCTTCACTTCTGCTTCTATTTAACTCGTACCTCTGAAAGTCCTTGGTAAAAGTCGAACTTTACACCTCTTCAAAAATATATTCCCAAAGTTATATTTGATAGCCAAATGGGTTAACTCAGTTTACTAACGAGTTAATTTATCATATAATATTAAAATATTATGAGAAAAACTTTATTCATCGTAACTTTTTAGTTTTGACGATAAAAGATCGTATTGAGAAACCAGACCGAATTAAAAATAGACAAAATATTTTTTTTTCCTCCATTTTCGATCTTTGGTCTTGTCCGGCCATACACACATCCAACTATATTACTTTGTTGAACCCGACCGAACAACGACCCGAGATAAACCGAACTGGACCGACCCAGTTCAGGAGTGAATATTTTGATCCGGACTTTTGAATCAAATCGACTTTCGTTCCAATTCAGTGAAGAGTCCGATCCGGTTTTTAAAGCTTGGTCCTTGAGAAGATACGAAATACAGTTTTTGACCCATTCGGCAAGGTGAACAAGATTTGAGAAAATAATGGAACTAGACACATACATAATGGGTCGACATGATACTGCATTTTGGCAGTCATGACACAAACACGTGTCCTTTCCCTCCAGAACAGAAGACCCCACCCACCCACCCGCATATATTAAAGGCCAATTCCGTAATATCACAACAACCCCTTCCCTAGGGTTTCATTATTTCATTCCTTTAATCTCAACCGTTGGATGATCATCATATTCCATCACACACTCACTCCACTATTTCATATAATCTATAAAGAAAATAAAAGGAGATAAATAACACAGTCGGTACATACTACATTGTGTCAGTGTCGGTTTTTTCATCATTATCGCCGCCATTATCAGTAGTATTATTTTCACTCATCATTCCATGCTTTTTGTGATACTCATTCATCACTACTACATCAATGGTACTAGTAAATCACTAATCACATTATATTCATTCTATCTTACATATTATGTCTGGGCTATTATCTCTAAATTAGTACAGTATCTTTTTATGTGCATTTATATAAGTTTTTACATTTTAATATAAACTTTTTGATGATTTTGAATCTGTGGAGTAAACATTTTTTGTTTTATTAATGATTTTGATTCAAGAATTCATAGTTTTACAGCTATATAATAAGCGATCTTTTGGGTTTTTGCAAGATTTGATGATTTTAAAGCTATAAAATAAGTTTTTTTGGGGTTTTTTTTTCTAGTCTTTTTGTGCAAGATTTTGATGATTTTAAAGCGCCATAAAATAAGTGTGTTTTTTTTGGGTTTTTTTTCCGAGTTTTTTTAATAAAGATTTCATGATTTGGGAGCAAATATTTGTTTTTTGTTTTTGTTTTTTTTTAAAAGTTATTACTAGGTTTATAATGAATCTATGTGAAAATGAATAGGTTTATAATCAGGTACTTTTTAATGCAACAGGAATCATCATCAATGAATTGCGAAGAAACCTCAACTAAACCAGATAAGGTTTGCACCGATTGCAACACTGCCAAAACGCCCTTATGGCGTGCCGGTCCGGCCGGTCCAAAGGTATAACCATTCCCTTTTTTCGATATCAGTTTCGTTTCGATTTTATCAAATTCCAACTCATTTTGTCTTCTGTAACTACTGCAGTCACTTTGCAATGCTTGTGGAATCAGGTTCAAGAAGAAGGGGCCACGTCAACCGCCACCGCCACCGCCTTCTCCGCCTTCATCTGCAACTGTTGAATCGCCGAAAGAAGACTTATCGCCGCGATCAGAAGCTTGCGTCGAGGAAATGAAGGATGGTAAGTTTAGGAAAAAGTTGAGGATAAAAATAGTGGCGTTAGGGAAAGAAGTGGTTTTGATTCAAAGGCCGAGATCGCCAATGAAAAAAGTTGTTAGGAAGCAAATTAGGAATATTCAGATTCAGAATCAGCTCAAGAATTTAGGTGAAGTGGAACAAGCTGCTCATTTGTTGATGTCTTTGTCTTGTGGTTCTGTTTTTGGTTAGTTGGTTATTTAGGAAAATGACTGGATTAATCAATGTTTGGTTGTATTTTTGCTGTGGTAAAAAGTAAAAAAGGATGGTTAAGGTAAAATTTAGTAACATTAGTGCTACTATAAATAGATAGAACTAGTAGTTTGTGTTGGGTAAAAATGTCCCTTTTTGTCTGTCTCTATTGGGATGAAATGTAAATATTATTTATGACTATCAGTGTAATGAAATGGAATGGAATGGAATGTCTCCTTTTTTTTGTTGAATGTGATTGGTTTTTTTCTTTTTTTTTAATAAATGGTTGGAATATTTTGTAGTCTAACATGAAAAGATCAAAAGAAGTACTCCACAAATGAGTATATATGTCCAAAAGAAAGTAACATTTGGTGGTTGCTTTCAAGATGGTTATTCTCAAGTACAAGAGATTACAGTTCATACACTGTTATGGAGAATATTTTGCCTTAAAAGTCAATTGAACAAAATAGTTTATGTGGGAGATTCTGGGTCAATGGTCTGATTCATTTTTATTTTGATACCGAGTTGACATCTGGGTAAAGATATTTAGTTATTTACAGGCGAGTGATACTTTGCTTACTTTGCTTACTTTGCTTACTCTGCAGACAGACACCAACACAGTAACTTTTTACCCTTGACCTCATAATACATTTTACCAATTTATACAGTATCAGTTTATCTCAAATGTATATGTTTTTTTACCCAAGGTGAGAAAGTAATACTAATAAATTGCGGGTTCGAGAGAACAATCTGTTTTTTTTTTTCTAAAACGGGTTGATTCGCATACTGATTCAACTGGCATGAGGAAGAAGGGGTTGAACCAAGCCATGGAGCGAGAAGCCAAGATGATACACAGACGCATCCTTCACCCACACCACGTGAGTGATCATACAAGGAATGTTATCTTGCAGCGATCAGATTGCAATTAATATGGTTTTAAAATGTTTTTGGCGGTTTAAATAAGAGCATGTTTTTATATTTAGTAATATCTCCTAATTACGTCTGAACGTTGTTAATACTATGATAAGCCTACGTCCAAGAATTTCTCGATCAAAATTTAAACACATAAAAATGACATCATTGTAGATGGCACACCTCGATAGCTCGAGCTTCAATTGTCTCAAGAACTGATCGCCATACATTCGATGATGAGTACGTCGAGTTCACAAGTACTACGATGTAGCATATAGAATTACCCAATTCTGGATTATAATGAATCCAATTTCACCGTTGTCCACATATCTTCCACTGTCCGTTGCGTATTTAGGCGTGCTGTCTAAACATAATTTTTTATTTCAAATTGTAATAACCAAATTTCTCAGTATTTGAACTATCCAGTATCACACTTTTCGGAATGAAATTAAATAATAAATTGCGCAACATAATTCCTATAGAAAAATGATCAAGATCACAGCAAAGTTGACACAGAGATGTCAATCAGTAGATTGTTATTTATGCCAATGATTTTACCAAGCGGAACCTTACATGATAAAATCGAAGTTCAACAGTTATGTTCTCTTCATAAAGTAAACACAAAACAGATACATCCAGCTTTTTCTGAAAGAGAAAAAAAGAACTAGTTAGTGATTCGAGTTTATAGTGACATCCAATTGGGCAGTATGCAAGCATCGAACCTTCTCTTAAGAGGATAAACCCCACTCCTGCTTCTTAATTCGGGCCCCTGAAGGTTCTTGGTGAGACTCGAACTCGAGACCTCTCCAAGAATACCTCCCCAAAGTTACCTTTGGTGGCCAACTGAGCTAGCCCAACTGGTTTCTGTAGGATTCCATATGTTTGCTTCCAAAAGGCATTGTTCCTGAAGATTCTCATGTTCTGCTATATAAGTCACCAGATTATCATTGCGCAGCGCAGACTCTCTCAACCTGGAAGCAAAACATAAATTGACATAAACCACATACAACGGGCTAGCCGAGTAGTCAAAACTAGAAGAAAACCAAAATCAGTAGACCGAGAGTCGAAATAAAGGCACTGCAAAATCAGATGAATAAAGAAACCAAAGGTGAAGAAATGAACCTGATAACGCAGGTAAGGCGAAAATTGTACCTTAAAACTATGCACTCAATACTATTTTCTGTGTATCGTAAGATGGTCAAATTATCAAAACTAAAGAGTACAATCAATTATGTTTCTTCCCAAAAGAATACATAGTCAAGGTCAAGAGACTGCAGCTCTAATGACAAAATCTAAACATATAAACCGTACAAAAAAAACCGACTTTCCGCTTGCTCATGCAAAAATCTTGACAACAGAACGTTAATCCTACGAGAAAGCAAGAGTTGCATTCAAACGACAACTTTAGATTTCTCCTCAACAGAATCAAAGTTGAAGCTTCGTGCGACATCAAAGAACCGAGCTACAGCTTCTTCAGGAGTACCAACAAGAACCCCATGGCCAAGGTTCAGAATGTGACCTCTTGGTCCAGCACACTTCACAACCCTGTCATAGATAAGGTATCAAAAAACAATAGAGCACAAAATCATGTATGTATAGCCGTAATAAAGGTGTCTTGATTTGTGCCTAAAAAAGGTTTTAATCATATAACTAGACAGATTGTCGGAAATCATGTTTGGATGTGCTTTTGTTGTGATGGTTTTAATAATTTAAATACCAGATGTTGGTGTTTGAAAATTTATAATTATACATAAAACGACCAAAAAAATTCACTCTTGTGAAAAAAGAAGATACCAAGAAGAAACCAATTTACATTCAATCACCAAGATGTTAAAACTTCAGGGTTTTTTAGTTTCTAGCAATTTTATGTAACAAAAACTATTATTATTTTACACTTGGATAAAAAAATCGTACGATACAATTGACCTAATTCTGGTTGTCCAAATCCGACTTTGACCCCTAAATGAGCAGAGAAGGTCAGAACTCAGAAGTCAAATTTGTTTATCCCAACTTTTATGATTTTTTGTTACCATTGCATGACACGATAATCAGTTTAGAAACAATTATCTAAACAACTACTATATGTTAATAATGTCTAGTAAAAAAGTGACACTTTACCTATGGATTTCATCCTCTAAAGCGGGAAGTGCTGAAAACAAATAAGCAGGATCCACGTTTCCTTGTATGCTGATGTCATTACCCAGCCTTCGTCTTCCATCAGCCATATCAACCGTCCAATCTAACCCAATCACATCAACTCCCGTATCTTTCATCTTTTCAAGTAACCCACCATTTCCATTAATGTAAAGTACAAGCGGGATTTCAGGGCACTTCTTCTTGACAATACTCACAATCTGAGAATACAAAAAGTACAAAACCTTAATAATGATAAATTGTCTTCATGAAACAAAGATCGAAGACTAAAAATTGAGTGGACTTTACCTCATTGATATACGGCTTTGACCAAAGCTCCCACATGTTTGGAGGCAATTGTCCACCCCAAGAATCAAATATTTGTACACAGTCAGCTCCTGATTTTACTTGAAAAACAACATACTCTGCTATAGCCTCAGTTAAATGAGATAGAAGTGCTCGTAATACATGAGGAGCCGTATGACACATGCTTTTTATATTTGTATATGTACGAGTAGTGCCACCTTCTACAATATATGTGGCGATTGTCCAAGGGGCACCCACAAAGCCCAAAATGGCAGCCTTCCCATCAACCTAATTCACAAGCACTAATTAGATTTTCATATACGTTCAAAGAGTAGTTTGACTTTGACTCAAACCTATTACACAGTCAAACCTATATATGGGTCCATTTGCGTAATCTTAATATCTACTAGGGAATATTGGTCAAACTAGAAGACTTGACTAAGGAGAAGATAGGTCAAATGGGTCAACAGGTAGGGAGTCCTGAAAAAATATGAATAACGAACTCCGAAATCTATTTTATAAAAACAGTTGGTCTATGTTGGTAATAATTTGGTTTTGTAATAATAGTTAGCACCTAAATATTTATAAATTTTAATATATGAATTAAAGAACAGTGTTTATAGGTTGGCTAAGCCTGAACCTTTCAAGTTTCGACCTGCGTTCAAAAGTTACCTGTTTGGATCATTACCCAACATCTCCCCATTTGTACTACTTATTATGAACTTTGTTGCAATTTGAAAGCTTAGCAAACATATTACGGAATAAATGTTTATCAAAAATATAAACTAATAATATTTGACAGAGAAAGTGAAACCGTATGATACCTCTTTCTTCAGGATGCTGAGGGATTCGCCAACAAAGTTGAGTTGATCCAAGTTGATTGGATGTAATGTTTTCAAGCCTTCCTCCGAACGGATTGGGGTTTGAATTACCGGTCCCCGCACTTCTTCTATGTCAAAGGGAACACCAAACGCGGGTAGAGGGGTAAGAATGTCAGAAAAAATAATGACCCCATCAGGATGGAAAGCTTCCCATGGCTGCAATGATATTTCCACAATGAGATCGGTTGTCTCTGATCTTTCTCTAAAAGATGGATGTTTCTCTGCAAGTTTTCTGTAAATCGCCATGTACCTGCCAGCCTGTCGCATCATCCATGCTGGTGGCCGGTTTACCGGAAGTCCTTTTGCTGCCCTCACCAGAAGTGGCTCTGATTTCCAAAAGATTCAACAATTGTTTATATAAAGCCAACAAATTTAGATGTGTATGGTTTAGGTGATGCAGTTGGTACATTGGCTGGATTTGCATACCATGATCTGGCAACTTCTCATTTTGTACGTTTAGTATTTCGTTACTTGCCTATTCGATAACATGTGTTTGTCAAAAATCCTCTAGAAACAAATTCATTTCATTTAAAAACCAGGATGTTTAAAACCTAAAAGATAACTATAGATGTAGATCAGTGTTTTGAATGCATATAGCCTTTCACATCATGCTAAACAATTTTTGTCTTAACTTACTCAATACTGCAAAGACTGAGAGTTTGAAACCCTGTAAGTCATTTTATTTTTCTTTGCCAAACGGGACCAAAAACATAGGTTTATTTATTTATTTGTATAATGTAAAATTATGCTAGTCTCTAGTTCTCTACGACCACAAGAACTTTAATAAAAGACATAAACTCAGATGGGATTCAATAGTGCTTATGTAAATCTCTGACTTCTGTAATACTATCCTTATAGCAATTTCCTAAACTATATTTGGCATCATTATGAGTATGTTGTAATTGTATTTCACCTTGTTTCAAGGTTAATACCATCACCCGTCACCGAAATGAAAATTCAACAATTTAATGTGAAAGTGAGCAGTTTAATTCCTTGTGTGCCATAATAAAATTCTAATCTTCCATGTTTCACTAATACGTACTCATCTCAGTTAATCAAGTTGGACAGTAAAATAATTCCTACACATTTCTTAGAATATTGCATCCAGATGTTAAGAGCAAGCCTTGCTAGAAAGCATCCTATCTAGCCCTCGAAGGGTTTAAGAAGATGCATAACAATTCTAACTCAAGCACCTTCAAAATCGTATCTTATTTTTATACAAAGCATCTCGTATCGCTAGAATTCAGGGAAAGAAAATATATTGTTTTCATGTAGACTTGGCTCATAGTGGGATATTTCATATGCCACTCAATCCTACGTATTAGTTACACAATCATATAAAGCTCAGCGTTACCATATACATTGCAAAAATATGGGCTTATGATCATATAACCTTAAATTTGGAAATAATTTAAGAATGGAAGACAGTAGTACCAGAAGAAGAAGATGATGATGCAGAGGCACGAACCACACTGAACCTAGTACTAGAAATCCTGAGATTAGTGGGTCCCACCAAAAGCCCACTAGAAGAATTAAAACCTCCAACAAAAGTTGATGATTTCCATCCAAGACTAGAACAACAGCTTCCACTGAAACAATTACATTAAAAAAAATTCACATATAGAAATGACATTAAACTTAACTGTGTTTTAAAAATAAAAGATTGGTTTTACCTGTTGACAGAAGAGAAACCCATTTGGGGAAACCAGGATTATGACTCTTTTATAAAAGATTGGGAATTTATAAGATTATGGTGTTTCCAAAGAGTGTGATTCTTCTTATCTATGTGGATCATCTTCTGTTTTTTTATTGTCTTTCTTGTTTGAATAAATTTGCAATTGTCACCCCTCAAGTTTCACAAGAATGTAACAAGTCTCCAATTGCATATGGGAAAATAGTTGGGTCTCTTTGGCTTCAGTTCTTAGGTTGTTCAGTTTATTCAATTCAAATAATTCAAATTATTCGGCTAATTTTTTCTGAGTTAATCCGAAAATCAAATCGAACCAAAATAGATTTTTACCAAACCGAACCAAAAACCGAATTTATTTGATTTGGTTTTCGAGTCGACCCGAATAATCTTAATTATCCGAATTTTTCTAAAAAAATATAAAATTATATAAATATTTTAAAAAATTATTTCAAATATAAATACTAATTTTCTATTTTAATAACTAATTTATCTATATTAGAACTAAATTAAATTTTAATAACTATTATATATATATATATATATATATATATATATATATATATATATATATATATATATATATATATATATATATATATATATATATATATATATATATATATATATATATATATATATATATATATATATATATATATATATATATATATATATATATATATATATATATATATATATATATTTGTATAATTTTAGGTTTTTGTTCGATTTTCGGATTTGATTGCTAAACCCATATCCAACTCGAAAACTATATTTGTAATTCGGTTCAGTTCGGTTATGACCCAAAATTGAATTTTATTTTTGATTCAATTCAAGTTTAGGTTTGATTTAGTTCAGAGTCAAACTCAAATTATAAACACTCTAAAACACGGGGAATGAAAACCCGACTTCCTAGTCGAATCAAAACTGTAATACGCTTAGGATACGTTTGGTTTGAAGTCGGGTTTTACTTTAAGTGTGGTTTTATAAAGTAAGGGTTTAGATTTGGATTTAATATAATTATTTAAAAAATATGTGAGTTTTATATAAATAATATAGTGCTAAACTGCTAATATTTTAAATATTTACTTAATCATAACAATAGTTATTATATGTAAAAAATACAAATGGGACCACAAAACATAAAGATAACCAATCATTTTTGAAAATTACAAAATAAATGTCAGAAACCTTTGAATTTGACAGAAATCTCACCATCGAGTATTCATTTTCTAAACTAACAAAATATGGATTTAATTTCACTGTTTGAAACACTAATATCACAACCAAACAATTTTTTTTACCTTGATTCCAGGGACTCACCGAAAAACCCAAAAACCAAACGCACCCTTAATTATGTTACATAGTCATCTTCTAGGCTTTTTTTTATTTTATTATAACATCTAAAAATATATTATCATATTTTATTTATTTTCATCATTTTCCACACCTATTACATCATACCAAAACAAAATATGTAAATGCAAACATATTCTATTTTAACATAAAAACCATATAAGTTATTTCTTCCGTCCCAGATTAAATGTCCATTATGATATCTTTGATTGTCCCATATTAAGTGTCTAATATAATTAATGAAGGAATTTTAGAAATTAAATTTCCAAGTTTATCTTTTAAATACATGGCCCATGTTTAAGTTGTTTTTATTTCTTTTGTCTTTTTGCATTAAATAAATGTATTATTGTTATTTGATTAACTCATAATGCAATTAATAAAGTATATCTAAAAGTTTATGCTTTGGAATTTTGGACACTTAATATGGGACGAAGGGAGCCTTTGGTATATTATAATCAAAGAAGAAATTAAAAAGATTATTATGATGTAATAAAAAAATATTGTTTGTTTGTATTTTGAATGTAATAATTTATTACAAAACTATCTATTACACTAAAACAATTCTTTAAAGGTCTCATGTTTTTTTGTTAAATCTCGTAATGAAATTAAAATTACATAAAGTTCTATTATAAGTAACCATATTAAATAAATTTTGTAACACCCCACTTGGATAAATGGACCGTTATATGTATTTATGGCGTGTCATCAAAGCATGCAAGGCAATGTATTAAACATTAACTGACCATAACGGAAATACCGGAATCAAACATCGGTAGTCCAAACATAAGCTCAAAATATAAAGATTAAGTACTGAAAGAAAAGGACGAAAAAATGTCCAAACAACCAAAGTAATGTATGTGTGCATAAAGTAAAGGAGTCTGGATAGCTCCCATCCAATGCACGTACTCTCTTAGAAGTCCTAAGATCGTCCCTGTGTACCTGCCGTTTAGAAACATGAAAGGAAACAACGGCTGAGCATAACGCTCAGTGAACGGAAATGAAGCATGATAATAATATACGGGAGAAGAACTGATAACAAATAAAGAACTAAAACTATTATGACAATTTGGAGCAAACTGTGTAAAATCTGATGTGTCTGATTTATAAATAATAAAACTGGTTTACTAACTGTTAAATCTGAAAACATTGATTTACTATATTTTAATTGCTCAGAGCTTATATAGGTCATGTGCTGTAACAACTGTGAATGAATAACTGGAGGGGTGACCTCGTCATGCTGTAGAGGGGTGACCTCTAAATAATGTGTTGGGTGGAGGGATCAGCTCCAATGTGAAGGATGTAGAGCACACACCACATTCACCTGATAACTGTAAACTGATAAGCCTAGGATGCATCCATACGCCCCACTAATAATACTGATAAAATGGCCAAGCTGAACTGAGTGGAACGCTGTGAGATATCACTCTCCCGCAGGTGAGTCATGACACTGGTGCCTCAAGTGTCATGGTTACGGTACCTCCGTAACTAGTACTACTGACTGGTCATGCTTGTATATAAGGCTCAGGCAATATCTTAGTTATTAAAATAATTTCAGATAATTTATAACATGTACTGGGGAAAATATTTGGCTGCAGACGGCAAATCCTAATCATGCATAGAAGGGAAGTCCTTACTGAAAGGACGGAAAATCCGTACCTCGTGTCCAGTAACCGACCGAGATCAACTGACAGAAAGTCTACTCTGATTTCACGTGAGTTACATGAATAAAGGACGCGAATAAGTCAACTGATATTCGTTTATTTAGTTTACTGATCTTATTAGCTTATCATTTATTTATTTTATTCCTGAAATTCTGTAAGTATATTAACGGATAAATCTGATCTTATAGTAATTCTTTTCAATGTATTATCAACCTACTATTGAGTATGGTATAAACGTATTCTGACGTTAGATTAATACTATAATAAGTAACCTGCTAAAAATAGGAAGTTTCCTAAATTTGAAAGTTTCTAAAATCACTTATAATTTCTTTAACAAAATTATACCCTTTTAATTATTACAAACTATTTTAATTTGATTCTTTTAAAATACAATTTAGACATTTATAAAAATAAGTAATAAAAGTATAATCTAAAAATCTTCGTTTTTATTATATTTTAACTATGTCCCGAGCCTACCGAGATACCCCTCCTCGGTCGCACTAAAACAATACAACTAATATATATATAAATCTGTGCATATGAATTAGTGACAGAAAAACTGTCACTAAAAAGTGTAACCAAAAGCTGAGTATCTCAAAACTGTCATTAAATGAATCTGCGACAGAAATTAGCGTCGCTAATCTGTCGCTAATTTCAGAACTAAACCCTTTTATCTTCTGATTAAAAAGTCCCCACTGCTCTTTACTTTCTTCCCACTATTTCTTAAGCTTTCCCACTGTTCATCACAGTCCCAAACACCCCTTTAACAGTTTCACAACCCGAGTGGGTTTTGACAGCTTTGGGTCGAAAACACAACCCTAGCCGCCCCTGTGTGGGTCACGGTTGGGCAAGGTGAGGCCACCGAGACCTTAGGGTCTCGGTTTCATTAAACCAAACACCCCCCGTTTCATAGCCTAAACAAACACACCCTTTGGGGTTTTATGGCCCTCGTCGACCACAGCCAACACCATCACCGAGACTCTTTGAGTCTCGGCTGAACAAATCCCACACCCCGAGACTTGTGAGGTCTCGGTTTCATTGCAATCCCAAATCGAACCTCTCTTTTTCTTGAAAATAAACATATTAATTCGTGTTTCTTGAAAATCAAAAGAAAAGAAATTGATTACCTTGTTTGATTGTTAAAGAAAAACGGGACTACACAATTCAATAAAGAAAACAGCCCGATCCTCCTTTTTTTTCTTCTCTATGGCTGGCGGCAGTTAGGGTTTATGAAACCCTAGTTTATATTTTTTTTGTTCTGATGTTTGCTCCGTCTGACTACACAAAAGGGGGTAACCCCGTGTTTTATTTTTTCTTTCTCTAAAACCGGGCCTAAAGTCCATTTGAACTTTCCTTTCTTTTTTTATAAATCGCTTCCTTTATAACTTTATATAGTTTTTTTTACATTCTCATTTGATTTCTTCGTTTTATTTCCGTATGCTAAATAATACAATTACAGTTTATTTAAAATCTAAAACTGCGTATTTAATATTATCATCTTAAATACGGGTTTTACAATTCTTCCCCTATAAAAAGAATAATTCGTCCCCGAATTAAAGATACGACAGTACTGGGTTTTACAATTCTCCCTCTCTAAAAAAATAATTCATCCTCGAATTTAGGGTAATTTAAGTTGGGGAATATATCTATTGAACGATACATGAACTGAAAGAACATGAAAGCTGAAACATATAAGCTGAGAGACGTGTAACTGAAAGACATACCCGAATCAAAACTAGAAGTGAGGATAAGAAGTCCGTATAGACTCCTCTGTTTCCTAAGTGGATTCCCGCTCGGTGTGGTTCCTCCACAGGATCTTGACGAAAGGAATGGTTTTCCTTCTCATAACTCGATCCTGGCGATCTAAAACTACTTCGGGTTCCTCAATATAAGATAGGTCCTCCCGAATCTGATCAAGTGGATAATTCACTTTGTGAAGCTCGTGATAGTTGTACCCTCTGAGTAGTGATACATGGATCACGTTATGAACGTGTGAAAGCTGAGGCGGTAGCGCCAATCGATATTATACTTCACCGACTCGTTCAAGGATTTTGAACGGTCTGATGTAGCGAGGGCTGAGCTTGCCTTTGAGGCCAAAACGTCTGACACCGTGTGCGGTTAATACATTGAGGAACACACGGTCCCCAGTCTAAAATGATAGATCTCTGTGATGCTTGTCGGTGTAACTCTTCTGACGAGTACGCGCTTCCTGCAGCTTTGCCCTAGCAATGGCGACCTTTTCGTTGGTCAGTTCTATTAGTTCTGGTCCCTCAATCAAACGTTCTCCAACCTGATCCTAACAAATAGGGGCACAACATTTTCTGTCGTATAACATCTCGAAGGGAGCACGCTTGATCCTGGCATGCCAACTGTTGTTGTAGGCAAACTCGACCAAGCAAATATAGTCATCCCAGTGTCCTGTCTATTCCAATGCACAGGCGCGTAGCATGTCCTCCAAAGTCTGGATGTTACGCTATGACTGACCGCCTGTCTGCGGGTGGAAAGCTGTGCTGAGCTTGAGCCTAGTTCCCCAAGCTTTATGCAAACCTCCCCAGAAGTGAGAAGTGAAACGTGGATCCCTGTCTGATATAATTTCAGAAGGTGTACCGTGTAACCGTACAATCTCCTTGGTGAATAGATATGCTAATTTACTGATTGCGAAATCTTTACGGATAGGAATGAAATGTGCTGACTTGGTCAAGCGATCGACAATAACCCAGATTGCATCATGTCGCCGCTGAGTCTGTGGTAATCCGGTAACAAAATTCATAGAGATCTTGTCCCATTTCCACATTAGAATATCTAATGGCTGGAGAAGAGCGTTGGTACGCTGATGTTCTATCTTAACCTGCTGGCAGGTTAGACATTTAGAAACAAAGGTGACGACATCCTGTTTCATGCCGCTCCACCAGAAATGATGCTTAAGATCGTGGTACATCTTAGTGGAACCTGGATGGATAACGGGGAGTTGTGAGCCTCTGTCATTAAGGCTTCTCTGAGAGCAGGGTCTTCTGGAACGCAGAGTTTGGTACCCTGCCATACGATACCATCGTCATCGATACGAAATTCAGTCTACTGGTCAATGTTCTGGACAATCGCCCATATTTCACCATCATCCTTTTGTGCGACTTTAATCCTAGAGAGTAAATCCGGTTCTACCTTCAAGCAAGCCCGGGAACCCCTCTGTCCGCGTACTAAGAGCTCAATAGTTCTGAATAATTTCCTCCTGAATCTTGATGCCATTTATCATTCCTGACTTTCTGCTAAGGGCATCTGCTACTACATTTGCTTTACCTGGGTGATATTGAATACTAGTGTCATAGTCTTTCAGCAGTTCCAACCATCACCTTTGTCTCATGTTCAGCTCTCACTGCGTAAATATGTACTTGAGACTTTTGTGATCGGTGAAGATATCACACGACTCACCGTATAAATACTGCCTCCAGATTTTGAGGGCGAAAACGACTGATGCGAGCTCCGGGTCATGCGTAGGGTAATTTTTCTCATACGGATTTAGCTGACGCGAAGCATAGGCAATGACTTTCCCATGCTGCATAAGTACACAACCTAAACCCTTTCCTGAAGCATCACTGTAAATCTGATAACCACCTGTACCATATGAGAGAGTAAGGATCGGCGTTGAAATTAAACGATGCTTGAGTTCCTCGAAACTCTTTTTTCTCTCCTCAGTCCATATAAACTTTTCCCCTTTACGCATAAGTTTGGTCAATGATAATGCTAAACGTGAGAAATTTTCTACAAATCTGCGGTAATATCCCGCTAACCCAAGAAAAATGCAAATTTCTGTGACAGATGTCGGTCTCGGCCACTTAGTGATAGCCTCCACCTTTGCAGGATCCATGGTGATCCCCTCTGCAGAAACAATATGGCCTAAAAACGCCACTTTATTCAGCCAAAACTCGCACTTAGAAAATTTAGCATAAAGCTTCACTCATCGGAGAATCTGCAAAACTGTACGGAGATGATCCTCATGTTCATCTTTAGATTTGGAGAAAATAAGGATATCGTCGATGAATACAATCACAAACTTGTCTAAGAATTCATGGAAGACTCGGTTCATCAAGTCCATAAATACCACAGGCGCATTCGTGAGACCGAATGGCATAACCACAAATTCGTAATGACCATACCTCGTGCGAAAAGCATTTTTGGATATATCTTGCTCTTTTACACGTAACTGGTGGTAACCTGATCGTAAATCACTTTTTGAGAAGTGCTTGGCACCCTAAAGTTGATCAAATATATCGTCAATACGATGAAGTGGACAACGGTTACGAATGGTGAGCTTATTCAGCTCGCGGTAGTCAATACACAGCCACATACTACCGTCCTTCTTTTTGACAAACAAAACTGGCGCGCCCCAAGGTGACACACTTAGACGAATGAAACCCCTTTCTAGAAGTTCCTAAATCTGATCTTTTAGTTCCTTAAGCTCTATAGGAGCCATACGGTAAGGAGCTTTAGATACTGGTTCTGCACCTGGGATGAGATCGATGCTAAAATCTACCTCTCGCATGGGAGGTATGCCTGGGAGTTCCTCTGGAAAGACATCTGGAAAATCTGACACGACTGGCTGATCATGAAGTGAAGGTGTCTCGGAAGCAGTGTCATGAACTATAGCTAGAAAACCCTCACAACCATGGTATAATAGAGTACGGGCCTGTAAAGCTGAAATGATATGAACATGTTTTCCTGGTAGGAAACCCCGGTAAATATACTATGGTGTCTGGACATCACCGAAGATGACCCGGTGAGCATGACAATCTATGGTGGCACGATGGATTGACAACCAATCCATACCTAGAATAATATCGAACTCGTACATATCTAGAGGAAGGGCACTGACTGGACGGATTTTATCGTCAAACACAAAAGGGAGATCATTATACACCTGGGTAACGAGTACAAGGTCTCGCATAGGGGTAGATATACTAAGTACACTGTCTAGTGGCGTAGGGGTCATGTTTATTCTAACAACATATGAAGTAGATATAACTGAGTGTGTGGCGCTTGTATCAAAAAGCACACAGGCAGCCTGTCCTTGTATAAACAAAATGCCAGTAATGGTACATGTGGTCTTATTTGCTTGCTCACGGGTAGTAGTGTAGACGCGATCAGTGGTTGGTGGTAGTGGTGGTGATAGAGGTAATTCTGAGGAATCTGGCCTGAGGTACCGGCAGCATCCCCGCTCTTGCAATCCCTCTTCATATGGCCCGGCTGACCACACTTGTAGCAACCACTCAAACCACGACGGCAAGGTCCTGGGTGTTTCTTCCCACATGTGATGCAAGTGGGATAAGAATACCCGGTAGAAGCAGCTCTGGTTTGCTGAGAACCTGATTTACGAAGATGTACACATGTCACGATCCTGATAACATAACTGAAATAAGGTTGTTTGGCTGAAATTTAAAATTACCAGAATTTGCTGGTCGGGCAGACTGCTGACCTCTGTAGTTTTGGTCACGCCCCTGTCCAACATCTCTGTTGGGATAAACAAAATTAGAATTTGTTTTACACGATAGTTTAGTGTTTTTGGAGCTTAAAGAATCACATATAGTTGCCAGATGAGTTTGAGCTGTCGCGGTAGTTATCACCACCACTTCTCTTAACTGTATGATTGCGGTCATAAGACTGACCGTGGTTTTTGTAGTTCTCCTGTGGAGTAGCCGATTGGGATCGGTCTCCTCCTCTGTGTCTGCAAGATTATAATTGGATAAGACTAGTGTTTTTGGAGCTTAAAGAATCACCTGTAGTTGCCAGATGAGTTTGAACTGCCGCGGTAGTTATCACCACCACTTCTCTTATCTGATCGATTGCGGTCATAAGACTGACTGTGGTTTATGTAGTTCTACTGTGGAGTAGCCGATTGGGATCGGTCTCCTCCTCTGTGTCTGCAAGATTATAATTAGATAAGACATGATATAAATTGACAGTTAAAAATCAGAGTTAAATTGTTTAAGTCTGCTGATTGAGATATACCTCTTCTTAGGACACTCCAAATTCTCGAGCTCATCCCTCTCGAAAAGCATCTCAATATCACGAGCTACATTAGCTACTTGTGACACATTAGTGAACGTGTCACTCATTAGCCTATCTGCAGTCCTAGAGTGAAGAGCCCAGCGAAATTGTTTCGCTTGCTCCTCCGCGGTACCCACAGACTCTCCTAAGAATCCAGCCATCCTGAGGTATCGGTGCATGAACTCTATACTGTTCTCGCCATGATTCTGACGAATGACGTGAAAGTCCCTCTCCAGTTTAGCTTGCTCAGCATGCGTGAAAAACTGGTCATAGAACATTGTCTTAATCTGTGCCCAGGTCAATGTAAGCACCCAAGCATCTCCCCCATTTGACACCTTCTGAGCCCTCCACCAGTGTAGAGCATGACCCTCCAGTTTGTAAACTGCAAGCCTAACCTTGAAAGCATCACCACAACCCATAGCCCCAAAAAATTTCTTTACATGATAAATTCAGTTTTCTGCATCTGTTGGGGCTACAGTTTGTTCAAAAGGTCGTGGTTTCTATTTGTTAAACAAATCTAGCCAGGTGGCTAAAGTGGCAGGTGGTGGATTGGGAAGGTTGTTATTCTGCTGAGGTCCGTTTTGATATTCAGCTCGGATCTCATCACGAATTTGGGGTAACATAGCTTGTATAGCTGATGAAATGACAATTATACATGATATCAACGTTCTTATTGGGCTTTAAAATGCATAAAATGTCATAAAATACCATATTATGTGCTTGTATTTGTTACTTGTGTATTTTAGGTACGGATATCGAGAAAATGACAAAAGATCAAAAGAAATAAAGAAAAAAACACGGGAAAAGAAGCCGCACAATGAACCGGATCCTAGAGTTGATTTTCAAGTAAAAGTCCTTGAAGATTTGAAGATTTACAAGAGAGATCATTTACCATTGAAGAATTGACACTTAATACCCTTGTTTATTCATAATTCCAAGTTTGGTCCCTTAAGTTTGTCAAAATTAAAAAAGAGTCCCTCAACTTTGAAGAATTGACAAGTTTAGTCCTCACAAAATGAAGACTTGTCAACATTAGTCCTCCTCAAAGTTAAACATACCATGAAGACCTTCAAGATACAAGAAAGAACAAGTTTGGTCCTTCAAATATCAAGAAATGATAAAACAAGTCCTTTAAATATCTCTTGGAAAGTTTTTGGGGCAAAAGCGTGAAGAATAAAACTTGGTTAACAAAGGGATTTAAGTTTCGGGCTGAAAAGTTATGAATGAAGAGAAGAAAGAAGATTGAGGGTAAAAGCTGCCAAGACATAATAGATACCTTAACCAACCACAAGTTGACACCTCACCCCACTCAACTTTTCAACCAATCACAACACACCCAGCCTCCACCTCACCATCCACTAAATCAAACGGATTAATATTATTAATCCTTTTGAATTTAGGCGCCTAACACCTTTTCTTAAACCAAAACAGATTAAAACCATGTTCTTGAGTCAAGAACACAAATTGGGTATTTGTGATTAAGCCAAAATTAACCCTTAAGTTTGTCCAGATTGAAGATTGAACATGTGTTTAACAAAACCCAAACCCCACTTTGGCCCCCCATCACCCAAAAGAGCTACACGTGGCTCCCCTACACCACTCTTATTCATCTTCTACATACAGCCAAAACCAAAAAGGGAATCCAACGACTCAAGGCATTTTCTTGGTCCCTACACCTCATTGGACGACTAAGATCATCCCAAGCCACCTCATCATCAACAAAACGCCAAGAGTTCTTCACATGTTAGCCAAAGTTCAAAATCACCAAGGGCATTCTTGGAACTTCAGTAGCTAGGGTTTTATTGTTTCCTTAGCATTCTAGAACTATTGTAAGGTCTATATAAGGCCATTAGATGAGTAGCTTAGTTCTTGTTCTCAGTTATTCATTTGTCAAACCTTGTAATGAATTTATGAAAGTGTGGTATTGTGTTATGATTTAAAACTGAGTTCCATTATCTTATTGTTGTGTTAAGTAGTTGTTCGTCACGTTTTTGTACTTAATCAAAACCTTGAAGAAGTCCAAAAGCTCCTATAAGCCTGTGAGTCCCTTTGTTCTTGCTGTGGTCAAGAATTTGGCTTGTGCTTGGAGACGATTGTTCATTGAGGTGTTTCCTTAAGTGACCTAAGTCACATTTCAACTAGCTTAAGAAATATTGGAAGTTGGTTATACGTTTTTATAACAAAAATCTATCTAAGTTGTTTGCTAAGGACTTTTGGTTCAACAACTTGTAGTTTGAACTTAAGGGTGATCATAGCCTCCTAATCTTGGTTGATTAAGGGGTAGTGAGGCCTTAAGGAAAGATACAAGGCTTGTGAGAGCCTAAGTGTTGCAAACGCTTAGTCTTTTATCACCTTATTTCATATTATTTGTGCTAACTAGGTTCAAGCCTTTGGCTGAGCTTGTTTCTTGATCTTAGCAGTGTTTTGTTGGAAGCTTGTGGTTGTTAAACTACCACAAAAGATCTAAAATTCATGAGTGTGGATGTACATTCATGAGGTTTGTCACAATCTTTTGAAAAAAATGGCCAAAATACTTGTTCTAAGTGATTTTGTTGCCTGCTGTTGTTTGGGTGTTGTTTGATGCTTGATTTCTTGTTCTTAGTTCATGTTATTTATGTTTGAATGCATGCTTAACATTTTCTTGGACTGAATATCAATCTGCTTTTGAAAAATCTTGTTATTAGTTCTTAACTAATGTTTGGGACTACTGTTTTATGCTTTGTATGTTGGCTTGAGTAGTTGTGTAGGGGTATTTTATGTTTGTATCTGTTATTGAAGTGGTTGTGGTATGATATTTGCTACTCTTGTGCTTTCAAACATTGAATCTGATTATGTTGCATAACTAAGTTGTTTTAGGCTGTGTTGACTTGAAAAGTTGGGTACACCTAGAGTGTATGCTAATCTAGGGTTAACAAGTGCTAATACATAGTTATTGCAACCTGTTAAGAAGATTTGTGGCTTTGAAATTGGATTTGTGGTCAAGTATATCAGCAAAACTAGTTCTTCATTGTTCATTGTTCATCAGTAACTTACATAAGCTTTAATCTAGATCTAATCTTGTAATCAGAGCATGATATGAGTTTATTTGTGTGTCATTAAGTCTGCTATTGCTATTGTATGCTTTTTGTGGAGTATGGTTAGCTTATACTAGCTTAAACTTAACTTATTATCACCAGATCTGCTTATAATATGTATGTGCCATGTCTGTGCAATCTTTGATTAAACTATATCATTTGGCTGGGTGATTTTGTGTTTTCTTGCTTATTATTGACTCCTTACAACCCACTGGTTGTAAGGGTGCCTTGATTATCCATTGAATCCAAGTAAATCTCTCTAAATCAAAAAGTCAAAAAGTCAAAGCATTAGGAACCCTTTCCCACTATTTCTAGCCACTGCTAGTGTTATTTTGTTAACAGATTATTAATAAGCTATAATAGCTTATTTAGACTTGCAACAACTTTGTTTTGGTAATCAATCTTCCTTATTTGACCCATTTGACTATTCTGGAGCATTTGAGACTTTGACTTTTTGGTTTGAATAGAAAACGAATTGACTTTTCTTTTTCAAAACAGCTTATTGCTTCTTCCAGCTTATTGAGTGTGCTTATTTGAAATCTTTTTGTTGATTAAGCTTAGTTTGATTATTTAAAACATTTTGCAAAAAAAATCAGCTCTTGAATCAGCCTAGAAATCGAAAACGACTATTTTGTCGTTTTGTGTAGAGAGCTTTTGCTTATTTCAGGCTTATTTATTGAGCTTTTTCAAAAATTCTTTTTACAAACAGCTTTATAATCTCATTAGAAGGATGTGTGTTAAATTTCAGCTTATGGCGTAATGGGCCAAAAAGCCCATTAAGAATAAGCTGAATTTCATTAAGCTATGATAAGCACTGATTTAGCTTTTGGGCCTTTAGAGTTTTGTGTTTAAAATCAAATTTTAAGCTAGACTGGATGTTTTGGGCTTATTTGGACAAAATTTTTCTTATTGGGCCTAAATCAGCCCATTAAGCTAACTGTTTTGACTTTTGGCCCATTTGGAGGCCCATTAGGGGTACTTTGGTCATTTTACTTTCATTTTCTGTTTATTTAAGTTAAAATAAACTAGTTTGCAAGTTTTTAGAATTTTTTTATAATTTTTGAATTTTTTATTATTATTTTATTATTAAAAATTGTTTTTAGATTAAATTAATATTTTTGAAACTTTTTCATTTATCTTAGGTCAATTACATTAAGTTAGGATTTTTAAAACTTTTAAATTAATTTTCTCATCACTTAATTAATTTTTAGGATTATTTTAATATTTTAGTAGTTTTTAATCATTTTTAAATAGCTTTAATTAGTTTTAAATTTTTCAAAAATAGTTTTTAGTTTAATTAAGTTATTTTAGAGTTTTACAAATTGAAAAATATTATTTTGGGTTTTTTATTAATTAAATTGATTTTTTGGGCTTTAATTAGCATTAGAAAATTATTATTTAATTAAATAAGAGGTTTGAGTCATTTTTGATTTTTTATAAACTCTAATTGCATTTTTTAGGATTTATTGTAATTTTCTAGGAATTCTTAGGATAGTTTTTAAATTTCATCACGTCTTACGGTTTTACGTTTACGTCTTTCGTCTTAGTTTAATTTTAATCGTAACCGTCACCATTTTCTCTTTTCTTTCTTCATAATATTAATCTCAAAGTTAATCATCTCTTAACACACACACCAAGCCTCCTTGAGAACGAACTCACAACAAGGGTCATTTGTGCACGATTTTCCTAAATCGTTGTACTTACCCTAATTACGCTCTTTGTTTTTCCTAAAGCAAAGGTGTGTAAAACCACTACATCATTTTGGCGCCGCTGCCGGGGATGTGTGTTGTGTTTTGATTTGAACAAATTTTGTTTTTATTATTATCCAAAAATAGTAATTGTCAGATTAGCACTCTAATCATACGTATTATCGATTTTCGTTTTTTTGTGTGAATATTATTACTGTATTGTATACGTATCATAATATATTCACAAGTACTCAAAAAGTATGAAAACACAACCTTGGTTTGGGATTTCATCACTCAGTCATTGTATTCGAATGTCAAACAAAGAAAAAAGGCAAAATAGATAATTACTTTCGAGAAGCTTAATTTTAATTAACACAAACTATAAGGTAGGTATAAGGCGGTTGTATTTCACGACCTAAGGGAAAAAGGCTCTTAAGTGCTTAGCGTCGCCTCGTTTCCCCCGCTTGCTTGTGCGTGTTAAGAGAAAAAGGGCTAATCGAGGGTTTGCCAACCAAAGTATTATCTACGTATCTATATATTTTCTTGGTTTCAAAGATTAAACCATCTTGAACGTTTTGGTGTCCACCAACGTTCTAAAGTCATCGAAGGCGTTCACTTCACGTGATCGTTTTCATTCCTTGAGGCTCCTTTAATCGAGAGATTTTATTTGAGGAGAGATTTGTAGATTTGTGTCTATGTAATACACACAAAAATCCAAAAAAAGTAAAAAACAATCAAAAGCACAAAAAAATTGAAAAAAGTAAAAACATCAAAAAGAATCTTCTTTGCTCATCCCCACGTTGTACGTGACGTTTATGCAAACTCATAACCAAGCAAGACGTGCACGTAAACGTCGTAATCGAAAGGAACAATCACCAAGTGAATAATCTCCAAGTGAGGAACCTATTATTGAACAAGAAGCTACCATGGCTAATCGTACTATGATGGAGTTGCTTCAAGCACCCACCGAGGGTTTTGGAGAGGCTATTGTGATTCCCGTCATTCTTGCGGAGAATTTTAAGATCAAGACGGGTTTAATGTCTATGCTTCAAGCAAACAAGTTTCACGGACATGAAAAAGACAACCCACGTTATCACATTAGGCAATTCAATCGTCTCACCGCGACTAGAAAGTTTAAGGATGTGCCCCATGACGCCATTAAGATGATGATGTTTCAATACTCGTTAGATGGACCCGCCAAGATATGGCTCGATAAAGAACCCTCAAATTCGATTTTGATGTGGGGTGATCTCGTTTCTAAGTTTGTGAATCATTTTTTTCACCATCTAAAACAACACATTTGAAAAACGAGATTTCAATATTTACTCAAAGGTCTAATGAGAGTTTTTCTATGGCTTGGGAAAGATTTAAAGAAATGTTACATGAATGTCCACACCATGATTTTTCCGAGTTGCATCAAATTGATACTTTTTATAATGGGCTTAATGATCATGAACGAGATTATTTGAACGCCGCCGCGGGTGGAAATTTTTTGTGCAAAACGACCGATGAGGCTTTAAAGATAATTGAGAATAGGTCTAAGGTTTATAACCCTCGTATCACACTGAGTTTTGCCACTATGGGGTTATCATCGTCGTCTCGTAACATGAGTGCCTTGCAAGATGAAGCAAATGAGGAAAATAGGTTTTTCGATAGGTTTTCAACTCTTATGTCTCATTGGAAAGCACAAGATGCTTTGAATTCTGCATCGGTTAAGGCGGTTGAGAAGAGTTGTATATCGTGTGGTGGAGCTCATGATTTTTCCGAGTGCATTACTGTGGATGGTAACACTTCGAGTGCTTATGTAGCAACGAGAACTTACAACCAAAACGGTCAAGGTTCCCGCCCAAATCAAGCTCCACAAAATCAAAATGCTAACAACTATCGAAACAACAACAACCAAGTTTCTTACCAAGGAAATCAAAAGAATTTTAACAAGGGTAATTACAACAATGGTGGGAACAATGGGCAATTGCAAAACAAAAATCGAAACCGTGATTTTCAAAACAATAACAAAGCTTTGCAAAAGGTGAAAGATCTTCCAAATGAATTTGTTGATTATGCAAATGGTAATGATGCTAGATTTGATAATATGCAAAGGGAGATCATTAGCCTAAGATCCGAAATTAAGAATGATTTGAAAAATGAGTTAAAAAACGAGTTAGTAAATGAACTTAAGATTCATGCAAATAAAATGGAAAGTAATGTGCAAAGATTACAACAAAATCAACAAAAGATGGAACAAGGCCAACATGAGATTAAACAAGAGATGATTAAGGCGGATAAAAGGCAATCTAAGTTTGAGGATAGAATATCAAGCATGTTTGAGGCCATAATGTGTAAACCGGCTTCTTCGGGTGGTCTTCCTAGTGATACCATTGCAAACCCGAAAGGAGAATTGAAGGTTATTACTACTCGTAGTGGTAAAACTTTCAAAGAACCCATTTCTCGTCCAAGTACTTCTACGGAGAAGGAAATCGAGAAAGAGCCCGAGGTGGAAAAGGAGCATATCCCAATCCCACAAAGTACCGCTCAAACCACACCTACGGTTGAACCAATACCAATTGTGGAACCCGAGATTCCAAGGCCGATGCCTATGCCCCAACCCACACCACCCTTACCTTACCCATCAGGACGAAACAAGGAAAAGTCACAAGAACGTAACAATTACCAATTTGAGCTTTTTATGAAAATGTTTCGTGACTTGCATTTTAACATAAGTTTTGTCGACGCTTTGGTCATGATGCCTCGATTTGCCGCCAACTTCAAAAGTATGTTGAATAACAAAGAGAAATTGCAAAAATCGTCTAGTTGTTCATCGGTTTTTCTTAGCCGCATACCTCAAAAAGTCGGTGATCCCGGTAAATTTTTAATTCAGTGTGGTATTCAAGATAAGGAAGAATGCTACGCCTTGGCCGATCTTGGTGCTAGTATAAATTTGATGCCTCTTGAAATATTTAAGTCGCTCAATCTTCCTAATCTTACTCCTTCAAGAATGTCTATCGAGATGGCCGATCATTCTACGATTCTTGCTTGTGGAGTAGCCGAAGACGTTTTCGTGAAAGTTGGAAAGTATTACTATCCCGTGGACTTTATCGTTGTAGACATTCCTATGGATCCTAAAGTTCCTCTACGTTTCAATGAGGAGGAACTCGTCATAAATGCAACTCAAAACTCCAAGATTTCTCATGTCTATTCTATCACAACTTTGAACCAAGTTGATTCAATCAATGTCATTTGCAAAGAATTTTCACAAAGGGTTTTAGGAATTGTCGATAAAAATGATTTTCCATCTCCTCCACCGGTGGAGGTTATGAGTGTTAAACCTACGTCTTCAATCACGGAAGATCTTTCGGATGATGAATATGTTGACCCCGAGGGGGCGGTGTTCTTTATTGATAAACGTTTTGAGAACTCACCACCCCCTAAACGCAACTTAAATGTGAGAATTTTTAGTGTGCCTAACATCGTCTTAGAAACACCAAATATTTTTGACATAATCAAATCGGGTTTTCATAAAGAGTTTTCAAAAGATGAAAAAGGAAAAGATTTTGAATTGGATTTAAAAGATTTTTGTACAAGTCTAAGTCCGTCATCTCCACGTGTTTTGAGTACTACAAGCTCGTCTACTCCTTTTGACGATGCTTTGTGTGATTTTAGTGTGGGAGA
The DNA here is from genome assembly GCA_025667525.1 of Glebionis coronaria. Classification (NCBI taxonomy): domain Eukaryota; kingdom Viridiplantae; phylum Streptophyta; class Magnoliopsida; order Asterales; family Asteraceae; genus Glebionis; species Glebionis coronaria. The sequence continues at coordinate 174,710,898 of CM046876.1, read as the reverse complement.
AGCCCCTTATGTTCCCTCACCTTTCTCCACCGAGGACAAGATATTCGATCCCGAAATTACTTATAAAGGGAAATCTCAGTCTTCCACCGATGCAATAAATGGAAAACTTATTCATTTGCTTGGTGTGAGTCTACCTCGAGTTTCTCATGATTTTAGTGCCTTACCCATTTTCTTACCCTTCTATTTCTTCTCATCTATTTTCTTTGACCCATTTGGGGTTGTTTTGGCTTTGGGTAGAGTAGCATTGTTTCGTCTTTCATCCGAATATGAGGACGCTAACTTTGACCCCCGTATACGTTTATCGGGTATTTAAAAGTACTCCACGTACTGTTGGGCATTGTTTATCATGTAAGCCCCACCAAAAATGACCATACCATGATTATCCCTAAATGATCACATTTATGGGGATTCGAGTCGAGCTTTTTACTCGGTTATCAAAAACAAGGTGCCTCGTGGGGGATTCTCATGCTTATCCTTGTAAATATTATTGCTTTTTAGTTAACCTAATGAGGGGATTTGTGCCCTTCCAACCTTTATTCCGTGGTTGTTTGTGCATTGTGGTTTTTAGATGATCATTATCTTCACGATTGGAGCCTCTCGTGTTCGTTTTACGTGAGCACTCGATCGTTTGCTTGGAAGAATTTCTCGATATCCATATGATATATCCTTGATTGTTCTAACCTTAGGTTTTTAGCACACTTCATAAACGACTATTGATTTAATGGTTACACCCTTTCCATGCTAGATTAAGCATTCGACTTCATCTCTAGTATGGGGGTATCCTACCCTTAGACTCGAAACATTGAGGACAATGTTTAACTTTAGTATGGGGGGGGGGGGTGAATAGATACCAGCCTTGCCAAACCTTCACGCTTCCCAAAGTTTATTTTTTTGTTTATCGTTTTGTTGCAAAATAAGGCTAAAAATGGCCAAATTTTAAATTTTTTCTTAGTTTTCATAAGTGTTTGAAGACACGAATGTAGATTTTCTGATGGCGAGAATAAGAGTAATTTTTTACTCGACCATGCGTGTTGAGCACTTAGCTTTGATTCCTTAACTTTATATTAGGCTAAGTCTCTTAAATGAGGACGATAAATGATAGAGTTAATTATAAGTTACTATGCTAAACGTAGAGTACTCGTATTTTTTCAAAAACTCATGTGTTCTCGTTGTTTGCTTATTCTCCCTTCGCTTGTATATATATTTTGCTAATAAGTATTGGCTTAGCGGTTTAGTCTTGATTGTTGGTTTCTAGTCTTTTCTAGTAGATTCCATGTAATTAAATTGGGAAGACATTAAGGTATCGCCAGCGTCACGGTTTTGAAGTATTGCCAACCTGAATAATCGAAAGCTTCACCCAATAATAAGATTTCAAGTGCTCACCTAAATCAAGAAAAAATTTCAAGCTCACAAGGCTGAAAAATCTATGTGAAATTGAAAGTGAATCAAGCCTTAATCTTTGAAGCTTTAAAGATCCAAAATTCGCTTTAGTGTGAGGATATACGTCTTTGGCCATAATAAACACCTCATGGCGAGGTTAAATAAAAGGCAAGGCAAGACCAAAGTCATAATAAAAGCTCCATGGCGGAGTTGAATAAAAGATGGAGGTAAACCTATGATAATAAGGCCCATCCGTTAGGGGGCATATAAAAGTCTTGGTAATAAGTCTCATGTTCAAAACCGTGTTTATCGATCCTTCTTGTTGACATAATTTTTTGACATCGTTGTCTATTAGGGAGGGGTTATTAATTCGATGGTCTTGGTTACACTGTTATGACTCTATTTTTGGACCTTAATCTCTATTATCGCATAAGTAAAAAATGTATCCTCGTGAACATTCAAGACAAAAATAAAATATAAGAGATACCAATTAGGATTAAGGGAGTCTAAGTACGTGATTAGGGCATATGAGTAGTGTTAGCACTACTAACTTATAATGACAATGATCTCGTTACACGCTTGGCGTGGAATTTGGTGAAAATCAAGGACGACGAAAATATTTCTAACGAAACATTCACGTGTTCTTGTTCTATGAACCTAAACGTCCCATTTTGCGATGAAAATCATACATTATGGGCTTGTTTCTTTTTTTAAGTGCTTCTATATTAGGCTCTTAATTAGCCTCTTAGTGGGAAGAGAGGGATATTTGTGTGAGTGTGGAACAAGTGTTCAAATTGATTTGGGCCCATAACTTTTCCCACTAAGAGGCACAAAAGGAAAAAGAAACACCCCCTATGTCTAAAACACAAGTAGTAGCAAGTAGTAGTAGTGTAGTAAGTTTATGATTCAATAAAAGTGCATAAAAATGATATTTGGAGGTGCTACGATACTTTATTCTAGCATTGCGTGAGGGCACGTCAATGGTTTAGTATGGGGGAGTGATGAGATGGCATTTATACATGATCTCATCGTTCTTTTTGGGCTTTAAAATGCATAAAATTTCATAAAATACCATATTATGTGCTTGTATTTGTTACTTGTGTATTTTAGGTATGGATATCGAGAAAATGACAAAAGATCACAAGAAACAAAGAAAAAACGAACACGAGAAAAGAAGCCGCTTAATGAACCCGATCCTAGAGTTGATTTTTCAGTAAAAGCCCTCGAAGATTTGAAGATTTACAAGAGAGATCATTTATCATTGAAGAATTGACACTTAATACCCTTGTTTATTCATAATTCCAAGTTTGGTCCCTTAAGTTTGTCAAAATTAAAAAAGAGTCCCTCAACTTTGAAGAATTGAAAAGTTTGGTTCTCACAAAATGAAGACTTGTCAATATTAGTCCTCCTCAAAGTCAAACATACCATGAAGACCTTCAAGATACAAGAAAGAACAAGTTTGGTCCTTCAAATATCCAGAAATGATAAAACAAGTCCTATAAATATCTCTTGGAAAGTTTTTGGGCAAAAGTGTGAAGAATAAAACTTGGTTAACAAAGGGATTTAAGTTTCGGGCTGAAAAGTTATGAATGAAGAGAAGAAAGAAGAATGAGGGTAATAGCTGCCAAGACATAATAGATACCTTAACCAACCACAAGTTGACACCTCACCCCACTCAACTTTTCAACCAATCACAACACACCCAACCTCCACCTCACCATCCACTAAATCAAAAGGATTAATATTAATTAATCCATTTGAATTTAGGCGCCTAACACCTTTTCTTAAACCAAAACATATTAAAACCATGTTCTTGAGTCAAGAACACAAATTGGGTATTTGTGATTAAGCCAAAATTAACCCTTAAGTTTGTCCAGATTGAAGATTGAACATGTGTTTAACAAAACCCAAACCCCACTTTGGTCCCCCCATCACCCAAAAGAGCTACACGTGGCTCCCCTACACCACTCTTATTCGTCTTCTACATACAGCCAAAACCAAAAAGGGAATCCAATGACTCAAGGCATTTTCTTGGTCCCTACACCTCATTGGACGACTAAGATCATCCCAAGACACCTCATCATCAACAAAACACCAAGAGTTCTTCACATGTTAGCCAAAGTTCAAAATCACCAAGGGCATACTTGGAACTTTAGTAGCTAGGGTTTTATTGTTTCCTTAGCATTCTAGAACTATTTTAAGGTCTATTTAAGGCCATTAGATGAGTAGCTTAGTTCTTGTTCTCAGTTTTTCATTTGTCAAACCTTGTAAAGCCCTTTTTCTGAATTTATGAAAGTGTGGTATTGTGTTATGATTTAAAACTGGGTTCGATTATCTTATTGGTTTGTTAAGTAGTTGTTTGTCACGTTTTTGTACTTAATCAAAACCTTGAACAAGTCCAAAAGCTCCTATAAGCCTGTGAGTCCCTTTGTTCTTGCTGTGGTCAAGAATTCGACTTGTGCTTGGAGAGGATTGTTCATTGAGGTGTTTCCTTAAGTGACATAAGTCACATTTCAACTAGCTTAAACAATATTGGAAGTTGGATATATGTTTTTATAACAAAAATCTATCTAAGTTGTTTGCTAAGGACTTTTGGTTCAACAGCTTGTAGTTTGAACTTAAGGGTGATCATAGCCTCCCAATCTTGGTTGATTAAAGGGTTGTGAGGCCTTAAGGAAAGATACAAGGCTTGTGAGAGCCTAAGTGTTTCAAAGGCTTAGTCTTTTATCACCTTATTTCATATTATTTATGCTAACTAGCTTCAAGCCTTTGGCTGAGCTTGTTTCTTGATCTTAGAAGTGTTTTGTTGGAAGCCTGTGGTTGTTAAGCTACCACAAAAGCTCTAAAATTCGTGAGTGTGGATGTACATTCATGAGGTTTGTCATAATCTCTTGAAAAAATTGGCCAAAATACTTGTTCTAAGTGATTTTGTTGCCTGCTGTTGTTTGGGTGTTGTTTGATGCTTAATTTCTTTTTCTTAGTTCATGTTATTGATGTCTGAATGCATGCTTAACATTTTGTTAGACTGAATATCAATCTGCTTTTGAAAAATCTTGTTATTAGTTCTTAACTGGTGTTTAGGACTACTGTTTTATGCTTTGTATGTTGGCTTGAGTAGTTGTGTAGGGGTATTTTGTGTTTGTATCTGTTATTGAAGTGGCTGTGGTCTGATATTTGCTACATTTGTGCTTTCAATCATTAAATATGATTATCTTGCATAACTAAGTTGTTTTAGGCTGTTTTGACTTGAAAATTTGGGAAGACCTAGAGTGTATGCTAATCTAGGGTTAACAAGTGCTAATACATAGTTATTGCAACCTGTTAAGAAGATTTGTGGCTTTGAAATTAGATTTGTGGTCAAGTATATCAACAAAACTAGTTCTTCATTGTTCATTGTTCATCAGTAACTTGCATAAGCTTTAATCTAGATCTAATCTTGTAATCAGAGCATGATATGAGTTTATCTGTGTGTCATTAAGTCTGCTATTGCTATTGTATGCTTTTTGTGGAGTATGGTTAGCTTATACTAGCTTAAACTTAGCTTAATATCACCAGATCTGCTTATAACATGTCTGTGCCATATGTGTGCAATCTTTGATTAAACTGTATCATTTGGCAGGGTGATTTTGTGGTTTCTTTCTTATTATTGACTCCTTACAACCCACTGGTTGTAAGGGTGCCTTGATTGTCCATTGAATCCAAGTAAATCTCTCCAAATCAACAAGTCAAAAAGTCAAAGCAGTGGGAACCCTTTCCCACTGTTTCTAGCCACTGCTAGTGTTATTTTGTTAACAGCTTATTAATAAGCTATAATAGCTTATTTAGACTTGCAACAACTTTTTTTGGTAATCAATCTTCCTTATTTGACCCATTTCACTATTCTAGAGCATTTGAGACTTTGACTTTTAGGTTTGACTAGAAAACGAATTGACTTTTCTTTTTCAAAACAGCTTATGGCTAATTCCAGCTTATTGAGTGTGCTTATTTGAAATATTTTTGTTGATTAAGCTTAGTTTGATTATTTAAAACATTTTTCAAAAAGAATCAGCTCTTGAATCAGCCTAGAACTCGAAAACGACTATTTTGTCGTTTTGTGTAGAGAGATTTTGCTTATTTCAGGCTTATTTATTGAGCTTTTTCAAAATTTCTTTTTACAAATAGCTTTATAATCTCATTAGAACGATGTGTGTCAAATTTTAGCTTATGGCTTACTGGGCCAAAAAGCCCATTAAGAATAAGCTGAATTTCATTAAGCTGTGATAAGCACTGATTCAACTTTTGGGCCTTTAGAGTTTTTTGTTTAAAATCAAATTTTAAGCTAGACTGGAGTTTTGGGATTATTTGGACAACATTTTTCTTATTGGGCCTAAATCAGCCCATTAAGCTAAATGTTTGGACTTTTGGCCCATTTGGAGGCCCATTAGGGGTAATTTCGTCATTTCACTTTCATTTTCTGTTTATTTAAGTTAAAATAAACTAGTTTGCAAGTTTTTAGAATTTTTTAGAATTTTTGAAGTTTTTATTATTATTTTATTATTAATTTTTTTTTTAGATTAAATTAATATTTTTGCAACTTTTTCATTTTTTTAAGTCAATTACATTAAGTTAGGATTTTTAAAACTTTTAAATTAATTTTCTCATCATTTAATTAATTTTTAGGGTTATTTTAATATTTTAGTAGTTTTTAATCATTTTAAAATAGTTTTAATTAGTTTTAAATTTTTCAAAAATAGTTTTAGTTTAATTAAGTTATTTTAGAGGTTTAAAAATTGAAAAATCATATTTTGTCCTTTTTATTAATTAAATTGATTTTTTGGGCTTTAATTAGCATTAAAAATTATTATTTAATTAAATAAAAGGTTTGAGTAATTTTTGATTTTTTGTAAACTCTAATTGCATTTTTTAGGATTTACTGTAATTTTCTAGGAATTTTTAGGATATTTTTTAAATTTCGTCACGTCTTACGGTTTTACATTTACGTCTTTCGTGTTAGTTTAATTTTAATCGTAACCGTCACCATTTTCTCTTTTCTTTCTTCATAATATTAATCTCAAAGTTAATCATCTCTTAACACACACACCAAGCCTCCTTGAGAACGAACTCACAACAAGGATCATTTGTGCACGGTTTTCCTAAATCGTCGTACTTACCCTAATTACGCTCTTTCTTTTTCCTAAACCAAAGGTGTGTAAAACCACTACATCAATAGCCGTCTGAACAACAACAGTAATAGCAGCTGCGTTGGCATCATTCTCATTTTCGCGTCTAGGTGGAATCTGAAATGAAAGAGGATAAGTTGATAAATCTGTTAGAACCCAGAGTAATAAATATGAATATGCATGGTGTAGTTCATGAAGGCATAGCCAACAAAATATGACATGAATACCGATGAACGCCTATGGTCCGTTCACAAAATGACAATTTACTAAAACATAAATCTGACATGAGTAAGGATGAACGCATATGGTCAGTTCATCTATACAAATCTAAACTTGCAAGGGTGAACGCCTATGGTCAGTTTACGAAAACGAAAAGTTCGCTGAAAAGCACATGTGACCAAGTATGGCCAGTCCTGTACCAACCGTTTACTTAATCAAAATTTAGAAAACCCGACTAATAAAATACATGAGTAGCATGGAAGATAACAACGCCAAAATACAGGAAGTTCTTGGTGACTACCCACTAGTCACATGTCAAGTTTTAGAGCCTATAGGTCGAACCTTGCGCTCTGATACCATAATTGTAACACCCCACTTAGATAAATGGACCGTTACGTGTATTTATGGCGTGTCATCAAAGCATGCAAGGCAATGTATTAAACATTAACTGACCATGACGGAAATACCGGAATCAAACATCGGTAGTCCAAACATAAGCTCAAAATATAAATATTAAGTACTGAAAGAAAAGGGCGAAACAATGTCCAAACAACCAAAGTAATGTATGTGTGCATAAAGTAAAGGAGTCCGGATAGCTCCCATCTAATGCACGTACTCTCTTAGAAGTCCTAAGATCGTCCCTGTGTACCTGCCGTTTGGAAACATGAAAGGAAACTCCGGTTGAGCATAACGCTCAGTGAACGAATATGAAGCATGATAATAATATACGGGAGTAGAACTGATAACAAATACTGAACTAAAACTGTTATGACAATTTGGAGCAAACTGTATAAAATCTGATGTGTCTGATTATAAATAATAAAACTGATTTACTAACTGTTAAATCTGAAAACATGCATTTACTGTATTTTAATTGCCCAGAGCTTATATAGGTCATGTGCTGTAACAACTGTGCATGAATAATTAGAGGGGTGACCTCGTCATGCTGTAGAGGGGTGACCTCTAAATAATGTGCTGGGTGGAGGGATCAGCTCCAATGTGAAGGATGTAGAGCACACACCACATTCACCTGATAACTGCAAACTGATAAGCCTAGGATGCATCCATACGCCCCACTAATAATATGATAAAATGGCCAAGCTGTACTGAGTGGAACGCTGTGGGATATCACTCTCCCACATGTGAGTTATGACACCAGTGCCTCAAGTGTCATGGTTACGGTACCTCCGTAACTAGTACCACTGAATGGTCATGCTTGTATATAAGGCTCAGGCAATATCTTAGTTATTAAAATAATTTCAGATAATTTATAACATGTACTAGGGAAAACATTTGGCTGTAGACGGGAAATCTTAATCATGCATAGAAGGGAAGTCCTTACTGAAAGGACGGGAAATCCGTACCTCGTGTCCAGTAACCGACCGAGATCAACTGACAGAAAGTCTACTTTGATTTCACGCGAGCTACATGAATAAAGGACGCGAATAAGTCAACTGATATTCGTTTATTTAATTTACTGATCTTATTGGCTTCTCATTTATTTATTTTATTCCTGAAATTCTGTACGTATATTAACGGATAAATCTAATCTTATAGTAATTCTTTTTAATGTATTATCGACCTACTATTAAGTATGTTATAAACGTATTCTGACGTTAGATTAATACTATAATTAGTAACCTGCTAAAATAGGAAGTTTCCTAAATTAGAAAGTTTCTAAAATCACTTATAATTTCTTTAACAAAATTATACCCTTTTAATTATTACACACTATTTTAGTTTGATTCTTTTAAAATACAATTTAGACATTTATTAAAATAAGTAATAAAAGTATAATATAAAAATCTTCGTTTTTATTATATTTTAACTATGTCCCGAGCCTACCGAGATACCCCTCCTCGGTCGCACTAAAACAATACAACTAATATATATATATATATATATATATATATATATATATATATATATATATATATATATATATATATATATATATATATATATATATATATATATATATATATATATATATATATATATATATATATATATATATATATATATATATATATATATATATATATATATATATATATATATATATATATATATATATATATATATATATATATATATATATATATATATATATATAGGGTGGCGCTATCGTGGTATACACTCTTAATATACATTATAATAGGTACATTTATTGATCGTTGGATCAATGATCATAATCAAAATTAAGTTTTAATTAAATGATGGCATGGTTGTAATAAACTTGAATTATATGGCACTTCTTGTGTAAACACACACACGTTCAAATGTTTTGTACGTTATGCTTATTATTTTTGGCAAAATACTAATTTTTGTCATTTTAAAATTCTCTATTATTGTTTTGTTTAAAATTATAAAACTACTACAACTATGTAATTTATTTTATAATAAAACACATTATACTATTCTATTGATTGTATGATACACATTGTCTTAACCAAATAATACATTTCACTCTATTGGTACATACTCATAAGATGATGGATACGTAAAAAATAATATTGTTAGAAAGTTTTCTTATATTTTATGACACATTAAGTTTGGTTATGATGACATAAAATTTATACATATTGACATATCTATTTTTTTACACGTTCGATAGTGTGACACACTAAATTTCTTTATATATTTATAGTGGCACATTTTTAGTATCAATCCAAAATTTCTTGACACATATATGGTGACGCATTAAATTTTGTTGATACATTTTTAGTGACACATACAATTGATTTTTTTATACACCTAGTATGACACACTAATATCTTTGGTGACACATTAGTTTTACAGTGACCCAAATCTAATGGAGATATGTTTTAGTATGACTTTTCATCTTATCAGTTTCGACTTCTAACCTGGATTCGATGAAGGTTTGTTTTTTGATCGAATTTCAATGGGGATGACTTTTCATCTTTGGAAGAATAACGTTTATTATGTTACCCACTGTTATACAAGTTTGTACAATTACGTAATACATGATATTTCTATCAAAATTTCTTTTAAATACGATCCATTTCATATTAAACTACTAATAGTGAGTTGATAAAAAAAGGTTACTTTATTACTTTCAGTGGTACCTTAAGATTACTTTTGTACAAGTGATCATAAAACATAACGCCAGGACCTCTAATAAACAATAATAAAATGATACAAAAGATAATATAATCCATAGATTTGTAGAAGTTTTGCTACAATACCGAGTTGGTGAGTTCAGATCTTAAAACGTAAATAAGTTCACAACGACTTCACGCAAAGTGAAAACTAATGGGCGACGATACGAACACCATTATATTACACGCCAATGTAATTGTCACTTGTTCATGTACTACTTCTTTGTTAATCTATAATGATAGCAAGTCTGTTGATTAGAATATTAAAAAGGGAGTTAAGTTTTTTATGATATAGATTGATAAAATGAAAAAATAGTGTGATTTATAGGCGTTGATTGGTGCGCTGTTACAGTTATACTTACAATTCTTTAGTGGTTCACTAGTTCTTGATAAACTGATAAAAGTGTTTTTAATCTATAGAAAATTGGGATGAGGATGAAGAGAAAATGACAGCTACCATTTTTATAAGTCATTTACGAACTGTTAAATGCCTAATATAGCCTTTTAATTTATTTGACATTTAATTTTTTCTTTTAAATTTAAAATTAACAAGTATTTTCTTTAAAATACAAAGGACACATGTCAGTTTGTAATTAGTACCTATTATAACTCATTTTAAGGTGTAACGCATTTGAACGCAAATATATATATATATATATATATATATATATATATATATATATATATATATATATATATATATATATATATATATATATATATATATACATATATATATATATATATATATATATATATATATATATATATATATATATATATATATATATATATATATATATATATATATATATTATATATATATATATATATATATATATATATATATATATATATATATATATATATATATATATATATATATATATATATATATATATATATATATATATATATATATATATATATATATATATATATATATATATATATATATATATATATATATATATATATATATATATATATATATATATATATATATATATATATATAAATCTGTTCATATGAATTAGTGACAGAAAAACTGTCACTAAAAAGTGTAACCAAAGGCTGATTATCTCAAAACTGTCATTGAATGAATCTGCGACAGAAATTAGCGTCTCTAATCTGTCGCTAATTTTAGAACTAAACCCTTTTATTTTCTGATTAAAATGTTCCCACTGCTCTTTACTTTCTTCCCACTGTTTCTTAAGGTTTCCCACTGTTCATCACAGTCCCAAACACCCCTTTAACAGTTTCACAGCCCGAGTGGGTTTTGACAGCTTTGGGTCGAAAACACAGCCCTAGCCGCCCTTGTGTGGGTCACGGCTGGGCAAGGCTGAGGCCACCAAGACCTTAGGGTCTCAGTTTCATTAAACCAAACACACCCCCGTTTCACAGCCTAAACAAACACACCCCTTTGGGGTTTTCTGGCCCTCGTCGACCACAACCAACACCATCACCGAGACTCTTTGGGTCTCGGCTGAACAAATCCCACACCCCGAGACTTGTGAGGTCTCGGTTTCATTGCAGGCCCAAATTGAACCTCCTTTTTTTATTGAAAATAAACATATTAATTCGTGTTTCTTGAAAATCAAAAGAAAAGAAATTGATTACCTTGTTTGATTGTTAAAGAAAAACGGGACTACACAATTCAATGAAGAAAACAACCCGATCCTCCTTTTTTTTGTTCTGTATGTATGGCGGCAGTTAGGGTTTATGAAACCCTAGTTTATATTTTTTTTGTTCTGATGTTTGCTGCGTCTGACTACACAATAAGGGGGTAACCCCGTGTTTTATTTTTTCTTTCTCTAAAACCGAGCCTAAAGCCCATTTGAACTTTCCTTTTTTTTACAAATCGCCCCTTTATAACTTTATATAGTTTTTCTCTTTTTTTTTACATTCTCATTTGATTTATGCGTTTTATTTCCGTATGCTAAATAATACAATTACAGTTTATTTAAAATCTAAAACTGCGTATTTAATATTATCATCTTAAATACGGGTTTTACAAATTTCCTATTATATTTTAGTCTTTTAATTATAGATTTTGTTACACCTTATTATACTAATAAAACATGACTAATAACAATAATGTACTATTACATTACACTATTCTTTCCATTACAATGTTCGTTTTTTAGAATGGCACATCAATCTCGACTGAAATTTAACCCCGAGTTATACCATCCGTAATGAGCAGGCACCGGGGCCCGAACCACTAGGAGAGACTCGCGGAGAGAAACCCCTAAAACTCACGGCTTCTCACTAAGGTGGGAAATCTTTGTCTTTTTTTTATCTCTTGCAAGACTTGAACATAAGACTAAACCCACTCCCCAAGCTACAAAAGGAACCCAGGTGACCAACTACTCTAAAGCAGTTAGTTACGCTATTCATTTTATTCATTTGACATTTCATTCATTCCTACCAACAAACCCTTACACTCCGTATTAATTACATTACATCGTTGATTACATTTCTCGTTACGCTTAACCAAACAAATCTAACATGGTCGGAAAAATTAGTAGATCTGTTTTTGAAAAGAAGAAGTTGTTCTTTGTTGGGTCCTTCAGTTATAGATCTTTCATCCTGTTAAGAATGGTGAACAACTTCTGTAATCACAAGTTTATTCACATAGAGACTCTAATGAAAACAAAGTTTTGTGCGGAATACAAACACTAAGAACAAAAAGAAACAGTTTAACTAAATGAATAACTTGATCCTTTCTAAGGATTTCTAATATTATTGATATGAAATGAAAATGATGAAAGGTGCGTCTAACCCTTTTGCCAATGGGTTCCTTTTATACTACAAGAAAACCCTAAACTACATTTACTCAAAACGTCACATCCTTTCCTAAGATATCTCATGCATATCCTAACAAACTACTACTAATAATAATGTTTGACTTTCTAACAGACCAAGAGCACGTATTGCTCCTACTACTACCATGACCAGGAGGAACTACATACCTCCTAGTCAACCTATTACAAAACACCTATTACATAGGTCCTAACAATCCTCCCCTAAACTTGAATTTGACTTGTTGAGTTCAAGTTTCTTGGTAGATCTTTCAGAGACAAATTAAGGATTGAATCAGCACACCCGTAGAAGAAGCAAAACCATCATGGAATAGTACCAAACAAAACCCAAACCTTGCTGCAACTAAGAAATCTGGGAAACTTCTTGAAAGATATGAACACATCTACACTTGTTGAATCTTTACATCAACATGAGCAGACTTGATAAGCCTTTACCAAGTAGCTGTTCGCTCTTGGGCTAGCTAGTCTTTCTGGTGGAATCAAGCATCACACTGGGAGACCATTACCCAGCCTAACTCTTAGAACATAAATCAATGGTGAATGGGAGTACCCTGATGATTTTGGGCAAACCATCACAGCCGTCAATAAATTTGAGTAAAGTCTTTACTAGAAGCCGTACCCCCTGGACTAGCCAACGCTTAGCAATGAAGCATCGGTGAGCTGAAAACCCTATAGCTTTGAGCAAGCTATTACAGCTATCAACGGATTTGATGTATGTCTTTACCAAGAGCCGTACCCCCTTGGACTAGCCACTCTTCAGTCTAGGACCAAGGTGAGTGAAGACCATCCAATTTTAGGGAAACTGGCAACCATCAACGGATTTGATAATCACACTAGAGTCGTACCCTCATGGTGAATCAACTCTTTCTTGTCTGTGAGACATGGTGAGTTGAACACCATTTGTTGTGTGGAAACAATCAACACCAGAAGTACACATAAAACGGCCCAAGTGTGAAAAGATGTCAGTGTGTGAAAGTATAAGAAGATATTATAGAATTTTACATGTTTCTTTTTTTAAGTATAAGTAGAAATTATATAAAGGTATGTTTTTTTTAAATGAATAAAGGATGTGTTAGTCACTAAAAGCTGTACACATTGCTGAAAAGAATACAAGAATTAAAAGAAGTATAGAACAAGCATACCAGAATCACAAACTAGAAGTTGCAACCTTGTTTGCAAGAAGTCTAGCCTGAATAGATTCAACCAAAGTAGTGGCCATAGTAGACTCATTGCCAGCAGGAGCATTGGACACCACCAAGTGACTCTCCAACATAGCTTCCATGGTAGAAATGGTAAAGGGATAATCTTGATCCACAAGCATGAATATTCTCTTGCCAGATTCCAATTCCAGCACATGGACAGCACACCCAACATACATCTTCCATCTAGAAATGACCCATTAGGGTTGATCCTGTCATATACCAGCACTAGGAGTACCAGGTGGACAATCTAGCATTATCTTCAAATCTCCCCAAAGAACCAAACCAGACCATGTAGCAGGAGTCACGGGGACAACAACATCAACCAAACCATATAGAACCATAAGATCTTGGCGGTCCACCTAAAATAGAATATGTTGCAGACCCGAAAAGTACTTATGATGGCCACCTGCTGTGTGAATCATATGAGTGAAAGTACCAGCAACAATGGGTGAAGGTTGAATTTCCCAATGCACAATGCGACCACTGCCAAGTTGTATATCGTCATCGCTATCTAAAGCGGCATCAATCAAATTTGAGGGATCCCTCTTCTCCTAAGGAACAACCAGGCCATGACGAGCCTTCTTCTTGCGAATAGACATGCGAGGCTGTACCGTAGAAGAATATGCTTCCCCCTTCACCTTAAACGTGGTGGCATCACTAGTAGGTGTAGCAGTATCAGCAGTGATGGGTGAAGGAACATTGGCATTAGCCTGTGGACTAGGACCAACGACCATGGGAGTAGTAGCATCAACATTTGGTGTAGTAGTAGGCTCATGAACTGGTGGAGTAGAAGTAGCAACATCTGGTGTAGTCTCATCAACTGATGGAGTAGAAGTAGCAACATATGGAAAAGTAGGAGGTGGAGCAGCAGTAGAACCCAAATCATGTGAACCAGCAGGATGGGATGGAGTAGCCATGGGAGTGGGTGTAGGAGCAGAAGGAGTAGGTGCAGCCAGTGTTGGATATGTGGCATTGGCAGGCATACGCACATCCTTCTGCTTGAGTTGGATAATTTTGTTATACAAGGCCTTAAGTTCGTCATCCGACATCTTCTTTACCCTCTTCATAGGCCAACCAACCGTAAAGTAAAATCTAGTTTGATTCTTTACATATTGTTGCATAAGCTTCTTTTGTTCAGCATAGGAGAGGGAACTGTTGCGGCGAATTTCACGGAGTTGAGCAACTAGATCCTACCTTTGCCTTTGAATCAAAGAGGTAACCCGAAGAGCAAAATTACCCTGATTCACACCCTCACCCAAGATATTTGAGAACTGAGAAACGTTGGAGGTAAGGATAGTGACCACATCCATCCAGTCTTTATTATCCCAGAACATGGAATTGTGCCTCACTTGCTCGTATCTTTGCTTCTTAAGAGCTTCAGCCTTCGCCGCAGCCTTAGACGCAGCCGCAGCCTCATGCTCGGCTTGCATTATCCTTGCAGCTTCCTCACCCAATCTCTCTTCCTCAAGCAGTCTGCGTGTGCGCTTCCTAGGAGGAGATGGTGCATAAGTCATTGGGGCTTTCCCTTTATCATCAGTTGATGGACCAGGAGTTACAGAACTTGGCATAGGGCTAGCAGCAGAGGTGGGAATGCTAGAAGCACTAGGAGGGGCATGTATATCCTCACTAGGCTTGGCTGCAAATGCTGCCTTAGCCAGTACAGTCAAACCATCATCTTCAATATTATTCTGCTCATCATCAGAATCAGCCAACACCACTTTCTTCTTATGACGTCTCAATTGGTGCTCCAAGTGTTTCACCCGGGAAGCCAAAGGAATCACAAAATCTCTTGTCAATTGGCGATGTTTGTTGAGATCAGCTTCCAAGGTTTGGATCTTCTCATAGTACCTGTTTACCAAAGCAAGCAAAGAAGTAAGAGTAACAGGTTCCTCAGTTTCCCCACTAAGAGAACTTGGTTTAGGGGATGCTTCATTGGGACCAGTAGCAAAGGTTTGGTCAACATTGTGAGCATGTGCATCTGGCACAAAAGAAGAAGATGGCTACCCATGACAATGGTGGACAGAAGTAGTAGGTGGAGTATCAAGAAAATGAGAAACAAGAGGGACAACAGAAGAGGCAACCTTTGAGGAAGAAGGCACCTTAACAACCACCTCAAGAGTAGGATCATCATCAGGAATCTCAATCACGGGATCCTCAGCAACATGAATCTCCTCCTCCATAGGATCATTCACCACATGAGGTTCCTCTTGGGCTTCCTCAGCAGGAGGAATCTCATTGGGATCCTCTTGGGCAATGCCCAACATAGCAGGAGTGAGAGGAATGATAGGACCTAGGTAAGCAAGCTTCATGTTAGCATAAACCTTAGGAATTAGTCTAACAGGAACATACTGTTAATCATAAGATTCAAAGCTATTAGAGGTGATCTGGAGGTCGGGGAGGATAAAAGAAGTATTTAGACATTTTTAGAGAGAGAAAGATAAAGCTTGAATGTAGTGTGTGTATTTAGAGAGAGAAAGGGAAATACACAAAATAAGAAGAATCCTCACCCCTCCATGGAAGTATGGAGGGGTATATATAGCCTTGTCACACACGAACTATTCTAACTTAACAAAACTAGTCCCTGCGTTTGTGGCTATATCAAAGTAATGTAATTCCGTAAATGGCGCTCACATTTTAGGGCTAACAATCTTCCCCCAATGTGGAGACATACGGAATTACTTACAATGTTCCTAACAAGTACAAATACAACAAAATAAAGTCTTCCAAGGCGCTTCCAATGCTGAGGATGTCTTATAAGTCTTCTGGTCTTCATAACTTGTACCTCAGCTTGAATCCTCTTTGTCTTTGCTTGTTGTGGAACAATTGTAATATGCATGATTTGGATTAACTTCCCCCCAATTCATGCAGCATGTATTGAAAAACTATCTTCATAGACTTCTTTTTGACGAAGTTTCTGAATCAGCTTCCTCCAAACCAATGTCTGTATCTTAAGCAGATTCTGACACTTTGATGTAGTTTGAACAATCTTCTAGCTCATCGGTTTAAGTGCACAACGTAAATTTGTAGAAGAACCACACCAAATAACACTGCTTCTATACTGTTTCATGTCGTTTAGGTTTTGGTGATAATCCGTTTGGGGTAACATGCAGGAAATCAGCAAAAATTCTTCTCACGCCTGCAGAATACTTCATAAAAATCATATAAAGTGAAGTAGATACCATTCCATGTACACTACTTCCCCCTGGAAGTTGATCCGATTACTTCAAAGTACACGATCTTCCCCCATGATGATTTCGAACTCTCGGAAGCATCATTATCGTGGACGTCCATATACTCGAGAAGTTCTTAGTCTTAAGCAAATGTCTTGAAAAGTTTTAAAAGTCATTGAGAAACTTTGAAAATTTTTGCTTAGACTATGAAGTACCATTGTCGTTGTGTAGCTCAAAAATATCCCGTGAGAATTGATTGCTGATTCCATCTCTCTCTGTCTAACTTACCAACCTTGAATTCATTCGGCTATTTGTTGTGACCACATGTGAAGTAAACCCAATATTCCAAACTTGAAACTGAAGTACAATCCCCCAAATTTGTTACTTAAGCTTGCACTTATGTCGATTGAAGAACGGTGCAGAAACAAGTCTCTAACATCTCTTGAAGTTATCCACACGAGCAACTACGTGTGACACCCACAAATGATAGTTATCCATGTCGTCGACCATCCACCCCTTGACAGTGGAAACTAGATAATTCAAGTCTCAATCATAAATTTTATCGCCCAAGCAAGTCATCAATCGATAGACTGGGTTTGAAGAAAAGGGGTAGAAAAATAGAAGGAAGGCTCGATGATGAAATAAGTAGACGCCTTCATGAAATCCCACTTTAACTTCAAACAAAGAATACCAAATCCACTTCGTGATCACTTGTCTTTGTAGAATCAAAACTTGCCTTGTCGTTAAAGTGAATCTTATATCGGATCGTTTTAGCCAAAGTAAATATACCAAATCACTACTACAACTATGTATAAGATGTAGATGAAGAAGTAAAGCACGGAAAACACAAAAAAAATTTTAATCCGAGATGATTTATTGATTAAATCATTCGAATCAAATATAATAACACCAACCAAGCACAAATCTACCCCGTGGCGATTGATACCAAATGTTGTCCCGTGAATTTGTGATGATTAAGCAATGAAGAAAGAAAGAAAATAGATGAAGAAGAGATGAATTCCTAGAGAGAGAAAGTAGTGAGAGAAAGTAGAGAGGAGATGATTAACTTGGTGCGATTAGATTAAGAAAAGAAGTTGTTACAAATGACCATCCACCCTCCTAACATGCTAGGAGGGTAATATATATAGTCCACCCACATGCGGGCTTTAATGGACTATATATTGGGCCGGGCTTGTCTTTTGGACTTTAATTAGTTTAAATCCAAGCCCGTGAACCACGACTAAATAACTACTTATTACAACGTTCTAATAAATATTACAATAGAAACCTATGACCGAACATTCTTGTTTGACTCAATATTTTGAGGCTAACAGAGAGGTACTCAAGTCCTCCTTTTGCTTTGAGAGAGATGACAACCTGGTTCCATGAATGAGGCAGAGCTCTAAGAAACATAGCATTGATGTCTTCATTGTATGGTTTAGATTTGAGTTGATTCAGTTGGCAGAGAATCTTTTGAAACCTATCATACCCTTGATGAAGACCTTCTGATTCAGAGATCTTGAATTCTGAAAATTCATCTCTCAGCATTGATATTTTCATCTTCTTGGATTCTTCATTTCCTCTAAACCTTGCTTTGATGGCATTCCATATATCCTTTGCATCATCCAAGTGATAGAAATCACCCATATGATCATCAGGAAGAGACTGAAGCAAAATGGTTTTTGCTTTGATTTCCTTTTGCACTGCTGTGATTTCTTCATGAGTTTTGGGATCAAGAATGGTAATAGCACCATTCTTGTCTCTGCCAGTGCTCTTCTTGTTGTTTCCATTCTGAACAATATTCAATAATGATAGATCAGCGTTAGTGATCCAACATTCCATCTTCATAGCCCAGCTTTCATACTCTTCTATCTTCAGGTGTGGGAATTTCCCATTTGTGTTGGAGACAGTAGCAACGATTTGTTGTGTTTGATATGTTGTAGTGGTGGTTGGTTGTCCGGTTTCATTTGAACTTGAAGCATACATGTTTCAGTGATTGTATATAAAAAAATTGTTAGAAAGAAAATGGTTCTTCTTGTACAGAGACTCTCCAAGGCTTTGATGCCACTTGTTGGGTCCTTCAGTTATAGATCTTTCAGCCTGATAAGGATGGTGAACAACTTCTGTAATCACATGTTTATTCACAAAGAGACTCTAATGAAAACAAAGTATTTGTGCGGAATACAAACACTAAGAACAAGAAGAAACAATTTAACTAAATGAATAACTTGATCCTTTCTAAGGATTTCTAATGTTATTGATATGAAATGAAAATGGTGAAAGGTGTGTCTAACCCTTCTGCCAATGGGTTCCTTTTATACTACAAGGAAAACCTAAACTACTTTACTCAAAACGTGTAACAAATGATATGTACATCTTTTCCTAAGATATCTCATGCATATCCTAACAAACTACTACTAATAATAATGTTTGACTTTCTAACAGAACAGGAGCAAGTATTGCTCCTACTACTACTATGATCAGGAGGAACTACATACCTCCTAGTCAACCTATTACAAAACACCTATTACATAGGTCCTAACATTCTTCACCCTCTTAGTTCGGATCATAACAATCCTCAGTCTTTTTGGATGACACGAGTGATGCTTTATTAGAACTCAAAAGAGAAACGAGGTAAAAAGTGTAGAGTTTATTTATCATCATTGACTCACCAAATATAAATTTTGTGTTATTTTGTTAATTTTGGATTATAATCCCGCAATTGACACCTTTTCAGACTTGAAATAAAGAAGGTTAAACAGATACGACCAATTCTACGAGTAGATAAATGAAGCCTAACAATAAACAAAGAATAGAAAGAGTCTAACATTGGAACTCAATATTGCTAAGAGGGAAGAGTATCGTGAAAAGGTTTTTCTTCTTTGTTTGTGCTCTATGGTTGTTATCTAAGACACTCAGTGTCACCTCATTTCAACAAAAAAAATATCTTTTCACTCATAACATTCCTCTTTCCTATTCATTTGATCCTACCTACGATTTTATTTTTCCTTATTGAAACTTTTCAACACAAATAAATTAGTTTTAATAAAAAATAAATTAAGTTAAAAAATAAATTATAAATTGTAAAAATAAATTAAACCCAAGTTAAATCATTTTTCAACCCAAATCAACCTCACTAAGCCCACCTTAAACAATTAAAAAAAATTGAATCTTGATCATTTCAACCCCTCTCTCGCAATCCACCCCCTCCCCCAAAACACATAAATCACCAGGTCTAATAAATGTTTCTGTTTGTTTATGTGTCGTTTAAACGACGAGATGACCGGCGAATGGTGGGTGGGTGTGATGGCCAAGCATGACGAACTAAGGCGAGCTGTCACATTGTATTCGATGAGGTGGGGTCGCCACCATGCCTCTCGCTCTAAACTTCCTTAGAGCACTGAGAGCGGTTGGGCCCCAAAATTGGTACCAAAGGCGCCAATAGAATTTTGGGGCTTTGGCACACGATTTTCTTTGAAACCACATTTTATGTGGCAACCGTTGAGGCCCAAAATGTGATGTCAACGTAATTTTTTAAATACAAAATAACTTAAATAAATATTTCATTAAATAAAAAAAACATTACATTTAAATCAAATAAATACATTAATTAAGAAAACACTAAAAAACATAACGACCAAAAAACACATAAAAAGTACATGAAAATACAAATAAATAAACTAGTTATCGAGAGGTGCATACAATGCGTGAATCACAATTTTTTGAAACTCGATGATTGTCGCGTCCGCCGGACTCATCACGGTTGTGTCGATTTAAAGAATTTTAAAGTCCTCGGCCATCTGTTGCGTGTTGAAGTAACTAAGTTTTGCGCCCGTCTCGCGTTCCATGAGATCCAATTTTGACTTGCGGTCTGCCTCGTATTGTTCTTTCAACATTTGTTGACACGCTTCCGGATTTGAACCGGAACTAGCCGTTGAGTCGGTGGAACGTTGAATTTTAGCAATATGATGCTTCCCGGCGGTCCGTGGCAACACGTCGGGTCCGAAGAACTCGGGGTCGTCCTCGGTAATACGAAGACGATTTCATCTATCTAGAGTCAAATCGTGATTCTTCCGCTTGTGTTTGTCCTTCAAAAAGTTTCAAGCGGCCTTGTTCTTAAAACTCAACCCCAAAGATCTTTTATACGCAAGTTCAACCTGAGTCATAAACCCCTCATCGTTCTCCCTACTCATCAATTTCATTTCTCCCACAAGTGAATTAAACTTTTGTATTTCTTGATTCAACGGGGTCTACTTTTTCGTCAACATGTTCTTGGTGCGAATAAGATATTTGTTGAATTTGGCAACCACATTGTATACGTCGGTTACCTTGAACCAAAAAGTATCTTTTTTTACCCGCACCAACATTACATTCCTCATAAATTTGTATATAACATTCGACCAAAAGATACTTCTCTGCATCGTTGTTGTCCCATATTTTAGATGATTAAACAAGAAAGGTAGATAAAAGATGGAAGATTTCTAGAGAGAGAAAGTAGTGAGAGAAAGTAGAGAGAAGTGTGTGAAACAATGGGAGGATTAGATTAAGAGAAAATGAAATCAATCAACACCCTTCCTAACATGCTAGGAAGGGTATTCATAGCCTTTGCCTACATGTGGCATAATGGGCTATATGAATATGGGCCGGGCTTTCCTTTTGGGCTTTGGTTACTTATGAATGAACCTTAGCTTAAAGTTAAGTCCGTAATACATGACTAACCTACTACCTATTACAACGTTCTAATATACGATGCATAATAAACATATGACCAAGCATTCTTGTTTGACTCAATATTTTGAGGCTAACAATCTCCCCCAATGAGAGGTCATTACCCTTTAAGAGAGGCCATTACCCTTTGTCATTTTCCCTTTGTCATTTTGAGATTTGTAGAGATTACTAATCTCGCCATAAATGAGTCTTGAACGTGTGTTAGGACCATTGGAATAGTTATTTGTAATAGGTAGACTAGGAGGTATGTAGTTCCTCCTGGTCATAGTAGTAGTAGGAGCAAGTCGTGCTCCTGGTCTTATAGGAAGTCAAACTTTATTATTTAGTTATTATTCTGTTAGGATATGCATGAGATATGTTAGGAAAGGATATGCATATCAGTTTTACACGTTTTGGTTAATGAGGTATTAGGGTTTCCTTGTAGTATAAAAGGAACCTTAGGCAGAAGGGTTTTATACACCTTCATCAAATATAATTCTAGTTATTATTAATATTAGAAATCCTTAGAAAAGGATCAAGTCGTTATAGTTATTCTGTTCTTCTTATTCATTGTATTTGTATTCCGCACTTATACTGTGTGATTTGTATATAGTCTCTTTGTGAATAGACTTGTGATTACAGAAGTCGTTCATCGTTCTTGACAGGCTGCAAGATCCACATCTAGTGGACCCAACAAGTGGTATCAGAGCCAGGGAGAGTCTCTGTACAAGAAGAATCAAATTTTCTCATTACTAACATCTTTGTTTAATCATGTATGCCTCAAGTTCTACACAAACAGGAGAAGATAGTACCCCTAAAACACAGCAACCTCAGCAGATCATTGCTACGGTTTCCAACACAAATGGTAAGTTTCCTCTTCTGAAAAAGGACGAGTATGATAGCTGGGCAATGAAGATGGAATGTTGGATCACCAACACTGATCAAGACCTTTGGAAGATCATTCTGAATGGAAACAGCAGGAAGTTGACTGGAAGAGACAAGAATGGTAATATTACTCTTCTTGACCCTAAAACTCATGAAGAAATCACAGCTGTTCAGAAGGAGATCAAAGCAAAAACTATTTTGCTTCAGTCTCTTCCTGATGATCACATGGGTGACTTCTATCATCTGGATGATGCTAGAGAAATCTGGAATGGAATAAAAGCAAGGTTTGGTAGGAATGAGGAGTCAAAGAAAATGATCCATGCTGAGAGATGAATTCACAGACTTCAAGATCTCAGAAACTGAAGGTATCCATCAAGGGTATGACAGGTTCCAAAATATATTGAGCCAGTCGAATCAACTTCGGTCGAAACCTGACTATGGTGATATCAATACAAGGTTTCTCAGAGCCTTACCCTACTCATAGAATCAGGTGGTAGTATCTCTCAAAGCAAAAGGTGGGCTTGACTATCTTAATCTTGATGATTTGTTTCATAAGCTCAAAACCTTTGAGCCTCATGTGAGGGGATACTCAAGTGATTCTTTTCCTACTCCTACTAACTCTGCCTTTGTGAGTTCTATGGGATCTAGTCCCATGTCCTATGCTAGTAGCCCAAGCAATACCATGTCTTCTCAACATACTTTTCAGCATACTTCTACTCCTGAACCAAAAGCCAAGTCTGGTAGCATGGTAGAAGCTGTTCTTCACTCTTTTGTTGTTGACGTTGATGCTCAACAACAACTTGCTTTTGATGACTTCAAACAGGTTGATAAACTTGACCTGGATGAAATGGATCTCAAATGGCAGATGGCCATGCTCACTCTTAGGGTTTACAAGTTTGAGAAGAAAGCCGGACGAAAATTTAATTATAACCCAAGAGAGCCAGCAAGGTTTGACAGAAGCAAGGTTCGATGCTATAACTGCCAGCAGCAAGGTCACTTTGCAAGGGAATGCCCTAACAAGCATGACCAGGAGAAGAGTAGATATTCAGCTTTTAAGATTTAGGAGGTGAAGGATGACAAGAAGGCGTTGGTGTCTATTGACTCTATGGTCAACTGGAATGATCATCAGAATGCTACCCTGGAAACAGCTGAGCCTTCTACTGACGTGTTTGCAATGATTGCTGGGAATTTGTCTGATGCCGAGGAAGCAGAAGAGTTTGCTCTTATGGACATCTCACTTCAGGTACAACATTGCCCTCTTGGTTGTCATGCTAAATATCCAGAATTGTTGTCTCAATATAATGACTTAAATGATCAGAATGATAAGTATTTTTTAGAAGTTCAAGCATATAAGGCTTCTTTAACAACATTGGAACAACAAGAGAGGTGGCTTCAAGATACTCAACGTGAGTACGAGGATAAAATTAGGATACTGAACATTGATTTAGAAAACACAACCAATATGCTTAAATATACTGAAAAGGTAAAAGATGACAGTATCAAAGATAAACAAGACATGAAGGAAAAATTAGATGCTACACTTCTAAGATTTGAAAAATGGTAAAAGGAACCTAAGAATCTTTCAAAATTAATTGATAGTAGTATGTCTGGTAGGACTAAAAGAGGGTTAGGATTTGATAAATATATTGATTTAGAAGATGTGTTTGATTTATCTTTTTCAAGTATCTTTGATCCTAACAAGGAGGAAGAGGGAACACCTAGCTACAATAGGTTTAAATCAGCAGCAGAAATGCATGCTATCCCTCCACCTCTTTCAGGAACTTTCATGCCCATTACTAGGCATAATGACTTGGATGGATCACAGATGCATGAGTCCCCAAAAAGTTCTACTAATACTAATGACTTTGTCTCGTGTTCTTTCAGTGACAAAGCCAGTGACTCTGCATCATGTGGTTCAAATGAAGAGTCGAGACCTGCAAGTTCCAAGTCAAATGACCATGCTACTACTAGTGCTAGGAAGAGTGAAGAGAGAGTTGTTTTTACTTCAACAGTGTCTAGTCCTGGTTTATTGTGCCTAGGAAGAATGTTTCTCCTAGAATTGTGTGTAATAAAGTTAGCAGTATGAAACAATGTCATTCTAATAAAAGGTCGTTTAAAACATGTTTTGTTTATGGGAGTGAATTTAATTTGATTAAAGATTGTGATTTTATGACAAACATTCTTCTTTATATCAAGCATTTCCTGCTCCTGGTCCACCAGGAGTTGTTCTATATTCTTCTAGAAGACTAAACCCATATGCTCAATCTTTTTCTTCTTCTAGAAGGACCTCTCCATTAGCTTCTGATCATTGGAGAAACACTGGATTTATACCAAATAGACCAACCAGTAACTATTTTCAGAACTTTAATCCAAATTATGCATTTAATTTTGACCACATGTATTTTGGGTTGGGAAATCTGGGAACTGCTGTTAAGCCCTCAGCAGGTTGTTCTTGGTCAAACAATAACACCCATATGATGAATAGGAAACCTAAGAACAACAGTGGATCTCATCAATCTTCTTGGCTATCTACTAAAGATCCACAAGGCAGGCTCAAACCTGAAAAGGTTTGGGTCCCCTTAAGACACTAACATTTGTATATCTCTTCTCTTGTTGTTGTAGGTTACTCCATACCAAGATCCTACTCTAGGAATTGTTGATAGTGGATGCTCTAGGAGCATGACAGGAAATAAAAGTCTTCTATCTAACTTTGTACCATTTCAAGGAGGAAAGGTCTATTTTGGAGGAGGTGAAGGAAGGATCACTGGCAAAGGAACGATTCAGACGCCTAATCTTAATTTTGAGCAGGTCTACTATGTGGAAGCACTTCAACACTTCAACTTGATATCTGTCTCTCAAATTTGTGATAAGAAGCAGTTTGTCCTCTTTACGGATACTGATGCACTAGTGTTATCCAAAGACTTTAAACTCCCGGATGACTCATAGGTTCTGCTCAGAATCCCTAGAAGACACAACCTCTATAGTATCAAGCTGAATGAAGTCAATCCTACTGGTCAACTAGCATGCTTGGTTGCTAAAGCCTTAGAAGATGAAGCCACTACATGGCACCGAAGGATGGGACATGTGAACTTCAAGACCATTCACAAACTAGCGAATATGAATCTGGTCTCTGGTTTACCTCCCAAGTCATTCAGAAATGATATCAATTGTCTTGCATGCAGCAAAGGCAAACAACATAAAGCATCCTTCAAGGCCATTACTGCTCTCATCCTTATAACTGAACCATTGCATCTACTACACATGGATTTATTTGGTCCTACCTCTATTAGGAGCATTGACCACAAACAATTCTGCCTTGTGGTAACTGATGGGTATAGCAGGTTCACGTGGGTTTTCTTCATGGCTGCCAAGAGTGAGACCTACTCAATTCTCAAGGACTTTATTACACTTATAGAGAATCAGTTGTCTAAGAAGGTTAAAGGTATTCGATGTGATAATGGAACGGAATTCAAAAATACAGACCTCATAGCACTTTGTAATTCTAAAGGCATCAAAAGAGATTATAGTGCAGCAAGAACTTCTCAACAGAATGGTGTGGCAGAAAGAAAGAACAGGACTCTAATAGAAGCTGTGAGAACAATGCTTGCCGATTCCAAGCTTCCAACCATGTTCTGGACATAAGCTGTCAATACTGCAAGTTATGTTTTGAATAGAGTTTCTATTACAAATCCTCACAAGAAGACTCCCTATGAGCTACTAACAGCTAAATTACCAAACATTGCTCATTTGAAGCCATTTGGGTGTCCTGTCACCATTCTGAATACTAGTGACTATTTGGGAAAATTTGATGGCAAGGCAGATGAAGGATACATTGTGGGATATTCAGCTCACTCTCGGGCTTATCGTGTCTACAATCTCCAAGCCAAGCGAGTAATTGAAACTATAAATCTCAGGTATTTTGAGGAGAAGTCAAACATACAAGGCAAGGGTCCTGAATGGTATTTTGATCTTGATTATCTTAGTTATTCAATAGATATTTTCGTTTCGAAACTAACCATGATGCAGGTCCACAAGTGTTTGCAACTTCTAGTGCAGGTGCTCATTCTAGTCTTTCAGACTCAGATGACGAGGATGATATTTTTGTTGTTCCATCCTATTCCACCACAGTCTCTCCCACTACTCCTAGTGATGCTACACCATCAGACATTTTGGACTCACAAGGAGCTCTTGACACATTGCTCAAGCAACAACTAGAGGCTACTACAGCAGCTGCTCAAGGTGGCTTTGAGTTTCCTTTGAATACTTCTGCTGACAAAGCTACTCCTAGTACTCCAACTGTTACTCCTAGTGCTAGTTTAACACCTATTGGTAGTCCGGCTAGTGGTTCCACTTCTACTACTAGATTCTCTAGTCCTTCTGACCTGGGAAACTATCAAAAGAAGTCCTCTACCAAGCTGGATGATATTCATAAGCAACCAATAGATGGCATTTTCGACTCTGTCTCATATGATGATGACTTTGTTGGGGATCTTAATAACTTGGCACCAGAAGTGGAAGTAGCTTCCAGTCCAGTGTTGCAGTCACACAAAGACCATTCTACTAGTCAAATCATTGGAGATCCTGGTTCTACTATCAAGACTCGCAGAATGCATAAGAAATCCACGTCTGATCATCATGCTCTTGTGAGCTATATTGAGGACCAGAAGTGTAATAATCATACGGACTTTCAACATTGTTTGTTTGCTTGTTTTCTTTCACAGGTGGAACCTAGATCAGTCTCTCATGCTCTTGAGGATCAAAGTTGGGTGGAGGCTATGCAGGAGGAGATGCAGCAGTTCTTGTTTCAGAATGTTTGGATGCTAGTTGACTTGCTGGATGGAAAGACAACAATTGGTACCAAATGAATTCTCAAAAACAAGAAAGATGCAAGGGGTATTGTGGTGAGAAATAAGGCGAGGTTGGTTGCACAAGGTCACACACAACTTGAAGGCATTGACTACACTGAAGTTTTTGCTCCTGTTGCTAGGATTGAGGCCATTCGTCTGTTTTTGGCTTTTGCTTCTTATGTAGGCTTTACAGTTTTTCAAATGGATGTCAAGAGTGCATTTCTCTATGGCAAGATTGATGAGGAAGTTTATGTCACTCAACCTAAGGGCTTTGTAGATCCACTTCATCCCAAGAAAGTTTACAAGGTGGTCAAAGCTCTCTATGGACTTCATCAGGCTCCTAGAGCTTGGTATGAGCGTCTTTCAACTTTCTTGTTGCAACATGGCTATAGAAGAGGCACAATTGACAAAAAACTATTTCTTAAGAGGAATACCAAGGACATTATCCTTGTTCAGGTTTATGTGGACGATATTATCTTTGGTTCTACTAAAAAGGAATGGTGTGATGAGTTTGAACAACTGATGAAGGGTGAATTTCAGATGAGTGTTATGGGAGAGCTTACATTTTTCCTTGGTCTTCAAGTCAAGCAACAGTCGGATGGAATCTTAATAATTCAAGATAAATATGTTCATGAGATCCTTCAGAAGTTTGATATGGATCCTCTTAGACCAGCAACAACACCTTATGAAGTAGCTAAAGTCAAACTCAAGAATGAGCCAGATCCTCCGGTAAATGTTCACATGTACAGGTCCATGATTGGCTCACTCATGTATTTGACTGCATCACGTCCGGATATTATGTTTGCAGTAAGTGCTTGTTCTAGACATCAGGTGGCTCCAATGGTTTCTAACTTGAATGCAGTGAAGAAGATTTTCAAGTACATTAAGGCTCAACCCAAGCTAGGCTTGTGGTATCCTAGAGAATCACTTTTTGTTCTTGAAGCATATAGTGATAGTGACTATGCAGGTGCTAATAATGACAGAAAATCTACTACTGGTGGTTGTCAGTTTTTGGGTCGAAGACTTATCTCATGGCAATGCAAGAAACAGACGATAGTAGCTACTTCTTCAACAGAAGCTGAATACGTAGTTGCTGCTAGTTGTTGTGGACAAGTTTTGTGGATACAAAATCAGATGCTTGATTATGGGTTCAACTTTATGAACACCAAAATTTTCATTGACAACCAAAGCACTATCTGCATTGTGAAGAATCCTGTTTTTCATCAACGTACAAAACATATTGAAATTAGGCACCACTTTATCCGGGATGCCAATGAGAAGAAGTTGATACGGGTTCTTAAGGTTCATACAGATGATAATGTTGCTGATCTGTTGACTAAAGCCTTTGATGGTCCTCGGTTCAACCACTTGGTGGTTCACATTGGAATGGTCAATCCATGAGACCTAGGATTGAGGGGAGGCTAAGCCTAAGGGGAGGCTTAGTGTACATATTTACTTGCATAGATTAACATATTGGTAGTTTTTAACAACAGATTGTATGGGTTTTTGCGGTGTGTGCTACTTCTAGTGGAGGATTTTGCTCACTTCTGGTGGAAGTCTTCAACTTCTAGTGGATAAAAATCCTTCCTTATCATTTATGGTTGGCTTCTAGTCTTGGTTTGGGTCACTGTTTACTTCGTTGACTTCTGTTGACCACCATGTGCTTCTAGTTTTGACCCTTATGCGTTTTGACTTTTAGTCAACGCGAGCTAATTCTGGTATATATCATCTAATTTAACTTTGGTAAATGGGATTTGCAAATTAAGTTAAAAGGGGCAAGTGGTTACTTTTGCATTAACTGCCTAATTTGAAAGGGCAACCCACATTATTAGGGGTCAATGAACAGTTACAAGACCATTATTTATGGTCAATTACCCCCCTTGACTCATTCATCACAACCATAACACACACACACGCTCCTACTCTCTCAATCTCTGATCAATCACCTTCCATCCCTTCTAATCAACATCAATGGCTGCTTTGTTCTACCAACCCGCTCACAATAAGGTAGCGTATCTGGGAGATGGTCCTAAATGTGACGAATTCACAGACATCCTAGAGTTTATTGAGGCTTCTAACCTCAGGTATGCTTTTACTGTTTGCCCAATTGTCTATGATAGTGTGATTCGCCAGTTTTGGGATACTGCCAAACTTGTGGCTGTTTTGGGTCGCCCACTTGAAATCCATGCTACCATTGATGGACGTTCTTATGTGGTTACTAAAGCTTATATTAGGAGTTCACTTCATCTTCAAGATGAAGGTGGTGTTGTTTCCATCCCCAATGCCGCGGTTTTGGAGGGGATGGCTTCTATTGGTTATAACCATGGGGGAAGTTTAACTTCCAAAAGAATAGATTTTCCCCCCAGTGGAAGCTTCTAGTGCACTTCTTGATTCACTGCTTAAGCCTCAAGTCTGGGAGTTGGGATGCCTTTCCAATTCCTTCGGCTACTGGTTTGATCTGCATAGCACAGGGTAGGGTGTTTAATTTTTCTCGCTATTTGTTTGATGGGATGGTTAGCAATCTGACTAGTACTGGATCTAGGAAGAAATTTTTAATGTATCCTAGGTTTTTGTAGTAGATACTTGTGTGCATACCTCGTAATAGGGAAGAGTATGAGACCCCTAAGCTTAGTTCTAAAGTGTACTCCAATATGGCTCTAGGGTTTAAGGGGGATTGGAGGCCCCTTACTGATGCAATGATGGGCCTTGCCCAAGGTCCTCCTGTAGTTGTTCCTCCGGCTACCGAAGCCGAGGAGGAACTTCCATTAGGAGATGATCCTATGGAGGAGGAGCATCCTAATGGTGGTGCACCTAATGTGGTGGTGGAAGAGCCAGTTGAGGAAGTGATGGTTGAAATGCCATCCACTTCCAAGGCTGCCCCCTCTTCTATGCCACATTCGTCTCCATTTGTGGATACTCCCCCTCCTAATCTAGCACCTCACTCTGCTAAGAAGCCCTCTGGTTCTCGTGCTCATGATGACCCCTTTATTGCTTCTGGTTCCAATGAAGCCTTCCCAGATCCAAGTCCTCTTGGAGGGAAAGCGAAGGAACCTACTACACTGACTTCTTTGCTTGATCTCATGCACAGGTACCATGAACGGATTCTTTCTTTGGAGGCAGATTTGAATCAACATCGTAAGCTTACAAGGGAACTTGTTCTTTCAATGGCTGACCGAATTAAAGCCTTGGAGACACAGTAGAGGAGGAGGAAGAAGCATGTTGTTCAGTCTGATTCTGATGAGGATGTTGAGGATCTTATGGAGGATGGCTTGAATTTGCTGGCGAAGGCTGCATTTGCTGATAAGCCATATGTTGATTTGCCTATTCCTCCTACTTCATCAAGCATCCCTCCTACTACTGCTACCCCTAGAACGAAGGAGGATATTGGTGGTTCTTCTGCTGGTACTACTGCTGGTCCTACTGCTGGTTCGTCTCATGATCCTAAGGGGAAAGCCCCTATGAATGATGCACCCTCACCCCCTCGCAAGCGTACTCGCAGACAACTTGAGGGGAGGAGGCTGCACAAAGAATGCAGGCGGAGATGGATCAAGCTGCTAGGGCTGAGGAAGAAGCTCTTCAGAAGCAAAGATGAGAACAGTTGCAGCATGATGCTATGCATTGGGATGATAATGATTGGATGCGGATGCTCACTATTCTTACATCTGATTATTCGCAGTTTACTGATCTCTTGGGTGCTAATGTGAACGAGCAGAACTGTATCCCCCGAGCAATGGCGTTAATGCGTAAGCAACAATTATCTCTTGTTGCTCAACTGCGTGAAAAGTGTCAGAACAGACCTTTGACAAGAACCGAGGAGATAAAGTTAATGCAAAGGTATGTAAAATATCAGTCGGGTGCTCACTTTACTGTTGGTTGGACATGGGATCGGGTTAGGGCATTGTCTTTTGACAAGCTTAAGGATTTATACCAAATAATGATCAAGCGTCAGAACACACCGGTTCCGGAGTGTTTCATCTATCGTCCTCCTCCACGAGTGGTTCCTACTTCACACCCTACTGTTGCTCCTGGTTCTTCATCTGGTGTTCCTCTTAGTTCTACAAGTATCCCATCTGTTGTTGATGTTTCTACTGTTGGTACCACACCCACACCTTCGG
The DNA here is from genome assembly GCA_025667525.1 of Glebionis coronaria. Classification (NCBI taxonomy): domain Eukaryota; kingdom Viridiplantae; phylum Streptophyta; class Magnoliopsida; order Asterales; family Asteraceae; genus Glebionis; species Glebionis coronaria. The sequence continues at coordinate 174,679,267 of CM046876.1, read as the reverse complement.
TTGCTCATCCTGTTTCATCTTCGGTTCCTACCACCACCACCTATGCTACCACTACCACCACCACTGCTACTCCTATTATGGCACAAACCTTACCACCCGTGACTGACGCTCAACCTAATCCTTCTCCTGGTGCAGCCACCGTTGATCCTTTGGTTGGTCAAGGTGTTGATTCTACTTCTGCTGATTCTATTCCTGCTGCAAAGGTAAAGGTTGAAACCTCGTCTGGTGTTCCAACTCCTCGCCGTTCCATCCGCAAGAAGATGGCTAGACGTGGCAAGTCTGTTCCTTATGAGAAGCGTGCTCCAGAGAACCTTTTTGATGCAGCTTCAGACAGTGACTCAGAGTTGCCAATGGGTACGGGGTTTATTACTGCTTGGACGGTTAAGCCATCCACGACTATTCCTGGTACTTTCACCCATAGGATTTCCATCAGTGATGGTTATGTTCGTTATGCTTCGGGTTTGCAAGGTGTTTTGACTTGGGTAAATCGTAGGGATCTTATGTCGTTGTATGGGTTTGTGGATGCTGGTATGCCTACTCATCCTTATGAGGTGCCCTCCTGGCCTGGTTTGACAATGTGGGCTGACTTGAAGATGATGCTTGATTCTCCTCCACATGCTCCACATGCTCCACATTCTGGTGTCTGGAAGGACCAGCCACGCTGGGTAATCAAGAGATGGAAGCTGTATGCTGGCTGTGGAGTGCATGTCTTGGAGTTGGAGTCTGGTGCCATGGTATTCATGCTTACGGATCTGGACTATCCGTTAACTATTGCTACTATGGAGGCCATGCTCGCGTGTCACTTGCAGATCTCCAATGCCCCTTCAGGGAATGAGACCTCCATGGCTACTACTCTGGTGGAAGGGATACAAGCTCGGTTTCAAGCTGACAAGGTGGCTGCGTCTGGTATGTGATGGGTATGTTTGTAAGTTTTTATGTTTTGTGTTTTATGTTAATATGTTTATACTGCAATTCTTTTCACCAATATGTACAGTGATTGGTGACTTACATTCTAGATAGTAAAAAAAAACAAAAAATACTTTTTATATAATATCTGCTTATACTTTAAACAAATGATGGATTTTACACTTGTGAATAATATACTATCTGCTTATACTTTTTCAAAACATTGGGTTCCTTTTGATTGATTCACACTTGTGCTGGTTTGAAGTTTCATCTAGTGTTGGACCTGGTCCACACAACAAATGGTGCTCAACTCACCATGTCTCACAGACACGAAAGAGTTGATTCACCATGAGGGTACGGCTCTGGTGTGATTCTCAAATCCGTTGATGGTTGCCAGGTTACCTAAAACTAGATGGTTTTCACTTGCCATGGTCCTAGACTGAAAAGTGGCTAATCCAAGGGGGTACGACTCTTGGTAAAGATTTTATCAAATTCGTTGATAGCTATAATAGCTTGCTCAAAGCTATAGGGTTTTCAATTCACTGATGCTTTATTGCTAAGAGTTGGCGAGTCCAGAAGGGTACGGCTTCTGGTAAAGACATATCAAATCCGTTGACGGCTGTGATGGTTTGCCTAAAATCATCAGGGTACCCCCACTCACCATTGATTCACGTTCTAAGAGTTGGGCTGGGTTCTGGTCTCCCAGGGTGATGCGTATTCCACCATAAAGACTGGCTAGCCCAAGAGCGAGCAGCTACTTGGTAAAGGCTCATAAAATCTGCTCATGTTGCTGTGAAGATTCAACACGATGCAGATTTGTTTCAAGCTTTAAAGAAGCTTCCGGTGTTCATTGTTGCAGCGTTTCTTATGTTCTTTATATTGCTAGTTATGATGCTGCTGTTTCTTTTGTTGTTCCAATCCTCAAGCTTTGTTGCACGATTTACCAGGAAACTTGAACTCAACAGGTCAAATTCAAGTTTAGGGGAGGATTGTTAGGACCATTGGAATAGTTATTTGTAATAGCTAGACTAGGAGGTATGTAGTTCCTCCTGGTCATAGTAGTAGTAGGAGCAAGTCGTGCTCCTGGTCTTATAGGAAGTCAAACTTTATTATTTAGTTATTATTCTGTTAGGATATGCATGAGATATGTTAGGAAAGGATATTCATATCAGTTTTACACGTTTTGGTTAATGATGTATTAGGGTTTCCTTGTAGTATAAAAGGAACCTTAGGCAGAAGGGTTTTACACACCTTCATCAAATATAATTCTAGTTTTTATTAATATTAGAAATCCTTAGAAAAGGATCAAGTCGTTATAGTTATTCTGTTCTTCTTATTCATTGTATTTGTATTCCGCACTTATACTGTGTGATTTTTATAGAGTCTCTCTGTGAATAGACTTGTGATTACAGAAGTCGTTCACCGTTCCTGACAGGCTGCAAGATCCACATCTAGTGGACCCAAGAACGTGTAATAGTAGTCTTGTTTCTTCATGCTGTGATCTTTGAGCCTTTGTCGTTGTCTTTCGACTTTGTCTTTTAGTCTTGAGATCTTCAAATCATCCTTGACTAGACTTTTCCATCTTGCGATCTTGTGTCTTCATTCACATGCTCACACTATTAATTATTGAATATGTCTTTAGGCATGAGCATGTGGTTTTGAATCTTTCACTTTGCTGAGTACACCGTGACGCCACCTTCTTGAGACAAAACATAGACACGGACTGAATGGCTTTGACATTCGTCCTAAATCAGTAGCGTTTTACCTCCGGTCGGTGAAGACCGTTATACGATATTAAATATCGTACATGTGATAGGTAGATTCAGTTAAGAATCTCCTTGACAGGGTTTCGCGGCTGTACTAACCGTTCTCTTTACTCGACCTTCTCAAAGCAAGACTGCGAACATAAATAGTGAATCAATTGGATAAATATCCGCTTGATTAAAGTCGTCAATTCAAATTCCTGGAACAAGTGTGATTCACATGTCACCTACCGTAGCGCTGTTTGATGTTGACGCTAGAAGGATTTCCATTCGTCACTGTGAATAATAATGAATATCACTCTGAATGTTCTGGCAAGACCATACAAATATTGCGTAGAAACCTGAAACGAGTTTGAATCAATTCAGAATCAAACCACTGTTGCTTTTCAGTTCTACATATGTTTAATTCATAAAGAATCTCACATATGACCTACCGCAGTGCTGTTTGATGTTAACACTGGAAGGATTTCCACTCATCATTGTGAATACTAAGTAGTATCACTCTGAGTGTTCTAGCAATATCGCAAGGATATAGCGTAGGACTCTCTTTATCGTCATTCTGTGTGTCCTAACGAGATTTGATAGATCTCCTGGCTCTAGACTCGATTTGTTCACTTTCAGTGGTCGGAGGCTGGAGCCGATGCCACCTATTCAATATCAACTATCTCAGAGTGAGAAAGTCAATAGAAGTCATATTGATCTCTGTGACAATAAAACAAACTTCTTTTGAGAGAAGCCTGAGTAGCTAGGGAAAGGGTTGTGCATACATCACTGGGTCCATGATGAGTTGTCTTCATGATGTGTTGACTCGGTTTGTGCCTAAGTTGTATGGAGGGCTTCTTTGTTTACACCCTTTATCCTTACATTTCTTTTTCATTCTTCAACCCCTTCAATGCTTACCAAGACATCATTACTATCACCTTGTTGTGATTGTTCCATTGTTAGCATCAGTACTTAGTCGGCACTCAGCTACGTTCACATTCTACTCCATCTTTCCTAGGGACTTCTAATAATCTATTGGATTGTCCCTGGGAAGATCCCTCCGGTTCTGGTTGGATCATAAGACTTAAACCTAACCACCCTTTTGACACCAATAACGTCGTGAATTAAAGATGTTGTGGGTATTTGATCGTAACCATGAAAACCACTTCAAATGTCTAACAAGGTGTTTAAAAAACATTTAACACCTTGATAGTTTTGTCGTCTCAGAAATGCTCCCCCTTCACATGTGCATCAATAATCGAAAGTGTTTTGCACATGTAGGTAAGAGTTAAAGTGCTTGAGTCTTATATAAGATCACATTTTAATCACATTTTCTCCCCTATCTCTAATATATAAAATCTTTTGATATTAGAGATACCAAATTTGATTAAAATATATTTTGAAATAGTCTTGAAAATCTCCGGGAGAAAGATGTGTTAATCTTTGCATGAAGTTGAAAAGCTACCCCTCAAAAATTGATCTAATTGAATTGTCATTGTGAGGATGTGATCCACATTTCGCTTTTTGAGGATAGGAGTTTGTTGAACACATAATTTTTGAAAGATTTTGAATATCATTGAAAAATTCTTGAAAAAATTGTGTTCAACGCTTTTTGAAAAATCCTATTTCATTTTGGCGAAGAGGTTTTTCTAAAGCATAAACTTGAGTTCATATAAATGTCTTGACGAATCCACACACGTGTAAGAAGATTTCTCTTCTTTTGCTGAGGGTAAGCGCACTAAATCGTACACTCCCCCGTGAATATCGAACCGAGTTTCAATATGAAAGTGATTACAAGCCATAGTGTTGAGCTTAAAACGTTGAATATTTTGTGACAAGCTCAACCCGTGATAGATTGCTCTACCCGTTGTTTGGAAATATTGTCCAAAATAGACAATTTCCTTTATTAAAAGAAGAAATGACATGTTTTGAAAAATATTTACAACTTTCATTCGAGCTTTATGTACACACCCGTGTCGTTATTGAGCGACATTTCTAGGCATGTCCATATTATCGATACTGAAAGACATGTCGAGAAGAATATTTTTGGATTTTGAAAGATTTTTAATTTTGTGTTTTGTTTTTATATGTTTTATATTTTTGTATTTTGCTTTTTCAAAGGTATTTACAAGTAGATGTTTGATACATAAATCAAGCAGGCACCTTTGCCAGAATCTCCAGGTCTGCTGGAGTCAAACATCTCATACCAATTTGCCTAAGGAGGTACTCAAACCTATCTTTCGACAGAGCTTTCGTAAACAAGTCGGCTAATTGGTAATCCGTTCCAACAAAGTATAGTTCAACGATACCTCTTTCAACTTGTTCCTTTATGAAGTGATATCGGACATCAATGTGCTTCGTGCGGGAATGCTGTACCGGATTGCAAGAGATGGCTATGGTCGACTTTGATTCACAGTACATAGGTACTTTATCAAAGTGAAGGCCATAATCCGTGAGTTGTGTTCTCATCCATAAAACTTGAGCACAACGCGCAGATAGAGACACATACTCCGCTTCGGCTGATGAAAGTGACGTGCAATCTTGCTTCTTGGAAGACCATCCCACAAGCTTATCTTGACCTAGAAATTGTGCACCACCAGAAGTACTTTTTCGTGTATCAAGACACCCTTTTGAGAAACCTTTGGATACCAGAAATTTTGATAGCTCATCGTACCACGCCCTTGGAGCTTGCTTGAGTCCATAAAGTGCTTTGTGGAGACGATATACCTTGTCAGGATAATGAGGATTAACGAATCCTTCTGGCTGCGTAACATAGAATTCTTCCTTCAAAGGACCGTTCAGAAATGTTGTCTTCACGTCCATTTGATAAACAGGGAATCCCTTATGTGCAGCATAAGCAAGGAAAATCCTGATCGCTTCCATACGAGCAACTGGTGCAAATGATTCGTCAAAATCAATTCCCTCTTTCTGGCCATACCCCTTAGCCACTAGCCTAGCTTTGTTCTTGATGATCGTGTTTTTTTCATCCATCTTGTTTTTCCAGATCCAACAAAGATTTAGTGGAATCACATCGTATGGTCTGTCAACAAGTTCCCAGACTTTAAGTCTTTCAAATTGTTGAAGTTCTTCCGTCATCGATTCAATCCAAGCATGATCAGCCATGGCTTCTTTGATGTTTTTAGGTTTCGCTGTACTCACGGCGAGTGCGAACATACAAACATCTCCATCGGTGGCTAGTTGTCGTCTTGTACGAACAGGTTGTGAAGGGTTTCCAATTACTTGAACCAAAGATGTTCTCGGGTCCAATGATGTGTTGAAGGATGTTGTTGATAGAACGTATGCATATTAGACGGATCAACATGGTGAGTATAAGACTCTCCAATTTCATGTACCGGTGTACCGAATGGGTTGTGAAAATCGTCATCGTCAGATAATGCATTGTCTGCTTGATTTGTGTTCTCTGGAGCAATGACAGTAGTTGTGGATGTAGTAGGATCGATTGTTGAAGAGATATTCTAAGGAGGTAAATCTGAAGCAACCCGTGTTGAAGTAGATGAATTTGTATCCTTTTCTTGACGATGATCGGTATCATTATTCTTATCATGAGTGACAGCGGAAGACTTTTATACAACATGTTTCTCCCCCACGAAATATTCATCAAACATTGGTCCATATAAAATTTCCAACTCTTCAAGTGTTGTGTCCACTGTCATATCTACTCTAGGAACATGTTCAGGAACCAGCTTTGAACTTGACGGTTCATTGCTGTGGTCTTGTGTTCTGAGTTCCGTGCGGTTGTGCACAGAAGTCTTTTGTCTTTGTGGATCATGACTTAAACTGTTTTGTTCAAATTCCATTTCTTGTAATTCATCAAATCTGATATGAATAGTCTCGACTATCCATTTTGTTCTCTTGTTGTATACTCTGTATCCCTTAGACTGAGTTGCATATCCCACTAGAATGCATGCATCACCTTTCTCTTTCCTCTTGTCCAGATTTTCACCATCTCGAATAACGCGTACATCCAAAAACATGAAGGTGTTTGAGGGAAGGTTTGCGATCATTAATTATGTGATATGGTGTCTTTTTGTGTCTAGGGATAATTAAGGATCAGTTTTGTGTGTAGCATGCGGTTGATACGGCTTCGGCCCAAAAGAATAGTGGTAGTTTTGAAGCAGATAATAATGTTCGAGCAGCCTCAACTAAAGTGCGATTTCGTCTTTCAACAACTCCGTTTTGTTCAGGTGTTCGAGCAATAGATGTTTCATGTTGAATCCCTTCGGCTTCAAAATATTTCTTCAGAGTTGAATTCAAGAATTTTGTGCCTCTATCAGTACGTACAACTTTTACTTGAGCTTGAAGACCATGTTGTATCAGCTTAAGGAAGTTAATGAGGAACTCGGGTGTTTCATCCTTGGACCTTAAGAAGAGGGTCCACCTGTACCTAGAGTAGTCATCGACAATTACCATAACATATTTCTTCCCATTGATGGTTTGAACACACATGGGGCCAAACAGATCTATATGAAGAAGATCTAACCGTCCTTTAGAGCTTGGTGTAGTCTTTGTCTTGAAACTACTCCGTTCAGCTTTACAAAGCTCACAAGAAGAACAAAGATGATCTTTGATGAATTTCAAGTTAGGAAGGCCTCTCATAATATCTTTCTTGGAGAGCAAGTTGATGGTATCAAAGTTAAGATGAGATAAACGTTGATGCCATAACCAAGCTTGAGTCGTTGAAGCTTTAGCCATGAAACAGATTGGAGTTGTAGAAGTGGAGTCTTGAAGTGAAATAGTGTAGAGATCAGTACCCCGTGAACCGGTAAGTAAGTCATTCCCATCATAATCACGAACAAAACATGTCTTCTTTCTAAAAGCAACCTCCAAATCTGCATCACAGAATTGACCAACCAAGAAAAGATTGTGATTGAGCCCTTCGACGTAGTAAACCCTTTTGATAGTGATATTCCCCTGAACCAAGTCTCCATATCCTAGGATCGGTGCAAATTGATCATTTCCGAATCGGACCATACCCAAGAACTTCTCCACGAAGTTAATTAGAAGCTTGAGATTCCCCATCATGTGCTTCATGCATTCGGAGTCCAGTATGAAGAGAATTATCTCGATCACCTGCAGAAGAATTAAAACACGATGGAGCATTTGCTAGATTGGATTCCATGTTAGTTGTGATTTCTGATTCATTAGTTTCCCTAGTTGCATCACTTAAAGGCATACTAACACTCGTTGTCTCATTTTATGTCCTAACCTTAGGCATCCAAATATATCCTGGAGGACATTGATTAGCAAACCACCATTTCCAAGACTTGCTTGCAGACTCATATAATTCCCTAATTCTGCTTCTAGGGTTCTTAGTGGTGGATTCTGATGCAATACTTTTCTCAGGGGGGGGGGTTGCACCAGAATGGTTCACTTTTCGTTTGGGTTTTCTAGCACTAATAGGCATCGTAGTTTGCTTCTTAGTACGCTTTTGACATTATTCGAAACATACATAGCATGACTAGTATTAGCACACTTTCCACATTTCACACAAACAAACTTAACATTCAAAGCATTCAAAGTCGAATCATTCAAATCGTCATTACACGCGATTACTGACGTTTTATTCTTAGAAACATTGAAAATCCTAGGGTGGTCTTCTACTGTCTTCATCTTCCCTTGACTTTTGTGTTGCCAAACCTTTTCATTCATGCGAGTGCTCTTAAGCTGGGGCCGGCTAACACTATCAGTGGGGACTACTCCTGTAGTAAAAGACACACGTCTATTAGTGTTTCTAGATGTCTGAGGTGATTGACTTTCTTTGTTGTGTGTAGGTGTAGTGGCCAATCTATACATCCCTGGTTTAACCACATTTGTGTTCTTAATGCTTTGTGATCGAATATGTGTTTTGGGAGTGTTTTGTGGTAACCTATCCTTCCCATCCGTCTTGGGGGCAAACGCAGGTTTTGCAAATGTAGAATTAGAGAAAACAGATGGTTTTCCCAAGACAGAGGGTCTAGTCACTTTTTACGCATTGGGTTGTCTTACAACAGGTTTCTTAACACTAGGTTCCACAATTTTCCCACCGATCTTAGCAACGAGTTTCTTCAACTCTACTATTGATATTTCCCTGTCTTGTAACTGAGCTTTCAACCCTTTAATTTCCAAACTCTTTTCATTCATTTCTCAAAACGTTTTGGAAAGTTTTTCTTGCAAGTTATTATCATGTGGAAAACTACCAACGTCTTTTTGCAAAGCAATTTCAAGAGAATGACAATGTTTTTGAAGGAAATCAGTTTTGTGTTGAAGTAACTCAAAAGCCTTTTTATCAACATTTTCTTTACGTTTCGAAAGCTCAAGTTCAAGACGCTCACATTCTTTGATTTTATCAAGATATTTGCATGCAACATCAGAATATTCATCGATATCAGCACAAGATTGAAGAGTAACACACAAAATATCTTTAGAGAGACATTCTTCTAAGAGTAGATCATATTCGTTTGAAAAATCTGATTTGTCATTTTGAAGTTCATCAATTTCTTTTTCAAGAGACTCAACATATTTCAAATCATCAAACATTTCAGACTGAATCAAATTTTCAAACTCAAGAACATGTTCTTTTATTATCTTCTTATTTGGTATTAAAAGTTCTTTCACAAGCACAGTTATGTCGTGAGGAATCTCTGTTTTCCACTTGTCCTTTTGACGTTTTTCCCAATCGCTTTCAACAATTGATTGAACATTATCAATGTGGTGTTTAAGAAAACCAAGTGTTTTTCTACTTTTGCTTTTAGAAGCATCTAGAGGCAAATAGTTAATATATTTAAAAACATTAGTTTTCCTCTTAGCGGCAAAAGCTTTCTTCCATTGAATTCTTCTTTGTTTGCATTCTAAAAACAATTCCTCACGAGACTTCTGTTTTTGTGGAGTGAAAAGACCATAAAGACTGTTTTCATAATCATAGTTATATGGTTTCACAAAATCATTATTTACCGGTGATCTACTCTCCTCATCCCAAAGGGACGTCTCTTCATTATCGAGGCTAGCTACTGGGCAATCATGATCGGTCCATTCGGACTCATCAAGATATAAGTGAGGGTTAGCAGCTTGAGCTTGTTCGAGGTACTTTGGACTTGCAAAACTAGGCTGACCCTTGAAAAATGACGGAGGTGCTATCATTCTGACGATTTGAATAGAGTCATGTGTTTTATAAACAACTTTTTTCAAAAAATCGACTTGTTCTTCGAGATCCTTTACTTTTTCAGTATCTTTGCTTTGTCTATTTTTGAAATAGTGTTTTAATGTTTCAACCTCTTGTTTCTTTTCGTCAAGAATTTTAGCAGAATCGGTGGTATTCGTAGAAATCCTTTGTTCAAGTTCATTAACTTTTGTTGTGGCAAGGTACGTTTTTTGACGTTCATCACTTAATAAGACATTAAATTGACGTTTTTCTTTAGTTAATAAAGTTAGAGCTTCGTTGTATTTATTTTCAAAATCGTCTTTTTTAACGTTGATGACACGACTTTTGTACCCCTCAAGCTCTTTGATCTTTTGAAGCAGCTCAGCCCTATAACTATCAATTGTCTCACTAAATTTTATAAGAATGGCTTTGCTTTCTTCAAAGTTTTGAGTGAGCGCTGCGTTTGCCTTTTTTAATTGCTTTTGACTCTTTCTATTTTCATTGACATCTTTTTTTAAACTAGCAATTAAATTAGCAAGCGCGACACGCTCCTCGTCGTCATACTCATTTGCATGTTGATCATCCTCAAACTCATTATTGCACATGTCTGATGAATCGGGTGTGGTATTGCTATCAACCGTTTCCATCATACACGTGTCAGTAATTGTTGTTGGTAGTTCACTATGCTCATGTGTATCACTAAATACATTGTTGTACCTTATCAATTGGATCGGTATCAAAGATAGGGCTATTGTCATCTTCAGTGACGTTAAGGACCTCATGAATCTTTGCCATGTATAAATAATGTGCCTCGAGTTCTTGGTCGGAGAGTTCATCATCTGTGTCGTCAAGCATTTCTCCTTCCTTAGCTGATAACTTGATTCCAGCTTCCATTTTCTTGCAAAACAACATCTTTTCCTTATGATAACCATAATCTTTAACCCTCTTTGGTTGCCTGCATTCCCTATCCAAATGCCCAAAACCTATACAGTTAAAACACTGAATGCCACTTTGTTGCACAACTTGACTACCAACAGTTTCCCTGTTTCCAACAACAGTAGCCACCCTCTGATTATCATACTTAGATTGTCGATCATACTTTGGAGGACTCTCAGCACGTTGATATGAGTGATTTTACTCATATCAATAGTAGCTTAAAACAATGAAATATTGCACAAAATATATCAAATATGCCTTGGATATGCTTGTTTCTTGTTTGAATGTGTGTAGGTACCAAGTTCGCGAAAACCGACGAATACCGACACGAGATTGATGAAAAAGATCGGGGAAGCCAAAATCGAGTTCGATTTAGAGGATTTAATATTTAAATAAGTGATTTGAGCCAAGTGGGACCCACATTTGGGAAATGGGCTTAAAAGCCCATTTAAAGAAGTTTAGTCCATTTTTAATAACCAAAAGTCCACTTGATGCCCAAAAATAAAAGAGAACGGATTGAGTCTTGGGCCCAAGCCCAAATGGAAGAAACGAAGAGATATGAATGAATGGGCCTTAGGGTTTTTGTTTAAAACGAGCAAACACATTTACTTCCCATTCGTTTGTTATTCTTTCATCCACTCACTTTTCACAATAAATAAATCCATTCGTTTTCTTATCCCCACACGTCACTCACTCAACTTTATTGAGAATATAAACCGTTCCATTTATTCACTTACCCACGTTTTCCACTTTCACAAATAAATAATCCTCTCGATGATATCTAGGTCCAACCTTCTTCCCCATTTTTTTTCTTCACCCCAAACCAGTAAACAATTACTGCTTATCAAACCCTAGATGGTAAAAAGTCCATATTTCATAGGGCTTTTTATTTATTCTATTATTTCAAGAAAAGAGGATTAAAACCCCCAAATTTATAGGAAGAGAAAGATTGGAGAAGAGATGATAGGTGGCTATTTATTACTGGCGGATACACCTCAATCCTCTTTTTCCACCAATTAGAAAGCAAGAAAGAAGCACAACTAGCACACGGATGCCACGTTGGCAATCCGTGTGCTAGATTGAATCATACCAGCCATCCGATCAAAGAAAGAGAGAGAAATTGAAGATCAAAGGCCAAGATTAGAATGGAATATTCTATTAGAGATCCGAATATCCTTCATCAACAGCCCTGAGAAGGCTATAAATACCCCCAATTTCTATTGTAATTTCATCCTTTACTTTTCTTAATATTATGTTGTTGAAATAGTTGTAGGTTTAATCTTGTATTTATTTTAATTAAATCTTGTAATCTTTTTTGAAGTTTAATAAAGATCAGTTGTTTTTACTTTAATTTGTGTCTCGTTTGTTTTCTTTAACTGTTTAAATTGATTAATGAATTAAACTGTGTTATTGTTTCACAAGGATATAATAGGTGATGTTAAGATTAAGCTAATTAATAGCTTACATTTTAATGTTGTAAGTAAAGTAATGGATCAATTTTATCCTAATTGGATAAATTAAATTAAATCCGCTTGGTTCAATGGTGTTCGTTTGGGGTTCGTTTGAAGGTTATGGTAGTCCGAATAGTGTTAAATGGTGAATGGTGGTTCCAGCTTCGGTTCTTAGGTAGCTCAGCGCTAGCCTACTACTCAAAGGATTAATTCAAAAAGGTTCTAACTCCCTTTTAATTTTATTGTTTATTTTCAATTTGATAAGTTTGATAGTCGAGTTTATTTGAGATTTGTATGCCTGTTTGTTGTGTTGACTGAGTTCATTAATTTGAATATAGATCTGTTTAAGTTTTTTTAGGATAAATGATACTTTTATCTCACTTCCTACTTTAAGACAGTTTGATGATATTTTGAAGTATTCAGATATTGTAAAAGTTTTGGAGTTAATACTAATGTTAATGTTCAATGAATCTAAGATTTGGGATTACTGTTTGGGATAATTGGTATATCGAATAAGTGCTTAAAGATAGTAAACAAGATTTATTAGTTGTAAAATTTGTTTAGATTTTAAGATTCTGCTAGTGATTGTTTTTGGCTTTAATCTGTTATAGTTTGTTTTTATATGACTGTTATTGCGTGAATAATTCATACTGATGCTTATGAATTCGCAGAATGCTTGATTTTAGTAGATTCGTGTTACTGCTTAATTTGCCCAATTATATCTGAACTTTGCTGAAGGAAGATTGTATTTATAACAGTTTGAATTTGGGTATAGATTGTTGAAAGTTTCTGTTTAGTAGGAGAGTTATTTTGTCTGTCGAATCATGTTTATTTCCCTTGATTGCTTAATTGATATTTATGTTGTATTGATCCTGTATATTGCTTATCAGTTCAACTAAGCTGATAAGCTCAATAAGCTGTGCCCTCACAGCTTAAAGCTATTAAGCTGTCACAAGTCTCCTGAGACTTCTTTGGCTTAAACTGTCAAAAAGAAATTTATCCAAAAATATATGTCACTTGGGGGTCTCGAGCTCGAGACCTCCCCTTTAGTTGTCTAGCGTGTTACCCATCTGCACTAGACGCTCTTTTGATTTTATTTACCTTACTTTCATTAATATAGAGTTTATCTAATTGGCAGAATTTGTTTGAGTTTGTTAAGATATGTCACGTTTTATTTTTTATATAACTTTTAATTTTTTAATTAAAGTAAATTCTTAATAAAAAGTAGTTTAAAATAAAATAAAATAAAATAAAATAAAATAAAATAAAATATAAAAAAAATGTTTTTATTAATTTTTAAAGTTTAAATAATTTTCAATTAATTAGATTTTTGTAATTTTAGATTTAAATAAAATAAATGTTTATATTTAAATAGATAATGTTTTGAGTAGTTTTTAAATAAAGTTAATTAGTTAAATAGATTTCTTTAAATAGTTTAAAAGTAATTTTTAATTAAATTAGATTATTAAATAGATTAATTTTCTATATATTATTAAAATAGTTTAATTTTTAATTAGTTTTACTTTTAAGTAATTAATTGTTTGTAGAATTTAAAATTAGCGGGGTTTACGATTCATGCACTTTAGGATAAGATTTAATAGCCTAAAATTTGTAGATTTTGGTTGTAGTTTAAAAACCGAAAACCAATTCAAATCGATTGTCCAAATCAAAACAAAACGTCTCAAATTCATAAGATCTTCGTGTACAACGAACTCGACTCACTCACGTGTTTAATTGAATTCGTCATTGGTATTATTAGACTATTACTTTTTCCTAAAGGTAATTTTCTAATTTACCCTATAACGTATCAAATAAATCACTATACTATCCACGACACATCAAATATTTTGGCGCCGCTGCCGGGGATCTTGTGTACGATTCGTCTTTGTGGAGATTTGTTGATCGTTGATTTGAAGACCCTTTCCGTCCTCGGAAAGTTTTGTTATTTTTCTATTATATAGTATGTATCGTTTTTCTCGTTTTTTGTGAATAATATATTATATTACGTAGCACAATAATTTTACATATCTTTCAAATAAGGCCTTAGTTGGGATTTCATCACCTAGCTATTGTAGTCGAATCCAAAACAAAAATAAAAGGCAAAATAGATAAATACTAATAAGAAGTTTGAACTCGATTTATACAAACTATAAGGTGGGTATAAGGCGACGTGCTATAAAAGGCCGTCTAAGGAAAAAGGTTTTTAAGTGCTTTGTGCCACCTCGTTTTCCCGCTTGCTTGTGCGTATATTGAGAGGGACAACCTATTATTGGTTTGCCAACTCAAGTAGTAATAAATCTTATTTTGTTGTTTACTTATTGAACCTCGAGACGTTTAGGTTTTCACCTATCGTTTCAAAGTCGACCGAGGGGTAATTTACTTCCATAGTAGTTCTCCTTATTCCTTGTTTTTTATCGATCATTATTGATTGAGCAATACCAAATAAAATACCAAAAATAATCTTCTTCTTGTCTAAATTCTTTTCTTCAATCCTCTAAATTCTCGTTTTTATGAAAAATACCAAAAATAATCTTCTTAATCCTCTATCATGTTTAATTCTTTTTCTCCTCACCCTCTAAATTTTAATTCTTCCTTCGTCGATTGTGTTGGGTGTGGAGAACCGTTATATGGTTTTTCACCATGTCGGAGGTGCACGTGTGAGCGTTGTGGAAATGATTTACGTCACGATATACGTGTTGGATTTTGTCCTTATTGTAATGATATTACTTCATTTGGAAATCCGAATTTTTCGAATAATTCTCTCGATTTCAATCCACCTCCACACCCCACATACGAGACACCCTCGAGTGAGTTTTGTGGAAATGATTCTCATTTAGGAATTAATTGTTCGCATCGATTCTCGCTTAATTACGAGCAAGAACCGAGCTACAATCAAAACTTTAATGATAATTGTTATCCACAAGATTTACCGAGTTTATCACAACAATATCTTTGTTGTGAGTATTGTGGAGGTCCTCACGAGAGTTTTAGTTGTCAACCGAGAGATCAAAATTTTTATGAGCCTAATCCTTGCTATAATTCGATTCCTTCCGGTTTTGACCAATCTCCACAATATTCTTTTGATATTGAACGATTTGAAACAATGAATCAAAGAAATGTTGAAGTTGTTGAAAAAAGTATTGAAGATTTGTTGCTTGAAAAGAGACAAATTAATCAAGAGATTAATGACATTACAAATGAATTAGGAAGTCGACGATTTCATGGTGAAATAATTTATGAGGGATTTAGACGAGATTGTGAACTTAAGATTCGACAACTTTCGCAAGATTATAATGGATTAAGCATTGAGATTCGAAAGAAAGAAAAAATTAAAGAGGAAGAAAAATATCTTGCTAATCGTGAAATCAAGCGTTCTCTTCTTTTGGATGATGATGAGGATAGTACTATTTCTTTGCGAGATCTTATGGCTCTTCATCCTTCGTCTAGTGCTATCGTGTTTCCTATTCGTATCTTGCCGGCTAGTGAGCCCGAGGATTCTCCCATCCTAGATGATGAGGAAATCTCTCATGACATCACCACTCCTATTCATGATTCTTCCATCGTGGAATCCGAAAATTCTCTAAGCAAGGGGGACGAGCATATTAGCACTATTCTTGTCCAAAACCCAAGAGAGTTTGACGGTATTTCCAATGAGATGTGTGATTTGCCACATTGTGATGACTCTACTTCTTCCATTCACTTTGATATTTTCTCCAATTCTAATGATGAAAATTGTGATGGAAATGAAGATTTTGAGGATGATTCTACTTCTAGTGAATTTTCTAATGAGGAGTTCTCTGATGAAATTTCTTATAAAGATGACATTCACGACTCGGATTTTGAGGGGTTTACCGATGAACCTACTCTTCTTCACCCATTTCCACCGGGAAATGAGGATGATCGTGATCCGATTTTTGAGAGGTTCACTTTTGAACTTGCTCCTTTAGAACCATTTCCACCGGGAAATGAGGTTGATTTCACTATTCCGATCCTCGAGAAGTTCTCCGATGAACTTACTCATTTAGATGTAGAAGACGTGATTCTTCGTGAGAAGTTATCCAACGTCTATCTTCTCATTTCTAGGATCGAGGCTTTAAATTCTAAGCCTAATCCCAAGTATTTCTCTCCATCTCCTATTCCCGTTGAGGATAGTGATCCGCTTATGGAGGAGATTGATACTTTTCTTGCTTCTCATGATTCGATACCACCGGGTGTTGATGATATCGACCCGGAGGGGGACGTTCTCTTTTTAGAGAAGTTACTTGATGATGATGTCGTCCCAAGTCCTCTTCCCACCCACTTTGACCTTAATGTGCGGGTTTTTCATGTGTCTCATATTGAGTACCATGACCCTATTGATCACATTTCTAAGGGTGAAATGGTCGTTAAAGCAAAGAATGTTGATTCCACTATGGATGAGATTTTTGTACCACCTTTACCATGTGCTTCATATGATTTAGGATTAGCATGGGGGGACGACACCGTGTTATCCTTTCCTTTCTCTTTCGAGGACGAGGTATTCGACCCCGGAATCATTTATTTGGGGAAATCTCGGCCTTTCACCGATGCAATAATTGAAAGATTTTTCTATCATTTTGGTGCGAGTTTATCTCGGGGAGCATGCTATATCCATTCCATGATTTATGACTACCATCTCTTGTTAGAGATTTGTGTTGGAGTTTTATCCTTTCGTTTGTAATCGGACAACGAGGATGAGATCTTTGACCCCGTCATCGTGCTTCATCATGGATTTATGTCGGTTTTTACTATTTTCCCTAAGGACCAATGAATGCGGGGATCGAGTCGAGCTCATGACTTGGTTAACAAAAATGAGGTGCCTTGTGGGGGAGTCCCATACATTCTATCTTCTTTCTATTTTCTAACACCTAATAAGGCTTGATCTTTCAAGCTCGTGCTCGTGTTTTGTTGTGTTGTGATCTTAGGTATGACCCTAATATTTGAAGACTCTCGTGTTCGGTTTTTGTCGGTCCACTTGATGTTCCTAGACTTGAATGCCAAAAAGGGGCACACTTTCTATCCCTTGATTTTTATCGACTAACGTTTTATCTTGAGGCATAATTAATAAACGGCTTATAGATTTGCGTGCTCTTTCCATGCTAGGATTTTGCATTAGACTCTTCGTGTTATAGCAAGGGGGTGTTACTCTTGAGCTAAGAAACATTGAGGACAATGTTTGGTTTTAGCATGGGGGAGTCAATCGATATAATCGCTTGCAATTGCTTTTGTCGTGTCCAAACGTGTTGTTTTTCTCATTTTTCAATAAAAAATTAAATTTTTAGTGTTATTTTTAAGTTTTAATAAATAAAATAAGTGCTTTTGACACGAATGTAGGCTTTCCGTTGGTGAAAATAAGAATAGTTTTTGACTCGACTTGGTTTTTAACCTTAGCTTTTCCTTAACGTATTTGAATTAAGTTTTGCTAGGCTTTTATATAGGGAGCTTTAAAACACGAAAGTCTTAATTCATACGAGTTAAGAACAAGAACTTTTCACAAGCTCCTATAATTGATCCTAGAAAGTCGTCTATCAAGGGAACTTTAAAACGCAAATTCTAAAACTTGAAAAAGTATAAGAAGATGCAAGATCCTATAGATGACTTGAAAACCCAAAACTTTGATTTAATAGGCTAAGTATCCATTGATTTCACATTCTTGGAATTTTACAATATGGAGAACAAGAGATGATAGAGCCAATTATAAGTTTGGTATTCTTTCGGGAATTTATGTGAGTTAATTATAAGCCTATTCTCCCATCGCTTGTTAATAAAATTATTTGCAATAAATAAGGTTGAACGATTTGAAAAGTTACTTAGCTTCTAGCCCAAGATCGTTTAAAAGTTACTCGGTATGGATTAGAGTTCATAGCCAAGGCATAACTTATTGAAGCGGGATGCGAAGATTGGCAAGTCCAAAAAGGTCCTAACAAGACATGAGGGCTATGTTTTATTGCTAAAGATCTCAAGTGATGTGAAGATTCATTTATCAAAAATCAATATGAAGGATCGAGACACACGACGAAAAGCAAGATACTCCCAAAAAGTCATGGAGAAGTCTATCCAAAAAGACCATAATAAGGTATGAGGATAAATGAAGCCAAGTCCAAAAAGGAGGCGGATCGTTGTATATCAAAATCCCAAATAAAGATTGGAGAAAAATGAAGAAGTCGTGGTCCAAGTATGAATCTCTCAAAACTTCAAGTGAAGAAATTCCTATATAAAGAGAAGACCATTATTTCATGAACGTCTCTCAAGGTTGGAAGTATAAATTCGCTGCCAAATATCGGTCCGAGAAAGGTCTCAAATCGCGAAGCAAGTTATGCCAAGATATGAACTTTATGAAGTCCCGAGAAGCAGTTTTAAAAGATTTTGTCCTTTAGCTAACTATTGATTAAATCGTTCACTTTATTTTCGGCCTAATGAATTATCGAAATAAGTCAACAATGCATCCTCGTGATCATTCAAGACAACAATAAAATATAAGAGATACACCTAGGAATAAGGGAGTCTAAGTGAATAATTGGCCCACATGAGTTCGTGTTAGTCTACCAACTTATAATAACAATGATCTTGTTTTTGCACTTGGCATGGAAAAGTGAAAAGTCGAGGACGATGAATCTATTTGAGTTTTATGATCCTTAAAGTTATTTTATGTCTTTACAAAATAAAGTGTCTTAAGTTGAATAATGGTGTAGTTTATAGTTTAAGTTTATCATTGCGTGAGGACACGGCAATTGCTTAGCAAGGGGGAGTTTGATATGAGTGATTTTACTCATATCAATAGTAGCTTAAAACAATGAAATATTGCACAAAATATATCAAATATGCCTTGGATATGCTTGTTTCTTGTTTGAATGTGTGTAGGTACCAAGTTCGTGAAAACCGACGAATACCGACACGAGATTGATGAAAAAGATCGGGGAAGCCAAAATCGAGTTCGATTTAGAGGATTTAATATTTAAATAAGTGATTTGAGCCAAGTGGGACCCACATTTGGGAAATGGGCTTAAAAGCCCATTTAAAGAAGTTTAGTCCATTTTTAATAACCAAAAGTCCACTTGATGCCCAAAAATAAAAGAGAACGGATTGAGTCTTGGGCCCAAGCCCAAATGGAAGAAACGAAGAGATATGAATGAATGGGCCTTAGGGTTTTTGTTTAAAACGAGCAAACACATTTACTTCCCATTCGTTTGTTATTCTTTCATCCACTCACTTTTCACAATAAATAAATCCATTCGTTTTCTTATCCCCACACGTCACTCACTCAACTTTATTGAGAATATAAACCGTTCCATTTATTCACTTACCCACTTTTTCCACTTTCACAAATAAATAATCCTCTCGATGATATCTAGGTCCAACCTTCTTCCCTATTTTTTTTCTTCACCCCAAACCAGTAAACAATTACTGCTTATCAAACCCTAGATGGTAAAAAGTCCATATTTCATAGGGCTTTTTATTTATTCTATTAATTCAAGAAAAGAGGATTAAAACCCCTAAATTTATAGGAAGAGAAAGATTGGAGAAGAGATGATACGTGGCTGTTTATTACTGGCGGATACACCTCAATCCTCTTTTTCCACCAATCAGAAAGCAAGAAAGAAGCACAACTAGCACACGGATGCCACGTTGGCAATCCGTCTGCTAGATTGAATCATATCAGCCATCCGATCAAAGAAAGAGAGAGAAATTGAAGATCAAAGGCCAAGATTAGAATGGAATATTCTATTAGAGATCCGAATATCCTTCATCAACAGCCTTGGGAAGGCTATAAATACCCCCAATTTCTATTGTAATTTCATCCTTTACTTTTCTTAATATTATGCTGTTGAAATAGTTGTAGGTTTAATCTTGTATTTCTTTTAATTAAATCTTGTAATCTTTTTTGAAGTTTAATAAAGATCAGTTGTTTTTACTTTAATTTGTGTCTCGTTTGTTTTCTTTAACTGTTTAAATTGATTAATGAATTAAACCGTGTTACTGTTTCACAAGGATATAATAGGTGATGTTAAGATTAAGCTAATTAATAGCTTACATTTTAATGTTGTAAGTAAAGTAATGGATCAATTTTATCCTAATTGGATAAATTAAATTAAATCTGCTCGGTTCAATGGTATTCGTTTGGGGTTCGTTTGAAGGTTATGGTAGTCCGAATAGTTTTAAATGGTGAATGGTGGTTCCAGCTTCGGTTCTTAGGTAGCTCAGCGCTAGCCTACTACTCAAAGGATTACTTCAAAAAGGTTCTAACTCCCTTTTAATTTTATTGTTTATTTTTAATTTGATAAGTTTGATAGTTGAGCTTATTTGAGATTTGTATGCCTGTTTGTTGTGTTGACTGAGTTCATTAATTTGAATATAGATCTTTTTAAGTTTTTTTTAGGATAAATGATACTTTTATCTCACTTCCTGCTTTAAGACAGTTTGATGATATTTTAAAGTATTCAGATATTGTAAAAGTTTTGGAGTTAATACTAATGTTAATGTTCAATGAATCTGAGATTTGGGATTACTGTTTGGGATAATTGGTATATCGAATAAGTGCTTAAAGATAGTAAACAGGATTTATTAGTTGTAAAATTTGTTTAGATTTTAAGATTCTGCTAGTGATTGTTTTTGGCTTTAATCTGTTATAGTTTGTTTTTATATGACTGTTATTGCGTGAATAATTCATACTGATGCTTATGAATTCGCAGAATGCTTGATTTTAGTAGATTCGTGTTACTGCTTAATTTGCCCAATTATATCTGAACTTTGCTGAAGGAAGATTGTATTTATAACAGTTTGAATTTGGGTATAGATTGTTGAAAGTTTCTATTTAGTAGGAGAGTTATTTTGTCTGTCGAATCATGTTTATTTCCCTTGATTGCTTAATTGATATTTCAGTTGTATTGATCCTGTATATTGCTTATCAGTTCAACTAAGCTGATAAGCTCAATAAGTTGTGCCCTCACAGCTTAAAGCTATTAAGCTGTCACAAGTCCCCTGAGACTTCTTTGGCTTAAACTGTCAAAAAGAAATTTATCCAAAAATATATGTCACTTGGGGGTCTCGAACTCGAGACCTCCCCTTTAGTTGTCTAGCGTGTTACCCATCTGCACTAGACACTCTTTTGATTTTATTTACCTTACTTTCATTAATATAGAGTTTATCTAATTGGCAGAATTTGTTTGAGTTTGTTAAGATATGTCACGTTTTATTTTTTATATAACTTTTAATTTTTTAATTAAAGTAAATTCTTAATAAAAAGTAGTTTAAAATAAAATAAAATAAAATAAAATAAAATAAAATAAAATATAAAAAAAATGTTTTTATTAATTTTTAAAGTTTAAATAATTTTCAATTAAGTAGATTTTTGTAATTTTAGATTTAAATAAAATAAATGTTTATATTTAAATAGATAATGTTTTGAGTAATTTTTAAATAAAGTTAATTAGTTAAATAGATTTCTTTAAATAGTTTAAAAGTAATTTTTAATTAAATTAGATTATTAAATAGATTAATTTTCTATATATTATTAAAATAGTTTAATTTTTAATTAGTTTTACTTTTAAGTAATTAATTGTTTGTAGAATTTAAAATTAGCGGGGTTTACGATTCATGCACTTTAGGATAAGATTTAATAGCCTAAAATTTGTAGATTTTAATTGTAGTTTAAAAACCGAAAACCAATTCAAATCGATTGTCCAAATCAAAACAAAACGTCTCAAATTCATAAGATTTTCGTGTACAACGAACTCGACTCACTCACGTGTTTAATTGAATTCGTCATTGGTATTATTAGACTATTACTTTTTCCTAAAGGTAATTTTCTAATTTACCCTATAACGTATCAAATAAATCACTATACTATCCACGACACATCAAAAATTTTGGCACCGCTGCCGGGGATCTTGTGTACGATTCGTCTTTGTGGAGATTTGTTGATCGTTGATTTGAAGACCCTTTCCATCCTCGGAAAGTTTTGTTATTTTTCTATTATATAGTATGTATCGTTTTTCTCGTTTTTTGTGAATAATATATTGTATTACATAGCACAATAATTTTACATATCTTTCAAATAAGGCTTTAGTTGGGATTTCATCACCTAGCTATTGTAGTCGAATCCAAAACAAAAATAAAAGGCAAAATAGATAAATACTAATAAGAAGTTTGAACTCGATTTATACAAACTATAAGGTGGGTATAAGGCGACGTGCTATAAAAGGCCGTCTAAGGAAAAAGGTTTTTAAGTGCTTTGTGCCACCTCGTTTCCCCTCTTGCTTGTGCGTATATTGAGAGGGACAACCTATTATTGGTTTGCCGACTCAAGTAGTAATAAATCTTATTTTGTTGTTTACTTATTGAACCTCGAGACGTTTAGGTTTTCACCTATCGTTTCAAAGTCGACCGAGGGTAATTTACTTCCATAGTAGTTATCCTTATTCCTTGTTTTTTATCGATCATTATTGAGTGAGCAATACCAAATAAAATACCAAAAATAATCTTCTTCTTGTCTAAATTCTTTTCTTCAATCCTCTAAATTCTCGTTTTTATGAAAAATACCAAAAATAATCTTCTTAATCCTCTATCATGTTTAATTCTTTTTCTCCTCACCCTCTAAATTTTAATTCTTCCTTCGTCGATTGTGTTGGGTGTGGAGAACCGTTATATGGTTTTTCACCATGTCGGAGGTGCACGTGTGAGCGTTGTGGAAATGATTTACGTCACGATATACGTGTTGGATTTTGTCCTTATTGTAATGATATTACTTCATTTGGAAATCCGAATTTTTCGAATAATTCTCTCGATTTCAATCCACCTCCACACCCCACATACGAGACACCCTCGAGTGAGTTTTGTGGAAATGATTCTCATTTAGGAATTAATTGTTCGCATCGATTCTCGCTTAATTACGAGCAAGAACCGAGCTACAATCAAAACTTTAATGATAATTGTTATCCACAAGATTTACCGAGTTTATCACAACAATATCTTTGTTGTGAGTATTGTGGAGGTCCTCACGAGAGTTTTAGTTGTCAACCGAGAGATCAAAATTTTTATGAGCCTAACCTTGCTATAATTCGATTCCTTCCGGTTTTGACCAATCTCCACAATATTCTTTTGATATTGAACGATTTGAAACAATGAATCAAAGAAATGTTGAAGTTGTTGAAAAAAGTATTGAAGATTTGTTGCTTGAAAAGAGACAAATTAATCAAGAGATTAATGACATTACAAATGAATTAGGAAGTCGACGATTTCATGGTGAAATAATTGATGAGGGATTTAGACGAGATTGTGAACTTAAGATTCGACAACTTTCGCAAGATTATAATGGATTAAGCATTGAGATTCGAAAGAAAGAAAAAATTAAAGAGGAAGAAAAATATCTTGCTAATCGTGAAATCAAGCGTTCTCTTCTTTTGGATGATGATGAGGATAGTACTATTTCTTTGCGAGATCTTATGGCTCTTCATCCTTCGTCTAGTGCTATCGTGTTTCCTATTCGTATCTTGCCGGCTAGTGAGCCCGAGGATTCTCCCATCCTAGATGATGAGGAAATCTCTCATGACATCACCACTCCTATTCATGATTCTTCCATCGTGGAATCCGAAAATTCTCTAAGCAAGGGGGACGAGCATATTAGCACTATTCTTGTCCAAAACCCAAGAGAGTTTGACGGTATTTCCAATGAGATGTGTGATTTGCCACATTGTGATGACTCTACTTCTTCCATTCACTTTGATATTTTCTCCAATTCTAATGATGAAAATTGTGATGGAAATGAAGATTTTGAGGATGATTCTACTTCTAGTGAATTTTCTAATGAGGAGTTCTCCGATGAACTTTCTTATAAAGATGACATTCACGACTCGGATTTTGAGGGGTTTACCGATGAACCTACTCTTCTTCACCCATTTCCACCGGGAAATGAGGATGATCGTGATCCGATTTTTGAGAGGTTCACTTTTGAACTTGCTCCTTTAGACCCATTTCCACCGGGAAATGAGGTTGATTTGACTATTCCGATCCTCGAGAAGTTCTCCGATGAACTTACTCATTTAGATGTAGAAGACGTAATTCTTCGTGAGAAGTTATCCAACGTCTATCTTCTCATTTCTAGGATCGAGGCTTTGAATTCTAAGCCTAATCCCAAGTATTTCTCTCCATCTCCTATTCCCGTTGAGGATAGTGATCCGCTTATGGAGGAGATTGATACTTTTCTTGCTTCTCATGATTCGATACCACCGGGTGTTGATGATATCGACCCGGAGGGGGACGTTCTCTTTTTGGAGAATTTAATTGATGATGATGTCGTCCCAAGTCCTCTTCCCACCCACTTTGACCTTAATGTGCGGGTTTTTCATGTGTCTCATATTGAGTACCATGACCCTATTGATCACATTTCTAAGGGTTAAATGGTCGTTAAAGCAAAGAATGTTGATTCCACTATGGATGAGATTTTTGTACCACCTTTACCATGTGCTTCATATGATTTAGGATTAGCATGGGGGGACGACACCGTGTTATCCTTTCCTTTCTCTTTCGAGGACGAGGTATTCGACCCCGGAATCATTTATTTGGGGAAATCTCGGCCTTTCACCGATGTAAAAATTGAAAGATTTTTCTATCATTTTGGTGCGAGTTTATCTCGGGGAGCATGCTATATCCATTCCATGATTTATGACTACCATCTCTTGTTAGAGATTTGTGTTGGAGTTTTATCCTTTCGTTTGTCATTGGACAACGAGGATGAGATCTTTGACCCCGGCATCGTGCTTCATCATGGATTTATGTCGGTTTTTACTATTTTCCCTAAGGACCAATGAATGCGGGGATCGAGTCGAGCTCATGACTTGGTTAACAAAAACGAGGTGCCTTGTGGGGGAGTCCCATACATTCTATCTTCTTTCTATTTTCTAACACCTAATAAGGCTTGATCTTTCAAGCTCATGCTCGTGTTTTGTTGTGTTGTGATCTTAGGTATGACCCTAATATTTGAAGACTCTCGTGTTCGGTTTTTGTCGGTCCACTTGATCTTCCTAGACTTGAATGCCAAAAAGGGGCACACTTTCTATCCCTTGATTTTTATCGACTAACGTTTTATCTTGAGGCAAAATTAATAAACGGCTTATAGATTTGCGTGCTCTTTCCATGCTAGGATTTTGCATTAGACTCTTCGTGTTTTAGCAAGGGGGTGTTACTCTTGAGCTAAGAAACATTGAGGACAATGTTTGGTTTTAGCATGGGGGAGTCAATCGATATAATCGCTTGCAATTGCTTTTGTCGTGTCCAAACGTGTTGTTTTTCTCATTTTTCAATAAAAATTTAAATTTTTAGTGTTTTTTTTAAGTTTTAATAAATAAAATAAGTGCTTTTGACACGAATGTAGGCTTTCCGTTGGTGAAAATAAGAATAGTTTTTGACTCGACTTGGTTTTTAACCTTAGCTTTTCCTTAACGTATTTGAATTAAGTTTTGCTAGGCTTTTATATAGGGAGCTTTAAAACGCGAAAGTCTTAATTCATACGAGTTAAGAACAAGAACTTTTCGCAAGATCCTATAATTGATCCTAGAAAGTCGTCTATCAAGGGAACTTTGTTGTTCCTATTTAATCCATAACACAAGATTCTTAGAGAGAGAAAGAGGAGAAAAGTAGAGAGAGAGAGTAGAGAGAGAAGTGGAAGGTTTACACTAAAACTATGTGTTTAATGAAATGAACCAACACCCTCTTTCACATGTGAAAGAGGGTTATATACCCCACGGCTCTAAGGCCTTTGTGGGCTTCATCTTGGGCCGGGCTTGGCTTTGTTTTGGGCTTACGCCCCTAACTTATACAATATTAGCTTAAAGTCCAAGCCCGGTTTTCCCGACTAACCTATTACAATACAAGACCTTTTAACGACTAAGATGACCTATTACATTCTTGTTCGACTATATAAAATATAGGGCTAACAATCTCCCCCAATGTATCGGTCATCTTAAAAAGCTTAAAAAGCATAAGATGATTGAGTGAATACATTCTTGTAGAGGAGATCTTCCTGCTTTGGTCTTGTATCTTGGTCTTGATCTTGTTTGTAACAACTTTGTTCCTTCATGCTTTCGTGATCTTTATCTTGAGCCTTTGTCATTTGACTTTGAGTGCTTGAGATCTTCATCTGTACTCCTTGTGACTAAGATGACCTATTACATTCTTACATTCTTAGGTATCTTGATTATCGCCATCTTGTGCTCTTGGGACTTCTGAATCGACATCGGTTACACAGCTACGCCACCTTCTTGATATGCAGCAACATATATAGACACGGATAAAATGGCTTTGAACATTTCATCCTAACTCGGTAGCGTTTTACCTCCGGTCGGTGAAGACCGTTAAACGGTATTAAAATACCGTACCTGTGATCAGGTAGATTCGATTAAGAACCTCCTTGACAGGGTTTCCCGGCGGTAGTAGCCAGTTCTCTTTACTCGACCGTCTCAAAGCAGACTGCGAACGTAAAGAGTGAATCATAAGGATAAATTATCCGTCTGATTAGAGTCGTCAATTCAACAAGTTTGATTCTAAAAGAATCGCACCATTGTTGCTTTCCAGTTTGTCACAAGCTTGATTCATAGAGAATCTTGCGAGTTACCTACCGCAGTGCTGTTTGATGTTGACACTGGAAGGATTTCCATTCGTCACTGTGAACACTAATGAGTGTCACTCTGAATGTTCTGGCAAGATCACATGGATTTTGCGAAGAAACCTGGAATCAAGTTTGAATCAATTAAGAATCGAAACTTAGTTGCTTTCCAGTTCTCACAAGTTTGATTCGTGTAGAATCGCACAAGTTACCTACCATGAGCTTGTTTAATGCTGGCTCAAGCAGGATTTCCATCTTCATTGTGAATCGTATCACTCAGATGTTCTGGCAATATCACAAGGATAATGCGTAGGACTCGATTGTGTCCTAATGAGATGATAAATTGATCTCGTTTGGCTCTAGACTCAATAAGTGCATTTTGGTAATCGGAGGCTGGAGCAGACTGTCACCTTTTCAATATTAACTGACTCGGAGTGAGAAAGTCAATAGATACGTGTTGATCTCCGTGACAATGAGACAAGTTTCTTTTGAGAGAAACTCAAATGGCTGGGAAGGGTTGTGTATTGCATCACTGGGTCCATGATGACTTGTCTTCAATAGATGTATTGACCCGGTTTCTGCCTAAGTTGCATAGAATATTCAACTCCTTCAATGCTTACCAATACGTCATCATTAGCACCTTGTTGTGATTGTTCCAGTGCTAACTTAAGTACTTGGTCCGCATTCAGCTTCATTCCACTCCATCTTTCCTAAGGACAACTATTTCTAGCTATGGAATGTCCTTGGGTAGATCCCTCCGGTTCTGGTTGGATCATAGGACTTAGTTTCCTATCCTAAACCACCTTTTGACTCCATCGTTCCGTCGTGGATAGTAGGTTGTTTTGGGTAAAGATCGTAACCATAAAACCATTGAAAACCATTCAAAGTGCTTGATAAAAATCAAAACTTGTAACACTTGAAAGTTTTACATTTCTGAAAAGCTCCCCCTACACACATGCATCGATATACGAAATAGTTTGGCATGTGAAGGAAAGAGTTGCACTTGAGTCTTTAAGATCACATGTTGCGATATATTACATTTTAATCACATTTTCTCCCCCTATCTCTAATATAAAAACATCATATTAGAGATACTAATTGATTAAAATATAACAATTTCTGAAAACCGATTGGGAGAGAAACATGTGTGTACGTATGAAGCATGGAACATGTTCAGTCGGGTCGCTCCCCCTCAACAATATATGTGTGTCTTGAGACAAAATTTGACAAAATTTTAGAAAAACGACATCACAGAATATGTTGAGGTACGGAGTTGAGATGCCTTTTCCGATATAATATATTACATTTGACAATTTCATATCATTTTCGGAATGTGTTGGATACATAAAATATGACAATTTTAGAGATGTACCCAACAACATTAAAAGGCTTGATTTTAAAACGCTCCCCCTCAAAAATTGATCAAAATAACATATGACAATTTTGAGATATAAAAACCACTTATGAGGAAGGGAGTGTTGAACACACAATTTTGAAAGATTTAGAAAAACCTTTTGAGAAATTCTTGAAAAATTGTGTTCAACGGTTTTAAAATAATCAGGATAGAAGACTTCTCTTCTATTGATTAGGGAAAGCGCACTGAAACGTACACTTCCCTTTCGGGTCCGTTTTTCATGAGCTCAAAACTTTGATTGTTTTGTGACTAGCTCATGACCGAGAAAAATAAATTTCCCGTTGTGAAGGATAAGTTATCATCCGTGATAAACTTTCCTTAAGTTGAAGTTCGAGTTCTAAGATGACATTTACTTAGAAATCGTTTTTCATGAACTTAAAAACTTTGAATGTTTTTATGAGAAGCTCATGACCGAGAAATATGAATTTCTCGTTGAGAAGGATAAGGTCCGAGTTCTAAGCTGTGATGCGCCTAGAAGTCATTGTGAGAGAATATCAAGCAGCTTCATTTGCCAAAACCTCCAAGTCTTCTGGAGTCATATACTTCATACCAAGACGGCCAACGAGATACGCAAACCTATCTTTCGATAGAGCTTTTGTAAACAAGTCTGCCAGCTGGTACTCAGTTCTGACAAAGTATAATTACACGATGCCACGTTCCACTTGTTCCTTGATAAAGTGATATCTGACATCGATGTGCTTGGTGCGGGAGTGCTGAACCGGATTGCAAGATATGGCTATGGCCGACTTTGAGTCACAATACATAGGTATTTTATCAAAGTGGAAGCCATAATCCGTGAGTTGAGTTCTCATCCAGAGGACTTGAGCACAACACGCGGATAGAGCCACATATTCTGCTTCAGTTGATGAGAGCAAAGTGCAATCCTGCTTCTTTGACGACCAACTGACAAGCTTGTCTTCCCCTAGAAATTGTATGCTACCAGAAGTGCTTTTACGACTATCAAGACAACCTGCGTGATCAGAATCTGAAAAAGCCGTTAGATGAAAACCGGTTTCCCTCGGATACCAGAGTCCCATGTGAATGGTATTCTTAAGGTACCGAAAGATCCGTTTAACCTCTTTGAGGTTCTTTTGAGTAGGTCTGGCTTGATATCGTGCACAATAGCATGTGGCATGATGAATATCAGGCCTGCTGGCTGTAAGGTACATAAGTGACCCGATCATACTGCGATATCGCGTTTGATCTACGGGATATGAGTACAAGTCAGCGTCTAGGGATGTGGTCGACAATGGTGTACCAACGCGAGCACGTGAGGTCATACCATGCTTTTTAAGTATCTCTTGAGCATACTTAGCTTGGTTAATGAAGATACCACGTGGGGATTGATGAATCTGGAGGCCTAAAAAGAATTTTAGCTCCCCCATCATTGACATTTCAAATCTGCTGTGCATTAATTTTTCAAAACGTTTTGAAAGTTTTGGGTTCGTAGAACCAAAAATAATGTCATCAACATAAACTTGCACCAGCATTATGTCATCCCCATATTTATTAGTAAAGAGAGTAGGATCAATAGAACCTTTGGAGAATCCTTTGGACACCAAGAAGTTTGAAAGTTCTTCGTACCATGCCCTTGGAGCTTGTTTAAGTCCATATACCGCCTTCTTGAGACGATAGACTTTGTCAGGATGATGAGGATCGATGAATCCTTCCGGCTGATTCACATACACTTCTTCCTTCAAATGACCGTTGAGAAAAGCAGTTTTAACGTCCATCTGAAAAACCGTGATGCCCTTATGTGCAGCATAAGCAAGGAATATCCTGACTGCTTCCAAACGAGCGACTGGAGCGAATGATTCATCGTAGTCTATGCCTTCTTGTTGACGGTATCCCTTAACCACAAGACGAGATTTGTTTTTGATGATGGTTTGTTCTTCATCCAGTTTATTTTTCCAGATCCATTTGAAATCTAGAATTGACATTCCATAGGGTCTGTCAACAAGTTCCCAAACATTTAGGCGTTCAAACTGATGAATTTCGTCTTGCATTGATTCAATCCACGCATGATCAGTCATGGCTTGTTTGATGTTTGTAGGTACAGTTGAACTCACGGTGAGTGCATACATACACACATCGCCATCGGTTTCGAGTTGTCTGCATGTTCGAACCGGTTGTGAAGGATTTCCAATGACTTGCTCCAATGGATGATCACGTGTCCAATGGTGAGTGGATGGATATGGTTGGTAGAATGTATGCATGTTGGACGGATCAACATGTTGAGTAGAAGACTCTCCGACTTCGTGTACCGATGTACCGAACGGATTGATAAATTCTTCATTGTCAGGTTGTGCATCGACTGCTTGATTGTTGTTTTCTCCTTCAGCATTGACGGTTGGTGATGTTGGTTGTATGACAGTTTCTTGAGTTTGTTGAGTAACCAATGGAATTGTCTCTTGAGCAACGGTTGCAGAAGTAGAGGCAGTTGCGTCTTGTTGATTTTGTTCGGGTGCATCAGCAGTATTGACAGCGGAAGGCTTTGACACAACTTGATTGTTTCCATAGTAATATTCATCAAACATTGGATCATATAAGTCAACCAACTCATTCATATGTGTCGTATCCGTCGAGTCTGCTGTAGGAGTACTTTGTTGACATTCTTGCACGGGACGTACACTGTTTTGTGCAGGTGCCATTGCTGGACATTGAGGTGCGGGACTTGAGCTGTTGTGATCAAGTACCATTTGTGGCAATTCGTCAAAGTTCACATGAATTGTTTCGACAATGATCTTTGTTCTCTTGTTATAGACTCGATATCCTTTCGACAATGTAGCATACCCCACAAAAATACATGCATCACCTTTTTCTTTCATCTTGTCGAGATTTTCACCATCTTTAAGGATGTAGCATAAAGATCCAAATACGTGAAAGAATTTGACAGTAGGTTTCCTGCCATTGATGATGTGGTAAGGTGTCTTTTCAGGTCTAGGGATAACGAGAGAACGATTCTGAGTATAACAGGCAGTTGCAATTGCTTCAGCCCAGAAGAATAGCGGTAATTTTGAAGCAGAGAGCATTGTTCGAGCAGCCTCAACCAAAGTACGGTTCCGCCTTTCGACAACGCCGTTTTGTTCAGGAGTTCGAGCAATAGACATTTAATGTTCGATGCCTTCTTCTTGAAAGTAAGATTGCAAGTTCTTGTTCAAAAATTCAGTACCCCTATCCGTTCTTACGGTTAAGACTTGAGCTTGAAGATTGCGTTGTATCATCTTGAGAAAGTTTTTGAGAACCTCTGGTGTTTCATCTTTGGACCTTAAGAAGAAAGTCCATGTGTATCTAGAGTAATCATCAACAATCACGAGAATATACTTTTTCCCGTTAATACTCTCTACACGCATGGGACCACATAAATCCATGTGTAGAAGTTCCAATCGTCCTTTTGAGCTTGGGGTAGTCTTTGTTTTGAAAGACTTCCATTTTGCTTTCCCCAACTCACAAGAAGAACAAAGATGGTCTTTGACGAATTTCAACTTAGGAAGACCGGTCACAATATCATTCTTCGAAAGCAAGTTGATGGTGTCAAAGTTGAGATGTGACAATCGTTGATGCCATAACCATGCTTGAGATGATGAAGCTTTAGCCATTAAGCAAATCGGATTTGTTGAATATGTGTCTTGAAGAGTTACTGTGTAGAGATCAGAACCACGAGAACCTGTAAGAAGGTCATTCCCATCGTAGTCTCTAACATAGCAAGTAGATTTCCGAAAAGCCACTTCCAAATCCGCATCACAAAATTGACCAACCGAGAATAAACTGTGATTCAGTCCCTCGACGTAATAAACCCGTTTTATAGTGATATTCCCTTGAACCAAGTGTCCATATCCGAGTATCGGTGCAAATTGATCATTTCCAAACCGTACCGTACCCAGAAACTTCTCCACGAAGTTAATGAGAAGCTTGAGATTGCCCGTCATGTGCTTTGTGCACCCGGAGTCCATTATGAATAGGATGAGTTCGACGAGCTGCAAAAGAATTAGAAGACAATGTAGCATTTGACAAATGGGAGCCCTTGATAGAAACGGGTTCCAAAATAGTAGTGGACCTAGATTCTAAAGGCAAGCTAACATTCATAGACCCAATTAGAATGGGGGTTGTCTTAGGTACCCATTTGTATCCAGGTGGTGTAAATCTTGAATACCCCCGTGTACATGTCCTAATCATGTTCTCATAAAGCTTCTTTAACCTGCTTTGTTTACGTAGAGTAGTGGATTCTAACGCACTTAGTTTCTTAAGTGGTTGCTCAGTGGATTGGTTCAAAGTTCTTGTGGGTTTACTAGTACTAATGGGCATACGAATAGGCTTCCTAGTTCTAGTATTCACGCCATTATAATTAAGAGCACAAGCATCATGATTGAAAGTACGAACACATTTGCCACATTCAACACAAACAAATTCAACATTCGAGGTCTTAGCATTTAAACTGTCATTACATGCAGTTACAGACGTTTTATTCTTAGAAAACTTAAAATTCCTACGGTGATCTTCTACTTCATTCTTCTTCCCTTGACTATTGTTAGGCATGACTCTATCTTCAACTTTAGTGCTCTTAAGCTGTGGTCCGCTAACACTAGTAGTGGGATTTACTCCTGTAGAAGAAGACACACGTTGATTAGTTTTCCTAGTATTCTGAGGTAACTGCGTTGTTCCAGTTTGAGTGGACCTAGTGTTCATCTTATACATTCCAGGTGCTATCACATTAGTGCTCTTATCATTTCCTATCTTAGGCAAAGTCTGTGGGGGTTGTCCCAAAATAGATGTTTTAGGGCATTTAACCGCATTCGGTTGACGAACGGCAGATGGTTTACCCAAAACAGACTTTCCTTTCATTTTCTCAATGAGTTTCTGTAACTCACTAATGGCAATGTCCCTTTCTTTTAGCTGAGCTTTCAAATCATTTATTTCGAAATCTTTTTCATTTAGTAGACGAAACGAAGAAGCTGACATTTCTTGACACTTTTTATGATTATGAGATTTTTCACCTTTTTGTAAAGCAAGTTCAAGAGAAATGGAGTGTTTCTCAAGTTGAGAAAAACTTTTCGAAAGTTTGTTATATGACTGAATTTGTTTCGAAAGCTCTACTTCAAGATTGCGACATTTCGCGTCTGATTCTGACACTAGACATGCTACATGACAATATTGATCCAGATCGGTATACACACCAAGTATAGCATTCATATGGTCAGCATAAAAATATTCCTTGGAAAGTCGATCAATTTCGTTAGAAAGTTGGTGTTCTTGTGTCTTTAATTTAATTTGAAGAAAATCAACTTCATCTTCAAGAGATTTGACATAGCTTAAATTAGTTAACATTTCCTCAGTGAGAGCATTATAAAACATTTCCACATTTTTTGAAAGATCATCAATGGTTGGAACAATGCATTGTTGGATGACGACTTCTACTTGTGGGTTAGGTTTAATATTCCAAATGGTATCCCTAGAAACTTTTTCATAGTCGACGACACCTTTGTACAAATTTAAAACCCCTTGTTTTATAACCTCAAATTGCTGAACACTTTTGCTTTTCTCATCCCATTTACGTTTTTCATCCAAAATTTGCTTTTCTAACAAAATTGATTGCTTTTTGAAACTCCTTTTTAAAGAAACTTTCTTTTGTGGTTCATCACTTGGTGGTGGAACACTATTATACATCTTTTGTTCTTTTGAAAGTTCTTTTTGAGGGACAAACTTAATATGATTGTTAGAATCAGAAAGGTTTATTAAATCTCTTAAGTTTGATCGACTTTCTTCTTGTTGACGAATGATTTCGTCGCAGTCAGGGGAAAGCATAAGAGCAAGATTATCAACATAACAACCGATATCATAAAGAGCAGGCTTGGTACTTTGAGCTTTCTTGAGATATTCAGGCTTGACAAAACTCGTTTTCATATTTCTATTGAGCATATTCATAGTTTGAATAGACTGACCCGTTTTGTAAACAATGTTGTTTAACGTGTCGACTCTCTTTTCCAAAGCAAGAATTTTTTCAATATCCTTTTCTTCACGAGTTTTATAAAGCTCAGTTTGTTCTTTGTTAACCGACTCTAATTCAGTAATTTGGAGTTTATGTAGCAGCATTTGTTCTTCAAGTTCCGATATCTTCTGTTTTGACATATGAATTTCGTGTGTTACTTCAGAACAATATTGTTCGTTGAGCACCTTACGTTCATATACCAAACCATTAGCTATTGCAACCCGTCGATCAACTTCTTTTACATAATCACACTCTTGAAGCCTGTCTATCTCCTCGGCTAGGGATGTGTTTGCTTGCTTCAAACGTTTATTAGCTTCTTTGTTTTCATCAATTTCACGTTTTAAAGAATCAATAATAGACGCAAGCAAATCACGGTCCTCATCCGAGTCAGTATCTTGAACAGCTTTTCCATCATCATTACACATATGCTGTGAATCCGTAGAGATATTGCTATCCTCCGCGTCCATTACATATGTGTCATTGATGCTTTCGGGTTGCTCAGGATGCCGTCGTTCATTAGCAAACACATTATAGTTATCATGTGATGGTACCTTTTCAAGTGGCTCAGAATCATAGATGGGTCCAGAAGTATCATCAGTCTCTGGGATCACTTCTTGAATCTTTGCCATGTACACATAATATGCCTCTAACTCTTGATCATCGGCTTCATCATCAGTGTCATCACGCCAGTCAACTTCATCTGCTGTGAGTGGAATTCCTGCTTCTTCTTTCTTGCACAGCAACATCTTTTCCTTGTGATATCCCGAATCCTTAACCCGTTTTGGCTTCTTACATTCCCTAGCCATGTGACCAAATCCCTTGCAGTTGAAGCATTGAATCCCAGTCTTCTGCACCACCGGAGTGCCTACAGTATCTCTGGCCCCAACTTGATTCAGCATCCTCTGATTATCATACCTAGCATCACGATCATACCTAGGTGCATGATCAACTTCCTTATATCTAGCATTGGATGATGATCTGAGGTTGTTGTTGGTAGGTTTGTAGATCTTCTTATAAGTTGTGGTGAGTAAAGACATGAGTTCTTCAATCTTCTTGTCCCTTAAAGTTTGTTCATCATCACTGTCTCCATCTGACTCGGTGTCATACTTTGGAGGTGGAGTGGGGACAAATGTTTTTGCTTTGTGTTTAGCAGCAGCTAGAGGTTTGGTGGATGAGCTTGATGACTTCGAGGAATGATTAGGTGGTTGTTGACGAGGAACGGGTTTTGTTGAAGTAGCAGCCACAAAAGCAATAGAATTAGCAGACCGTTCTGCCTTTTCAGCCCTTAGTTCATTCACTTCATTCTGATGTTGTTTCAAGATATCATAAAGTTTGTGGTAAGATATAGTCTTGATATCCTCCCTTTGTTTGACCAAAGTCACAAACCTTTGCCATTCCGGTTTGAGTTGAAGTAGAAACTGAACATTGGCATGATGATTGGAGATGGTGCACTGATTTCTTACAAGCTCATTCATCATTTTGTAGAATCTCGAGTAATATGAGTCAATGGATTCACCATCTTCAGATGTGAATTTTCCAAACTCCCAAAGTAGATTAGTCTCGAGATCTTGAACATTGATTGACTCACCTTGCTTCAATCGATGAATTGCATTCCACATTTCCATAGCATTAGGACATGCATCAACTGTGGAATAGATATCATTATCAATTCCAGTGAGTATGAAATTTACAGCATCAGCTTCAGCTTGGAGGAGTTTCTTTTTCTCAGCAGAACATGTGTCAAAATCCTCCATAGCTCGTATAGTTGATGAAGTACCATCCTCTGCCTGTGTTGTAATTGGTTTGAATTCAAAAACTGGAGGTGGGTTCTCAAGGCAGTGACGAAGAGCAGTTCGGTTTTCTTTTCCATCGAGAAATCTAAGAAAATGAGATCTCCATTGAACGTAGCAACCGGTAGTGAGCACAGGTGGGTTACCGTTGCCACCTTGTTCCAAACGAATTTGATTAGCAGTTGCAATGTTGATGTTGTTGTTAGACATGGTGAATACTTGTGGATGAATTGCAGATCTTAGTGGATTTGTTGTGATGATGTGTGGTTAAAATTGAAATTCTGAAAATTCAAAAAAAATTTCTCAGTCCGACAATAAATTCCTCATTCTGACAAAACGGTAAGCCGAAAAATTATGTATCGCCAAATTTTGAATTTGAGTTAGAAATAGCCAAAAACTAGTAGGGAAAAAATTTGAATTTACTTGACCTAAAAATTTTAACTCAAACAAAATACCCATCGGAATGTCCATCGGAATACTTATCGGAATGTCCAGATCGGAATGTCCAGATCGGAATGTTCAATCGGAATGCTCAATCGCAATGCTCAGATCGCAATGCTCAGATCGTAATGTCCAGATCGTAATTTCCAGATCGGAAAGCCTGTCGGAATACTCAGATCGCAAAGCCTATCGGAATACTCAGATCGCAAAGCCTATCGGAATGTCCAGATCGCAATGTGGCTGTCAAAATTCAAGCAGAGTAACGACTTAAAATACTTCCTTATACCCGTCGGAATCCAGATCGCAAAGTACGATCGGAATGTCCAGATCGGAATAAGTAATAAAAACCCACGATCGCAATGTAGAACCAAACCCTTTCCGATGGTAAGGTTATTGCGATGGAAGCCCAAGTACAATTTGTACTTTCCGATGGAAGTTTCTGCTAGAATTTCGGAATGAAGAACAAGAAGAAATTTCGCAACTTTTGATCCAAAAGATTTGTGTTTTAGCCAAAACCAAGATACCCAAATCACTAATACTAGTATGTAGATGATTTGTATCAAGAAAAGACTATAAAAAACACAAAAAAGAAGTTTTGGACGTGAGATGAAGATCAAAAAGGCCACGAAAATTCAAGAACACCACACACGAATCTTCAATCACCTATCCACTATAGGCTCTTGATACCAAATGTTGTTCCTATTTAATCCATAACACAAGATTCTTAGAGAGAGAAAGAGGAGAAAAGTAGAGAGAGAGAGTAGAGAGAGAAGTGGAAGGTTTACACTAAAACTATGTGTTTAATTAAATGAACCAACACCCTCTTTCACATGTGAAAGAGGGTTATATACCCCACGGCTCTAAGGCCTTTGTGGGCTTCATCTTGGGCCGGGCTTGGCTTTGTTTTGGGCTTACGCCCCTAACTTATACAATATTAGCTTAAAGTCCAAGCCCGGTTTTCCCGACTAACCTATTACAATACAAGACCTTTTAACGACTAAGATGACCTATTACATTCTTGTTCGACTATATAAAATATAGGGCTAACAAACTTTAAAAAGCAAATTCTAAAACTTGAAAAAGTATAAGAAGATGCAAGATCCTAAAGATGACTTGAAAACCCAAAACTTTGATTTAATAGGCTAAGTATCCATTGATTTCACATTCTTGGAATTTTACAATATGGAGAACAAGAGATGATAGAGCCAATTATAAGTTTGGTATTCTTTCGGGAATATATGTGAGTTAATTATAAGCCTATTCTCCCATCGCTTGTTAATAAAATTATTTGCAATAAATAAGGTTGAACGATTTGAAAAGTTACTTAGCTTCTAGCCCAAGATCGTTTAAAAGTTACTCGGTATGGATTAGAGTTCATAGCCAAGGCATAACTTATTGAAGCGGGATGCGAAGATTGGCAAGTCCAAAAAGGTCCTAACAAGACATGAGGGCTATGTTTTATTGCTAAAGATCTCAAGTCATGTGAAGATTCATTTATCAAAAATCAATATGAAGGATCGAGACACACGACGAAAAGCAAGATACTCCCAAAAAGTCATGGAGAAGTCTATCCAAAAAGACCATAATAAGGTATGAGGATAAATGAAGCCAAGTCCAAAAAGGAGGCGGATCGTTGTATATCAAAATCCCAAATAAAGATTGGATAAAAATGAAGAAGTCGTGGTCCAAGTATGAATCTCTCAAAACTTCAAGTGAAGAAATTCCTATATGAAGAGAAGACCATTATTTCATGAAAGTCTCTCAAGGTTGGAAGTATAAATTCGCTACCAAATATCGGTCCGAGAAAGGTCTCAAATCGCGAAGCAAGTTATGCCAAGATATGAACTTTATGAAGTCCCGAGAAGCAGTTTTAAAAGATTTTGTCCTTTAGCTAACTATTGATTAAATCGTTCACTTTATTTTCGGCCTAATGAATTATCGAAATAAGTCAACAATGCATCCTCGTGATCATTCAAGACAACAATAAAATATAAGAGATACACCTAGGAATAAGGGAGTCTAAGTGAATAATTGGCCCACATGAGTTCGTGTTAGTCTACCAACTTATAATAACAATGATCTTGTTTTTGCACTTGGCATGGAAAAGTGAAAAGTCGAGGACGATGAATCTATTTGAGTTTTATGATCCTTAAAGTTATTTTATGTCTTTACAAAATAAAGTGTCTTAAGTTGAATAATGGTGTAGTTTATAGTTTAATTTTATCATTGCGTGAGGACACGGAAATTGCTTAGCAAGGGGGAGTTTGATATGAGTGATTTTACTCATATCAATAGTAGCTTAAAACAATGAAATATTGCACAAAATATATCAAATATGCCTTGGATATGCTTGTTTCTTGTTTGAATGTGTGTAGGTACCAAGTTCGCGAAAACCGACGAATACCGACACGAGATTGATGAAAAAGATCGGGGAAGCCAAAATCGAGTTCGATTTAGAGGATTTAATATTTAAATAAGTGATTTGAGCCACGTGGGACCCACATTTGGGAAATGGGCTTAAAAGCCCATTTAAAGAAGTTTAGTCCATTTTTAATAACCAAAAGTCCACTTGATGCCCAAAAATAAAAGAGAACGGATTGAGTCTTGGGCCCAAGCCCAAATGGAAGAAACGAAGAGATATGAATGAATGGGCCTTAGGGTTTTTGTTTAAAACGAGCAAACACATTTACTTCCCATTCGTTTGTTATTCTTTCATCCACTCACTTTTCACAATAAATAAATCCATTCGTTTTCTTATCCCCACACGTCACTCACTCAACTTTATTGAGAATATAAACAGTTCCATTTATTCACTTACCCACTTTTTCCACTTTCACAAATAAATAATCCTCTCGATGATATCTAGGTCCAACCTTCTTCCCCATTTTTTTTCTTCACCCCAAACCAGTAAACAATTACTGCTTATCAAACCCTAGATGGTAAAAAGTCCATATTTCATAGGGCTTTTTATTTATTCTATTAATTCAAGAAAAGAGGATTAAAACCCCCAAATTTATAGGAAGAGAAAGATTGGAGAAGAGATGATACGTGGCTGTTTATTACTGGCGGATACACCTCAATCCTCTTTTTCCACCAATCAGAAAGCAAGAAAGAAGCACAACTAGCACACGGATGCCACGTTGGCAATCTGTGTGCTAGATTGAATTATATCAGCCATCCGATCAAAGAAAGAGAGAGAAATTGAAGATCAAAGGCCAAGATTAGAATGGAATATTCTATTAGAGATCCGAATATCCTTCATCAACAGCCTTGGGAAGGCTATAAATACACCCAATTTCTATTGTAATTTCATCCTTTACTTTTCTTAATATTATGCTGTTGAAATAGTTGTAGGTTTAATCTTGTATTTCTTTTAATTAAATCTTGTAATCTTTTTTGAAGTTTAATAAAGAT
Source organism: Glebionis coronaria (assembly GCA_025667525.1). Lineage (NCBI taxonomy): Eukaryota > Viridiplantae > Streptophyta > Magnoliopsida > Asterales > Asteraceae > Glebionis > Glebionis coronaria. The sequence goes on along the minus strand of CM046876.1, from coordinate 174,639,429 downwards.
CAGTTGTTTTTACTTTAATTTGTGTCTCGTTTGTTTTCTTTAACTGTTTAAATTGATTAATGAATTAAACCGTGTTACTGTTTCACAAGGATATAATAGGTGATGTTAAGATTAAGCTAATTAATAGCTTACATTTTAATGTTGTAAGTAAAGTAATGGATCAATTTTATCCTAATTGGATAAATTAAATTAAATCTGCTCGGTTCAATGGTATTCGTTTGGGGTTCGTTTGAAGGTTATGGTAGTCCGAATAGTTTTAAATGGTGAATGGTGGTTCCAGCTTCGGTTCTTAGGTAGCTCAGCGCTAGCCTACTACTCAAAGGATTACTTCAAAAAGGTTCTAACTCCCTTTTAATTTTATTGTTTATTTTTAATTTGATAAGTTTGATAGTCGAGTTTATTTGAGATTTGTATGCCTGTTTGTTGTGTTGACTGAGTTCATTAATTTGAATATAGATCTTTTTAAGTTTTTTTTAGGATAAATGATACTTTTATCTCACTTCCTGCTTTAAGACAGTTTGATGATATTTTGAAGTATTCAGATATTGTAAAAGTTTTGGAGTTAATACTAATGTTAATGTTCAATGAATCTGAGATTTGGGATTACTGTTTGGGATAATTGGTATATCGAATAAGTGCTTAAAGATAGTAAACAGGATTTATTAGTTGTAAAATTTGTTTAGATTTTAAGATTCTGCTAGTGATTGTTTTTGGCTTTAATCTGTTATAGTTTGTTTTTATATGACTGTTATTACGTGAATAATTCATACTGATGCTTATGAATTCGCAGAATGCTTGATTTTAGTAGATTCGTGTTACTGCTTAATTTGCCCAATTATATCTGAACTCTGCTGAAGGAAGATTGTATTTATAACAGTTTGAATTTGGGTATAGATTGTTGAAAGTTTCTGTTTAGTAGGAGAGTTATTTTGTCTGTTGAATCATGTTTATTTCCCTTGATTGCTTAATTGATATTTCTGTTGTATTGATCCTGTATACTTCTTATCAGTTCAGCTAAACTGATAAGCTCAATAAGCTGTGCCCTCACAGCTTAAAGCTATTAAGCTGTCACAAGTCTTTCCTGAGACTTCTTTGGCTTAAACTGTCAAAAAGAAATTTATCCAAAAATATATGTCACTTGGGGGTCTCGAACTCGAGACCTCCCCTTTAGTTGTCTAGCTTGTTACCCATCTGCACTAGACACTCTTTTGATTTTATTTACCTTACTTTCATTAATATAGAGTTTATCTAATTGGCAAAATTTGTTTGAGTTTGTTAAGATATGTCACGTTTTATTTTTTATATAACTTTTAATTTTTTAATTAAAGTAAATTCTTAATAAAAAGTAGTTTAAAATATAAAAAATAAAATAAAATAAAATAAAATAAAATATAAAAAAAATGTTTTTATTAATTTTTAAAGTTTAAATAATTTTCAATTAAGTAGATTTTTGTAATTTTAGATTAAATAAAATAAATGTTTATATTTAAATAGATAATGTTTTAAGTAATTTTTAAATAAAGTTAACTAGTTAAATAGATTTCTTTAAATAGTTTAAAAGTAATTTTTAATTAAATTAGATTATTAAATAGATTAATTTTCTATATATTATTAAAATAGTTTAATTTTTAATTAGTTTTACTTTTAAGTAATTAATTGTTTGTAGAATTTAAAATTAGCGGGGTTTACGATTCATGCACTTTAGGATAAGATTTAATAGCCTAAAATTTGTAGATTTAATTGTAGTTTAAAAACCGAAAACCAATTCAAATCGATTGTCCAAATCAAAACAAAACGTCTCAAATTCATAAGATCTTCGTGTACAACGAACTCGACTCACTCACGTGTTTAATTGAATTCGTCATTGGTATTATTGTAGTCGAATCCAAAACAAAAATAAAAGGCAAAATAGATAAATACTAATAAGTTTGATAGTCGAGTTTATTTGAAACGAAGAGATATGAATGAATGGGCCTTAGGGTTTTTGTTTAAAACGAGCAAACACATTTACTTCCCATTCGTTTGTTATTCTTTCATCCACTCACTTTTCACAATAAATAAATCCATTCGTTTTCTTATCCCCACACGTCACTCACTCAACTTTATTGAGAATATAAACAGTTCCATTTATTCACTTACCCACTTTTTCCACTTTCACAAATAAATAATCCTCTCGATGATATCTAGGTCCAACCTTCTTCCCCATTTTTTTTCTTCACCCCAAACCAGTAAACAATTACTGCTTATCAAACCCTAGATGGTAAAAAGTCCATATTTCATAGGGCTTTTTATTTATTCTATTAATTCAAGAAAAGAGGATTAAAACCCCCAAATTTATAGGAAGAGAAAGATTGGAGAAGAGATGATACGTGGCTGTTTATTACTGGCGGATACACCTCAATCCTCTTTTTCCACCAATCAGAAAGCAAGAAAGAAGCACAACTAGCACACGGATGCCACGTTGGTAATCCGTGTGCTAGATTGAATCATACCAGCCATCCGATCAAAGAAAGAGAGAGAAATTGAAGATCAAAGGCCAAGATTAGAATGGAATATTCTATTAGAGATCCGAATATCCTTCATCAACAGCCCTGGGAAGGCTATAAATACCCCCAATTTCTATTGTAATTTCATCCTTTACTTTTCTTAATATTATGCTGTTGAAATAGTTGTAGGTTTAATCTTGTATTTCTTTTAATTAAATCTTGTAATCTTTTTTGAAGTTTAATAAAGATCAGTTGTTTTTACTTTAATTTGTGTCTCGTTTGTTTTCTTTAACTGTTTAAATTGATTAATGAATTAAACCGTGTTACTGTTTCACAAGGATATAATAGGTGATGTTAAGATTAAGCTAATTAATAGCTTACATTTTAATGTTGTAAGTAAAGTAATGGATCAATTTTATCCTAATTGGATAAATTAAATTAAATCTGCTCGGTTCAATGGTGTTCGTTTGCGGTTCGTTTGAAGGTTATGGTAGTCCGAATAGTGTTAAATGGTGAATGGTGGTTCCAGCTTTGGTTCTTAGGTAGCTCAGCGCTAGCCTACTACTCAAAGGATTACTTCAAAAAGGTTCTAACTCCCTTTTAATTTTATTGTTTATTTTTAATTTGATAAGTTTGATAGTCGAGTTTATTTGAGATTTGTATGCCTGTTTGTTGTGTTGACTGGGTTCATTAATTTGAATATAGATCTGTTTAAGTTTTTTTTAGGATAAATGATACTTTTATCTCACTTCCTGCTTTAAGACAGTTTGATGATATTTTGAAGTATTCAGATATTGTAAAAGTTTTGGAGTTAATACTAATGTTAGTGTTCAATGAATCTGAGATTTGGGATTACTGTTTGGGATAATTGGTATATCGAATAAGTGCTTAAAGATAGTAAACAGGATTTATTAGTTGTAAAATTTGTTTAGATTTTAAGATTCTGCTAGTGATTGTTTTTGGCTTTAATCTGTTATAGTTTGTTTTTATATGACTGTTATTGCGTGAATAATTCATACTGATGCTTATGAATTCGTAGAATGCTTGATTTTAGTAGATTCGTGTTACTGCTTAATTTGCCCAATTATATCTGAACTTTGCTGAAGGAAGATTGTATTTATAACAGTTTGAATTTGGGTATAGATTGTTGAAAGTTTCTGTTTAGTAGGAGAGTTATTTTGTCTGTCGAATCATGTTTATTTCCCTTGATTGCTTAATTGATATTTCTGTTGTATTGATCCTGTATACTGCTTATCAGTTCAACTAAGCTGATAAGCTCAATAAGTTGTGCCCTCACAACTTAAAGCTATTAAGCTGTCACAAGTCTTTCCTGAGACTTCTTTGGCTTAAACTGTCAAAAAGAAATTTATCCAAAAATATATGTCACTTGGGGGTCTCGAACTCGAGACCTCCCCTTTAGTTGTCTAGCGTGTTACCCATCTGCACTAGACACTCTTTTGATTTTATTTACCTTACTTTCATTAATATAGAGTTTATCTAATTGGCAGAATTTGTTTGAGTTTGTTAAGATATGTCACGTTTTATTTTTTATATAACTTTTAATTTTTTAATTAAAGTAAATTCTTAATAAAAAGTAGTTTAGAAAAAAAATATATATATAAAAAAAATGTTTTTATTAATTTTTAAAGTTTAAATAATTTTCAATTAAGTAAATTTTTGTAATTTTAGATTTAAATAAAATAAATTTTTATATTTAAATAGATAATTTTTTAAGTAATTTTTAAATAAAGTTAATTAGTTAAATAGATTTCTTTAAATAGATTAAAAGTAATTTTTAATTAAATTAGATTATTAAATAGATTAATTTTCTATATATTATTAAAATAGTTTAATTTTTAATTAGTTTTACTTTTAAGTAATTAATTGTTTGTAGAATTTAAAATTAGCGGGGTTTACGATTCATGCACTTTAGGATAAGATTTAATAGCCTAAAATTTGTAGATTTTAATTGTAGTTTAAAAACCGAAAACCAATTCAAATCGATTGTCCAAATCAAAACAAAACGTCTCAAATTCATAAGATCTTCGTGTACAACGAACTCGACTCACTCACGTGTTTATTTGAATTCGTCATTGGTATTATTAGACTATTACTTTTTCCTAAAGGTAATTTTCTAATTTACCCTATAACATATCAAATAAATCACTATACTATCCACGACACATCAAAAATTTTGGCGCCGCTGCCGGGGATCTTGTATACGATTCGCTTTGTGGAGATTTGTTGATCGTTGATTTGAAGACCCTTTCCGTCCTCGGAAAGTTTGTTATTTTTCTATTATATAGTATGTATCGTTTTTCTCGTTTTTTGTGAATAATATATTGTATCACGTAGAACAATAAATTTACATACTTTTCAAATAAGGCCTTAGTTGGGATTTCATCACCTAGCTATTGTAGTCGAATCCAAAACAAAAATAAAAGGCAAAATAGATAAATACTAATAAGAAGTTTGAACTCGATTTATACAAACTATAAGGTGGGTATAAGGCAACGTGCTATAAAAGACCGTCTAAGGAACAAGGTTTTTAAGTGCTTTGTGCCACCTCGTTTCCCCGCTTGCTTGTGCGTATATTAAGAGGGACGACCTATTATTGGTTTGCCGACTCAAGTAGTAATAAATCTTATTTTTTGTTGTTTACTTATTGAACCTCGAGACGTTTAGGTTTTCACCTATCGTTTCAAAGTCGACCGAGGGTAATTTACTTCCATAGTAGTTATCCTTATTCCTTGTTTTTTTATCGATCATTATTGATTGAGCAATACCAAATAAATACCAAAAATAATCTTCTTCTTGTCTAAATTCTTTTCTTTAATCCTCTAAATTCTCGTCTTTGTAGTGTATGCAATTACGTTCTTCTCGTCTTGTGATTGATTTTAATAGGCTTGAAAATATTCCTCGTAGAAATAGAAATCGTCAACAACGAATAGTGGAACCCGAGCTTCCACCTATTGTTGTAGAGATGGCCGATAACCGAACAATGGAGGAATTGCTCCGTGCACCCACCGAAGGGTATGGGGAAGCAATCGTTGTGCCGCTATAAATCTACATGGGCCACCATGTAGGTCAATAACGTTCATATGTTCGTTCATAATATGTAGGAAAGTTCATATTTCGTTGATCTATTTTAATGATATATATCTTAATTGTTTTGTAGATTTTCTAATATCGAGATTGCTAGATTGGACTCTAAGATTGATACGCTTTTGAATGAGATTAGGAAGAATCCTCATGGATCGATTAATATGATTGAGAATGTTTGTGTATCATGTGGTGGAGCACATCCTAATTATGCTCTTTTAAACACGGGGTTTGATCAAGCTAGTGCTTTTGCCGCGACGGGAACTTATGGCTCCGACGGTCAAGTTCCTCGTCAAAATCATGTTGCTCCACCGGGTTTTCCACCGGTTCAAAATAGGTACAACAATGGAAACAATGGGAATAATTTTAACCGTGGTAACCAAGGGAATTTCAATCAAGGAAATGGTTTTAATGCTAATCAAAACAATCAAGGTTTTCAAGGGAATAACCAAAATGATTTGTCAAGCTACATTAAAATGAATGAGACAAATTTGAAAGCTTTTCAAAATAACATTCAAGGACAAATGGCAACTTTGAAAAATGAGTTTCAAAATACGATTAAAGGGCAAAATAACAAGATTGAGCTTAATCAACAAAGGCTAGAACAAAACCAAACCCGTTTTGAGCAAAGATTAGAGCAAAGTCATAATCGTATGCAACAAAGTTTGGAACAAGGTCAAAATAAATTGCTTTCGATGTTTGAGGGATTCATGTCTAAACCGTCACCTTCTTCGGGTTGCTTACCTAGTAATACCATTCCAAACCCGAAGGGAGAGCTTAAGGCTATAACCGTTTATGATGATGTGAGAATTTAGATGAAGTTGAAGTGATTGAGTTTAAGCCTCCACCTAAGGAAACTTTTCAAGAAGTCACTAGGGCTAGATTTTAATGTGATTAGTACCTCGGTTTTCTTTGACTACTTTCCCGAGAAGTATAAAGATCCGGGTCAATTCTTGATACCTTGTGTTTTCAATGAGCTTGGGGTTTGCAAAGGCCTAGCCGATCTAGGAGCTAGCATTAACATCATGCCCTTAGCCCTTTGGAAGACAATTGATTATGTACCTCTTAGTACCACTCGTATGATCATTGAGCTTGCTAATGGAACCACTACTCTACCGGTTGGTATAGCGGAAAATGTCATTATGAAAGTGGGGAATTTCTTGTACTTAGCCGATTTTGCTATAGTCGATTATGAGACCAATCCTCGTGTGCCAATTATTCTAGGAAGGCCATTTTTGTGCACGGCTCAAATTCAAGTTGATATGAGGAAAGAGGAAATTAAATTGTTTTATGGAGATAAAAGCATTGTTTTTAAACCGGAAAAGATTCCAAGATTTGCTCCTAAGAAAATTGAAAGTGTTAAACTTGTTGAAACAATTGAAAGTAATAAGAAAGCTCTTTTTGATAAAGGTGTTTTTCCAATTTTAGAAACTTCTATTTGTGATAAAGGAAAGTTAAAATCAAATGAAGAAGCTTGCTTTGTTGAAACATGTTGTAACCTTTCCTCATCTACACTCACTCCACACGATGATGCTAAGATTGAAAAACAAATAGATGATTACTTGAGTGAGCCGTTTGATGCTAGTGAGTTTGTTAGTGAGAATTTTGATCCCGAGAGTGATATTGCTTTAATTGAACAATCTTTGAAAATGGACTCATTTTCACTCTCTTCTAAGGATCATGTTGATATTCCTAAGGCACAATCTTCCATTGAAGAGCCTTTGATTCCTAACTTTACACCGAGTGAGGTTAGTGACTATTCATGTGATAAGTTCATCGATGAACTTTTTGCTATCATTGATCCACTTCCACGGGGAAGTGAAGACGTTTCCGATCTCGAGATCGAGCGTGATTCCTGTATTTTACCTACCATTCTCGAGGAATTCGCTGATGAATTGCCTTCAAATGAGAATGATGGTCTTGTATCCGAGTGTGATACACTCGATACTTTGTCGGATATTTCTTGTGATGACAAGGATGACGACACTTTTGTGAGTTACTCAAATCCTCTCTTTGAAGTTTCATTGAACAATAATCCGTTGTTTCAAGAGGATTTTGAGAGCATCACACCTCCTACATCTCACAACCTTTGTGATGATGATCTTCTTATGAAGGAGGTTGATGAGTTTCTTTATATAGACATTCCTTCGGAATTTGAGGAAGAGTCTAATGACGGTGATGAAGACTCTTGGTTTGATCACCCGATTTATGATGATGACAATGTTGACCCAGAGGGAGAAGTTACTTTTGCTCCTATTATCCCTCCCACTCGGGTTGATCTTAATGTGCGGGTTTTTCATGCGACTCGTTTTGAGTACCATGACCCCTTAATTCACATCCCTAAGAGTGAAAAGGTCAACAAAGTCATGCAAGTTGATTCCACTATGGTTGAGAATTTTGTAACACCATTACCATGTGCTTCATATGACTTAGGATTAGCATGGGGGGACGACACCGTGTTGTCCTTTTCTTTCTCCACCTAGGACGAGGTATTCGATCCCGGAATCGTTGATTTATGGAAATCTTGGCCTTTCACCGATGCAATAATTGAAAGACTTTTTAATCATCTTGGTGCGAGTTTATCTCGGGGAGCATGCTACATCCATACCATTCGTTGTGACTACCATCTCTTTTTAGAGATTTGTGTTGGAGTTTTATCCTTTCGTTTGTCATCCGACAACGAGGATGTAATCTTTGACCCCGGCATCGTGCTTTATCTTGGATTTTATTCCATAATGCCGGTTTTCACCACTTTCCCTAAGGACCAATGAATGCGGGGATCGAGTCGAGCTCATGACTCGGTTAACAGAAACGAGGTGCCTTGTGGGGGAGTCCCATACATTCTATCTTCTTTCTATTTTCTAACACCTAATAAGGCTTGATCTTTCAAGCTCGTGCTCGTGTTTTGGTTGTGTTGTGATCTTAGGTATGACCCTAATATTTGAAGACTCTCGTGTTCGGTTTTTGCCGGTCCACTTGATCTTCCGTTCTTTGAATGCCAAAAAGGGGCACATTCTTTCTACCCTTGATTTTTATCGACTAACGTTTTATCTTGAGGCATAATTAATAAACGGCTTATAGATTTGCGTGCTCTTTCCATGCTAGGAATTTGCATTAGACTCTTCGTGTCTTAGCAAGGGGGTGTTACTCTTGAGCTAAGAAACATTGAGGACAATGTTTGGTTTTAGCATGGGGGAGTCAATCGATATAATCGCTTGCAATTGCTTTTGTCGTGTCCAAAACGTATTGTTTTTCTCATTTTTCAATAAAATTTTAAATTTTTTTGTTATTTTTTAAGTTTTAATAAAAAAATAAGTGTTTTTGACACGAATGTAGGCTTTCAATAAGAATAGTTTTTGACTCGACTCGGTTTTTAACCTTAGCTTTTCCTTAACGTATTTGAATTAAGTTTTGCTAGGCTATTATGTAGGGAGCTTTAAAACGCGAAAGTCTTAACTCTCACGGGTTAAGAACTAGAACTTTTCGCAAGTTCCTATAATTGATCCTAGAGAGTCGTTTATCAAGGGAACTTTAAAATGCGATTTCTAAACTTGAAAAAGTCTAAGAATTTGCAAGATCCTATAGGCGACTCGAAAACCCAAAACTTTGATTTAATAGGCTAAGCATCCACGAGTCTCATTACTTGAGATTTTAAACTCTGGAGAACGAGAGATTATAGAGCCAATTATAAGTTTGGTATTCTTTCGTGAATTTATGTGAGTTAATTATAAGCCTATTCTCCCATCGCTTGCCTTTATCTACAATAAATAAGGTTGTACTATTTGAAAAGTTACTTAGCTTCTAGCCCAAGATCGTTTAAAAGTTGCTCGGTATGGATTAGAGTTCATATCCAAGGCATAACTTATTGAAGCGGGATGCGAAGATTGGCGAGTCCAAAAAGGTCCTAACAAGACATGAGGGCTACATTTTGTTGCTAAAGATCCAAAGTGATGTGAAGAATCATTTATCGAAAATCAATATGAAGTATCGAGACACACGACAAAAAGCAAAAACTCCCCAAAAGTCATGGAGAAGTGCATCCGAAAAGACCCTAGCAAGGTATGAGGATAAATAGATCCAAGTCAAAAAGGAGGCGGATCGTTGTATATCAAAGTCCAAGATAAAGATTAGAGAAAAATGAAGAAGTCGTGGTCCAAGTATGAATCTCTCAAAACTTCAAGTGAAGAAATTCCTATATGAAGAGAAGACCATTATTTCATGAACGTCTCTCAAGGTTTGAAGTATGAAGTCGCTGCCAAATATCGGTCCGAGAAAGGTCTCAAATCGCGAAGCGAGTTATGCCAAGATATGAACTTTATGAGGTCCCGAGAAGCAGTTTTAAAAGATTTTGTCATTTAGCTAACTATTGATTAAATCGTTCACTTTATTTTCGGCCTAAATAACTATCGAAATAAGTCAAACAATGCATCATTTGGATCATTCAAGACAACAATAAAATATAAGAGATACACCTAGGAATAAGGGAGTCTAAGTGAATAATTGTCCCACATGAGTTCGTGTTAGTTTGCTAACTTATAATAACAATGATCTCGTTTTTAAGCTTGGTTTGGAGAAAGTGAATACTTGAGGATGATGATTATTCATAACATTTCCAAAACCCAAGGTATGCTTTTTGATTTCTTTACTTTGAATGTTTATAATTTTCTATCTCTTTAATAAAGGACAAAGTGGATTGATTATGATGAAAAATGTAAACGTACTTTGTAATTAATGCATTGCATGAGGACATTGCAATGGTCAAGTGTAGGGGATTTGATAGGTGTGTAAACACCCATCCTTTTTACCACTTAATTACAATAATAACCGAGCCAAAACGTGTATTTTATGTCTTTTATGTCGGAATTATGCGTGGTTTGTGTTTTTGTTGTGATTTAGGACGAAATTGTGAAAAGTGGAGAAAACACGGCATTCACGGGCTTTTATTGAAGAAAAAGATGAAAGATGAAGTCGAAAAGTCAAGAGTGCAAAAAGAACGGAAGTCCAAGACCAATTCTGAAGATTTATCGAAGAAAAAGTCGAAAGACGGAAGTTTACTTAAAGCCGAAGAACTCAAGTCTATTTTATTGAAGAATTAAAAGACGAGTTCAAAGAAATCCCGAGCCATAAGTCATTAAAGTCCAAGATTAAAGAAGATTTAAAGGCTTAAGGACTAATGGTGCAATTAACAAAGAGATTAAGAAGGAAGGACTAAGCATGCAATTAAGGAGAAAGGAAAGAGGGGAGGAAGCTTCCTAAGCATTCCTTAATCCTCCCCTATATATAGATTAGTTCTTAATCATTTTTATTTTGTTGGCTAATCGTGACAATTAGTTCTTCCACTTCTAATTACCTTGTCATTTAAATACTTGTCAAATTTAAATTCCTGTCTTGCACCTTAATTACCATTTAATTTCAAGTAAGTTTTTCTTTTAATTCTTGTTAATCTTTATCTTTATCTTGTTAATCTCATTCTACCTTTTTTAATCTTTGATTTTTATTGTTTATGTTCATGTTCATGTTCTTATTTTTCTTATTTTGATCAAAGTGGGTTTTGATATTTTGATTAGTTTTGTTAGTTTGATTATTTTGGATTGATTGTTTATCATTAGTATATGTTTATTTGTTTGTTTGATTTAATCTTGTGGTTGATTTAGCTTTGTTTTGATTATATTCGTGCTATATTTTGTGTTCCTTGTTCTTTGTGATTTGTTACTGTGATTCCCAGGAAACAGCAAGCCCAGCATCATTCCGAACAAAGAATCTCACTGGTTGTTTATCCAGAATATCATATATTCCGAATAGGGTATTCATTCCGAGTAAGTCTATATTCCGAATAGGGGAATATTCAGCATAGCCTGATTATTCCGAATAGACCTGAATTCTGCATAGACAGGATTTTCCGAATAGGATATTCCGAATAGGGATATTCCGAATAGGACCAAAGATTCCGAATAGGTTTGATATTCCGCATAGGGCATTTATTCCGCATAAGACTTTATTCCGAATAGGGGTACATTCCGCATAGGGTATTTATTCCGAGTAGGCTTGTTATTCCGAATAGTTATAATATTCCGAATAGGCATAATATTCCGAGTAAGGGCACTATTCCGCATAAGACTTTATTCCGAATAGGGACAGTTATCCGGATAGAGTTTTATTCCGGATAGGGGTAATTTTCAGCTTCTTACATTTTAGTTTTTAATTTTCTTAATTTCGAGCTTTATTTTTTCCCGCCTTTTTACTTAGTCGCACTTTAACTTTATTTGCCTTAGATTTATTTTAGCTTTGCCTTAGTTTAAGATTTAGTTTTAGTTGCGTTTTAAGTTTGCCTTAGTTAGATTTAAGTTTGCGTTATTTTACTTTTAATGCCTTTTAATTTTAGTCACGCTTTTAATTACTTGCCTTTTATTTTAATTAGACTTAGATTTACATTACTGCACTTTTTCTGTAATTTTTTTGCACATTTAATATACTACAATGACACACTTTTGTTCCACCAAAGAACGACTGAGTCGCATAGTTAACCAGTTATCAATTTGAAGAGACCAACACAACGAACATATAATTTTTATACGGGGTGTCAAAACCTTGTATCAAATGGCGCCGCTGCCGGCTCTTTTCGTAAAGATTAACGGTTTTCTGTGAAAGACGCGTTGCTTTTTGGGATCCGTTCACTTGTGAGCGTTATTTTTCTTGCAGAAAAAAATCCAAATTTTTTTTTGTCTCTTCTTGGGTTTGAACCTGTGACCTCCTGGTCACAGGCGTAGAGTGTTTACCATCTGGGCTAAAGGCCTTTTTGATTTTACTCTCTGCAAGTTTATTAATATAGTGATAAATTAGTAGGCAGATTTTGTGTTTCTAGTTTAAATAAAATTAAGGTTTCGTTTTATAATAACTTTTAATTAATGTTTTAATAAAATCTTAGTTTAATTAAAATAATAAAAATATAGTATTATAAATAAAAAAATAATAAATAAAAATAATAATAAAAATAAAAAAATGTTTTTATTTAAAAAGTTTAATTAGTTTAAATTTTAATTAATTAGATTTTTTATAACTTTAGATTTAAATAAATATAGTTTTTAAATAAATTTGTCTAAACTGATTTCTTATTGAGTAAATTAGTTTTAAAAAGCTTAATTAAATTTTAAAATAGATTAAAAGTCATTAAATAGATTTATTCTTAAAAGTTATTAAAATAGATTAAATTTTTATATATTATTAAAATACTTTAATTTTTAATTAGTTTTATTTTTAAATAATTAATTGTTTAATGACTTTAGGTGTATGAATTATGAGTGTCGGGGATTTTGACTTCAATAATCTTACTCATATCATTTGTAGCTTAAAACAATGAAATAATGCACAAAATGTATCAAATATGCCTTGGATATGCTTGTTTCTTGTTTTCATGTGTGTAGGTACCAAGTTCACGAAAATCGGCAAAACCGACACGAGTTTGATGAAAAAGATCAAAGAAGCCAAAATCGAGCTCGACTTTAGCGGATTTTATCATTTATTGAGCTAATGGGCTTAGTGGGTCCCAAAATTGGGTAAATGGGCTCAAAAAGCCCATTTAAGTTTCAAGTTGGTTTTGTGTTATGTTTTGAAGGTCCATTAGGCCCAAAATGGGATTCATGTTACACGAATAGAGTTTTTGGGCAAATAGCCCAAATCAGTGAAACAATTGGGAATAAAGAAACGATTTGATGGGCCTTGGACCCATTAGGGTTTTGTTTCAGTTTAGAATACATAATATACTCACACGTTTACTTTTTCTTGACCCACTTTCTCACCAAACCTCCATTTAATAAACCGAGACATTTTGTCACTCACTCTCATCCATTAAAACCGACCCCCCCCTATTATTTCCCATACACGTTACCCACACATTAAATATTACTTTCGATACAACCCATGTTATTCTTTCTCAAAGCCTTTCTTCTCCATCCCACACAAAAACCAGAAAATACACCAATGTTCACAAACCCTAAGTCATAATAAATTTAATTTAACATGGGGCTTTTTATGTTTTCAATTAATTCACAAAGAGAGAAATAAAACCCCCAAGCTTATAAGAAGAGAAAGGTTGGATCAAAAGGCTACGTGGTTGATTATTATTGGCTTCAACAGCTCATCTTTCACCATCCACCAATCAAAAGCCTCAAAAGAAGCACAACTAGCACACACGGATGCCACGTTGGCAATCCGTGTGTGCTATGTGAGATATCCACCATCCGATCAAGATTGCACAGGAGAGAGAATAAGGAATAAAGATCCAAAGGTCAAGAATCAAAAGGGATATTCCCTCGGATATCCGGATATTCGCTCAAGAAAGCCCTTGGGGGGGCTATAAATACCCCCAATTTATCCTGTATTTTATCCTTTCTTTAGCTTTAAAGTTATTATGTTGAAATTGTTTTAGGTTAATTTCTGTATTTCTTTTTAAATCTTGTATTATTTCTGGAAAGATTAATAAAAGTTCAGTTGTTTTATCGTGTGTCATTTATTTTATTTTCTTTACTGCTTGAATTAATATATGAATTTAATCTTATAATTATTTCACAATAATAATGTTTAAAATGTTAGATTTAAGCTTGTTAATAGTTTAAATTTAACATTATAAGTTAAAGTTTGGATGAAATTTTTCCCCACTGGAAAAGTATCAAAAAGCTGCTTGTTATTGATGGTTCGAATGAGGTGGCAATGGTGAATGGTGATTCCAGTTCCGGTTCATAGGTAGCTCAGCGCTAGCCTACTACTCAAAGGGTTTCGTCAAAAGGTGCTAAATCGTTTTATTTTACATATCTATTAGATTAAACTTTATTCGAACAATAATGTGCTTTAGATGTCTAAGTGTTTTGAATGTGTCTGTATGATATTCGATTTGCTTTTGAATATTGTTGTTATGAATCTGTTATTAACTTGATATTGATTTTCGGATTGATTATTGATAAATTTGCTATATGTTGATTTGAGATTTGTAACTTGAGATCTAGATAGCTGATTTTAGTTGACTGATAAATGATAGTTTAGTTTTAAGGAGTAAAATTTAGAAGTATGCTGAATGTTCATTAGTGTCTGATAATTATTGCTGAGTTTTCAGTTAGTTTAAATAGATCTGTTTAGTTTTTAGGATTTATATTAATGAATCTGATAAGACGTTTTGATCTTCATGAATGAACTTTCCTGAGTTCTAATCTGCTGAGTAGTACAGATTTGATTATTATATGTTGCTGATTCCTTATTTAGAATGCTTATGCAACTTCTGTTTTTTTCTGATAAGTAAGCTGATTTGATAAATTTGTTCAAACTGTTACTTGCCCAGCTTGATATTTGTAGTTTCAATTTATTGATTTAAATTTTCAATTATATCTGAACTTTGCTGAATATAAATTGTATTTATATCAGTTCGAATTTGATATGGTTTGCTGGATTTTATGCTTAGTTGTAATATTATTGTGTTCTGCTGATTCATAGTTTACTTGATTGATTTGTTTGTTGATATTTATGCAATTTTTGTTCAAGTAATCTGCTTATCAGGTTCCATTAACCTGATAAGCTCAATAAGCTGATTCCTATCAGCTTATGCAAATAAGCTCACAAAAAGTCTCTCCTCAGACATTCATTTTATTACTCTGTCAAGAAAGAAATTTATTCCAAAAAATAATGTCTCAAATGGGGTTCGAACTCGAGACCATTTGGTTGGAGGTCCAGCGTGTTACCACTTGAGCTCAAGGCTCTTTTGATTTTAATTCCCTTAATGTCATTAATATAGTGTTAATCATATTGGCAGTATTTGTTTGAGTTTAATTATCTTAGTCACGTTTTATTTTATATATTACTTTTAATTTTAATTAAAGTAAATTTTAATAAAAAGTAGTTTATAAAATAAATTAATTAAAAAATAAAAAAATGTTTTTATTTAAAAAGTTTAATTAGTTTAATTTTAATTAATTAAATTTTTATTAAATTAGATTTAAATAAAAATAGTTTTTAAAATAGATTAGTTTCAATAGTAATTTTAATTAAGTTTTATAAAGTTTAAAAAGTTTAATTAGAATTTTAAATAGATTAAAAGTTATAGTTTTTAAATAGATTAAATTTTTATAGATTAAAATTTAGTTTAATTTTAATTAGTTTTATATTTTAAGTAATTAAGTGTTTGTAGATTTTTAAATAGGCGGGGTTTACGATTCATGCACTTTAGGTTAATTTTAATTAGCTTAAAATTTGTAGATTTTAATTGTAGTTTAAAAACCGAAAACCAATTCAAATCGATTGTCCAAATCAAAGCAAAACGTCTCAAATTCATAAGATCTTCGTGTACAACGAACTCGACTCACTCACGTGTTTAATTGAATTCGTCATTGGTAATATTAGTCTATTACTTTTTCCTAAAGGTAATTTTCTAATTTACCCTATAACGTATATCAAATTATCACTATACACATCACGACACATCAAAAATTTGGCGCCGCTGCCGGGAATCTTGTGTACGATTCGCTTTTGTGGAGATTTGTTGATCGTGGATTTGAAGACCCTTTCCGTCCTCGGAAAGTTTTGTTATTTTTCTATTATATAGTATGTATTGTTTTTCTCGTTTTTTGTGAATAATATATTGTATTGCGTAGAACAATAATTTTACATATCTTTCAAATAAGGCCTTAGTTGGGATTTCATCACCTAGCTATTGTATTCGAATCCAAAAAAAAATAAAGGCAAAATAGATAAATACTAATAAGAAGTTTGAACTCGATTTATACAAACTATAAAGTGGGTATAAGGCGACGTGCTATAAAAGGCCGTCTAAGGAAAAAGGTTTTTAAGTGCTTTGTGCCACCCCGTTTCCCCGCTTGCTTGTGCGTATATTGAGAGGGACAACCTATTATTGGTTTGCCGATTCAAGTAGTAATAAATCTTATTTTTGTTGTTTACTTATTGAACCTCGAGACGTTTAGGTTTTCACCTATCGTTTCAAAGTCGACCGAGGGTAATTTACTTCCATAGTAGTTATCCTTATTCCTTGTTTTTTATCGATCATTTTTGATTGAGTAATACCAAATAAAATACCAAAAATAATCTTCTTCTTGTCTAATTTCTTTTCTTCAATCCTCTAAATTCTCGTCTTTGTGGTGTATGCAATTACGTTCTTCTCGTCTTGTGATTGATTTTAATAGGCTTGAAAATATTCCTCGTAGAAATAGAAATCGTCAACAACGAATAGTGGAACCCGAGCTTCCACCTATTGTTGTAGAGATGGCCGATAACCGAACAATGGAGGAATTACTCCGTGCACCCACCGAAGGGTATGGGGAAGCAATCGTTGTGCCGGCTATTTTAGCGGATCATTTTGAGATTAAGACGGGTCTTTTATCGCTCATTCGTGCCGACCAATTTCGTGGCAATGAGACCGATAGCCCGCATTCTCACATTCGGAATTTTAATCGAATTACCTCGACTCTCAAGTTTAGAGATGTGCCGAATGACGTGATCAAGCTCATGCTTTTTCCGTACTCGCTCGAGGGTAATGCTAAGCTTTGGTATGAGAAAGAACCACCGGGTTCGATCTTAACATGGGATGATTTAGTGTCTAAGTTTATGAATTATTTCTTTCCACCATCTAAGACAACACACTTTAAGAATGAGATCACTAGATTTGAACAAAAAGTGCATGAATCGTTTGGGGTTGCTTGGGAGAGATTTAAATATTTGTTGAGACAATGTCCACACCACGGTTTCTCGGAATTGCATCAAATTAATACTTTCTATAATGGGCTAAATATGATTGAACAAGATTCTTTAAATGCCGCCGCGGGTGGTAATCTTTTAAGAAAAACTCCGAGAGACGCGTGGAGAATAATTGAGGATAAGTCTAGAGCACAATATTCACGAAACACACCAGTTGTTTCCAATGTGAATTCATCTAATCACGAGATTGCTAGATTGGACTCTAAGATTGACACGATTTTGAATGAGATTAGGAAGAATCCTCATGGATCGATTAATATGGTTGAGAATGTTTGTATATCATGTGGTGGAGCACATCCTAAGTATGCTTGTTTAAACGTGGGGTTTGATCAAGCTAGTGCTTTTGCTGCGACGGGAACTTATGGCTCCAACGGTCAAGTTCCTCGTCAAAATCATGTTGCTCTACCGGGTTTTCCACCGGTTCAAAATAGGTACAACAATGGAAACAATGGGAATAATTTTAACCGCGGTAACCAAGGGAATTTCAATCAAGGAAATGGGTTTAATGTTAATCAAAACAATCAAGGTTTTCAAGGGAATAACCAAAATGATTTGTCAAGCTACATGAAATCAAATGAGGCAAATATGAAAGCTTTGCAAAATAACATTCAAGGACAAATGGCAACTTTGAAAAATGAGTTTCAAAATACACTAAAGGGGCAAAATAACAAGATTGAGCTTAATCAACAAAGAATGGAACAAAGATTTGAGCAAATGTTTAAGCAAGGTCAAAATCGTATGCAACAAAATTTGGAACAAGGTCACAATAAATTGCTTTCGATGTTTGAGGGATTTATGTCTAAACCGTCATCTTCTTCGGGTTGCTTACCTAGTAATACCATTCCAATCCCGAGGGGAGAGCTTAAGGCTATCACCACTTATGATAATTTAGAAAGAAAGCTTGAGCTTTATGTGCCACCTAAAGAAACCTTTTGGAATGTCACCAAGGCTACTTTAAATATGATTAGTACCTCGGATTTCATTGATCTGTTTCCCAAGAAATATAATGATCCGGGTCACTTCTTGATACCTTGTGTTTTCGATGAGCTTGGGGAATACAAAGCTCTAGCCGATCTAGGAGCTAGTATTAACGTTATGCCCCTAGCCATTTGGAAAACTCTTGACTATTTGCGACTTATGCCCACTCGAATGATCATTGAGCTTGCTAATGGTACCACCACTCGACCGGTTGGTATAGCGGAAAATGTCATTGTTAAAGTGGGGGAGTTCGTTTACCTAGCCGATTTTGCTATCATTGATTATGAGCCGAATCCTCGTGCGCCTATAATTTTAGGACGACCATTTTTGTGTACGGCCGGTGTTTTAGTTGATATGAAAGAAGGGGAGCTTAAATTGTTTCATGGGGATAAACATATGACTTTCAAACCGGAAAAAATTCCAAGATTGGTTCCTAAGAAATTGGAAAGTGTAGAAATTGATAAACCTAATTTTGTTGAATCATGTTGTAATGTTACCTCATCTATACTCACTCCACACGAGGATGATAAGATTGAAAAACAAATTGATGATTACTTGAGTGAGCCATTTGATGCTAGTGAGTTTGTTAATGAGAATTTTGATCCCGAGAGTGACATTGCTTTAATTGAACAATCTTTGAAAATGGACTCATTTTCACTCTCTTCTAAGGATCATGTTGATGTTCCTAAGGCACAATCTTCAATTGAAGAGCCTTTGATTCCTAGCTTCACACCGAGTGAGGTTAGTGACTATTCGTTGGATAAGTTCGTCGATGAACTTTTTTCTATCATTGATCCACTTGCACGGGGAAGTGAAGACGTTTTCGATCTCGAGATCGAGCGTGATTCTTGTGTTTTACCTACCATTCTCGAGGAATTCGCCGATGAATTGCCTTCTAATGAGAATGATAATCTTGTATCCGAGTGTGACACACTCGATACTTTGTCGGATATTTCTTGTGATGACAAGGATGACGACACTTTTGTGACTTACTCAAATCCTCTATTTGAAGCTTCATTGAACAATAATCCATTGTTTCAAGAGGATTTTTAGAACATCATACCTCCTACATCTCACACCTTTTGTGATGATGAGTATGTCGACTCGGATGGAGAAACTTACTTTATTCCCAATCTCCCTCCCACTCGCGTTGATCTTAATGTGCGGGTTTTTCATGTGACTCATATTAAGTACCATGACCCCTTTGTTCACGTTCCTAAGAGTGAAAAGGTTGACAAAGTTATGCAAGTTGAAACCACTAGTGTTGAGACTTTTGTACCACCATTACCATGTGCTTCATATGACTTAGGATTAGCATGGGGGGACGACACCTTGTTGTCTATTCCTTTCTCCACCGAGGACGAGGTATTTGACCCCGGAATCTTTGATTTAGGGAAATCTCGGCCTTTCACCGATGTAATAATTGAAAGATTTTTCGATCATATTGGTGCGAGTTTATCTCGTGGAGCATGCTACATCCATACGATTGTTTGTGACTACCATCTCTTGTTAGAGATTTGTGTTGGAGTTTTATCCTTTCGTTTATCATCCGACAACGAGGATGAGATCTTTGACCCCGACATCGTGCTTTATGTTGGTTTTTATTCCAATGTGCCGGTTTTTACCATTTTCCCTAAGGACCAATGAATGCGGGGATCGAGTCGAGCTCATGACTCGGTTAACAAAAACGAGTGATTTCTATCTTCTTTCTATTTTCTAACATCTAATAAGGCTTGATCTTTCAAGCTCGTGCTCGTGATTTGTTGTGTTGTGATCTTAGGTATGACCCTAATATTTGAAGACTCTCGTGTTCGGTTTTTGCCGGTCCACTTGATCTTCCATTCTTTGAATGCCAAAAGGGGCACACTTTCTATCCCTTGATTTTTATCGACTAACGTTTTATCTTGAGGCATAATTAGTAAACGGCTTATAGATTTGCGTGCTCTTTCCATGCTAGGATTTTGCATTAGACTCTTCGTGTCTTAGCAAGGGGGTGTTACTCTTGAGCTAAGAAACATTGAGGACAATGTTTGGTTTTAGCATGGGGGAGTCAATCGATATAATCGCTTGCAATTGCTTTTGTCGTGTCCAAACGTATTCTTTTTCTCATTTTTCAATAAAATTTTACATTTTTAGTGTTATTTTTAAGTTTTAATAAATAAAATAAGTGTTTTTGACACGAATGTAGGCTTTCAATAAGAATAGTTTTTGACTCGACTCGGTTTTTAACCTTAGATTTTCCTTAACGTATTTGAATTAAGTTTTCCTAGGCTATTATATAGGGAGCTTTAAAACGCGAAAGTCTTAATTCATACGAGTTAAGAACAAGAACTTTTCACAAGCTCCTATAATTGATCCTAAAAAGTCGTCTATCAAGGGAACTTTAAAACGCAAATTCTAAAACTTGAAAAAGTATAAGAAGATGCAAGGTCCTATAGATGACTTGAAAACCCAAAACTTTGATTTAGTAGGCTAAGTATCCATTGATGGAGAACAAGAGATGATAGAGCTAATTATAAGTTTGGTATTCTTTCGGGAATTTATGTGAGTTAATTATGAGCCTATTCTCCCATCGCTTGTTAATAAATTTAATTGCAATAAATAAGGTTGAACGATTTGAAAAGTTACTTAGCTTCTAGCCCAAGATCGTTTAAAAGTTGCTCGGTATGGATTAGAGTTCATAGCCAAGGCATAACTTATTGAAGCGGGATGCGAAGATTGGCGAGTCCAAAAAGGTCCTAACAAGACATGAGGGCTATGTTTTATTGCTAAAGATCTCAAGTGATGTGAAGAATCATTTATCAAAAATCAATATGAAGGATCGAGACACACGACGAAAAGCAAATACTCCCCAAAAGTCATGGAGAAGTCTATCCAAAAAGACCAAAATAAGGTATGAGGATAAATGAATCCAAGTCCAAAAAGGAGGCGGATCGTTGTATATCAAAATCCCAAATAAAGATTGGAGAAAAATGAAGAAGTCGTGGTCCAAGTATGAATCTCTCAAAACTTCAAGTGAAGAAATTCCTATATGAAGAGAAGACCATTATTTCATGAACGTCTCTCAAGGTTGGAAGTAAAGTCACTGCCAAATATCGGTCCGAGAAAGGTCTCAAATCGCGAAGCAAGTTATGCCAAGATATGAACTTTTTGAAGTCCCGAGAAGCAGTTTTAAAAGATTTTGTCCTTTAGCTAACTACTGATTAAATCGTTCACTTTATTTTCGGCCTAATAAATTATCGAAATAAGTCAACAATGCATCCTCGTGATCATTCAAGACAACAATAAAATATAAGAGATACACCTTGGAATAAGGGAGTCTAAGTGAATAATTAGCCCACATGAGTTCGTGTTAGTCTACCAACTTATAATAACAATGATCTTGTTTTTGCACTTGGCATGGAAAAGTGAAATGTCGAGGACGATGAATCTATTTGAGCTTTTATGATCCTTAAAGTTATATTATGTCTTTGCTAAATAAATTGAATAATGGTGTAGCTATAGTTTTATTTTATCATTGCGTGAGGACACGGCAATTGCTTAGCATGGGGGAATTTGATATGAGTGTAATTACTCATATCATTTGTAGCTTAAAACAATGAAATAATGCACAAAATGTATCAAATATGCCTTGGATATGCTTGTTTCTTGTTTTCATGTGTGTAGGTACCAAGTTCACGAAAATCGGCAAAACCGGCACGAGTTTGATGAAAAAGATCAAAGAAGCCAAAATCGAGCTCGAATTTAGCGGATTTTATCATTTATTGAGCTAATGGGCTTAGTGGGTCCCACAATTGGGTAAATGGACTAAAAAAGCCCATTTAAGTTTCAAGTTGGTTTTGTGTTATGTTTTAAAGGTCCATTTGGCCCAAAATGGGATTCATGTTACACGAATAGAGTTTTTGGGCAAATAGCCCAAATCAGTGAAACAATTAAGAATAAAGAAACGATTTGATGGGCCTTGGACCCATTAGGGTTTTGTTTCAGTTTAGAATACATAATATACTCACACGTTTACTTTTTCTTGACCCACTTTCTCACCAAACCTCCATTTAATAAACCGAGACATTTTGTCACTCACTCTCATCCATTAAAACCGACCCCCCCCCCCCCCCCCCCCCCGTTATTTCCCATACACGTTACCCATACATTAAATATTACTTTCAATAGAACCCATGTTATTCTTTCTCAAAGCCTTTCTTCTCCATCCCACACAAAAACCAGAAAATACACCACTGTTCATAAACCCTAAGTCATAATAAATTTAATTTAACATGGGGCTTTTTATGTTTTCAATTAATTCACAAAGAGAGAAATAAAACCCCCAAGCTTATAGGAAGAGAAAGGTTGGATCAAAAGGCTACGTGGTTGATTATTATTGGCTTCAACAGCTCATCT
Organism: Glebionis coronaria; assembly: GCA_025667525.1. Classification (NCBI taxonomy): domain Eukaryota; kingdom Viridiplantae; phylum Streptophyta; class Magnoliopsida; order Asterales; family Asteraceae; genus Glebionis; species Glebionis coronaria. The sequence goes on along the minus strand of CM046876.1, from coordinate 174,616,714 downwards.
TTCACCATCCACCAATCAAAAGCCTCAAAAGAAGCACAACTAGCACACACGGATGCCACGTTGGAAATCCGTGTGTGCTATGTGAGATATCCACCATCCGATCAAGATTGCACAGGAGAGAGAATAAGGAATAAAGATCCAAAGGTCAAGAATCAAAAGGGATATTCCTTTGGATATCCGGATATTCGCTCAAGGAAGCACTTGGGGGGGCTATAAATACCCCCAATTTATCCTGTATTTTTTATCCTTTCTTTAGCTTTAAAGTTATTATGTTGAAATTGTTTTAGGTTAATTTCTGTATTTCTTTTTAAATCTTGTATTATTTCTGGAAAGATTAATAAAAGTTCAGTTGTTTTATCGTGTGTCATTTATTTTATTTTCTTTATTGCTTGAATTAATATACGAATTTAATCTTATAATTATTTCACAATAATAATGTTTAAAATGTTAGATTTAAGCTTGTTAATAGTTTAAATTTAACATTATAAGTTAAAGTTTGGATGAAATTTTTCCCCACTGGAAAAGTATCAAAAAGCTGCTTGTTATTGATGGTTCGAATGAGGTGGCAATGGTGAATGGTGGTTCCAGTTCCGGTTCATAGGTAGCTCAGCGCTAGCCTACTACTCAAAGGGTTTCGTCAAAAGGTGCTAAATCTTTTTATGTTACATATCTATTAGATTAAACTTTATTAGAATAATAATGTGCTTTAGATGTCTAAGTGTTTTGAATGTGTCTGTATGATATTCGATTTGCTTTTGAATATTGTTGTTATGAATCTGTTATTAACTTGATATTGATTTTCGGATTGATTATTGATAAATTTGCTATATGTTAATTTGAGATTTGTATTTTGAGTTCTAGATAACTGATTTTGGTTGACTGATAAATGACAGTTTAGTTTTAAGGAGTAAAATTTAGAAGTATGCTGAATGTTCATTAGTGTCTGATAATTATTGCTGAGTTTTCAGTTAGTTTAAATAGATCTGTTTAGTTTTTAGGAGTTATATTAATGAATCTGATAAGACGTTTTGATCTTCATGAATGAACTTTCCTGAGTTCTAATCTGCTGAGTAGTACAGATTTGATTATTATATGTTGCTGATTCCTTATTTAGAATGCTTATGCAACTTCTGTTTTTTTTCTGATAAGTAAGCTGATTTGATAAATTTGTTCAAACTGTTACTTGCCCAGCTTGATATTTGTAGTTTCAATTTATTGATTTAAATTTTCAGTTATATCTGAACTTTGCTGAATATAAATTGTATTTATATCAGTTCGAATTTGATATGGTTTGCTGGATTTTATGCTTAGTTGTAATATTATTGTGTTCTGCTGATTCATAGTTTAGTTGATTGATTTGTTTGTTGATATTTATGCAATTTTTGTTCAAGTAATCTGCTTATCAGGTTCCATTAACCTGATAAGCTCAATAAGCTGATTCCTATTAGCTTATGCAAATAAGCTCACAAAAAGTCTCTCCTCAGACATTCATTTTATTACTCTGTCAAGAAAGAAATTTATTCCAAAAAATAATGTCTCAAATGGGGTTCGAACTCGAGACCATTTGGTTGGAGGTCCAGCGTGTTACCACTTGAGCTCAAGGCTCTTTTGATTTTAATTCCCTTAATGTCATTAATATAGTGTTAATCATATTGGCAATATTTGTTTGAGTTTAATTATCTTAGTCACGTTTTATTTTATATATTACTTTTAATTTTAATTAAAGTAAATTTTTAATAAAAAGTAGTTTATAAAATAAATAAAATAAATTAAATAACAAATAAAAAAATGTTTTTATTTAAAAGGTTTAATTAGTTTAATTTTAATTAATTAAATTTTTATTAAATTAGATTTAAATAAAAATAGTTTTTAAAATAGATTAGTTTCAATAGTAATTTTAATTAAGTTTTATAAAGTTTAAAAAGTTTAATTAGAATTTTAAATAGATTAAAAGTTATAGTTTTTAAATAGATTAAATTTTTATAGATTAAAATTTAGTTTAATTTTAATTAGTTTTATATTTTAAGTAATTAAGTGTTTGTAGATTTTTAAATAGGCGGGGTTTACGATTCATGCACTTTAGGTTAATTTTAATTAGCTTAAAATTTGTAGATTTTAATTGTAGTTTAAAAACCGAAAACCAATTCAAATCGATTGTCCAAATCAAAGCAAAACGTCTCAAATTCATAAGATCTTCGTGTACAACGAACTCGACTCACTCACGTGTTTAATTGAATTCGTCATTGGTAATATTAGTCTATTACTTTTTCCTAAAGGTAATTTTCTAATTTATCCTATAACGTATATCAAATTATCACTATACACATCACGACACATCAAAAATTTTAAAATATGCAAATCATGAACATATTATGAGACGTTTATGAAAATTACCTAAGTATCCATTTATTTCACATTCTTGGAATTTTACAATATGGAGAACAAGAGATGATAGAGCCAATTATAAGTTTGGTATTCTTTCGGGAATTTATGTGAGTTAATTATATGCCTATTCTCCCATCGCTTGTTAATAAAATTATTTGCAATAAATAAGGTTGAACAATTTGAAAAGTTACTTAGCTTCTAGCCCAAGATCGTTTAAAAGTTGCTCGGTATGGATTAGAGTTCATAACCGAGGCATAACTTATTGAAGCGGGATGCGAAGATTGGCAAGTCCAAAAAGGTCCTAAAAAGACATGAGGGCTATGTTTTATTGCTAAAGATCTCAAGTGATGTGAAGTTTCATTTATCAAAAATCAATATGAAGGATCGAGACACACGACGAAAAGCAAGATACTCCCAAAAAGTCATGGAGAAGTCTATCCAAAAAGACCATAATAAGGTATTAGGATAAATGAAGCCAAGTCCAAAAAGGAGGCGGATCGTTGTATATCAAAATCCCAAATAAAGATTGGAGAAAAATGAAGAAGTCGTGGTCCAAGTATGAATCTCTCAAAACTTCAAGTGAAGAAATTCCTATATGAAGAGAAGACCATTATTTCATGAACGTCTCTCAAGGTTGGAAGTATAAATTCGCTGCCAAATATCGGTCCGAGAAAGGTCTCAAATCACGAAGCAAGTTATGCCAAGATATGAACTTTATGAAGTCCCGAGAAGCAGTTTTAAAAGATTTTGTCCTTTAGCTAACTATTGATTAAATCGTTCACTTTATTTTTGTCCTAATGAATTATCGAAATAAGTCAACATTGCATCCTCGTGATCATTCAAGACAACAATAAAATATAAGAGATACACATAGGAATAAGGGAGTCTAAGTGAATAATTAGCCCACATGAGTTCGTGTTAGTCTACCAACTTATAATAACAATGATCTTGTTTTTGCACTTGGCATGGAAAAGTGAAAAGTCGAGGACGATGAATCTATTTGATTTTTATGATCCTTAAAGTTATTTTATGTCTTTACAAAATAAAGTGTCTTAAGTTGAATAATGGTGTAGTTTATAGTTTAATTTTATCATTGCGTGAGGACACGGCAATTGCTTAGTAAGGGGGAGTTTGATATGAGTGATTTTACTCATATCAATAGTAGCTTAAAACAATGAAATATTGCACAAAATATATCAAATATGCCTTGGATATGCTTGTTTCTTGTTTGAATGTGTGTAGGTACCAAGTTCGCGAAAACCGACGAATACCGACACGAGATTGATGAAAAAGATCGGGGAAGCCAAAATCGAGTTCGATTTAGAGGATTTAATATTTAAATAAGTGATTTAAGCCAAGTGGGACCCACATTTGGGAAATGGGCTTAAAAGCCCATTTAAAGAAGTTTAGTCCATTTTTAATAACCAGAAGTCCACTTGATGCCCAAAAATAAAAGAGAACGGATTGAGTCTTGGGCCCAAGCCCAAATGGAAGAAACGAAGAGATATGAATGAATGGGCCTTAGGGTTTTTGTTTAAAACGAGCAAACACATTTACTTCCCATTCGTTTGTTATTCTTTCATCCACTCACTTTTCACAATAAATAAATCGATTCGTTTTCTTATCCCCACACGTCACTCACTCAACTTTATTGAGAATATAAACCGTTCCATTTATTCACTTACCCACTTTTTCCACTTTCACAAATAAATAATCCTCTCGATGATATCTAGGTCCAACCTTCTTCCCCATTTTTTTTCTTCACCCCAAACCAGTAAACAATTACTGCTTATCAAACCCTAGATGGTAAAAAGTCCATATTTCATAGGGATTTTTATTTATTCTATTAATTCAAGAAAAGAGGATTAAAACCCCCAAATTTATAGGAAGAGAAAGATTGGAGAAGAGATGATACGTGGCTGTTTATTATTGGCGGATACACCTCAATCCTCTTTTTCCACTAATCAGAAAGCAAGAAAGAAGCACAACTAGCACACGGATGCCACGTTGGCAATCCGTGTGCTAGATTGAATCATACCAGCCATCCGATCAAAGAAAGAGAGAGAAATTGAAGATCAAAGGCCAAGATTAGAATGGAATATTCTATTAGAGATCCGAATATCCTTCATCAACAGCCTTGGGAAGGCTATAAATACCCCTAATTTCTATTGTAATTTCATCCTTTAATTTTCTTAATATTATGCTGTTGAAATAGTTGTAGGTTTAATCTTGTATTTCTTTTAATGAAATCTTGTAATCTTTTTTGAAGTTTAATAAAGATCAGTTGTTTTTACTTTAATGTGTGTCTCGTTTGTTTTCTTTAACTGTTTAAATTGATTAATGAATTAAACTGTGTTACTGTTTCACAATGATATAATAGGTGATGTTAAGATTAAGCTAATTAATAGCTTACATTTTAATGTTGTAAGTAAAGTAATGGATCAATTTTATCCTAATTGGATAAATTAAATTAAATCTGCTCGGTTCAATGGTGTTCCTTTGGGGTTCGTTTGAAGGTTATGGTAGTCCGAATAGTGTTAAATGGTGAATGGTGGTTCCAGCTTCGGTTCTTAGGTAGCTCAGCGCTAGCCTACTACTCAAAGGATTACTTCAAAAAGGTTCTAACTCCCTTTTAATTTTATTGTTTATTTTTAATTTGATAAGTTTGATAGTCGAGTTTATTTGAGATTTGTATGCCTGTTTGTTGTGTTGACTGAGTTCATTAATTTGAATATAGATCTGTCTAAGTGTTTTTTTAGGATAAATGATACTTTTATCTCACTTCCTGCTTTAAGACAGTTTGATGATATTTTGAAGTATTCAGATATTGTAAAAGTTTTGGAGTTAATACTAATGTTAATGTTCAATGAATCTGAGATTTGGGATTACTGTTTGGGATAATTGGTATATCAAATAAGTGCTTAAAGATAGTAAACAGGATTTATTAGTTGTAAAATTTGTTTAGATTTTAAGATTCTGCTAGTGATTGTTTTTGGCTTTAATCTGTTATAGTTTGTTTTTATATGACTGTTATTGCGTGAATAATTCATACTGATGCTTATGAATTCGTAGAATGCTTGATTTTAGTAGATTCGTGTTACTGCTTAATTTGCCCAATTATATCTGAACTTTGCTGAAGGAAGATTGTATTTATAACAGTTTGAATTTGGGTATAGATTGTTGAAAGTTTCTGTTTAGTAGGAGAGTTATTTTGTCTGTCGAATCATGTTTATTTCCCTTGATTGCTTAATTGATATTTCTGTTGTATTGATCCTGTATATTGCTTATCAGTTCAACTAAGCTGATAAGCTCAATAAGCTGTGCCCTCACAGCTTAAAGCTATTAAGCTGTCACAAGTCTTTCCTGAGACTTCTTTGGCTTAAACTGTCAAAAAGAAATTTATCCAAAAATATATGTCACTTGGGGGTCTCGAACTCGAGACCTCCCCTTTAGTTGTCTAGCGTGTTACCCATCTGCACTAGACACTCTTTTGATTTTATTTACCTTACTTTCATTAATATAGAGTTTATCTAATTGGCAGAATTTGTTTGAGTTTGTTAAGATATGTCACGTTTTATTTTTTATATAACTTTTAATTTTTTAATTAAAGTAAATTCTTAATAAAAAGTAGTTTAGAAAAAAAAAATATAAAAAAAATGTTTTTATTAATTTTTAAAGTTTAAATAATTTTTAATTAAGTAGATTTTGTAATTTTAGATTTAAATAAAATAAATGTTTATATTTAAATAGATAATGTTTTAAGTAATTTTTAAATAAAGTTAATTAGTTAAATAGATTTCTTTAAATAGTTTAAAAGTAATTTTTAATTAAATTAGATTATTAAATAGATTAATTTTCTATATATTATTAAAATAGTTTAATTTTTAATTAGTTTTACTTTTAAGTAATTAATTGTTTGTAGAATTTAAAATTAGCGGGGTTTACGATTCATGCACTTTAGGATAAGATTTAATAGCCTAAAATTTGTAGATTTTAATTGTAGTTTAAAAACCGAAAACCAATTCAAATTGATTGTCCAAATCAAAACAAAACGTCTCAAATTCATAAGATCTTCGTGTACAACGAACTCGACTCACTCACGTGTTTAATTGAATTCGACATTGGTATTATTAGACTGTTACTTTTTCCTAAAGGTAATTTTCTAATTTACCCTATAACGTATCAACTAAATCACTATACTATCCACGACACATCACACGTCTTCGTGTGTCATACCTTGGAGGACTCTGTGCATAGGTGTTCCTCGGGTTTGAAGATGTTCGAAGGTTGTTGTTGGTGGGTTTGTAGATTTTCCTGTATTGCTTCATAATGAAAGCCATTTGTTGCTTGAATTCCCTATCCTTTTGAGCTAGTTTTTCATCACTCTATTCTTCGGATGATTGCTCAGGTGTGGGTGATGGTGCTCTTGCAACTTATTTGCCTTGGGATCTTGTTGTAGCATGTGACTTGGAGACAGTGGATGATCGTGGTGATGATTATTGAGTAGAGTAGGTCTTTGAAGTACGAGAGTGATAATCTGGGTAATGTTGAGTGGTAGACACCAAAGCAAGTGGATTAGAAACCTTTGCAACTCGTTCAGCTCGAAGTTCATTTGCCTCATTTTGAAATTGTTTCAAAATGTCAAAGAGCTTGTGATATGAAACTTCATCTAACTTTTGTTGTTGTTTCACCAAGGTGACAAACCGTGTCCACTTTGGTTGAAGTTGCTGTAGAAATTGGACATTAACTTACATGGTGGAAACTTGCAAGTTGTTTCGGGTCATATCATTCATCATTTTGTAGAATCGGGAGTAATAAGAATCAATTTATTCCCCATCCTTTGATGTAAACTTGCCAAAGTTCCAAAACATCTTAGTTTTCACATCTTGTTGGTTAAGTGATTCACCTTGTTGCAATCTTTCAATAGCCGTCCACATTTCTTGAGCAGTAGGGCATGCATCAACCGTGGAATAAATATCATCTCCAATTCCACTGAGAATTAAGTAGATTGCTTCCTTCTCAGCATCAAACCAAGCACGGTTCTCTGGTGTGAGGTCGTTCCTCTTTTCATCACGTTCATAAGCTGGTTGTTCTTCAGTAGTGTCTGTGGCTGGTACTCTAGGAACTTGAATCCTTGAGAGTTTATAGGGTCCCTCCAAAATACATTGCCTTAAAGCATCACCGTTAGGTTTTGTGACAAGATAATGTAGAAAACAGGATTGCCATTGATCATATCGACCCGACACAAACATTGGTGGTCTCTCTTTGTTACCCGCCACCATTATGTTGTTGTTTGTCACACGATATTCGGCAGTAGAATCCATCTCAATATTCTCTGAAATGATGAATTGAATGTGGATCTTAAGTAGTTGTGTTGTGATTGTTTTGTTGTTGAAATTCCGAAAATTGCGATTTTTTTCTGTCCGACAATAAATTCCCCAGTCCGACAAAACGGTAGACCTAAAAAATTTGTAATCACCAAATTTTGAAATCGAGCTAGAAATAGCCTAAAACTAGTATGGAAAAAATTTGAATCTACTTGACGTAAAAATTTTAACTCTTCGTGTAAAGTATGATCTGGGACTAGTCTAGATAGTGGCTAAGTCTAATAAGTACTCGAACAAAATTTATGTGTCCATCGCAATGTCCATCGGAATACCATCGTACTCTTAGATCGCACTCTTAGATCGCAGTCACTGATCGCAACGAGTGATCGCAGTCACCGATCGTAACACGTGATCGCAGTCACCGATCGCAACGAGTGATCACAGTCACCGATCGTAACGAGTGATCGCAGTCACTGATCGTAACACGTGATCGCAGTCATCGATCACAATGAGTGGTCGCAATCACTGATCGTAACGAGTGATCGCAGTCACTGATCGTAAGATGTGATCGTGATATTCGATCGCAAGTAGAAACCCCAGGTTTATGCGATCACAATATTCAGATCGTAACAATTAATGAGTTTGAGACTTTTAGGCAACAAGAAAGATGAGAACTTTACCTGGGAATACTTGTTTCAATCCAAACCAAAGTAACAAAAATCTTACCACACGTATGATATATGTAGAGATGTATAGAGGAAGATTTAGTGCACGAAAAACACAAGAGAAAAAAAACTTGAATCCGATTAGATTTTATGTTAAAATCACACGAACTAAGTAGTAAATCAGCAACTAATACCCTATGGCGATTGATACCAATTGTTGTCCCATATTTTAAATGATTAAACAAGAAAGGTAGATAAAAGATGGAAGATTTCTAGAGAGTGAAAGTAGTGAGAGAAAGTAGATAGAAGTATGTGAAACAATGGGAGGATTAGAATAAGAGAAAATAAAATCAACCAACACCCTTCCTAACATGCCAGGAAGGGTATTTATAGCCTTTGCCTACATGTGGCATAATGGGCTATATGAATATGGGCCGGGCTTTCCTTTTGGGCTTTGGTTACTTATGAATGAACCTTAGCTTAAAGTTAAGCCCGTAATACACGACTAACCTACTACCTATTACAACGTTCTAATATACGATACATAATAAACATATGACCGAGCATTCTTGTTTGACTCAATATTTTGAGGCTAACACTCGTTCCACAAATTTCGAGTACCCGGATCGGCTTCCGGTTCAACGTTTTTCTTAGCCTTGAGCTTCCTATGGTCACCTTTGTTGGACGTTGTCGTCGGGATTTGTTCTTCGTCATCTTCATCTAGTAGTTGATGGGAGTGTTGGTCGGATTGTGGTTGAGGTTGTGGTTGCGAACCGGTTTGGTTTGCAAATTGTTGTTGAAATTTCATAAATTGTTCTTTTTGAAATTTCATAAATTGTTTTTGTTGGTTGGGGTAAAATGACATATAGTTGAATTGAGGCTGAGAAGAGGATCCCGGATTTGAAGACGAACCGGGATTCAAGTTCGGAAAATGGTTGGAAGTATCGTTAAGCATGTTATTTGTTCAATCGAGATTTATTTTGGGTGAGTAAAAAAGTAGGGAATTATAGAAAAGTAAGTAAGAAAATGTTAGAAATAAGTATAAAATTTTTTGTGAAAAGAATTACTATAATTTATAGATTTTTTTTTTTGGGAGTTAAATTTTGAAAAAAACTGGCTATTGTGTTAAAAAAAAGGCTATTTTTTTCTAAGCGAATAGTTTTTTCAATTTTGAAAAAAATAAAAATAAATCTTACCAGTTTGGCTGGTAAATTTGATGAGAGGCTGCTTGACGTCAAAGGCGGAGCAGTGCTCCAATTTTAGTCTGGCGTCAAGCCTTTACTAGCAGAGTGGTCAGTCACCACTTCCCTCATTCTTAAAGACAACTTTATGAAAATTCACCAGCAGAATTGTATTTACTTTTGAGTGTAAAGATGCTCTTCGAACAAAACTAAGAGACAAAGGTATCACAACTAACCAACCCTTCAAAATTTTGCCTAGTCACCTGCTAACTCGGCGCCACATCACACCAACACAACTAACAAAAATACCCCTTCACTCACAACACACCCAACCCCTCATCGCTTGGGCCCTACCACTAACTTTTATTTTACTTTTTTTTTATTTTCATACAAATTAAAATTCATTTTATTAAATTAAAAATACAAATACATAAATTAAAATACACTACAAAATAAATACAACTCAAGTTAAAAGCATTCTAAAAAATTACAAAAATTATAAAAATTAAACCAAAATATGATAAATCTTAAACCACAAGGGTAAATATTGAAAATATAACATTTATATTAAAAAAAAGAATGAATCTTGTCTTCTTCAACATCCCACACACAACACACAGACATACAACACACACAATACACAAATACCAATACACTGGATTAAATCCCACACACAACACACAGATACACTCGATTAAATCCCAGAAAAAAAGAAAAAGAAGAAGAAGGGACCCCACATCGCTCGTCGAAGAGATTTCGTGTGACACCCTAGGCAAATCCCACATCGGCTGTGGCCAGGAGAGATCCATGTTTCATAAGATAACAGTTGCCTTCTCATGACACAACGCGTTTTGTGTTCTACTACAAGTGGGGTTCTTAGGAACTGGCAGTTAAGCGTACTCATGTCAGAATAGTACTAGGTTGGGTGACCAGCCGGGAAGTAATTACAAGAGGGCCACAAAGCAAAGCCGTGAGCCTGCGGGCAAAGCGGAAAATATTATAGTCTTAGTAGGCGGGATGTTACAAGTGGTATCAGAGCCTGGTTGAGCCGTTCGGGATGGTGGGGCAAACCTCATCGAGGACGATGAGTCCCGAAGGGGGGGGGGGGGAGGGGGTGATTATGACACCCTAGGCAAATCCCACATCGGTTGTGGCCATGAGAGATCCTTGGTTCATAAGATAACAGTTGCCTTCTCATGACACAACGCGTTTTGTGGTTTACTGCAAGTGGGGTTCTTAGGAACTGGCAGTTAAGCGTGCTCATGTCAGAATAGTACTAGGTTGGATGACCAGCCGGAAAGTACTTTTCTCCTTAAATAAACTAACTTGTATCTCACGCACGTATCCTTTTTATCTCTCTAAAAAACCGAATATTACTTCTTCCTTTCATCATCATAAAACCGAATAATCGAATCTATCCACCAATCCAAAATATATAAAATTTCATTTCATCTTCTCATGCTTTTTATAAATTAGAAAAAATGGCCACACAGTTATTGATCTCACCGCTCATTTCGTCCTAAATTCCCACAAATAAATACTTATTTAATCCATTTTATCATATCATCTTCTTCACTCTTAAATCAACCACACCAATTTCTCAGGTTTACTTTTATCTAGTACGTAGTAATTATATGATTTTCTGAGATTTGGTTTTATAATTAATAATATTTAAGATGGAATCTGAGATTAGGTGGGCCACAAAGCAAAGCCGTGAGCCTGCGAGTAAAGCGGAAAATATTATAGTCTTAGTAGGCGAGATGTTACATTTCGGATTTCCGAAATTCTCACGACGAATAGGGGGGTCGGTGTGGCGAAGAGCCACGACGACCTGGCCACGTAAGCACAGCGAGCTTGGCTCGTTGTGGTACCTTCCTCTCTAAATATGATGTCGAAATATAAGATGTGCTAGATTTTTAGCAATCTTGTACATATGTTAAACAAAATTATCAGGATGGTTCTATGAAATTTGATGGCTGTATTATTATCACAAAATGGTGTTTCTTTATCTATGAAAAAGATATATACATAATTATAAGTGTGTTTTGGATTACGTTTATAATTAGATTATCTACTTATTTTATTTTAAAAATGGAGATAAGCTAAAATAAATATCTGAAAAATAAATGAAGAAAAGTAATTGGGGAGCTACTTATTTTATTTTTAAAATGGAAAAAGTTAAAATGAGTTTATTTTAGTTAATTTACTTATAAAAATATCAAATAATCAAATTTGCAAAAATTATCTGATTATTGCGATTTCAAACAAGATAATCAAATCTAAATAATATTTTCAAAAATGATAAAATGATGATTATTTTATTATTCATTTTCAAAATAAATAATCTGTGTTTAATAAACAATCCTAAACACCTCTGTTTTCAATAAACAATCCAAAACACCTCATATGGTCGTCATAATCATAAAGGACGTCAAACTGAAAAAGAATAGATGCTAAAAACGATTGTGTTAGAGCAGAGGGTACGGGGGTTTACCCCTTGCGTTTTCCCATGACGTCACACCAAAACGCGAGAGACCACACCCCTGTTGGCGTTTTCGTGTCTCGAGCCGAGGGCACGGCTATATATATATATATATATATATATATATATATATATATATATATATATATATATATATACTAGTTGTAAAACCCGTCCGATGGACGGGTATGACTTCTGATTTTTGTTTCACTTTTTTTTATTTTGTAAATATTTGTTTTTAATGTTCTATTGACACGTATGACTAATGATTTCTTTATTTGGTAAATATTTTTTTTTAATGTTGTTTTTCCTTTGCTTGTCTTTTTTCGTTAGGCATTTCATATTTTTTCCAAATGTTGTTATCGTATACATTATATTTAGCTAAATTATTGGTGTTTCAAACTTATATATTTTACAATGGTTAAGGTAATAATAGATAAAAGGTTCGTCCGATGAGAGGTTACATATTATTACAAATGTTTGTAATAATACAATTCAACCAACCAAAATCAAGTATCAATTATTGATTCACTAATTTCGAGATTCTCTCTGCTTTTTTAGGATGATCAACCAATAAAAATTATTCATAAATTGTATTGTAATAAAATTTTTGCTTAATGACAACCCTTAGGGCTGTTATTAGCATTTCCCTTAAAAAAATTAGTCATTTATATAAACGTCTTGCCATCAACATTTGTTTAAGATAAAATTTAAGTAAAAAGTAAAGCATAGCTGAAACTTAGACTCCTTTACTTGATTCTTACATTACAAATATTCAAAATATGTAAAAATGTAAATCACTATTAATATTACTTTTTAACTATTAAATACTTGTTCTTATGAACCAAAAATCACAACTTAAAGTATATTGCAAGATTTTTTAGGTCTTAGGCTTTTTGTTTATTAGTGATTTAATATATTTACTAAGTATTAACGGCTGCAAGTAGTTGAAGGAAATGCCATATTTTCATTTATTGTGTCTTAATTATCAACATGTACATAATAGTCACACAAACAGTTTAGGATTTAGAATTCTATAACTGTATAGTTTATTTATAGCAATGACATATATGTTTATCCTAAACAATAAGAAATTACAAAAAAAATAATCCATAACAAATTACATAAGCATGACATATAACTGTGCCAATTTTTTATTTTTATTTTGTAAAGAAAACCAAAGAATCGGACCACCGTGGGACTCAAACACACGTCTGTTGCAAATAGCACCAGGTGGGGGATTCAAACTCACGGCCTTACGCTTAAGTTCTTATCTCGCCACAATTATGCCAAAGTTGACGTCATTGTAGGAATGAAACTATATCCGCTAAGGTCTTGGCCTTCGGTATATTAGTGGTCACTTCAAGGAGTGCATGGAGACGGATACGGAAACAGTGCATGGGGACAGATACGAAAACAGGTACTTAGAAACTCCAACGACTCAAAATTCATGAAGCCAGAAAAATAATCTTATATATATTTATTAATAAAATAAATAAACATCCACCATCAAATTGGTATCACCAACGAAGAAAACGTTTCCAGTTTGGGAGACATCACCTCGACAACATCGTCAAGGCCGATTTTGAAGTTTTAGATATCACACGCTCAGTTTCATATTAAGTATTCAAAACTCTATTCTAATATGCCACAAAAAGCAATATAAATTTACAGTACATATAAAATCAATATAACTTACGTACATTATATGAGCAACATTCCAAAATAAAACTACATCAAGCATTTTGTAAACTTTTTAAACAAAACCCTAATATTCTCATTATCAATTTGCAAAACTAAATTTTACGAATACATTAAAAATATAAAATACAAATCCTTAAAAAATGATTTTATCATGACAAAAATTTGAAATAGAAACTATTTATAAATCAGTTGATTCTCATCTTCTTACGCATTTAATAATGCTTCACATTTTTTATTCTTTTTAAGTGGTCACGTGACCAACCAATAAAGAGAGAAAAATACTTCTTGTACATTTTAACATCCCCTCTACTTTATATTCTCCATCGTCAACAACTACTATTTTCCGACACCATCCTTAAAATGGCCAGAAACGCGTTTAAAATGCCCAGAAACATGTCACAAACGTTTCTTGCTCAACACCAGGAAGATACAAATTAAAAGACGTCCTAAATTTCATAACCAACCAATACTCCATACATAATTGCACTAAAAGAGAATTCTTTAAACGTGTAACTTATACAAACTCTCCCAACTGCTCTAAAGAAGCCTAAGCCGCTATTTTCATCAACAATCAAACCTGCAAATACAAAAGATTTAAGTTCAGGTCCTAATAGAGTGTTTTGGTTAGCATATCATAAAAGACTAAAAGCCACCTTCATAGAGATTTAGCACAAAACTACTTTTTAGCTTCCACTGAGGTACTAAACCTTGCTTCGATTGGCTTTTTAGCATGTAATAAGCTCATGCGTGTATCAGTATATGCGGACGTATTTTATCTATAAGATTTGAGTACCCGAAAAAATACTTCCTATGGTTTTATTTTTATCTCGCTGATACTAATTTATGATAAAGATGCATTTGCACATCAAAATATTGAAAAGCCCCCAATGTGTCAGAAATCACGGTTACCAAATATACATATATATATATATATATATATATATATATATATATATATATATATATATATATATATATATATATATATATATATATATATATATATATATATATATATATATATATATATATATATTGAAAAGCCCTAAACTCTACTAATTGATGCATGTTTGAATGACATGGATTTAGTGAATATAGACATTGTTACCTGTCATAGTTGGTCTTCGCATAGAACTCCAGGCTTGACCTCTTGACTTTAATGTTATATATCATTTTCTTTAAGTCAACCTCGTAAACTTGTATTTGATAATGTATTAACTTATGATTCTCAGGAAGGTTTATTTGCATATGCACCTAACTGAAGTATCCAAAAAAGATATGTCCACATGTATGCAAACCTTAAACTTAGGACGTAGAATGTGAGGCAATCATACGGTACCAGAATAACTCTTGTCCTTTTGTGGATCGTAGTTCTTGAGACCAATATGGAGTTCAATGTTATAAGGCAACAAAAAAACAGGGATGACGAAAACAATACTATTGAGCATATGAAGTAATCAGTATTTACCTCATGATTTATTTTGAATTCGTTTAAACTTCACTACTGTGGCCAAAACCTAAAAGACTACAAAATGTCAGGTTCCTCATCAAAAGTATTCAATAAAATAAACAGCTGATAATCGTACAAACAGTGAAACGAATAGCTCCAACTAATGCATCACATGCTATCAAAGATGAAAAAAAATTGTTTTAAAAGATGAGCAAATTTGTCACATGTTAATTAAACCCATAAATTCTATATTGATCCATCGGTAAAGAGCTAAGAATATGAAATAATCTAAAAGCATTATCACGTGTCTTTCGTTGACCATGAGATCAGATACTTAGAGTCGGTAACTCTAATATTGTTGAAATTACTGGTAGCATTGTAAAACAGAACTTATACAACTCAGCAAACTCCTCTTCACCACCTATAGCGGTTTCTAAGTTAGAGTGAAGTTGATGTCAACTTCTGCAATCACCTTTAGCAGGCACATGGTCACTGCAACAGGATGTACACTTGTCATGCCAATCAATCAAACTTGCTTATTTCTCTACCAGTCGTGAAGGGTGATTTTTGACAATATGATCTCGAGTAAGGCCAATATGCTAAGTGTAACCGTAATAGCTAAAACCTTGATCAGAAAAGTCACATATAGTGTCTGCACAATGAGCTTACCAGAAAAGAGGGACACGAATGGGAGAACACAGTAGGCCAATAATAAAATGGATGTGAAGAAATACAACCTCGCACTCAAATATGCGATCCTTTGCAAAATTTCATTCTCCGACTTGCAAGAAGAGCATTATTCCTCGAGAAAAGATCACCGAACCGGTAGCCCATCTGAGGACCTGGTATCCATTGGGAGGGTTTCCAAATCTGTTTACATTCATCAAGTACGACTGAAATCCAAAAACATATTTTCAATGTTTCAAACAACATATAAGGCTTCAAAAACATAGGTGCAGTTATAACATATTTGCAAACCTATGCTTACCTTGCAAAATAGGCCTTGATCCTCACTGGAAAGTATAAACGCCATTTTTAAACGGGACTTAAGTGTTGGCATCGGAATTGCTTATGAGGAGACTGGTTCCTGAAGAAAAAAAATTAAGATATAGATGACAAATTAGAATAGTAGTACATGTAAGAAAAACTGGACAGAGGAAAGCGTAACAAACCACTATATAATTTTGAGGTTACATGGGGTTAGGACTCATAATAGATGCTAAGGGTTGCTGCTTAATCTATCCAGAAACCACGATTTTGCGTGTTTAGTAGTTGCATTTGCTAATGTATACAATGTCGGCTGACAACAATTACATGGGTTGACTTGCAGAAACGTATCTGTCTCTGATTCGTTTTCATCCTTAAACAACAAAAACAAGGATGTATGATAATAATAAATAAATCAAATAAGATGCAAAACCAACCCAGGTATTATTTTTATACCAATTTTAAAAGGAGAATAGATGCGACACATAAAATGAGAATAGACACGTTGTTTTGATCTTAGGATCTAACCCTATAAACTTCTTACATGGATGAGATGCCTTCGTATATTGTACGAATCAAAATGCTGTAGAATTTAGTACGAAAAAAACATAAAGAAATTTGGTGATAAATTAGAGTCTCACTTTGATGCCTCCTGAAAATAGCTTCTTGTTAGTTTCTTCCAATGCTAGAATTCCAGATAATCTATGTTTGACACATCTACAATGCACAACAAAAAGAATATAAATCAATCGAATATGGTAAAATGGAAAAATAAATCAATCGCATCAGATGGTTTTATGTAAATTCGTCTAATGGATCTACGAAGTTTTGAGTAAATCGAGGAATAAGACTAACCAAAAGGGAATGATTTTTAGGATCAACTTTTTCAAACAATTCTATGAAATCTTTGTTGTTCTACTTGATGGTGCTTTTCCAATACTTTTCACATGTAAGCTACAACAACCTGCAAATATTTTAAGTTACGCAGTTTTAATAATTTATTAAAAAGACGAATGAAGAAAAAGAAGTGCCATAGAAAACAATCAATCCTGTTCTTACATGAATTTTATTGACATTCAAATGACTGATGGCGAGATGAAATTTGACAGGTTTTGCACCAACATTAAATGTTCTGTAGGATCGGTCAATTATTGAGTAGAAGAAAATGACCTCATTTGTAACATTTTGAGCGATGTCTGCACAGTACCACCAGTTGCATCTGTAACATTTTTTAGCGATGTCTTCAACATAATGAAGTTTACAGGTTCTCCCTTCTTTTCTTACAGAATGATTCTTCTCCTTGCTGGTAACTGAAGATTCTGTCCAGTTCCTTAACAGATAAAAAGTAAACCTCTTTTTGAGATTTTATAACACTGATTGTTATTCTTTTTTTACAGATCTTTCGGTTTTCTTCGATGAACCCGACTTGGATTCTGAGTCGCGTCAATGGCTGCATTTGCTCTGTCTTTTGTTGGAGGAGTGACACCATCAGTTCTGAAAATAAATAGACTGAGCCATATGAAATGCAGATGATAATACAGATACCTGAATAATGTGTATGGAAACACTGATTTCGAGTGTTCTTACATGTAATGCAACTGTGAAATATAAAGCAAAACCTATAGCTTTCAAGCTCGTAGGTAAGACTATGCTCCCATTGTCGTTAGTAAATATTGAAAATTGCAACTTCTATAGCAGATATGGTATGGATCCATCTAATGCAATACATGTCACATCGTCCTACATATTTCACAACATTCGAATTTGATCAAGTTAAATATGCGACATTTAATGTTTACGAATGGTGTTTAGAATTTATAAACACACAAATTGCCCACAATTATGAATGAAACTTTGGATTGAAATTTATTCTATGCTGCAAATTATTACGGGGTGTTGGAATTTCCTGTAGAATATGCATTTCAGCATCAGCCATGTCATGTGCTTTCAATCTTGCGAACGAACTCATCTACACACAGCTTTATCTCTGGCCATTTTACGTTCCAAAGATTCCCTAAGGGCGAGGGGTTTTCCTGCACATGGCATATTGCCAAAGTATCTTGGTTGTATTTGTAAAAAATGGTTTAAATTTTCAAACTGAAGCTTTACAAACCTAAGCAGCCAACTTTTTAAGTGTCGGACTATCAAATTCATCACCATTTTCATCATCTTCTCCCTTTACATTGTCAGACCCGTCATCATCTGTTGGCAGACTAACTTTTTACCCTAGACCCTATAATCTAAGTTATTGATCCTCGGCTATTCTAATTAGTAAATTCATACAAAAATCATTTAATTATTCACCCTCGGGTGCTATCCAAGGAATGGTCAGCCACTTCCCAAAATCGCCATAACAATCAGCCTTAACATTACAAAGTTAATAGCTGCATACATTTCCAAACTGGCTCAAACATCAATTATATTGACCAACTGTGTTGCTAAAACTATAAAAAAGGCAAACTTAGACTTGAAACCAAATTTTCTAAATGGTGTGAGAACTAATAAGTGTTACTTTTTGATCACTGATCACTTGAATATTGCACAACTGGTTTCATGAATTCTTTGTTTGCTATAAAAAGTCCACCATTGGTAAAACGACATTACAAAGTATGGGTACCCATCAGGCATGCTAAACTTTTAGGAGCACTTTTAATAAAAAGCTTAATATAGTAAAGAACAAAAAAACCACATTCCTCACCATCTCTCTGTTGTAGAGCCTTAAAAAATTTTGTGCATAAGACAGGCAACCACAAAGTGGATCACATTGGATCTGCCAATAGGTCAGTTAATGATCTGATTTGATCAATTTCACTACTAAATGGATTGTGTACTGTCCCATTAGCTAAGTGATCTGACCCATGAAGCAAGCTAACAATCTAAATAGAGGAAAATAACACAAATCAACCCATTAAGAGAACACCACAATGTAATAACTTGTTTAAAAATAATAATCAGAAGAAAAGGAAAAAATAATAGGCACAAGAAAGATACAGAATTTATAAATCATAATGAACAGGTGTTTAAACCATAGTCACATGGAACGGGGATCACTCCGGTACGGGATCGCGGATCAGGATCGTAGTTCGCTAGGCACCTAAAATTCGGTTCGATGGGGGGTAGATTCATTTGGGATCGCTTCGGTACGATGTACTATGTAATGTGGTACGATGTACACATATAGCCAAATAATTTATAATTCGAAATTAAAATATCATAATTCATTCAAAAACACATACTAAAAAGTTTAATCTGAACATAGAATAGTCAATATCCAAAAAAAACAACAAAAATCAGGAAAAATATATTTTAAATTTAGTCTGAGTCTTTGTATGTTTCCTTTGCCTTTATTAGCATATATTCAAAATAACCATATCTTCTTAATTATACTATCATATAATATCAAAAAATATGTGCACCCTATAAATGGAAGTGAAATCAACATATTAAGTAAATCATCGCGAATTGGATGCACCTGGAACGCGAATCGGTTTTAATTGGAACGCGAATCGGATTTAATTGGAACACGAATCTCTCTCACCAGATTCATATATCAATTAGACTTTAAGACGCTAAGTTCACCGATCTAGTTCGCGATCCCGATCGATCCGGATCGATTTCGTACCCTGTTTTGGATCGAACGAACTGGATCGGAATTCGTGGGTACTGTAGCGAATTATGTGACTATGGTTTAAACCACAATGTGGAATATGACCTACACACCTGAACAATCTCCAAAAGAGTTTCCAGTCCGCTACATCCCTAAACCGCATTTGCGATAGCAAACTCCACTTCGGGATCTTATTTATGTCCAAACCATTTTAAAAAAAAAAGTTAAAAATCACATCTTATATTTATCGAGTAACTGGTTTAAAAAGAAATTTAAACATTAGAGTTCATGGAAATGAAACTTGCCTTGATCGATTCAAACATCTTAATTACTTGGTCATAAGGGGTTTTCCTTTGATACATTGGGGTTATCCTCTTGCTTTTGTTCACTTTGGTTTTCTTTCATGTTTTTTGAAACTCAATCTCACTTGCTGAGATCAAGCGGTGCATAGCGTCAAATGTAGCGAGCTTCATACTACAACAACATGAAAAAGTAAGAAACATCATTTATTTTTGCATATAATTAAACAATTGGGTTGTAAACAGGCCTGTTTTTTGGTAAGGTTTTTGAAGGGTTGGGTACAAAACCCCTTTACAATCTAGCTACCGATAATAGCTGCACACAATCATCCATAAATATAGCTTAAATGTTCTCTTTTAATGTATTCTTATGGAGCTATAATAATAAGTTGATCAAGTACCTGGAAACGCACCTAAAATAGTATTGTAGGGCGTACCTTTCATTTGCATTTGCCATCTAACAATATCCAATGGGTAGCACATAAGCATGGCAAGGCTAGCTGTCTGTATGGGTACTTCAGGTCTGTTCCGAGACTTTTCAAGCAACTACTTCTTTACCCTAAAATATTCGTTAAACATTTATTTTACCCTATATCAAACATAAATGGTATAAATCAGGAAGTGGATATGCTCAAAAGTAAAAAACACAAAAGTTGACAGTTACTTATGGGGCTATTCCGATAAGAGAAGGTCCAAGACCTGTGAGGTTTCTTTATGTCGACTTTGGGACTTTTCCTATCCTGTTAGTCATCGGTATCCCTTTTGTGTTATGTTAGAAAGTTAAAAAAAACATTCAAACGGATCCCTTTTAATTGTCTACTAACAAAATAAAATGGAGCATTAGCACAAGCTGGACTATAGCACTTTTTACCTTTTTTTAACAATAATGATGTTTCACGCAAGGTTGCAACCGTCTGTCGTGAACTCAATACCCTTTTTTGCTCTTATCACAATTGCAGACCTAGAAACAATCAACTCAATACAATCAACAGTTTGGCAAGCGGAGCTATGGAAATTTCAAAGCGCCTTATGAAATTAAACTTTAACAAAGATGCAGACCAATATTGGGTGTTGGGTGTTGGGTGTCGGGTGTCTAATAAACTCTGCACATTTGTGAGTATCCAAAGAAAACGGTTGACATCTACTTGAGTCTGTTGACAACAAACCAGAAGGCAAAAAATACGATTAGAGAAAAAAGTTGGAAACAATCTAAAAAATAAGAATGTGAAAAAAAGATTCTCAACTGCATTGGTATAATACGATTGACATGTAGAGCTAATTGCCGAAACACGGATTGGTGTGTGACTTTCCACTATGTGTAACATCCGATAATAAAATCAGATAAACATCAAGAAACATCTTGACAATGTTATGACCTTTATCAGATAATTAAATCAGATAAGGTTATGAACTTTTGCAACATCAAGAAACATCGTGAATTTAATAATAGGTAATTGCCATGAATCCACGAAATTGGATCGTTAAATCTTTACTTATAGGTGTTTGATCATAAGTCGTTGGTGAGATATGAATGAATTATACGAATGAATGAATTATACGAATGAGAATTAGGGCTTAATATGTGGGTTAGGGTGATAACACGGGCTTAATAGTATACGGGTTTAGGTGCTGACGTAGATTAGGATGATGATTGATGACGTGGCAAATCCCTCCTCTTATATATAATGTAAAGATATATATATATATATATATATATATATATATATATATATATATATATATATATATATATATATATATATATATATATATATATATATATATATATATATATATATAGAGAGAGAGAGAGAGAGAGAGAGAGAGAGTTAGGATCAAATGAGAAGAAGTTTTAAAATAAGAAGAGTAAGAAGTAATTCTAGCCAATCAATCCTATTAGAGATGTAAGGGTATTTTTGACAAAACCAATATTTATTGCTTTCACTTTTAAATATTTCCATATACACGATTGTTTCTTCACCATCAATGAATCTGATCGCCTCCACCCCATCTTAAAAAAATACCAAACATGAATCTGATCGCTTTCACAATTAACTTTGTCATGCATCTTGTTACTTAAACACGAAACGTGTGTTAGATCTTTTATTTTTTACATTGTCTTTTAGTTACAAATGCATCTATATTCAATCACGTGCATCAGTGCATGTACTATATATACCAACAAGACAACTAATATGATGCACCATCAATTTTTTTAGGGATTATCATGTTAGCGAGGCGTAACTAGATGCATCAACCACGTTCCGATGCGTCGTTCGAAGTTTAGATGCATCATGCATGGATATAAAAAATGTGTTAATCAAATAGTAGTTAGGAGGAACATATTTGGATGCGTCGTTCGAAAATGCATAGGTATAAAAAATGTGTCAAGCAAAAAGTACTTTACAAGGAACACGTTTGGATGCGGCGTTCAAAATTCAGATGCATCGAAAAAAATGTGTCCTTCGAAGTTCAGATGCATCGATATAACAAAATGTGTCGACCAAAAACTGATTACAACGAGCATGAGTGGAAGCATTGTTGGGTTCAGGTGCATCTTTATAAAAATTCATCAACTAAAAACTAATTGCCTTGTAATTGGTTTAAATATATTGATCCAATTCGTTTGGATACATTAATGATGTTTCAAAAGATGCAACACTAAAGAACATCACATAAGATTAAATTGCATCTACGAAGAATGATACAGTAAATTATTAGTCCAAAATGGAAATTGAGATGGTGACATTAGTTTTGTAAGCATCTAAAAATAAGGAAGAAATTTAATTTTACAATGTTGCCCTTTTGTTTCAAATAAACAGTTCTTGTTTTTCTTTTTATTTACATTTTTACCATTTTATAATCTTAGCCATTAATTTTTGATCTAATGGTTTATTTTTCTTCTTATTCTTCTTATTTTAACTAATATTCTCACTGAATCCCTACTATATATATATACATATATATATATATATATATATATATATATATATATATATATATATATATATATATATATATATATATATATATATATATATATTGTTTAAATTTTCAAAACTTTTTTACTGTTGCATTCAAATTTTTTACTGTTGGAGGAGCTGGGGGAGGCCCGAATTTTTTAAAAAAAACCCTATCTTTTCACTATAAAACCCCCCAAATTATCCTATTTTTTATAAAACTAAAAATATACATTACAAAAACACAAACCTGGGTTGTCGAAATGATGCAAGAACAAATCTTTATTGACCGAGAGGCGAAAAAAAGAATCAATTGATCGTGAGTTAGCCGCAAGACTCGCGGTTTGCGATATTTCTAAACGGAATGAGGATTTAAAAATCCTAACTTTCGATACTAGGGGAATGTCTCCTGAAGACGCGGAGGCCATTGAAGATTTGAAGAGCAAGACCCGAGAATTATATTTCGGGAAAAAAATTAAGTTTAATTTATGTTTTTTTTTAATTTCTATGTTTTTCGTTTTTTTTAATTTATGTATTTCGTTTATGTTTTTTTTTAATTTTAATGAAATGTTTTTTAATTTTAATTTTTTTATAAGTAATAGGTCCCACATAAACCCCACGGCTCAAGCCAACTAAGGAGTCACAATTTTGGTGTTGTGGAGGTTCTGGTGTTGTGGGATTATTTAGCCACCACACATCATACCCCTTGAAAAATCTCGTATTTTCCCACGGCTCAACACGAAAACTCAACACCATACCACACCATGCCCCTTGAAAAATCTCGTGTTTTTTCACGGTTCAACACAAAAACTCAACACCATACCTCGTGCTCTTAAGACACCAATTGCTCTACAACGTACACAAAAATCATTGAAAAAATCTAAACAGCAATCCCTAACAAGTTGGTGTTGATTGGAAGTTGATTAGAAAGAACCGCTTCATCCATAAAGTACTTTCAAAAGCATAAGATGAACCTAGAAACTTTCTCATGAACATCAACCATCAAACATTTTGACTATAAAAAATAGAGGTGGCAAAATGAGCGAGCGGGCAGGCACGGGCGACGGGTTAAACGGGCAATGAGCTAAACGAGCGGTGGGTTAAACGGACGCGGGCTAAACGAGCACAGGCGAAACGAGCGACAGCTAAAAAAGGAAAAAAACATATAAAAACCTACAAATAAAAAATAAAAATACTTGTTTGAAAGGCGGAATAAAAAATTTTATAAAACATATTCGTCGAATATACTAATTTGTATTTTACAAGTGCGCCCGTTAATCCCATTTAGTTTTTTACATATGCGCCGGTTTAGCCAATTCATTATAAAAAATTTGCAAAAAGTGCCCCATCCTTTTTTGAAAATAGGCAAAAAATGTCTATGCGTATCAAAATGGGCAAGATTTACCACCTCTAATAAAAAACAAAGAATATACTGGTAGACACATCATCATGTTCAAATCAACAATATCAACTCAAAAGCAAAAGCATCAATTAAAAATCTGAAACACCAATAAGTTGATGTTATAACTCAAGGAACATTAAAAGATTCAAGTTCAACCACAATTCAGATCAAGACAAATTACAACTACCTCTAACACAATCCTGATAACAATACCGAAAAGTATTATATGGGTTGGGCCGGGTATACCCTAGTGACAAGCCCTGCTTCTCGACATGTTGGATTTGCCCATAGATGACACACGTACCCTCTTCCGGTCACTTTGATCTTGCTTCTGCATAAACTCCCTCAAATCATCACCGAACATATCCACAAATGTCTTTTGCAAATCCTCTAGACTTTCAACCTGTAGCAGTATTTCTCCATAAAATTAGTTGTACTCTTCAAATACATTTTTTTTGGACTTGGTGGGTATTTGGCTAATTATTTGGCGGAACTGAATTTCTTAAATGCTGATAAATTCATCTTTCGAGGCTTATGGGCATATCAATGCAAGTGGTGATGGTCTTCGCTTATTTTCGAGTTTATAACTTTACTTTGTTTAACATATTTTTAATTAGCCCATTTTTTCAGAGTTAAGTTTATTACTCAGTAGTTAAGTATTACAACTCAGAACTATAAATAAGACCCATAAACTACCAGATAAGTCGTAAAAATGGGCTCAATAAGCCAATCAAATCAAGCTCATAAGCCTAATAATAAGCTAAAACAAACACTTCCTAACATGACTTACTTTTGAGCTTATCAAGCAAAGTTTATGACATATCACAAGCACATAAACCTTTCTTTGCAACTATCAACTATTTTTTTCAAATCCTAAAAAGCCCATAAACCTAGAAAATAAGCTAAACCAAACATCCTCGAAACCTACACACAACCAAAGGGTGGAAATTCAACATTTCACAAGTAGGGAAAATAATTATCACAATTGCCATAATAAGTGTTCGCGTTTCTTTTTTATATAGTGCACATTGTAATAAACGGGCTGCGTTTTGTAGTAGACATTTTATTTCAAACACGGCATTATAACTACTAATGAAACAAGTTAATGTACAAATGGATTTAAAACAAGAACAGATTGTTGTTACCTGAGGTCCAGTATTTTGGTTTTGATCCATCATTTTCATCAAGTCGTGCAAGAAATCA
This sequence comes from Glebionis coronaria, assembly GCA_025667525.1. Taxonomy (NCBI): domain Eukaryota; kingdom Viridiplantae; phylum Streptophyta; class Magnoliopsida; order Asterales; family Asteraceae; genus Glebionis; species Glebionis coronaria. Next base: position 174,591,062 of record CM046876.1, on the reverse strand, counting down.
CCCATTCCCTGTATCACATTAAAAAAATCATAATCAATACAACATTTATCATAAGTTGATTTCATAGTCAAACATTGACCAAACTAAAACGATGTCGTATCAATCCCCATAATAAAATAATCCCAATAAATGAAAAAATATCTAGATATTTTGATAGAAGCTTCTCACTTCTTTGTCGTCTATGTCGTCAAATAAATCAAGCCCTCCGGCATCATACATCGATTTCTTAGATTGATCCGATAAAACTGTAACAAATTTAACGGCCAAATTTTATTATAACTATCACGATAAACAATTTCAGATAAAATCTGGTCATTCAATTATATTACCTGAATAAGCCTCTTGAATCATTTGAAACCTGCGGTTGGCTTCTCCAGCTAATGAAGACGGCTTATTTGTCCACTTATCCGGATGCCATTCCTACAAAAAGCAAAAATAAAAAAAATTCATTACACACAAAAAAAATTAGATAAAAAAAATTGTTAAGGTTGTATAATTAAAAAAAGATTAACCAGAGCGAGTTTGCGATAGGCAGATCGAATATCAGAAGAAGAAGCATCTTTACGAAGACCAAGAACAGAGTAATAACAAGAAGATGATCCATCCATAGATCTTCCCTCCATATTTATTTATGAAACAAATTAAATTTCAAGAAAGAGGGATTATCTAGGACGAATTTGTGTTTTTTTATTCTTGTTAATTGTGACGGAAGCCTAAGAATAGCTTGCTGATACTGTTATTTGCAATTATCAACATAAGGAACTTTTGGAACTAATTTTTGGTTGTCAAAGGGGATTATAACAAGATATTATTTGGGGGAATTGAATTGAAGGAAAAGATTTACATGGGCCATATTGTGTTGTTCATTTTTTTTAGTTGTTTATGCCCTTTAAGTTTCTAGTGTTGACATTCTTGGTCTTTGATAGTTTTTAACTCTACTTTCGCCTAACTATCCTGTGTCGTTGGCCGGTTCATTTAGGTGTCGTTCGATTTATTGCGATTGATTAGTGACGGATTTAGAACAAAACTCTCTCTCAATCCGCCTTTGAGACTGACTAACTCACTATATCAAATTTGGCGTTCTACATGATTAGAGATTGAGTAGTTGTCTGGATGATTGAATTTGGTGTCCGTTAAAGTATACAGTAGATCTTGTCGTTATTTCAATAATGAGATATTAATTTAATACGAAGTATTTAATACATTTTTCTGACGGATTATCTTGTCGGCAGTTGAGAGGATAAGAATGTGTTAGTTTTTACGCATTTAATACAGGTCGTAAACAGGTCTAGTTTGCTTATTTAATGAAGTCAACATCTCTTTCAAACGGAGACCAAGGATATATGTAAACAAAGGTAGTTCTTTTAATAATTATATTGCGAGGGTAGCTGTTGATGTCATCAAAACACAATAAGTATATAATAAAGCTCATCTAGATAATCCTTTTTTTTTCTATTTATATCTATTTATCGTGTCAAAAAGATTATTTTTTATGATATTTTTAGTTTTTATCATTAGTTGATATTTTTTCGACACAATAAAAGAATTAACATTAGAAATAATATTTAGCATTTAAACCGAAGAATATCCCAATTCTTTGTATTTTGACTAGTATAATAATTATCAAATCATGTAAACATAATGCCGTATTTGGACCATAATCTTTTTGCTATTAGGAGTTTGTTTCATAAGCTACGTTGGAGAAAAAGATTGTAATTTGTTAAGTTTGACTTATAAAAAGCTTTGATATCGGTGGTAGGTGGAAGTTGCGTACAAAGAAACTTAAAGGGTTAAACAGAACAAAAAGGAGACCACAAGGGCTAACTGTACCGAAATAGTCAAGATGTATGGCTCTAACGCCAGAGAACATTCGAGAGCTTTGAAACTCAAAGATGAGATATTTTTGTTAGAGCTATTAATAAAACACCCCTAACATCACAAGTATTACGATAATGCCATTATGTAATTGACACGTATCTAAATTCTAATCAGGGAGCCAGCGACCGAAAGTCGCGTGTCTTAATATTTGTATTGCTTATTATGGAAACCGTACAAATGGCTAAACCAAGCATCAGCTGTTGTATACCTGGGATCATGATTTAGGCTGCCCGCAATGGTTGTTTCTCAAGTCGGTTCCGGTTGACTTAGTCGGTCGACTCAACAAAGTCGGTCCAACCCTCAACCCATTTGAAAATTAAAGCTACCCGTAACGGTGGTATCAAATTTCGGTCGCGACTTAGGTCGATCTCAGTTGCCCCGTTGCGGCGACCGAGTCGTGCAATTCGTTCCTCTTATTCGGTCTTAGATGCGATCTATTTGCGAATTTGTCTCTCGCTCTTTTTTTTCTTTTTTCTTTTATATTTTTTTTATAAAATTATATTAGATTTAATTATCTTTAAATTATATAAAATTTATTAAAAAAATTCAAAATTTAATATATTGGGTTTTGTTTAATTCCTCACATGTATATTAACTTGACCATTTTTGGAGTTAGTTTTAGTTAATCTATTTTACCCCATTTGCCTCTAATTAAGTATTTTTTTAATCATTTTTTAACGATATTTAAATATAAATATTAGTGTAATGTTTTTTATTTTATTTAAATAATTATTTTACAAAAAAATTATATTAAAAAATTGAACTAGGTCTTCTTGTTGAGGCAAATAGGTCGCATTAGGTCGCATGAGAAAGAAAGTTGACGTGTCAAGGTCGCACTAGGCCCTTGTTGTAGGTAGCCTAAGAAAAGAGAAATGTTTTTATGAGAAGTTACTGGTAGTTTTTTTTTTAAGTTTAACCCTTTTATCCCTATAAAAACCCCATTTATAAAACCATTTTTCACACATATTAAACTCATAATTCTCCAAATTACAATGTCTTACAAATTATTTTTTGTCGACTCTTCCAACGACGAGGATGAAGTTACGAATGAGTTTGTGGTATTTACGCAAGCTTGTCAAACGGCTTACGAAGCATCAAATCCTCCAAAACGAGCATACATAAATAGAGATTACGAGGGGTGCGCATAGTCGTCTAGTGGCGGCTTATTTTACTGATGGCCCACAGTATAACGCGGAGACATTCCGTACGAGGTTCCTAGTGGAGCGAGAACTATTCTTACGAATTGTTCACGACGTTACCGATAACTATCCTTATTTTCGAAACTCGGTTGATTGAACGGGTCGAGAGTGTCTTACGTCATTGTTGAAGTGCACTTTCGCTATTCATCAAATGGCGTACGGATCCGTTCATGATGCTCTTAACGAACATTTGCAAATGGGTGCGTCAACGGCCCGTGATTGTCTTCGAAACTTTTGTAAGGCCATCATGGAATTATATGGTAAAGAGTACTTGCGAAAGCTGACATACACCGACATAGAAAAACTCTATGCTCGTCACGAGGAAAAGCATGGGTTTCCTGAGATGATAGGTAGTATAGATTGTGCAGATTGACCATGAAAGAATTGCCCGTTGCATATAAAGCTTAATTTTGTAGACGTGATCATGGGTCTAATACTTTCATTTTAATAGAAGCGATCGCCTCTCAAGACTTATGGATTTGGCATGCGTTCTTTGGTTTAGTCGGGATGAATAACGACGTAATTGTTTTACGTCAACCCCTCTTTTCAATGATCTTAAATCAGGGAAAACACCAGATCTGGGATTCGTGGCTAACAACGTGTATTATCCAACGGGATATTATCTTACTGACGGGATATATCCGAAATGGTCGGTTCTAATTAAGTCTATTAAAGATCCAGGTACGAATGATCATAAACAGATAATGTATAAAACGAAGCACGAAGTAGCAAGAAAGATGTGGAACGATCATTCGATGAATAGAAAATGAAATGGAAGCTGACTAAAAACCTGACCCGAGGAATGTCAAACTGTAGACTATCGGACATAATGCACACATGCATTATATTACACAATATGATAATTCAACACGACGGGGCGGCAAGATCACCCACATTTCATCCCAAAGAACAACATGGTGATAACGATCCGGTAAATACACATGAGAATCGATGGCAATTACTCAGCAGATAATCGACCAACAAGCTCATCTACACCTAAAAACCGATCTAGTAGAACACGTTTGGGCTAACCACAATTAACTGTAACATTTTTTATTTAATGTAATGTTTTTATTCAATATAATGTTTTTTTAATAAATGTAATATTTTTATTTATTTGAATAAAAAAAATTAAACTAGGTCGTCATGTTGTGGTAAATAGGTCGTTGTAGGTCGCCGGAGAGAGAAAGCTGATATGACAGAAAAATTGAGGTCGCACTAGGTCATTGTTATGGGTAGCCTTAAAGCCATGGAAAAAAATAATGATACATCGACATATTGCTCTTGTACATGGTACAAAAACCTTTCTTAAAATTATATACATAAAACAATATACAATTTATCAATTAATTTTATTAAAAAAAACATATTACATTAATAAAAAATTTGTATCTACTAGAGGCCCAAGTACAATTGGATAATGCGTTACGTGCTTCCTTGGAGAGGGTTGTTACGGCTTCAGAGCCGGGGTTTGGATATTAGTAGTGGAGGCTTTCCACTCTCCCAATCAAGATGGGTGGTCTGGAATCCTTTCTGCGGGAGACATTATCCAATATGCTTTTGTCGCATCTCATTTGCACACGAGCGACCTTCAGGCCAAGATATTGTTGAAGACTGGTATTGACTCCTATGGTTTTTCTTTTCAGCATGCTCTTAATTCTTTTAAAATTACATGCAACGTCGACGTGCTCACTGTTACCGCGTGCACTTCTGCCCCCATATGATGAAATCCCTAACAAAGTGTTACTATGGTGTCATTGAGAAAGACCTTATTTCTAAGTACTTACTTAGTCCACGTTAGGTGGCTATTTTCAGTTGTATTTGTGCTCCACATGCACAAGATTTTATTTTCACCATCCCAATTGATGGATTGGGTCAGAGGATGAACCACCACCAACTTCACTCTGTGTTATGATATAGGCTAGCAATACATATGTTCTTAGAAGGAAGCTTATGCCCGAGTTGCAATGCACATCGGATGGACAAATGGGGAGATCATGCGGTGCATTGCTCTAGTGAAGTGGGTGTGAAGTTCAGGCATAATCTGGTACGTGACATTCTTGTTGATATATGTTCCAAGGTTGGGATCATGGTGCGTAAGGAGGCTCCAATGGGTTTTCTCTCAAATGCTAGGAAGGATCTACGACCTGCAGACCTTTTACTATTTAATTGGCTCCAAGGTAAAGACGCATGTCCAGATGTGACTGGCATCTCCCCATTTGCTGGTACGGGGGCGACATTTTGGGTTCCGGGGGTAGCTTTGCACAATGCCGCTGAGAAGAAAAAGAAGAAGTACGCGTCCATGTGAGGACAACGAATACAAGTTCATTCCATTTGTTTTTTCTACATTTAGGTCAATATAGAGGCTTTGGATACACTTTCACGTATTAAGTCAATACCTATCAGCCACTCAAATAATGTTAGAAGTGGTGCATTTATCTTTTATAGAGTAAGCTTTTGTATTCACAAAGGAATGAAAGCACAATTTGTATCTAGACTCCCATCAAAATTCATTTAAGCTATTTATGTGTAACATCTGGTAATTAACCTGACTCGTTAAATGACTATTTTACCCTTTGACTTTTTATTTAGTCAACTATGTGCTTGAACCGTGTTTGAACCGAGAAGTTATCCCAAGTTTTCTAAGAAACCGTCTATGGACGTATAATGACTTGATATTGTGCTCAGTCATCATTCTGAAAATATCATGTGGATATGACCTAATTGCTGTGACGGTCAATGAATTGACGATAATCCGTGAGATTATTCGTTAACTGTGAATTATGTGCTTAACTGTTTAGTTTTATTTGCGTGATCGTTCTTTACGTAATCTGAGTATTTATCTGTATATGTTTACGTGTACGTATTTTAGTATTTTTGCTATTTATAGTAATAAACTGTAATTACAGTGAATAATTAATTTACGTAACGAATTTTCGTATTTTACGTTTGTAAAACCACGGCATAAGCGCATCCTAAATTCGAGGACGAATTATTTTTTTTAGAGGGGAAGAATTGTAAAACCCGCAATTTAAATCCAAGAACATTAACTATACATAGTTTCAATTTTAAATAAAACATGACGTTATTAATTATTCATTAAAATCCAGGAATGTTAACTGTACGCAGCCTCAGTTTTATTTAAACGTTACATAATTAATTATTTCAGAAAATAATTAATATTAGTTACTCCGTATTACATAAGTATTATTACAGAAAATAAATACTACGACTCAAAAAAATTAAAAAACGAGAACTAAGACAAGTTTACACGGTAAAATTTTAAAGTGTCGAAAATTAAATAAAAGACACACATATTAAATGTGTTGGCTGGCTGTTTAAAAAAACAATAATAGGGAATGGTCCTTGGAGCCCGACTTTGTTTGGAAAAAAAAAACAAACGGGATAAATCCCTTCTCTCACAAACAGACGACAAAAAAAAGAGAAATAAGAAATTAGGGTTTAAGCTATTGGTGGCTGCCGACAAGAATAAAAAAAAAGAAAAAAAAAAGTTTTTCGGGTTTGTTCCTCTCATGGATTCGTGCATCATCGTCACCCCCCTCGTTTAATCACGAATTGGTTTTAATTAAGGCTGTAAAAACGAAATTATAATGAAGAAGGGGCGTCGGGTTTTGATTTGGTCAAGAAAACCGAGACCATAAGGTCTCGGTGTCGTGAATGTTGGCCAGCCGTGACCCATACAGGGGCGGCTTGGTGTCGGGTTCCCCAACAGTAGCCAAAAACGAAACAAAAAGGGGTTGTTTGGGGTTATCACGCTAGCAGGGGTGTTTGGGTTTGTCACAGTGAAAGCAAGGGGAACGTACTATTAGTAGTGGGAAAGACATAGGAAGCAGTGGGAAAAACATATAGAAAGAAGTGGGAAGTTTAGACAGAAATATAGTAAGTTTTAAAACGAAATTAGTGACAGTTTTGCGACAGAACTTTCTGTCGCAGGACTGTTTATTGACAGTTTTGGAATTTCAGCTTTTATTGACAGTTTTAGCGACAGTTTTAGTGACACAGAATTCTGTCACTAATTCTTGTTGACAGATTTATATAGGTAGATTTAATCATTTTATGTTGATTTGTTTAGTGCGACCGAGATGGGATATCTCGGTAGGCTCGGGACATTATTATAATAAATAAAATAAATATTCTTATATTATACCTTTTAATTAAATTGTTTTATAAATGTTTAAAATATATTTTAAATGTATTAATTTAAAATAGTTCTTTAATATTTAAAAGGGTATAATTTCATGAAATGAATTAAACTATTTGGGAATTTTCTAAATTAAGAAACGTTCTATTTTAACGGGATACGTAATATAGTACTACTATAGCGTCGGAAATACGTTGTACCGTAACTAATAGTAGTAAGATAATACATTAAAATGAATTATTACAAGGTCAGATTTATCAGTTAATATACGTACGGAATTTCAGAAATAAATAAATAAATGAAAGACCAATAAGAACACGAAACTAAATAAGCGAATAACAGTTTACTCATTCACGTCCCTTATTCATGTAGCTCGCGTGAAATCAGAGTAGACTTTCGGTCAGTTGATCTCGGTCGGTTACTGGACACGAGGTACGGATTTTCGTCCTTTCAGCAAGGACTTCCTTTTATGCATGATTAGGAGTCCCCGCCTTCAGCCAAATGTTTTCCCCAGTATATGTTTAATCTTATCATTAATCATGTTAATAACTAAATAAATTGCCTAAGCATTATATACAAGCACGACCAGTTTATGTACTAGTTACGGAGGTACCGTAACCACGGCACTAGAGGCACCGGTGTCGTGACTCACATGCAGGAGAGTGATATCCTGCATCGTCCCACTCATGTTCAGGTTGGCCATTTTTATATGTATGTTTAGTGGGGCGTATGGATGCATCCTAGGCTTATATGTGTTACAAGTTATCAGGGTGAATGTGGTGTGTGCTCTACATCCTTCACATTGGAGCTGATCCCTCCACCCAGCACAGTTATTTAGAGGTCACCCCTCTATAGCATGACGAGGTCACCCCTCCAGTTATTCATGCACGGTTGTTACAGCACGTGACCTATATAAGCTCTGGCAAATAAAATACAGTAAATGCATGTTTTCAGAATTAATAGTTATATTTCAGTATCAGTATATATGAACCAGGTTTCTCAGATTTTATGCAGAGTTCTACCACATGTTACATATCAATCTTACAGCTTCAGTATTCTATCGCCTGTTTCATTCAGTATATTCTTATCATGCTTTATATCCGTTCACTGAGCGTTATGCTCAGCCGTAGTTCCTTTCATGTTCTAACGGCAGGTACACCAGGACGCTCTTAGGATTCTAAGAGCATGTGCATTTGGATGGAAGCTATCCAGACTTCTTACTTTATGCATTTATTACATTATTCTGCTTATATGAACATTGTTTAGTCCTTTCCTTCAGTATTTTACTTTTCATGTTTTGGGCTTATGTTTGGATTACCGATGTTTGATTCCGTTATTCCTTTATGGTCAGTTAATGTTTTAGGACATTTACCTTATGCTTTGATGACACGCCATAAATACACGTAACGGTCCACTTATCCAAGTGGGTGTTACAATTATGGTATCATAGCCCTAGGTTCGACCTATAGGCTCAAAAACTTGACCTGTGACTAGTGGGTAGTCACCAGGAACTTCCCAGATTTTGGCGTTGTTATCTTTCATGTTTCTCATGCATTTATCAGTCAGTTTTCTCCAGTTATCAATTGGTTTTCTTAAAGTTTTTTTTGACTAAGTAAAAGGTTGGTACAGGACTGGCCATATTTAGTCGCATGTGCTTTGCTGCGAATTTTGTTTTGGTGAAACCAACCATATGCGTTTACCCTTACTCATGACAAATTCATGTTTTCAGTTAAGTATTACTTGGTGAACCAGCCATAAACGTTCACCATTGTTCAGGTCAAATTTCATGCTTTTCAGTCGAAGGTTGTTTTGTGAACCGATTCATAGTTGTTCACCTTTGTTCATATCATGACATTTTATGAAATTTTGACAAGTATGGATTGGACTACCGCTATCCATATATAGTCCCAGATTGTAAATCCTATACATGACAGTTCTCATGAAATTTTGACAAGTATGGATCGACCCAGAATCGCCCACACTTAGTCACATACTTCCTACTATAAATACTGTGAATTAAACCATAACTATCCACATCAGTTGATATTAGACCTTAGTTGATTATTCTTCTATGTTCTTTGTATCAGTCAAGGTTGTACTCTCAGGTGGATGTCGTTATCATGCTGGTTAAGTTCATGTCTCCTTATGAGGATTACGTTTTCAGCAAGGTGATGATATTTTCATGCTAAGATACAGAAGAATTACATTAAAATCCTATTTCATGATAAATCATGTTGTCTTCATACTGAACATTGATGGAACTCCGGTTAATCATACTTTTCAGCCTATGTACAACCAACATTAAGTCTACGCAGGAATTACAGGCTATACTGTTACTTATTTCAGATCAGTTTACTACCGTTTTAAATCAACTTATTTCTTTGATCATGTCAGACAAGCGACACCAGTATCAATCATCCCATAAAATTTTCCAACAGTGCCATATACTGTATTTCATGTTTACTCCACGTACAGTGTCTCAGATATGCTCCATGTGTAGTATTCATTTTGTATTTCATGTACAAAATCCAGGTGTACACTAGGTACCCTACCCCATGGATATTGCTAATAGATTCTCAATCATCTCAGGCGTGTTCACTTGTCGATATTCTACCAGGTGCTGATGCTGCTCGTGAGTTGAAGATTGTACCAGATGCTGAGGTTGCTAACACTTGGAAGACCTCACAAATGCTTAGGCTGCTGATACTTTGGAGATCTCTCAAGATGCTGATGTCGTTCATACTATGAAGACTCTGCAGAACAAGGACGAAAACTATAAATTTGAAATTTCTGACAAGAATAAATTTCAACCATCAGACACTACCATTCCATTCCATACTTTTACCTTCTCAGCTAGGTGTCACACTTCACTTAGCTAACCTTTCATTCAGAAGAATGGGAACCGGAACCCAGCCGGCCACTCAGCGGAATAGTTACATGAATCACGGTCATGATAACGACCGTCATTAATTGACAGACAAAGCAGTAGTGACAACCACCGTGCTTATAACTAATCAGTCAGTAACCATCGGAACTCCGGTATGAACGTGACCAGAAATACAGAGGTCAGCAGTCTAACCGGTATGCCAACCCTAGCTGTAACACCCCATTTTGATAAATGGAATGTCACGCGTAATTATGGCGTGTCATCAAAGCATGCAAGGTAATATGTAGTAAAACATACATGACCATAGGGAAAACCGGAATCAAACATCGGTTCCCAAACATAAGCCCAAAACATAAGAAAGTAAATAAACTGAATGAAAGACTAAACAAGCATAAATATATGAAGGAAACAGGAGAAGAAGTCTATGGCAGCTTCCATCCTATGCACGTCCTCCAAATGCTTGAGTCATTCCTAGGGTACCTGCCGTTTTGGGACATGGAAAGGAAAGTAACGGCTGAGCAAAACGCTCAATGCGCGGATATACAATATAGCATGAAATAGGATAAGCGTGTAACATAATACAGAGGAAGACTAAGTTCTGAGTAAACTGGTTAATTATCAAGGAAACTGGTTTTATAGTTTGAAAAGCCTTATGTTTATCTTATGAAAACTGTTTTAACATAAATATACCATAGCCCATATAGGTCATGAAAAGGTCACGTGCATGAATACTTGGAGGGGTGACCTCATCATGCTGATTAAAGGGGATGCCTCTAATTAATATACTGGTTTGGGTAGGAGGGATCAACTCCTTGTGAAGGATGCAAGGCACACACCACATTCACCATGATAAACTGAATAAAACATGTAACTAGGATGCACCCATACGCCCCACCTGATATAATAATATAGCCAAAACTGAAAGGGACGCCACGAGCAATCACTCTGCCGTGGGGAAGTCATAACATCGGTGCCTCCAATGCTATGGTTATGGTACCTCCATAACTAGGTGAAACTGGTCATGCTTGTATATGGCTATAGATTATGCTAAATTAACATAAGCAGTTCAAAACAATAAAACAAATGCTGGGGAAAAATAGTTGGCTGCATACGGGGAAATCCTAATAAGGAAAGAATGTCCATACTGAAAGGACGGGAATCCGTACCTCAAGTCCAGTGAATGAACGGAAGAAAGACTCTACTTCTGGATCACTAACGCTACATGAATACACACGTGTATAAGTATCGATTCACTGATTACGTACTGGGTTTTATGTCTCATTTTAGCTGACTTGGTATGTTTTAGGTCTTGGTTCACCGTTTAAAGCCTTAAACTGTGTTTATCTTGTATTCTGATTAATCTGATTAAGTATTATTGGTATTTCATGTATTATTATACTTACTGTGTAATAATAAGTAACTTTCCAAAAATAGCAGGTTTCCAAAAATAGAAAGTTTCCAAAAATAGAAAGTTCCCAAAAATAGAAAGTTACCAAAAATAGAAAGTTTCCAAAAATAGAAAGTTTCCAAAAATAGAAAGTTTCCAAAAATAGAAAGTTTCCAAAAATAGAAAGTTTCCTAAAATAGACTTTACTGCTTAAAATAGATTAGTTTCTAAAAAATAGAAAGTTTCCAAAAATAGATCAGCTGCCTTAATTAAATAAGTTTCCATATATAGAAGGTTTCCATGATTAGATTAGCTGCCTGATTTAGATAGATTTCCATATATAGAAGGTTTCCATTAATAGATTAGTTGTCTTATTTAATTAAGTTTCTATAAATAGAAGTTTCCATATTTAGAATTAAGTTGGTTACGTAAGCTAACATATAAGTCTACGTGTTTATAAGCTGATTTCTTAAGTCATATGATATAGTATATAGTTTAATTATTATTTCATGTATTTTAATTAAACTATAGGTTAAGCATTTTAATTAAAGTATAACATGTTTTAATTAAAATGAAATGAAAATACTTAAGTTAAAATGTGTATTATTATTAATAATATAACCTAAGTCATGTCTAAATTAATTAATTATAGGCATGTTTTAAATAATTAATTAATTATAACTTATAACATAAAAATACTTAGGTTAAATTAATATCATGCTAAATTAATAATTAGAATAACCTAAGTCATGATTTAATTAATATCTCATGTTATTAATTAATTTATATCCTAAGTTCATGATTCATAAAAATTAACATGTAACATAGATCATGATTTAACCAACGAACCGTGAACCGGGCATGATATCGACACCGTAGCCCGAACCAAATCGGGGTTCCCCTTGGTTCCTTGCTGCCGTGGGACCCACACCACCAAACCGGGACCATACGGTCTCGGTGGTGGTTTCTAGGCCAAGCCGTGACCCCCTTGGGGCACGGTCTAGGCGTCGGCTAAACCAAACACCCGTAAAACACCCTTTTGATTTTACTTCTTAACCAAATACATGTTTATTTTATGTTTTTAAAATAGGTTTTAAAAACATCATGTTCTTAATCAATTTTACCAAATCAAATCAAAAGAAGGAATTAAAAAGAAAGGTTAAAAAGATATACCGAATGTGTAGATGAATTAAGGATGAACAAACACTAATACTTGTACAATATCCAAGATCAAAATCAACAAGAACACCCCTCTTAGGTGTGTTATAGGTGGCGGCTACAAAAGGGAAAAGGAAGGAGAGGAGAAAACTTTTTAGGGTTTTATGTTTAATTTCTTGAAAAGTGAAAATGAATGCATTTTTCCCTTAACCCCTTGTTTAGTAAAAATGATGGGCTAGGCCCATTTCTCCTCCTTAATTTCGTGGTTCATGGGGCCCACATGGGGTAACCCAAATGTTTTTCGTGTCCCGATGTTTCGTGTTCGTTCGTGGTTAAACGTGTTCGTGTTTAAAGTGTTTCTGTTTATTTTATCATGTAGTTTATCGTATTCTTAACGCTCGTAATTATATTATATGTATTTACGTAATTATTTTAGTTCGTGTTTTAAAATGGTGATCATGATTTAATTATGTTCACGTGAAATATCTATTAACTGTTTATCATGAGTTCGTACGTAATCGATACTTATCATGTCATACACGTATGTACTTACTTGATTAATAGCACATGAATGTGATCAATACTGAATAAGGTAAGTTTTAATCTAGGACGTACGATCTTAAGGGCACTATTCATGGTAAAAAGCATGCGGGTTTTACAATTCTTCCCCCCTAAAAAGAATAATTCGTCCCCGAATTATAGATAAAGTAACTGGAAGCAAAACATACCCGAATCAAACTGGAAAGGTATGCAAAATAACGGAAATGAAGGTGACATGGTAGAAGGGAACGTGGAACGTGACATGTCTTGAAAAGACATGGAACGTGACGTGACTGAAAGGACATATCTAATTGATGAGAAAAACGGATAAAAGTCCGGATGAACTTGTCCGTTTCCAAGTGGCCTCCCTCTTGGAACGGTTCCTTCAGAAGATCCTGACACTAATGATAAATCTTGGTCCTCCTGACCTTGACTTGGAATACGAAGAAATTCTTGGTTATCAACGGAAGGTAGATCCCCTAAATTCGATCAAGAAAAATAAGAGTTAACGTGCAAGGGTAACTGAAACGTTACGATGCAAGACCATCTGACTTAACTGATAATTAGAAACGATGCGCGAGACATAAAGAAACGTAGTACGTGAACAATTTTGAACGTGATACTTGAAAAATTTTGAACGTGCTACGTGGAGATATGGCGAGTGTAGTATGAGTAAACATATCGTGATCCATGATACGTGTAACATATCTTGATCATGATATGAGGAACGTGGAATGAACATGACATGTGAGACATATCGTGATCATAGAATATAATGGTGGTAACGCCAAACGCTACAAGGTGAGACGTGGAATATGACGTGAAACGTCTATCTGATGATGGAGGGTTATACTAAACTTGGGTCTGGTCTCACAAGTTCTTGCAAACTTCCCAGAATGAGAAAAGAAATGAACGTAAAATCGTAAGCCAAAATACGATCATGAACGTGAATAGTGTCATGAACGTGAGCGCGAAAGCAAGTCATGGAATTAGAATGGAGACGTAAAGTAAGTTAGGAGTACAATTACGAATCTTTGTCTGACCCGATGGCTGAGGGATTGCCAAGTGATCGGATGAGCCTTGGCTGAAACATGTTCGTTCAATCTGTTGGTTCTGAAATCCGTACGGATGTAAGGATTCTGCAGACTTGATCAAACTATTGACAATAACCCAGATAGCATCATGCTTCTTCTGAGTTTGATGAAATCGGGTAACTAAAATCCATGGAGATCTTGCCCCTTTTCGATTCACAATTTCATATGATGAAAACATACCAGTCTGTTGGTGTCCTATCTTAGCCTGTTTGTATAACAGGTACACAGATATGGACGTAGCTGTATCTTGCTTCGTAGAACTTGATACCTAGGAGTTTGCGAAACTCTGAGTCTCTGAATCTAGACTTCTCCTAGCGTATAATTCTCTAGAACACCTAATGTAGAGTAGGGTTCTCTCCTTTACGTATAAGCTGAGTCATGGTAAGATTAATCATAGAAACCCATGTGATTCAGTGTGCCACTGTAATCAAACAGAATTGATATTGAAAAGAAAAAAAAAATTTCCAGGGTAGAATTTCTCTTGTCATAGAATTTGCAACATAGTGCATATATGGTCTTCCTGTTCTTCTCTAGGCTTAGAGGAAATCAGGTTATCCTCAATGAAAACGCTGATGAATTTGTTTAGGAGTTCATGGAAACTCAATTTATTAAGTCCATAATGCGGTTGGAGCATTTATGAGACTAATTCAAAATCATAAATCTAGCATGACCGAGTCGTGTACGAGTAGCAGTCATGGACATGTCCTGCTTTTTCACTCGTCACTGTTGGCAGCATGATCGTGAGTTCGATCTTGGAAAAGTGATTAACACCATACAGTTGATTGGACATGTTGTCAATATGTGGAGGAGAATAACTGTCATGAATGGTGATTTGTTTAAGTCGACGGCAGTCGACACATAATCTCATGGTACCATCCTTCTCCTTTATCTCATGGTACCATCCTTCTCCTTGAAGGTTCTTCTGGGGTGTAAGGAATAATTTTGGAATAATCCGTTGGTTATGCGTAAAAGGACCTTAGTAGTCGTGTGTTACTGACAGCTAGAAAATTTTAGCAATATGGCTAACAAAGCATGTGCCTGAAAAGCTTAGATAATTTGTACAGATTTTCCTGATGGAAAATCAAGCTGAATGTATTCAGGAGCCTGAACATTACTGTACATAATTAGGAATCATAGCATGGTGTGGTGTTCATAGTACATAATTAGGATAAAATTCACCTCGTGTCTGTCCGAGGAAATGCGTTAGCAGCTTGGATCTTATCATTAAACTGAAGGAAAACCTTCGTATGCATGGGAATACGAAAGGCGTCCTTCATGGTTATGAATATATATGAACTATGGTGAAAGAAATGAAAGTGACATCGGCAACGTGACAGTTCTCACTGATGCGCCGATAATGGTGTTGAAATTCTTGTGGCCTGATTAATACATGGCACAACAACATGGATATACCATTGGAGGGTACCCTGAATTTCTTAGAAATGTTCCATAATTAGACGTGAGTCATGTGTCTTGACTCGTGTCCTGAGAAATGTAAGCGTGACATATGTCTTGACCGGTATCTTGACATGTGTCCTCAGAAAGAATACGTGAGACATGTGTCTTGACTGATGTCTTGACATGTGTCTCGAGATGTGAAACAATTAGAACTACAAATATTAGGTTAAAATGCCAGAATTGGCGGATCGGTTGGGTTACTGATCATTTGTATGTCTGATCACGTCCGTGGCCGGAGCCTCGGTTGTGATTTCTAGGATAGTTGCTGTCATAGTAGTGGTTACTATCATCTTGTATGTCGGTTCCATGACGGTCATTCTCATGACAGTGACTCATGTAACTATTTAGCTGAGTGGCCGGCTGGTACTGGTTTGCACTCATATGGCTGAAATGACAGCCGAACGACGTGTGACATGTAATTATGAATTTGGGACAATGATTGATGGGAATTGTCTGATGGTGAAGCATCTTCTCGTCCAGTTGCTTTGCTCCGACGCCTTTGTCTTCGTCTTTTAGGATCTCCCGGTTGTGAACAGCATCAGCATCAGCATCTCGTAGCGTCTCCCAACATCAGCAGCATCAACCTTCAGTAACATCTCCAATCTATGAGCGGCATCGACAACCTTGTAGAATATCAGCAAGTGAACATACGCCTAAGATGATTTAGAATCGACTAGCGAATACTCGTGAAGTATTGCAAGTGGAATACACATGGATTAAGGTACATGTAATACACATGAAATACGGTACGTGGAGTACACATGGAATACACATGAAATGATCGGTATGGGCTCGATCATTTGTCATGATTTACGGAAAGTAAACCGGTTAAACGGTTAAGAAAACCATCATGATAACCTAACAGTATTAGCATAGACATCATTCTGGTTGCATAGAGAAACGCTAAAGTGTGGTTACACAAAATTCAACGATGATTTGCCTGACAGCATGATCAATGGAAACCAACCATGACTATCATGAAAGCATGATTCATGAAATCTAACAATGTCTTGCAGGACAACGTAAATAACAAAAGAGGCGTGAAACATAATCAACATGAAGACGTAATTATCACGAGGAAACACGAAACCATCTATTACGAAGAAGTGTATAACATAATCAGCATGAAACTGAAGTTAACCATGACAGTATGAAGGCATACTTGACATAAAGACATAATAACTTATGATGGGACATGAAAAAATTTTTATGCCAATTTAAATCATGAGAAAAATTTTATGCAAGAAAACAGTGCATGAATGCGTAATGTAGTTTATAAAACCTTTATATGTGCAAGGGAACGCCTATGGGTCGGTTCCAAAACAAAAGACATGGCGAGGGGACGCCTATGGGTCGGTCCCAAAGTTAAAAGTTTCGATAAAAGCACATGCGACTAAATAGGGCCAGTCCTGTACCAACCATTACTTAGTCAAAATTCCTGCAACAGATGACATATGATATAAATGCATGAATGCATGGAACATAATAATTAAAAGTCATTATCAAAACTTAACAGAAAAAAAATTTTATGTGAAAAATATGAACTACTGGGGTTCAGTTCACATAATCACAGTTCACTAGGAACATCATGCATAGACACTGACACATAACTAAGTATGGATGACGGTTGTTCATTCCATATTAGTAAGACGATACTGGTGAAAACATCATGGTGAGAACAACAAGGTGCTGAAAACGTCATGGCTAAAACAAAAAGGTGCTGAAAACATAATGGTTAAAACAACAACGCGCTGAAACATCAATACGTGGAATAACAATCGTTGGCTTAGGAAGCTCCTGGTGACTACCCACTAGTCACAGGTCGAGTTTTAGAGCCTACAGGTCGAAGCCTTGGCTCTGATACCATAATTGTAACACCCCATTTTGATAAATGGAATGTCACGCGTAATTATGGCGTGTCATCAAAGCATGCAAGGTAATATGTAGTAAAACATACATGACCATAGGGAAAACCGGAATCAAACATCGGTTCCCAAACATAAGCCCAAAACATAAGAAAGTAAATAAACTGAATGAAAGACTAAACAAGCATAAATATATGAAGGAAACAGGAGAAGAAGTCTATGGCAGCTTCCATCCTATGCACGTCCTCCAAATGCTTGAGTCATTCCTAGGGTACCTGCCGTTTTGGGACATGGAAAGGAAAGTAACGGCTGAGCAAAACGCTCAATGCGCGGATATACAATATAGCATGAAATAGGATAAGCGTGTAACATAATACAGAGGAAGACTAAGTTCTGAGTAAACTGGTTAATTATCAAGGAAACTGGTTTTATAGTTTGAAAAGCCTTATGTTTATCTTATGAAAACTGTTTTAACATAAATATACCATAGCCCATATAGGTCATGAAAAGGTCACGTGCATGAATACTTGGAGGGGTGACCTCATCATGCTGATTAGAGGGGATGCCTCTAATTAATATACTGGTTTGGGTAGGAGGGATCAACTCCTTGTGAAGGATGCAAGGCACACACCACATTCACCATGATAAACTGAATAAAACATGTAACTAGGATGCACCCATACGCCCCACCTGATATAATAATATAGCCAAAACTGAAAGGGACGCCACGAGCAATCACTCTGCCGTGGGGAAGTCATAACATCGGTGCCTCCAATGCTATGGTTATGGTACCTCCATAACTAGGTGAAACTGGTCATGCTTGTATATGGCTATAGATTATGCTAAATTAACATAAGCAGTTCAAAACAATAAAACAAATGCTGGGGAAAAACAGTTGGCTGCATACGGGGAAATCCTAATAAGGAAAGAATGTCCATACTGAAAGGACGGGAATCCGTACCTCAAGTCCAGTGAATGAACGGAAGAAAGACTCTACTTCTGGATCACTAACGCTACATGAATACACACGTGTATAAGTATCGATTCACTGATTACGTATTGGGTTTTATGTCTCATTTTAGCTGACTTGGTATGTTTTAGGTCTTGGTTCACCGTTTAAAGCCTTAAACTGTGTTTATCTTGTATTCTGATTAATCTGATTAAGTATTATTGGTATTTCATGTATTATTATACTTACTGTGTAATAATAAGTAACTTTCCAAAAATAGCAGGTTTCCAAAAATAGAAAGTTTCCAAAAATAGAAAGTTCCCAAAAATAGAAAGTTACCAAAAATAGAAAGTTTCCAAAAATAGAAAGTTTCCAAAAATAGAAAGTTTCCAAAAATAGAAAGTTTCCAAAAATAGAAAGTTTCCTAAAATAGACTTTACTGCTTAAAATAGATTAGTTTCTAAAAAATAGAAAGTTTCCAAAAATAGATCAGCTGCCTTAATTAAATAAGTTTCCATATATAGAAGGTTTCCATGATTAGATTAGCTGCCTGATTTAGATAGATTTCCATATATAGAAGGTTTCCATTAATAGATTAGTTGTCTTATTTAATTAAGTTTCTATAAATAGAAGTTTCCATATTTAGAATTAAGCTGGTTACGTAAGCTAACATATAAGTCTACGTGTTTATAAGCTGATTTCTTAAGTCATATGATATAGTATATAGTTTAATTATTATTTCATGTATTTTAATTAAACTATAGGTTAAGCATTTTAATTAAAGTATAACATGTTTTAATTAAAATGAAATGAAAATACTTAGGTTAAAATGTGTATTATTATTATTAATAATATAACCTAAGTCATGTCTAAATTAATTAATTATAGGCATGTTTTAAATAATTAATTAATTATAACTTATAACATAAAAATACTTAGGTTAAATTAATATCATGCTAAATTAATAATTAGAATAACCTAAGTCATGATTTAATTAATATCTCATGTTATTAATTAATTTATATCCTAAGTTCATGATTCATAAAAATTAACATGTAACATAGATCATGATTTAACCAACGAACCGTGAACCGGGCATGATATCGACACCGTAGCCCGAACCAAATCGGGGTTCCCCTTGGTTCCTTGCTGCCGTGGGACCCACACCACCAAACCGGGACCATACGGTCTCGGTGGTGGTTTCTAGGCCAAGCCGTGACCCCCTTGGGGCACGGTCTAGGCGTCGGCTAAACCAAACACCCGTAAAACACCCTTTTGATTTTACTTCTTAACCAAATACATGTTTATTTTATGTTTTTAAAATAGGTTTTAAAAACATCATGTTCTTAATCAATTTTACCAAATCAAATCAAAAGAAGGAATTAAAAAGAAAGGTTAAAAAGATATACCGAATGTGTAGATGAATTAAGGATGAACAAACACTAATACTTGTACAATATTCAAGATCAAAATCAACAAGAACACCCCTCTTAGGTGTGTTATAGGTGGCGGCTACAAAAGGGAAAAGGAAGGAGAGGAGAAAACTTTTTAGGGTTTTATGTTTAATTTCTTGAAAAGTGAAAATGAATGCATTTTTCCCTTAACCCCTTGTTTAGTAAAAATGATGGGCTAGGCCCATTTCTCCTCCTTAATTTCGTGGTTCATGGGGCCCACATGGGGTAACCCAAATGTTTTTCGTGTCCCGATGTTTCGTGTTCGTTCGTGGTTAAACGTGTTCGTGTTTAAAGTGTTTCTGTTTATTTTATCATGTAGTTTATCGTATTCTTAACGCTCGTAATTATATTATATGTATTTACGTAATTATTTTAGTTCGTGTTTTAAAATGGTGATCATGATTTAATTATGTTCACGTGAAATATCTATTAACTGTTTATCATGAGTTCGTACGTAATCGATACTTATCATGTCATACACGTATGTACTTACTTGATTAATAGCACATGAATGTGATCAATACTGAATAAGGTAAGTTTTAATCTAGGACGTACGATCTTTAGGGCACTATTCATGGTAAAAGCATGCGGGTTTTACACTAGCAGTTACCAGAATTTTTTTTCAGATTCATCCACTAAAACACATGTCAAGACATCAGTCGAGACATGGGTCTCAGGTATCACTTCGGAAGACACATATCAGGACACCAGTCATGGTACACGTCATACAAATATTTTCTCAAAATACGAGTCAGAACTCATAACTCCAGTATGTCTTCTAAACCAGGCCCTCAGTATTTTAGGGTACCCTTCAAAAAGGGGGTATACCCATTCTATTATGCCACGTATGAATCAGATCATTAAAAATTCAGTCACCACCACTAGAGTATTATTCAGGTTAAACACACAATATTCATTCTGTGAGGTTACAGACGAACACATTTAGTGAAAAGTCTCCATGTTTACTTCACGTGTTCCTATGTCAACTTTATCTTAAATCAGGTAGTTACCTGCCTCTCAGCCAGAAATGACTCAACAGTATCACCGTATTTGTAAGGTTTTTCCTCATTTAAAGACAAGATCCGTCTTACTAACTCCCAAAGATATCAATGTTATTTTCTGCCATAAAATCAGTACAAGATGTTATGCTTTACAGCAAGGGACTTATCATCCCAAAGCTACTAAGACCTTTATAGCTATACGATATAAATTCACTTCTGGAATTGCTTAAATTCATGATCATCAGTTATCCCAAAGTTCTAGATGTCATTATAGAAGGTTTTCTAGAAATATCGTCCTAACCACGAGACAGAATTTAACATCGAGCTTGTCTCAAGGACAGAACCTGTTTTCAGAACACTTGATCGCAGGGCTGCAACTAAGTTAAAAGAATTGCAGCAGTTGCTGTAAGGATTAACGGAATGAGGATTTATTCGCCATGGCGCACCACCAGGAAGAGCACCGTTCTGTCTATCAAGAAGAAGGCCGGTATCATGAGATCATGTATCGACCACTAAAATTTTTACAAGATCACATTCTGATCTGCCTAATGCTAGAGAAGAATACGAGACTCATCTTCTCACCGTTGTACAGAATCTTTAATAGGAGTAGTTTTATACACAACTTTCCAGATATAAATTTCACTGGGGCAAATTGGCATTACTGAGCCACCCTATTTCAGTAGAAAGAAATTTCAGACAATCCTGCGAAGGTGAAGACTATCACCTGATGGTCCCGACCGACGCCTGTGAAAGAACTACAATTTTTTTAGAACTCAATTGACTGCTACCGCGAAAATTGTTGACAGTTCTCGCTAGAAATTCTTCCATGGCTATTCAACCAGATTTCCACCAGAATGTACCAAAATTCCAGGCGGAATTTTGATCGAAAGAGTATAACACGTGGAGGCGGCTATGTTCATATCTAATGCATGCCATTCTAGCAGGTTTAAGATAGAACACCGACATGCTAGTATGTTACTACAACCCCTTTGAATTTCTGAACAGAAATGAGGCAGGAGTCCATGGAAGTTATTATCAGTTACCACAGACGCAAGAGAAATATGATACTACCTAAGTCTTAGTCGACTATTTAACCCAACTTATACATTTCCTTTCATCCGAAGGATAACGCAGTAGCGGATCTGCAGGGAATTCAAGAATAAATCGTACGATTTCCTGGTATTCCATCAACCATCATATCAGATAGAAAGTTCACGTTCGCGAGTTTCACTCACGTTCATGTTCACGATCGCGTTTACGTCCACCTTCACGTTTACGTCTTACGTTCACATTATGATGTTTCAGTCCATATTTTGTACTATCTCATGTTTTAAGTTCACGTCCATATTCATGACATTGTTCACGTTCAGATTCGTGTTCCATCTCACGATACACGTTTCCAGCTTGTTAACGAGTATGGTTACAGAAAACTTAAGAAACCAGATTCACGTTTAGCACAACTTTTTCATAACCAGGCAGACGTTTCACATCTCAGACCGTATCGTGTGGCATTCCTTCCTCAGTTAACATACATTCATGATATGTTCTGGTGGCACATCCACAGTATGCTTCACGTATCACATTCATGATATATTTCATGCGCAGTAATCCTTTTATGATCATGAACCACGTTCACAATTGCTCACGTAGCACGTTCACAATTGTTCACGTAGTTCGTCCCTATATGTTTTCAACAGCTTGCTCAGAGAATAAATGATATCCTCTCAGAATATTGTACGTACCATTTCATGTATACTACATGCTATAGCGTATTCATTCTATCAGATTCAGAAAATCCATCTTAAGTATGGAGCCAGAAACTATTTCAACAGTTATCAGGACAGGGTCATCAGGACCAAGATTTTCAATATGTCAAGATCTTTAAAGGAACCGTTTCGAGCGGGAAGCCACTTGAAACGGAGGAGTCCATCCGGACCTCTCATAATTTTCCTCCAATAAATCCAGTTAAGTTCTTCCAGTCATGTTACATTCCATGTCCTCTTCAGTCACGTCACGTTACATGTTCACTTCAGTCATGTTATGTTTATACCTTTCAGCAACATTATGTCTTAATTAGAAGACGAATGATCCTTCAGCTTATATGTCTTTTCAGCCTTCATGCTCTTTCAGTACATATGTCCTTCCAGCTTTTATAAATTCATCAGCTTATTACCTTTAATTCGAGGACGAATTTCTCCTTTTTAGAGGGGAAGAATTGTAAAACCACGGCATAAGCGCATCCTAAATTCGAGGACGAATTAATTTTTTTAGAGGGAAAGAATTGTAAAACCCGCAATTTAAATCCAAGAACATTAATTATACATAGTCTCAATTTTAAATAAAACATGACGTTATTAATTATTCAGAAAAATCCAGGAATGTTAACTGTACGCAGCCTCAGTTTTATTTAAACGTTACATAATTAATTATTTCAGAAAATAATTAATATTAGTTATTCCGTATTACATAAGTATTATTACAGAAAATAAATACTACGACTCAAAAAAATTAAAACACGAGAACTAAGACAAGTTTACACGATAAAATTTTAAAGTGTCGAAAATTAAATAAAAGACACACATATTAAATGTGTTGGGCTGGCTGTTTAAAAAAAAAAACAATAATAGGGAATGGGCCTTGGAGCCCGACTTTGTTTGGGAAAAAAAACAAACGGGATAAATCCCTTCTCTCACAAACAGACGACAAAAAAAAAGAGAAATAAGAAATTAGGGTTTAAGCTTTTGGTGGCTGCCGACAAGAATAAAAAAAAAGAAAAAAAAAGTTGTTTCGGGTTTGTTCCTCTCATGGATTCGTGCATCATCGTCACCCTCTCTCAAATCACAGGTACCACCTCGTTTAATCACGGATTGGTTTTAATTAAGGTTGTAAAAACGAAATTATAATGAAGAAGGGGCGTCGGGTTTTGATTTGGTCAGGAAAACCGAGACCATAAGGTCTCGGTGTCGTGAATGTTGGCCAGTCATGACCCATACAGGGGCGGCTTGGTGTCGGGTTCCCCAACAGTAGCCAAAAACGAAACAAAAAGGGGTTGTTTGGGGTTATCACGCTAGCAGGGGTGTTTGGGTTTGTCACAGTGAAAGCAAGGGGAACGTACTATTAGCAGTGGGAAAGACATAGGAAGCAGTGGGAAAAACATATAGAAAGCAGTGGGAAGTTTAGACAGAAATATAGTAAGTTTTAAAACGAAATTAGTGACAGTTTTGCGACAGAACTTTCTGTCGCAGGACTGTTTATTGACAGTTTTGGAATTTCAGCTTTTATTGACAGTTTTAGCGACAGTTTTAGTGACACAGAATTCTGTCACTAATTCTTGTTGACAGATTTATATAGGTAGATTTAATCATTTTATGTTGATTTGTTTAGTGCGACCGAGATGGGATATCTCGGTAGGCTCGGGACATTATTATAATAAATAAAATAAATATTCTTATATTATACCTTTTAATTAAATTGTTTTATAAATGTTTAAAATATATTTTAAATGTATTAATTTAAAATAGTTCTTTAATATTTAAAAGGGTATAATTTCATGAAATGAATTAAACTATTTGGGAATTTTCTAAATTAAGAAACGTTCTATTTTAACGGGATACGTAATATAGTACTACTATAGCGTAGGAAATACGTTGTACCGTAACTAATAGTAGTAAGATAATACATTAAAATAAATTATTACAAGGTCAGATTTATCAGTTAATATACGTACGGAATTCCAGAAATAAAATAAATAAATGAAAGACCAATAAGAACACGAAATTAAATAAGTGAATAACAGTTTACTCATTCACGTCCCTTATTCATGTAGCTCGCGTGAAATCAGAGTAGACTTTCGGTCACTTGATCTCGGTCGGTTACTGGACACGAGGTACAGATTTCCGTCCTATCAGCAAGGACTTCCTTTTATGCATGATTAGGATTCCCCGCCTTCAGCCAATTTTTTTTCCCAGTATATGTTTAATCTTATCAGTAATCATGTTAATAACTAAATAAATTGCCTGAGCATTATATACAAGCACGACCAGTTTATTTACTAGTTACGGAGGTACCGTAACCACGGCACTAGAGGCACCGGTGTCGTGACTCACATGCAGGAGAGTGATATCCTGCATCGTCCCACTCATGTTCAGGTTGGCCATTTTTATATGTATGTTTAGTGGGGCGTATGGATGCATACTAGGCTTATATGTGTTACAAGTTATCAGGGTGAATGTGGTGTGTGCTCTACATCCTTCACATTAGAGCTGATCCCTCCACCCAGCACAGTTATCTAGAGGTCACCCCTCTATAGCATGACGAGGTCACCCCTCTAGTTATTCATGCACGGTTGTTACAGCACGTGACCTATATAAGCTCTGGTAAATAAAATACAGTAAATGCATGTTTTCAGAATTAATAGTTATATTTCAGTATCAGTATATATGAACCAGGTTTCTCAGATTTTATACAGAGTTCTTACAGCTTCAGTATTCTATCGCCTGTTTCATTCAGTATATTCTTATCATGCTTTATATCCGTTCACTGAGCGTTATGCTCAGCCGTAGTTCCTTTCATGTTCTAACGGCAGGTACACCAGGACGCTCTTAGGATTCTGAGAGCATGTGCATTTGGATGGAAGCTATCCAGACTTCTTACTTTATGCATTTCTTACATTATTCTGCTTATATGGACATTGTTTATTCCTTTCCTTCAGTATTTTACTTTTCATGTTTTGGGCTTATGTTTGGATTACCGATGTTTGATTCTGGTATTCCTTTATGGTCAGTTAATGTTTTAGGACATTTACCTTATGATTTGATGACACGCCATAAATACACGTAACGGTCCACTTATCCAAGTGGGGTGTTACAACGTTGTTTTTACGTTTAACCGTCATTAGCATGCATAAAATATTTTATAAAATTGTAAAATATCGTTTTTCGTCGAAAAAGTATAAAATTAATTTATTTCGTCAAATTTCTAACATTAGCGTATTCCTAAACTTAATTATATGTAAACTAATAATTACCTAAAACTAATTAACCTTTTTACCTTAAACTTTTTTACTAGTTACAACAAGTAAAATTTTGAATTATTTACCAATTGTGGGACCCCTATACCCTGCCAAAATACACTAACACCAAGAGGGTAAGTTGACAATTTTACTAAGGATTTGATATAACCTATTACTACAAGTGTTCATGTATTATTAGTATTTTTATCTTATCACTTCAAATATAAACCATACACACACATACACCTCATAATTTACTTCCAAAAAATTATATCTTTCTTTTTTTCTCTCTCAAAACCCACAACCAAAAACCAAAACAACCAAAACTACCAAAACCACCAAAACCACCAAAACCACCATTTTTTATTTTTACAAGCTTGATTCATGAAGATTTAGCACTTATTTTATATAATCAAAGTTTCTTATAAAGAAAAGGAAGCTAGGGTTTTGTCAATTTGGGTTGATTTGGTAAAAGTTTGAAGAAGTTGGTTTTCATGTTGGTTATTAGTTGATTAGTTTGTATATCGGGTTATTGTGATTACGTAGATACACTAATCAAGGTTATTTATTAAACATATTTCAATTCTTTCATTTTCATGCATATCTTGGTAGATCTATGCATGCATGTAGTTTATCATATGTGTTTTTGAAAATAAAAAGATGAAAAATTATTTTATGTTGATAAATTCTTAAATCTATATGATTTATGGATGGATCTACTAAATCCATTTATTTTTTAGGTATAACTTGAGATTTTTACAAAATGTATGTTGATATATTTATAGATCTATGAAATTAAATATGTTCTTGTCATATTATTTATGTTTATGAGTATCTGATGAAAACTAGTAGTGTTACTACTAGTGGTTGTGCTTGAAAATAGTCAAAAATGTATTTTTACAAAAAAAATAGTATTCTGTCCGAATTTTGTATGAAGCTTAAAGGGTTACAAAATTCGTTTTGACACTAGATTAGTACGATATTATGAACTCACAAGTTAATACCTTCATTTTGATATATTAAAAGCTAAAATCGGATTTAAAATGAGCAAGGTAAGGTCGTTTAAATTTTGTTGTCGGAAAACTTAATTTTTATAAAATCTGAAAATATACCTGCTGTCTAGATTTTTAAATTGGTCGAAATGATGTTTTCGAGTTAAACCGAGCTATTTTGAGTGTCAAAAATGAATACTAAATGTTATATGCAAATGTTGGAAACATTTTGGAAAAGGTAAAAGCGTGTTTTGGACTTGTTGGCAATTGTTACTACTTGAAAGTTGAAAGTGGGCGATTTGTGGAAAAATGAATTATTGGTTGATTGTGATTGAAAGTGTTGGAAATATGGGAATTATGAACGTGATTTAGGTACTTACTTAAAATGGAAAATTTTGAAATGACGATGATCTGTAAAAGTGTATAGAATTTTTGGTTGAGTAAAATTTGGGTAAACTAAAAAAAAAGCCGAAAGGCTGTCGAAATTTTGTCGAGTCAAAAATAAATATTTTTGCCTCAATATAGTATATTACTTAGAACAATATAATTTCGATAAGTCATGTTTTATCTATGAAACAACACATATGACTGATAAGCAATATACGTGATGAACTTATATGATTTATTTGCTAGCGCCTAAACTATAATATTATATTTAAGTTGTCGCTAGTGGTGTTCGCTATTACTTGATCATACATGTGCGGTTTGATTCGTTACTTAAGGTAAGTCTATAGTCCCTATTAAACTGCTTTGTATGTTTAATGTTTTGGGATGTGATAAATGTTTTACTTGATTCTGGACGCAATAACAACTGTTTTCTATGAACACTCTTTGAGCACTGTTTATGATATAGCTTAAGTTGCATTAGATATAGTCCCCACTATCATGAATCGTTAATTACTCTGCCGGAGTAAGCTCTTATGTTATGGATAGATCTATTGAGGTTTGACAACCTCCACTCGGGCATTCTGACGCCGGCCGAGTATATATCATTTGTATGAACTTGAGTTATCTTGGCTAGATAATCACTTGGGGCAATTTATATATGCAACTATTGCATCATTTGTTTCGATTTCATGAGCTTAGCTATAAAAAATGTTGTGAACTCCCGATTTATCCTACACTTGGCACTATATCTCCCATAGTTGCATGTGTACATGAACTGAACTTTTGCGGTCCATTTCTCTATTACTTTGACTTGAAACCTATATTCTCACCAACTTTATGTTGACCCCTTTTAGCATTTATCTCAAGTATTTGATGATGATGATTATCTGCTTGTATAAAGTACTTGGAGTCCGCATGCGTTTCATGGCTATCTTCAGATATTTACTTCTTATGCTTTTGAACAATTATCTCCTTGACATTTAAAACTTTTTTCTTCCGCTACTTTGTATTTTGAAAACTGTGACCTCTGTACTTTAATGTTTTAATTTAATGAGGTATTTTTATAAAATGTGTCATTTAGAGTCGTTTTCTTGTACCTTGAACTATGATACAATAACGCAACAGCCCCCGAGCTTTACCGCTTTCGTTGACCACATTTTGAGGTGTTACAGATTTGGCATCAGAGACTTGGTTATAGAGAATTAGGTTTGTATCTTAGGCCTAGACTATAACCGTTGTGTGCTACATGTTTATACTCTGTGTACATATATGTACTACGTAAGATAATACTATATGTAATATGTATATAATATGTAATACGTAAAATGTATTATATATATGCATTTCACATGATTTGCACGCTTTAATTTATATACATGATACTATTTGATGCATACCTTACAACTGCTCTAATGCACGATTAGTTGTTGTAGGATATGTCACCGTCTATTATTACTTACCAGTTTGACTCTACTGATTGGGGAAAGGAAGAAGAGAAGATTGAGTTGATACTAGGTTGGGTTGAATCAGAAGAGGAGCCGGAAGTTGACCCTGAGGAGTATGATGAGGATTCTGACGAGGATCCAGAGGAGAATGACGAGGTTGAGCCTGCTGAGTTTTCGGATACTTCTGATGTTGTTGAGGGGGTGTCACCTGTTGTGCATCGTACTTTGATTGAGTGGGTTAGCGATAGTAAGGATGGTAGAGAGGATGATGATGAGGGTGTAGAGAGTGATGATACTGAGGTTGCTTCACCTGGAGTGGTTGGATCACCATTACTTGGGCCAGAACCCGAGGATGAAGAGATGTGTGGTTATGAGGCAAACAGTGAGGATAGAGATGAGATGGACGATTAGATGAGGGTGACACTAATGTTGAGATTGACTTAGTTAGAGATGAGTTGAGGAAGCTGATGATGAGGTTAGAGTTGAGTTACCACTTGTGTTAGATGATGAGGGACATCCTGATTTACGTAGTCATCGTGGATTGAGGAACCATACAGATGCTATTGTTTGGAAGTTATGTTGATTATAGGGCCCAAGGGGTGACCCACAAAGACGTGATGAGTGTGACTGTCATCATCGTACTTAGAGCTTCACCGTTATCGTATTGGCTTCTAGAGTAGATTAGCATATATTATCTTTTGGGCATTGTATCCACTAAGATAGAGTAGTACTCAGTTAGTTGGAGTAGATTAGAGATGTAATCGAAACTCGTATTTTGCGACCACGTACTTGATATTCTTATTATGAATGGGAATGTGATCTTATTACTTTGATAATTGACTATCTTTACTATGTTGTTGTATCGTTAGTTGCTGCATTATTTGTGTAACTAATATATATATCGTGTATATACGTGCTTGAATCATACCTTGCATTTTTGTCTTAACGTAGAGAAACAATGGCGAACACTCTTGCTAGAATGGCTGATAAGCAATTGGAGGAACTAATTATGCAACGTGTGACTGCTGATGTGGCAAATGTTCAAGTAAACAACGTGAACCAAGCACCACTAAACAATGCTGATATCCGACCACCTAAGCCCTGCACTTATAAGGACTTTAGGAATTGTGACCCGCTTAGTTTTCATGGTACTGAAGGAGATGTTGGATTAGCTCGTTGGGTTGAAAAGATGGAGTCTATATTTCGTGTTAGTGAGTGTGATGTAGGAAACCAAGTGACTTTTTCTACTTGTACTTTAGCTGTTGGGGCGTTGACATGGTGGAACACCCATGTGCGAACTGTTGGATCCGAGGAGGCGTATGGAATGATTTAGGATGAACTCAAGAAGTTGTTAACTAAGGAGTAATGTCCCTGTAATGAGATTCAGAAAATGGAAACTGAATTGTGGAATTTGGTTGTGAAGAGTAATGATATTGGGGCGTACATGAGGAGATTTCAAGAGTTATGTTTGTTATGTCCTGGAATGGTTTTGGATGAGGAAAAGAGTTATGTTTGTTATGTCCTAGAATGGTTTCGGATGAGGAAAAGAAGGTTGAGCATTATATTTTGGGTTTGCTTGGTATTATTCAAGGAAATGTGACATCGTCTGGACCAACTAAGCGGACAACAAGAGAAAATAGGGATACAACCAGAGGAACAACCATGGACAATATCCAATCAAGAGGCAAGAGACTGTGAAGGCTTACACTGCTGGTACTGGAGAAAATGCAGTCTACAATAGGACGTTACCTCTGTGTAACCGATGTAAGCATCGCCATAATGGGCAGTGTAATGTGCAATGTCATAGCTGCAAGAGGACTGGACACATTGCTAGGGACTACAAGTCAACCCCAAATCCGAAAGCCAATGTTACTTGTTTTGAGTGCCAACAGAAGGGACACTACCTCAATAAGTGTCTAAAATAGAAGAATAAGGACCAAGGAAAAATTGTTAAGACTGAAGAAGCTCGTGGAAGGGCTTATGTGATAGGAGGAGGAGAAGCAAAACAAAACTCTGACGTCGTTACGGGTACGTTTCTTCTCAATGGACGTTATTCTTCAAAAAAAATTTATACTTGTGCGGATAAGAGTTTTGTGTCGACTGCCTTTAGTGTTTTAATTGATGTGACCCCTTCGCCTTTAGACACTAAGGACACTATTGAGTTAGCTAATGGAAAGTTGATAGGAGCCAACACTATCATTCACGGATGTACTTTGAATCTTTTAGATCATTCGTTTGATATTGACCTTATGCCTATTGAGTTAGGAAGTTTCAACGTGATTATTGGTATGGATTGGTTGTCGAGATACCGTGTTACGATTGTATGTGATGAGAATATCGTTCGTGTACCGTTTGGTGATGAAGTTTTGGAGATACAAGGAGATTGTAACACCCCATTTTGATAAATGGAATGTCACGCGTGATTATGACGTGTCATCAAAGCATACAAGGATAAATGTATAAAACATCACATGACCATAAGGGAAACACCGGAAACAAACATCGGTACCCCAAAAATAGAACTCATCACACACAAACATAAGTACTGTAAATGAAAAGGACTAAACAATGTCCACAGAAGTGAGTATCCAAAGTGTAAAGAAATTAATACATAGCTTTTGGCTAGTAAGAAAATTTAAAAATTAAGTTCGTTGTGTTGGTCTAATCGAATTGATCTAGGTTCTCTATGTGACTCTATTGATCTTTGGTGAAAAAGAATATTTTTGTGGTTGTTTTTAAATTTAAATGTGCAAGACTTAAAAGTAAATGTCGTTAAAGTAAAGGGCAAGTATATAAATCTAAATCTAATTAAAATAAATGTGCGATATTTAAAGACGTGACAGAAAGTAAATTAATTAAATGACTAAAAATAAAAGCGTGACGAGAATTAAAATTAGACAAGTATTAAAAGGTGAATGTAAAAATTAAACAAGGCAAAATAAGGAAAATAATTCCCCAATCGGAATATATTCTGACCGGTGCACAATCACCTCAGATCGGAATGATGGCCTGCCCCAAATCGGAATGCTGTCACTCACCCAATCGGAATAACCAACACCCTCAGATCGGAATGTTGAACTTACCTTGATCGGAATATGGGTGGACCTGGTCGGAATGCTGATCGGAACCCACGATCGGAATACCCAGATACGCACCTCGATCGGAATGTATAGAGAATGATTCAAATCGGAATTCTGTCACAACCCACTGATCGGAATACTCAAACATACACAGATCGGAATACCCAAGTCCTCATGATCGGAATATTATATCCCTTTTCCGACCAAGCAAGATAGCTAAGATCGGAAAGTAAAACCCTTTTCCGATTGTCACGATCGGAAAACGAGGAATAGTGCACAAAATAAGCTACACAAATAAGCTAAGTTTCTAATAAGCACAAAACTAAATCCTAAGGCAAAACCGTGTAAAAATAAGCTACGAAACTGAAAGTTAACAACTTTTAAAACACGAAAAAGATAAATTTTAAGAAAAACAACTTTTTATATAAAAATAACTTTTATAAAAACTATATGAACTTGAAAATAAATCAAATAAGCTATGAAAATAAGAGATTTAAAACAATCAAAAGCATAAAAATCAAATCTTTAAACAACTTAACAAGATAAAAACGTGTAAATCAAAGATTAAAGAAAGGTAGAAGAAGATTAACAAGATAAAGTAAAGGTGCAAGTAATTAAAAGAGACACTTACTTGAAATTAAAAGGTAATTAAGGTACATAACATGAATTTAAAGGTGCAAGTAATTAAAGGTGCATAAAATAAAGGTGGAAGAACTAGTTTGTCAATCTAGCCAACAAAAACAAATGAACACACTAATGGTCTGTTTATAGGGGAGGATTAGGAAGCTTCCTCCCCTCCTTCATTTCTTGTTAATTGCAAGATTAAGCCCCTTTCTTCTTAATTCTTCATTAATTACACCATTAGTCCTTTTCTTCTAATCTTCTTTAAACTTGGACTTAAGGGACTTTTGGCTTCGGGATTTCTTTGAACTCGTCTTTAATTTCTTCAATAAAATAGACTTGAATTCTTCGGCTTTTGATAAACTTCCGTCTTTTGACTTTTTCTTCGATAAATCTTCAGAATTGGTCGTGGATTTCCGTTCTTTTTGCACTCTTGACTTCCTGACTTCGTCTTTCATCCTTTTCTTCAATAAAAGTCCGTAAATGCCCGTGAATGTCCGTGTTTTCTCCACTTTTCACCTTTTCATCCTAAATCACAACAAAAACACAAACCACGCATAATTCCGACATAAAAGACATAAAATACACGTTTTGGTCCGGTTATTATTGTAATTAAGTGGTAGAAAAGATGGGTGTTTACACACCTATCAAATCCCCAACACTTGACCATTGCAATGTCCTCATGCAATGCACTAGTTACAAAGCAAGATTACACTTTTCATCATAATTAATCCACGTTGGCCTTTATTAATGAGATAAAAACTATAAACATTCAAAGTAAAGAAATCAAAAGCATACCTTGGGTTTTGGAAATGTTATGAATAATCATCATCCTCAAGTTTTCACTTTCTCCAAACCAAGCTTAAAAACGAGATCATTGTTATTATAAGTTAGTAAACTATCACGAACTTATGTGGGCCAATTATTCACTTAGACTCCCTTATTCCTAGGTGTATCTCTTATATTTTATTATTGTCTTGAATGATCACGAGGATGCATTGTTTGACTTATTTCGATAGTTATTTAGTCTGAAAATAAAGTGAACGATTTAATCAATAGTTAGCTAAAGGACCAAATCTTTTAAAACTGCTTCTCGGGACCTCATAAAGTTCATATCTTGGCATAACTCGCTTCGCGATTTGAGACCTTTCTTGGACCGATATTTGGCAGCGACTTCATACTTCAAACCTTGAGAGACGTTCATGAAACTATGGTCTTCTCTTCATAACTGGAATTTCTTCACTTGAACTTTTTGAGAGATTCATACTTGGACCACGACTTCTTCATTTTTCTCCAATCTTTATTTTGGACTTTGATATACAACGATCCGCCTCCTTTTATGACTTGGATCTATTTATCCTCATACCTTGTTAGGGTCTTTTCGGATACACTTCTCCATGACTTTTGGGGAGTTTTGCTTTACGTCGTGTGTCTCGATCCTTCATATTGATTTTCGATAAATGATTCTTCACATCACTTTGGATCTTTAGCAACAAAATATAGCCCTCATGCCTTGTTAGGGCCTTTTCGGACTCGCCAATCTTCGCGTCCCGCTTCAATAAGTTATGCCTTGGCTATGAACTCTAATCCATACCGAGCAACTTTTAAACGATCTGGGGCTAGAAGCTAAGTAACTTTTCAAATCGTACAACCTTATTTATTAGCAGATAAATTTATAAGCAAGCGATGGGAGAATAGGCTTATAATTAACTCACATAAATTCACGAAAGAATACCACACTTATAATTGGCTCTATCATCTCTCGTTCTCCACAGTTTAAAATCTCAAGTAATGAGACTCGTGGATACTTAGCCTATTAAATCAAAGTTTTGGGTTTTCGAGTCGCCTATAGGATCTTGCAAATTCTTAGACTTTTTCAAGTTTAGAAATCGCGTTTTAAAGTTCCATTAATAAACGACTCTCTAGGATCAATTATAGGAACTTGCGAAAAGTTCTTGTTCTTAACCCGTGAGAGTTAAGACTTTCGCGTTTTATAGCTCCCTATATAAAAGCCTAGCCAAACTTGACTTAAACACGTTAAGGATACTAGCTAGAGTAAACTCGGGTTGAGTCAAAAGATTCACAACGTTTGAAAATTAAAACCACTTATTAAACATTTATTCAAATAAGGAAAGAAAATAAACTATACAAAAGGAAAAACTAATAGGCCAAAATAGATCAAAAATTTTGAAAAATGTTGAAAAACTGATTTTCCGGTTAAAATGAGGACAAATACAAGGAAAAGACCACTTAACTTCGATAGAAGTCCCCCCTACACTTAAGATAAACATTGTCCTCAATGTTTAAGCATGTGGGAGTAAACTCCCCTACACTTAGGACATTGTGCACGTTGTTTTAAATCTCGCGAAGGGAAAGACAACTAAAGAGATTCCTATTTTAATATTGAGAAAAATATAAAATAGTGAATCGAAAAGAGTTTAGGATAGAACCGGGAATAAGTAGAACACGGAATCACGGGTCGTCAAGAATCATCAAGAGTGGATCATTGAAGCGCGAATCCCTGATTAAGAAGTGAGGAGAGGAAAGCAAACCAACGGGTCTCCCCTACACTTATGATAAAGAAAGCGAAAAGATAGATGCATGGGTTACCTCCCAAGAAGCGCTTGATTTTTGTTAACCGAGTCATTAGCCTGACTCGACCTTGATCATCAACGGAAAAAGCATGAAACATATCCACCAAGATCAAAGACGTAGTTTTCATCGAGCAAATAACACAAGCTTAAGGCGAACAAGGCTAGCCAAAGAAGAGTAGGCAAGGTTCCCTTAAGCAGCGATTGAGCACGGTGGAAGCAAGGGTGAAGTGCAAGCATGTCTTCAAAATTTCCAAAGGTTTTTCCTTTTATTTCATCAGGTGGATACTGAGATGGATTAAAGACTTCAATACCGGGGTCGAACACCTTTTCCTTTAGGGGAAAATAGCACTCAGGCTCAGCCGAGTGTGAAGAAGATCCGCAAAGAAGCACAACCTCGTCCTCAGAAGGGGGACAAAGAGGTGTCAAATCATATGTGCAACGGATATTGGTGTCGACCGGTTTCTTCTCCTTTGACAGAATGTGCTTCAAATCCAAAGTAGGATCAAGACGATAATCTTCAAAGTCATAAGGAGGAGCATCACTCTCATGAGGGAAGTATGTGTTGAGAAATTCAGAGAAGTCTTCCTCAAATGAGTAATCGTCCAAAGTGGGATCGAGTGATGGCGGAGGATCTTCATCATGTGAAGAATCGCTCGAGAGAGTATCAGCCTCATCAAAATTATCGAAAGTGGGCATCTCGGGATACTCAGAAGTACAATCATTAAAATCATCCGAGTCTGAGCTAGAATCATCATCATCATAAGCATAAAAGACCGGTGGAGAATCATAAATGGGAGAAGCGTCCAAAATAGGGAGAGAATCATCCACATCATCATGAAAAAGTGGATTATCGATGCAAGAGTCGAATAGAGGATTGTCGTAGACGGTAAAGTCATCGAGCACATTAATCATATTCACTGATTCTCGGCCTCCAAAAGTTGTACTAGTAAGCTTCCCCATTTTGAAAACTTGTGCATCATCCCCGACTCTTAAGATTAACTCACCTTCGGCAACATCTACTAAAGCTCGTCCGGTTCTCAAGAATGGCCGACCAAGTATTAAAGGAATACGAGGGTCCATTTCATAATCAACTACGACAAAATCGACCGGGAAAGTAAATGCACCAACTTTAATGAACACGTCTTCGGCGATACCAACGGGGTAAGCGAGAGTGCGATTTGCAAGTTCAAGAGTCATCTTTGTTGGAGTGAGGTCGGGCAATGATAGTGTTTTCCAAACACTCAAAGGCATCAAATTGATACTAGCCCCGAGATCAGCAAGGGCAGTAAATTCTTCAGTTTTGTTGAACACGCAAGGCAACACAAAACGACCGGGATCTCCAAGCTTTTCCGGAAGTTCTTTAAGAATAACTGCAGAGCAGTTTTTGTTTAATCGAGTGTTGGCGAGTTCAATCGGCTTCTCCTTCTTGTTAAGCAATTACCTAAATGCTTTAACAAATTTGGGCATGTGGACAAGTGCTTCAAGAAAGCTAATGTTGAAGTTCATTTGAGAAATCATCTTCACATAGCGTGACACTTCGGAGTCCTCCTTGGTTAGCATTTTGGACTTGCCTAAACGGGAGGGATAAGGAATATTGGGTTTGGGTGGTGAAGGTGCAGGTGTAGTAGGTAAAGGTTGAGATGTTGAAGGGTCATTCGTGGGAACTTCATCACGTCGAGGCGGAGACGGTAATGGTGCACTAAGGTGTAGGAGGAGTAGGGATAAATGGTGGTGGAGGAGGTGTAGATGATGGGGGTGGGATTGTTGGTCCTATAATAGTGACTCCACTACGAGTAGTAATAGCACTCACATTAGCTCGCGGATTAGTGACGGTGTTTGAAGGTAGAGAACTTGAAGAAGAAGGTTGAGCGGCGGGCAAGAAACTAGCAAGCATATTCTTCAAATCATTGGTTTGAATGCTGAAGGAGGATTGAATATTATCTCGAAGCTCGGATCTTATCTCATTTCCTTGCTTGGTAATATCTCCTTTAAGATTGATAATTTGGCTCTGCAGATTCTTGATTTGCTCACCTTGGGTTCTCATTATGGCCTCAACATCGGAGTTAATGGGTGGGTTTTGTTGGGCGGGTGGGTGATAAGGATTAGAAGCTCTTGGTGGGATTTGGTTGCTTCTAGTGTAGTTGTTGGCGGGGTTTTGGTTTTTAGGAGAAAAACCGGGTGAAAGGTAGTTGTTGGATCGGTAACTCAGCAGATTTCTATCCCCTTGTTGTCTAGCTTGGTAATTTTCCGGTGAATAATTACCATAAGCTGCATACACATTTTCCGGATTTCCTTGTGTAGAAGGACAATCGGTGTATGAGTGAGGACCGCCGCATGTTTCACAAAGATTAGCAACCGCTTTAACTTGTTGTTGTTGTTGGTTTGAAGCGAGAAGCGTAATACTTTTGCTCATTTCGGCCATCATGCGGGTGAGTTCGGTCATCTCAGGGTTTGCTGAGGTAGAGGAAACATTGACTCTCGGGTTGTTCCCTGAAGAAGCAGAGGAATCCCAGTTCTTGTGATGAGTAGTCATGTTCTCAATTAACTCTCTACACTCCTCGGGTCTCCTTTTCATGAATGTGCCACCGGCGGCTGCATTAATCGTATCACGATCTCGAAAAGTCAATCCGTTGTAGAAAGTGTCTATTAAGGTCACCGGGAGCATGTTGTGGTTTGGACATCTATCGATCAAGACATTATATCTCTCCCAAGCATCAAAGAGAGATTCATCAGGGTCTTGCATGAAACCGCTGATCTGATTGCGAAGGCTTGTGACCATGGATGGTGGAAAGTAGCGCGATAAAAAGCGTTGAGTCATGTCATCCCAAGTGTGAATAGAATTCTTCGGGAGACGATCAAACCATTTCTCGGCATGATGCGATAAAGTATGTGGGAAGAGTTGTAGGCGAAGAACATCCATTGTGGCACCAGGCAACTTCATGCTTTGAGTGATTGTAATGAACTTGTCGAGGTGTTTGTTGGCATCATCATCAGGCAATCCACGGAATGGGTTAGTTTGTACTTGCTGAATCATGTGGTGCTTCAACGAAAACTCAGGAGCGTTGATTTGCATTGGCACAATCGGTCCTCCTCGTCCAAACATGGTTGGTTGACAAAGTTCCTCCATGGTCCGAAGATCGGGCTGTGGAAGAGCATTGTTGTTATTAGTATTATTGAGGTGCGGTGGGATGTTGTTGTTGTTAACACCTGCCATATCTAAATCTTCTTGAGGCTCGGGCTCTTGATAATTAGAAGATCTAGTACGCATACACCTGAAAATGCAAAAGAAAACAAAACCAAACACAAAGACAATATATATACACAATAAAGATAAAATCTTTTTGGATTT
This sequence comes from Glebionis coronaria, assembly GCA_025667525.1. Lineage (NCBI taxonomy): Eukaryota > Viridiplantae > Streptophyta > Magnoliopsida > Asterales > Asteraceae > Glebionis > Glebionis coronaria. The sequence goes on along the minus strand of CM046876.1, from coordinate 174,552,551 downwards.
TTGAAATTTTTAATTTTTATGGTTTTTATCAATTTTTAATTTTTTATGATTTTTTTTGAATTTTTTATGCAAGAAAAATAACGCTCACAAGTGAACGGATCCCAAAAAGCAACGTGTCTCTCACAGAAAACCGTCAATCTTAACGAAAAGAGCCGGCAGCGGCGCCATTTAATACATAGCTTTTGGCATCCCGTATAAAAATTTAAATTCGTTGTGTTGGTCTAATCGAATTGATCTAGGTTCTCTATGTGACTCTATTGATCTTTGGTGAAAAAGAATATTTTTGTGGTTGTTTTTAAATTTAAATGTGCAAGACTTAAAAGTAAATGTCGTTAAAGTAAAGGGCAAGTATATAAATCTAAATCTAATTAAAATAAATGTGCGATATTTAAAGACGTGACGGAAAGTAAATTAATTAAATGACTAAAAATAAAAGCGTGACGAGAATTAAAATTAGACAAGTATTAAAAGGTGAATGTAAAAATTAAACAAGGCAAAATAAGGAAAATAATCCCCCAATCGGAATATATTCCGACCGGTGCACAATCACCTCAGATCAGAATGATGGCCTACCCCAAATGGGAATGCTGTCACTCACCCAATCGGAATAACCAACACCCTCAGATCGGAATGTTGAACTTACCTTGATCGGAATATGGGTGGACCTGGTCGGAATGCTGATCGGAACCCACGATCGGAATACCCAGATACGCACCTCGATCGGAATGTATAGAGAATGATTCAAATCGGAATTCTGTCACAACCCACTGATCAGAATACTCAAACATACACAGATCGGAATACCCAAGTCCTCATGATCGGAATATTATATCCCTTTTCCGACCAAGCAAGATAGCTAAGATCGGAAAGTAAAACCCTTTTCCGATTGTCACGATCGGAAAACGAGGAATAGTGCACAAAATAAGCTACACAAATAAGCTAAGTTTCTAATAAGCACAAAACTAAATCCTAAGGTAAAACCGTGTAAAAATAAGCTACGAAACTGAAAGTTAACAACTTTTAAAACACGAAAAAGATAAATTTTAAGAAAAACAACTTTTTATATAAAAATAACTTTTATAAAAACTATATAAACTTGAAAATAAATCAAATAAGCTATGAAAATAAGAGATTTAAAACAATCAAAAGCATAAAAATCAAATCTTTAAACAACTTAACAAGATAAAAACGTGTAAATCAAAGATTAAAGAAAGGTAGAAGAAGATTAACAAGATAAAGTAAAGGTGCAAGTAATTAAAAGAGACACTTACTTGAAATTAAAAGGTAATTAAGGTGCATAACATGAATTTAAAGGTGCAAGTAATTAAAGGTGCATAAAATAAAGGTGGAAGAACTAGTTTGTCAATCTAGCCAACAAAAACAAATGAACACACTAATGGTCTATTCATAGGGGAGGATTAGGAAGCTTCCTCCCCTCCTTCATTTCTTGTTAATTACAAGATTAAGCCCCTTTCTTCTTAATTCTTCATTAATTACACCATTAGTCCTTTTCTTCTAATCTTCTTTAAACTTGGACTTAAGGGACTTTTGGATTCGGGATTTCTTTGAACTCGTCTTTAATTTCTTCAATAAAATAGACTTGAATTCTTCGGCTTTTGATAAACTTCCGTCTTTTGACTTTTTCTTCGATAAATCTTCAGAATTGGTCGTGGACTTCCGTTCTTTTTGCACTCTTGACTTCCTGACTTCGTCTTTCATCCTTTTCTTCAATAAAAGTCCGTAAATGCCCGTGAATGTCCGTGTTTTCTCCACTTTTCACCTTTTCATCCTAAATCACAACAAAAACACAAACCACGCATAATTCCGACATAAAAGACATAAAATACACGTTTTGGTCCGGTTATTATTGTAATTAAGTGGTAGAAAAGATGGGTGTTTACACACCTATCAGAAATGCATAAAGTAATGAAGGCTATGAAGCTTCCAATCCATATGCACGTACACTTAAAGTCTACGAGCGTCCTTGAGTACCTGCCGTTTTGGGAACATGAAAGGAAAAACGGCTGAGCATAATGCTCAGTGCACGGATATACAAGTATAGCATGAATAATATAAACATATAAGCATAAAGCAGTGGAAAAGACTAAGTCCTGGATAACCTGGTATATCTTAGTAAAATTGGTTTTATAGTTTGAAAAGCCTTATGTTTATCTTATAAAAACTGTTTAACATGTTTACCATTTAGCCAATATAGCTCATGAAATATCAACGTGCGTGAATACTTGGAGGGGTGACATCGTCATCCAATTAGAGGGGCTGCCTCTAATTAATATAAGATTTGGGTAGGAGGGATCAGCTCCTTGTGAAGGATGCAAGGCACACACCACATTCACCTGAATAATCTGTTGAAAACATGTAACCTAGGATGCACCCATACGCCCCACGTGATAATAATAATAATATGGCCAAAAGCTGAAAGGACACCACGAGCTATCACTCCGCCGTGGTGAAGTCATAACACTGGTGCCTCTAGTGTTATGGTTATGGTATCTCCATAACTAGGTGAAACTGGTCATGCATGTATGGCTTTAGGTAACTAATTAAACATAAGCAATCAAAACATATAAAACATATATTGGGGAAAACAGTTGGCTGCATACGGGGAAATCCTAATAAGAAAGAATGTCCATACTGAAAGGACGGAGAATCCGTACCTTGTGTCCAGTGAACGAAGAAGACGAACGGAAGAGAGTCCTGCTTCGATATCACTATTGCTACATAAATAATATACGTGTATAAGTATTCTGATTACTGAGTACGTAACTGATTTTATATCATGTCTTAGCTTGTTTTATATGTTCATGTCATATTTTACTGATTTTAGCTTTATACTGCGTTTATCATTTATTCTGTCTATTCTGGTTAAGTATTACTTGTATTTCTTGTATTATTATACTTGTGTAATAATAAGTAACTTTCTAAAAAATAGCAGGTTTCCTAAAATAGAAAGTTTCAAAAAATAGAAAGTTTCTAAAAATAGAAAGTTTCCAAAAATAGATTGTTTCCAAAAATAGAAAGTTTCCAAAAATAGAAAGTTTCCAAAAATAGAAAGTTTCCAAAAATAGAAAGTTTTCATAAATAGATTAGATGCCTTAATTAAATAAGTTTCTAAAAATAGAAAGTTTCTAAAAATAGAAAGTCTTCATAAATAGATTAGATGCCTTAATTAAATAAGTTTCTAAAAATAGAAAGTTTCCATAATTAGAAATAAGCTGGATTATTAAGCTAATAATATATAAGCTTAAGTTTTACGGATTAATATTCTAAGTCATGTGATATATAGTATAGTTTATTAATTATTACATGTAAATTAAATAACTATAGGTTATAAGATTTAATTAAATATAAATGATTTAATTAACTAGAAGGTAATAATACTTAGGTTAAAACATGTATTAATATTCATTATTAATATAACCTAAGTGATGAAAATTAATTAATTATAAGTCATGTTTTAATAATTAATTAATTTCTTAGTCAAGATTAACTAATAAAATACTTAGGTTAAAATCATGTATTATTAATGATAATAATATAACCTAAGTCATGTCCAAATTAAATTAATTACATAGCATATCAAATTAATTTAATTAATCTTTTAATTATTTAACTTGTAAAAATAAATAATTAATCTTGAAAAATAAACCGTGAACCGAACCCGTGTTTTAAAACTAAACATGTCATGAACCAGACCGTGAACCCCATGAACCGGATCTACACCCTTAACCATGGCAAACCACCACCGGCCTAAACCGGTGGTGCGTGTGGTGTTCTAGCCAAGACCCCCTAAACTACCAAGGATAACCCCGACATGAGTCGGGGTCCTTTGGCCCTCTCGGCCGAGCCTCACAAACCAAACCGAGACCTTGAGGTCTCGGTTGGTGGTGATCACACAACCACCGAGAGCCTTGCTCTCGGTTTACACACTAGCCGAACCAAACACCCCTTTAAACCATGTATCTTTAATACCCACTTGATTAGATCTACATGTTTATTAACTTGTTTTAATAACCCAATGTTTTCATGTTTTTAGATCTAATAAATAATTAAAAAGAAAAGGTTTAAGAAGATTACGTATTCGTGGATCAAAAGGAAAACTAACACGAACGATCTTGCAATAATTGAATTAACCAAGTTCAACTAACACCTCCCTTGTGGTGGTTATGGGCGGCAACTACAAGGAAGAAGGAGGAGGAGCAGGGTTTTGATTTTTTAAAATCTTTCTGTAATATGAAAAATCCTTTCCTTCTTATTCCTTTTTAGTTAAATTTTAAAGTGGGCTGGGCCCACTCTTGTCTATGACGCGTGTAAAGGGGACCCACATGGGGAACCCGTTGATTTTCCCGTGTTCTATTATTTACGTGTTAACGTGTCGTTTTTACGTGATTCAATTTATGTTCGTTCGTGTCGTAAAATATATTTATTCATGATCGTAATAACTATACGTAAATACATAATATTAGGTTCGTGAATATTTACGTTCATGATTTTAATGTTCGTGATTATAATTATTGTTGATAATAATTATCGTGTCTTAATACGTAATAAATACTTATCGTGTTATAACACGTACGTAATACTTGTAAATTCCAATCGTGAAACGTAAACGTGTTAAATGAGGAAAGTTCTAATTATGTACGTACGATCATAAGGGTACTATTCATGGTAAAGGCATGCGGGTTTTACAACTCTTCCCCCCTAAGAATAATTCGTCCCCGAATTATAGATAATGTAAACTGGAAAAGAAAAACATACCCGAATTCAAAATATAAAATGAGGGTAAGAAGCCCGGATAGACTCCTCTGTTTCCCAAGTGGATTCCCGCTCGGTATGATCCCTCCAAAGGATTTTGACGAATGGAATCGTCTTCCTTCTCATGACTCGTTCTTGTCTGTCAAGAACTCGTTCGGGTTCTTCTATGAAAGTGAGATCTTCACGAATCTGTTCCAGTAGATACTGATCCATGTGAAGGGGATGATACTTGTACCCTCTGAGTAAGGACACATGAAAAACATCGTGGACATGAGAAAGTTGCATAGGTAACGGTAAACGGTAAGATACTTCACCGACTCGCTCAATGACATCAAACGGTCCGACGAATCGAGGACTGAGCTTCCCTTTGATTCCAAAACGTCTGTTGTTCCCATCATCATTCACTTCACCATGGTTGATTATATGATTAAACAAGAAATAAAGATATAAAAATAGATGGATTCTAGAGAGAGAAATTAGTGAGAGAAAGTAGAGAGAAGGTGGAAAAAACTAGGTGAAATTAGATTAAGAAAAATGAAATGCCTTGCGCACCCTCCTAACATGCTAGGGGGGGTGCTTATATAGTCCACCCACATGCGGGCTTTCTTTTGGACTATATGGTTTTGGGCCGGGCTTGAATAAAATGCTTAGTACCTTGAAAGAGGCCTTTTAAGCTAACCATCAAGCCCGTAATGTCACGACTATTTTAACTAACTATTACAACGTTCTAATAAATATTACCATATAAACCTATGACCAAACATTCTTGTATGACTCAATATTTTGAGGCTAACAATCTCCCCCAATGTGAGGTCATTCCTCTTCGATATTTGGAGTTCAATGGAGATTATGAATTTTGTCATAAATGAGTCTTGAACGTGTAATAGTAGTCTTGTTCCTCAATGTTGTGATCTTTGAGCCTTTGTCATTGTCTTTCGACTTTGTCTTTTATCTTGAGATCTTCAAATTATCCTTGACTTGTCTTTGCCATCTTGCGATCTTTTGTCTTTATCCACATGCTCATACTTCGCACCATCTTGAAAGCTTGCTAACAGTCTCCTTTGAATAGAGGTCATTCCTCTACATTAATTGTTAAGGAAGATTTTGATCGTCAGAGTTGCGGAAGTCTTTAGCTTTCTTGATTGTTGAATGTCTTTGGGCATGAGTATGTGGTTTTGAATCTCTGACTTTACTGAGTACACCGTAACGTCACCTTCTTGAGACAAAACATAGACACGGACTGAATGGCTTTAACATTCGTCCTAAATCGGTAGCGTTTTACCTCCGGTCGATGAGGACCGTTACATGATATTAAATATCGTACCTGTGATTAGGTAGATTCAATTAAGAACCTCCTTAACAGGATTTCGCGACTGTACTAGCCATTCTCTTTTTCTCTACCGTCTCAAAGCAAGAATGCGAACACAAAGAGTGAATCAATTGGATAAATATCCGCTTGATTAAAGTCGTCAATTCAAATTCCTGGAACAAGTTTGATTCATTAAGAATCTTACCATTGTTTCTTTCCAGTTGACACAAGCTTGATTCATTAAGAATCTCGCAAGTTACCTACCGTAGCGCGGTTTGATGTTGACGCTAGAAGGATTTCCATTCGTCACTGTGAATATTAATAAATATCACTCTGAATGTTCTGGCAAGACCATAAAGATATTGTGTAGAAACCTAAAACGAGATTGAATCAATAAAGAAACAAACCACTGTTGCTTTCAGTTTTACATATGTTCAATTCATAAAGAATCTTACACATGACCTACCGCAGTGCTGTTTGATGTTAACACTTGGAAGGATTTCCACTCATCATTGTGAATACTAAGTAGTATCACTCTGAGTGTTCTAGCAATATCGCAAGGATATAGCGTAGGACTCTCTTGATCTTCATCTGTGTGTCCTAACGAGATTTGATTGATCTCTTGGCTCTAGACTCGATTTGTGCACTTTTAGTAGTCCGAGGCTGGAGCGGATGCCACCTATTCAATATCAACTATCTCGGAGTGAGAAAGTCAATAGAAGTCGTGTTGATCTCTGTGACTGTAAATCAAACTTCTTTTGAGAGAAGCCTGAGTAAGCTGGGAAAGGGTTGTGCTTTACATCACTGGGTCCATGATGAGTAGTCTTCATGATGTGTTGACCCGGTTTCTGCCTAAGTTGTATGGAGGGCTTCTTTCTTTACACCCTTTATCCTTACATTTCTTTTTCATTCTTCAACCCCTTCAATGCTTACCAAGACATCATTACTAGCACCTTGTGATTGTTCCAGTGCTAGCATTTGTACTTAGTCGGCATTCATCTACGTTCACATTCTACTCCATCTTTCCTAAGGACTTCTAATAATCTATTGGATTGTCCCTGGGAAGATCCCTCCGGTTCTGGTTGGATCATAGGACTTAAACCTAACAACCCTTTTGACACCAATAACGTCGTGAATTAAAGATGTTGTGGGTATATGATCGTAACCATGAGTGCTTGAGTCTTTAGATCACATTTTAATCACATTTTCTCCCCTATCTCTAATATATAAAATCGTTTGATATTAGAGATACCAAATTTGATTAAAATATATTGTAAAAATAGTCTTGAAAACTTTCGGTAGAAAAATATGTCAAACTTAGCATGAATTTGGAACACTCCCCCTCAAAAATTGATCCAATGGAATTGTCGTTACGAGGATATGATCCACATTAAACTTTTGAGGATAGGAGTTTTTGAACACACAATTTTTGAAAGATTTTGAATATCTTTGAAAAATTCTTGAAAAAATTGTGTTCAACACTTTCTGAAAAATCAATTCTTTTTGGCGAAAAGGTTTTTCTAAAGCATAAAATTGAGTTCATAGACTTTAAATGTCTTGACAAATCCACTTAAGTGTAAGAAGATTTCTCTTCTTTTGCTGAGGGTAAGGGCACTAAATCGTACACTCCCCCGTGAATATGGATCCGGGCTGTAATCTGAAAGTGATTACAAGCCATTGTGTTGAGCTCAAAACGTTGAATGTTTTGTGACAAGCTCAACCCAAGATAGATTGCTCTACCCGTTGTGTGTAGATATTGTCCAAAATAGACAATTTCCTTTATAAAATAGAAATGACATGTTTTGAAAAATATTTACAACTTTCATTCGAGCTTTATGTACACACCAATGTCGTTATTGAGCGACATTTCTAGGTACGTCCATATTATCGATACTGAAAGACATGTCGAGAAGAATATTTTTGGATTTTCAAAGATTTTTAATTTTGTATTTTGCTTTTTCATTAATATTTACATGTGGATGTTTGATAGATGAATCAAGCAAGCTTCTTTGCCAGAATCTCCAGTTCTGCTGGAGTCAAACATCTCATACCAATTTGCCTTACTAGATACGCAAACCTCTCTTTCGAAAGAGTTTTTGTAAACAAGTCAGCTAATTGGTTATCAGTTCCAACAAAGTATAATTCAACAATACCCCTTTCAACTTGTTCCTTAATGAAGTGATATCTGACATCAATGTGCTTCGTGCGGGAATGCTGTACCGGATTGCAGGAGATGGCTATGGCGGACTTTGAGTCACAGTACATAGGTACTTTATCAAAGTGGAAGCCATAATCCGTGAGTTGTGTTCTCATCCAAAGAACTTGAGTACAACACGCGGATAGAGACACATACTCCGCTTCGGCTGATGATAATGATGTGCAATCCTGCTTCTTGGAAGACCATCCCACAAGCTTATCTTGACCTAGAAATTGTGCACCACCAGAAGTACTTTTTCGTGTATCAAGACACCCTGCATGATCAGAATCTGAATAGGCCGTTAGAAAGAAACCGGTTTCCCTCGGATACCAGAGTCCCATGTGAATGGTATTCTTAAGGTACCGAAAGATCCATTTAACCTCCTTGAGGTGCTTTTCAGTGGGTTTTTCTTGATATCGTGCACAGTAACACGTAGCATGTGATATATCTGGTCTGCTTGCTGTTAAGTACATGAGGGAACCGATCATGGAACGATATCTCGTTTGATCTATGGCATCTCCCTCCAAATCAGCATCTAGGGATGTGGTTGATAATGGTGTCCCAACGGGGTCACATGAGGTCATACCATGCTTTTTTATTATCTCTTGACAATACTTAGCTTGGTTGATAAATATACCACGTGGGGATTGGTGAACTTGAATTCCCAGAAAGAATTTTAGTTCGCCTATCATAGACATTTCAAATTTGCTGTGCATTACTTTTTCAAACCATTTTGAAAGTTTTAGGTTTGTAGACCCGAAAATAATGTCATCAACATAAATCTGCACAAGCAAAATGTCATCCCCGTATTTATAAGTGAACAAAGTTAGATCAATGGAACTTTTTGAGAAACCTTTGGATACCAGATATTTCGAGAGCTCTTCGTACCACGCCCTTGGAGCTTGCTTGAGTCCATAAAGTGCTTTGTGGAGACGATACACCTTGCCAGGATAGTGAGGATTGACGAATCCTTCCGGTTGCGTGACATAGACTTCTTCCTTCAAAGGACCGTTAAGAAATGTCGTCTTTACGTCCATTTGATAGACAATGAATCTATAATGTGCAACATAAGCAAGGAAAATCCTGACTGCTTCCATACGAGCTACTGGTGCAAATGATTCTTCAAAATCGATACCCTCTTTCTGTCCATACCCTTTAGCCACTAGCCTAGATTTTTTCTTGATGATCGTGTTCTCTTCATCCAACTTGTTTTTCCAGATCCATCGAAGATTTAATGGTATTACATCGTATGGTCTGTCAACAATTTCCCAGACTTTAAGTCTTTCAAATTTTTTAAGTTCAACCGTCATCGAATCAATCCAAGCATGATCAGCCATGGCTTCTTTGATGTTTTTCGGTTCTTCTAAACTCACGGCGAGTGCGAACATACAAACATCACCATGGTTTCAAGCTGTCGTCTTGTACGAACGGGTTGTGAAGGGTTTCCAATTACTTGAACCAAAGGATGATCTCGGGTCCAATGATGTGTTGAAGGATGTCGTTGGTAGAACGTATGCATATTTGACGGATCAACATGGCGAATAGAAGACTCTCAAGTTTCGTGTACCGGTGTACCGAATGGGTTGATAAATTCGTCTTTGTCAGATAATGCATTGTCTGCTTGATTTGTGTTCTCTGGAGCAATGAAAGGAGTTGTTGATGTTGTAGGAGCGATTGTTGAAGTGATATTCTGAGGAGGTAGATCTGCAGCAACCTGTGTTGAAGTAGATAAAGTTGTATCGTTTTGTTGACGATGATCGGTATCATGATTCTTATCATGAGTGACAACGGAAGACTTCAATACAACATGTTTCTCCCCCGTGAAATATTCATCATACATTGGTCCATATAGCATTTCCAACTCTTCAATTGTCGCGTTGACTGTCATATCTGCTCTTGGAACATTTCCTTGAACCAGCTTTGAACTTGACGGTTCATTGTTGTGGTCTTGAGTTCCGAGTTTCGTGCGGTTGTGAACGGAAGTTGTTTGTCATTGTGGATCGGGACTTAAACTGTTTTGTTCAAGTACCATTTCTTGTAATTCATCAAATCGGATGTGAATAGTCTCGACTATCAATTTTGTTCTCTTGTTGTGAACTCTATATCCCATAGACTGAGTTGCATATCCCACAAGAACACCTTCATCACCTTTCTCTTTCATCTTGTCCAGATTTTCACCATCTCGAATAATGTAACACGTACATCCAAAAACATGAAGGTGTTTGAGTGAAGGTTTTCGATCATGAATTATGTGATATGGTGTCTTTTCGTGTCTTAGGATAATTAAGGATCGGTTTTGTGTGTAGCATGCGGTTGACACGGCTTCGACCCAAAAGTATAATGTTAGTTTTGAAGCGGATAATAATGTCCGAGCAGCCTCAACTAAAGTACGGTTTCGTCTTTCAACAACGCGATTTTGTTCAGGTGTTCGAGCAATAGATGTTTCATGTTTAATTCCTTCAGCTTCAAAATAGTTTCTCAGAGTTGAATTCAAAAAATTTGTGCCTCTTTCAGTTCGAACCACTTTTACTTGAGCTTGAAGACCATGTTGTATCAGTTTAAGGAAGCTGATGAGAACTTCGGGTGTTTCATACTTGGACCTCAAGAAGTGAGTCCATGTGTACCTTGAGTAATCATCGACAATTACCATAACATATTTCTTCCTATTGATACTATGAACACGCAAGAGACCACACAAATCTATATGAAGAAGATCTAATCGTCCTTTAGAGCTTGGTGTAGTTTTTGTCTTGAAACTACTTCGTTTAGCTTTACAAAGCTCACAAGAAGAACAAAGATGATCTTTGATGAATTTCAAGCTTGGAAGGCCTCTCACAATATCTTTCTTGGATAGCAAGTTGATGGTATCAAAACTAAGATGAGATAAACGTTGATGCCATAACCATGCCTGAGTCGTTGAAGCTTTAACCATGAAGCAAATTGGAGTTGATGAAGTTGTATCTTGAAGTGAAATAGTGTAGAGATCAGTACCCCGTATACCGGTAAGTAAGTCATTCCCATCATAATCACGAACAAAACATGTCTTCTTCCTGAAAGCAACCTCCAAATCTGCATCACATAATTGACCAACCGAGAGAAGATTATGATTGAGCCCTTCGACGTAGTATACCCTTTTGATCGTGATATTCCCCTGAACCAAATCTCCATATCCTAGGATCGGTGCAAATTGATCATTTCCGAATCGGACCGTACCCAGGAACTTCTCCACGAAGTTAATTAGAAGCTTGAGATTCCCCGTCATGTGCTTCGTGCATCCGGAGTCCAGTATGAAGAGAATTATTTGTATCACCTGCAGAAGAGTTAGAACACGATGGAGCATTTGCTAAATTGGATACCACAGTAGTTGTGATTGTAGAATCATTAGTGTCCTTAACAATGTTTAAAGGCATACTAACACTTGTTGTCACATTTTCTGTCCTAACTTTAGGCATCCATTTATATCCTAGAGGAAATTGATTAGCAAACCACCATTTCCAACACTTACTAGCAGACTCATATAAATCCGTAATTCTGCTTCTAGGGTTCTTAGTGGTGGAGTCTGATGCATTACTTTTCTTAGTGGGGGTTGCACCAGAATGGTTCACTTTGTGTTTGGGTTTACTAGCACTAATAGGGATCACAACTTGCTTCTTAGTTCTAGTTTCTACGCCTTTGACATTATTCATAGCACACATAGAATGATTAGCATTAGCACACTTTCCACATTTGACACAAACAAATTTCACATTCATAGCATTAAAATCATTAAAATCATTCAAATCATTCAAATCGTCATTACATGCGATTACAGACTTTTTATTCTTAAAAACATTCAAATTCCTAGGGTGTTCTTCTACTTCCTTCATCTTCCCTTGACTCTTGTATTTCCAGACCTTATCATTCACTTGAGTGCTCTTAAGCTGAGGACGGCTAACACTAGCAGTGGAGACTACTCCTGTAGTAGAAGACATACGAATATTAGTGTTTCTAGAAGTCTGAGGTGAGTGACTAACTTTGTTTGTGGGTTTAGTGGTCATTCTATACATCCCTGGTTTAATCACATTATTGTGCTTAACGCTTGGTGCTATAGCATTCCTTATGGGTTGAGTATGTGGTAACCTTTCCTTTCCATCCATCTTGGGGGCAAACACAGTTTTTGCAAACGAAGAATTTGAGAAAGCAGATGGTTTTCCCAAGATAGAGGATCTATTCACTCTAGAGGCTTTGGGTTGTCTAACAACAGGTTGCTTAACGCTAGGTTCCACAACTTTCCCACCCATCTTAGCAACGAGTTTCTTCAACTCTGCTATTGCCATGTCTTTTTCTTGTAACTGAGCTTTCAAATCCGAAATATCAAGACTTTTTTCGTTTAGTAATCGACATGACTCAGATAATTTTACTTCCAAAGGTGTATCATTTGAAAAACTGCCAACTTTCTTTTGCAAAGCAAGTTCAAGTGAGTGACAATGTTTTTGAAGATAATCATATCTATGTTGAAGTGACGAAAACTCTTTTTGGTCAACTTTATTCGAAAGTTCAGTTTCAAGACGTTTACATTCTTTAAGTTGATCAAGATATTTGCATGCAACATCAGAATATTCATCAATATCAGCACAAGATGTAACATAAGCACACATAATATCTTTTGAGAGACATTCATGTAAGAGTAGATCATATGCTGTAGAAAACTCGTCTCTTTCAGGTTGATGGTCGTTCACTTCTTGTTCAATAGATTCCACATATTTCAAATCATCAAATATTTCTTTCTTAATTAGTGTTTCAAATTCCAAAACATGTTTTTGCGTTCTTTCCGCAAACGGAATCAAAATACTTTTCACAAGCATAGTTATATCGTGAGGAATTTCTTTGTCTCCTTTCGAAAGTTCACGTTTTTTCCAGTCATCATCAACAACCTTTTTGAAATTTTCAATGTTACTCTTGAGAATACTAAGTGCTTGCTTACTCTTGCTTACAGAAGCTTTATGTGGCAGGTAGTCAATAAATTTTGAAACATTAGTTTTCTTAGTGGCAAAAGCTTGTCTCCATTTAATTCTTATTTGTTCACATTCGAAAAATATTTACTCACAAGTTTTCTGTGTTTGTGGTTTGAAAAGACCATAAAGACTGTTTTCAAAAGCATAATTATATGGTTTAACAAATTCTTTATTAACTTTTGGTCTACTCTCTTCTTCCAAATCATTTGTCTCTTCACTATCGGGCCTAACAACAAGACAATCAAGATCGGTCCGTTGGGACTCATCAAGATATAAGTGCCGATTCTCAGATTGAGCTTGCTCAAGGTACTTAGGATTTGCAAAACTAGGTCTATCCTTGAAAAACGAACGAGGTGCCAACATTCTCATGGTTTGAATTGATTGATTAGTTTTGTAAACAATTTTCTTGTAAAAATCAAGTTGAGTTTCAAGTTCCACCATTTTGTCGATGTCATTTGCTTGTGTAGTTTTGAAATCCTTTTCCATCTTTTCAACCACATCTTTCTTTTTATTAACGAGTTTAGTTTTATCCTCTTGAAGAAAACCATTTACTTGAGTTAGCTCATTGACTTTAGTGGTAGCAAGATAAGTTCTGTGACGTTCAGTACTCAAAGAGGTGTTATAATTACGTTTCTCTTGTTCTAGAAGCTTAAGAGTTTAGTTGTATTTCTATTGAAAATCGTCCTTTTTGACATTAATTAAACACCCTTTGTACCCCTCAATCTCATTGGTCTTTTGAAGAAGCTGAGCTCTATAGCTATCAATGGTCTCACTAGATTTAATTAGAGCAGCTTTGCATTCTTCAAAATTTTGAGTGAGCGTAGCGTTTGCCTTCTTTAATTGCTTTTGACTCTTTCTAGTTTCTTTGACATCTTTTTGTAAAGAAGCAATTAAGTTAGCAAGCGCAATACGCTCCTCGTCATCATCATACTCATTTGCATGTTGATCATCCTCAGACTCATTATTTCACCTATCTGATGAATCGGGTGTGGTATTGCTATCAACCGTTTCCATCATACATGTGTCATTAATGGCTTTGGGTAGTTCACAATGCTCATGGGTATTCCTAAACATTATATTCCTCTTCAGTGTGTACCTTATCGATTGGCTCAGTATCAAAGATAGGACCATTGTCATCTTTAGTGACGTTGAGAACTTCTTCAACCTTTGCCATGTACGAGTAATGTGCTTCAAGTTCTTGATCGGAGGCTTCATCATCAGTGTCATCAAGCATTGCTCCTTCCTTAGCCGATAGTTTAACCCCAGCTTCCATCTTCTTGCATAGCAGCATCTTTTCCTTGTGATAGCCACAGTCCCTAACTCGTTTTGGCTTTCTACATTCCTTTGCCATATGCCCATATCCTTGACAATTAAAGCATTAAATCCCACTTTGCTGAACCACTTGAGTACCAACAGTGTCCCTATTCCCAGCAGCAGTAGCAATCCTCTGAGCATTATACTTAGCAGTTTGTCGATCATATCGTGCAGAACCCTCAACGTGTGTTGGATTACGTCGATCATACCTTGGAGTACTTTCATCACGTTGACGTGTGTCATACCTTCGAGGACTCTCAACATATTGGTTCCTTGTATTTGATGATGTTCGAAGATTGTTGTTGGTGGGTTTGAAGATTTTCTTGTAGGTCTTCATAATGAAAGCAATTTGTTGCTTTATCTCCCTATCCTTCTGAGCTAGTTCTTCATCACTGTCCTCTTTAGATGATGGCTCAGGTGATGGTGATGGTGCTCTTGGTTCTTTGTCTCGTGATCTTATGGGAGCAGAATGCTTAGATGAAGTGGAGTATCTTGGTGAGGAGGATGTAGTGGAGTACCTTGGTGAGGATGATGTAGTGGAGTATGACTTTGGAGCACGAGAGCGATGATCTTGAACGTGGTGAGTGGTAGACACCAAAGCAAGTGGAGTAGCAGTCTTTGCTATCCTTTCAGCTCGAAGTTCATTCACCTCATTTTGAAATTGTTTCAAAATGTCAAAGAGCGCGTGATAGTTGACCTCGTCTAACTTACTCTGTTGTTTCACCAAAGTTATGAATCGTGTCCACTCTGGTTGAAGTTGTTGTAGAAATTGCACATTGACTTGCATGGTGGAGACTTGCAAATTGTTTCTTGTCATGTCATTTATCATCTTGTAGAACCTTGAGTAATATGAATCAATTGATTCCCCATCCAATGAAGTAAACTTACCAAAGTTCCAGAACAAGTTAGTTTTGACATCTTGCTTGTTAAGTGATTCACCTTGTTGCAAGCGTTCAATGGCAAACCACATTTCTTTTGCAGTAGAGCACGCATCAACCGTTGAGTAAATATCATCCCCAATCCCACTTAGAATCAGATAGATTGCTTCCTTCTCTGCATCGATCCAAGCACGTTTCTCTTTCGAAGTGTTCTCATATGTTTCCTCAATTGTTTGCTCATCAGAACCAGTCGCCGAGTCAGTTGTTGGAATTACAGGAATGGTTATTGTAGTGAGAGTATAGGGTCTTCCTTTGATGCAACGTCGAAGAACATCACCATTGGGTTTTGTGTCAAGATATCGAAGGAATCGTGATTGCCATTGTGCATATCGACCAGTCACAAGCATTGGTGGTCTCTCTCTATTACCCGCCACCATGATGTTGTTGTTTGTCACACGATATTCTTGAGTAGAATCCATGTCTAGAACTTTGAAATAGATGAAGTGAAAACGGATCTTAAGTAGATGTGTTGTGATTGTTGTTGTGAGAAAAGATGTTAAAATCCCCTAAAAATGTTCTCAATAATCCAAAAAATTCCAAGACAAACAAAAAACACACGATCGAAATTTTTTTAGTGTAAAAAATGTTAACTTCGGAATACCTGGATATTAAGTGTGAACTTCGGAATCCACTTCACAATAACTTCAACTTACCCACTTCGCAATAATCAACTTACCCACTTCGGAATACTTAAGAATTGTACTTCAGAATAATAACCTTTGATACTTCGGAATAATTTACCTACATACTTCGGAATCCAAAACAAAACCTTCTTCGGAATAATTCTGTGATGAACTTCGGAATCCCAAAGATAAAAACCAACTTCGGAATAAATTCAAACTTATCTTCGGTATAACTGTTCTTGGGAACTTCAGAATCCCAATTTCCTTAAACGACTTCGGAATATTTGAACACAAAATTCACTTCGGAATAATGCCAGAAAACTTACTCACTTTAGAATTATGAACTTCGCAATCAAGTGCACTTCGCAATTACTTTACTTGAGAGTACTGGTCACTGGTCACTTCGGAATACAGCAAACATTCACTTCTGAATAACCCACTTCAGAATTACAACGAAAATGAACTTCGCAAAACAGAAAAATGACTACTTCAGAACAAATGTCTTCGAGCTCACTTCAGAATCCCAAATCTGGTGAACTTCGGAATAATAATGGTATTTTACTTCAGTAATTTGGAATAAAGTAAAACCCTTGTGACCACTTCGGAATAACACTTTCTTATCCCGAATTTTACGTGATCCAAGATCACAGTGACACGAAAAATACCCCAAAAATCACCCAAATATCCAAAATTTTTGCGATAAAGACCAAATAAGTTATCCCGAATCACTACCACATCTATGTAGGAGATTTATAACAATATTTAGAACTCAAAAACACTAAAAAAAAATTAATTCGTGATATTTATGAAGAAATAAAAATCATGAACCAATGAATCAAACAACTAACAATCACTAATCTATCCCGTGGTGATTGATACCAATTGTTGTCCCCATCATCATTCACTTCACCATGGTTGATTATATGATTAAACAAGAAATAAAGATAGAAAAATAGATGGATTCTAGAGAGAGAAATTAGTGTGAGAAAGTAGAGAGAATGTGGAGAAAACTAGGTGAAATTAGATTAAGAAAAATGAAATGCCTTGCTCACCCTCCTAACATGCTAGGAGGGTGCTTATATAGTCCACCCACATGCGGGCTTTCTTTTGGACTATATTGTTTTGGGCCGAGCTTGAATAAAAGGCTTAGTACCTTGAAAGAAGCCTTTTAAGCTAACCATCAAGCCCGTAATGTCACGACTATTTTAACTAACTATTACAAAGTTCTAATAAATATTACAATATAAACCTATGACCGAACATTCTTGTTTGACTCAATATTTTGAGGCTAACAATGTCTAACCCCACGTGCCGGCGAAACCTTAAGGAAAACGTGATCTCCTACGTTAAAGTGTAAGTCCCTACGATGCTTGTCTGCATAACTCTTCTGACTTGACCGTGCTTCTTGTAGTTTCTGCTTAGCTACTGTGACCTTCTCATTAGTCAACTCAATCATTTCTGGTCCTTCAAGGGTTCTCTCACCAACTTGATCCCAGCAGATTGGGGCGCGACACTTTCTGCCATACAACATCTCGAATGGAGCACACTTGATACTTGCGTGCCAACTGTTGCTGTATGCAAACTCTACCAAACATATGTAGTCGTCCCAATCTCCCGTCCATTCCAACACACATGACCTCAACATGTCTTCCAATGTCTGAATCTTTCGCTCCGATTGCCCGTCTGTTTGAGGATGAAAAGCCGTGCTAAGCTTAAGTTTTGTCCCCCAAGCTTTCTTCAGACTTCTCTAGAATCGCGAAGGGAAACGAGGATCTCTGTCTGAGACGATGCTGGATGGAGCACCATGTAGCCTCATGATCTCCTTCTTGTAAGTATCGGCGAGTTTACTGACCAAATCTTCTTTGCGGATCGGTAAGAAATAAGCTGACTTGGTAAGTCGATCAACGATAACCCAAGTCGCATCGTGCTTTCTCTTTGTTGGCGGAAGACCGGTAACAAAATCCATGGTGATTTTATCCCAGTTCGACTCTGGAATATCTAACGGTTGAAGAAGACTGCCAGATCGCTGATGCTCGATCTTAACCTGCTAGCAGGTAAGACATTTGGAGACGTAAGTCGCAACATCCTGTTTCATACCACTCCACCAAAAGTATTGCTTGATGTCATGGTACATCTTGGTCGAACCAGGATGAATAGAGAATGGGGAGCCATGAGCCACAGCTAACAATGCTTCCCGGAGTTCTTGATCATCAGGAACACAAAGTCTCGTTCCCTGCCATAAGATGCCATCTGCGTCTACTCGAAATTCTATCTGCTTCTCCAAATTCTGAATTATCGCCCAGATTTCACCATCATCCTTCTGAGCTTCCTTTATCTTAGAGAGTAACTCGGGTTCCACTCTAAGATTAGCCCAGTAACCGTGCGATGTCCACGTACCATGATCTCCATGTCTAGTCGCTCCAAGTCTCTAATAATTTCCTCCTTTATCTCAAAGCCGTTGATCATTCCGGACTTTCTACTAAGCGCATCTGCCACTACATTTGCCTTGCCGGGATGATACTATAGATTAATGTCATAATCCTTCAACAGCTCTAACCATCTCCTCTGTCTCATGTTCAATTCACGTTGAGTGAAGATGTACTTCAAGCTCTTGTGGTCTATGAAAATGTCACATGATTCTCCATACAATTAGTGCCTCCATATCTTTAATGCAAACACGACTGCTGCAAGTTCCAAGTCATGCGTAGGGTAATTTTCCTCATAAGGCTTAAGCTGCCGTGAAGCGTACGCAATCACTTTCCGATGTTGCATGAGAACACAGCCAAGTCCCTTCCCCGATGCATCACTATAGATCTGAAATCCACCTGTACCAGATGGGAGAGTAAGAATCGGTGCAGATACTAACTCCTGCTTTAGGTCTTTAAAGCTCTTCTCTCTTTCTTCAGTCAGACGAATTTCTCCCCTTTCCGCATCAGCTTGGTCAATGGTAGTGCTAAACGGGAAAAGTTCTCCATGAACCTATGGTAGTAACCAGCTAAGCCTAGGAAACTGCGGACTTCAGTCGCTGATGTCGGTCTTGGCCACTTGGTAATAGCCTCAACCTTTGCTGGATCGATCGTGATTCCTTCTGCTGATACAATGTGACCTAAGAATGCCACCTTGTCTAACCAGAACTCACACTTGGAGACTTTAGCATACAACTGCTTCTGGCGAAGAATCTGTAATATTGTACGAAGATGGTCTTCGTGTTCCTCATTGGGCTCAGAGAATATCAGGACGTCGTCAATGAAAACAATGACGAACTTGTCCAGAAATTCATGGAAGATTCTGTTCATCAAGTCCATGAACACTACTGAAGCATTGGTAAGGCCAAATGGCATGACTACAAATTCGTAGTGGCCATAGCGTGTACGGAAAGCAGTCTTGGTGATGTCCTGCTCTTTAACCCGTAGCTGATGACAACCCGACCTTAGATCAATCTTGGAGAAATGTTTGGCCCCTTAGAGTTGGTCAAACAGATCGTCTATGCGTGGTAGAGGATACCTATTATTGATGGTGATCTTGTTGAGCTCACGATAGTCTATGCGAAGACGCATACTGCCGTCCTTCTTCTTCACGAATAAGACCGGTGCACCCCATGGAGATGCGCTCGGTTGAATGAAGCCCTGTTCCAGAAGTTCTTGTAATTGATCCTTAATACAAGGATTTACCAAGTATGAAGTTTGTTCGTCTCGATTCAATTCAAATTGATTGCCAGTTGAAAGTGCGACTCAGTCGTTCTTGGTGGAATATAAAGGGAAAAGGTTATCTATTTTAAACTATAAGTAAAATGAAAATGTAAATGTCGTTAAGTAAAGTGGAAGTTTGAAATTTAAAACTAAAAATTAATACTTAAAAATAAATGATAAAAACTGAAAACTTCAAAATAAAACTAAGTTAAGACAATTAAAAATAACTCTAAGTAAGAATGGCGGGAAAGATTAAATTGACAATTAAAAGTAAAAATAGAAAATAGAAACTAGGACTCCATCGGAATATCCTGGTGTCGGAATCCCATCAGAATGCTACAGTCGGAATACTGTCGGAATGTGTCAAAATGGATTCTATCGGAATAATAACAAGCAAAATTGAAACTATCGGAATATAGTAAAGACAAAACCATCGGAATAAGTATAAACAAATCTATCGGAATCTCAATCGGAAAAATGATCGGAATCTAGAAACCCTTTTCCGATACACAGTATCGGAATATGCTGTCGGAATAAAATGAACTTGTCGGAATACTTGTCGGAATAGGGAAACCCTATTCCGATGGAAAGAAATTCGAAATAAGCAAGTTAAAGAAACTACTTTTCAAAAAGCTCAAACCGAAACTTTACCAAACTTAATATGAAAAGAGCTAATAAGCACGAATAACAAACTTTCAAACTCTAAATAAGCAAACTTTTTAAATCAACTTTAAAAATAAAACGAGTCCTTTAAGAAAAACTTTAAAGAAAATATGCTAAATACAAAATAAGCCAATAAGCATGATAAGCTCAAAGCTCAAATCATATAAAAACTTATATATGAACAAAAAGATAAACTTTTTGATCACATAAACATCAAGATTAAACAAAATGGAAGATTAACTCGAATTATATATAAATAAAAATCAAGAAAGGTATAATAAGATGAATATTAAAACAAGATTAAGCTTTTAAAAGTAAAGATTCGATTAAAACAAGAAAGGAAGATGAAAGATGAAGTACCTAGTGAGAGAAAGTTAAACACTTTCTCTCTCTAAAATTAAAAACTACAAAATGAAAAATGAAGACTAACTAATAACTAACTAACACCCTCCTAATGTGTCATTAGGAGGGTATATATAGGAAGTGGGGGAGTGCATGTGTTGCTTCCTTCTTTCTTTCTCTTTCTCGTCTCGACTTGATTTAAATTCTTTGTCTTTCTCGACGTCGTCTCGGGATTTGTCGATATAAATTGAACTTGTCTTATAATTTCTTCAATAATTAGACTTGAGTTCTTCGACTTCATTAAACTTCCGTCTTTAGACTTTTTCTTCGATAAATCTTCAGAATAGGCCTTGGACTTCCGTTCTTTTTGCACTCTTGATCTTTTGACTTCCTCTCTTCTCGTTTTCATCGATAAAAGCCCGTGAAAGCCCGTGTTTTCTTCCTTTTTCATCTTTTGGTCCTAAAACACAATAAAAACACAAACCACGCATAATTCCGACATTTACGACATAAAATACACGTTTTGGCTTGGTCATTTTTATAAATAAGTGGTAAAAGGATAAGTTTTTTCACACTTATTAAATCCCCTACACTTAACCGTTGCAATGTCCTCATGCAATGCATTAATTACAAAGCAAGTTTTACACTTTCCATCATAATCAATCCACCTTGGCCTTTATTAAAGAGATTATAAAATATTCAAAGGATGAAAAACAAGTAAAAAGATCAAAAACTTACCTTGGTGTTTTGGAATGTCATGAATGATTATCACCCTCAAGTTTCACGTTCCCCATACAAAGCTTAAAAACGAGATCATTGTTATTATAAGTTAGCAAACTAACAAAAACTCATGTGGCCCAATTATTTACTTAGACTCCCTTATTCCTAGGTGTATCTCTTATATTTTATTGTTGTCTTGAATGATCACGAAGATGCATTGTTGAATTATTTCGGTAGTTATTTAGGCTGAAAATAAAGTAGGACGATTTAATCAATAGTTTGCTAAAGGACAAAATCTTTTAAAACTGCTTCTCGGGACCTCATAAAGTTCATATCTTGGCATAACTCGCTTCACGATTTGAGACCTTTCTCGGACCGATATTTGGCAGCGACTTCATACTTCAAATCTTGAGAGACGTTCATGAAATAATGGTCTTCTCTTCATAATAAGAATTTCTTCACTTGATGTTTTGAGAGATTCTTCATATTTGGACCACGGATTCTTCATTTTTCTCCAATCTTTATTTGGGATTTTGATATACAACGATCCGCCTCCTTTTAGGACTTGGATCTATTTGTCCTCATACCTTGTTAGGGCCTTTTTGGATAGACTTCTCCATGATCTTTAGGGGAGTATTTGCTTTTCGTCGTGTATCTCGATCCTTCATATTGATTTTTGATAAATGATTCTTCACATCACTTGGGATCTTTAGCAACAAAATGTATCCCTCATGCCTTGTTAGGGCCTTTTCGGACTCGCCAATCTTCGCATCTCGCTTCAATAAGTTATGCCTTGGCTATGAACTCTAATTAATACCGAGCAACTTTTAAACGATCTTGGGCTAGAAGCTAAGTAAATTTTCAAATCGTACAACCTTACTTATTGCAATTATTTATTAACAAGCGATGGGAGAAAAAGCTTATAATCAACTCACATAAATTCATGAAAGAATACCAAACTTATAATTGACTCTATCATCTCTCGTTCTCCACAATTTAGAATCTCAAGGAATGAGACTCGTGGATGCTTAGCCTATTAAATCAAAGTTTTGGGTTTTCAAGTCATCTATAGGATCTTGCAACTTCTTAGACTTTTTCAAGTTTAGAATTTCCATTTTAAAGTTCCCTTGATAAACGACTTTCTAGGATCAATTATAGGAACTTGCGAAAAGTTCTTGTTCTTAACCCGTAAGAGTTAAGACTTTCGCGTTTTAAAGTTCCCTCAAGAAAAGCCTAGCAAAACTTGACTTAAACACTTAAGGATACTAGCTAGAGTAAACTTAGATAAGTAAACTCGGGTTGAGTCAAAATATTCACAACGTTTAAAAATTAAAACCACTTTATTCAAAAATTATTCTAGCAAAGAAAGAAATTAACTATAACAAAGGTAAATACAACTAGGCCAAAATAGATAAAAATTTTTGAAAAATGTCGAAAAATCAATTTTTCGGTTAAAATGAGGACATATACAAGAAAAAACCCACTTAACTTCGATAGAAGTCCCCCTACACTTAATATAAACATTGTCCTCAATGTTTAAGCATGTGGAAGTAACCTCCCCTACACTTAGGACATTATGCACTTTGTTTAAATCTTGCTAAGGAAGAGACAACTAAAGTGATTCTTATTTTAATATTGAAGAATATAAAATAGAGAATCAAAAGAGTTTAGAATAGAACCGGGAAGACGGGTACACGGAATCACGGGTCGTCAAAAGTCATCAAGAATGGATCTTTGAAAGCTCGAATCCCTGCACATGATAAGAAAGAAGACAACAAACACATACTAGGGTCTCCCCCTACAATTATTATAAAAAACAGATAAAAAGGATAGATACTACGGGTTGCCTCCCGAGAAGCGCTTGTTTTTGTTAACCGAGTCGTGAGCCTGACTCGACCTTGATTAGCATGGTAAAAAGCTTGAAGAACATCCACCAAGATCAAATACATGGTTTTCATCCATCAAATAACACAAGCTTAAGGCGAACAAGGCAAGCTAAAGAAGTGTAGGCAAGGTTCCCTAAAGCAAAGATGGAGCACGATGGTAGCAAGTGTGATGAGGTGCAAGCATATCTCCATAAGTTCCAAAAATCTTTCCTTTTATTTCATCAGATGGATACTAAGATGGCTTAAAAATTGCAATACCGGGATCGAACACCTTTTCCTTTAGGGGAAAATAATACTCAGGCTCAGTAGAATTTGAAGAAGATCCACTCATAAATCGCACAATCTCATCCTCAGAAGGTGGATAGAGAGGTGTCAAGACATAAGTACTGCGGATATCGGTGTCTTCCGGTTTCTTCTCCTTTGGAATGGGTTTCTTAATATCCGAAGGAGGATAAAGAGCATCACCAAAGTCCAAAGGAGGAGAATCATTCTTATTTGGGAAGTAATTGTTGAGAAAAGTAGCAAAGTCTTCCTCAAATGAGTAGTCATCCAAAGTAGGATCAAGTATTGTTGGCGGAGGATCTTCATCAAAAGAAGGATTAAGGTCATGATGAGAAGAATCACTCGAGAGAGTATCAACATCATCAAAATCATCATATGTTGGTATGTCTTTATACTCTGAAACAAAGGCAGCATAATCATCCATATCGGAACTAGAATCATCATCATAGTCATCATAAATTGGTGGAGACTCATGAATTGGTGGGGGATCCACATTGGGGAGAGAATCATCAAAATCATCCACATCGTCTTGCAAAAGTGGATTATCATGGGAAGACTCGAAAAGAGGATTGTTGTAGATGACAAAATCATCAAGCACATTAATCATATTCGTTGATTCTCTTCCATTTGATTTGGTTGCGATCTTCCCTATTTTAAACACTTGTGCATCATTCCCGACCCTTAAGATTAGCCCACCGTCGGCAACAACGACTAATGCTTTTCCGGTTCTCAAGAATGGCCGTCCAAGTATTAACGAAATACGAGGGTCCATTTCATAATCAACAACAACAAAATCGACCGGAAAAGTGAAGGTATCAACTTTAATAAACACATCTTCGGCAATACCAACGGGGTAAGCGAGAGTGCGATTTGCTAGCTCAAGAGTCATCTTCGTTAGAGTAAGGTCGGGTAATGATAGCTTTTTCCACACACTTAATGGCATCAGATTTATACTTGCCCCGAGATCAGCTAAGTCAGTAAATTCTTCGGTTTTGTTGAAAATGCAAGGCAACACAAAACGACTGGGATCTCCAAGTTTTTCCGGAAGTTCTTTAAGAATAACTGCAGAACAGTTTTCATTTAGGCGTGTGTTGACAAACTCAGCCATCTTTTCCTTCTTGTTAAGAAATTCCTTGAATGCTTTGACGAATTTTGGCATTTGGACAAGTTCTTCAACGAGGCTAATGTTGAAATTCATTTGAGAGATCATCTTCATAAAAGAAGTGACTTGAGCATCCTCTTTAGTAAGCAATTTGCACTTGTCTAACCGAGAAGGATAAGGGATGTTGGGTTTAGATGGTGTAGGTGTAGCAGGTAAAGGTTGAGATGTTGAAGGTTTAGAGGTGGTTGGTGGGGTTGGTGGAGGGTTTTGCTTGGGTACCTCTTCATTAATAGGTGGAGACGGTAATGTAGAACTAGTACTAGGCATGGTAGCAGGAGGGATAAATGGGGGCGGAGGAGGTGTAGATGGAGTAACGGGAGGAGGGGTAGAAGGTCCTACTAGAGTTGCTCCATTTCATGTAGTAATAGCACTCACATTCGCTCTAGGGTTTGTTTCAGTTGTAGAAGGAAGAGCACCTTGGGGGCGAAGGGTTTGTAATATTTGAACGAATTTCCTATCCGTGGACTCTTGAATTTGTCTAGTAGATTCTTGCATTGCTTGCATGATTTTCTCATGTTCATTCAACTTTTGCAAAACCAAGTCCATTGGCGGATGAGGTAAATTGAACTCTTGTTGTTGAAAACCTTGGTTTAGATATTGGTTATTAGGTGGAAAACCTTGAGGATTGAAACCTTGGTTTGGAAAGCCTTGATTTTGCATTTGGTAATTTCCCTGATTTGCATTTAAGCCCCTCACATTGGCATTACCTTGAAAATTAGCTCTTGGCGGCCCTTGGTTGTTTTGGTTAGGTTGTGGTGGTCTTTGTTGAAAACCGGGTGGAGCCAAATAATTTTTAGAGTTGTAAGACAAGTGATTAACATTGACATTAGGCTTGAAATGAACTCTCTCGGTGTTGTTGTAATCATACACTTCCCCGTGAGATTGATCATAAGCTTTATCACAATTAGCATAAGAGTGTGGCCCACCACAAGTTTCACAAGTTATATTAATAGCATTGTTGTTTTTGGCATTGTTAACGGCTTGTAAAGCAAGTGCTTCAACAACCGTAGCAAGCTTATCAAGTCTCTTTTCAGTGTCACTAGTGCTAGCACTAGCCACATTAGCCCGAACACTTTTGGTTTGCACTTTAGATTTATTCTCAATAATATCCCATGCGGCATTAGAAGACTTAACCAAAATGTTACCC
This sequence comes from Glebionis coronaria, assembly GCA_025667525.1. Lineage (NCBI taxonomy): Eukaryota > Viridiplantae > Streptophyta > Magnoliopsida > Asterales > Asteraceae > Glebionis > Glebionis coronaria. The sequence continues at coordinate 174,526,512 of CM046876.1, read as the reverse complement.
CCGAGGCACTATTTAGTGAATCTTGGTCATTCATGCTTAAACCATTGTAAAAAGTATTAATTTGATGCACTTTTGTGAAACCATGTTGTGGACACTTTCTTAAAAGTTTCTTAAAACGGTCCCAAGATTCACTAAATGTCTCACCGTACTTTTGTTCAAAGTTAATGATTTCATTCCGCAAAGCGGTAGTACGTGAGGGTGGGAAAAAGTAGTTGATGAATTTGGTTTCTAAATCCGACCACGTAAGAATACTTTGTGGCGGTTCCTTATCAAGCCAATGCCGGGCTTGTCCCTCTAAGGAGAAAGGAAAAAGTTGCAAGCGAATTACCTCTTGTGAAACCCCATTAAACTTGACCGTATTAGTGAGTTGAAGAAACCTTTTGATATGGTCATGAGGATCATCAAGTGTACGCCCCAAGAATGGTTGAGCAGAGACCATTTGAATGAAGCCGGATTTGAGCTCAAAGTTGTTGGCTCCAATCTCGGGTATGACAATAGTATCGATGTTGCCCTCTACGTGCGATTGCAAAAGCTCGATCATTGGTCGATTGTCCATGGTGACAATAGGTTGAGTTTCGACTTCGGCTTGAGTTTCTTTCTTCTTACGAGCACGGGTACGCATACACACCTACAAAAGGAAAAAAAAGATAGACAAGAAATATTTTTGGTTTTTTATGTTTTTCTATTTTTTTTAAGATTTTTGAAAATTTATATTTTTTAGGATTTTTGAATTTTTTTGAAAATTAGACAAGAAAAATAACCTTCAAGAGTGAACGGATTCCAAAATCTAACGCATCTCTCACAGAAAAACGTTAATCTTAACGAAAAGAGCCGGAAGCGGCGCCATTTAATACAAGGATTTACCAAATATGAAAGTTTGTTCGTCTCGATTCAATTCGAATTGATTGCCAGTTGAAATTGTGACTCAGTCGTTCTTGGTAGAATATAAAGGGAAAAGGTTATCTATTTTAAACTATAAGTAAAATGAAAATGTAAATGTCGTTAAGTAAAGTGGAAGTTTGAAATTTAAAACTAAAAATTAATACTTAAAAATAAATGACGAAAAATGAAAACTTCAAAATAAAACTAAGTTAAGACAATTAAAAATAACTCTAAGTAAGAATGGCGGGAAAGATTAAATTGACAATTAAAAGTAAAAATAGAAAATAGAAACTAGGACTCTATCGGAATATCCTGGTGTCAGAATCCCATCGGAATGCTACAGTCGTAATACTGTCGGAATGTGTCAAAATGGATTCTATAGGAATAATAACAAGCAAAACTGAAACTATTGGAATATAGTAAAGACAAAACCATCGGAATAAGTATAAAAAAATCTATCGGAATCTCAATCGGAAAAATGATAGGAACCTAGAAACCCTTTTCCGATACATAGTATCGAAATATGCTGTCGGAATAAAATGCACTTGTCGGAATACTTGTCGGAATAGGGAAACCCTATTCCGATGGAAAGAAATTCAATATAAGCAAGTTAAAGAAACTACTTTTCAAAAAGCTCAAACCGAAACTTTACCAAACTTAATATGAAAAGAGCTAATAAGCACGAATAACAAACTTTCAAACTCTAAATAAGCAAACTTTTTAAATCAACTTTAAAAATAAAACTAATCCTTTAAGAAAAACTTTAAAGCAAATAAGCTAAATACAAAATAAGCCAATAAGCATGATAAGCTCAAAGCTCAAATCATATAAAAACTTATATATGAACAAAAAGATAAACTTTTTGATCACATAAACATCAAGATTAAATAAAATGGAAGATTAATTCGAATTATATATAAATAAAAATCAAGAAAGGTAGAATAAGATGAATATTAAAACAAGATTAAGCTTTTAAAAGTAAAGATTCGATTAAAACAAGAAAGGAAGATGAAAGATGAAGTACCTAGTGAGAGAAAGTTAAACACTTTCTCTCTCTAAAATTAAAAACTACAAAATGAAAAATGAAGACTAACTAATAACTAACTAACACCCCTCCTAATGTGTCATTAGGAGGGTATATATAGGAAGTGGGGAGTGCATGTGTTGCTTCCTTCTTTCTTTCTCTTTCTCGTCTCGACTTGATTTAAATTCTTTGTCTTTCTCGACGTCGTCTCGGGATTTGTCGATATAAATTGAACTTGTCTTATAATTTCTTCAATAATTAATCTTGAGTTCTTCGACTTCATTAAACTTCCGTCTTTAGACTTTTTCTTCGATAAATCTTCAGAATAGGCCTTGGACTTCCGTTATTTTTGCACTCTTGATCTTTTGACTTCGTCTTTTCTCGTTTTCATCGATAAAAGCCCGTGAAAGCCCGTGTTTTCTTCCTTATTCATCTTTTGGTCCTAAAACACAATAAAAACACAAAGCACGCATAATTCTGACATTTACGACATAAAATACACGTTTTGGCTTGGTTATTTTTATAAATAAGTGGTAAAAGGATAAGTGTTTCCACACTTATTAATCCTTCAGCTTCTTCAACTCTATGGGAGCCATGCGATAAGGAGACAAGGAAATCGGCTCAGCTCCTGGGATGAGCTCGATGTTAAATTCTACTTCACGTGCAGGTGGTATGCCCGAAAGTTCTTCTAGAAATACATCTGGAAATTCTAACACTATCGGCTGATTCTGAATTGATGGGGATTCAGCATCCATGTCATGAACAGTATCTCGATAGCCCTTAATGTATGGTTTTGCTAGTTGAAAAAGTTCGTTTCTCGGTATCTTCTCGAATTGATTTCCGGTTAATTGTGTGAGATTAGTTGTTCTTAGTGAAACAAATATTTTTGGATTTGGTAAAATAAATGTGCAAGACTTAATAATAAAGGACGGGAAATTAAATCTAAAACTAGTTGAAACATAAAGGGTGCAATATTTAAAACGTTAAAAGTAAATGACGTGAAATTAAATGACGTAAAATTAGAACTTAACGAAAAGTAAATCGACAATTAAATAAAAATGCAAGACGTAATTAAAATATACTAAAAACAAATCGAGAAAAATTGACACTTAAACTAAAACAAAATAGTAAAACAAAACAAAAACAACCCATCGGAATACACCCGATCGAAATCCAATCGGAATCCGATCGGAATGCATCCCATCGGAAAGACCGCATGGTCGGAATGTTAAATAGGGACTCCGATCGGAATGTTTGAAAACATCACTGATCGGAATATCAAACCCCTCGTCGGAATATAGCAAAAAACTAATAATCGGAATATAGCAAAAATGGAGCATGATCGGAATGTGATGAAACACTCATAATCGGAATACACCTAAACTGAGCTGATCGGAATGTTGCAAAATCAACACAGTCGGAAAAAATGAAACCCTTTTCCGATCTATACTATCGGAATAAGGTGGTGCTGGTCGGAATAATGCAATCGGAAAGGGGTTTAATACCCTTTCCGATTTATAAGGTATCCGAAATAAGCAAAAGCAATAAGCTATGGTAATAAGCTCAAACTTAAAACTAGAACGAATCTAAATCGAAATGAACTTAATAAGCACAAACAACAACTTATCAAAACTTAAAATAAGCAAACTTTTTAAATCAAACTTTTAAAAAGACAAATACTTTTAAGAAAACTTTAAATCAAATAAGCATTAAGATGAAAATAAGATCAAAGATGAACATGGAGCAAAGATAAGCAAAATAAGAAAGGTAGAAAAAGAAGATTAGAGATTAAAAGCTTGATCAAAGGTAAAGAAGATTCAAGATAACAAAATTAAAAACACTTACTTGAATTAAAGGAAAGAAATTAAAGGTGCAAATACAATAAAAATAACAAGGAATGAAAATGGTGGAAGGGGTGGTTTGTCAAGCCACCCAACAACAAGAAATGAAGTAGCTAATGGCTATTTATAGTGGAGATTAGGGAGGAGCTTAGGAAGCTTCCTCCCTCTTTCCTCTTTTCCTTAATTGCAAAGTTAAATCCTTCCCTTCTTCATCTTTTGTTAATCTTGGACTTAATGACTTTGTCTCGGGATTTCTTTGAACTCGTCTTGAATTTTCTTCATAAATAAGACTCGAGTTCTTCGGCTTTTAGTAAACTTCCGTCTTTTGACTTTTTCTTCGATAAATCTTCAGAATTGGTCTTGGACTTCCGTTCTTTTTCCACTCTTGATCTCTCGACTTCATCTTTCGTCTTTTTCTTCGATAAAAGCCCGTGAATGCCGTGTTTTCTCCACTTTTCACCTTTTCGTCCTAAATCACAACAAAAACACAAACCACGCATAATTCCGACATAAATGACATAAAATACACGTTTTGGCTCGGTTATTATTGTAATTAAGTGGTAAAAAGGATGGGTGTTTTCACACCTATCAAATCCCCTACACTTAACCATTGCAATGTCCTCATGCAATGCATTAGTTACAAAGCACTTTTACATTTTTCATCACAATCAATCCACGTTGGCCTTTATTAAAGAGATAGAAAATTATAAACATACAAAGTAAAGAAATAAAAAACATACCTTTGGGTTTTGGAAATGTCGTGAATGATCATCATCCTCAAGTTTTCACTTTCTCCAAACCAAGCTTAGAAACAAGATCATTGTTATTATAAGTTAGTAAACTAACACGAACTCATGTGGGCCAATTATTCACTTAGACTCCCTTATTCCTAGGTGTATCTCTTATATTTTATTGTTGTCTTGAATGATCACGAGGATGCATTTTTGACTTATTTCGATAGTTATTTAGTCCAAAAATAAAGTGAACGATTTAATCAATAGTAAGCTAAAGGACAAAATCTTTTAAAACTGCTTCTCGGGACCTCATAAAGTTCATATCTTGGCATAACTCGCTTCGCGATTTGAGACCTTTCTCGGACCGATATTTGGCAGTGACTTCATACTTCAAACCTTGAGAGACGTTCATGAAATTATGGTCTTCTCTTCATAATGGAATTTCTTCACTTGAAGTTTTGAGAGATTCATACTTGGACCACGACTTCTTTATTTTTCTCCAATCTTTATTTTGGACTTTGATATACAACGATCCGCCTCCTTTTAGGACTTGGATCTATTTATCCTCATACCTTGCTAGGGTCTTTTCGGATAGACTTCTCCATGACTTTTGGGGAGTTTTTGCTTTTCGTCGTGTGTCTTGATCCTTCATATTGATTTTTGATAAATGATTCTTCACATCACTTTGGATCTTTAGCAACAAAATATAGCCCTCATGCCTTGTTAGGGCCTTTTCGGACTCGCCAATCTTCGCATCCCGCTTCAATAAGTTATGCCTTGGCTATGAACTCTAATCCATACCGAGCAACTTTTAAACGATCTTAGGCTAGAAGCTAAGTAACTTTTCAAATCGTACAACCTTATTTATTGCAGATAAATTTATTAACAAGCGATGGGAGAATAGGCTTATAATTAACTCACATAAATTCACGAAAGAATACCAAACTTATAATTGACTCTATCATCTCTTGTTCTCCACAGTTTAAAATCTCAAGGAATGAGACTCGTGGATTCTTAGCCTATCAAATCAAAGTTTTGGGTTTTCGAGTCATCTATAGGATTTTGCAAACTCTTAGACTTTTTCAAGTTTTAGAATCGCGTTTTAAAGTTCCCTTGATAAACGACTCTCTAGTATCAATTATAGAAACTTACGAAAAGTTCTTGTTCTTAACCCGTGAGAGTTAAGACTTTCGCGTATTATAGCTCCTTATATAAAAGCCTAGCAAAAATTGACTTAAACACGTTAAGGATACTAGCTAGAGTAAACTTAGATAAGTAAACTCGGGTTGAGTCAAAAGATTCACAACGTTTGAAAATTAAAACCACTTTATTCAAACTTTATTCTAATAAGGAAAGAAAATAACTATACAAAGGTAAAAACTAATGGGCCAAAATAGATCAAAAATTTTGAAAAATGTCGAAAAATTGATTTTTCGGTTAAAATGAGGACAAATACAAGGAAAAGGCCACTTAACTTCGATAGAAGTCCCCCCTACACTTAACATAAACATTGTCCTTAATGTTTAAGCATGTGGGAGTAAACTCCCCTACACTTAGGACATTGTGCATTTTGTTTAAATCTTGCTAAGGAAGAGACAACTAAAGAGATTCCTATTTTAATATTGAGAAATATAAAATAGTGAATCGAAAAGAGTTTAGGATAGAACCGGGAAGAAGGGAACACGGAATCACGGTTCGTCAAAAGTCATCAAGAGTGTGTCTTTGAAGCTCTAATCCCTGCACATGATAAGAAAGAAAGCAAGAAACACCACGGGGCTCCCCTACACTTATGGTAAAAATAGATAGATAATTGGGTTGCCTCCCAAAAAGCGCTTGTTTATATTAACCGAGTCACGAGCCTGACTCGTCCCCGAATTAAATGGTCCATGGGGAAGCCTCGAATGTGATACCGGGATCAAAGACCTTGTCCTCGTTCCCGGTTGACATCAACAAAGGAGAGGCGGGGGGATAAGTCCTGAATGGGAGAAAGACCCTTTCGACATACGAAAAGTATGTGAAATCAAGATCCACGGGAGGTGGGGTGGGTAAAGTAAGTACATTGTCCTCCCCCAAAGACAATGGATGCTGAGCAAACGGCAGAGCCGTATTGTTATCAATCATAGCATAATCAATGTCACCTCCCGGGTCAAAGCACTCATCCTCCGTGATAGTGGCTAAAGGGGAGGATGAAAGGTGCTCGGGAGGGGGACTTGGGACAATACCTTCTTGCAGCAAATTATCAAAAAGAATGTCCCCCTCCAAATCATCGTCATCATTACCTGGTGGTATGGAGTGAATGTCGATTTCTTCCAGCAATGGGTCATTATCTTCAACGGGAGGAATAGATGGAGGCAAAGACGCGGAAAGAGGATGAGAAGTCAACGCTTCGATTTGAGCAATAAGAAGGTGCACTTTCCGTAATCTATCTCGAAGAAGCACGTCTTCCACCTTATCCACAAGATCATGTTCATCGGTGAACTTCTCGTAAACTGGAGAAAATAAATCGTCATCACCCGCATCTCCCAGTGGAGAATGAGAAATTTCAAAAGTGAAAGTCTCATAGCTTGGAGAAAAATTGTCATCATTTGGATCGACCTCTTCCGTAAGAGTAACGTCGTTCTCAAGCTCCATAGCAGCCGGTATGTCACAAACCTCATCATCAAACACTTTATCAAGACCAACATCACTAAGCTCATTCAATGTATCACACTCCTTAGACAAGTTTGGGAAATTGAGAGGAGGGATGACAATTGCACTAGGACATTGAGCAGTAAGGTCATTCCAAGAAATAGTAGGCTCATCGTCATCATCATCATAATAGTATGCATACACCGGGGAAGGATTATAAGTCTCGATATTTGAAATTTGCTCCTGTCGATGATCCTCTTGACATTTCTCGATGATCTTGTTGCAAGCTTCTTGAATTTGTTAACTTTGCTTAACAAGAGTGTCCCATTGTTCATTGGAGCTCAATTGTTCGAAGGAGGGTTGATGATCGATGGGGTGTTGTGGGGGTGCAAAATGTTGAAAACCTGAATTATAGCATGGTTGTGGCTCATAGTAGTTCATCGGTTAAGAAGAATTATAAACCGGGCTTGGTTCATAATAATCCATTGGTGAAAAAAACTGAGGACACGGATTTTGCTCATAATAATTCGTTGGTTGACAATAATAGGTATCGTGAGGACCCCCACAGTTGTTGCAAACCGGGTATGGAGAAAAATCAGGTGCGTCTTGTGGATAGCTATTATCATTGTCATAGTTGTACCCCGGTTCTTGCCCGTGACCATACGGGTATCGAACCGGGCACAAAACATGCCAATGAGAATCGCTTCCACAATAGATGCACGGGGGAACAGGAGGTGGGTTCAAAAAGAACGAATTAGTCGAGTTGCACAAGGGACAAAATCCGAATTGTGTGTTGTTGATATCGTTTCCGCACCGCTCACATGTACACCATTGACAAGAGTTGTTCCCAGATAATTGTTTTCCACACCGGACGCAATGGACATAAAAATCCATAAAGAAAGATAGATAAGCAAGAAGAATATTTTTGGTGCAAAACTTTGAAAAAGAAATGCTTTTTATGATTTTTTAAATGTTTTTGGGATTTTTGAAAATTTTGGACACGAAAAATAACGTTCACAAGTGAACGGATCCCAAAAGCCAACGCGTCTCTCACAAAAAACCTTTGATCCTCACGAAAAGAGCCGGTAGCGGCGCCATTTTAATGTATGGTTTTGCTAGTTGAAAAAGTTCGTTTCTCGGTATCTTCTCGAATTGATTTCCGGTTAATTGTGTGAGATTAGTTGTTCTTGGTGAAACAAATATTTTTGGATTTGGTAAAATAAATGTGCAAGACTTAATAATAAAGGACGGGAAATTAAAACTAAAACTAGTTGAAACATAAACGGTGCAATATTTAAAGCGTTAAAAGTAAATGACGTGAAATTAAATGACGTAAAATTAGAACTTAACGAAAGGTAAATCGACAATTAAATAAAAATGCAAGACGTAATTAAAATATACTAAAAATAAACCGAGAAACATTGACACTTAAACTAAAACAAAATAGTAAAACAAAACAAAAACAACCCATCGGAGTACACCCGATCGGAATCCAATCGGAATCCGATCGGAATGCATCCTATCGGAAAGACCGCATGGTCAGAATTTTAAATAGGGACTCCGATCGGAATGTTTGAAAACATCACTGATCGAAATATCAAACCCCTCGTCGGAATATAGCAAAAAACTCATATTCGGAATATAGCAAAAATGGAGCATGATCGGAATGTGATGAAACACTCATAATCGGAATACACCTAAACTGAGCTGATCGGAATGTTGCAAAATCAACACAGTCGGAATCAATGAAACCCTTTTCCGATCTATACCATCGGAATAAGGTGGTGCTGGTCGGAATAATGCAATCGGAAAGGGGTTTAATACCCATTCCGATTTATAAGGTATCCGAAATAAGCAAAAGCAATAAGCTATGGTAATAAGCTCAAACTTAAAACTAGAACGAATCTAAATCGAAATGAACTTAATAAACACAAACAATAACTTATCAAAACTTAAAATAAGCAAAATTTTTAAATCAAACTTTTAAAAAGACAAATACTTTTAAGAAAACTTTAAATCAAATAAGCATTAAGATGAAAATAAGATCAAAGATGAACATGGAGCAAAGATAAGCAAAATAAGAAAGGTAGAAAAAGAAGATTAGAGATTAAAAGCTTGATCAAAGGTAAAGAAGATTCAAGATAACAAAATTAAAAACACTTACTTGAATTAAAGGAAAGAAATTAAAGGTGCAAATACAATAAAAATAACAAGGAATGAAAATGGTGGAAGGGGTGGTTTGTCAAGCCACCCAACAACAAGAAATGAAGTAGCTAATGGCTATTTATAGTGGAGATTAGGGAGGAGCTTAGGAAGCTTCCCCCCTCTTTCCTCTTTTCCTTAATTGCAAAGTTAAATCCTTCCCTTCTTCATCTTTTGTTAATCTTTGACTTAATGACTTTGTCTCGGGATTTCTTTGAACTCGTCTTAAATTTTCTTCATAAATAAGACTCGAGTTCTTCGGCTTTTAGTAAACTTCCGTCTTTTGACTTTTTCTTCGATAAATCTTCAGAATTGGTCTTGGACTTCCGTTCTTTTTCCACTCTTGATCTCTCGACTTCATCTTTCGTCTGTTTCTTCGATAAAAGCCCGTGAATGCCGTGTTTTCTCCACTTTTCACCTTTTCGTCCTAAATCACAACAAAAACACAAACCAGCATAATTCCGACATAAATGACATAAAATACACGTTTTGGCTCGGTTATTATTGTAATTAAGTGGTAAAAAGGATGGGTGTTTTCACACCTATCAACCCTCACAACCATGTGAAAGTAATGCACGTGCTTGCAGGGTTGATATGATTTGTACAAACCTTCTGGGTACGAACCCGTTGTGAATGTACTCTAGTGCATAAACATCACTGAAGATGACTCGATATGAATGACAGTCTATGGTAGCATGATGCTTGGATAGACAATCCATGCCCAAAATCATGTCAAAATCATTCATGTCCAGCGGAAGTGCGTCAACAGGACGAATCTTGTCATCAAACTCTAGGGGAAGGATCTTGTATGGGTTATGCGTACAGAGTCTCTTAAAGGCGTGGAGATATTCAGTATATTTTCTAGTGGCATGGGGCGTATCCTAACATTCTTAGCATAAGTAGTAGAAATGACCGAGTGAGTAGCACCCGTGTCAAAAAGAACACATGCAGCTTGACCATACATATACAAGATTCCAGTGATGGTACATGTAGACTTGTTGGTCTGATCACGAGATGTCGTGTAAATGCGTCCACTAGTGGGAGGCGGCTTGGTATCAGCATGTCCGATGTGCCCTCCATCTCGCCCTTGCGACAGTCCTTCATTCGATGGCCAGGAAGACCACACTTGAAGCATGCGTCGCTGTCGCAGCGACATGGCCCTGGGTGCCTACGGTTGCAGGTAGTGCAAAGAGGATGAGTATATCCTCCAGTAGGTGTCCTGACTGGCTGAGAGCCTGATAAGAACAATATACATGAGACATGATAATAGGTACAAAGAATAATGCGGATAATTCGTAAGATTGAATACCAGTGATAGCTGGACGGTTAGGCTGTGAACCTCTCTGGTTCTGGTCCCTCCCATTACCATGATTCCTGGTAGAAGATTATCTCATATGTTAGAATTAAGAACTATATCATGTAATCATAAGAAAATGAGTAAGTATAAGGACCTGCTGCTGTTGGAGTGTCCAACGTTGTTACGATAATTATCATTACCGCCACGCCTATCCGTAGTAGAACGGTCGTGAGTCTGACCATTTCCCTTGGGTTGAGTAGGCTGTTGCTGAGTAGCCGGCTGAGACCGGTCCCCAGTCTTCTGCCTGGAAGATACAGTTTAAAAGAGATGTAAATATTGACATATGCTGAAAAGACTACGGTTTGGTCACCGCTGAATATGAATGTTTACCTCTTCTCGGGTCTCTCTGCTTCCCCGAACTCTTCTCTTTCTTGCAGCATCTCCAGCTTACGTGCTGCATCGGCCATTTGTTCCACCGTGTTGAACGTAGCACACACCAAGTTGTTTGCGACCGATGTACGAAGAGCCCACCGGAAGTGGTGTGCTTGCTCTTCGGGAGTACCTGCTGCTGCACCAAGAAAACCAGCCAAGCGAAGAAAGCGCTGCATGAAATCGTTGCTATTCTCCCCAGCTCTTTGTCGGATTCCATGATACTCTCTCTTCAGCATGTCTTGCTCAGCCTTGGGAAAGAACTGTCCCATCACCAAATCCCTGAACTGAGCCCAAGTCAAACCAGCCACCCAAGCATCACCTCCCTCAGACTGCTTCAGTGCCATCCACCATGATAGCACATCACCTTCGAACGGGTAGCAGGCCAACCTCGACTTGAAGACGGGGTCACAACCCATGGCATCGAAGATCTTCTCAATGTGAGCCAACCAACTTTCAGCTTCACTAGGGCTATCTGTTCTCTCGAAAGCTCGAGGGCGTAGCCTATTGAATCTCTCCAGCCATGTGACCAATGTTGCTGGAGGAGGAGGAGGAGGTACTGGGTGTTGCTGCTGATTGTTGGCAGCCTGCACTTCAGCCCTGATTTCATTCCTCAACTGAGGAAGCATAGCTTGCATTGCAGCTTGGATTGCTGCATTGAGTTGTTCCTGCTCGCGTGTGAGAACCATCTGACAGTATAACATAAAATACATGATCAAACTGATCAAACATAAAATATATACATGAAAAAAAATTTATACAAATAAATCATGAGAAAAATTTTATGCAAGGAAATTAGTACATGAATGCATGATGCAGTTTTATGAAAACTTTTATATGCGTGAGAGTGAACGCCTATGGTCAGTTCACCCAAAACAAAAGACATGGCGATGGGATGCCAATGGGTCGGTCCCAAAGTTAAAAGTTTCGATTAAACACATGCGACTAAATAGGGCCAGTCCTGTACCAACCATTACTTAGTCATAAACCTGCGACAATGACATATATATGTATGCATGAAAATGATGAACGCATGAAAACCGACTGTCAGTTCTAGGAAGATCATAGTGACTACCCACTAATCACAGGTCGTGTTTTGAGAGCCTACAGGTCGAAGCCTTGGCTCTGATACCATAATTGTAACACCCCATTTTGATAAATGGAATTTCACGTGTGATTATGGCGTGTCATCAAAGCATACAAAGATAAATGTATAAAACATCACATGACCATAAGGGAAATACTGGAAACAAACATCGGTACCCCAAAAATAGAACTCATCACAAACAAACATAAGTACTGTAAATGAAAAGGACTAAACAATGTCCAGAGAAGTGAGTATCCAAAGTGTAAAGAAATGCATAAAGTAATGAAGGCTAGGAAGCTTCCAATCCATATGCACGTACGCTTAAAGTATACGAGCGTCTTTGGGTACCTGCCGTTTTGGGAACATGAAAGGAAAAACGGCTGAGCATAACGCTTAGTGCACGGATATACAAGTATAGCATGAATAATATAAGCATATAAGCATAAGCAGCGGAAAAGACTAAGTCCTGGATAACCTAGTATATCTTAGTAAAACTGGTTTTAGAGTTTGAAAAGCCTTATGTTTATCTTATAAAAACTGTTTAACATGTTTACCATTTAGCCAATATAGGTCATGAAATATCAACGTGCATGAATACTTGGAGGGGTGATCTCGTCATGCAATTAGAGGGGCTGTGTCTAATTAATATAAGTTTTGGGTAGGAGGGATCAGCTCCTTGTGAAGGATGCAAGGCACACACCACATTCACCTGAATAATCTGCTGAAAACATGTAATCTAAGATGCACCCATACGCCCCACGTGATAATAATAATAATATGGCCAAAAGCTGAAGGGACGCCACGAGCTATCACTCCGCCGTGGTGAAGTCATAGCACTAGTGCCTCTAGTGTTATGGTTATGATACCTCCATAACTAGGTAAACTGGTCATGCATGTATATGGCTTTAGGTAACTAATTAAACATAAGCAATCAAAACATATAAAACATATACTTGGGAAAACAGTTGGCTGCATACGGGGAAATCCTAATAAGGAAGAATGTCCATACTGAAAGGACGAAGAATCCGTACCTTGTGTCCAGTGAACGAAGAAGACGAACGGAAGAGAGTCCTACTTCGATATCTCTAATGCTACATAAATAATACGTGTATAAGTATTCTGATTACTGAGTACGTAACTGATTTTATATCATGTCTTAGCTTGTTTTATATGTTCATGTCATGTTTTACTGATTTTAGCTTTATACTACGTTTATCATGTATTCTGTCTATTATGATTAAGTATTACTTGTATTTCTTGCATTATTATACTTGTTGTGTAATAATAAGTAACTTTCTAAAAATAGCAGGTTTCCTAAAATAGAAAGTTTCCAAAAATAGAAAGTTTCCAAAAATAGAAAGTTTCCAAAAATAGATTGTTTCCTAAAATAGAAAGTTTCCAAAAATAGAAAGTTTCCAAAAATAGATTGTTTCCAAAAATAGAAAGTTTCCAAAAATAGAAAGTTTCCAAAAATAGAAAGTTTCCATAAATAGATCAGCTGCCTTAATTAAATAAGTTTCTAAAAATAGAAAGTTTCCATAAATAGATTATCTGCCTTAATTAAATAAGTTTCTAAACCTAGAAAGTTTCCATAATTAGAAATAAGCTGGATTATTAAGCTAATAATATATAAGCTTAAGTTTTACTGATTAATATTCTAAGTCATGTGATATATAGTATAGTTTATTAATTATTACATGTAAATTAAATAACTATAGGTCATAAGATTTAATTATATATAACATGATTTAATTAACTAGATGGTAATAATACTTTGGTTAAAACATGTATTAATATTTATTATTAATATAACCTAAGTCATGAAAATTAATTAATTATAAGTCATGTTTTAATAATTAATCAATTTCTTAGTCTAGATTAACTAATAAAATACTTAGGTTAAAATCATGTATTATTAATGATAATAATATAACCTAAGTCATGTCCAAATTAAATTAATTACATAGCATATCAAATTAATTTAATTAATCTTGTAATTATTTAACATGTAAAAATAAATAATTAATCTTGAAAAATAAACCGTGAACCGAACCCGTGTTTTAAAACTAAACATGTCATGAACCGGACCGTGAACCCCATGAACCGAATCTACACCCTTAACCATGGCAAACCACCACCGGCCTAAACCGGTGGTGCGTGTGGTGTTCTAGCCGAGACCCCCTAAACTACCAAGGATAACCCCGACATGAGTCGGGGTCCCTTGGTCCTCTCGACCGAGCCTCACAAACCAAACCGAGATCTTGATGTCTCGGTTGGTGGTGATCACACAACCACCGAGAGCCTTGCTCTCGGTTTACACACTAGCCGAACCAAACACCCCCTTAAACCATGTATTTTTAATACCCACTTGTTTAGATCTACATGTTTATTAAATTGTTTTAATAACCCCATGTTTTCATGTTTTTAGATCTAATAAATAATTAAAAAGAAAAGGTTTAAAAAGATTACGTATTCGTGGATCAAAAGGAAAACTAACACGAACGATCTTGCAATAAATTGAATTAACCAAGATCAACAAACACCTCCCTTGTGGTGGTTATGGGCGGCGGCTACAAGGAAGAAGGAGGAGGAGCAGGGTTTTGATTTTTTAATCTTTCTGTAATATGAAAAATCTCTTTCCTCCTTATTCCTTTTTAGTTAAATTTTAAAGTGGGCTGGGCCCACTCTTGTCTATGCCGCGTGTAAAGGGGACCCACATGGGAAACCCGTTGATTTTCCCGTGTTCTATTATTTACGTGTTAACGTGTCGTTTTTACGTGATACAGTTTATGTTCGTTCGTGTCGTAAAATATATTTATTCATGATCGTAATAACTATACGTAAATACATAATATTAGGTTCGTGAATATTTACGTTCATGATATTCATGTTCGTGATTATAATTATTGTTGAGAATAATTATCGTGTCTTAATACGTAATAAATACTTATCGTCTTATAACACGTACGTAATACATGTAAATTCCTATCGTGAAACGTAAACGTGTTAAATGAGGAAAGTTCTAATCATGTACGTACGATCATAAGGGTACTATTCATGATAAAAGCATGCGGGTTTTACAGAGATAGATGTAATGGAAAGAGCAATTCACGATTCAACATTATCTCGTGTACCAAGGCTCAGAAGTATTTATTGAAAGGTTACCATGTATTCTTAGCTCATATTACCGAGAAGGAGACCATAGGAAAGCGATTAGAAGATGTACCACTTGTACGAGATTATCCGAAAGTCTTTCCTGAAGATTTGCCTGGATTACCGCCAGCTAGACAAGTTGAATTCCAAATTGACTTGATACTTGGAGTCACACCTGTTGCTAGAGCGCTTTACCGTTTAGCGCCATCGAAAATGCAAGAACTATCAACTCAAATACAAGAGTTGACTATGAAAGGATTCATAGACCAAGTTCTTCACCTTGGGGAGCTCCGGTCTTGTTTGTTAAGAAGGAAGATGGAAGTTTTTTGATGTGTATCGACTATTGTGAGTTGAACAAGCTTACCATCAAGAACCGTTATCCATTACCTAGAATTGATGATCTGTTTGATTAGTTGCAAGGATCTAGTGTTTACTCAAAGATTGACCTTAGGTCAGGATACCACCAATTAAGAGTTCGTGAGGAGTACGTTGCAAAGACTGCTTTTAGGATGAGGTATGGACACTATGAATTTCAAGTGATACCGTTCGGTTTGACAAACGCACCTGCTGTATTTATGGATCTCATGAACCGGGTGTGTAAACCGTATCTGGATAAGTTTGTCATTGTGTTAATCGATGATATTTTGATCTATTCAAGGAATGAGAAAGAGCATGAGGAACACCTTAAGTTAATATTGAAATTACTTAAGAAGGATGAACTGTATGCCAAGTTTTCGAAGTGTGATTTTTGGTTACCAAGAGTGTAATTTCTAGGTCATGTTATTGACATCAAGGGAATTCATGTTGACCCCGCCAAGATTAAGTCAATTAAGGAGTGGACTACTCCTACGACACCGACTGAAATTCGTCAATTTTTAGGTCTCGCCGGATACTATCGAAGGTTATCGAGGGATTCTCGAAAATCTCGAAGCCATTGACGAAGTTGACTAAGAAGAAAGTGAATTACGAATGGGAGAAAAAGCGAAACTAGCTTTTCAAAAGTTAAAGCAAATGCTTTGCAGTGCGCCTATATTATCGTTACCGGAAGGATCTTAAGATTTTGTGGTTTACTGTGACACATCAGCAAAAGTATTGGGAGCGATGTTGATGCAAAGGGAGAAGGTCATCGCATACGTGTCTCGCGAATTAAAAACGCATGAGAAAAACTACACAACTCATGACTTGTATGGAACTGATGAGACTGCAATTATACATAGTCTCATCGTCCAAATCGGGCTTAAAATGAATTTTTTTTTCATAAAATACCATAAAATATGCTTGTGTTTGTTCATTGTGTATTTTAGGTACGGATATCATGAAATCAACAAAAGATCAAAAGATTCAAGCAAAAACGAGCACGGGAAACGAAGCCGCACAAAGAACCAGACCCGAACAATGAATTTTCAAAGAAGTCCTTGAAGTTTTGAAAATCATCAAGATTGGTCCCTCAACTTTGAAGATTTTACACTTTATACCCTTGTAAATTCCTAAATTACAAGTTTGGTCCCTAAAGTATGAATACTTTACATTTTTGGCCCTTGAAGATTGCTAAAAGTGCATATATGGTCCTTGTGATAAGTTTGCAAACTAATTGTGCCTAAAATGACAACCTATGCAAAGATTTAACAAACGGAATATGAAGTTATGGATGGTGAAATTTGCTTTGACAACAGTTTGGAAGTATAGGGGGTAAACTTGGCTAATTCAAACCCTAACCATACTCGAACCCGGTTTCATACCCATCACAGCCCATCACTAACCCCCTTAAGCCCATTACCCACAACCCTATACCCAATACTTACCCGGTCCACCACTCTTACCAACGTCATCTCATTAATACTCTTTTTAAACTAAATTAATTTAATCTTAAACCGGGAAATAACTTCATTTAACCTAAATCCTAATCAAACCACCAGTTCACACCCATAAACCCTAAATCATTTTTCTATCAAACCAAAGGGATAGTCCTTAGAATTCTCTAGAACAGTGATTAAGCCTCACCTCAATACAACCCCACTCCCCAATATCACTCCAGCTCACCCTAATGGATCGACCCTACGCGTGTCCCTTGTCACACCAAAAATAGCAAATAAGGAATCTGCCAGCCATCCAACGATTCTCAAATGTTTCTTTTTCCCAAAGATAACAACCAAGGGCTTAGATTATTTCATACAGCTCAGCAATCACATGACAGCATTTGACCAGTTTCAAAGAATTAAGACCAAGGGGCAATTTTGTATTTTTAGATGTAAGGGTTTACTTTTCTCATTGTTGTTCTAGATTCATCTTTTCCTTGTATAAATATGGACGTATGTGTCCATATTTCATTGTTCCAGCTTTTTGTACAAATTTTGAATTAATGAATATTTAAAGTGTTTTTTTTAATTTTACAAGAGCTGAGTTCCTTACTATTTTTGTAGTGTAGAAATTTATCTTTATTGCAAAAAATATTAGGTTAATCTTGTTTATAAAAAAAGGGCATTTGTTCAAAATATTTGACAAAAGCTCCTTTTTGAGATCCAGATTATAGAGGCTTTAGGGTTGTTTGATTAACACCAAAAAATACTATTAAGCTTGTATAACCTGTTTAGTTCTTGTTGGTTTCAAAAGTGGTGTTTCAAGATTAGTGTTTCTTAAAGATTTTTCAAAAATCTTGTTTAGTTGTTTTCTTTAGTTTACTGTTCCAAAACCCCACCCATAAGCTATTGACAAAAGCTTATGAGTGAGCTTTGTAGACTTGAAGTTGGTTATTCTTTGTTGTGTTATAATTGCAGGTATAAGAGACAATATGCCATTCTTATTTCTTTCATTCTTGGTTTTTGAGCTGTTGTAGCTTACCAACAAAAAATCAAGCCCTTATCTCACAAATCTTTCCTCATCTCAGCAACTATGAGGTCCAAGTTAGGTGTGTTCTTGGGCTTGAACAAAGCCCAAGAGTGGTAACCATTTTTCTCTTTTTAGTATACTGTTTTCTTAGGTGTTTTTGTGATAATTTGTTGTTTTGCCTATTAGTGTAAAATTTCTGTACATCTTTTAGTTTACTTGATGATTAGAATATGCCCCGCTAGTTTGGCATGAATTTGGAGTTGATTTGTAGGTTTAATCTTTGAAAATTTTCATATTTCTATTTTTAAAGGGGTGTTCGGATTTACTAAAATCTTGCACTAGGTGACATATTTGTAGGGTTAAAGTAGGATGAACATCTTATTTTAGGTTTAGGAAGAAAGTTTATGCATTTTATTTGGGAAGTCTAGTTTAAAAAATGAAAGTTCCATGTTTTCTTTAGACTAAAATCTGCATAGCACCATTTTTCTGTCCACAGTGAGTCTTAGTTGATTTCTATGTGTGAATTAGTGGATGAAATCTAGTAGTCCCATAATTTGAATGATAAACTAGGATTGTGTGAATCTTATTTGTGGTTAGGTGAGTTATTTGGAAGTTTTTCTTGTCTAAATCTCACCAATGTGCCAAACACATCAGCAAGAACACTTTCTCCCATAACA
The DNA here is from genome assembly GCA_025667525.1 of Glebionis coronaria. Classification (NCBI taxonomy): domain Eukaryota; kingdom Viridiplantae; phylum Streptophyta; class Magnoliopsida; order Asterales; family Asteraceae; genus Glebionis; species Glebionis coronaria. Next base: position 174,507,732 of record CM046876.1, on the reverse strand, counting down.
GTAGGATAAGATCTTGGATTTTGTGTTTCTTGAACTAAGTTTGGGTTTACAGTTAGCTTAGGTTTAGTTATAAGGTTGTAATATATGAAAATTTTAGGTTGTTGAAGCTAATTTCAAGTTTTGGAAGTCCAAATCTCATCAAACTATCAAAAACATCAGCAAAACATCCCACTTTTATGTCAGTATGCACAGTAGGTGATTTAGGAGTGTATATTGTGTTTTTGTTTCTTGAAACTTTGTCCACTGCTAGGATTTAGGTATTCTAGGCTTAGATGTTGTTTGTGATAAGTTTGGACTCAATTGGTAGCTTTTAGATTCCTTAGAAGTTAATTGTATTGAGCAACACCTACTTTCTGTCCACAGTGAGCACTTTTAATATGATCTAGGGCTCTAAGATGTTTAATTTGTCTTAACTTTAGTGTTTTTGTATTTGCTTGACTCCCCACAACCCAACTGGTTGTGGGGGTGCCTATTGTGCCATAAAACAACCACCATAACAGCCAAATCATACATCCAAATCCCCACAGTTAAGTCACTGTGAAAAGTACCCAAAATCCATTTTTTTCTTTGTCACCCGACATCGGACAGCACATGGACGTTGTCTGGTGACTTGTTAGACAAAAGACAAACAGTGAATTTAGCTTAATTTATTATACAACTTATTTGTTTTGTCTTATCGAGCTTATTTTTAATTTTTTTAGCTTTTTCATTTTCCCAAGTTCTTTTAGGATAAATAGATTTTTTGAAAAAAGTTTAGATTTTTCCCATAGTTATTTTATTTTTTATGATTATTTTAATTAAAAAAATTGTTTTTAGGCATTTAAAAATAGATTTAATTAGTGAAAAATTTTGAAAAATATTTTTTAGTGTTTATTAAGTATATTTGAGGTCTACAAGTTATAAATTTTTAGTTTGGGTTTTGTATTAATTTATTTGATTTTTAGGGCTTTAATTAGCCTTTAAAAATTAAATATTAATTAATTTAAAAAGTTTCAACAATTTTTCTTGATTTGTAAACCCTAGATATATTTTTAAGAAGTTAATTTATTTTTTTGAGAATTTTGTCTAACTTTTATTGTTCGTCGATTTTTATGATTTTATGTTTTTCCGGCCGTAGTGTAATTTTTAGCGTAACTCGTCCTTATTTTTCATCTCTTTTCATCCAGAAACGTTACTAATCCAAAAATTGATATATATTTTTTGGCATTAAACACAAATAACTCCCTTGAGGAACGAACTCACTTGTCAGGTCTTACATTTTTCCTAAAACGTAAGATTTAATACTTTGACGATTATTTGTTTTGCTTTATTTTTCCTAAAGTAAAGTAAACATCTAATTTTACTACAATCAGGAACCAGGTGTGTTGTTTACACTGATCACAAGATTTTGCAGCATATTCTGGATTAGAAGGAATTGAACATGAGATAACGTCGATGGATCGAGTTGCTCAGTGACAACGACTGTAAGATTCGTTACTACCCTAAGAAGGCCAATGTGGTGGCGGATGCACTAAGTAGAAAGGAACACTTGATGACGCGTAGAGTTAGGTCGTTAGCTATGATTATTAATCCAAACCTGCCTGTGCAAATTCGTGAAGCATAAACCGAAGCCCTTAAACCAGAACGTGTTGAAGCCGAGAAATTAGGAGGAATGGTTACAAAGAAACTCGAGACTCGCACTGATGGAATGCTATGTCTAAATGGTAGAAGCTGGTTACCACTGTTTGGAGAACTAAGGGATGTGATTATGCACGAGTCGCATAAATCACAAAATGTATAAGGATATGAAGAAGCTATATTGGTGGCCCAATATGAAAGCTGAAATCGCTAGTTATGTTGGGAAGTGTTTGACTTGTGCCAGGGCGAAAACGGAACACCAAAAACTATCTGGATTGTTGGTTCAACCGGTAATTCCTATGTGGAAGTGGGAAAATATAACCATGGATTTTGTAATTAGGCTACCCAAGACGACAAATGGATATGACACAATCTGGGTGATTGTTGATCGACTTACGAAATCTGCACACGTTTTGGCTATGAAGGAAGATGATTCTATGGATATGCTTACGAGACTTTACTTAAAGGAAGTAGTCTCAAAACATGGAGTTTTGATCTCGATCATTTCTTGATAGAGGCGGAAGATTCACTTCACAATTCTGGAGATCACTTCAGAAAGCATTGGGTACGTAATTGGATATGAATACTGCTTATCATCCACAGACTGATGGACAAAGTGAGAGAATCATTCAAACGCTAGAGGACGTGTTACGCGCTCGCGGTCTTGACTTTGGAAAGGATTGGGATAAAATATTACCTCTAGTGGAATTCTCTTATAGCAACAATTATCATACTAGCATTAAGGCTGCACCATTTGAAGCGCTATATGGACGTACGTGTCGTTTACCTGTGTGTTGGGCTGAAGTCGAGGATAACCAACTCACTTGTAAAACCCACTTTAAAAACCCTAAGATCATTAAATGCACGAAATTACGGTTAAATTTGAATTTTATAATTAATTAATATACGCCATGCATCACGAATATTTAATACGAATAGTATGGATATTAATTAATTATCATAAGTATTATGTATGTAAACATGAATATGAATGCACGATAAGAATGTACGTATAAGATTAAGAGAGCATTCAAGAAACTAAAACACGATAATTAAACACGAACACACACGATAAAATTTTGACAAGAAAAACAAACATGAAACTGTAAGGGGGTGTTGTGGATTTTGGCTAGAAGAAGAAAAACGGCAAGATGTGCAAGCCCGACCCATGACATTTTACTAGTTAATTATGAAAAACCACAAGAGTTTTCATTTACCACTTTTATAGAAAAATCATCAAAACCATACCCTTGTTCTTCCTCCTTGCCGCGGCTCATACCCAAAACACAAGGACGGTTTGTGTTGATTTTTGGTTCATTAATTATATGGTATAGTGTTCGTGTTTTAAACCTTTTCACGCATACGGTATCCTTTGATCTCTAATCTTCTTATTTTATTTATCTATATTGGTAGATCATTAAAAACAAGTAAGAAACATGTTAAAATAAAATGATCAAACATGGGGATCGGGTATTTATGGTTCGTTTGGTTGGGTACACGCGAACCGAGAGTCATGCGACTCTCGGTGGCGTTCGGTGACCAACAGCCGCCTCCTTAGGGGCCGGCGTTGGTGGTCGTGGACAGCCGCGACACGACACCCCCCAAACGGGGGGCTGTGGCATTTGATCAGCCTCAACCGAGACACCATTGTGGGGCTCGACGTGTTCTCGGGCAGCAAAGGGGACCCCAGCTCACGCTGGGGTGTGTTTGTTTCGGACACAGTAGCGAAGCCGAGAGCTTCGGCTCTCAGTGTGGTGGTTGTGGTTCGGACGGGGCACGACAGCGAGGTCGCAACCTTCGGGTTGTGGTGCTCGGTTGTCGGTCTCAGGATTTGTGCTCGAGAACTTGTCACTTTTTCATGAACATGTAATTAACCAATTATGAAAAATACTTTACGTTATGTTTTAATTAATTAGTTGTATTAATTAATTTATTGTTTAATTAAAAAAAAACTTAGGTTAGGTTTATTTAACTAAAATCATGATATAACATGTATGTACATTTATTTAAATAAACTTATGTTATAATAAATATTAGTTTAATTATTCATGAACATAGATTTAATTAATTAAAACTTAGGTTAATTAATTAATATCTTTTAAGGTAAAGTTTAATAACATGAAATATGTGATATTATTAATTAATATTAACTTATAATAACATGACATGACATTATTAATTAATAATAACAAGTTAAGCTAAGTATTTATTATTTACTAAACTTTATAATATAAATATACATGCTACATTATAAGTATACGATTAATTATAGAAACATGTTAATTATAGAATTATACTAATTATAGCAACATGATAAATATGGAAATACACTAAATATGGTAACATGCTATTTATGGAAATACACTAAATATGGTAACATGCTATTTATGAAAATACATTGAATATAGTAACATGCTATTTATAGAAATATGCTAAATATGGAAACTTTCTATTTTTGGAAACTTACTAATTATGGAAACTTTCTATTTTTAGAAACTTACTAGTTAAGGAAACTTACTATTTTTGAAAAGTTACTATATATGGAAACCTGCTATTTTTGGAAAGTTACTATATATAGAAACCTGCTATTTTTAGAAAGTTACTCATTATTTTATAACAAGTACTATAACACTTAAAACATGAAACACATGAATCTAAAATACATGAAACACTAAGAGATACATGATTAAGACATGAATAATAAGACAAGACAAGAACTAGTATAATAAGTATGAACACATCAAGTAAACTAATTAACAAGTATGTATAAGTAAAACCGACTCTTATTCATGTCCCTTCATTATGTAGCTATTGTGAAGTCAGAGTGATCTTCTACGTTCGTTTTCATCTTCATTTACTGGACATAAGGTACGGATATTCCGTCCTTTAGTAAGGACATTCTTTCCTATACATAGGATTTCCCCGTTTGCAACCATCTTTTTTCCCCAGTAGTTTAAGTGTCTTAAACACATCAGTATATGTATGATTATTTTAGATTGCCTGAGCTATATATATGCATGCCAGTTTCACCTAGTTATGGGGGTTCTATAACTATAGCAGTGGAGCCACCGGTGTTATAACTCTTCTGCGGTGAGAGTGATTGCTCGTAGCTTCCCTTTACAATATTTGTCCTATGTTACTATTATCATGTGGGGCGAATGGGTGCATCCTAGGACAAGTAGTATGATTTCCTGGTAACTGCGGTGTGTGCCTTGCATCCGTTACAGGAGCTGATCCCTCCACTCATTTAATATATTAATTAGAGGCAACCCCTCTAATTTCATGATGAGGTCACCCCTCTAAGTATTCATGCACGTTGATATAACATGACCTATATGGGCTTCGGGCATATTTAAAATACAGATTTTCAAGATAAACTAAACATAAGTCTTTTCAGAAATATAAACCAGTCTTATGAACTTAAACATGGTTTTCCAGGACATACATTTATTCCGCTACTATCATTTCATTTCATTACTTGCTTATGTTTATGCTTTACATTCTGTCTTATATCCGCACACTGAGCGTATTGCTCAGCCATATTTCTCTTTCCATGTCCCAATACGGCAGGTACTAAAGGGAAAAGCTAGGATTCAAGAGTACGTACATGGAATGAGGCGCCATTCTTTTCATTCTTAAATGCATTTACATACTTTTGCTTTGCTAGATATTGTTTAGTCCTTTCCTTTACATTATTACTTATGCATTTCGTGTGTGGAGCTTATGTTAGATCCGATGTTTGTTTCCAGATTCTTTTATGGTCATTTAATGTTTAGACATTTACCATGCATGCTTTGATGACACGCAATAATTATTACGCAACGGTCCATTTATCCAAATAGGGTGTTACAATTATGGTATCAGAGCTAAGGTTTCGACCCGTAGGCTTTTAAAATTTACCTGTGACTAGTGGGTAGTCATCAGTGTCTTCCTAAAGCTGACAGTTTGTTTTCATGCATGTATTTCATGTATCATTGTTGTAGAAATTTGGACTAAGTAATGGTTGGTATAGGACTGGACATATTTAGTCGTATGTGCTTTTATTCGAATTATTTTGCTTGGTGAACCGACCCATAGGTGTTCACATTAGCTCATGTCATTTTGTTTTGATGAACTTACCCATAGGCGTTCATCCTTGTCATGTCAATTTTGTTTTGGTGAACCGACCCATAGGCGTTCACCCAAACTCATGTCATTTTCGTTGGCTATGCCTTCATAAAAGCTTCATGCATTCTTTATGTTTATCATATGTTCTAATCAGATTAATCATTTCGTGTTCTTTTAAACTGTCAGACGGTCATGACACGCGAACAAGAGCTAGCAGCAGCTGTCCAAGCAGCTCTACATGCAATGCTTCCTCAAATCAGGAACCAGATTCGGAATGAATACCAGAACATTCCCAATCAGAACAATCCTCCTCCACCGGTTACTTTACACACTTAGCTTGAGAGGTTTAACAAGCAGAAACCTAGATCTTTTGAGAAAGCTAAGACATCATCTGATGCGGAAGACTGGATTTCGCATATGGAGAAAATTTTCGATGCTATGGGATGCGATGGTTTCTACAAGGCAAGGTTGGCTTGCTATAAGTTTGAAGGAGATGCCTTGCATTGGTGGAGGGCATATAAGTTAGCAAATGGAGGTGATGTTTGGCTAGCTGCGTTGACTTGGGAGCAGTTCAAGACTTTGTTTTATGGGCAGTTCTTTCCGAAATCTGAGCAGGAGGGACTCAAGAGGGAATATCACTCCATTCGTCAGAGAACTGAAGAGACTAGCACTGAGTTTATGCAAAGGTTTCTTAGGTTGGTTGGATTCTTAGGCGCTACTGCGGGTACCGCGAATGAACAAGCTAAGCACTTTCACTGGGCTCTACACGCCTCTACAACAGCTCGTTTACTTTTTGCTACCTACACTAATGTGGCACAAGTTAATGATGCAGCACGTAGCTTGGAAATGCTACATGAGCGTGATGACTACGAGGAACAAGCTCGTCCTGAGAAGATGTATAAATTCAGTCATCAAGCATTATCATTTCATTACAATCTTTATGTTCATTTATACCTTTTCCTATCCAATTGTATCTTCAGGCAGAAGGGTGGAGACCGGTCCCAACCGGCCATTCAGCAGAATGCCAACAAGGGGTACGGTCAATCTAACGACATCTATGGATCTGACCCGAAGAACGATAATGACAATTACCGTAACAACAACAACCAGTCCAACAACAACAGGTCCCTAAATTCTTAAGGTTTTCTATGTTAAGTTGCTGCAAGTTTTTACATACTAACATGTTAGCATCATAAACAGGAACTCTGCGAGTGGACGTGAACAAAATGCTAAGGGTCAGCAGTCCAACAACTCGTCTTCATCTGGTAAACTATCATTTAAAATTCATTGCAGTCATGTTTATGCCAAGTGATCATGTCTCACGCATATCTCTTAAACAGGATCTCAGGTAGCAAGGGTACCTCTAGGAGGTTACACCTACCCCATCTGCACGACTTGTAGTCGTAGACATCCCGGACCATGGCGTAAGTCAGCCGGCGTCTGTTTCAAGTGTGGACTACCATGACACATGTTGAAGGATTGCAAGAAGGGAGATACTACCGGTACTTCTAGTGCTTCTCAACCTAAGCCACCAGCTTCGGGGCGTGTCTACACTACCACAAAGGACAAAGATAATAAGTCCTCAGGTACTATCACTGGCATCCTCTTTATGAACGGTCATGTTGCGTGTGTCTTATTCGATACTGGTGCTACTCATTCAGTCATATCCACTACGTATGCCACTAGTATTAATAAAATCCCTACGCCAATGGAGAATATTTTAAGTATATCTACGCCTATGGGATACTCTGCGCGTATTACCCAAGTGAACAGAGACTTTCCACTAGAATTCAATGATAAGATTCGCCCAGTAGACGCACTTCCTTTGGATATGTGCGAGTTTGATCTCATCTTAGGCATGGATTGGTTATCCAAGCATCATTCTACTATCGATTGTCATACCTATCGGGTTATCTTCGGTGATGTTCAAGAACCAGAGTACATTCATAATGGTTTCATACCAAGAAAGTCTATACAAATCATCTCTACGTTAGAAGCTCGTGCTTTACTATCTCATGGTTGCGAGGGATTCTTAGCTCCAATTCAGGATATTACTGATGAGACTGCTTTTATACATGGTCTCATCGTTCTTTTTGGACTTAAAATGCATTAAATATCATCAAAATACCCAAATATATGCTTGTGTTTGTTGCTTGTGTATTTTAGGTACGGATATTGAGAAAATGACAAAAGATCACAAGAATCACGCAAAAACGAACACGAGAAACGAAGCCGCACGATGAACCAAGCCCTAATGAAGAATTTTCCAAAGAAAACCCTAGAAGATTTGAAGAATATTAAAGATTGGTCCTCCAAGTTTGAAGAATTGACACTTTATACCCTTGTATCTTCATAATTACAAGTTTGGTCCCTAAAGTTTGTCAAAATTACAAAAAGGACCCTTAACTTTGAAGAATTGGCAAATTTAGTCCCTCAACAAAACTAAATTGTCAATAATGGTCCTCCAAGAAGTCAACAAACAAGTCAAAGACCTTGAAGTTTGAAGACATTACAAGAATGGCCCTTGAAGAATACAATTTGTGCATAAAAAGCCCTTTAAACAAGTTTTGAAAATCATTGTGCCAAAATTGACAACTGCTTGAAAGTTATAACAAAGGAAAAGGAGATTTTGGTTGTTTATTACAAATTGAAGAAGTGAAAAGAGTTGGGGGGCCATAGCTGACCAGACAAGAAACATCTATCCTCCTATCACCTTTTGACACGTCACCCCCACGAGTCCAAATGAACCAGTCCACAACTATTTAACCTATCACAAAACCTTTTGAACCCACTCTCTTTTATTTAACTTGTTTAATTATTAAAAGTGGGGAAACTCGTTTTTAAAAAATTAATCACCCCAAACCTGATTAAAACACACACTCAACACACACTTAAGAACAAACCCTAATCACTAATCTCCTTCATAACAAAGGGGTTTGTTCTAAGCACCTCCAGATCAGTAATCCACCACTTTTTAAACCCATCCCCACACCCAGAAACACGCCACGTGGGCTGTGGTCCTCACCCAAGCACTCCCCTGCCCCGTCTCTTTCACCCAAAGTCCCAAAAGGGGACAGGATCAATGGTTGAGATGAAGAACGTATTCCCCACTCAAAATGAACGTCCAAGATGCACCAATCCAACTGGCAACACCAAGGACGATCACACGATGGCTATATTGACCAAATTTTCAAATTCTCGTCCAAGGGTAGAACTGGGATTCTACTGATTAGGGTTTTTGCATTTTGATGTATTCTAGACTATTCTATTATCTAGTATAAGTAGAGGGTGCATGTACCCCTACTCTTTTGGTTCAAGTTTTATGTAATTTTCTTTTCCATGAATTAATGAAAAGTTTTTTTAAACCTGCATATGACTGAGTTCCCTTTTTACTTTCCAGTATTCCAGTTTTAAGTTTGTTTTTCCTGAATTCATTTTAAATCTTCAAGTTTTGTTTTAAGAATTTCACTTATATCCAAGATTTTCAGAAACTTGTTCTTTCTGAAAAGCTTGGATCCAAGTTCAAGATTGAGTTGAATCTGTCTTGATAAGACAGGTTTAACTCCTGGAGTTGATTTGTTTAATTTCTTTGTTTGGTTCCAAAAGTTTCACAAGGTTTTCAATTTTGGTTCTCCAAGATTTTTACAAAAATCTTATTCATCATCTTTTTAGCTTACTGCTATAATCCATTCAATAAGCTAATTAAACCAAGCTTATTGAATCTCTTATAAGCTTGTTATTTCTCTCTTTGTTGTTTGTGGTGTGCAGGAAACAAGAAAAAGCTAAGGTTTATTCTCACCTTATTTTGTCATTTGTGCTCAAACCAATCCCACTCCCACAAGGCTCAGCACAAGCCCGAGCTTGTAGGAGGTGACAAAGCAGTCACTAAGGGACCTGGAAGTAGGTCCCTTAAGGTAGCCCCTTAATTCTCTTTTCATTTTTCATTTTTCTGAAAATATTGGTGATTTAAGTGATTTTGCTTGAAAAATTGTTTAAGTGTTGTTTCTTGGTATGAAATTGTTCATGTTTAGTGTTAGATGCATGCTAGTTAGTTTAGAATTAGTTTGAGCAAGTTTTGAAAGGGTTTTGCTTGAAAAATTTTGGTTTTCCATTTTTAAGGGGTGTTTGGATAAGTGTTTTAAACAGGTTTTTTAACAAGCTTTTGATTCAAATCTTGTTTGAATACACTTCATAGGATACTAGGTTGTATGTTAGCACTTAAGTTTTCAGGTTTGTGAAGTTGTGAGCTATTTTGCAAGTAAAAAGTTGAAAAGTAAGCATTAATCTGTCACTGCCATAATCTGCTTGATTTTGTTGAGATTTTGTGTTTGGATCTTGAAGGTTGTTAGATTTTAGGGTGCCTGAGGGTTGTGTGTCATTTGTATGCATATTGGTGAGCTTATTCTCAAGTTGTAAGGTTTTGAAATTCACTTTTGTGCATTATACATCAGCAAACTGCTCATCAGAAACATGCATCCTTCATCAGTAACATTGTGTGCTTGATTTGCTTGATCTTTGAGAAAGAACTTGTGTTTTTCTTGTTTAACTGACTTCCCACAACCCAACTGGTTGTGGGAGTGCCCATTTGTCCAATCAAAAACCAAGTACAAGCTTTCCTAAGCTCAAAAGGTTAACTGACCAAATTTTTGCACTAACAGTGGGAACTCCTTTCCCACTGCTAGTATCTTTTTTACCACTGCTGCACTAGCAGACAAACACCAACCACTTGTCACTATCAAAAAGTTTGTATTTTTGTCTTTAGTGCCCAAAAAGTTGAATTAGGACTTGAATCCAACTTTGTTATGTTTCTAATTTTAATTTGGATTTTTCTGTTTAATTAAAATTTTTATTACTGTTCATTTAGTAATTTTTAGATTAATTAGCTATTTTTAATTAACTTTAAAGTTTCTGTTTTTGTCTTTTAGTGCCACAAAGTAATATTTTTCAGTTTAATCAATTTTCCTGAACTTAGAATAATATTTTAAGGTTTTTGGGTAAAAAAGATTTTACTGTTCATATTTTTATTAATTTTTAGAATTAATTTAATTTAATTAGGGTTTTAATTAAACTAGTTTTGTCATTTAGTGGAAAATTTAATATTTTTCAAGTTTTTTCATTTTTCTTCTGTTCATTAGAGTAAAATAGGATTTTTAAAATTGGTAGATTATTTTTAGCATTATTTTATTATTTTTTATAATTATTTTGGTTTAAAAATAGGTTTTAGTAATTTAAAAATAGAAAAACAGTATTTAAAAATTATAAAAAATACTTTTTAGTTTTTAGATAATATAAGTAAGTTATTTGTTCAATAAAATCATATTTTGGACATTTTGATTAATTATATTTAATTTTAGGGCTTTAATTAGCATTTAAAATTGAATATTTAATTAATAAAAGGTTTTAAAATATTTTTATTGGATTTTATTCCTTATTTATATAATTTTAGACTTGTCTTAGCTTATAATTAATTTTTAGGTTGAAATTTTTAATTTTGTAGCTTTTTGCGACTTTACGTGTACGCCTTTTTCGTCATAGTTTAATTCGTAATCGTAACCGTCTTTTCTTTCCTTTCTAATTTCTTTTCTTCTTGTTCATAATCACAAACATCATATATCAACTCTCAACACAACGCACTTGCCTCCTTGGGAAACGAACTTGCTTGGTCATTAGTGCTCGGTTTTCCTAAAACGACACTTAATACTACCACTATTTGTACTTCCTTTTCGTAAAGGTCGTATTTTACTACATCATTTTGGCGCCACTGCCGGGGAGGCGTGTTGTGTTTTGGTTGAACCATTGTTGTTTTTATATATAGCCATAAAAGTAATTGTATTAATAGCACTCTATTAATACATATTATCGTTTTTCGATTTTTGTGAATACTATTACTATATTGTATACGTAGAACAATAAATTCACAAGTACTCCAAATACGTGAGAAATCACAACCTTGATTCGGGATTTCATCACTCGATCATTGTATTCGAATCTCAAACCAAAGAAAAAGGCAAAAATAGATAAATACTTTCGAGAAGCTCGATTTTGAGAAATACAAACTATAAGGTGGGTATAAGGCGGTTGTATTTCACGACCTAAATGAAAAAGGCTCTTAAGTGCTTCGCGCCGCCTCGTTTCCTCCGCTTGCTTGTGCGTATTTTGATTTTGAAAGCCAATCGAGGGTTTTGCCGCCCAAAGTATTACTTACGTATCATACATATTTTCTTGGTTTCATTTGATTAAACCCTCTTGAACGATTTGGTGTTCCACCATCGTTCTAAAGTCATCGAAGGCGTTCACTTCACGTGTTCGTTTTCATTCCTTGAGGCTTCTTTAATCGAGAGATTTGATTAAGGAGGAGATTTGTAGATTTGTGTCTACTAATACATTCCAAAAATCCAAAAAAGTTAAAAACAATCAAAAACCACAAAAAAAAATTGAAAAAGTAAAAACACCAAAAATAATCTTCTTTGCTCGCCTTCTCGTTGTACGTGACGTTTATGCAAACTCGCTCTAAAGCAAGACGTGCTCGTAAACGAAGAAACAAATCACTCACTCCTACTAGTGAGGACTCTCCTATTGACGAACCCATTGTAGTGAAAGAAGCACCCATGGCTAATCAAACTATGATGGAGTTGCTTCAAGCACCCACCGAGGGTTATGGAGAAGCGATTGTGATTCCCGCTATCCTTGCGGAAAATTTTGAGGTTAAGACGGGTTTGTTGTCAATGATTCAAAACAACAAGTTTCGAGGTGACGAAAAGGACAACCCTCATAACCACATTCGCCAATTTAATCGTCTCACCGCCACGTGCAAGTTTAAGGATGTTTCAAACGACTCGATTAAGATGATGCTTTTTCCGTATTCCTTAGCGGGGCCCGCAAAAATTTGGTTAGAGAAAGAGCCACCCAATTCTATATTGACGTGGAAGGATCTCGTTTCAAAATTCGTGAACCAATTTTTTCCGCCCTCTAAGACTACGCACTTGAAAAACGAGATTTCAAAGTTTTCACAAGAGTATAATGAGAGTTTTTCAACGGCTTGGAATAGGTTTAAGGAAATGTTGCACGAATGTCCTCATCATGGTTTTTCCGACTTGCATCAAATAGACACGTTTTACAATGGCTTGAACGATCATGAGCGTGATTATCTTAATGCCGCCGCGGGTGGTAATTTTTTGTGTAAGACGGTCGAGGAAGCATTGTTAATCATTGAGAATAGGTCTAAGGTGTATAGTCCTCGTAGCACGTCGAGTGTTCGTAAGGCTTCGTCTTCATCTTCACCTAGTTTGTCACACACCGTTGATGCTTGCCAAGTCGAGGCTAATTTGGAGAACAAAATTTTTGATATAGTGAAAGGCTTGTTAGTTGAGTTTAAAGTTGGTGAACAACCCGCTCCCGCTACGATTAAAGCGGTTGAGGTTTCTTGTATGTATTGTGGTGGAGCTCACGATTATTCCGAGTGCATTACCAACGGTGGTAACACTTCGAGTGCCTTCGCGGCCGCGGGAACTTATAACCAAAACGGTCAAGTTCCTCGCACTAATCAATTGACTCCACCGGGTTTTTCACCAAATCAAAATGCTAACAATTATCGAAACAATCAAGTTGGTTACCAAAGCAATCAAAGGAACAATTATAAGGGTAATAACAACTATGGGAATCAAGGAAGTAGTAGTAGTAGCCAATTGCAAAATCAAAATCAAAACCGTAATTTTCAAAACACGAGTCAAGGTCTTCAAAATGCTCACACTAAAGAACTTCCAATGGACTTTTTGAATTACGCTACTTCAAATGATAAGATTTTGGAAAACATTCAAGAGCAATTGGCTAGTCAAGCTAGGGACACGGCTAAGAACGCAAAGGAGTTAGCTAATTTTGTTAAGGAAAATCTAGCCATGAGAAATGAATTGAAAAATGATTTTGCTAACCAAATTCGAGGTCAAAACAACAAGATAGAGCAAAGTCATGCTAGGCTTGAATAAATAATTGACCAAAAAGCCGCTAGTCAAGATGTGAAGTTTAATAGTTTTGATGTTAAGCTTAATGCCATCTTAGAAGCCGTCATGGGGAACAAAGCCTCTACTTCGGGTAGTTTACCTAGTAACACCGTTTCAAACCCGAAGGGAGAGATGAAAGTGATTACCACACGAAGTGGTAAGACACTTAAAGAACCGACTCCTCAACCAATTACTCCAACGGTGGAGGAAATTGAGGAAGAACCCGAGGTGGTGGTCGAAAAGGAGCATATTTCAATCCCACAAAGTACCGCTCATGCCACACCTACGGTTGACCCATCACCCATTTTGGAACCCGAGATTCCAAAGGCTATGCCAATGCCTATGCCCCAACCCACACCACCCTTGCCTTACCCATCGAGACTTAGGAAGGAGAAACGACAAGAGCGCGAAAACTACCAATTCGAGCTTTTTATGAAAATGTTTCGTGATTTGCACTTTAATGTGAGTTTCGCCGATGCTTTGGTCATGATGCCTCGATTTGCCGCTAACTTTAAGAGTATGTTGAACAACAAGGAGAAATTACACCAAATGTCTAGTTGTTCGTCGGTTTATCTTAATCGCATACCTCAAAAAGTCGGTGATCCCGGTAAATTTTTGATCCCTTGTGCCATTCAAGATATGGAAGAATGCTATGCCTTGGCCGATCTTGGTGCTAGCATTAACTTGATGCCACTTGCAATCTTCAAGTCGCTTAATCTTCCTAATCTTACTCCTTCACGAATGTCTATTGAGTTGGCCGACCATTCCACGATTCTTGCATGTGGTTTGGCGGAAGACGTTTTTGTGAAAGTGGGGAAGTTCTACTATCCCGTAGACTTTATTGTTGTTGACATCCCCACGGATCCTCAAGTTCCTCTTATTTTAGGTCGTTCGTTTTTAGATACGTCTATGGCTTTAATTGATGTTCATGCTAGAAAGATCACCTTACGTTTCAACGACGAGGAACTTGTTATAAACGCAACTCAAAATTCTCAACTTTCTCATGTTTATTCCGTTGCTACCATAAACCTCGTTGATATGATCGACGTGGTTTGCGAGGAATTTTCACAAGAAGTTTTAGGGTTTGGTGATGAAGAAACTAGTGGCAATCCCACTATGTTAGATCCAATTCTTGATAATTCGACACCAACCTTCGCTCCTTTCGAAGGTGGTGGTTTTACGTTGGAAGAATTCGATGTTCCACGTACTTGTGACGAAGACCTCGACAACGATGAGGACTTCTCGATTATCAAGGATTTTCTCAACGATTTCCCATTGCCTCCACCCGAGGAGGTTATGAGTATCGAGCCCAAATCTTCACTTGAGGAACCACCTATCCTTGAGTTGAAAGATTTACCTCATCACCTCGAGTATGTCTATTTGGAGGAGGACGACAAGTTGCCGGTTATTATTGCGAAGGATCTTTCGAATGATGAAAAAACCGCACTTGTCGATGTTCTTAAGGACCACAAAGGGGCGATTGCGTGGAAGTTATCCGACATTAAGGGAATCGATCCCAAGTTTTGTACACACAAAATCTTAATGGAGGAGGATTTCAAGCCAACAATCCAAAGTCAAAGGAGGGTGAACCCCAAAATTCACGACGTCATCAAAAAGGAGGTCCTTAAACTCCTTGACGCGGGAATGATTTACCCTATTTCCAATAGCCCTTGGGTGAGTCCTATTCATTGTGTCCCTAAAAAGGGAGGGATGACCGTTGTGCCAAACGATGCCAACGAGTTGATTCTCACTAGACTCGTGACCGGATGGAGAGTGTGCATTGACTATCGTAAGTTGAATGAAGCCACTCGAAAAGACCACTTTCCCTTGCCCTTCATGGACCAAATGTTGGAGCGTCTTGCGGGAAACGATTTCTATTGCTTTTTAGATGGTTTTTCCGGTTACTTCCAAATTCCCATCGATCCTCGTTATCAAGAAAAAACTACGTTTACGTGTCCATATGGAATGTTTGCCTATCGTAGAATGCCATTCGGACTTTGCAATGCACCGGGAACTTTTCAACGATGCATGATGGCTATTTTTCATGATATGATCGAGAAGACGATGGAAGTCTTCATGGATGACTTTTCCGTGTTTGGTGATTCCTTTACTTCGTGTTGGTCGAACCTTGAGAGAATGTTAAAACGTTGTGAGGAAACCAACCTTGTGCTCAATTGGGAAAAGTGTCATTTTATGGTTAAAAGTGGAATCGTCTTAGGGCACAAGGTCTCGAAAGCGGGGATTGAGGTAGATTAAGCTAAGGTAGACGTCATCGCCAAATTACCTCATCCCAAAACCGTCAAGGGAGTTAGGAGTTTCCTAGGCCACGCGGGCTTTTATCGACGATTTATCAAGGATTTCTCGAAGATTTCTCGACCCATTACACATCTTCTTGAAAAAGAAGCACGTTTTGTCTTTGACGAAGATTGTGTACGAGCCTTTGAGATCCTTAAGAGGAAACTTACCGAAGCTCCCATTCTTGTTGCTCCAAATTGGAACCTCCCCTTTGAGCTAATGTGTGATGCTAGTGATTACGCCATTGGGGCCGTTTTGGGGCAACGTCATGATAAGGACTTCTTGCCTATTCACTATGCTAGCAAGACGATGACCGAGGCTCAACTTAAATACACTACAACGGAAAAGGAGTTCCTTGCCGTGGTGTATGCATTTGAGAAATTCCGACCTTACCTCGTCTTGACAAAATGCATAGTGTATACGGACCATTCGGCTATCAAGTATCTCATGGATAAACAAGATGCTAAGCCGAGATTACTTCGTTGGATTCTCCTCCTTCAAGAATTTGATCACAAAATCGTTGACAAAAAAGGAGCCGAGAATCTAGCGGCCGATCATCTCTCTCGTTTGGAAGATCCTCACCAAAGTGTTTACGAGCCCAAGGAAATCACCGAAACATTTCCGCTCGAGACACTTGGTGTAGTGAATTCCAAACTTGATTCTTCTACCCCATGGTTTGCGGATTTTGCAAATTACCATGCGGGTAACTTCATCATTAAGGGTATGACAACTCAAGAAAAACGAAAATTCTTTCGTGATGTCAAGTTCTATTTTTGGAACGACCCTTACTTGTTTCGAACTTGTGCGGATCAAATCATCCGCCGTTGTGTATTTGGCACCGAAGCTTCTAACATCCTTAGAGCTTGCCATGAGGGACCCACGGGTGGTCACCACGGTGCTAATCTCACGGCTAAAAAGGTGTTTGATGCCGGCTTATTTTGGCCTACTATTTACCGAGATGCACAAGATCTTGTGAAGTCTTGTGATTCATGCCAACGACAAGGAAAAGCCTCACAAAAAGATGAAATGCCACAAAATATCATTCAAGTATGTGAGATCTTTGACGTTTGGGGCATAGACTTTATGGGGCCGTTTCCATCATCTCGCGGTAATAAGTACATTCTCGTTGCGGTTGACTACCTTTCTAAGTGGGTGGAGGCCAAGGCCTTGCCCACCAATGATGCTCGTGTGGTAGTCAAGTTTTTGAAGCAATTGTTTTCTCGGTTTGGAACCCCTCGTGCTAGCATAAGCGATCGTGGAACCCATTTTTGTAATGACCAATTTGAAAGGGTTCTAAGGAAATATGGGGTTACACATCGTCTTTCTACGGCTTATCACCCACAAACGAGTGGGCAAGTCGAGGTTTCAAACCGAGCTTTGAAGAGGATCTTGGAAAGATCCGTTGGGGAAAACCGACAATCTTGGTCGGATAAGTTAGACGATGCTTTATGGGCCTTTAGGACCGCTCATAAGACACCCATTGGGTGCACTCCCTATAAGCTTGTGTATGGAAAGAATTGTCATTTACCGATCGAGTTAGAACACAAGGCTTATTGGGCCCTAAAGCATTGTAATGATGACATGGAGACCGCGGGAAAACACCGGAAAATGCAATTAAATGAATTGGATGAATTGAGAGACATTGCTTATGAAAATTCATTGATTTATAAAGAGAAAACTAAAAAGTTGCATGATTCTAAAATTAAAAACCGAGTTTTTAACGTTGGGGATCAAGTTTTACTTTTTAATTCAAGATTGAAAATTTTTTCCGGTAAATTAAAATCCCGTTGGTCCGTTCCATTCACCGTGACTCAAGTGTTTCCTTATGGGACCATCGAGCTAGCTCAAGATGATGGTCCTAACTTCAAGGTGAATGGACATAGGTTGAAGCACTACTTTGGCGGGGAAGTTCCATCCTTGAACTACCTCGACCAAGTCACCTTCCCCAATGATAATTAGTATTGAGGGGATCGAGTCGAGCTCATGACTCGGTAATCAAAAACGAGGTGCCTCGTGGGGGAGTCCCATGCTTATCCTATGTACATATTATCTCTTTCTTAGTCTAATGTAGCTTACGTGTGGGGATTCGTGCCCTTCCAACCTTTGTTCCGTGGTTGTTTGTGCATTGTGGTTTTTAGATCATGATCTTCACGATTGGAGCCTCTCGTGTTCGTTTTTGGGGAGCACTCGATCGTTTGCTTTGGAGACATTTCTCAATATCCATGATATCCTTTTGATGTTCTAACCTTAGGTTTTTAGCACACTTCATAAACGGCTATTAATTTAATGGTTACACCCTTTCCATGCTAGATTAGGCATTCGACTACGTCTCTAGTTGGGGGTGTTTGCACCCCTAGACTCGAAACATTGAGGACAATGTTTAACTTTAGTATGGGGGGGTGAATAGATACTTGCCTTGCCAAACCTTCACGCTTTCCAAAGTTTATCGTTTTCTTGTAAAATAAGGCTAAAAATGGCCAAATTTTAAAATTTTTCTCATGTTTTATAAGTGTTTGAAGACACGAATGTAGATTTTCCGATGGCGAGAATAAGAGTAATTTTTGACTCGACCGTGCGTGTTGAGCACTTAGCTTTGATTCCTTAACTACACATTAGGCTAGGTCTCTTAAATGAGGACGAGAAATGATAGAGTTAATTATAAGTTACTATGCTAAACGTAGAGTACTCGTATTCTTTCAAAAACTCATGTGTTCTCGTTATTTGCTTATTCTCCCTTCGCATGTAAATATTTTTTGCTTAATAAATATTGACTTAGCGGTTTAGTTAGGATTATTGGGTTTCTAGTCTTTTCTAGTAGCTTCCGTGTAATTAAATTGGGAAGACATTAAGGTATCGCCAGCGTCACGGTTTTGAAGTATTGGCACCCGAATAATCAAAAGCTTCACCCAATAATAAGATTTCAAGTGCTCACCTAAATCAAGCAAACAATTTGAAGCCCCACAAGGCCTAAAATCTATGCAAAAATTGAAAGTGAATCAAGCCTTAATCTTCGAAGCTTTAAAGATCCAAAATTCGCTTTAGCGTGAGGATATACGTCTTTGGCTAATAAAACCACCGATGAGGCGGATAATAAAAGGCAAGGCAAGATCGAAGTCATAATAAAAGCTTCATGGCGAAGTTGAATAAAAGATGGAGGTAAACCAAAGATAATAAGGCCCTTCCGTTAGGGGGCGTATAAAAGTCTTGGTAATAAGTCTCATGTTCCAAACCGTTATAAAACCGTGTTTATCGATCCTTCTTGTCAACTTAATTTTTTAACATCGTTGTCTATTAGGAGGGGTTATTGATTTGATGGTCTTAGTTACACCGTCAGGACTCTATTTTTAGACCTAAATCTCTATTATCGCATAAGTCAAACAATGTATCCTCGTGAAACATTCAAGACATCATAAAATATAAGAGATACAACTTAGGAATAATGGGAGGATAAGTACGTGATTGGGGCATATGAGTAGTGTTAGCATTACTAACTTATAATGACAATGATCTCGTTGCACGCTTGGCATGGAACTGAAGTGAAAATCGAGGACGATGAAATTATTTCTAACGAAGCATTCACGTGTTCTTATTCTATGAACCTAAACGTCCCATTTTGCGATGAAAATTATACATTATGTCTATAACACAAGTAGTAGTAATAGTAGTAGTGTAGCTAGTTTATCATTCCAATAAAGTGAATAAAAATGAATTTTGGAGATGCTACGATACTTTATTCTAGCATTACGTGAGGGCACGGCAATGGTTTAGTATGGGGGAGTGATGAGACTGCTTTTATACATGGTCTCATCGTTCTTTTTGGACTTAAAATGCATTAAATATCATCAAAATACCCAAATATATGCTTGTGTTTGTTGCTTGTGTATTTTAGGTACGGATATTGAGAAAATGACAAAAGATCACAAGAATCACGCAAAACCGAACACGAGAAACGAAGCCGCACGATGAACCAAGCCCTAATGAAGAATTTTCCAAAGAAAACCCTAGAAGATTTGAAGAATATTGAAGATTGGTCCTCCAAGTTTGAAGAATTGACACTTTATACCCTTGTATCTTCATAATTACAAGTTTGGTCCCTAAAGTTTGTCAAAATTACAAAAAGGACCCTTAACTTTGAAGAATTGGCAAATTTAGTCCCTCAACAAAACTAAATTGTCAATAATGGTCCTCCAAGAAGTCAACAAACAAGTCAAAGACCTTGAAGTTTGAAGACATTACAAGAATGGCCCTTGAAGAATACAATTTGTGCATAAAAAGCCCTTTAAACAAGTTTTGAAAATCATTGTGCCAAAATTGACAACTGCTTGAAAGTTATAACAAAGGAAAAGGAGATTTTGGTTGTTTATTACAAATTGAAGAAGTGAAAAGAGTTGGGGGGCCATAGCTGACCAGACAAGAAACATCCATCCTCCTATCACCTTTTGACACGTCACCCCCACCAGTCCAAACGAACCAGTCCACAACTATTTAACCTATCACAAAACCTTTTGAACCCACTCTCTTTTATTTAACTTGTTTAATTATTAAAAGTGGGGGAAACTCGTTTTTAAAAAATTAATCACCCCAAACCTGATTAAAACACACACTCAACACACACTTAAGAACAAACCCTAATCACTAATCTCCTTCATAACAAAGGGGTTTGTTCTAAGCACCTCCAGATCAGTAATCCACCACTTTTTAAACCCATCCCCACACCCAGAAACACGCCACGTGGGTTGTGGTCCTCACCCAAGCACTCCCCTGCCCCGTCTCTTTCACCCAAAGTCCCAAAAGGGGACAGGATCAATGGTTGAGATGAAGAACGTATTCCCCACTCAAAATGAACGTCCAAGATGCACCAATCCAACTGGCAACACCAAGGACGATCACAAGATGGCTATATTGACCAAATTTTCAAATTCTCGTCCAAGGGTAGAACTGGGATTCTACTGATTAGGGTTTTTGCATTTTGATGTATTCTAGACTATTCTATTATCTAGTATAAGTAGAGGGTGCATGTACCCCTACTCTTTTGGTTCCAGTTTTATGTAATTTTCTTTTCCATGAATTAATGAAAAGTTTTTTTAAACCTGCATATGACTGAGTTCCCTTTTTACTTTCCAGTATTCCAGTTTTAAGTTTGTTTTTCCTGAATTCATTTTAAATCTTCAAGTTTTGTTTTAAGAATTTCACTTATATCCAAGATTTTCAGAAACTTGTTCTTTCTGAAAAGCTTGGATCCAAGTTCAAGATTGAGTTGAATCTGTCTTGATAAGACAGGTTTAACTCCTGGAGTTGATTTGTTTAATTTCTTTGTTTGGTTCCAAAAGTTTCACAAGGTTTTCAATTTTGGTTCTCCAAGATTTTTAAAAAATCTTATTCATCATCTTTTTAGCTTACTGCTATAAGCCATTCAATAAGCTTATTAAACCAAGCTTATTGAATCTCTTATAAGCTTGTTCTTTCTCTCTTTGTTGTTTGTGGTGTGCAGGAAACAAGAAAAAGCTAAGGTTTATTCTCACCTTATTTTGTCATTTGTGCTCAAACCAATCCCACTCCCACAAGGCTCAGCACAAGCCCGAGCTTGTAGGAGGTGACAAAGCAGTCACTAAGGGACCTAGAAGTAGGTCCCTTAAGGTAGCCCCTTGATTCTCTTTTCATTTTTCATTTTTCTGAAAATATTGGTGATTTAAGTGATTTTGCTTGAAAAATTGTTTAAGTGTTGTTTCTTGGTATGAAATTGTTCATGTTTAGTGTTAGATGCATGCTAGTTAGTTTAGAATTAGTTTGAGCAAGTTTTGAAAGGGTTTTGCTTGAAAAATTTTGGTTTCCCATTTTTAAGGGGTGTTTGGATAAGTGTTTTAAACAGGTTTTGTAACAAGCTTTTGATTCAAATCTTGTTTGAATACACTTCATAGGATACTAGGTTGTATGTTAGCACTTAAGTTTTCAGGTTTGTGAAGTTGTGAGCTATTTTGCAAGTAAAAAGTTGAAATGTAAGCATTAATCTGTCACTGCCATAATCTGCTTGATTTTGTTGAGATTTTGTGTTTGGATCTTGAAGGTTGTTATATTTTAGGGTGCCTGAGGGTTGTGTGTCATTTGTATGCATATTGGTGAGCTTATTCTCAAGTTGTAAGGTTTTGAAATTCACTTTTGTGCATTATACATCAGCAAACTGCTCATCAGAAACATGCATCCTTCATCAGTAACATTATGTGCTTGATTTGCTTGATCTTTGTGAAAGAACTTGTGTTTTTCTTGTTTAACTGACTTCCCACAACCCAACTGGTTGTGGGAGTGCCCATTTGTCCAATCAAAAACCAAGTACAAGCTTTCCTAAGCTCAAAAGGTTAACTGACCAAATTTTTGCACTAACAGTGGGAACTCCTTTCCCACTGCTAGTATCTTTTTTACCACTGCTGCACTAGCAGACAAACACCAACCACTTGTCACTATCAGAAAGTTTGTATTTTTGTCTTTAGTGCCCAAAAAGTTGAATTAGGACTTGAATCCAACTTTGTTATGTTTCTAATTTTAATTTGGATTTTTCTGTTTAATTAAAATTTTTATTACTGTTCATTTAGTAATTTTTAGATTAATTAGCTATTTTTAATTAACTTTAAAGTTTCTGTTTTTGTCTTTTAGTGCCAAAAAGTAATATTTTTCAGTTTAATCAATTTTCCTGAACTTAGAATAATATTTTAAGGTTTTTGGGTAAAAAAGATTTTACTGTTCATCTTTTTATTAATTTTTAGAATTAATTTAATTTAATTAGGGTTTTAATTAAACTAGTTTTGTCATTTAGTGGAAAATTTAATATTTTTCAAGTTTTTTCATTTTTCTTCTGTTCATTAGAGTAAAATAGGATTTTTAAAATTGGTAGATTATTTTTAGCATTATTTTATTATTTTTTATAATTATTTTGGTTTAAAAATAGTTTTTAGTAATTTAAAAATAGAAAAACAGTATTTAAAAATTATAAAAAATACTTTTTAGTTTTTAGATAATATAAGTAAGTTATTTGTTCAATAAAATCATATTTTGGACATTTTGATTAATTATATTTAATTTTAGGGCTTTAATTAGCATTTAAAATTGAATATTTAATTAATAAAAGGTTTTAAAATATTTTTATTGGATTTTATTCCTTATTTATATTATTTTAGACTTGTTTTAGCTTATAATTAATTTTTAGGTTGAAATTTTTAATTTTGTAGCTTTTTGCGACTTTACGTGTACGCCTTTTTCGTCATAGTTTAATTCGTAATCGTAACCGTCTTTTCTTTCCTTTCTAATTTCTTTTCTTCTTGTTCATAATCACAAACATCATATATCAACTCTCAACACAACGCACTTGCCTCCTTGGGAAACGAACTTGCTTGGTCATTAGTGCTCGGTTTTCCTAAACTGACACTTAATACTACCACTATTTGTACTTCCTTTTCCTAAAGGTCGTATTTTACTACATCAATTACTGTCGAAGTTCCATCGATCCAAGATCAACCAGTTGTTTCAGAATTCCCCGATGTATTCCCAAAAGAACTTCCGGGTATACCACCTATCCGAGAAGTAGAGTTTAACATAGAGCTCATCCTAGGAGCTCAACCAATCTCTAAGGCTCATTATCGCATGGCTCCCATAGAGCTCAAGGATTTAAAAGATCAGCTGCATGAATAACTAGAACGAGGTTTCATTCGTCCGAGTGTATCACCATGGGGTGTACCGGTACTTTTCGTCAAGAAGAAGGATGGCAACATGCGTTTATGCATTAACTATCGTGAGCTGAATAAGATCACGATTAGGAACCGTTATCCATTACCGCGAATCGATGATCTGTTTGACCAACTTCAGGGTGCCAAGCATTTCTCCAAGATTGATCTAAGATCCGGTTTTCATCAGCTGCGAGTGAAAGAGCAGGATATTCTCTAGACTGCTTTTCGCACCAGATATGGCCATTATGAGGTTGTTGTCATGCCTTTCGGACTCCTAATGTTCCTGCGGTATTCATGAACCTTATGAACCGCGTCTTCCAAGAGAACTTAGACAATTTTTTTATCGTAATCAATGACATCCTCATCTTCTCTAAATCCAAGGAAGAACATGAAGAACATCTACGTATTGTGCTACAAATCCTTCGTCAGAAATAGTTGTATGCCCAATTCTCTAAGTGCGAATTTTGGCTAAACAAGGTGGCATTCCTAGGCCACATTGTCTCCGCAGAAGAGATTACTATAGATCCTGCGAAGGTTGAAGCTATCACTATGTTGATACAAAATTTGGATGGACCGATCTTGACCCAAATTAGGCTTAATTCAGGTTCTTGTGGACTCCGGCTCTTGCACCAAGTGAAACTTGCTTTGAGGACCCTGCGCACTAAACAGACACCGTTAGGCTTACCGTGGGTTTGTGACCCACGATTAGACTCCAACGTGAGAGTAAGTAATCGATTTGACTGTATAGTGTTTAGGGTATTGTGTGTATCGTACCTTTGTGAAACCATGGGGTTTCCTTTTATACAGAGAGAGTCCAGGCTGGGCTCCCTGTTCTTGCGGCCTAAGGAAGACATAATGACTCAAAATAACTTGATCCTTATCGCGTAACTAAGGTAAGTGTATATCTCTTTCCCTTAGGCGAATATATCTATATGATAGATTATATTCTATCTGATCCTGTCGCACTGCGACAAGAACCTGGCTAAGAAATTAACCATCATGTGACAACGGCTTACCGGGCCTTCTGGGCTGTGCGCGCATCGCATAAGCATCAGTCCATTTCTGATGGATACGGGTAGTACCCGTGAGTCGGACTATCCAGCCCGACTAGGGACTATACGTTATCATGTCCCCCCAGTCTAGTGGTCGCAGGTTCCAACTGTGGCTACTTGACTACAATCGTCCAAGCGCTCGCATAGTCCAGTCATGAGTAAAGAATTTAAACATTACCGCCAAGAAGACATTCATCCCCCTTTCACCTAACCTCCTTGATACCCGGGAAAAGCGCCTGCCATGTCATAGTTATCGCTTCATCTTCCACCGTTGGATCTAGCAAGTGGGTAACACGTGGCATATATCTAAAACGTGTACAGTAACTTAGGAGGTCTATATATATCCTTAATGGCCCTCTTTTTACTGTTTACTTACTCATAACCTCTCAAACTGCTATTAACGTCTTCAAAACACTTCATTGTTACCAGATCTCTTCGAAGGTAATCCGTGCGACCACTATATTCTATATACGCCACCATGGTGAGACAGTTATCTGATGTCACATCAACCTTGACCATAGGGGAGCTAGATCAATTCACGACCGACTACTACATACCAAATTATCTACACCCATAAATCCCTAACCCTCGACACAATATAAGCCAGGCTCTAGTGGGAAAGATAGGAGTGTATACCCGGTTTTTTGACTATGCCAATCAGCGTATAACCATGTCTCGCTTTCTCATTAGTGTGTTGATACAGTACGAGAACCACGTCTCCCAATTGCCTTGCATAGGGGCGGCCAAAATTTTGAATTTCGAAATAAACTGCAGCACCTTAGATATAGAGCCCACCGTAGACCTATTCCGCGTCTTTACCAACGGCAACTAGCCAATGGTTGGGTGTCCTTTGCTAAGCGAAAGGGTGGGATGCAGTGCTATGACGAGAAGATGGACTCCTTAAGGGATTGGAAAGATAGGTTCTTCTGGGTTGATGACGCCGCCTTTCCTTTCCACTTCCCCTTTTTGACCCCTGGAATGGTGAGGAAGGACCCCCTACCTGGCCGCAACTCCAACAACTCTGAGGACGCGGAGACATTGAGCAACAACCGCATTCCCGTGCAACCGTACCCGGCGGCCTTGTTGGTCACCCTTGTCCTAAGCCGCGCAGTCATATGTAGCATGCATAGGATACCGTCTTCCGCACCCACAGTGGCCAGGGTTAGTGGTTCTTCCCGCGTTCATTGTAGCTTTCTGTAAGTACAATCCTGTGCCAAAAACTAAAATATATTCTCCTGTTTGTCTGTTTGTTTTCTCCGCATCTATGGATATTCTTGACCTCGTTCGTGATGCCTTCCCAGAAGATTTGATTATCTACTCTCTCCCTAAGATGGAGAGTGAGGAGTCCATCCGGGAACGTGCACAAAAGAATACTATGGATCTGGAAGTTGGGGAGGCTTCCGTCTCACAAGAGCACGAGGATACATGATTGGACCAGCCACCAGCACCACCACCACCAGTACAACAACTACAACAACAACCACCAGCACAACAACAACCACCGCCCTTTCTCAGCTCCTCGCTATCGTCAGATAATCTTACCGAGGACACTGAGAAGGTCGCGAAAGAATTTGAGGAAGAGGAGAACTCTACACTGGGGAAAAGACAAAGGATCCCCCCATCATCTTTGCGTAAAGCTGCGCGCATAGGGGTCGGGCCCTCATGGGCAGAAATGCGCACAACCAAAGAAGAGTTCGAGGAGAATCTTGCGAGGACTCCTCCGCGCACTCCTCCTGCCACCATTAATCTAAGGTAAACAATTTTCCATATATGAAGGCTATTATCCATATGTCCCCTTATGTCTACCTAACCACCTTTTCTAAGTACCAACGACGACTAGGAGAAATCTCCTGCGAAGGCTGATACCACGCCGTCCCCCCAAAAGGAGACTTCATCAGCTGGGGGAAGCGGGTTTCCTCAAGACCTTATCTTTGCTCCTGACTGGGAATTGCCCATTTCCTCTGAGTTAACCAGCGCATTCGACTGCTCAAGCTTTTTGGACAACATCGTACCCCCTGGCCGAGCTGAAATTCTAGAGGGGATGAGCGACTCCGTTCTGGCAGAAGAAGTTAGCTACTTATCAGCGCAACATGTGACATTGATGTCACATCTCAAGAAGATGCACCTAGAGCTATCTGCCCAAGTCCGCACTACTGAGGAGAGACTTAGGCAGATTACTAAGGAGAAGTCCCTCGCCCTTAGGGAAATGCAAGAAAGGATCACCCAAGTGGCCGAAAGAGGGCGACAAGACGCTTCGATCATCCACTCCTTAACAGAAGAGAATAAAAATCTGACCTCCGATCTAGAAGAGTAGCGCGCCCAACTCAACCAGCTAAAGGCCTCCAATCAGATTGCCATGGGGGCCTTTGAGGAGGGAAAGAACAAGTTCGTGGTGGATGTTGATGCGCTGGGCGCCAGGGTGAAAGAGGATATGGGTGACCTTAGCAGCCAGCTAAAGAGGTTGAGCATTGAGCTGAATGAAGGCCTATATCCTCGTTTGATGAAGGAGGTAGCCGAGAAGCGGTGGCTGGTACGCTATGGTTTGTGCCTAGCAGTGATGGGTGCTTTGGAAGACCCTACTTTATGAACCACCTTCTCCAATCTGTTGTAGCCGCGGTAAACGAGGTTACTTCACAGGGTTTGATGAAAGCGCACAAGGCGGGTTTACTGAAGAAAGATTTATCAAAGGTGCCCTTTTATGACCCAACTGCCGAGTCCAAGCTCACAGTGGCCCTAAAATATATGAGTGCCTGTCCGTTGCCATCCTTTGGTCTTGATGATAGGGACCATGAGATTCCTCTTGAGATCGTGATGGGGGGCCTTACTTTAGCGCGCCACAAGGCGGGGGCGCGAAAGCACAACTAGATTTCCACTTAAAGCCGTCCGAGCAGCTGTCAGTACCTATATTTTCTCATCCCAGGGACACCCTTGATCCATTTAGGGTGGAGAAGGAAGTTCTGTTATCTGAGGTGCTCGTGGCACATGAAAGTCGTGCTGCTGCTAAGAAGGTCATGCTGAATATAGAGGTTGCACACTCTGTTGGTGCGGCCCATCTTGCTTCCTCCGTCCTTGTGCTGCTTCTACCGCTGCTTGAGAGGGACTCACGTGTGCTGGACCTAATGGAGAAAAGTATGAGAGAACACCGTGCCATAGAAAACTGCCCTCACCTTATTGAAATTAAAGAGGTCCTCGTCCGAGACCCATTTGCTTTCCAACCGCTAGGCTGACTTGTAAACATCTTATTTATTGTTATGTGCGAATGTTCGCCATTGTTTGTAATAAACTGAACCCATATTTTGTTATGATGAGTATGTTTAATGTGTACAACATAAATCCGCACAATGAGTTAATATAAACTCATAAATGGTCCTTATAGGTTCGAGAAGCTCATTACGTGCGGTGTACCGCTACTACCATAAGGACGGTCAGGTGAGGCTGACTAATTGTTAGGTACGCACGATTGTGTCTTATAAGTCCCAGAGTCTACTGGCTGCATAACTTGCTATGACGTCATTAATAGCAATGGGCCTAACAAGGATACATGATCCATGGTCGACGGGGTTGCATCCCACTTACTCGACGAGTCTAATTAGTAGGGTAGGCTCATTCCTCTTATTTCTCCTGGAAACGTTGTGAACGCGTGCGCTAGTAGGCAACATATAACATAGAAAAGAAAATGTGTATGACAAAAAGAAATGTTTTTAGAATGCGCCGTGGAACTAGCTAGGAACCACGACAGTTTAATTAATACTTGCAAGATTTTTAATACATGAAATAAAAAAAAAAAATAATATATTGGTTCAAGAAGTTCGTCGCTAAAGGTAGCACTTCTTCAGGTGGCATATGTTGCAAGGCCTTTGTAGGCCGCGACCATCGATGTCGTGTAGTCGATACACGCCATTTTCCAGTGCATCTGTCACCATGTAAGGTCCCTCCCACTTGGGCCCAAGTTTTCCTGTATTCTCAGCCCGGCTGGCCGCGTTTGAGCGTTACACAAAATCACCTGGTATGAAAGAAGTCTTTCGCACCCTAGCATCGTTGTAGCCCTTCATTTTTTCTTTTGACTTGGCTTCGTGTATTGATGACGTATAGTCCCTAGTCGGGCTGGATAGTCTGACTCACGGGTACTACCCGCATCTATCAGGAACGGATTGAATGCTTGTGCGATGCGCACGCGCATCCCAGGAGGCCCGGTAAGCCGTTGTAGCACATACGACTGATTACTTAGCCAGGTCCTTGTCGCAGCGCGACATGATCATACAAGAATATAATCTATCATATAGATATATTCACCTAAAGGGAAGAGATATACACTTTCCTTGGTTATGCGATAAGGATCAAACTATTCTAGGTCATTATCTCTTCCTTTGGCCGCAAGAGTAGGAGAGCCCAGGCAGGAATCTCTCGGGTATAAAAGGAACCCCATGGGTTCCACAAAGGTACGATACACACAATACCCTAAACACTATATACTCAAATCGATTACTTACTCTCACGCTGAAGTCTAATTGTGGGTCACAAACCCACGGTAAGCTTAACGGTGTTTGTTTAGTGCGCATGGTCCTCAAAGCAAGTTTCACTTGGTGCAAGAGCCGGAGTCCACAAAGTCCCTGAATTAACCCTAATTCGGGTCAAGCTCGGTCCATCCAACTTTTGTATCAACAAGTTGGCGCCATCCGTGGGACCCTACACTAAGCTCTAGCTAATGATGAAAAGCGAATGAATGAGGGCCGTCAAGGATCCTCGA
Source organism: Glebionis coronaria (assembly GCA_025667525.1). Lineage (NCBI taxonomy): Eukaryota > Viridiplantae > Streptophyta > Magnoliopsida > Asterales > Asteraceae > Glebionis > Glebionis coronaria. Next base: position 174,478,202 of record CM046876.1, on the reverse strand, counting down.
CGGTAGATGGTCGTATCACATCCGGGAATGTTACTCTTGGATCTACCAGTGAAGCAAACACTCAGGATGTAAATAACCCACCAATCATAGGAACAAGCGGAATGTTCTCAACTCCCCTACCCGCTATAGAGGAAGAAGGTGCAGAACGAGAGTCAACTCAACCTCCTCCCAATAAAAAAAGAAGGACGCTCCAAGAGGAGGGCGGGGAATTCGTTGCTACGGTGGCACGCATAATGGAGGAGTACGTAGAAAATAACCTACAAACCCTCATCCCTTTGGTTGCTAAACACGAGAAGAGAATAAAAGAAGCAAAGTGCGCGAAACACGCCGAATCCTCCGAAAGCAACCTGTCAAGATCGGGTGATAACCTCCCGAAAAAACACATGCGCGAAAGTTACTCCTCGGATGACCAAAGCTTCTCGCAACAATGGAGAAGAGCCAGGAAAAACGCGTTTACAAGGCGCATACAGTATACGCAGATACAAGAAACCGCCGCATGCCATCAAACGTGAAAACTTATGATGACACTTCAGATCCAGAAGACCACTTAAAAGTCTTTGAATCACATGTAGGTATTGAACAATGGCCAGAACCCGTATGGTGCAACATGTTCAACTCTACACTCGTAGTTAACGCGCGGATGTGGTTCGACAGACTTCCGCCACGAACAATCAACGGGTACGAAGTGTTGCGGAAAGCATTCAAAAGAAACTATGTGCAACAAAAAAGACATGATAGGAGTGCTGTATCACTTGCCAGAGTAAAGCAGAACCAGAGCGAATACCTGGAGGACTTCCTGGAACGTTTCAAGAGTGAGTGTCTTCAGGTAAAATAATGTCCAGAGATTCTGAAAGTATCTTGCTTTATGGCGGGTATACGAAACAGTGATCTAATAAAGAAGCTGAATGAAAAAACGCCCGAAACCTCCGATGGAGTACTAAGGCGGGTAAGATCCTTCATATAGGGGAATCAGCTGCTTCAGAAGTAACACGAAACACTTATGATTATAGATCTGTCCGCGCGCCTAGTGAAGGGCCCAGTAGGCAAGGTGGACCTAGAAGTCTTGATTACTTAGGAAGGATAAGAGAAGGGCGAGCTAATAACTTCAGGTTTACTCCCCTTAAGTTAACCCCAAGAGAAATCCTCATATCAGAAGGTGCGAATTTCCCAAGGGCAATACCAATGACCACCCTGGTCGAAAAACGCATCGACAATAGATATTGTGAATACCATGATGAGAGGGGGCATGCTACGAATGAATGTATTCAGCTGCATAAATATATCAAAAATATGGTAAAGAAAGGAGAGCTGAAACACCTTGTTAAAGAAACCGCGAAAGACGAATGACAAAAAATCGCTTGCGCGAATATTTACATGGTGGAATCGTGGCAGCGAAGGAAAGGTGAGCCAAAAATTCTCGAAGGGAAAAGACATTTCCTTCCCCCCACTCAGCACAAGGAACGTCGCAAAAGGACCGTTAGTTATAGAAGTAAGCATTGGTGAGTACAACATACATCGCATGTATGTGGATGGAGGTTCATCGGCAGAAATAATGTATGAGCACTGCTTCCTGAAGCTTAGTGCAGAAGTACAGAGCCAAATGATGCCTGCGACCTCCCCGCTCATTGGGTTTAGTGGAGAAGCGGTGTGGCCTTTGGGCCAGCTAAAGCTAGTAGTGAAAGTGGGAAACGATGAACACTAAACAAAAGTCTCCATGAACTTCCTGATCATACGGTCGCCATCGCAATATAACGGGATTATAGTGCGACCAACTATACTAGCAATGCGAGCGGTACCTTCCACGACTCATGGCATGATAAAATTCCCAGTGGATGGAGGAATCGTAACAATATTCAACACAGCGATAACTCCCCAGAGTGTAACGCGATCACAGAACCTCATCGGGTCACAACAGAACCGAAGGTAAACTCACCACCAAATCTAAAGGTAGCAATGCATCCGCAGTATCCAGATCAAGAGATAACATCAGAGTAACATTGTCTGACAAAGGAAAGACGGACATGTGTCGCCTTTTAAAGAGCAACCTGGACATCTTCGCATAGGAACCCAACGATATGACAGGGGTACCAAGGTCAATACCCGAACACAAGCTTCAAATCCGCGAAGGGTACCCTCCGGTTAGGCAAAAGAAAAGAGGACATGCCCAGAACGCAACAAGGTGATACTTGAGGAGGTGAAAAAGCTAGTAGAAGCAGGAATCATGAGGGAAGTTTACTATCATGACTGGCTCGCTAACCCAGTAATGGTAAAGAAACATGATGGTAGCTAGCGCATGTGCGTTGATTTCACAGACCTCAATAAAGCTTGTCCCCAAGATTGCTATCCACTCTCAGAGATAGATTGGAAGGTAGAATCGTTGTGCGGGTACCCGTTCAAATGCTTCCTCGACGCGTACAAGGGATACCACCAGATACAAATGGTAGAAGAAGACGAAGAAAAAACAGCATTCCATACCAGCCAGGGTGTGTACTGCTACACAAAAATGCCATTTGGACTAAAAAACGCAGGGGCCACGCACCAACAGCTGGTTGATAAAGCGTTTGAAGGCCAAATAGGGAGAAACTTGGAGGTGTATGTCGACGATTTGGTAATAAAAAGTCACACAGAGAGCGAGCTTATCCGAGATATAGAGGAAACATTCTCAACACTCAGGAGAATAAACATGAAGTTAAATCCCAAGAAGTGCACTTTTGGGGCAACAGAAGGCATGTTCCTAGGATACATGATTGGCCCCAATGACATCAAACCCTGTCCGAAAAAATAGACGCGGTCATTCAACTCCAAAGCCCAAAGACAAAAAAAGGAAGTACAGTCGCTAAATGGGAAACTCGCAGGGCTGAACAGGTTCCTTTCCAAATCAGCGAAGAAGTCGCTCCCTTTATTTAAAACGCGTAAAAAGTGCATTAAGAAAGGGGACTTCAATTGGACGAAGGAAGCGGAAAAGGCGTTCGAGGAATTAAAAACACATTTAGCTTCGCTCCCTATGTTATTCGCGCCACGACCTAACGAAGAGCTGATAATATATTTGTCTGATACACATGGAGCGATCAATGCAGTGCTAATGAAGGATAGAGAAAATGTGCAAACTCTAGTATACTTCATAAGTAGAGCGTTGCAAAGCTCGGAGCTAAATTATACCCCAATGGAAAAATTAGTACTCGCACTAGTGTTTGCGGCAAAAAGGTTGCGTCGATACTTCCAAGCGCACCCAATAGTGGTGATAACGGATCAGCCCATAAAGCAGGTAATATCAAAACCAGAGGTCGCAGGTAGGTTCCAGAAGTGGAGTGTTCTACTAGGGGAGCACAACATTTCCTACAGACCGCGCAATGCCGTAAAGGGACAAATTTTGGCAGATTTCATCATTGAAAAACAGAAGAAGGCGTTCAAAGGCTAGATCAAAAGGAAGAAGACCCAACCCCGTGGATCTTGTTCACTGATGGGTCCTCTTACACTGACGGATCCGGCGCGGGGCTTATACTCACCAACTCCGAAGGAATGGAATTCACATACGCATTATGTTTTGAGTTCACAGCCACAAATAATGAGGCAGAGTATGAGGCGCTAATAGCAGGGCTAAAAATCGCAACACGAATGGGTGTGCGCAATCTCGAAGCAAACGTAGATTCTCGAATAGTAGCAAACCACATACTTGGTGAATACGAGGTGAAAGAAGATAATATGGTGCAATACTTACAAAAAGACAAAGCGTTGATTGAAGGATTCAATAAGTTCCAAATACGCCAAGTACCCAGGGGGGAGAACAATAAAGCAGACGCACTTAGTAAAATAGCATCCACCAGCTTTGCGTACTTATCAAAACAGGTCCTGGTGGATATTCTTAAGGACAAGTCAATAAAAGAGCAAGAAGTCACATCGATAGTAGAGGAAGAAAGCCCTACATGGATGACACCGATTGTGGATTATTTGACGAAAGATTCACTCCCACATGACGAAATCGAATCACGACGAATACGAAGACGTTCGAGGCAATTTGAAGTCAGATACGGGGTTCTTTACAAACGATCATTTCTTCAGCCATGGCTAAGATGCGTAGGGCCACGCCAGGCGCAGTATATCACTAGTGAAATCCACGAGGGGTCATGCAGTATGCACACAGGACCAAGGTCTGTGGTAGCAACAACGTTGCGCAGCGGGTATTACTGGCCAACCATGCATACGGACGCGCGAACGCTAATCAATAAATGCAATGAATGCCAGGTGCACAGGCCAATACCTCGACAACCCCAAGAGGAGCTCACGTCGATTACCTCCCCCTGGCCATTCTTCAAGTGGGGAATAGATATCGTGGGACCTTTTCCCGTAGCCGCAGGTAGGAATAAGTTCCTCATAGTCGCGATGGATTACTTCACGAGATGGATTGAAGCGAAGGCAGTCGCAACAATCACGGGGAACCAGGTGAAGAGGTTCGTATGGGACAATATAGTATGTCGTTTCGGACTACCCGGTGAAATAGTTTCTAATAATGGAAAACAATTCGCGGAGAACCCATTTAAGGATTGGTGCGCAAAAAATGGAATACACCAACGGTTCGCATCGGTAGCCCATCCGCAAACTAATGGACTTGTGGAAAGAGAAAACAGGAGTTTGGGAGACGGCATAAAAGCACGATTGGGGGAACACAACAGGAAGTGGGTCGATGAGTTGTCGCATGTCTTGTGGGCGCATCGCACGATGATCAAGACAGCTACGGGTGATACCCCTTTCGCCCTAACATATGGTACAGAGGCAGTCATCTCAGCTGAGATTGGATTGCAAACACTCCGCACAGCAGAAGTAGACATGGTCACAAACAACGAGGAGCTGTGATTGAACCTAGACATAATCAAGGAGCGAAGAGAGTTGGCAGCAATCCACGAAGCTAAATCAAAAGCAAAAATGAAAGGTTACTACGATGCTAGGGTGCGAAGGACCTCCTTCAGGCCAGGTGACTTCGTGTATCGCTCAAACGCGGCCAGTCGCGCTGAGAATACAGGAAAGCTTGGACCTAAGTGGGAGGGACCTTATATAGAGACATATGCACTCGGGAATGGCGCGTATCGGCTACAGGACATGGATGGCCGTGACCTACAAAGGCCTTGGAAGATATACCATTTAAAGTAGTGCTACCTTTAGCGGCAGACTTCTTGAATAAATGTATTGTTTTTTCTTTCATTTTATGTGTTAAATCTTACAAGTATTAATAAAACTGTCGTGGTACCTAGCTAGTTCCACGACGCATTCTGAAAATATTTCTTTTTGTCATACATATTTTCTTTTTATGTATTATATATTGCCTACTGGCGTACGCGTGCACAAAGTTTCTAGGAGAAATAAGAGGAATGATCCTACCCTACTAATTAGACTCGTCGAGTAAGTGGGATGCAACCCCATCGGCCATGGATCGTGTATCCTTGTTAGGCCCCTTGCTATTTATGACGTCGTAGCAAGTTATGCAGACAGTAAACTCTGAGACTGTTAAGACACAATTCGGATCATAAAGGACACCTCTGCTAATTCTTTGTTCAGTAACTTTGCCTTGTGTGCTGTCACCAAACCCCTCGAAGTACCCTTGTTAACCGCGGCTAAGACAGATTTGGAGAAAGAAGTTCGCAAGTTGGGATCTTCTAAAGCACCCATCGCGGCTAAGCTCAAACCATGGCGCACTAGCCACCACTTCTCGGCTACTTCCTTCATTAGGCGAGGATACAAATCTTCATCTAGCTCTATGCTCAGCCTCTTTAATTGACCACTGAGGTCGCTTACATCCTATTTCATCTTGGCGCCCAACGCGTCGGCATCAGCCACGAACTTATTCTTTCCCTCCTCAAAGGCCCCCATAGCAATTTGGTTGGAGGCCTTTAGCTGGTTGAGTTAGGAGCGCTCTTCGTCGAGAGCGGAAGATAGCTGGTTCTTCTCCTCTGTCAGGGAATGGAGAAGGGCTACATCTTTTCTTCCTCTCTTGATTTCTTGGTTGATTTTTTCTTGCATATCCCCCAGAGCGGATGATTTCTCTTCCATAAACTGCCTCAGTCTTTCCTCCGTAGTGCGGACTTAGTCGGACAACTCTAGGTGTCTATTCTTAAGATGTGACATCAATGGCACATGCTGCGCTGCTAAATAACTAGCTTCATCGGCCAGGACAGCGTCACTCATTCCCTCCAGAATTTCTGCTCGGCCAGGGGGCACGATGTTATCTAGAAAACTCGAGCAGTCAAATGCGCTTGTCAGATCAGAAGATGTAGGCAGTTCCCAGTCAGGAGCAAAGACAGGGTCTTGGAGAAACGCACTTCCCCCAGCTGATGAAGTCTCCTTGTGGGGGGAAGGCGTGGTCTCAGCTTTCGCGGAGGACTTCTCCGGATTGTCACTGATACATAGGAATGGTGGTAAGGTGGACCTAAAAAAAAGAAAAACAACATGTGAATAAGAGCCACCGTATGTGATATAGTAGTTACCTTAGGTTCTGGAGGAGTGCGTGGGGGAGTCCTCGCAAGGTTCTCCTAGAACTCTTCCTCGGTTGTGCGCGCCTCTGTCCAGGAGGGACCGGCTCCAGTACGCGCGACTTTGCGTGAAGACGCTGGGGGCTCCGTCTTTCCCCAATGTAGAAGTGTCCTCTTCCTCAAATCCTTCCGCGCCTTTCTCAGCGTCCTCGGTAAGATTATCTGAAAACAACGAGGAGCTGAGAAAGGGCGGTGGTGGCTGTTGTACTGGTGGTTGCTGTTGTAATAGTAATGGATGTTGTAACTGTTGTGCTGGTGGTGAGGATGGTGGCTGGTTCGTGCCTGTGTCGTCATTCTCTTTGGCGGCGGATGGCTCCCTGACTTCCAGGTCCATGGTGTTCTTTTGTGCATGGTCTTGGAGGAACTCTTCGTTTTCCCTCTCAGGACGCGAGTAGACCATCAAATCTTCTGGGAACGCACCACGAACGAGGTCAAGAAGATCCATTACTGCGCTGAAATCAAACATACAAAAAGGAACGTAAATTTTAGTTTTTGGCACAAGATGATACTTACAGAATGCTACAATGAATGCGGGAAGAACCACTAACCCTGACCACTCCGAGTACATAAGACAGGTATCATGTGCGCGCCACAGATTGCTGCGCGACTTAGGCCAAGGGTGACTAGCACACTCTCCGGATATGGTTCTACGAGGATACGATTGTTGTTTAGGGTCTCCGCGTCCTCGGAGTTATAGGAGTTGCGGCCAGGTAAGGGGTCCTTCCCCACCATTCCAGGGGTCAGAAAAGGAAAGTGTAGAGGGAAGGCAGCGTCGTCAAGCCAGAAGAATCTATCATTCCAGTCCCTTAGGATGTCTATTTTTCCGTCGTAACATTGCATCCCGCCCTTTCGCTTAGCGAAGGATACCCAGCCATTGGCTAATTGCCGTTGGTAGAAAACGCTGAAAAGGTCTACGGTGGGTTCTATGTCTAGGTGCGGAAGTTTATTTTGAAATTAAGAATTTTAGCCGCCCCTATGCAATGCAATTACGAGACGTGGGTCTCATAATGCATCAACATACTAAGAAGGAAGCGCGACATAGGTATACGCTAGTTTGCGTAGTCGAAAAACCAGGTGTACACCCCTATCTTTCCCGCTGGGGCCTGGCTTATATTAGGTCGGGGGTTAGGAACTTCTGGGTGCAGATAATTGGGTATGTAGAAGTCAGTGGTGAATTGATCTAGCTCCTCTATGGTCAAGGTTGACGTAATAACAGATAAATATTTCACCATGGTGTTATATATACAATAAGGTGGTCGCGCAGATTACTTTAGCAAAGATCTGGTGATGATGGTGTGTGTTGGAGGCATTAATGAAGGTTTGAGAGTTTTGTAGTTTATAAACAGTCAAAAGGAAGCGTTAGGGATATATATATATATACCTACTGATTTACTGTTCACGATTAGATATGTGCCACGTGTTTCCCACTTGCTAGATCTGATGGTAGAAGTTGAAGGGGTAACTATGACGTGGCAGGCGCTTTTCCCGGGTACCGAGGATGTTAGGTAAAAGGGGGATGAATGTCTTCTTGGCGGGAATGTTTGAAATCTTTGTTCATATTTTGACTATGAGAGTGTTCTAATTGATTGGTAGTCTAGTAGCCGAGGTTCGAACCTACGACCACTAGACTGGGGGGGACATGATGACGTATAATCCCTAGTCGGGCTGGATAGTCTGACTTACGGGTACTACCCACATCCATCAAGAATGGATTGAATGCTTGTGTGATGCGCACGCGCAGCCCAGGAGGCCTGGTAAGCCGTTGTCGCACATAAGACTGATTACTTAGCCAGGTCCTTGTCGCAGCGCGACATGAGTAGACAAGAATATAATCTATCATATAGATATATTCGACTAAAGGGAAGAGAAATACACTTGCTTTGGTTATGCGATAAGGATCAAACTATTCTAGGTCATTATCTCTTCCTTTGGCCGCAAGAGTAGGAGAGCCCAACCAGGACTCTCTCGGGTATAAAAGGAACCCCATGGGTCCCACAAAGGTACGATACACACAATACCCTAAACACTATATAACTTAAAACGATTACTTACTCTCACGTCGAGTCTAATCGTAGGTCAGAAACCCATGGTAAGCTTAACGGTGTCTGCTTAGTGTGCAGGGTCCTCAAAGCAAGTTTCACTTGGTGCAAGAGCCAGAGTCCATAAAGTCCCCGAATTAGGTCAAGCTCGGTCCATCCAACTTTTGTATCAACATGTATAGCTGACAACTCTCTATGTTCCTCGATTATGTCTAGGTTCAATCATAGCTTCTCGTCATTTATGACCATTTCCACCTCTGCTGTGCGGAGTGTTTGCAATCCAAAATCGGATGGGATAACTGCCTTTGTGCCGTATGTCAGAGCAAAAGGGGTATCACCCATAACTGTTTTTATCATCGTGCAATGTGCCCACAAGTCATGTGATAACTCATCGACCCATTTTTTATTGTGCTCCCCCAATCGCGCTTTTATGCCATCTCCTAGAATCCTGTTTGCTCTTTCCACAAGTCCGTTTGTATGCGGATGGGCTACCGACGCGAACCACTGGTGTATGTTATTTTTCGTGCACCATTCTTTGAATGGGTTCTTCGCGAATTGTTTTCCATTATTAGAAACTATCTCCCCGGGTAGTCCGAAGTGACATACTATATTGTCCCATACGAACCTTTTTACTTGGTTTCCTGTGATTGTTGCGACCGCCTTTGCTACAATCATCTTGTGAAGTAATCCATGGCGACTATGAGGAACTGAATTCCACCCAAAGCTACAGGAAAAGGTCCTGCAATGTCTATTCCCTACTTGAAAAATAGCCAAGGGGAAGTGATAGGTGTCAGCTCCTCTTGGGGTTGTCGTGGTATCGGCCTGTGTACCTGGAAGTCATTGCATTTGTTGATGAGCGTTCGCGCATCCGTGTGCATGGTTGGCCAGTAATACCCACTACACAACGCTGTTGCCACCACGGACCTTGGTCCTGCGTGCATGCCGCATGATCCCTCATGTATTTCACTAATGACATACTGCGCTTGGCGTGGCCCTATGCATCTTAGCCATGGTTGAAGAAATTATCGTTTATAAAGAATCCCGTCTCTGACTTCAAATTATCTCGAACGTCTTCGTATTCGTCGCGCTTTGATTTTGTCATGCGGGAGCGAATCCCTCATCAAATAGTCCACAATTGGTGTCATCCATGTAGGACCTTCTTCCTCTACTACCGATATGACCTCTTGCTCTTTTATTGACTTGTCTTTAAGGATCTCCACCAGGACCTACTTTGATAAGTGTGCGAAGCTGGTGGACGCTATTTTGCTAAGTGCGTCTGCTTTCTTGTTCTCCCCCCTGGGTACTTGGCGTATTTGGAACTTATCGAATCCTTCAATCAACGCCTTGGCCTTTTTCAAGTATTGTACCATGTTTTCTTCTTTCGCCTCATATTCGCCAAGTATATGATTTGCTACCAGTCGAGAATCCTTGTTTGCTTCAAGGTTGCGCACACCCATTCGTGCTGCAATTCATAGTCCTGCTATCAGCGCCTCGTATTCAGCCTCGTTATTTGTAGCCGTGAACACAAAACGCAGTGTGTATGTGAACTCCATTCCTTCGGGATTGGTGAGTATGAGCCTTGCACCAGATCCATCAGTGCAAGAGGACCCATCAGTGAATAAGATCCATGGGGCTAGGTCTTCTTCCTTTTGTTTTAGCCTCTGAATGTCCTCTTCTGGTTTTTCAACGACGAAATATGCTAGAAGTTGTCTTTTTACGGCATTGCACGATCTGTATGTAATGTTGTGTTCCCCTAATAGAACACTCCACTTTTGGAATCTAGCCGCGACGTCTGGTTTTGACATTACCTGTTTTATGGTTTGATCTGTTATCACCACTATCGGGTGCGCTTGGAAGTATCTGCGAAACCTTTTTGCTGAAAAACAAGTGTGAGTACCAATTTCTCCATTGGGGTATAATTTAGTTCCGAGCTTTGTAATGCTTTGCTTATGAAGTATACTGGTGTTTGCACATTTTCCCTATCCGTCATTAGCACTATGCTGATCGCTCCATGTGTGGCGGACAAATACATTATCATCTCTTCGTTAGGGCGTGGTGCGACTAACATAGGGAGTGATGCTGATAAGTGTGAAAACACCCATCCTTTTACCACTCAAAACAAATAAAAACGAGACCATAACGTGTATTTTATGTCGTAAATGTCAGAATTATGCGTGGTTTGTGTTTTTGGTGTGTTTTAGGATCAAAATATGAAAAAGGAAGAAAACATGGGATTGCACGGGCTTTAATTGAAGAAAAAATATAAAAGACGAAGTCAAAAGATCAAGAGTGGAAAAGATTGGAAGTTAATGGGCCTCTTTTGAAGATTTATCGAAGAAAAGGACCAAAGACGGAAGATTTACATGTCGAAGAACCCAAGTCTAATATATAAAGAAATTATAAGACGAGTTCAAGATTTATCGACAAATCCCGAGCCAAAGTCGAGACCCCAAGTTAATTTAAAGACGACGACAAAGAAAAGAAGAAAGAGAAAACAACCACCACCTACCACTTACCACTCCCTTTATAAATATACACCTTTCATCTCATTTTTATTCTGTTAGTTATTTTGACAAAATAACTCTCCACCTTTATTTTTCATGTCTTTTTAATACTTGTCATTTAATTTCATGTCTTGTTTTTAATTTGTTGTTGAATCATTATCATTTTAATTAAGCTTTATTTTAATTCTCAAAAAAAAAATTATTATTTTTTTATTTTTTATTTATTTATTTTTTTTATTTTTTGAGAATTAAAGTAGAGCTTAATTAAAATGATAAGGATTCAACAACAAATTAAAAGCAAGACATGAAATTAAATGACAAGTATTAAAAAGACATGAAAAATAAAGGTGGAGAGTTATTTTGTCAAAATAACTAACAAAATAAAAATGAGATGATAGGTGCATATTTATAGGGGGAGTGGTAAGTGGTAGGTGGTGGTTGCTTTCTCTTTCTTCTTTTCTTTGTCGTCTCGTCTTTAAATTAACTTGGGGTCTCGACTTTGGCTCGGGATTTGTCGATAAAATCTTGAACTGGTCTTATAATTTCTTAATCTATTAGACTTGGGTTCTTCGACTTGTAAATCTTCCGTCTTTGGTCCTTTTCTTCGATAAATCTTCAAAAGAGGCCCATTGACTTCCAATCTTTTGCACTCTTGATCTTTTGACTTCGTCTTTTATCTTTTTTCTTCAATAAAAGCCCGTGCAATCCCGTGTTTTCTTCCTTTTTTCATATTTTGATCCTAAAACACAACAAAAAACAGAAACCACGCATAATTCCGACATTTACGACATAAAATACACGTTATGGTCTCGTTTTTAATTGTTTTAAGTGGTAAAAGGATGGATGTTTTCACACTTATCAAATCCCCTACACTTGAACAATGCAATGCCCTCATGCAATGTATTAATTACAAAGCACGTTTTACATTTTCCATCATAATCAATCCACCTTGGCCTTTATTAAACACAAGACATTAAAGAGATAGAAAATTATAAAATATTCAAAGGAAGATAACAAGTAAAAAGATAAAAGACTTATCTTAGGGTTTTGGAATTTCATGAATGTTTATCACCCTCAAGTTTCACGTTCCCCATACGAAGCTTAAAAACGAGATCATTGTTATTATAAGTTAGCAAACTAACACAAACTCATGTGGCCCAATTATTCACTTAGACTCCCTTATTCCTAGGTGTATCTCTTATATTTTATTGTTGTCTTGAATGATCACGAGGATGCATTGTTGACTTATTTCGATAGTTATTTAGGCTGAAAATAAAGTAGGGCGATTTAATCAATATTTAGCTAAAGGACAAAATCTTTTAAAACTGCTTCTCGAGACCTCATAAAGTTCATATCTTGGCATAACTCGCTTCACGATTTGAGACCTTTCTCGGATCGATATTTGGCATTGACTTCATACTTCAAATCTTGAGAGAAGTTCATGAAATAATGGTCTTCTCTTCATAATAGGAATTTCTTCACTTGAAGTTTTGAGAGATTCTTCATACTTGGACCACGACTTCTTCATTTTTCTCCAATCTTTATTTGGGATTTTGATATACAACGATCCGCCTCCTTTTAGGACTTGGATCTATTTATCCTCATACCTTGTTAGGGCCTTTTTGGATAGACTTCTCCATGATCTTTACGGGAGTATTTGCTTTTCGTCGTGTGTCTCGATCCTTCATATTGATTTTTGATAAATGATTCTTCACATCTCTTTGGATCTTTAGCAACAAAATGTAGCCATCATGCCTTGTTAGGGCCTTTTCGGACTCGCCAATCTTCGCATCCCGCTTCAATAAGTTATGCCTTGGCTATGAACTCTAATTAATACCGAGCAACTTTTAAACGATCTTGTGCTAGAAGCTAAGTAACTTTTCAAATCGTGGAACCTTATTTATTGCAAATATATTTATTAAGAAGCGATGGGAGAAAAAGCTTATAATTAACTCACATAAATTCATGAAAGAATACCAAACTTATAATTGACTCTATCATCTCTCATTCTCCAAAATTTAAAATATCAAGGAATGAGACTCGTGGATGCTTAGCCAATTAAATCAAAGTTTTGGGTTTTTCAAGTCATCTATAGGATCTTGCAACTTCTTAGACTTTTTCAAGTTTTAGAATCCACATTTTAAAGTTCCCTTGATAAACGACTTTCTAGGATCAATTATAGGAACTTGCGAAATGTTCTTGTTCTTAACCCGTAAGAGTTAAGACTTTCGCATTTTAAAGTTCCCTATATAAAAGCCTAGAAAAACTTGACTTAAACACGTTAAGGATACTAGCTAGAGTAAACTTAGATAAGTAAACTCGGGTTGAGTCAAAAGATTCACAACGTTTAAAAATTAAAACCACTTTATTAAAATTTATTCTAGCAAAGAAAGGAAATAACTATAACAAAGGTAAATACAACTAGGCCAAAATAGATCAAAAATTTTGGTCGAAAAATCAATTTTTCGGTTAAAATGAGGACAAATACATGGAAAAGGCCACTTAATTTCGATAGAAGTCCCCCTACACTTAAGATAAACATTGTCCTAAATGTTTAAGCATGTGGGAGTAACTCCCCTACACTTAGGACATTGTGTACTTTGTTTAAATCTTGCTAAGGAAGAGACAACTAAAGTGATTCCTATTTCAATCATAAATGCTAAAATAATGAATCAAAAGAGTTTAGGTTAGAACAGGGAAGACGGGTACACGGAATCACGGTTCGTCAAAAGTCATCAAGAATGTATATTTGAAAGCTCGAATCCCTGCACATATTAAGAAAGAAAACAACAAACACATACTAGGGTCTCCCCCTACACTTATTAGAAAAACATATAAAGATAGATAGATAATCGGGTTGCCTCCCAAAAAGCGCTTGTTTTTGTTAACCGAGTCACGAGCCTGACTCGTCCCCGAATTAAATGGTCCATGGGGAAGCCTCGAATGTAATACCGGGATCAAAGACCTTGTCCTCGTTCCTGGAGGAACATAATAAAGGAGAGGCCGGAGGATAAGTCTTGAAGGGTAGAAAAGTCCTTTCAAATACGAAAGGTATATGAAATCATGATCCACGGAAGGTGGGGCGGGTAAAGGAATCAAAATGTCAGCCTCAAAAGACATATGATTATCACTGAGCGGCAAAGCCGTAAAGGTGTCAATCATGGAATGGTCAGTGTCACCTCCTGGGTCAAAGAACTCATCCTCGGTAATGGTTTCTAAAGGTTGGGATAAAAGGTGCTCGGGAGGGTGACTTGGGACAATATCTTCATGCAGCAAAGTATTAAAAAGAATATCCCCTCCGTATCATCATCATCAATACCTGGAGGTATTGAGAGAATGCCGATTTCCTCCATAACTGTATCATTATTCTCAACTGAAGTAACAGACGGAGGTAAAGACTCAGAAATAGGAGCAGAATTCAACGCTTCAATTTTAGCAATAAGAAGATGAACTTTCAGTAATTTGTCGCGAAGAATAACGTCTTCTACCTCATCTACAAGACCAAGTTCAGTGGTGAACTTCTCGTATGTCGGAGAGAATAAATCAACATCGCCTTCATCATCCGGAGGAGAAGGAGAAATTTCAAAAGTGAAATTCTCATAGCATGGAGAAAAATCATCATTAAGAGCGACCTCGTCCGTAGGCTCCACAAAATTCGGTGCATCACAAACCTCATCAAAGAATTTATCAAGACCAAAATCACTAATCTCACTCGATGTATCACTATCCTTGGACGCATTAGGGATATCAAGAGTAGGAGTAGTAATCTGAGAAGATGGGTTGAGATCATAGATATCATCCTCATCATCATCATAATAGTAGTATGGACGCACAAGAGGATGAGTATAATCACTAAGATTAGATACTTGCTCTTGTTGCTGTCGCTTTTCCTCCTCCCATGCTTCTTTTAGTTGAACCACGGCTTCTTGAAGTTGCAAAATAAGGGAGTTTGTTTCGTCATTCGGATTCAAAGAAGGTTGATGATCGAGGATGTATTGTGGGGGCTCAAAATTATGAAAACCGGAATTATAGCACGGATGTGGTCCATCATAAATCATCGGTTGAAAAGAATTAGAACACGGATTTGGCTCATAGTAATTCATCGACTGACAAGAAAAGGTATCGTGAGGGCCCCCATAATTGTGGCAACACGGGTATAGAGAAAAACCTGGTGCATTTTGTGGATATGGATCGTCATATATGGGAGAGGGTGAAATAGTGTCATTAGAAGGGAAGGATGAATTGAAGTATGAATTGATCGAATTGCACGATAGACAACGACCAAATTCGTAATTAGGGACATCCATTCCACACCGTTCGCATGAACACCATTGACAGGATTGACTACCAGAAGATGGTCTTCCACACCCTACACAATCAACAAACGATTCCATTAAACACAATAGATAAGTAAGAAGAATATTTTTGGTGCAAAACTTTCGAAAAAAGAAATGCTTTTTATGATTTTTTATTTGTTTTTGGGAGTTTTGAAATTTTTTATTTCTTAGGATTTTTTTTTGAAAATTTTTGGCAAGAAAAATAACGTTCAAAAGTGAACGGATCCCAAAATCCAACGCGTCTCTCACAAAAAACCGTTAATCTTCACGAAAAGAGCCGGCAGCGGAGCCATTTGATAATTGAATTTTTGCGTGTATGTCGTTGTTGTTCGTTCTCGGTGTCTTATCGAACTGATCACGGGTTCATTGTGTGCCTAAGAAAGGCGAAATCACCGTTGTTCCCAATGAAAACAACGAGTTGATTCCTACTCGACTTGTCACGGATTGGCGAGTTTGCATAGACTATCGCAAGCTCAATGATGCCACTCGCAAGGATCATTTTCCTCTCCCTTTCATGGATCAAATGCTCGAGCGTTTAGCGGGTAATGACTATTATTGCTTCTTAGATGGTTTCTTCGGGTATTTTCAAATTCCCATCGATCCAAAAGACCAAGAGAAAACCACATTCACATGTCCTTATGGAACATTTGCTTACAAAAGAATGCCTTTCGGCTTATGCAATGCTCCTGGGACTTTCCAAAGGTGTATGATGGCTATATTCCATGACATGGTTGAAGAAACTATGGAAGTCTTTATGGATGATTTCTCGGTCTATGGGATTCTTTCTCTACTTGCCTTGCCAATTTAGAATGTATGCTCAAACGGTGTGAAGACACTCGTCTCGTTCTTAATTGGGAAAAATGCCATTTCATGGTAAAAGAAGGTATTGTTCTTGGTCATAAAATCTCCAAAGCCGGTCTTGAAGTTGACCGTGCTAAAGTCGATGTGATTGCTAAATTACCTCCACCTTTAACCGTGAAGGGTGTGAGAAGTTTCCTTGGTCATGCGGGCTTCTATCGTCGATTCATTCAAGATTTTTCTAAAATCGCTCGCCCGATGACCCACCTCTTGGAAAAAGATACTCCTTTTATCTTTTCTAAAGACTGTATTGAATCTTTCAATCTTCTTAAGGATAAATTAACTAAGGCACGTGTCTTGGTTACCCCTAATTGGGAGTTACCTTTTGAATTGATGTGTGATGCTAGCGACTTTGCTATTGGAGCGGTTTTGGGACAAAGAGTGAACAAACACTTCCAACCAATCCATTATGCTAGCAAGACAATGACGGGGGCTCAATTGCATTATACCACTACCGAAAAAGAGCTTTTAGCTGTAGTGTATGCTTTTGAAAAGTTCCGCCCTTATCTTGTCCTTTCCACCACCATTGTGTATACCGATCATTCCGCGTTGAAGTACTTGTTAACAAAACAAGATTCCAAGCCAATACTTCTTCGTTGGATTCTACTCCTTCAAGAATTAAAAATCAAAATTCGTGGCAAAAAGGGAGCGGAAAACCTAGCCGCGGATCATCTTAGTAGACTCGAGGATCCTTATCAACGGGGACTCCCAAATCAAGAGATTAATGACTCTTTCCCCTTGAGGCCTTGATGTCTATTAACTCCAAACTTGATGAAACCCCATGGTTTGCGGACATTGCAAACTATTTGGCGTGTGGAATTCTCAAGGAAGGGTTAACGTCCCAACAAAAGAAAAAGTTCTTTAAAGACATTAAGCACTATCTTTGGGATGACCCTTACCTTTTCAAACAATGTGCGGATCTTGTCATTCGTCGGTGTGTTGATGGGCCGCCAGCTTTATTAATCCTTGAAGCTTGCCACAAAGGACCCACCGGTGGTTACTTTGGTCCTAATTACACCGCGAAGAAAGTTTTCGACTCTGGATTCTATTGGCCCTCCATTTATCATGACGCTCATGAAATGGTCAAACATTGTTATGCTTGCCAAAGACAAGGCAAGATCACACATAAAGATGAGATGCCTCAAAATTTTATACAAGAATGTGAAATCTTTGACGTATGGGGTATCGACTTTATGGGGCCATTTCCATCATCCAAAGGGAACAAGTACATCCTTGTAGCCGTTGACTACGTATCCAAATGGGTTGAAGCAAAGGCTCTCCCTACGAACGATGCGAGGGTGGTTGTGAACATTTTGAAACAGCTTTTTGCTCGATTCGGTGTTCCTCGTGCTATCATCAGTGACCGCGGGACTCATTTTTGCAATGATCAATTTGCTCGAGTCATGGCTAAGTACGGTGTCAATCACCGTCTTTCCACCGCTTATCATCCCCAAACAAATGGTCAAGCCGAGATTTCTAACCATGGATTGAAGAGAATTTTAGAGCGAACTGTGGGAGAGCATCGTGCCTCGCGGGCCTATAAATTAGATGATGCTTTGTGGGCTTTCCGTACCGCATATAAGACACCTATTGGTTGCACTCCATATCTTCTTGTGTACGGGAAGGCATGTAATAACTAGGTTTTCCCCGGCAACGGCGCCATTTAATAACTAGCTTTTAACTTAGTTATGAAAGTTCTTATCGTCCGATCTTTTCGAATTGATTACCGTTAAGAGTGCGACTCAGTCGTTCTTGGTGGAAAAATAAAATGGATTGGTTATCTATTTTAAACTAAAAGTAAATACGAAAATGTCGTTGAGTAAAATAAAAGCTTTAAAATTAAACTAAAAATTACTAGAAAAACACTTGGTAAAAACAGAGATTTCGGGAAGCGTGCAATTTTTGGGAATTAAAACGTAATGAATTTAAAACTTGAAAACTTGGTAAAAATAAACTAAGACGAAACTCGTTTAAAAATAACACTAACTAAAAATGCGGGAAAAATTAAATTTAAATAAAATATAAAAACGAAAAATGAAATAGGATCGCAGTCAATGCGATCGTGGTCCTTGATCATATCCTGGATCGCAATCAATGCGATCGTAACTGGTGATCATACTCCACCATGATCGTGACGTTAGATCGTACTCCCAGTTATCGCAGCCCACGATCGTATCAGTCGATCGTAGCCTAGTGATCGTAGTATAGGTGATCGCACTCAATGCGATCGTAACAAGTGATCGCACCCAAGCAATCGCAGCTACAGATCGCACTCAATGATCGTACCCACGATCGCAACAAGTGATCGTGGTGAGTATTAATGAGTGTGATCGTAGTGAACGATCGTACTTGTTGATCGAAGTAATGGATCGCAAGTAGAAACCCTAGGGGTTTATGCGATCACACTTACTTGATCGTAACTGGTAAAACCCTTAAGCATAATACGATGGAAATCAAAGAGCAAATAAGCCGAAAATGAATAAGCCAAAATAAGCAAGATGAATAAGCACTTAATCAAATCTTAACCGAATAAAAACAAGCATAAACTTAAAAAATTTCAAAACACGAATTAAGCAAACTTTATAAATCAAACTTTAAAGACACTAAACTTTTAAGAAAATTTAAAAGACAATAAGCTATATACGAAATAAGCCAATAAGCACAACAAGCTTAAAGCTTAAACCGTATAAAAACTTAGTAGGGAATAAAAAGATAAACTTTTCAATCACAAAAACATCAAAATCAAACACGAATCAAGAACATTTCGGATCAAAGATAAACCAAAATCAAGAAATGTAGGAGAAGATTAAAGATTAAAAGCTTAAACTTGAACTTTTGATTAATTAATTCCAAATACAAGGATGAAATAAAGCTTAAACTTGAAAGAAAATATGATGAAAAGATGAAAACTTAGTGAGAGAAAGTTAAACACTTTCTCTCTCTAAAAACTAAAGAAAGGAAAAAAAATGAAAAATGACTAAATTAACTAACTAACACCCTCCTAATGTGTCATTAGGAGGGTCTTTATAGGAGATGGGGAGGTGCATGTGCTTCCTTCTTTCTTTCTTTATTCTCGACTCGATTTTAATTCTTTGTCTTTCTCGACGTCGCCTCGGGATTTGTCGATGTAAATTGAACTTGTCTTATAATTTTCTTCTTCTATTAGACTTGAGTTCTTCGACTTCATTAAACTTCCGTCTTTGGACCTTTTCTTCGATAAATCTTCAGAATAGGCCTTGGACTTCTGTTCTTTATGCACTCTTGATCTTTTGACTTCGTCTTTTCTCGTTTTCTTCAATAAAAGCCCGTGATAACCAATGTTTTCTCCCTTTTTCATATTTTTATCCTGAAACACAATAAAAACACAAACCACATATAATTCCGACTTTTACGACATAAAATACACGTTTTGGTCTTGTTATTATTGGAAATAAGTGGTAAAAGGATAAGTGTTTTCACACTTATTAGCATGCCACCTCCCTATTAAGTTGGAACATAAGGCGTATTGGGCCTTGAAGTGGGCCAATTTTGATATCAACAAAGCCGGTGATCTTCGGAAGATTCAACTCAACGAGCTAAATGAACTAAGGATGGAATCTTATGAGAATTCATTGATCTACAAGGAGAAAACCAAGCTCATTCATGATGCTAGGATTAACAACCGAGAGTTTCACGTTGGTGATCAAGTTTTACTCTTTAACTCTCGGTTGAAGATCTTCTCGGGCAAGCTTAAGAGCCGTTGGTCTGGTCCATTCACCGTCGCCAAAGTCTTCCCTTACGGCACCATTGAACTTTCTCAACCAAATAGGTCTAATTTTAAAGTGAATGGCCAGTGTGTGAAGTTGTACTTTGGTGAGAACATCTCTCATGAGATGATTCCATCCCTCACCACGTTTCCCTTGAATTAGTTATGGGTCGAGTCAGGGTCATGAATCGGTTAACAAAAACAAGCGCTTCTCGGGAGGCAACCCGTTGATCTATCCTTTATCATTTTCATAATAAGTGTAGGGGGGAGCCCCGTAGGTGTTTGTTGTCTTGTTTCTTATGATGTGCAGGGATTCAAAGCCTCAAAGAGCACTTTTGATGACATTTGACGAACGTGATCCCGTGTACCCGTCTTCCCGGTTCTATCCTAAACTGTCGTGATTCAATATATCATATCTTATATGTTCACATTGAAATCACTATAGTTGTCCTTTCCTTAGCAAGATTTAAAAAACATGCACAATGTCCTAAGTGTAGGGGAGTTTACTCCCACATGCTTAAACATTGAGGAAAATGTTTATATCAAGTGTATGGGGGACTTCTATGGAATTAAGTGGGCTTTTCCATTAATTTGTCCTCATTTTAACCGGAAAATTTGATTTTTCGACATTTTTCAAAATTTTCAATCTATTTTGGCCTAGTTGTATAGTAGTATTTTCCTTTGCTATCGTTATTTACTTTCTTTGCTAGAATAAAATTTTCAATAAAGTGGTTTTAAATTTTCGAAGTCATGAATCTTTTGACTCAACCCGAGTTTACTTATCTAAGTTTACTCTAGCTAGTATCCTTAACGTGTTTAAGTCAAGTTTTGCTAGGCTTTTATACAGGGAACTTTAAAAAGCGAAGGTCATAACTCTCACGGGTTAAGAACAAGAACTTTTCGCAAGTTCCTATAATTGATCCTAGAAATTCGTTTATCAAGGGAACTTTAAAATGCAAATTCTAAACTTGAAAAAGTCTAAGAAGATGCAAGATCATATAGATGACTTGAAAACCCAAAACTTTGATTTAATTGGCTAAGCATCCATGAGTCTCATTCCTTGAGATTTTAAAGTGTGGAGGACGAGAGATGATAGAGTCAATTATAAGTTTGGTATTCTTTCATGAATTTATGTCAGTTAATTATAAGTTTTTTCTCTCATGGCGTGCTAATAAATTTAATTGCAATAAATAAGGTTGTACGATTTGAAAAGTGACTTATCTTCTAGCACAAGATCGTTTAAAAGTTGCTCGGTATTAATTAGAGTTCATAGCCAAGGCATACCTTATTGAAGCGGGATGCGAAGATTGGCGAGTCCGAAAAGGCCCTAACAAGGCATGAGGGATACATTTTGTTGCTAAAGATCCCAAGTGATGTGAAGAATCATTTATCAAAATACAATATGAAGGATCGAGACACACGACGAAAAGCAAATACTCCCCAAAAGATCATGGAGAAGTCTATCCGAAAAGACCCTAGCAAGCTATGAGGATAAATAGATCCAAGTCCTAAAAGGAGGCGGATCGTTGTATATCAAAGTTCAAAAATAAAGATTGGAGAAAAATGAAGAAGTCGTGGTTCATATATGAAGAATTTCTCAAAAACTTCAAGTGAAGAAATTCCTATTATGAAGAGAAGACCATAATTTCAAGAACGTCTCTCAAGATTCAAAGTATGAAGTCGCTGCCAAATATCGCTCCGAGAAAGGTCTCAAATCGTGAAGCGAGTTATGCCAAGAAATGAACTTTAAGAGGTCCCGAGAAGCAGTTTTAAAAGATTTTGTCCTTTAGCTCACTATTGATTAAATCGTCCCACTTTATTTTCGGCCTAAATAAACTATCGAAATAAGTCAAACAATGCATCCTCGTGATCATTCAAGACAATTATAAAATATAAGAGATACACCTAGGAATAAAGGAGTCTAAGTGAATAATTGGGCCACATGAATTCGTGTTGGTTTGCTAACTTATAATAACAATGATCTCGTTTATAAGCTTGGTGTAGGGAACATGAAACTTGAGGGTGATAATCATTCATGACAACCAAAACCCCAATGTAAGTCTTAGATTTCTTTACTTATTCTTCCTTTAAGTATTTGGCAATTTTCTATCTTTTTAAGTTTTCTTAATGTCTTGTGTTTTAATAAAGGCCAAGGTGGGTTATTTATGATGAAAAATGTAAACCGTGCTTTGAAATTAATGCATTACATGAGGGCATTGCAATGGTCAAGTGTAGGGGATTTAATAAGTGTGAAAACACTTATCCTTTTACCACTTATTTCCAATAATAACAAGACCAAAACGTGTATTTTATGTCGTAAAAGTCGAAATTATGCGTGGTTTGTGTTTTTATTGTGTTTCAGGATAAAAATATGAAAAAGGAAGAAAACACGGGATATCACGGGCTTTTATCGAAGAAAAAGACAAAAAATAAAGTCAAAAGATCAAAAGTGCAAGAAGAACGGAAGTCAAAGGCCTATTCTAAAGATTTATCGAAGAAAAAGTCTAAAGACGTAAGTTTAACAAAGTCGAAGAAACAAGTCTACTAAAAGAAGAAAAATAGAAGACGAGTTCAAGTTATCATTCGACTAATCCCGAGACAAAGTCGAGAAAGACGAGAAAGAGAAAGAAAGAAGGAAGCAACATACCTCCCACCTCCTATATATACCCTCCTAATGTGTCATTAGGAGGGGGTTAGTTAGTCTTCATTTTTCCTTTGTAGTTTTAATTTTTAGAGAGAGAAAGTGTTTAACTTTCTCTCACTAGAATTTCATCTTTTCTTTCTTTCATGTTTAAGCTTTAGTTTAATCTTGTATTTTGGAGTCATTAATCTACAAGTTCTAGTTTAAGCTTTTCATCTTTAATCTTCTTCTACCTTTCTTGATTTTGATTTGTTCTTGATCCGAAATTTTAATGCATCTTGTTTAATTTTGTTGTTTGTGCGATTAAAAAGTTTATCTTTTTATTCCTATCTAAGTTTTTATACAATTTAAGCTTTAAGATTGTTATGCTTTTTGGCTTATTTCGTATCTAGCTTATTGTCTTTTAAGTTTTCTTAAAAGTTTAGTTTTTTTTTAAAGTTTGTTTTATAAAGTTTTCTCCTTTAATGTTTTAGAAGTTTTTAAATTTATGCTTGTTTTCATTTGGTTAAGATTTGAATAAGTGCTTATTCGTCTTTGCTTATTTGTGCTTATTCGTTTTTGCTTGTTTGCTTTTTTGTGAATCCCATCGTATCATCCTAATGAGTTTACCCATTCCGATCAAGTAAGTGTGATAGCATAAACGCTTAGGGTTTCTACTTGCGATCCTTTACTTCGATCATACTACGATCACACACCACGATCATAGCTACGATCCACTTGTTGCGATCCATTACTTCGATCCGTGGTTACGATCAATGGCTGCGATCCCATAGTGCGATCGTGGTTAGGATTGTTGGGTGCGATCCCTTGTTGCGATCCATTGTCACGATCACAGACCACGATCAAAGACTATGATCCACTTGTTGCGATCGTGGTTGCGATCAGTGGGTGCGATCTATTGTTGCGATCCAGGTCACGATCCAATCTTGCGATCGTGACTGCGATCTGAGTACGATCGCATTGACTGCGATCCGATCTCTAGTTTTAGACTTTATTTCTTGTTTCAGTTATCTTAGTTTTCAAACTTAAATCTTTTCCCGCATTTTTACTTAGTGTTATTTTTAACTTTGATTTGTCTTAGTTTAATATGACTTTATTTTATTTTCCAATTTATTTTTAAAGTTTTAATTTTTCGTCATTTATTTTTAAGTCTTCATTTTAGTTTAAATTTTTAAAACTTCCACTTTTACTTAACGACATTTACAATTTTTCATTTTACTTTTAGTTTAAAATAGATAACCACCTTTCTTTATTTTTCCACCAAGAACGACTGAGTCGCATTTTCAACTGGTAATCAATTCGAAGAGACTGGATTAACAAATCTTTTTCATACGAGGTAAAACCTTGTATCAGAAGCTAAATGTGTTTATAGTTTCTCGAAAGCTTTCTCAGCTTCCTTTTTCCAATTGAAGTCTCCTTTCTTGATGCACTTCTTGAGTGTTTTAAATAAAGGGAGCGACTTCTCTGCAGATTTTGACAGGAATCTATTCAACCCTGCGAGCTTCCCATTTAGGCACTGTACTTCCTTTTTCGTCTTTGGGCTCTGAAGCTGAATGATCGCGTCTGTCTTTTCCGGGCAGTGTTTGATGCCATTAGGGTCAATCATGTATCCTAGGAACATGCCCTATGTGACCCCAAAAGTGCATTTCTTTGGGTTCAGCTTCATATTTATTCTCCTAAGCGTTGAGAATGTTTCCCCTATATCCCGGATAAGTTCACTCTTTGTGTGACTTTTTATTACCAGGTCATCAACATATACCTCTAAATTTCGCCCTATTTGGCTTTCGAACGATTTGTCAACTAACCGTTGATACGTGGCTCCTATGTTCTTAAGTCCGAATGGCATTTTTGTGTAGCAATACACGCCCTGGCTTGTATGGAATGCTGTTTTTTCTTCATCCTGATCTGCCATTTGTATCTGATGGTACCTTTTGTATGCATCCAGGAAGCATTTAAAAGGATACCCGCACAATGATTCTACTTTCCAATCTATTTCAGTGAGTGGATAGCAGTCTTGGAGGGCACGCCTTATTAAGGTCTGTGAAGTCAATACAAATGCGTCAGCTGCCATCATGCTTCTTAACTATTACTGGGTTGGCGAGCCAATCATGGTAGTAGACCTCCTTCATGATTCATGCGTCTACCAGCTTCTTTACTTCCTCAAGTATCACCTTGTTACGCTCTGGGGCCTGTCCTCTTTTATTTTACCTAACTGGAGGTATCCTTCGTGGATTTGAAGCTTATACTCAGCTATTGACCTTGGTACCCCTGTTATGTCTTTTGGCTCACTGCGAAGATGTCCAAGTTGTTTTTCAAGAGGCGACACATGTCAGCCTTTCCTTCGTCAGACAATGTCCCCCCGATGGTTATCTCTTGATCTGGATATTGCAGATGAACTGCCACTTTTAGGTTTGGCGGCAAGTGTACCCTTGGTTCTATTGTAACCCGAGGAGGTTCTGTGATCGTGTTGCACTCTGGAAGTGCTATTGCTGTATTGAAGCTTGTTACTATTCCTCCCTCCACTGGGAATTTCATCATGCCATGGGCCGTAGAGGGTACTGCTCACATTGATAGTATGGTAGGTCGCCCAATAATTCTGTTATACTTCAATGGCGACCGTATGATTAAAATATTCATGGAAACTATTGTTGAATGTTCATCGTTTACTATTTTTACGACTAGCTTCAGTTGGCCTAAAGTCCACACTGCTTCCCCGCTGAATCCAATGAGCGGGGAAGTTGCAGGCACCATTTGGCTCCTTACTTATGTGCTGAGTTTCAGGAAACAGTGCTCATACAGTATTTCTGCTGACGAGCCTCCATCAACATACATATGGTGTATACTGTGTTCACCACTGTTTATTTCTATCACTAACGGGCCTTCTGCCACATTCCTCTTGTTGAGTGGAGGGAAGGAGATGTCTCTTCCTTCTGAGAATTTTTGGCTCACCTTTTGTTTTTTCCTTCGCTGCCATGACTCCACCATGTAAATATTCGCGCCAGCGATTTTCGGTTTCTCGTCCTCCGCGGTTTCTTTGACAAGGTGTTTCAGCTTGCCTTCTTTCACCATATTCTCGATATGTTTTTGCAGCTGAATACATTCGTTCGTAGTGTGCCCCTTCTCATCATGATATTCACAATATATGTTGCCGACACGTCTTTCTACCGGGGTGGTCATTGGTAATGGTCTTGGGAACTTCGCACCTTCTGATATGAGGATTTCCCTTGGGGTTAACTTAAGGGGAGTGAACCTGAAGTTACTGGCTCGCCCCTCTCTTTTATTTCCTCGATAACTGAGACCTCTAGGCCTGCTTGGCCCTTTATTGGGCGCGTCGCGATATCTGTAGTCATGAGCGTTTTGCATGACTTTTAAGGCAGCTGATTCCCCTTGTATGAAGGATCTTACCCTCCGTAGTACTCCATCAAAGGTTACGGGTGTTTTTTCATTCAACTTTTTTATTAGATCAGTGTTGCGTATACCTACCATGAAGCAAGATACTTTCAAGATCTCTAGGCATTCTTTTATTTGAAGACACTCGCTCTTGAAACGTTCTAAAAAATCCTCCAGGTACTCGCCCTGGTTCTTTTTGATTCTGGAAAGTGATACAACACTCCTATCATGCCTTTTTTGTTGCACATAGTTTCTTTTTAATGCTTTCCGCAACACTTCATACCCATAATTGTTTGTGGCGGAAGTCTGTCAAACCAGATCCGCGCGTTTCCTACGGGCATAGAGTTAAACATATTGCACCATACAGGTTCTGGCCATTGTTCAATGGCTGCTTGGGATTCGAAGACTTTTAAGTGGTCTTCTGGATCTGAGGTGCCATCATAAGTCTTTACGTTTCCTGACATGTGGCGCTTTCTTGTATCCGCGTAATATTGTATGCGTCTCATGAAAGCATTTTTTCTGGCTCTTCTCCACAGTTGTGAGAAGCCTTGGTCATCTGAGGAGTAGCATTCACGCCTGCGCTTTACAGGGGGGCTATCGCTAGATCTTGAGAGACTCCTTTCAGAGGATTCACCGTGTTCTGCGCGCTCTGTTCCTTTCATTCCCTTCTGGTTCTTTCTGTGTTTGGCGACCAACGGGATGAGGGCTTGTAGATTATTGGCTACATATTCCTCCATTGCGCGCGCCTCCATAGAAATAACTTGCTCACTTTTTTCAGGGAGTATTCTTCTTTTTTGTTTATTAGAGGGAGGCTGAGTTGACTCTCGCTCTTCATTTCTTTCCTCCACTGTAGGTAGGGGAGTTGAGAATAGTACATCTGTTCTTCTGAAAGGTGGATTTGTTACATCCCGAGTGTTTTCCTCACTGGCGGATCCAGGGGTAACGTTCGCGGATGTGATATGGCCATCTACCGTTGAGGACCTCCGATGGCCTTCATGCATACCGTTTTTTTCATTGCTTAGAGCTTTAGGGTAGGGTCCCACGGATGGCGCCAACTTGTTGATACAAAAGTTGGATGGACCGAGCTTGACCCGAATTAGGCTTAATTCGGGATCTTGTGGACTCCGGTTCTTGCACCAAGTGAAACTTGCTTTAAGGACCATACGAACTAAACATACACCGTTAGGCTTAGCGTGGGTGTGACAATCTAAAATTTTCAGGTAGTGAATTATTTTCTCGTATAATATTTTGAAACTTATTTTTGTGTTGGTTGATGAACTCACAATTTACGGATTTAAATTTGGGCTTACGTGCATAATTTAGCGTCCTTTACGACTAAACCAGAAACCTTAGGATTACGTTTGAACTCCGTTTTTGATGAGACAATTTTTATTAAATTCGTTTTGTGCCGTTGATTCATAATTTATAAAAACGTTTTTCGTAAAACGACCCGAGGGCACGCAAATCGAGGAAACTTGAATCGAGGAATACCCGTAAATTATCGGGATGGGACAAAACAAGTTTATCCGACCCCACTAACTAAAAGGTACGGCCAAAAGGGACACCACATCCCTTGATGTGGCACCCTTGTAGCTATTAGCTTACACTTGTAAGCTTAGCTTCACTTTGAAGCTTATTTCACCCACCAAAACTAACAAAACCACTAGCCTTTCCCATTTACTTCCATTTCACATGCAAACAACTCACACATACTCTCTCCCTCTCATCCTTGCCGTCCCACAAACACCATCAAACACCTCATTTGATCTTTTCTAGCCACAAGTTACATGTTATTTAGCCATATTATGGAGAAACCTTGAAGCCTTGATTGATTGGTGGCCATATTAACAACAAAGGAGGTGATTTTCTTGTGTCCTAGGGCTAATTTATCACAAACTATCTTGGTGATTGATGATCTTGGAGATATATTTGGTGTTCATCAAGTTGTTGTCTTCCAAAAACAAGATATAATCTTGGTTGGTAAAGAAGATCATCCTTTCCATTTCTCTTGTTATTTTTATAAAGATCAAATGTATTTTCTTTCTTGTTGTATATTTATATGATGAATATATGATGATAAAAATGTTGTGTGGGGATCAAGTGTTGATAAATATGCTTAAAAAGATGAATAACCATAAGAAACAAGGCTAAAATCATGTTTAAATTGTTGGCTGTATAAAAATAGTAAGTAACCAAGTCTTAAACTGATAAAATTGCATGGTGGAATCCATATACAGTAAGTATAAGATGTCATACACATGTGAGAGTTGGCCATGCACTGGAATCATCAAAATGAGTGAGATATGATCAAAACAAGATGAGTGTGCTAATCTGAATAGTCTGTTTTGTAGGGACTATTAAGGATAGTTAGACATGGAATGAGCAGTATCTATAACTAACTTATTTGTAGCACATAATATGAAGTTTATGCCATCCAAAAATGAGCTTCTATATCATTATAGAACTCTAGATATGATAAAAATGGTGAAGATGAAACTAAAAATCAGATTTTGAAAAATTAATGTTTAATACTATTATATAAGCACTTAAATAATATAGTATAAAATGTGAAATTAAAACCCACTAACTTATAAATTTTATTTATATAAATATGTATAAGGTTAAATAAATGGACACTTAATAAAAATGGTAGTTGAATAAGATTTATAAGTTATAAAAACTATAAACATGATTTTTACGACTTTTTCGGCTATTACCGTAAAATTAACGTTTTTCGCCAATTAAAACTTAGACGATCAAACCCGTCTAATGTAAAGTTTTTAAAAGTCATATACTGATATATAAGTATTTAATACAAGTAAAAACCGATAAATCCCGAACTATATGACATACGGACATTAACGAGCTAAGTTAGTATATTGGACTAACAATTTAACTAAATAAGTTAAACACTTATAAAAATTACTTATTGGGCTTAACCCATTTGGGATAACATGTAAAGTATAAATACTGATATTACAAGTATAAAATGGATTAAAACAAGTTAAAGAACTTATAATAGGCTTATTAGACCTAAAACATGTAAATAGGTAAAACTAGTAAACTAGTAAAAATTTACCAATACATAAACACTAAAATGAGTAAATAAGAATGTATAAACCCACTTGATCATCATCATATGTACAAAATCATCATATGTATATTTGTTATTTTGATAAAGTCATTGGAAAAAAGTCTAAGACCGATTATTATTTATATAGGTTTCCGTGACCGAAGCACGCCCGTAGCCGATAATCCGCCATTCATTATCAACGTGAGTTCATAGCCTCGCACTCTTTTAAATGTTTTATAAAATGATTTCTAAACCCGCGAGGGAGATAACATGCTAGTTTTTGATAAAAATAGAACACAAGTTGTCCCGATGGTATGCTTCATGATATGGACCCGAATGATGCGATGACCCAATAAACGAGATAAAAAGGATTATTAGTAGTTAGGTTATGTCACTCAAAGTCCCATTAGCATGAATTGTGAACTATCGGGATTTGGTAGACGCTTATGCATATGATAGTACTATTTGGGGACGATCACCCCAGTTCGCGCCTTGACTGTTGATCCCCGTCGTACCACATTGATTGGTAAGCGAATTTATGTATGAGAAGATTTACATAGCGTGATTTTTGTGACGACACGCTAACTTAGATGGGCAAATTGTTTGTCGGGTTCCCGGCCCGTTGTTTTGATAGTAAGGTAACAATGTCATGCGGCTAATAATAATCCTATATAGAATCTAAATATCCGATATGATACGATGTTAATAAAGATAATAATATTACCTATAATGGTAATATTGAGGCTACGGTCTCATGGACGATTTAAGATGTATGCTTGATTTATATATTGCCTGACTAGCAATACGAGGACTTACTTCTGATATTATACTTGTGTTCTGATTTCAACGATTGTTTTATATAACGGTTTTATTAAACTCTACGAATTCACTCGGCATTCGCTGATATGATTTTTGCATGTTTTTATCTCAGGTGCTTGAAGGTAATCCGGATGGAGATCGACTCTGATGGCCCACATAATATTTAAAATGTTCATTCGATCTATGTTTTGTAAACTTAATGACCTGTATAATTTGGGACCTGTTGTACACTTTAAAACTTTTTATCGAATGAATGTATGTTGAACCTTGTACAACCATTTTTATGTGTTGTCTATGATTGGAGTTATTGTGCTATCCCGTAACACTCTAAAAGACCCTTCCGCTGTACCGATACGAAAATTGAGAGTGTTACAGTTTGGTACCAGAGCTCTCGTTATAGAGAACAAAAGATTTTAAAAACCATGGTTTTGAACAAAACTTTTCAAAATCTTTTAACTATGAACATTTGAGAAAATATTTGAAAAATATTTTGACTATAACGGTGCCAAAGATCTCCGACGTTACCAACAAGCCCTATTGAGAAGATATATATTTTGATATATATAATTTAATTTATATATATGTATATATCGTGGTTTCAGTATGTAATTTTTTAATAAGTATGTTATCCTAATACGAGATATATATATATAAATGCAGATTGTAGATGATGATCCTTACTTAGACTTAGTAGATTATGATATGGATGATGAGGAGGAACCATTTGAGGATCCCGAGCCCGAGATAGGACTAGGAGATCAGATTGCCCCTCAGGTTGATATGGTAGAGAATGAGATTGATAATGTTGATATTGAGAATGGTGATGAGATTGGGTTAGATAATTTAGATGATGAGATTGACGATGAGGATGTCGAGGAGAATATAGGTATAGACGATGAGGTTGATAATGATGAGGAAGCTGAGCTTATTTACCCTTATGATGTTCCAGAGGGCGAGCCCTTACCCCCACCAGTTTATTTGTCTGATTCTAAGGTTGAGCTACATAGAGATGAAATGTCTGAATCGTCTGAATCTGATTCTGAATCAGAGGAGGATGAGGATGATAATGCACCTGACGGTACTGATGGTATTACTACTCGTAGACGTGTGATAGGAGAGTCGTCTAGTGTTCGAGAGGCTACTCATATGGATGGTCTTGCACCATGGGCCTTGAGACGTGATCTAGATGCTTCCCGTGTTAAGAGTAGTATGACAGAGATTGGATTAGGTGTTGTTCAAACTCATGTTGCTTATTTGGAGTCGAAGACTAAGGTTGGTGAGAAAGAGCGGGAATTGCTTAGTTTGGATTTGACTGATGTAGAGCGTGGGTTGAATGAGGCTTTTAGGAGGTTATCGGTGTTAGAAAGTGGTGAGTTTGCTGCTATGAAGAAAAAGGTGATTTCTATGGAGATTCAGTTGAATGTAGCTCATGCGATGCGTGAGAAAGCTGAGAAGGAGTTGAATATATCTGTGGGTTGGAATAGTAGATTTTATGCTTACATGGTTGAAAGAGGAGTGATCCGTAAGCACCCAGCTGAAGATGTGTCTAGTGATCGTCCAACAAAGATACAGAAGACGATGGATGATGGACCATCTCGCGGTTCTCAGTAGACCAGTCTGTGTTTAGTAGTGACCTTTTTATCTTTTGTACCTTTTGTAACTTTGACTGAACCGACTTGTTAGTAGTAGACCTGGCACAAATTTTGAGTATGCATAGTGCTAGAACTTTGATATGGGATGTAATTAAGACAATGCTTTTGTTTCAAATCCAATGAAATATGTATCTTGTGTTGAATTTCATATTGCCTTATTTGTATCTTAATTATGAATTCAATCCATATTATATGAATCCCTTATTGGGTGAATGCTTAATACTTTGAAATGTGAAATTATAGAACTATGCCGCCCAAGAAAGCTGTGACTGAGGATGATGTACGTAGGATTACTACAGAGCAAGTTACCGCATCTATGACTGAATTTATGGCAAATGCTAGAAATGAAGCTGACGGTAGTGGAGCTGGCGGTAGTGGAGTTGGCGGTAGTGGAGCTGGTGGTAGTGGAGCTGGCGGTAGTGGAATTGGTGGTACTAATGTGAATGTGAATGCTAATAATGTGAATGCTAATGCTGGAGGAAATATAGGAGGACTTGGAACTAATGCACCTGAAGTTGGTGGTTGTACTTATGTGACGTTCATGAAGTGTGAACCTCTACCTTTTAATGGAACTGAAGGTGCTGTAGGATTAAGCTAGTGGATTGAGAAGATTGAGTCGGTGTTTCGAATTAGTAAGTGTAAGGAGTAAGATAAGGTGACTTTTGTTATGGCTACTCTTAATGGTCGTGCGTTGACTTGGTGGAACGGGAGAATTGCTTTCATGGGTATTGATGTTGCTAATGCTACTCCTTGGGCTGAAATTAAGAAGTGGATGACTTTGGAATTCAGTCCCCGTAGTGTGATCATTAGGTTAGAACAAGTGTTGATTCATTTGAGAATGAAAGGTGTGGACATTGATAGTTACACAAACCGATTCCATGAGTTGGCCTTGCTGTGTCCTCGATTGGTGGAACCCGAAGAGATCCGAATTGAACAATATATCAAAGGGTTGACCAAGAATATCCGGGGGGGGTAACATCATCGAAACCACTGACCATTGATGATGCTGTTCGAATGGCTTACCAACTCATTGGACAAATAATTCAGGATAGGGAAGATGAAGCCCGTGTTGGTGAGAAAAGAAAGGGAGACGGTGATCGTGTAGATAGAGGTGATAATAGGAAGAATTTCAATCGCCGTCAGAACCAGAGAAAGGGGAATGAAAATGATCTTACCAACAACACACCGCGCAACGATGATAGATGTCCTAAGTGTGGCAACAAGAGGCATGCTGGCGACTGCTGGAAGTGCCGAAATTACGGAAATCTTGGACACAAGGTTGAAAGGTGTAAGAAGGGAACCATTTGCTTCAACTGCAATGAAGAAGGTCATAGGAAATCGGAATGCCCCAAGTTGAAAGCGATTGTACCTGGAAGAAACCCCCAGGGTGGTATCTATCAACTTGGAACCATCGAGGTGAAGAAAGAGGATCCGAATGTCGTTACTGGTATGTTTTTACTCAACAATCATTATGCTGTTGCTTTATTTGATTCGGGTGCTGATAGGAGCTTTGTATCCACTAAATTTAGTGCCCTTATTGACATTGAACCTGTTGAGATAAATACGAGTTACGAGGTGGAATTGGCTGATGGTAAATTAGTGAAAACTAATAAGCTATTAGAAGGATGCTCTCTAAATCTCTTCAACTATTCCTTTCCGATTGATTTGATGTTGATAGAATTAGGTAGTTTTGATATTATTATTGGTATGGATTGGTTGTCGTTGAATAATTCTACTATATTATGTGGAGAGAAGAAGGTTAAGATTCCTCTTAGGAATAGGATGTTAGTAATTGATGGTAATCGAGGTGAATCCCGTTTGAAAATCGTTTCATGTATTAAAGTCCAAAAGTACATCAGGAACGGTTGTGAGTTATTCTTAGCTCAAGTGACCGGGAATGAGTCTAGGGAGAAACGATTGGAAGATGTACCTATTATTTCTGAATTTCCTGAGGTATTTCCTGAGGTATTTCCTAAATATTTACCCGGACTTCCACCGATAAGGCAAGTAGAGTTTCGAATCGATTTAATTCCTGGTGCTGCACCGGTGGCACGTGCGCCATACCGATTAGCCCTTCTGAAATAAAGGAGTTATCTGAGTAACTTAAGGAGTTGTCTGATAAAGGTTTTATTCGACCGAGCTCGTCGCCTTGCGGAGCTCCAGTCTTGTTCGTTAAGAAGAAGGATGGATCTTTCCGTATGTGCATTGATTATAGGGAACTGAATAAGTTGACGATTAAAAATCGATATCCTTTACCAAGGATTGATGATTTGTTTGATCAACTACAAGGATCTAGTGTGTATTCTAAGATAGATTTGCGGTCAGGATATCACCAACTTCGCGTCCGTGAAGAAGATATTCCTATAACTGCATTTAGAACTCGTTATGGACACTATGAATTTCAAGTAATGCCATTTAGGTTAACTAACGCACCTGCGGTTTTCATGGATTTAATGAATCGAGTGTGCAAACCCTACTTGGATAAATTTGTGATTGTGTTTATTGACGATATTCTAATCTATTCTAAGAATGAAGATGAACATGGAGAACATTTAAGGATTATTTTGAATTTGTTAAAGGATGAAAAGTTGTATGCTAAGTTTTCGAAATGTGATTTTTGGTTAGATTCTGTGCAATTTCTTGGTCATGTGATTAACAAAGATGGAATTCATGTTGATCCTGCAAAGGTTGAAGCCATTAAGAATTGGTCTGCACCAACAACGCCAACGGAAGTGCGACAGTTCTTAGGATTGGCTGGCTATTATAGGCGATTCATTAAAGAATTTTCTTTAATAGCTAAACCCTTGACTAAGCTTACCCAGAAGAATAGACCTTTCGTTTAGGGAAGTGATGAAGATGGAGCATTTCAGACATTGAAGCAAAAATTATGTAGTGCGGCAATTTTATCATTACCCGACGGGAGTGAAGATTTTGTAGTATATTGTGATGCATCTCTTAGAGGCTATGGAGCTGTTTTGATGCAGCGAGAGAAAGTGATAGCTTATGCTTCGAGGAAATTAAGGAAGAATGAGGAGATTTATACTACTCATGATCTTGAGTTAGGAGCTGTAGTCTTTGCTCTTAGGTTGTGGAGACATTATCTGTATGGCACCAAGTGTACGGTATTCACCGATCACAAAAGCTTACAGTATATTCTCGATCAGAAGGAATTGAACATGAGGCAACGAAGATGGATAGAGTTGTTAAGTGATTATGATTGTGATATAAAATATCACCCAGGAAAAGCCAATGTTGTTGCCGATGCATTAAGTAGGAAAGATAGAGAGCCTATCAAGGTACGTTCTCTAGTCTTGACCGTGCACAATAATTTGCCTGAGCAAATTAGAAATGCGCAAATAGAAGCCTGTAAGAAAGAAAATTTTGTTAATGAAGGGTTCCGAGGAGAAGGAGATCCTTTAGAGCTTAGAGCTGATGGAGTGAAATGCTTAAGAGGTCGTATGTGGATACCTAAGTTTGGAGGCTTAAGAGATTTAGTTATGTTAGAATCTCATAAATCTAAGTATTCCATTCATCCGGGATCTGATAAAATGTACCATGATTTGAAGAAGTTGTACTAGTGGCCGAATATGAAAGCTGACATTGCTATGTATGTTCTTCATGGCTTGACTTGTGCTAGAGTCAAAGCTGAACATCAAAAGCCATCAGGACTACTTCAACAACCAAAGATTCCTGAATGGAAGTGGGAGCGAATTACGATGGACTTTATCACCAAGCTTCCTAGAACATCATCTAGAAATAACTCGATTTGGGTTATTGTCGACAGACTGACCAAATCAGCACATTTCATTCCGGTTAAAGAGCAGTTCTCACTGGAGAAGCTGACTCGTATATACCTTGATAATGTTGTATGCAAGCATGGAGTGCCTGTATCGATCATTTCAGATCGAGATCCTAGATTCGCATCGAATTTTTGGAAATCTCTCCAAAGATCTTTGGGAACGAATCTCGACATGAGCACTGCTTTTACCCCCAGACTGATGGGAAGAGTGAAAAGACGATACAAACACTAGAAGATATGTTGAGAGCTTGTGTGTTAGATTTTGGTAAGAATTGGGATAAACATTTGCCGTTAGCAGAGTTTTCTTATAACAATAGTTACCATTCTAGTATTAAGGCTGCACCGTTTGAAGCTTTATATGGTAGGAAGTGTAGATCTCCTGTATGTTGGAGTGAAGTTGGGGATACCCAGCTCACGGGACCGGAACTGATCCGGGAGACTACGGAGATGATAGTTCAGATTAAGAATAGGTTGCCCGTAGTAGACAGAAAAGTTACGCGGATGTGCGGCGGAAGCCGATGGAGTTTAAAGTGGGTGACCGAGTAATGTTGAAAGTATCGCCATGGAAAGGCGTTACAAGATTTGGAAAGCGAGGAAAATTAAATCCCCGCTATATTGGACCCTTTAAGATTTTATCTAGAGTAGGTCCGGTGGCTTACAAACTAGAGTTATCCCCAGAACTTCATGGCGTTCACAACACATCCCATGTATCTAATCTGAAGAAATGTCTAGCAGTTAGTGATGAGAAAATTTCGTTGGATAAGGTTCGAATAGATGGGAAATTGCATTTTATCGAAGAACCCGTAGAGGTTATGGATCGTGAGGTAAAGCAACTGAAACAAAGTCGGATACCTATTGTCAAGATCCGATGGAATTCAAAGCATGGACCGGAATATACTTGGGAACGAGAGGATGAAATATGGAAGAAATATCCGCACCTCTTCGATTTCAATAAGAAACGAACATCAAAATGAAATGGATCACGAGGATGTTGATCCCTTTTAGGAGGAAAAGCTGTGACAATCTAACATTTTCAGGTAGTGATTTATTTTCTCGTATAATATTTTGAAACTTATTTTGTGTTGGTTGATGAAATCACAATTTACGGATTTAAATTTGGGCTTACGTGCATAATTTAGCGTCCTTTACGACTAAACCAGAAACCTTAAGATTACGTATTTACGTTTTTGAACTCCGTTTTTGATGAGACAATTTTATTAGATTCGTTTTGTGCCGTTGATTCATAATTTATAAAAACGTTTTTCGTAAAACGACCCGAGGGCACGCAAATCGAGAAAACTAGAATCAAGGAATACCCGTAAATTAGCGGGAGGGGACAAAACAAGTTTATCCCACCCCACTAACTAAAAGGAACGGCCAAAAGGGACACCACATCCCTTGATGTGGCACCCTTGTAGCTATAAGCTTACACTTGTAAGCTTAGCTTCACTTTGAAGCTTATTTCACCTACTAAAACTAGCAAAACCACTAGCCTTTCCATTTACTTCCATTTCACATGCAAACAACTCACACATACTCTCTCTCCCTCTCATCCTTGCCGTCCCACAAACACCATCAAACACCTCATTTGATCTTTTCTAGCCACAAGTTACATGTTATTTAGCCATAATATGGAGAAACCTTGAAGCCTTGATTGATTGGTGGCCATATTAACAACAAAGGAGGTGATTTGCTTGTGTCCTAGAACTAATTTCTCAACAAACTATCTTGGTGATTGATGATCTTGGAGATATATTTGGTGTTCATCAAGTTGTTATCATCCAAAAACAATATATAATCTTGGTTGGTAAAGAAGATCATCCTTTCCATTTCTCTTGTTATTTTTGCAAAGATCAAATGTATTTTATTTCTTGTTGTATATGTATATGATGAATATATGATGATAAAAATGTTGTGTGGGGATCAAGTGTTGATAAATATGCTTAAAAAGATGAATAACCATAAGAAACAAGGCTAAAATCATGCTTAAATTGTTGGCTGTATAAAAACAGTAAGTAACCAAGTCTTAAACTGATAAAATTGCATGGTGGAATCCATTTACAGTAAGTATAAGATGTCATATACATGTGAGAGTTGGCCATGCAATGGAATCATCAAAATGATTGAGATATGATCAAAACAAGATGAGTGTGCTAATCTAAATAGTCTGTTTTGTAGGGACTGTTAAGTATAGTTAGACATGGAATGAGCAGTAGCTATAACTAACTTGATTGTAGCACATAATATGAAGTTTATGCCATTCAAAAATGAGCTTCTATCTCATTATAGAACTCTAGATATGATAAAAATGGTGAAGATGAAACTAAAAATCAGATTTTGAAGAATTAATGTTTAATACTATTATATAAGCACTCAAATAATATAGTATAAAATGTGAAATTAAAACCCACTAACTTATAAATTTCATTTATATAAATATGTATAAGGTTAAATAAATGGACACTTTATAAAAATGTTAGTTGAATAAGATTTACAAGTTATAAAAACTATAAACATGATTTTTACGACTTTTTCGGCTATTACCGTAAAATTAGCGTTTTTTGCCAATTAAAACTTAGACGATCAAACCCGTCTAATGTAAAGTTTTTTAAAGTCATATACTGATATATAAGTATATAATACAAGTAAAAACCGATAAAACCCGAACTATATGACATACGGACATTAACGAGCTAAGTTAGTATATTGGACTAATAATTTAACTAAATAAGTTAAACAATTATAAAAATTACTTATTGGGATTAACCCATTTGGGCCCAACATGTAAAGTATAAATACTGATAATACAAGTATAAAATGGATTAAAACAAGTTAAAGAACTTAGAATAAGCTTATTAGACCTAAAACATGTAAATAGGTAAAACTATTAAACTAGTAAAAAGTTATCAATACATAAACACTAAAATGAGTAAATAAGAATATATAAACCCACTTGATCATCATCATATGTACAAAATCATCATATGTATATTTGTTATTTTGATAAAGTCATTGGACAAAAGTCTAAGACCGATTATTATTTATATAGGTTTCCGTGACCGAAGCACGCACGTAGCCGATAATCCGCCTTTCATTATCAACGTGAGTCAGCCTCACACTCTTTTAAATGTTTTATAAAATGATTTCTAAACCCGCGAGGGAGATAACATGCTAGTTTTTGATAAAAATAGAACACAAGTAGTCCCGATGGTATGCTTAATGATATGGACCCGAATGATGCGATGACCCAATAAACGAGATAAAAAGGATTATTAGTAGTTAGGTTATGTCACTCAAAGTCCTATTAGCATGAAATGTGAACTACCGGGATTTGGTAGACGCTTATGCATATGATAGTACTATTTGGGGACGATCACCCCAGTTCGCGCCTTGACGGTTGATCCCCGTCGTACCACATTGATTGGTAAGCGAATTTATGTATGAGAAGATTTACATAGCGTGATTTTTGTGACGACACGCTAACTTAGATGGGCAAATTGTTTGTCAGGTTCGTGGCCCGTTGTTTTGATAGTAAGGTAACAATGTCATGCGGCTAATAATAATCCTATATAGAATCTAAATATCCGATATGATACGATGTTAATAACGATAATAATATTACCTATAATGGTAATATTAAGGCTACGGTCTCATGGACGGTTTAAGATGTATGCTTGATTTATATATTGCTTGACTAGCAATACGAGGACTTACTTCTAATATTATACTTGTGTTCTGATTTCAACGATTGTTTTATATAACGGTTTTATTAAACTCTATGAATTCACTCGGCATTCGCTGATATGATTTTTGCATGTTTTTATCTTAGGTGCTTGAAGGTAATCCGGATGGAGATCGACTCTGATGGCCCACATAATATTAAAAATGTTCATTCGATCTATGTTTTGTAAACTTAATGACCTGTATAATTTGGGACCTGTTGTACACTTTAAAACTTTTTATCGAATGAATGTATGTTGAACCTTGTACAACCATTTTTATGTGTTGTCTATGATTGGAGTTATTGTGCTATCCCGTAACACTCTAAAAGACCCTTCCGCTGTACCGATACGGAAATTGAGAGTGTTACAGTGGGTTTGTGACTCACGATTAGACTCCAGCGTGAGAGTAACTAATCAATTTGAGTGTATAGTGTTTTGGGTATTGTGTGTATCGTACCTTTTTGGAACCATGGGGGTTCCTTTTATACCCGAGAGAGTCCAGGTTGGGCTCCCTGTTCTTGAGGCCTAAGGAAGAGATAATGACTCAAAATAGCTTGATCCTTATCGCATAACTAAGGTAAGTGTATATCCCTTTCCCTTAGGCGAATATATCTACATGATAGATTATATTCTATCTGATTATGTCGCACTATGACGAGGACCTGGCTAAGCAATTAACCATCATGCGACAGTGGCTTACCGGGCCTTCTGGGCTGTGCGCGCATCGCATAAGCATCAATCCATTCCTGATGAATACGGGTAGTACACGTGAGTCGGACTATCCAGCCCGACTAGGGACTATACGTCATCACACTAAATGGGCAAGACTGACGTTTGCAACTGAGGTTCGTAGTTTCCTAGGCTTAGTTGGTTATTATCGCAGATTCGTGGAGAACTTTTCAGGACTAGCCTTACCTTTGACCAAGTTGATGCGGAAAGGAGAGAAATTAGTTTGGACTTATGAGAGGGAGAAGAGCTTTGAATAACTCAAGAAGCGGTTAGTATCTGCACCTATTCTTACTCTCTTATTTAGTATAGGTGGATTTTAAATCTACAACGATGATGCGGGTAAAGGATTAGGCTGTGTAATCATGCAACATGGGAAAGTGATTGCATACACATCACGTCATCTGAAGTCTTATGAGGAGAATTATCCGACCCATGACTTAGAACTGACAGCAGTAGTCTTTGCACTTAAAATCTGGAGACACTACCTTTATGGTGAATCATGTGACATCTTCACTGATCACAAGAGTCTCAAGTACATTTTCACTCAGAGAGAGCTTAACATGAGGCAGAGAAGTTGGTTGGAGCTACCCAAGGACTACGACATCAATCTTCAGTATCATCCTGGTAAGGAGAATGTAGTGGCAGATGCTCTCAGCAGGAAGTCGGGTATGATCAATGGCATCAAGATACATGAGGAAATCATACGTGACTTAGAGTGACTAGACATGGACATCTTAGTACGCGGACAGCGTGGGTACAAGGATAATCTGAGAATTGAGCCAGACTTAGTTTCTCGGATTAAGGCAGCTCAGAAAGATGATGGTGAGATTTGGGCTATCATTCAGAATCTTGATCGGCAGACAGAATTTCATGTAGACGAAGAAGGTATTTTATGGCAAGGAACTAAGCTATGTGTTCCGGATGATCTTACACTCCGGGAAGCTGTATTGATAGAAGCTCACAGCTCTCCATTCTCTATTCATCCAGGATCCACCAAAATGTATCATGACATTAAACAACATTTCTGGTGGAGTGGCATGAAGCAGGATGTTCCTACTTTCGTATCCAAGTGTCTAACCTGCCAGCAGGTTAAGATTGAGCATCTGCGGGCTAGTGGTTTACTGCAACCGTTTGAAATTCCCGCATAGAAGTGGGACAAAATCTACATAGATTTCATCACCGGACTTCCGCTTACTCAGAGCAAACATGATGCTATATGGGTCATAGTAGATCGTTTTAATCAAGTCAGCTCATTTTCTTCCAACTCGTAAGGACTTCCCAGTTAGCAAATTGGCAGATATATTCCTTAAGGATATCAGACGACTACATGGAACTCCTTCAGACATCATATCAGACCGAGATCCTCGTTTCACGTCAAAATTCTGGAAAGGTATGCAGAAATCTTGGGGCACTAAACTTAAGCTTAGTACTGCTTTTCATCCTCAAACCGATGGTCAATCGGAGCGTACCATTCAGACCTTAGAAGACATGTTGCGGGCTTGTGCATTGGAATGGTTAGGAAGTTAGGACGACTACATTTGTTTGGTAGAGTTTGCCTACAACAACAGCTGGCATGCAAGTATTAAGTGTGCACCTTTCGAGATGGTTTATGGCAGAAAGTGTCGTGCTCTAATCTGTTAGGATCAAGTTGGAGAACAAATCCTTGAAGGACCAGAAATGATAGAGGTGACCAATGAGAAGGTTGCCATCGCTAAGGCGAAGCTCCAGGAAGCTCGTGCTCGACAGAAGAGCTATGCTGATAAACATCATAGAGATCTAGCGTTTAATATCGGCGACCATGTTTTCCTTAAAGTATCACCAGCACGTTGTGTCAAGTATTTTGGACTTAAGGGCAAGCTCAGTCCTCGTTTCATCGGACCGTTTAAAATCCTTGAACGTGTCGATGAAGTATCATATCGTCTAGCTTTACCTCCCCATCTATCTCATGTGCATGATGTATTTCATGTATCCTTACTCAGAGGTTACAACTACCATCCATTGCATAAGGTTACGTATTCATTCGAGCAGATTCGAGAGGATCAATCATATATCGAGGAACCCGAGAAAGTTCTCGATCGTCAAGAGCGAGTCATGAGGAGAAAGATGATTCCATTCGTTAAAATCCTTTGGAGGGATCATTCCGAGCGGGAAGCCACTTGGGAAATGGAGGAGTCTATCCGGACTTCTTACCCTCATTTCCAGTTCTGACTCGGGTATGTCATTTTTAGCTTACATGTCTTTCCATCTTTTATGTCATTCAACGTTTATTATCTCATCAATTTATCGTATCTCTAATTCAAGGACGAATTATTCTTTTAGAGGGGAAGAGTTATAAAAACCGCTTTAAAAACTCTAAGATCATTAAATGCACGAAATTACGGTTAAATTTAAATTTTATAATTAATTAATATACGCCATGCATCACGAATATTTAAAACGAATAGTATGTATATTAATAATCATAAGTGTTGGTCCCAAACTTAGATCGATTAGCTTTGTGTATACAATATTAGATCAAGTAATACACGTAGAGAAACCTTTGTATATGCTTTATGAATCTAAGTGTTATGCGGAATTTAACACTTAAACAAGAACACACAAGATGTAAACAAACTTTTACTTTGATTATGAATGTCGA
Source organism: Glebionis coronaria (assembly GCA_025667525.1). NCBI lineage: Eukaryota > Viridiplantae > Streptophyta > Magnoliopsida > Asterales > Asteraceae > Glebionis > Glebionis coronaria. The sequence goes on along the minus strand of CM046876.1, from coordinate 174,435,735 downwards.
ACTTGCTTACAATGAAAGATGTTTACGAATGAAAACTTATATGAAACTTAATAATAAACATTAACCTAAAGGCCTTCTTTTATAGACATAAGAAGCCTTGTACAATAATCTACGTATCAACTATTCTAGGTAAAGATAAATATATAAAATACATTATTGTTCTTATCCTTACTAGAAGTATTCTAGAATATAATAAACGTGTAGATTATATCTTCCATCAGTGCTTGTCTTCAATGTGTCAACGCTTGACTTTAACTTGTCAACGTTTGTGCTGTCAGCGCTTGTATTGTTCTTGTCAACGCTTGTTTTGTTCTTGTCAGCGCTCAAGTGATCTGGCCTTAATTTATTCCCAACAATCCTCCCCTAAACTTGATATCCACTCTTATGATCAAGTTTCTGAATAAGCATTAAGGACTAGGAGGAATCTTACAAACCTTCTCATATTGGTAATGAATAAATCTGATCAAATCTTTTGCCACGTCACTTGAATAATCTATCTCCAGCTGAGTGTCCTTCATCTTTTCCAAAATAGCCTTGGATATGAAATACCGAGCATCCACAAGTAGATACTCAGCAAACTTTGTAGAACTCAAATGGTATACACCAGCAGCTGAATATAACCTCCATTGAAGACCACTGAGGTCATCTTCAAGATCCTTCCATATTGCAGGATCCTCATCTTTTGGTCCACACATTCTTTTGAATGTGGTCCAAAGTTTTATTCCATTAGCTGAAGTTGGTGCTTCAGCCTCATACTTGGTCTCCAGCAACCTCCAAAGGTCCACCAAGTCTTCTCTATCACAACATGCAAACAAAGATATGAGAGTGGTAAAAGTGTGTACCTCCTTGCCAAATCTGCCAATCTTCCAGAATCCACATTCATCCTCTTCATAGCTCACAATTAGATTCCTGGAATCTAATGGTAACACTTGCACCATATCTGAAGCTTCTAATGGGGAGAGCTTGAGGCTCTTTCTTATAACTGCTTCACTTGGATATAGTGGATCCATATCTTTTGGAAACTCAAATTTAATTCCCTTCTTCACTGGCCTGGGAACCATCATAGCTTTCTTGATTTCCATTTCTTCTGCAAGTTTCTCCTTTCTTTCATCTGAAAGAAGTCTGAGAGTATTTGCTTCCTGCACTCTCACCCAAATGGGATAAGCCGTGTTTTCCAACTCATCAAATGTCAAAGCTTTCAACTTCTGATATGTCCATCCAACTCCATGACATCTGAGCAACATAAAGTAGAGCTCCCTTCTATCCCTTTTCAACTCTGAAAGAATATTGCTTGCCTTGTGTTTCAATATTACCTGGCAATCCTTCTGAACTCTAAGAAGAAGCTCCAAACCCCATATTTGATCTGAAATGGTCAAGTCTGGATTATCCATGCATCCTTCTTCCCAAGAATTGTACATTTGAACCACCTCTGGCATGTCAAAGTCAACCTGCAATTTCAATTCTCTCAGCTTCTCTTTCGCCAACTCATCTCCATACTCAAGCCTTTCAGGTTCTATAATCATTATACTTGAGTCTGAGCTAGCTCCATCACTTTCTTCTTCTGAAGACACAACAAATGGTGACTTCTCCTTTTCATCTTGTTCCATGATTTGTGCAGCCAATCTTCTATCAAATTTAACTTGAGCTGCATCCTTTGGAACAATCTCTTCTACCATTTTACCCTTACCCTTATCTGATGGTGTAATGGTTGGTAAGGTAGATGGTAATACCTGAGTAGAAACTTCCTTAATGATAGATGATGACTGGGATACATCACCTTCATGTGCAGGTCTGTCAACGCCCAAATTTATCCTATCAGCGCCCAAAATACTTCTATCAGCGTCCAAATTTTCCTTGTCAACGCTCAAATATCTTCCCTCAGCGCCTTGTGTAACCTCTCTCAACATAGCTGTAAATGATAAATTTAAGTTGGTGGGAGAGACTAAGGACGTATCAAAACCTGTTTGTTTCTTCAAAGATGTAAGGGCTTCAGCAACATCCATTGATTGACCATCCTGGCTGCCCTTATCACTCAGATTTATTTGATCTTCCTCCCCTTTGGAAGATTCCTCCATACCCATCCTAGCACTATCACTTTCCAAAACAACAATCCTCTCCCTCAATTGCTTGAGTTCAAGGCCTTGTGAGCTGACAATTTGTACTAAGTCTGCATTTTGCTTTTGCAAGCTAATGCAGACTGCCGTCAATTCCATAAGAGTCATTGGTTCCAGTCTGCCCTCTTCTAAAATGGGGATTTGACCTCCCAAGTCAGATTCATTGGGCATGGATGAGGACTTAATGATAGTGGGACTGCCTTAGCCAGCTTCTAAGCCAGAACCAATAGTCCCAGCCTCATCCAGGTCACCAGCCACACTTGTGGTGGTGGTTCTCTCTGCTTCATGGCTAGGACCACCAGAGGAGAACACTCCAGTAGTCCTTTGGCGTTTCATCATCCTATATTCAGGGGGTGTGGAAGATGGTGTGGAAGAATGGGTAGATGTGGGTTGGTTAAGGGGTGTTTGGGATTGTGAAGGTTGTGTGTCAGCGTTGGAAATAGGCACATCAACGCCAACATTGATTGTGTCAGTGTTGAAGGATTCTGAGTCAATTTGCATTTGTTCAGGTGAAGGTAAAGGTTCAGGAATTGGTTCAAGTTGTGGTTGAGGGTCAATTTGAGGTTGGGGGTCTGGTTGGGGTTGTGCTGCTGCAATAACAGCAAGCATGGCTTGGGATAAAGGTAAGTCTCTATGGGGCGGTGAATCCATCTTCATAAAAATAGCTTTCTTTTGCTCAGGGATCTTATAAAAATCATTGTGATCCCTTGAGCAGTAACCTTGATCATCAAAAACCATTTGTAGAAAACGGGGATAAGCTAAAGTCATTTTTGTCCCCTTGTTTTTACACATCCCCTCAAAAATCATTTTAGAATAGTTATATTTTTGCCCTGTTGCAATGCACACAATAGCACTTGCAATGGATCTATTGATCTCATTGTGTGCAGTACATTTGGGACTCAAACATTGAAGGAGGACGTGTATGAGGTCCTTCCAGGCTGGGGGAAATTCCTGCTTATGATACTTATTAAGAGTACCTTCATCAGGAAAAGGATATCCCAAAGCCCTAAGCCCTTGTTCTATTTCATTTATGGGAAGGGTGGCTATACCATCAGCATCATCAAGATGCAAGGCTCTGCGTACCAAAGCCTCAGTAACCACCCAAGATCTCCCATGAACAATAGAAGTTAATGTGGTCACTCCATTAACTGTTGAGGAACTAACAGTGTTCCAAAACTGCTTAATGTGTGTGACTGGAATGAGTGGTGCATGAGAAAGAGCATACCTTAATGGGGATGCGTTCAAATACGCCACCATTTGTGTGTATTGGGGAAACAGAGCATCATCAGCGTCAAGATAAGCAATCATGTTATGTTGTGATCTGAACCCCAATGCCAATTCTGTTGGTTTAAACTTTGGTGCCGTTGATGAAAGCTGTGAATTTTAAGTGAAGAAGATGAAGTTGATAAGAGAAAAGTGTTAGACAAGAATTATAGATACCCTGTTTAAAATAGTAGCCAAATTTATAGGAGAAAAAGAATGCATGTGATTGGCCCAAAAATAGGCAAAGATTTTCAAAAATCAATCATGAAAATATTGAAAAAGCTATAAGTTATCTCATGCATTAAATGAAAGTAACAACTCCTAAAATTACGGCTTGAAAATATGTCAAAAAGTAACAACTGGGTAGGTCCCATTGAGTGTCAACGGTCAAAAATAACCTATCAACGCCCAACGGCTATAATCTTGTCAACGTTTGCCTAAAGCCATGTCAGCGTCCAATTTGGTCACAAAAACGCTTGGAAAATTTTTGTCAGCGTCCAAAAATAAAAATATTTTAAAAAGTGAAAAATGACCTTAACAAGTAATTTATCCTAGAGAAAATAACCAAAAGCTGATAATCATTATAGGGCGGCAAGCACTGTCCAGTTATGCACACTTGCATAAGCAAGATAGACATAACAGTCCTCTAGTTTCCCTTGCTAACCAAAACTCTTAACAACCAAGTTACCTTATAAAATCCTTGTTACTCCCAGGTAAATCCCATAGCAAAATCATTCCCAAGTCTCCCAACAGACCACAACCAATTCTAGGCCAAAAATGTCTTGGCAGCATGCAAAGTTGATATACTATGCATGCTACAGTGCCTCATGATTTAGTAAAACTAACTCATACTCACCTGTGGACACAATCTAGAATTGTGATAAGAGTATCATATGGATACCCAAACATCCTAAAGGTTCCTAAAACCTCCCCTTAAACTAAGATACAAAAAGTTTGCTAAAATCATGCATGAACATAAAAAATTTATGTCAAGATAGGAATGAAACATTCCAACCATCATCCATAAATAAAAACTTGTCCAAATGCTTCTCCATTGATCCATAAGCAACTCTGTATCCAATGGTATACTGCTAACACCATCTGCACATTTAGATTGAAAACCACAAAACTAACATTGTTGCTGACAACGCCCCGATAACACATGACAGCGTTGAGGGAAGCTTTGTCAGCGTTAGACAATTATATTGCTGACAACATTACAAAAACACTTATCAGTGTTCAAGTAACCTTTGTCAGTGTTAGAAAAATATAGTGGAAAATCTAAAGCATTAATAAAACCAACAATAATAATGCATCATCCTGTACATACTTTTACAAAAAGAATCCAAAACACATATTATGTGAGATTAACCATTCCAATACTTGTTACCAAGTATTGAAATCTCCCAGCATCAAAAGGTTTAGTTAATAAATCTGACACATTTTCCTCAGTGTCAACCCTATCTGGTTGTATTAAACCTTTCTCAAAGCAATCTCTTATAAAATAGTGTCTAATTTCTATGTGTTTAGTTTTAGAATGATGTACAGGATTCTTAATGATGCATAAAGTACTATTATTGTCAACAAATATCTTAGTATGCATGAAATTATACCCATAGTCCAACAGCTGGTTCTGAATCCACAACACTTGGCCACAACATGCAGCTGCAGCCACATACTCTGCTTCAGTTGTAGAATTAGCCACCACTGTTTGTTTCTTGCATTGCCAAGATATTAACCTGCTCCCAAGAAACTGACATCCACCAGTTGTGGATTTCCTATCAAACTTGTCACCTCTATAATCACTATCTGAATATGCAATCAGCTCCAATGGTGAATCCTTTGGGTACCACAAACCAAGACTAGGATAACATCTTAGGTACCTAAAAATCCTCTTCACAGCATAAAGGTGACATTCTTTGGGAGTCACTTGATGGCGTGCACAAGCACACACAGCAAACATAATGTCAAGTCTGGAGGCAGTAAGATACATCAAGGATCCAATCATGGATCTATAATGCCTGACATCAACATTTTTCCATCTCCAATCTTTCCCCAAGGGTGTTCTCTATCCATAGGAGTAGTAGCCCTCTTTTCATGTGGAGAAAAACAAAACTTCTTCAAGATCTGAGCAACATATTTGTCCTGGGAGATGAAGATACCATCTTCTTTCTGCTGAACTTGTAGACCAAGAAAGAAGTTCATCTCCCCCATAGCACTCATCTTGAATTTGTCTGTCATAAGCTTGGAGAAATCCTCACTCATCTTTGGATCAGTAGACCCAAAAATGATATCATCAACATAGACCTGCACAAGCAACACATCCTTGCCTTTCTTCTTTGTAAACAGTGTCTGATCTATGGTGCCCCTCTTGAATCCATTGTCCACCAAATAGGTAGACAAAGTACCATACCATGCTCTAGGGTCTTGATGAAGGCCATACATAGCCTTTTTGACTGTATACACTTTATCTGGATGCTCTGGATCCTCAAAACCAGGAGGTTGCATTAAATATACTTCCTCAACAATGGTGCCATAGAGGAAAGCACTCTTGACATCCATTTGATAGACTGTGAAGCCCATGCATGAGGCATAGGCTAGAAAAATCCTAATAGCTTCAATCCTTGCAACTGGTGCAAAGACCTCCTTATAGTCTATCCCCTCTTCTTGTGTATAACCTTGAGCCACTAACCTTGCCTTGTTTCTGACCACAATGCCTCTTTCATCTCTTTTGTTCCTTAGAACCCATCTTGTCCCTATAGGTCTGACATATCTAGGATAATCAACCAGCTCCCACACATCCTGAATTGCAAATTGGTGAAGCTCATCCTGCATTGCTTCCAGCCAACTTGGTTCTTTGAGAGCATCAAATATTTTCTTGGGTTCTTCTTGTGACAGAAAACATGCAAACAAACATGCTTGCACAAGAGGGGTATCAACCTTCTTGTGTATATTGGCAATAAACCCACCAAGACCTTGATGAGATCTTCTAGTCTGAACTGGAGTCATAATATCACTAATGATCTGAGATGTGGGGTGATTCTTTATCGTGGAAGTGAGAACCCCTCCTTCAAAAAGTCTGGTGTCCTCAACCTCACGCTCCATGTTGCCAATATCTTCTTCATCAGACTCTCTTTGAACAATGTGAACTTCTTCAAGAATATTGGAAGGTCCACCTTGTTCAAAAATCGAAGAGAAAAGATGCCCATAAGTGTTGTCAACATCTGAATCTTGGTTGTCAGCGTCTGGGCTAACAGCGCTTGAAATGTTGTTGTCAACGTCTGAGCCATCAACGTCTGAATTGGTCTTGTCAGCGCTAGATTTGCCTTTGTCAGCGCCTGAAGGACCATGCATGTTTGTATCTGGTGGTATCTGGAAACCACCATTAGCTTGTCCAGCAGCAGCAAAAGCATCTGTCCAAATGGGAATTGTGACATATTCTAATGTAGGAGATGCCTTTTCTGCTTGTGATCCAACCTTCTCATGAACCTGTGTACCTGAAACATTAACAACTTGTTCCTCCACAACATTTGAAGTTACCTTCACAATGTCTGGGTTAGTGACAGGCATATAATTTAAAGTTCTAGATAAGGGTTCCAAATCAAACAACCAATTAGGACCACTTTCAGGATCACTAGGTTTATTCTCTAAGAACCTAACATGTACTCTATCAACTATACGTTTGTCCTCTTTAAGATAAACCCTATAACCCTTTCTCTGGACTGAATACCCCATGAAATAGCCCTCATCACCTTTTGCACTAAATTTCCCTAAGGCATCACTAGTATCCAATACTACTACATGACAACCAAAAGGTCTGAGAAAACCAATATTAGGTTTTCTTCCCCAAAGTAACTCATAAGGTGTTTTGTTCTGAATTTTGTTAACCAATGCTCTATTTTGCACATAGCAAGCTGTATTAACAGCCTCAACCCAAAAGGCTATAGGAAAGTGAGCATCAACCAACATTGTTCTGGCTGCTTCAATTAGGGTTCTATTTTTCCTCTCAGCAACCCCATTTTGTTATGGGGTTCTAGCAATACTAAATTGCCTAGTAATTCCTTTCCTGGCACAGAAATCATCTAGCTTCTTGTTCCTAAATTCTCCACCATTATCACTCCTAAGCATTTTAACCTCATTGGCAGACCTTTTCTCAATCTGAGTGATAAAATCAATAAGAACATCAGCTGTGTCACTCTTCATAGCTAGAAAGAATGTCCAAGTAAATCTAGAGAAGTCATCTGTGACAACAAAGCAATATGACTTACCATTCAAACTTTCTATATTAGTTGGACCATTATTCATGGATCGATTAAGCTTACTAGGAATGATCATTGTTCATATGATTAGATAATCAAAGCAGAATTAGAACAACAATCATTAACAAGGTGTTTAGGCACGAATAACATGAATTAAAACACAATTGGATTGTTCATTATATTAATAACAAACAATCACTAGACGTGTATACATTGAATCCCACTTCTAGTCGACACACACTTTAGGTTTACATTGTGAATGAAAGTTATAAATAAAACCTAAGACCCTTGTTCCTTTTATAGTGGAAGGAACAGAATCTACAAGAGATAATATCAAATAAACATCTAAATATTCTATTTCTATAGATATATACTGAATATATTATTTAGAATATATCCAATATATTCTGAAATAGAATTCTCCATCAAATCTTCAACATCCATCAGCGTTTGACTTTGTTGACTGCGTTTGACTTCTGCCAACGCTTAAGTTACTCTTGTCAACGTCTGATTTACTCTTGACAACGCTTGAACAAATGTCTTCATGTTTTCTTTGATTTTGAGTTTCTGCCACATCAACTTTTTGACCCAACAATCTTCCCCTAGTTGATGGTGGCAAAACTCTATGTGTATCTCTTGTAAGTTGTACATGATCTTCAGATTGCTTCCCCTCAAGTGTAGCATGTATTTCTTCCCCTTTTTGTCACATCAACAAGGAAGTAAACAATGTATGCAATCTTTGAAGATTCTCCAAATGTAGGCTCTGTGTAATGATCTTGAAGAACAATTAATATAATATTTTTTGATGTAGAAGTAGAATAACCCAACCTTGTGTTCCATGTCTTGTATTATCCACGTGATGAAGAACTTATAGAGGAAATATAAGTAGACCTCGATCCCTTGTCAATATTCTCATCCTTTGTGAGACACTGAGCACGATAATGTAACTCCTTCAAGTGTTATGACAAGTCTTCGTCACCAAACATGTAAAGCACGAACAAGTTACCTTTAAAGTCTATGACTGGGAGTGCATGACTTTAAGATATGATAGAACACAAACTCGCGAAAATCTTCTTCAATCATCAAACTTACCATAAGAATCTTCCCCTTAAGCCATCATCTCTTCATGACGATTTTAATGAAATCACATCTTCATACCATATGTAAAAGTATCCTAATGGATAACTCTTTCACAAGGCTATCCCGATTACATAGTTTAAAATATCCATCAAATTCTCACGAATAGTTGCTAACTCGCTTTAAGATCATTAATTCCTTTTAAAAATATCCGAGCCATAAATATCAACATGATATTCTAAATTAAAACGGAGATTCCATGTACCTTTGTGTGTAAATTCCTCCTTTTTGTGTGCTTAAAACGTACCAATTTTCTCAAACAGCAGCTATCCTTGTGTTGTCCAACATCCTTCTCTGTCCAATGTCTTTACAAGATGTATTGTCCGATATCGGACAATACTTATCAGCGCTTGGAATACCATATATCAGACAACACTGTCAACCTATCAGCGTTGACTTATTTCTTGTCAGCGTCAACCTTAAATCCTGTCAGCGTCTTCCTCACTTTTTTCAGCGTTGCAGCGTCAACCTTAAATCCTGTCAGCGTCTTCCTCACTTTTGTCAGCGTTGCACCAAAAACAAAAGATGTCAATTATGAACGCTAATATTGATAAAATCTGAGGACCCATAATTGTGAATGTCACGTCCATAAACACATATTTTATACGTGATCAAGTAGATCCCATAAAAATAGCGCTTATCCACGTATCCCATGACTTTAATGTCAAATGAATAATCATCAACGTCACTTTGAATATGTCATGGGCCATCCAATCACAATCTTGTAATCGTGTGAACACACTTCCTCCAAGTTATAAGCATCGTGTGAACACATTTTTCAACCAATAAGAAACATTACATCGTGTGAACACATTATTAAGAACCAATCACGTCCTTTTTCCCTATGTCTTCAATGAAACAGTATATCTTGGCAGTAAACACTTCGAATATAGTAGCACCATTAATAACTTGAAAACAGCAACAAACCGTACCTTCCTTTTTCCTTGCAGTAAATCACGTCCTAAAAATAAGCACAAATATTCTCCCTTGTTGAAGACCCACGTGACTTTTAACCAGCAGACTAAAAATCTTGAAGACTTGCGTATCAATTTTCTGCTTTACTGCAGTGAACCATTCTTGTACAGCCCACGTCACAACACTTCTTTTCTGTTTAAAAACTCGATCTAGGGTTTAGAATTTGTTTATCGAAACCCTAATTAGGGTTTGTAAATAAACCTTAGATCAAGTGTTACCTTGAATCATAACAGCCACAACCCTCATAATCCTTCTGCTTTTTATGTCGATCTAGGGTTTGAGAAACCCTAGTTCATGATTTCATGTGAAAAGCAAAAACATTAATACCTTTAAACAGTGAACTTCGACCTTGAATAACGTCTTCATTAGAGCTCAGATCGAAAATCCCTTCGGTGAGATTCTAGACACAAGTGCCAAAAATCTACAGTCCAAAAATCACGAAGATCCAACGGTTAATGAAGGAGAGATCGTGTTTTGAACATGGCTGTTCACAGAAAACTGCATATACCCTGCTGCTGACTTTGACGCTTAATAACTTTTTCCTGGGGATAAAACTCGACAATCCCTCCGGTGGATGTTTAGATCTATGTATGTAGAACACACATATAAAATTTCGTGACGATCCAACGGTTCAATCAAAAGTTATGACCTTCTGAATACTGCTGCGCACACAAAAACGTCCAGAAAAACCCTAGACGGATTTTTCTTCTTTTCACCATACACGAACACCTTGTTGGTCCTAGCATCACGAGCCACGAGGCTCTGATACCAATTGTGGAAACCATTATTCATGGATCGATTAAGCTTACTGAGAATGATCATTGTTCATATGATTAGATAATCAAAGCGGAATTAGAACAACAATCATTAACAAGGTGTTTAGGCACGAATAACATGAATTAAAATACAATTGGATTGTTCATTATATTAATAACAAACAATCACTAGACGTGTATACATTGAATCCCACGTCTAGTCGACACACACTTTAGGTTTATATTGTGAATGAAAGTTATAAATAAAACCTAAGACCCTTGTTCCTTTTATAGTGGAAGGAACAGAAACTACAAGAGATAATATCAAATAAACATCTAAATATTCTATTTCTATAGATATATACTGAATATATTATTTAGAATATATCCAATATATTCTGTAGATAGAATTCTCCATCAAATCTTCAACATCCATCAGCGTTTGACTTTGTTGACTGCGTTTGACTTCTGTCAATGCTTAAGTTACTCTTGTCAACGTCTGATTTACTCTTGACAACGCTTGAACAAATGTCTTCATGTTTTCTTTGATTTTGAGTTTCTGCCACATCAACTTTTTGACCCAACAATAAGTACTATGTATGTAAACTTGAATATGAATGCACGATAAGAATGTACGTATAAGATTAAGAAAGCATTCACGAAATTAAAACACGATAATTAAACACGAACACACACGATAATATTTAAACAAGAAAAACAAACATGAAACTAGAAGGGGGTGTTGTGGATTTCGGCTAGAATAAGAAAAAGGGCAAGATGTGCCAAGCCCGAGCCATGAAATTTTACTAGTTAATTAATAAAAACCACAGGAGTTTTCATTAACCACTTTTACAGAAAAATTATCAAAACCCTACCCTTGTTCTTCCTCATTGCCGCGGCTCACGCCTAAAACACAAGGACGATTCGTTTTGAGTTTTGGTTCATTAATTATACGGTATAGTGTTCGTGTCTTAAACTTTTTCACGCATACGATATCCTTTGATCTCTAATCTTTTTATTTTATTTACCTATATTGGTAGATCATTAAAAACAAGTAAGAAACATGTTAAAATAAAAATATCAAACATGGGGATCGGGTATATATGGTTTGTTTGGTTGGGTCCACGTGAACCGAGAGTCACGCGACCCTCGGTGGCGTTCGGTGACCAACAGCAGCACCCTTAGGGGCCGGCGTTGGTGGTTGTGGACAGCCACGACACCACACCCCCCAAACACGGGGTTGTGGCTTTTGATCAGCAACAACTGAGACCCTATTGTGGGGCTCGACGTGTTCTCGGGGCAGCAAAGGGGACCCCAGCTCATGCTGGGGTGTGTTTGTTTCAGACGCAGCAACGAAGCTGAGAGCTTCGGCTCTCGTGTGGTGGCTGTGGTTCGGATGGGGCACGACAGCAAGGCCGCAGCCTTCGGGCTGTGGTGCTCGGTTGTCGGGTCTCAGGATTTGGGCTCGAGAACTTGTCACTTTTTCATGAACATGTAATTAAACCAATTATGAAAAATACTTTACGTTATGTTTTAATTAATTAATTGTATTAATTAATTTATGGATTAATTAAAATAAAAACTTAGGTTATGTTTATTTAAATAAAATCATGATATAACATGTATGCACATTTATTTAAATAAACATATGTTATAATAAATATTAATTTAATTATTCATGAACATAGATTTAATTAATTAAAACTTAGATTAATTAATTAATATCTTTTAAGGTAAAGTTTAATAACATGAAATAACTCTAGAACCCATGACACTCCTAAGCTTTAAGGACAAAGCTTCTATAACGAGGGAATAATGTATAACATCTGGTAATTTTCCTGACTCATTAAATGACTATTTTACCCTTTCACTTTTTATTTAGTCAACTATGTCCTTGAACTGTGTTTGAACCGGGAAGTTATCTTGCATTTTCTGAGAAACCGTCTATGGACGTATAATGAATTGACACTGTGCTCAGTCATCATTCTGAAGATTTTCTATGAATCTGACCTAGTTGCTGTGACGGTCAATGAATATACGATAATCCGTGAGATTATTCGTTAAATGTGAATTATGTGCTTAACTGTTTAGTTTTATTTGCGTGATCGTTCTTTACGTAACCTGAGTATTTAATTGTTTCTGTATATGTTTACGTGTACGTATTTTAGTATTTTTGCTATTTATAGTAATAAATTGTAATTACAGTGAATAATTAATTTCAGTAACAAATGTTCGTATATCAGGTTGTTTTTACGTTTAACCGTCATTAGCGTGCATAAAATGTTTCATAAAATCGTAAAATATTATTTTTTGTCGAAAAAGTATAAAATTAATATATTTCGTCAAATTTCTAACTTTTAAGTATTTTTAAACATAATTATATGTAAACCAATAATTACCTAAAACTAATTAACCTTTTAACTAGTTACCACAAGTAAAATTTTGAATTATTTATCCATTGTGGGACCCTTATACTCGGCCAAAATACACTAATCACCAAGAGGGTAAGTTGAAATTTTTACAAAGGATCTGATTTAACCTATTACTACAAGTGTTCATGCTTTATTAGGATTTTTAACTTATTACTTCAAATATAAACCATACACACACATATCTCATAATTCACTTCCAAAAATATTATATCTATCTCTTTTCTCTCTCAAAACCCACGACCAAAAACCAAAACCACCAAAGGAATCATTTTTTTATTTTTACAAGCTTGATTCATGAAGGTTTAACACTTGTTTTATATAATCGAAGGTTCTTATGAAGAAAAGGAAGCTAGGGTTTTGTTAATTTGGGTTGATTTGGTGAAAGTTTGAAGAAGTTAGTTTTCTTGTTGGTTATTAGTTGATTAGTTTGTAGATCGGGTTATTGTGATTACGTAGATACACTAATCAAGGTTATTTCTTAAACATATTTTATTTCTTTTATTTTCATGCATATCTTGGTAGATCTATGCATGCATAATTTTGGTAGATCTATGCATGCATGTTGCTTATCATATGTGTTTTAGAAAATAAAAAGATGAAAAATTATTTTATGTTGATAAATTTTTAGATTTATATGATTTATGGATGGATCTACCAAGTCCATGTATTTTTAAGGATAACTTGAGATTTTTACAAAATATGTTGATATATTTATAGATCTATGAAATTAAATATGTTCATGTCATATTATTTATATTATGAGTATATGATGAAGATTCGTAGTGTTAGTACTAGTGATTGTGCTTGAAAATGGTCAAAAATGTAATTTTACAAAAATATAGTATTTTGTCCAAATTTTGTATGAAGCTTAAAGGGTTATAAAAATTGTTTTGACCTTAGATTAGTGCGATATTATGAAAGTACAAGTTAATAACTTTGTTTTGATATATTATAAGCTAAATTCAGATTTAAAATGAGCAAGATATGGTCGTTTAAATTTTGTTATCGGAAAACTTAATTTTTACAAAATCTGAAAATATACTTGCTGTCTAGATTTTTAAATTGGTTGAAATGATGTTTTCGAGTTAAACTGAACTATTTTGAGTGTCGAAAATGAAAACTAAATGTTATATGCAAATGTTGGAAACATTTTAGAAGAGGTAAAAGTGTGTTATGGACTTGTTGGCAATTGTTACTACTTGAAAGTTGAAAGTGAGCGATTTATGGAAAAATGAACTATTGGTTGATTGTGATTGAGAAAGTGTTGGAAATATAGGAATTCTGAACGTGATTTAGGTACTTACTAAAAATGGCAAATTTTGAAATGACGCCGAAAGGCTGTCTGTAGAAAGTGTATAGAATTTTTGGATGAGTAAAATTTGCGTAATTAAAATTTACGCCAAAAGGCTGTCGAAATTTCGTCGAGTTAAAAATAAATATTTTTTCCTAAATATAATATATTACTCATAACGATATAATTTCGATAAGTCATATTTCATCTATGAAATAACGCATATGATTGATAAGCAATATACATGATGAACTTATGTGATTTATTTGCTAGCGCCTAAACTATAATATTATATTTAGGTTGTCGCTAATGGTGTTCGCTATTACTGGATCATACTTGCGAGGTTTGATTTGTTTCTTAAGGTGAGTCTATAGTCCCTATTAAACTGCTTTCTATGTTTAATGTTTTGGGATGTGATAAATGCTTTATTTGATTCTAGACGCAATAAAAACTGTTTTTTGTGAACGCTCTGTGAGCACTGTTTATGATATAGCTTAAGTTGCATTAGCCATAGTCTCCACTATCATGAATCATTAATTACTCTGCTGGAGTAAGCTCTTAAGTTATGGATATATCTATTGAAGATTGACAACCTCCACTTGGGCATTTTGACGCCAGACGCGTGTATATCATTTGTGTGAACTTGAGTTATCTTGGCTAGATACTTAGGATAATTTATATGTACAACTATTGCATGTGTTGGATCATTAGTTTCGAGTCATGAGCTTAGCTATCATAAATATTTTGAACACCCGATATATCCTACATTTGGCATTATATCTCCTATAGTTGCATGTGTACATAAACTGAACTTTTATGGTCCATTTCTCTATGACTTTGAATTAAAACCTATATTCTCACCAACTTTATATTGACCCCTTTTAGCATTTATCTCAGGTATTTGATGATGATGATGATGATGATCTGCTTGTATAAAGTACTTGGAGTCCGCATGCATTTCATGGCTATCTTCAGATATTTACTTCTTATGCTTTTGAACTATTATCTCGTTGACATTTAAAACTTTATTTTTCCGCTACTTTGTCTTTTGAAAACTGTGTCCTCTGTACTTTAATGTTTTAATTTAATTCAACGAGGTATTTTTATAAAACGTCTCATCTAGAGTCGTTCTCTTGTATCTTGAACTATGATACAATTACGTGACAACCCCGAGGTTTACCGCTTCCGTTGACCATATATTGGGGTGTTACATTATGTTAATGCATTATTATAATATATATATGTATATATATATATATATATATATATATATATATATATATATATATATATATATATATATATATATATATATATATATATATATATATATATATATATATATATATATATATATATATATATATATATATATATATATATATATATACAGAATATGGAAAAACACATAGTACGGAAAAAGAAAACATATGGTACACGGATTCGTGTTTTTTTAGTGTGAATAATTGTCGCGTCAACCAAAAACCCATAACCAAATATGCTATAAACCGACTAAATAAAACGGAACAAACACTATCTAATTAGGTCTGGACAAAGATTTTACTCGGTAAAATAAAGATAGGCATGATTGCCTCTATTGAAAATACGTTTTTACGTATTTAGGAAGGATCGGTCACTTTTATAATATATAGTTAGTAGCTCGTAGTTATTGTATTAAGTTAAGTAAACAAGGCCAAAGCCTAGCCCATGTTACTAGGCCGGCGGCCCATTTGTAATCCCAAGCCCATCACAAGGCTTGGGTATATAACCCCTCTCCTTAGTTGGAGAAGGGTGGTTGCTCTCATTTATTTCACACACAATAATGTATTTTCTCTCTACTTTATCTCTCTAAGTGTGTGTGTGTGTGTGTGTAACCCTTTCTGTCTCTAGATAACAAGATTTACATAAACTAATATATGGTATCAACAGCTATGGGACAAGAGTATTGTTCATGTGTTTGTTTTTTTTTCGTATTCTTCGTGTGTTTTTTATCAATCAAGGCCACACACAATTTTTTTTTTGTGTTTTTTCGGATTTAAAAAACTTGTTACAAATCATCTAGTAGCTCTTATTAGTGATTTGGGTTTTTCTTTTGGCTAAAAACACAAAAGTTCATCTTGTTTTGTTTGATAGTTGGTGAAAATCAATCTTAAAAAGTAGAAATCTTGATTAAAATTTTTTCGTCAAAAATTTGAAAAAGTTTATATTTTTATGGTTCTTTGTATGCTATAATCCTTGGAAGTACACACCGTTTTGTGGAATTCAATAAAAAAATTGATCTTTTTGAAGTTGGAAAAGCTGCAAAAAACTCGGCATCATAAACCCTTATATGCCGAGAACTTGGTGCCGAATACTTGACACTACCGAAAATTAAGTACCGCCGAGATTGTACTACCGAGTTTTGGTGCCGAGAACTTCTAGGTTTTTGTGCCGAGAACTTGTCGTTTGGTGCCGAGAACTTGTCTAACTAGGTGCCGAGAATTTGTATAACGAGAAACTTTTCAGCAAGTTCCGAGAACTTGTCGAACTAGGTACCGAGATTTTGTATGCCAAAAACTTCCTCAGCAAGTGCCAAGAACTTGTTGAACTAAGTGCCGAGAACTTGTCCAACTTAGTGCCAAGAATTTTTTTCAGCAAGTGCCGAGAACTTGTCCAACTAAGTGCCGAGAACTTGTCCAAATTAGTGCCGAGAATTTTTTTCAGCAAGTGCCAAGAATTTATCCAATTTGGTTCCGAGAACTTGTAGAATTTGGTGCCGAGAGTTTGTATTATTAAGTGCCGAGAATTTCAAGTTTGAGACTTAGAAAATTTCTAACAAATTTTCAAATTGTAAGAAATTTTCTCAATTCTTTTTGGTTATTCTTCAAGGCAGTTTTAGGGGATTTCAATCATCAAATTTTCATCACCAATCCAGGACTCACGAATTTTTACGGTTTTATCGATGGTTTATAAAATCCCGCGAATTTACTTCTCGGTTTCTCCTTGATTTATAAAATCCCATATTGTTCTTTCGACAACAAGCACATTTACTTTCTCTCATTGTTCGACCATCGTTTGTAAATCTAAATTATCGTAATGGAGTATACTTCTCTTACGGATAAGTCAATCCTCTCGGATACGAATAATCTTCCACCAATGTTGTTGAAGGAAATGTACGAGGCATGTACGTCTAGAATGGAACTTTATATGCTGAATCGTGATAATGAACATCTCATTTTGGCATCGGTTCAAAATGGACAACTAGATTATGGTACCGTCATGGAGGGTGCGGTCACTGGTGCTCGCACAATGGCCGAATTGACCGGAGATGATAAAATTCAAGCTAATTGTGATATTCAAGCTACAAACATCATTCTCCAAGGTCTTCCTCCAAATGTCTACAAACTCGTGAAAGTTTCCAAATAGGTTTGGGAGAGAAATCACATTTTGATGCAAGGCACCTCATTAACTCAACAAGAACGAGAGTGTAAGATATTTACCTATTTTCCTAGAGAGTCTATTCATGACTACTATTTAAAATTCACTTTAATGTTGAATGAGCTTAGTTTTTTTTCTATGAAGATATCTCTATTTCACCTCAACACAAAGTATCCGAATACTCTTCCTCTCGAATGGAGCAAGTTTGTCACGGATGTTAAGTTGGTTAAGGATTTGCATCAAACCAACGTGGATCAACTTCAAGCTTATCTTCAACAACACGAACGCCACATGCAAGAGATTCGGTTGTAAAAATCTCAAGTCTATGACCCACTTGCTATGATTGCTTCTCATCAAATGACTCCTCAACACAACTTGGCTTACTCTTATCAACAACCGTCATATCAGCAACAACCACCACACTTCTATCAGCAACCACTGCAACCATCATGTCAACCACCAATGATGCCACAACAAGCATTTCAACAACCAAGTGTTCCACAACAGCCACAACAACTAACTCATCAAGCATCTTCATCTCAAGCTATCAATTCTCCAATGGGCTATACTCCTCAGCAAGGATATTTTCCAATTGAAGTACCACAAGCATAAGCCTTTGTATTCTAATGAACTTCTAGCAATTCAAGTACCTGTCCTCAGTCAAAATGATTCTTCAACTGATGTATTAAACCATCTCACTGCATACTTGTCAAAACTTGTTGCAACTAGAGGATTTCCACCTGCGAATAATCAGCTCCGCACATCTTCAAATCCTCGCCAACAAGCCACTATTCAAGATGGTCAAGTGACGGTGCAATCTATTCAAGGAAGGTAAAATTCATTTGGACCCAATACTAGAACCGTGAATGCTCAAGCTGTGAATGCTCAAGTTAGTGGAAATGAAAGCTTCAATGGTCGTCAAATGGCTGTGACATGCTATAATTGTCGAGGAAAAGGTCACATAGCTAAGTAGTGTACTCAGACGAAAAGGAGAAGGGATGCATCGTGGTTTCAGGAGAAGATGTTATAGGTCGATGCTCAGTCTAAGGGAAAGACTTTGGATTCAGAGGAATTACCATTTCTTACATACCCAGGGGAAGCAGACAATGAAGGGATTACCGTCGTCTCTACTTCTAATGCATCATATCAAGCGGATGATCTTGATGCATATGATTCGGATTGTGACGAGCTTCACTCAGCCCAAGCTGCTCTTGTTGCTAACATTTCTCCCTACAGTTCAAATGTCGTCAATGAGGTACCAACCACAACCAATATTGTTCATGATAATCCACATCAAGTTGGGCATGAAAATAACAACCCCAAACAACCTTTGGTAAATAGTAATTCAAATGCTGGGGTATCCAATCCTTCACATTTGAGTGAACCTCAACCACATGCTACGACGAGTATGGTATCTTATGCTCAACAAGATTGGTAATGGTGCCAAAACATATAATTGATGACATGAATGTTGTTGTCCGACAAACCGTATATATGAATGCCACCCTTACCGCTGAGCTTGCGTTGTATAAAGAAAAGGTCAAAACTTTTGAAATGGTCCCTCAAGCAGAGAAAATAACTTATTCTGAATTTTACCAATTTCATTTTGAAAGTCTAGAACACTTAAAAAGAAATAGAAACATTAATCTTTCAAATGAGTTAAAGGAAAGGAGTCGGCTGTTAATAATTTTCAAAAACATAAAACGGATTTTGAAACTCTTGAGTCTAAAAAGGTTGAATCGAAAATTAATGCTACCAAACTTCTGAAAATGAAAGATCTTTAGCTTTTACAACAACACGCTTCTACAAAACGGTTCATTTATTAACTTCATCATTTAAGGAACTAGAACTTAAGCGTCTACAAGATTTACCACATAATCTGGGTTATGCAAAACAAGCTCAGCAACATATTCCTAGTCTTTATGATGCGACCCTAATTGGTAAATTGAAAGAGGCTCCATATGTTCGTGATGATGCTGAGTCCATATCACTTGTGGAGGAAAGTCTATCAAAAATACTTTCAAAAAATCTTATATTTTTTGATTATGATAAGTATAATAAATTGCCTTTTGATTTTAAGACCCGCTTTAAAACACAAAAGGAAATTGATCACGTACCAATAAATGTGTCTCAAAGTTGTTCGAGCGATAACCTTCCTAGTACATCTCTTACACTCGTCGAAAAGGAATTACCTAAGTTAATTCCACCGGTAAGTATAGTGCATACAAGCTTGAATGCGCTGCGCCAACACTTTGCCAATTTTGACAAGGTCATTAAGGAACGTACGACGGCTATGGCTATAACCGAAGGTGAATGGAATTTTGAACACACTAGAGCTTCATTTCGTGTTGAAATTATTCCATTTGTGAAATATATTAAAGCGTGTTTTAATAATCTTGATCAAAATTTCGCTTTAGAAATTAAAGAAGTTCAACGAGTTTTCTACGAAATGGATGATGCTTATAAAAACGGTTTAGTTGGAAAGGAACGAATTTTACACCAAAATGATCAACTTTTGAAGCAAGTGATGTCTCATGATATTGTATCCATTTGTGTGAATAATTGTGTCGATAATGATTCTATTGTGGATAATGTTGAATCTGCGGATAATGTGGTAGATAGTAATTGTCACAAATCTGACGCTAAATTTTTAAAGCTTCAAGATTCCTATAATTCGCTTTGAAAACGTTTTGATGAGATTCAAAAACATTGTATTTCACTTTAATGTGAAAAACAATTAAAGATATTTTTGAAACGTCACACGAAGGTGTTAATATAGAAGGTCCAAACATTCAAAAGGTTTTTTGATTGAATATACAATCAAAACAGCGTCAGACAAGTGACAACGTTGCTAAATCATTACCGTTAGAAAATGAGAATGTTAAGGAATTGCACATAGAGATTATGGAAAGGACACTAGAGGCTGCTGACACTTAATCTTTGATTGAAAATCTTATTCATAAGTCGATGGAAATCACAGACTTACATGCGATAATTCGTGATAAGGATATGGCTTTGGCTGAGTTAAAAGAATTGTTTCGTGTTAAGAATATAGCCGCCATTTCAGCACCGTCCTCTAGTGGTTCTAAAATGAAATCAACCAAGATTAATCTCATTGCCATCACACCAATAAACAAGGGCTCTAGGATTAAACAATATCAACCATTGGTCACAAAAGATAAGGCAAAGTCAAAACCAGCCTCTAATATTCTCATGTTGCCTTCTACAGGAGTAAACAAAACTACCAAGGCTCAAAGATCTAAGCTTAAAGGAAATACAAAGAAAGATATGATCTTTCCATCATCTAGTAGTCAAGTGAAGAAGAAAGTAGAAGCTCACCCTAGGATTGTTATTTCTATTTTGAATAAAAAGAACCATGTAGTTAAAACTAAAGGCTCTACGGTTGTGTAACATTATAAGACTACTTTGAATTCTAATTTGAGATGTTAGAATTGTAATGAATGCATGTTTTCTACTAGCCATGATTCTTGCCTTATCAACCATGTGAATGAGATGAATGCCCAAAAGCATAATTTAGAATGGAACCGACTGGGAAAGTTTTAACCCAAGTTGGATGGATGTGGCATCCAACTTGTAGAACCTTAACTATAGTAGGAAATACGTGCCCTTTAACTAGGATCACTCCCACTAAAGCGAAGAAAGCGTGCCCTTTAACTAGGAGTACTAAGGCTACCAATACATAAGCGTGTCCTGTAACTAGAAACACGGACACTACTATAGGAACAAATTGCCCTTCAAATAGGTCTACTCCCACTGTAGTGAATGATACTAGTCCAACACCTCATGAAGATGGAACCATAAAACTTGCAATTAAACAAACATATGTTAGAAAACGCCAGAAATCTAATGATGACATAAATGTTAGCAATTCAGATATTATATATGTATCTGCTAACACTAATAGACCAATAGTTTCCAATGCATTGTCTACTATTTTTGTTGAAAACAGGTGGTCCAAATCGTCCTATGGTATTTGGACTCTGGTTGCTCCAAGCATATGATCGGAGATCGCTCTCAGCTCATAAATTTTGCCAGCAAGTTTCTTGGTACTGTTAGATTTGGGAATGATCATATTTCAAAGATAATGGGTTATGGTGAATATCAAATTGGGAATGTTACGATTTCAAGAGTGTATTAGGTGGAAGGATTTAGTCACAATTTATTTTCTCTGGGACAATTTTGTGATGCAAACCTAAAAGTTGTTTTTCGAGAGCATACCTACTTCATTCGCAATTTAGATGGGGTAGATTTGTTGAAAGGTACTTGAAGGAATAATTTGTATACCTTATCTCTACAAGACATGATGTTCGCTTCTCTCCAAAGCATCGAAGACTAAGTCATGGTTATGGCATCGACGGTGATCTCATCTGAACTTTGACGCTATAAATAATTTGGCAAAAAACAAACTTGTTCGCGGTCTTCCTAAACTTAAATTTTACAAGGATTTGTGTTCCGCGTGTACGATGGGGAAGAGCACTAATAAATCATACAAACCTAAGACGGAATACACCAACCAAAAGAAACTTTATTCGTTTCATATGGATCTTTGTGGGCCAATGTGTAACACCCCCAAATTTACACAATTCAATACAGCGGAAGACTCGTTGGTGTTACGGGATAGCACATTACTCACATCATAGACAACGCATAAAAATAGCATCGTTTATTAATAAAGCATTTCCATTCATAAATATCAAAGATACATAGGTCCCAATTCATAATATTTCATAAATGTTTTACAAAGAATTTGAATGGAAATTATTATTTAGGTGCGGGCCATGAATTCTTGTTGTCTTCCCGAGAATTACCTTCAAGTACCTGAGACAAAACATGTTAAAAGAAAAGGTCAGCGATAACGCCGAGTGAATTCATAGAGTTTAATAAAACCATTAATATAACATCGGTATAAATTATTACCGAAAATCATTTTGTACAAATCATTGTAATAGGCCATAAAATAGCCAAAGTCATTTTATACAAATATTTATCAAAATCATAATATAGGCATTTTCCTTAGAAATCATTATACGAACCATTGTCGTAAAAACATCATACAATACGTTTTATAAAGTTGTATAGATTAAATAAAAACCGTTATATGAATATGGTTATATAAAACCAAAACACGAACATAATATCAATAGTATGACCCCGTATTGCTAGTCAGGCAATACATCGTAATTCGGTGCGTATAGCAGTATTTCGTTAATTGGATTATTATAAGCCGCATGACATTGTTACCTTACTATCACAACAACGGGTAGCTAACCCGATACTCAATTTGCCCATCTAAATTAGCGTGTCGTCACAAAGGTCACGCTATGGAAATCTTCTCATACATAAATTCGCTTACCAATCAATGTGGCACGACGGGGATCAACCGTCAAGGCGCGAACTGGGGTGATCGTCCCCAAATAGTATTATTATATGCATAAGCGTCTACCAAATCCCGATAGTTCACAATTCATGCTAATGGGGTTTTTAGTGACATAACCTAACTTTAATAATCCATTTTATCTCATCTATCGGGTCATTTAATCATTCATCGGGTCATACAATTATTCGGGTCCAAATCAATAAACAAACAGTCGGGACAACTAGTGTCCTATTTCATAAAAACTAACATGTTATCTCCCTCGCGGGTTTATCAAACATTTCATAAAAAAATTTAAAATAGTGCGAGGCTATGAACTCACGTTGATGTGGGAAAGCGAGTTATCGGCAATTCGGATGTACGGTACGTGCTTCAATCACGGAAACCTAGACAAATAATACTCGTCTTAGACTCATGTCCAATGACTTTATAAAAATAACAATTATGTATACATATGATGATTATATATATATATGATTATCAAGTGGGTTTACATATTCTCATTTGCTCATTTTAGTGTTTATGTTTTGGTAATTTCTTACTAGTTTACTAGTTTTACCTATTTACGTGTTTTAGGTCTAATATGCCTATTATAAGTTCATTACCTTGTATTAATCCATTTCATACTTTTATTATCAGTATTTATACTTTACAAGTTGGGCCCAAATGGGTTAAGCCCAATAGGTAATTTTTATAAGTGTTTAACTTATTTAGTTAAATTATTAGTCCAATATGCTAACTTAGCTCGTTAATGTCCGTATGTCCTATAGTTCGGGTTTTCTCGGTTTTTACTTGTATTAGGTAGTTATATATCAGTATATGACTTTTAAAAACTTTATATTAGACGGGTTTGATCGTCTAAGTTTTAATTGGCGAAAATCATTAATTTTACGGTAATAGCCGAAAAAGTCGTAAAAATCATGTTTAAAGTTTTAGAACTTATAAAACTTATCAAACTACCATTTTTATAAAATGTTCATTTATTTATCCTTATACATATTTATATAAATGTATTATATAAGTTAGTGGGTTTTAATTCACATTTTATACTATTTTTATTTGATTGCTTATATAATACTATTATACTTTAATTTCCAAAATCTGATTTTTACTTTCATGTTCACCAAAACAGCCATATCTAGAGTTCTATATGGAGATAGAAGCTCAAGTTTTTATGGCATAAACTACATGATATGTGATCCATTTAACTATTCTATGGCTACTGTTTAATCCGCCTCTAAGTATTTTATAAAATTCGTCCAAAATGGTGTACTCAGATTTGCACTCTAAACTTGTTTTGATCATATCTCGCTCATCCTAATGATTCCATTGCATGGCCAATTCTCACATGTGTACAAGACATATTAATTACTGTATATTGATTCCACTTTACCATTTTATCAGTTTAACATTTGGTTACCTACTGTTTTTATACAGCCATCATATTTAGCAAGATTTTAACCATTTTACATGTGGTTTTCCATCTTTTTACCCATGTTTATCAACACCAAATCCCCACATAATATTTTTATCATCATTCATCATCATATACATATACATAAATAAAGAAAATACAAGATTACATAATCAAAATAACAAGAGGATAGGAAGAAACAATCTCTATACCACCATTATTGATGAAAAGGTTGAGATTTTGGATGACCAAGGCTTGGTTTTGGTAACAAATCTTATGAAATATCAAGACCACCTTCAAGATTACCAAGGATATGAAGGCACCTTCAACAAATCAGCCCTAAACTCCTTCTTGAAAATCAGCCCAAAGACCTCCATGAAAACTCCTTTTTATATGTTAAAATCACCTCCAATATTCATCTTTTGGAGTGGTTATCAACATATATTGATTATATCTTTTGTTTATGGTCAAAATTTGATGATGATGGTGATATAATGGTGGTTTTGGACGTTCAAGGGGAGAGGAGAGAGTTGTGTGTGAGATTTTCATGTTGTAAAATGAAGTAAATGGTTTGTGGTGGTGGTTTTGATGTTTAGATGGTTTAGGTGGAAGACTTAGGACAAGTGTCCTAGTCTTTTGCTAGAAACTTGACACACTTCAAGTGTGTTTGATAAGCTTGTCACCCTTGTAGTGGGGGTGGGGCAAGATTTATCTTGTCTCATCCCCATTATTTTACGGGTATCCCTCGATTCTATTTTCCTCGATTTACGTGCCCTCGGGTCGTTTTACGAAAAACGTTTTTATAAATTATGAATCAACGGCACAAAACGAATCTAATAAAAATTGTCTCATCAAAAACGGAGTTCAAAAACGTAAATACGTAATCCTAAGGTTCCCGGTTTAGTCGTAAAGGACGTTAAATTATAATCGTAAGTCCTAATCTCTTCTCGTAAATTTGTGAGTTTATGAACCAACACAAATTTAAAATCTCAAAATACTATTCACGGATAAATTTATTTTCTGAAATGTCGGACTGTCACCAAAACGGTGTATGTAAACGTAAGCACGTAACGTAGAATCCTCCGGTTTAGACGTAGTCGATGCTACTTCAAGACGTACATCCAAATTATTTCCCAAAAATAAGTGAGTTCATAATATAACATTAAAATAATATTTTTAATTAATATTTGAGTATAAAATATCAACCATAAATTGACGGATTTTCACAGAATTTACCTCTAAACAGGATCTTTGTCCTCAAAGATCATCTTACCTTACTACTCGCTTCTTATAGAGTTAAAGCCATGTGGGTATTTCCTCCACATTCGGTCTTTTCTCACAAGTGTAATTCATTACAATACGCGAGTTTCATCAAACAAAACTACGGGAATAAGATCAGGCTTAATGTTGGCTTACTTTCTCTATCCATGATGTTCACGGGTTTCTGGTGAATGCAACTTTTCGCCGATCTAAACTTCATTAAGGAATAGTCAGATTTTCACTTGATAGGAATTTTATCAAGTTCGATATACGAAACATAATTCACACAGCTCTTGAAGTCCTAAGGTAGATCCAGCTTATATGCCTTTCAAACCAATCTTTTACATCATCTCAATGGTCGCATACAATGGGGACTTATATCCCATGATCTTTCAGATCATCAATTCATTTTTCCATGGTTTAAATTTTTGGCATAACTTCGCTACCCATCTAGCACTTCAAGATCTACATTTCATATTCACATAACCTCCTGCCCACTACCGGCAGTCAATAATCAGATCCTAATTTCAACAATCATTTCAGGTCTCACGGGTCGAGTATTTTGTAAGGTTAGGTTTGCCATCAAAGGAAACCTTAAACCTAAAAGACATGTCCAACTCACAATGGGTGTATGTCGGGTGTCTTCATCCCAACTCCTGCTTACAGATGCTTTGTTATATATCCTCACAAGATTCGATCTTGATCCTAATACGATAATTATCAATGATAATCTCTCCAAAGGAAAAACTATTTTACAGTTTATTACTAAAGGTCAATCATTCAAACATAAAACAACACTTATAGTATTTTGTATCGTTACTTTACCTCGTCCCTTCGATTGGGGTGGTACACAGTACTCTCATCAAGATTCGTTCTCAATGACTTCTGAGCAAATCTCTAGAAATTCGATGCGAAGCGAGGATCTTGATAGAGATGATCGATACAGGCACACTGTGTTTACACATCTCCCTTAAAAGAGTCAATTTCTTCATCGAGAATCTATCATTAACAGGAATGATATTAGCAGATTTGGTCAGTCTGTCAACGATGACCCAAATCGAATCAAATTCAGATGATGACCTTTGCAATAGTTAGACGTTTACTAATGTACGAGGCGATGTCTGCCTTCATAATTTGTCATTAGTACATCTTCTTCAGATAAAGATACTTTATATCAGAAATGGCAGGAATAGAATACTTATACTTATAAGATTCCAACATAACTATATCTCAAAATCTCCATTTTTAGACAACCACAAGTGGTCTTTAAAAGCATTTAACGCTATCGGCTTCTCTATTTTAATGGTTCACATAAGCCGTGAACCCCTTTTTATTATCTATATTATCCTTCTTACAAGCATTGTTTATTTTTATATTGTTCGGCAATTTATTTTGCACCTTCATTACTAAGGAACATGTCCTGATTGGTTCTTTATCTTTTCTATATTATGTGTCAGTAATTACGTTCACTTTCCTAGATGGAATAAATATCATGACCGTCTTCATTAAAAATTTCTTTCTTCACATTTTTTATGTTTTAGTTTTGTCTCAACTATCATTTTTTTTCTGTTTTACTCAATCTGACGTTTAAAGCGTCGATAATTATTACAAGTAATTAAATAATAAATATTTAATTTTTTTATGAAACGTAAACGTAAAAAGTTTTAAATTTTCTCAGTTTGTCCAATTATATAAAAAAAATGTTCAAAATGAATTTGAATTTAATTAACACAATTTTTGTTGATTTATCGGAAATAATTAGTAAGATCCGTAAATGTTCGAAAAACCTGCGTTTATTCTTTGGTAAATATTTTCTTAGTTGAAAAGCAGAAATTGTCGTTTCAAATTTTAAGTTATGGTTTAACGGTTTCCTCAATCCCTCTTAGGTTGTCTTGAGGTATACACAAACATTTACCCCTAAACAGGAGTTTAGTTAAATGATTTGTGTATAAGGGAATAATCCCTTAAAAATCCTTTGTTAAAACATTTGTCAAAACGTATTTCCACTTTCTTTTTGGTAAAACCCAAAGCCTTAATGGTTCCAATTTTTGAAGAGTCAATATATTCCATTTTCTATTAATCACACGATCAAATAATGTAAAGGATTAAGTCTTTCATCACATGTTAAATATTCAAGGTACAAGTTTTCATTGTTTGGCCAATTTAGGGCAGTCTATAACTAATTATTAACTCCTTCTTATTCTTATAGTCAAACAAATGGTCCTTAATGATCACAAGCATGAATTTATCAAATTACAGCCTACACACGTGATTCACCAAATTTTATGAATGCCACATGTGTATTAGTCAATCCAAACGACACCACGTGAAACTCATAATGTTCATTACAAGTACCGGATGTAGTGATTGGAATACATAATCTTTTTCGTAGATGCGAAGTTGATGATAACCATGCCATGGATCAAATCTTTAGAACATACGCTAGAACCTTGTAAATGATCGAACAAATCTTCCATTTCGAGTCATGGATATCGTTTTCGATTGTCAATTTACTCAATTCACAATAATCAATAAATATAAGGAATGATAACACCACATCCCTTCATAATGACGAGCTTGGTAGAATAAAAGCTTATTCCGACAACTCTCTCAGTTGCACGGTAATCCTTTTAATTCAGATGATGCTGACGTACAGTGCACACGCCACAGGTGCAACACCGGGAATATAATCAATACCAATTTCAACTTGCCTTAATGGCGAAAGTCTAGGTAATTCACCAACAAATACTTCCTAAAATTTCAGATAACAGAAACATCTTTAAATAATTCATATTAGATTCTTTCTAGATTATAATATCTATGACTAATTCACAATCATTCATAGTATAATTTCAAGTCTAAATGCAGGATATCGTCATCCACCAAGAATTATTTATATCACTTTTGATAATCAACATCTTATCTTTTAGGGGAATTCTACTCGATTCCCATCAATTAAGACAATGTCGTCATGTCATAATCAATCAATCCATTCTACTGGCACTATCAACTTTCTAGTTTTATTGCCATCGATAAGATGTGAACTTCTCAAAACACTAATAATAACTCATAATCCTTCACAAATTCAAGGATATCAGGAGACATAACTACCATTAAAAGAGTAAGGTCAACGCATAATCTACGCGAGAGAATTTCAAATCAGATACATACGAAAACATTTAACGAATATGAATATATCCCATGTTTTCATAATTTGAGTACGCATTTGAAAGCTCCTCGGATCGTTACCCAGGTCATTCAAATGAAATCAAATCAAAAGAAATGATAGGAACGTCGATACATCCAGTCGGGTATCAACACTCGGTAATCAGATACTTTTCCTAAGAATCTCGCCACGGGAGAATTTGACAAGAAGGGAATATCAATTGTCAAATAAGACAAATTCCACAGATGAGTAAAATCGACTCAGAAGAATAAATGGTACGGGCACATATGTAGGTGTCCCTAACACTATGTCCTTATTGTTCACTTCTTGCAGATCTCATAAAATTTAATCTTTCACAATCTTTAAAGAAAATGTAGTGTATATTAATCAGTTTTATGGTGACTACTAATCAGCCTTGCATGGTCCATTCCAAATTGTATGTAGGCGCGCAACTATATACAATTTCAAGAGTAACGATGCAATACTCAGTTCGTCAAAATTTTATCATCATGTTTATAATAAAACATTTTCATGCTTAATTCTTAAATAAGAATCAAAAATAAATTTACAAAGATTTTCTTTGTTATGAAAACAATTGAGTTTTCCAATGTATTTCATAATCAACTTTATTTCAATAATGATCACTTATAAATCTTACTTTGAATAATCCGTATGGTGATGAAAATTCAATTTTTCTCAAGGCATACTATTGTATCGTATAAAAACAATGAGTGATCTGCAAAGGAGTGATGAAAAGTTGTTCACCAAGAACTAACTACGATATGATAGGAAATGAGCTTAGCCAATTAATCATGAGGTTTCATGAACTTGATGGCACTCAAAAAGAATAATCCACAACGTGAATCAATTCGAGACGAGTACTTGTTCAATGGTTGCATCACTAATGCGAGCATTAGGAAGAAGCAAGAAAAGATAGATATCATCGATACATGTAGAATTTAGCAATCAAAGGTAGTCTTTTCATTAATCACAAACAAGTGAAATTGTATCGTAACACATTATGTGTCACTATGTCATACAATTCCAAGATCTCATCCTACCAACTGATGTCTCAGTTAAGTTAGTGATTATTTTTTAAAATATACCACAATGAATACTAATCTACAAGAGTCATTAGGTGTTCCACATGTCCCAGAAGATCCATCGGTCTCAATTCAGAAGAAGATTTCTTCAATTTATTTCTTGGACACTGGGCATCCTCGTTAGTGGACAATGGCCTAGGAACAACACTTATCACAAACTAACAATCATTTAAAACCTTATAATACAATCACTGGACTTAACGACTTATATTAACAATCTCATATTCAAGTTTCAACTAAATCATACTCAATGTGATATCCTACATCATTTTCCAATACTTTCAACCTTATTCATAAACCTTAATAGGGCAATAAAAGCTCGATATGAACAACACTTAATTTTCAATCCTATAGCTCTTACAACAATAGTTATCAAATGAGTCACTAGCATGAGATGACTCACACATTCAATATTTCTTGGAAAGGTACTAGTGGCATGAGGCTTTTGGGTAATGGTTCCAATGACAGCCTCAATTGCAACATTCACCCTTTCGATTTTCAAATTTAAGAATTGGATGACACTGAATCAGATGACACCTTTCCAGGTGGTAACGTTTTGTCAAACTCCACTCTATAAGGAAAGATCGTCATGACATCGATATCAGATTTAATCTCGCCAATTCTTCTTTAATATCACAATCAACTAATATCAACATTTCTACGAATATCAACCATTTGTTGGGATCATAAATATCCACAACTTGGTTTAGATCTAGAATAGCTAGAATTCCTACGGGAATAGCTTCGATCAATTTCCTAGGGAAGTTAGGGTTTCTTGTGACAATCTACGTCGTATAAATACCTCGTATAAATATCAAAATAATCATCAAACAATCATGTAATAAAATTAAATCATATATATATTTATATATAATCCAAGTTATATATATATTAACACTTCTCAGTCTGGCCTTGTCGGTAACTCGGGAATTCTTCGGCACCGTTATAGTCAAAAGATTTTTAGACATTTTTAGAAAAATGTTTATAGTTAAAAGATTTTGAAATGTTTTATTCAAAACCTTGGTTTTAAAAATCTTTCGTTCTCTATAACGAGAGCTCTGATACCAAACTGTAACACCCCCAAATTTACACAATTCAATACAGCGGAAGACTCGTTGGTGTTACGGGATAGCACATTACTCACATCATAGACAACGCATAAAAATAGCGTCGTTTATTAATAAAGCATTTCCATTCATAAATATCAAAGATACATAGGTCCCAATTCATAATATTTCATAAAAGTTTTACAAATAATTTGAATGGAAATTATTATTTAGGTGCGGGCCATGAATTCTTGTTGTCTTCCCGAGAATTACCTTCAAGTACCTGAGACAAAACATGTTAAAAGAAAAGGTCAGCGATAACGCTGAGTGAATTCATAGAGTTTAATAAAACCATTAATATAACATCGGTATAAAATTATTACCGAAAATCATTTTGTACAAATCATTGTAATAGGACATAAAATAGCCAAAGTCATTTTATGCAAATCTTTATCAAAATCATAATATAGGCATTTGCCTTAGAAATCATTATACGAACCATTGTCGTAAAAACATCATACAATACGTTTTATAACGTTGTATAGATTAAATAAAAACCGTTATATGAATATGGTTATATAAAACCAAAACACGAACATAATATCAATAGTATGACCCCGTATTGCTAGTCAGGCAATACATCGTAATTCGGTGCGTATAGCAGTATTTCGTTAATTGGATTATTATAAGCCGCATGACATTGTTACCTTACTATCACAACAACGGGTAGCTAACTCGATACTCAATTTGACCATCTAAATTAGCGTGTCGTCACAAAGGTCACGCTATGGAAATCTTCTCATACATAAATTCGCTTACCAATCAATGTGGCACGACGGGGATCAACCGTCAAGGCGCGAACTGGGGTGATCGTCCCTAAATAGTACTATTATATGCATAAGCGTCTACCAAATCCCGGTAGTTCACAATTCATGCTAATGGGACGTTTAGTGACATAACCTAACTTTAATAATCCATTTTATCTCATCTATCGGGTCATTTAATCATTCATCGGGTCATACAATCATTCGGGTCCAAATCAATAAACAAACAATCGGGACAACTAGTGTCCTATTTCATAAAAACTAACATGTTATCTCCCTCGCGGGTTTATCAAACATTTCATAAAAACATTTAAAAGAGTGCGAGGCTATGAACTCACGTTAATGTGGGAAAGCGGGTTATCGGCAATTCGGATGTACGGTACGTGCTTCAATCATGGAAACCTAGACAAATAATACTCGTCTTAGACTCATGTCCAATGACTTTATAAAAATAACAATTATGTATACATATGATGATTATATATATATGATGATCAAGTGGGTTTACATATTCTCATTTGCTCATTTTAGTGTTTATGTTTTTGGTAATTTCTTACTAGTTTACTAGTTTTACCTATTTATGTGTTTTAGGTCTAATAAGCCTATTATAAGTTCATTAACTTGTATTAATCCATTTCATACTTGTATTATCAGTATTTATACTTTACAAGTTGGGCCCAAATGGGTTAAGCCCAATAGGTAATTTTTATAAGTGTTAAACTTATTTAGTTAAATTATTAGTCCAATATGCTAACTTAGCTCGTTAATGTTCGTATGTCCTATAGTTCCGGTTTTCTCGGTTTTTACTTGTATTAGGTAGTTATATATCAGTATATGACTTTTAAAAACTTTACATTAGACGGGTTTGATCGTCTAAGTTTTAATTGCGAAAAACATTAATTTTACGGTAATAGCTGAAAAAGTCTTAAAAATCATGTTTAAAGTTTTAGAACTTATAAAACTTATCAAACTACCATTTTTATAAAATGTTCATTTATTTATCCATATACATATTTATATAAATGTATTATATAAGTTAGTGGGTTTTAATTCACATTTTATACTACTCTTATTTGAGTGCTTATATAATACTATTATACTTTAATTTCCAAAATCTGATTTTTACTTTCATGTTCACCAAAACAGCCATATCTAGAGTTCTATATGGAGATAGAAACTCATATTTTTATGGCATAAACTACATGATATGTGCTCCATTTAACTCTACTATGGATACTGTTTAATCAGCCTCTAAGTATTTTATAAAATTCGTCCAAAACAGTGTACTCAGATTTGCACTCTAAACTTGTTTTGATCATATCTCACTCATCCTAATGATTCCATTGCATGGCCAACTCTCACATGTGTAAAAGACATATTACTACTGTATATTGATTCCACTTTACCATTTTATCAGTTTAACATTTGGTTACCTACTGTTTTTATACAGCCATCATATTTAGCAAGATTTTAACCATTTTACATGTGGTTTTCCATCTTTTTACCCATGTTTATCAACACCAAATCCCCACATAATAATTTTATCATCGTTCATCATCATATACATATACATAAATAAAGAAAATACAAGATTACATAATCAAAATAACAAGAGGATAGGAAGAAACAATCTCTAGACCACCATTAGTGATGAAAAGGTTGAGATTTTGGATGAACAAGGCTTGGTTTTGGTAACCAATCTTATGAAATATCAAGACCACCTTCAAGATTACCAAGGATATGAAGGCACCTTCAACAAATCAGCCCTAAACTCCTTCTTGAAAATCAGGCCAAAGACCTCCATGAAAACTCCTTTTTATATGTTAAAATCACCTCCAATCTTCATCTTTTGGTGTGGTTATCAACATATATTGATTATATCTTTTGTTTATGGTCAAAATTTGATGATGATGGTGATATAATGGTGGTTTTGGACGTTCAAGGGGAGAGGAGAGAGTTGTGTGTGAGATTTGCATGTTGTAAAATGAAGTAAATGCTTTGTGGTGGTGGTTTTGATGTTAGATGGTTTAGGTAGAAGACTTAGGACAAGTGTCCTAGTCTTTTGCTAGAAACTTGACACACTTCAAGTGTGTTTGATAAGCTTGTCACCCTTGTAGTGGGGGTGGGGCAAGATTTATCTTGTCTCATCCCCATTATTTTACGGGTATCCCTCGATTCTAGTTTCCTTGATTTACGTGCCCTCGGGTCGTTTTACGAAAAACGTTTTTATAAATTATGAATCAACGGCACAAAACGAATCCAATAAAAATTGTCTCATCCAAAACGGAGTTCAAAAACGTAAATACGTAATTCTAAGGTTTCCGGTTTAGTCGTAAAGGACGTTAAATTATAATCGTAAGTCCTAATCTCTTCTCGTAAATTTGTGAGTTTATGAACCAACACAAATTTAAAATCTCAAAATAATATTCACGGATAAATTTATTTTCTGAAATGTCGGACTGTCACCAAAACGGTGTATGTAAACATAAGCACGTAACGTAGAATCCTCTGGTTTAGATGTAGTCGATGCTACTTCAAGACGTAAATCTAAATTATTTCCCAAAAATAAGTGAGTTCATAATATAACATTAAAATTATATTTTTAATTAATATTTGAGAATAAAATATCAACCATAAATTGACGGATTGTCACACAATGCGTGTTGAAAGTGTTAGTTGTAAAAAGTACATCCTCGTCATTGTGAATGATTACTCACAGTTTATATGGGTGAAATTTCTCGCTAAAAAAGATGAGGCACCTAAATTTATCATCGAATTTCTCAAGATGATCCAAGTGCGTCTCAATACTACTGTCCGACGCATTCGTCCAGATAATGGAACCGAATTTGTTAATCAAAAGTTGCGTGATTATTATGAAGAACTTGGCATATCCCATGAAACATCCATTGCTCGCACTCCACAACAAAACAGTGTCGTTGAAAGGCGAAATCGCACATTTATGGAAGCTGCCTGAACGATGTTAATTTACACAAAGGATCCATTGTTTTTACTGGCAGAAGCAGTATCTACCGCGGTATACACCTAAAACCGATCACTAATTTGCAAGCGCCATGGTAAAACACCTTATGAGCTTCTACATGGAAAATTACCCGATTTATCATACCTTTATATGTTTAGTGCACTTTGCTATCCGAACAACGATGGTGAGAATCTAGGGAAACTTCATCCAAAGGCTGATATTGGTATTTTCATTGGTTATGCACCCATAAAGAAGGCTTTCCGAATCTACAATCGTAACTCTTGTAAGATCCTCAAAACTATGAATTTTGATTTTGGTGAGCTGACAGCAATGGCTTCTGAGCAAAGCAGCTCCGAACCCGCACTTCATGAAATGGGACCCAGTAACATTAGCTCTGGTCTTGTCCCAAATAACCCTACTTCATCATCGTTTACACCACCTACTAGGAATGAGTGGGATACGTTGTTTCAGTCGTTATTTGATGATATCTTTACTCCTCCAAGTATTGTTGCTCTAGAACCTGAAGAAAGAGCTCCGGTTACCGAAGTTGTCGCTCCAGCAAATGAAGCACAATCAAATGTGACCACAACTACAACTGGTCAGGAGGCACCTTCAACGAGTAATTCTCAACCAACACCCGAATCAACTACCCATATTATGCCTATTGATGAAGAAGAGGATGATGATGATCACAATCTGAAATTTTCTCAAATGCATGAACTTCCATTCTTTTGTGTACCAGTTCTCGACCTTTATCAAGCGGGACCATCCACCTCAGAGGAAGCTCCTACTACGGTCTACTCTAATCCCAAGATTCGTGAACATGACAAAAAATGGACAAAGGATCATCCCACAGATACTATTATTGGTGATCCTGATCGTCTAGTATCCACACGTAGTCAGTTACATTAAAATGAATTGTTTTATCACTTTGATGCCTTTCTCACTGAAGTTGAACCTAAGACGTGGCAAGAAACTTTTACACAATCTTGTTGGATAGAAGCTATGCAAGAAGAGCTTAATGAATTTGAACGTCTTGATGTATGTGAACTTTTCCCATGCCCGGATAAAGTGATGTTACTCACTTTGAAATAGGTTTATAAGGCGAAACTCTACGAGTTAAGTGGAATATTGAAGAACAAGGCTCGATTAGTTTCTCGTGGGTATCGATAATGATTGGGTATTGACTTTATGGAATCCTTTGCACCCGTTGTCCGTTTGGAAGCAATTAGACTATTCCTTGCTTATGCAGCTCATATGAATATGATCGTCTATCAGATGATGTGAAGAAGACATTTCTAAATGGTGAAATCAAGGAAGAGGTCTATATTGAGCAGCCGCATGGCTTTATGAATTCTAAATATACTAATCACATGTACATGCTTAAGAAGGCTCTCTATAGGTTGAAGCAAGCTCCACGAGCGTGGTATGATCTAATGTCACAATTCTTTATTTTGGAAGGCTTCACAAAAGGTAAGGTAGATCCAACGCTGTTCATTTAGAAATGAGGGGAAGATATGATTATGGTACAAATATATATTGATGGTATTATATTTGCTGCCTCGACCCAAACTTTTTCGGATGAATTTGGGAAACTCATGTCTTAAAAATTTAAGATGTCAATGATGGGAAAGGTATCATTTTTCTTAGGACTTCAGATATCTCAAAGTCCCATAGGCATCTTTAACAACCAATCCAAATATGCCTTTAATCACTTAAGAAATATAAAATGGAATCTTGCGACCCCGTGGATACTCCAATGGTAGAAAGAACCAAACTAGATGCAAATCCAGATGGGATTGCTATTGATCTTTCACTTTATCGTGGAATGATCGATACCCTTCTGTATCTTACAACTAGTAGAACTAACCTTCAATTTACTATATGTATGTGTGCTTGGTATCAAACTAGGCATATTGAGTTACACTTAGCTGTTGTTAAAATGATCTTTTGATATCTCAATGGAACCGTTAACCAGGGACTTCGGTATTCGAAGGACTCCTTAATTTCACTAATGGCATATGCAGATGCGGATCACACGGGTTGTCAAGATACAACGCGTAGCACAAGTGGGAGTTTGCAACTACTAGGATATCGACTTATCAGCTGGGCATCGGAAAGGCAGAAAAGCGATGCATTTTCAAGTACGGAGGTAGAATACATAGCTATGTCCGGTTGTTGTACTTAATTCTTTGGATAAGAGCTTAATTAACCGACTATGGTCTAGGTTTCAAAAAAATTACGAGGTACTGTGACAACAAAACTTCAATTTCCCTATGCTGCAACAACGTCCAACACTCCCGGTCGAAGCATATTGACATTTGCTACCATTTTATCAAAGAGCTAGTGGAAAATGGAGTGATCGAGCTTTACTTTGTCAAATCGGAGTATAAATTGGCGGATATCTTCATGAAGGCTTTAGATCACGCTCGAATTGAATTATCGGCCGATAAGCTAGGAATGAAAATTTTCTCGCCAGAGACTCTAAAGGCATTGGTAGATGAAGCGGAAGAATAGTGGTGCTAAATTATTCTTAGTATCCATTGTGATCATGTGTATATATTGTTTATGTTTTTATCATCAAAAGGAAAATATAAAATATAAAAATATAAAAATATAAAAATATAAAAATATAAAACCATATGAAGACCCTTAAAAATTGAAAAATTCAGAAATATCAAATATTTTTACTTTATTTTTCAAAGGCATGTCTTTTGGTACGATAATATTTACGGCCTTAGAAATGTCAAATAATATTAACACGACGCCATAAATAGAGTTCGTACAAAAGTTGTAAATGTGTCATAAAACATGACAAATGGCTTGCTATTATTTCAGATAGTAACACGTTTTTCATATTCAAGTCAAGTATTTTTTTATGAAAAATTTGGCTACGGGAATTAATTTTCTCGGGCATGGTTTACTTTATAACCATGTAAAGGATTGTGATTACGTTATAACACAATCTAAC
Source organism: Glebionis coronaria (assembly GCA_025667525.1). Taxonomy (NCBI): domain Eukaryota; kingdom Viridiplantae; phylum Streptophyta; class Magnoliopsida; order Asterales; family Asteraceae; genus Glebionis; species Glebionis coronaria. Next base: position 174,397,933 of record CM046876.1, on the reverse strand, counting down.
ACAAATTTATTTACGATTCAGTGCATTTATTTGTTAAAACAAGAGAAATCTTGTTTTTACGAAGTTATCATCTATACGAACTAAGGATCTATGATTTGGTATCTACATATTCGACGATGCAACTACTCAAACGACGACTACAACTCTTTAGATAGAACACGGGTCAACAATTGAGGGGATGAAATTGTCAAGCATCCAGATTCTTCGATGCCGACTCATTGTGGATTACCGGTGTTACCAATTGGTGTCAAGACGAAGTTTTCATCTTTCAATTGGTATTCATCTTTCAATTGGTATCACAAATGACTCACATGTCATTGACATTCATATCACAAATTGGTATCACGTCGAAAGTATCGACTTCACAATTGGTGTCAAGACAACAATACCAGCCGTACATGTGGTAAAAACAAAGGTTAACGCTTTTCCAGATGGCGAGATTACTTCAGACGTGATGAGGGAGATCAACATTTGCTGACAAGAACCATGTGATTTTGTCATATGATTTCTCATCAAACAGGTCCAACCTTGTCATTTTTCTAATATGGTGAATCTGTCATTCAACAAATATGGTATCTCAAATGACTAATATGTCATTGATATTCCTTTACCATATTTGGTATCATTGTTTACAAATCGATATCATTGCAAATCAGTATCATGTAGGTGAAATGGACTTGCATTTTTCCTCCCAAAAACTTTGTTAAAAATTCATTAAATCAATTGATATCAAAAATATCGAAAGGTTAATATTTTTAATATGGGGAATAAAATGTGACTTAATATGAGAAACGGTTTATCAAAATTGGTTTGACTTAACGTGATGACTCATCCCAACATATGCGAAATGTTTTCAAATATCTTGGCATACGTTAAGGGGGAGCAAAATGGATTTGTACTTCAAAATGGATTTCATGGTGACATATTAATATTTCAATTTTTGAGTTCGTTTATTTCTCGGTATCTTCACGAATTGACTAAGCTCTAGGGATGGTGGACTCTCAATAGAAGGTTGAACTAATGTGGGATCATCATTAGTAACCTCTTCTGGAGTAGGTGAAGGAATAGGATCCTCATTGAGTAACTTTTGGATAATAAGAATATCTTCTTCCCAATTTATGGGAGAATCTTCATTTCCAAGAAAGTTAGACTCAAATTCCTCTAAGAGAAAATCACTCTCTCCAAATGGTGTTTAAAGAGGGAGCAATTGAGGCTACGGTCTCAACATGTGGAATGTTCTCATTATCACTTTTGCAAGCTTCATGAAAGTGTTCATTACAAACCTCATCAAGAACATCCACAATGTTAACGGTTTCACAGCTTTAAGATTTCTTAGTTACTTTCCCCAACTTAAACACTACTTTCTCATCCTCTACCCTCATAGTTAGTTCACCTTCCGCCACATCAATAAGAGTGCGACCGGTCCTTAAGAAGGGTCTTCCTACAATGAGAGGAACTCTAGGATCCATTTCATAGTCAATAACTACAAAATCCGTGGAGAATGTGAACTTATCAACTCCTGCAAAAACATCTTCCGTAATCCCCACCGGATAAGCTATTGAACGGTTTGCTAAATCAAGTGTCATTTTTTAGGTGTAAGCTCGGGAAGAGAGAGTTGTTTCCAAACCGACAAAGGCATCAAATTTATGCTTGCACCAAGGTCCGCAAGTGCCATGCAATTCTCAACCCCCGAGAAATTACAAGGAATCAAGAACCGGTCTGGATCACCAAGTTTAGTTGGTAAAGTCTTCAACAATATCGCGGAACAATTTTCGTTCAATGAAGGTTAGGCATATCAATCAATTTTTCATTGTTGGAGAGAAGGTCCTTAAACATTCTGGCAAACTTGGGCATGTAAGCTAAAGCCTCCGCAAAAGATATGTTGATATTCAGTAGCTTAAAGATCCTCAAAAAGTTGGACACACGAATGTCATCTTTGTTCTTAAGCTTCTCTTTTCTCAATCTAGAAGGATATGGAAGATTTGGTTTTGGTAAAGGTTGAGTGGTAGTTGTTGAAGGACTCTCTTTTTGGGTTTCTTCAATGATAGGTGTAGAAGGTGAAGGATTCGTAGGTGTAGTATCGGAAGGTGTAGGCTTAGAAGGTGTTGGCTTATCACAAGGAGGAACTGTTGTAGGAGTTACCAAAGGAGGTGTAGGAGGAATGGAAGGTTCAATGGTTGTTTTCCCACTTCTTGTAGTGATTTCATTTACATTTGCCCTTGGATTGGTTTGAGTGTTGGAGGGTAAAGCACCTTGTGGTCTTTGGTTTAGGAGCAACATAAAATTCTTATTAGTCTTCTCTTGCATTTCTTTCATTTTCTTCTCATGAGCATTAAGCTTTTGAAGAATCAAATCCATGGGAGAAGGTAGCATATTTCCTTGATTATATCCTTGGTTTTGGAAAGGTGGAGGTGGTTGGTAAACCTTTGGTTATTTCCATGAAACTTGTTTCCTTGATTATGAAAGTTAGTAGGCCCTCTATTGTTGTTATTACCTTGATAATTTCCTCTTGGCCCTTGGTTTCTATTGAGCATTTGTGGAGTGTTTGGTTGGTTTTGGGTGGGTTGATGGGGAGGGCAACCCGGTGGAGCAAGGTAATTGTTGGACTTGTATAAAAGGTGATTAGGATTGATGTTAGGTTTAAAGTGTTCTCTTCCATCATCATTATAAGCACAGAATTCTCCTTGAAAAAGTTTTGAACTTTATCACATTGCAAGTATGAGTGAGGGCCTCCACATGTCTCACAAGATAAGGCGATGACATTGACATTGTTGGTAGAAGAATTGTTCAAGGAATCCTTCATAAAGTCTTGAAACATCTCTTGATTCATCTTTTGATTTTGGTTAAGTTCTTGAAGTTGCTTAAGTATTTGATGATCAAGTGATTGAGAAGCACTCTCTTGAACAACATGTACCACCTCATCTCTTTCCCTATTACTTTGAACCATGGATTTTTGATGTAGACTAAAAAACAAAGTAACAGAGATAACTAATTGGATCTGTTGATTCAATAAGAATGCCAGAAACAATTCTGCTAATAATCGTTGATTCTGAAGAATGCCCGAAAATTAGGGTAAAACACGGCAACACAACGGCCAGTGGTTTAACTTTTATTAAACTGATAACTGTCTTGCTAGGGTTACAGCAGATTCATTAAATAATGACTGCAAACAAAGAAAAACCCTAAAAATCCAACGGGCTGGACCGTAGCCTAATGACAAAGTCCAACTGAAAGTGAAAAAAACATAAAAATGCAAAAAACTGATAGTAAAAAGGCTTTTTGGGCCTTGGAAAATCCGCAACCAGCTAAAAGGTGGTTACAACGTCGTCGGTCTCCTTTTTACGCACGTTTTGACAGGTCACGGGCTGAAAACGGACTTAGGATGCAAAAGTTATGCCCATTTTACTAAACCCCTCTTCGTCACGCGATCTCGGGCCTCCAGAAACAAGTCAGTCCGTTCTTCAATACTTGGGCCTCCATCATTCCCCCCTGGATAAGAAAAATTCGCCCTCGAATTTCCAACTGTATCATCATCTGAGGAATCACCATGGTAAGGCAACAAGTGCTTCACATTAAAAACATCAGAACAACGAATATGACTTGGCAACTTCAAACGATAAGTATTTGAGTTCATCTTATCAACAATTTCCACTGGACCAATCTTCTTAGCAGACAATTTATTATATTCACCAACTGGAAAACGATCCTTAGTCAAAACAGCCCACACAAAGTCTCCTACTTCAAAGTCAACATGTCTCCTCTTTTGATCTGCATCCTGCTTGTACTTCGAATTAGCGCGAACCAAGTTGTCACGAACAGATTTATGAACATCATGTAACCCCTCAACAAAATCCTGCACTTTCTTCGGAACAGACCTAGAAATCTGAGGAGTCATAAGATCAAGAGGACCACGTGGCTGAGCAGAATAAACCACCTGGAAAGGACTAAACCCAGTGCTCCGATTAACAGCATGATTATGAGCAAACTCAGCTTGATACAACTTCTGATCCCATGCCTTCACATGATCACCCACCAAACACCTTAACAGGTTACCAAGGGACCTGTTAACAACTTCGGTTTGCCCATCAGTTTGAGGATGATAAGCACTGCTAAAATTGAGTTGAGTATTCACCATCTTCCACAAACTACGCCAAAAATGACTCAAAAACCTGGTGTCCCGATCAGAAACAATGGAGGAAGGTAAACCATGTAAATGGTACACATCCCTAACAAAATCTGTTTTCTCTCCGGATTGCAAATCCTGCAGAACAATTGAAAAGTATGGATCCACAGTCACCATGTCACGAATGACATCCAGTCCAGGAACATCAACCTGCATGGTTACAAGTAAACTACTTCTCCTGCTTAAGGCATCAGCAGCACGATTGGAAGCACCCGTTTTGTGTTTCACCACAAAAGTAAATTTCTCAAGAAAAGCCAACCAACGTCCATGTTTATGTGAAAAATTATCTTGAGTATGAATATGCCTTAAGGAATCATGGTCAGTGAACAAAACGAACTCCTTATGAAACAAATAATGGCGCCAATGCTTCACAGCTTGGACCACTGCATAAAACTCCAAGTCATAAGTAGAGTACCTCGACTTCGGCCCTGTCAACTTCTCGCTAAAATAGGCAACAGGCCGTCCACCCTGACTAAGAACTCCACCAATTGCAACCTTAGAAGCATCAGTATGAAGCTCAAAAACTTTAGAAAAGTCAGGCAATACCAGGATTGGTGCTGTAGTAAGCTTTTTCTTGACAACCTGAAAAGCCATCTCTGCTTCCTCCGTCCACACAAATGACTTACCCTTCATACAGTTTGTCAAAGGGGCCATAATGGAACTGAAATTAGGGATAAACCGCCTATAGAAAGAAGCAAGACCATGGAAACTCCGAACTTCACTAATGGTAGTTGGAGTTGGCCACTCCTGAACAGCTGCTACCTTAGATTCATCCACCTGTATGCCATCACCAGAAACAACATACCCTAAAAACAAAACTTTAGGGGTCATGAACACACACTTGTTCGTGGCTGCATAAAAATTATCCTTCCGAAGCAAGGTCAAGACCTGCCTCACATGATTGACATGCTCATTATAAGAAGCACTATAAATAAGAATGTCATCAAAATAAACAACCACAAACTTGCCAATAAAAGGCCTGAGCAGTTGATTCATCACACGCAAAAATGTGCTTGGTGCGTTTGATAAACCAAAAGGCATGACCAACCACTCATACAACCCTTCACGGGTCTTGAAAGCGGTCTTCCACTCGTCACCAGGTCTAAGACGAATCTGGTAATACCCACTCTTTAAATCCAGCTTCGTGAAAATGGTAGCACCACTAATCTGGTCAAGCAAATCATCAAGGCGAGGAATAGGAAACCTGTACCTCACAGTAATCTTATTGATGGCTCGACTATCAACACACATACGCCATGTACCATCCTTCTTTGGAGTCAATAGGGCAGGAAAAGCACACGGGCTCATACTCTCACGAACATGACCCTTGGAAACCAGCTCCTCAACCTGCCTGCGCAACTCCTCATGTTCTCCCGGGCTCATCCTATAGTGTGGCCTGTTAGGCAACTGTGACCCAGGCTCTAGATCAATATGATGTTGTATGTCACGTAATGGTGGCAAACCATCAGGTAATTCATCAGGGAAAACATCAGAGAATTCCTCAAGTAAAGGGATCATGGCTTCAGGAACTTCACCGTCTTCAGAAACCTCCTTCCCTATTAATACAAAAACATCACCTCCCACCTCCAGCTCGTCTTCGAACTGCGAAAGAGTTAGTAAAGTACCAGTGGGTTTATTAACTACTTCCTTAGGTTTATTTGGCATCAAAGTAATCTTCACACCCCCAAACAGGAAACTATAAGTATTAGTTCTCCCATGGTGAGTTACATCACGGTCATACTCCCAAGGTCTACCCAACAATAAGTGACAAGCATCCATAGGTATCACATCACACCAAAGATTATCCTTATAAGTTGTTCCTACAGAAAATGGAACTTGGACACGCTTGGAAACTGTTATCTCCCCACCCTTTTTAAGCCACTGTAACTTATAAGGTTTGGGACGATCTTCAGTTTTCAACCCTAATTTCTGGACTGCTCCTTCAGCTATCAAATTATCACAACTACCTGAATCGCATACAAAAGTGCAAACCTTACCCATAATGGTTCAAGTTGACTGAAAGATGTTGTGTTTGAGCCAATCATCACCATCAGCTTTAGGTGTTAAGCAGGAGCGCCTTACCACCAAATTCACCCCCACATCTCCAGACACATAATCCTCCTCATACTCAGGTTCTGCATCATAAACTGCGTCTCCAACATAGTCATCACAAGCCACATCATCATCTTCCTCAGGTTCAATAAATAACTGCCTCTTCCCAGCCTTCTTACACTCTGATTGTCGGTGACCAGGTTCACCACAGTTAAAGCACTTGAACCCACCACTGCCGGCCGCTTTAGGAACTGGTCCAGTATTCTCACCAACTGCTTTAGCCTGAGTTGGGGCAAAACGCGATGCCGCATTACCCGAACCAGAAGCACCTATTATTGCAGGAGAAGAAGAACTCCCCACTCGTCGGTTCTGCTTCTCAAAAGTTAGTGCTCGTTGATACGCTTTAGAAAGTGTCATCGGATCAAACATGTTAACAGAATCCATGATCTGGACTCTTAAGCCACCAATGTATCGAGAGACAAGCTGATCTTCTGTCTCTTGAACTTCATTCCTTGCAATTAGTTGGTAAAATTCGGTCGTGTAATCTTCAACAGACTTTGCCCCCTGTTTCAGATTCTGTAACCGCTGGTACATCATTCGCTGGTAGTTATGAGGAATAAAATTATCCCTCATGACTTTTTTCATCCTCTGCCAACTCGTGTTCTTTGACTTCCCAACTCTGTTCCTCGTCAGTTTTTCAATTGTTGCCACCACGCGGATGCCCGACCCCGTAACTTGGTAGCGATCAACGAAACCCTTTTGTTTTCTGGAACTTCTTTGAATTCAAATACTTCTTCAACAGCAACCAGCCAATCAATAAACTCATCAGGCTTTAAAGTGTCCCCATTAAACTCGGGAATATTAACCCTCATTCCGGTCTCCTAACGCCTATCATTATTCCCACTGCGATCTCTCATCCGTCGCCCTACTGATTGTTCATCATCAGACAAACCATCACCAAACGGATTTTCTTCTAGATCTGCATCTTCTTCGTCATGACGGCGATTACGAGGCCTCCTATTGCTCATCAAAGTGTTCATCTGGTCAGTCAATTGATCAACATTTGATCGAATCGCTCCTCCATTCTTTCCATCACACGCTGCTCAAATTCCTGTTCATTCACATCGTGAATAGGCCTAGTTCTCCTTGAAGGCATCTTGATCAGGAACTTTGGCTCTTGATACCAACTGATGTAGATTAAAAAACAAAGTAACGGAGATAAGTAATTGGATCTGTTGATTCAATAAGAATGCCAGAAACAATTCTGCTAATAATCGTTGATTCTGAAGAATGCCCGAAAATTAGGGTAAAACACGGCAACACAACGGCCAGTGGTTTAACTATTATTAAACTGATAACTGTCTTGCTAGGGTTACAGCAGATTCATTAAATAATGACTGCAAACAAAGAAAAACCCTAAAAATCCAACGGGCTGGACCGTAGCGCATTGACAAAGTCCAACTGAAAGTGAAAAAACATAAAAATGCAAAAAACTGATAATAAAAAGGCTTTTTGGGCCTTGGAAAATCCGCAACCAGCTAAAAGGTGGTTACAGCGTCGTCGGTCTCCTTTTTACGCACGTTTTGACAGGTCACGGGCTGAAAACGGACTTAGGATGCAATAGTTATGCCCATTTTACTAAACCCCTCTTCGTCAAGCGATCTCGGGCCTTCAGAAACAAGTCATCCCGTTCTTCAATACTTGGGCCTCCATCAATTTTGCTTCAATAATATCCCATGCATCTTGAGTGGATTTTGAAAGAATGTTCCCACCCGCGGCCGAGTTAAGAGAATCTTGATGGTGTGGTCTCAAACCATTATAGAAGGTGTTAATTTGGTGAACTTGGTCAAAATCGTGGTTAGGGCACTTTCTTAACATCTCTTTGAACTCTTCCCAAGCTTCACTAAAGTTTTGGTCTTTCTTTTGTTGAAAGCCTATGATTTGGTTTCTTAATGCGGTGGTTCGTGAAGGGGGAAAGAACTTGTTCACAATTTCTTCATTAAATCATCCCAAGTGAAAATGCTATTTGATGGTTGCTTATCTAGCCAATTCCTAGCATTTCCCTCCAAAGAGAAAGGGAATAAGATCATCATAACCGCATCGGGAGGTACCCCATTATACTTGATGGTATTACAAAGGGACATGAATCTCTTGATATGGTCATGGGGGTCATCAATTGGTCTCCCTAGGAAGGGGATAGAAGAAACCATAAAAATCATGCATGTCTTAAGCTCAAAATTGTTAGCGACTATCTCGGGAATGACTATGGCATCCGCATTACCATCCACGTTGGATTGGAGAATCTCAATCAATTGTCTATTGTCCATGGCTTCATTTACATTGTCGAAAGCACGATGCTCGTGATCGGCTTGATGGACAGTTTTGTTCATGTTTCTCTTCCCTTTGGGAGGAAGTGGTACACTAATAGGTATATGTGCACGAGCTCGAGTGCGCATGCAACTCAACACGAGGAATGAGAGAAGAGCTCTCGGTCGACTTTGGAAAAGAATAGATTATCTATTCTGAGGTTCAATAGTGAAAACCACAAGAAAGTATAATATATATGTAATACTAATTGGGCGACAAAACCCCCAACAAGCTTCCTTCTTGAAATACTTACTAGTGAACAGGGGGAATGAGGTGGTGCTAAGCTCTTAAGTACCTGTTTCCCTTAGGCTTGCATGTTATAGAAAACCTCCTTTCTATTCACTTAATAGTTCGTATTCCTCGAATTCTTGCTTATTGAAAGTATCTATTTTTGCCTTTATTCTTGTTTGATTGATACACGTAAATGGGACCGGAACACCCCCAAGAACGGTGTATTGCCAAGGCAATACTTATGGAAGTAGGTAAATTGGTTGTTCGTATCTACGTATATGTATTTACATATAACAATATATCAAAAATATTTTTGTATTTATTTGTTTTTTTATGAAAATATAGTATGTACGTAAAAACGAGTGAAACCAATATATACAATATATTTTTGGTGTAATCTTTTAAGAAAAAGATCACTTTTTGATTTTTTTGATTTTTTTGGTTCAATTCTTAGGAAAGAATTGATTTTTGTGGTTTTTTATTATTTTATATTTTTATCTTTTTTATTTTTTTATATTTTTTTATAATATGTAAAAGGAACGTCCACAAGTGAACGGATCCCATAATCCAATATGAAACCGTCAATCAATCATCAATCGTCAATCTTCACGTAGAGAACCGGAAGCGGCACCATTTAATATTTCAATTTTCGAGTTCGTTTATTTCTCGGTATCTTCACAAATTGATTAATCGAAAGAAATCAAGTTTACTAATTGTTTTTGGTATTTCATTGATAAAATTGTGGAAATCTAGGTCTAATTATCACAAATCTAAGCTAAAAACCTCGTGAACATACCTCATTTAAAGCCAAAGGTACAAACAAGTAATGCACAATATATGAAAATGCTAGAGATGTCAAGTATATGAAAGTTAAAGGACTGAAAATGTAAATTCAGAAAGTGTAAGGACTGAAAATGAAAATTAAAACAACTACTAACCAATTTGTAACAAAATAACAAACTTGTTAACTGAAAATGTAACAAGATAACAAGGCCATGGACTATAGTGCAAAACCTAGCAAGTTCTCTACCAATTAATAAAGTTTAACCAAGTTCCTAATTTCTAGGGACTAATATGCAATTTTTAAAACTATATTATCAAAAAAGGACTTAATGGTTTGATAAGCTGAATCTTCAGTTCTAAAACACCAATAAGCTGGTTTAAGTTCCAAAAGTTTGCAAATCAAAAAGCACCTAGCCAGTTACAAGGAAAACAGCTGAAAAGCTCTATAAGTCCAATAGGCACTTTTGGAATAAGCCACTTTTAAGAGTCTAGCTTATTGGAATAAGCACTAGAACTGTTCTTCTCAAAATCTATTCAAAAGCCCAATAAGGAACACCTATCCAAGAAATTTCCAAAAACCACCAAGAAATAAGCCAGAAAATCAAATAAGCTAATTTGAGCTTATGTTGACCAGCGTTGACTTTTGTTGACCAAGTTAGACCAAGGTCCAATCTTGTTTTTAAGACTTATTAAGCTGGTTTGTGGAAGAAAATAAGCAAGTTTATGAGAGAAATAAGCTGGATATGAAAATCTGTTTTCACAAAAACAAGGGCTTATCACAGGGACTTTTATAGGCTTATTTCTCTTCAATTTTGAGAACTGTATTGTCTAGCTTATATTTCTAGAAAGGCTGGATGTTAAGCTTCACTTTGAAACAAAAATCAAACTCTGAATCATAGTAATGAAGATTTTAGACATGTTTGAATTAGGCATGTTCTAGTATACTACTGTGACCCAATGTTTTTGAGTACCCTTTTCCTGTTTGACTATTAGGTTGACTACCAAAACTTTCAAATTACTTGTTATCAGTTTATGATTGAAAAAACACATCTCAACCAATTTTACTAGCTGAATCAAAGTTTGAATCTTTTACCAAACAATAGTTACTAGATAAAAGCAAAATTAAGCTAAGTGATATACTCAAATCAAACTGACAAAGACAAGTAGCTATCTAATAATATCGAGGAGCACAACATGAACAATTAACAAGCAATAACATGTAAAATAACACTAAGAAAAAGAATATAGCATGAAGACTTGTACTTTTAGTGGAAATGTAAAGAAAAACTTAGGAATTAGTTTGTAGGCTACTTTGATGCAGAAGCAGAGAGCTGAGCTCACTTTTTTACTAATCACCACCTAATTCAGCTACTCAACATAGCTACAACCCAATCAACCATCATCATCATCTAATTCTGAACAATCTGCAAATGCTTGAATCTTTGGCTAAGTCTGAGTGGATGAATTAACTGTAACTTCTGAACTCTAGTAAAAGCATACAAAACAATCAAACTAATTCCATTGTGCTAGTTAGAACAACAGACTTCATGGCATCAAAGATATGAACATTATGTAGGAGGATTTAAGAAAATGAGAGTGAATTGAGTGAAATTAAACTTTTTATTAACGGAAGGTTGTTACAACTAACTTCATAAAAATACCTTCTAAGAGTGGTTGTCAACCACTCTTAAAGGTTTAACAACTAAGGAAAAAATAGGAATGAGAGAAAATTAAGAGTGTGCGTGTTTTCACACTCTAGATACTATCTGCAAAATGAAGAGTACATTGGGTATTTATAGAGCTAAGATAGAGTGCTAAGGATGTTGATGACGTGTTGTAGCAAATAACCAAGTGCCACGTGTCAGCTGTGGATTGGTCCATTAATGGTGCCACCGATCACTATCCGTTTAAACAGTGAGGATAGTTGAAGTGTAAGCTCATGATTGGAGGAAAGGAGTTAGTGGATGTTACTGTTGTGATGCGGCGGCTTATACTTCTCTCCTCATTAGTACTACACAGCTGGCAATTCATGTCTTCTATTTTAAGGCCTCTCATTGGTTCATTGCCTTAACACATGGATCAAGTCTTAATAACTTTCCACAAATGGCAATTTTGGTCCTCTTTCTTAGCAGATTTGTATCTTGAGCTCCAATCTTCAAAAACTTGACATTCTTGGTCTGTTGACTTTGTATTTGACCGGATTTGACCATTTGAATTGTTGACTTTGATCTTGAGGTCTTTTAACTTTGTTCTTGACTTTACTAAATTTGCACTTTTAGTCCCTTGAGTTTGCAACTTATCAAGAAAGGTCCTTTGTCTTTTGTTGACTTGTCATCTTGAGTCCTTCTTTTGTCTTTTCTTCAATATAAATGCCTTGGAATCCGTGTTTGCATCAAATTTGTATCTTTTTACCTACATAAGTACAAACAACAAAGAATACCTCGTAATACTGCTTTTACACATAAAATCTGGTATTTTTCTTTATGTTTTAGGGTTTAATATGATATAATTGATATGAGATTTCACTCATATCAAATCCCCTACACTTGATAATTGCCATAGCCTCATGCATTCCATATTTCAAAGCTCTAAATTATATTTTTCTCATAATTAATCCACCTTGGCCATGACGAAATGCTTTTACTCTATACTACACTATATAAGGCATGATTTTGATTTTTATAATGTAATGCAATAGAAACAATTTTATTTATATATTTTTGTATTTTATTGAAATAGTTTTGATGGAAATAACTGATAAAGAAATCAAGGACTTTAATTAGGGCTTTTGGTACCATGAACACTTATCATCCTCAAGTTTCACTTTCCCCATATCAAGCTTAAAAACGAGATCATTGTTATTCGTAAGTGATAGTGCATCAAATTATTCATACAAATTAATTGTGTTACCATTATACCACCACTTATTATGCCTCTAAGACTGGTTATTATTTGAGCAAATTGCTTTTGGGTAAATTTGTCATTATTTAAAGCGTGAAATATAAGAAGTGTAAAATCTGAAAATAAGGAAGCACGGTTTTAATCCTAAGTAACCATCTTATCCATTACTTGAAAAACCGCTCACAATTAATATTAGTCTGACCTAAAATAATATGTCATTCGCCTTATGTGTAAAATCCTTATGTCATGCATTAATAAGTAGTTACTCACTCGCTAAGAAAAGAAAAATAAAACTCGCGCAATAATTTATATCCACCGCCTTTTTGAGACCTTGGATCTTCAATCCCTCAACCCGTCAAGGTAATATTGGATTGGAGCAACTATTAAATCCCCGCAACCCTTGTGAGAGTAATATTGGAATTTAATATCTACTATAATTAACACTTCACTTCCCCTCTTGGGAGTCTTGTATAATTATTTTTTTTCTTTTTTCTTTTTCTTTCTAGCCGCTCATTTTTTATAAGCCGCACTTATTTTTCTTTATTCCTCACAAATAAATTGAAAAGAATAAAAGGAAAAACACCCGCTAAGTATTAAGCATGACATAAGTCTAGTACACATAAAACGTTGTAACCTAGAATCTTAAGACGTACTTATACAAACCACAAATGATTAGTAAAAAATGCATAAGAGACTACAAACCGATTAAAACCATTCTTGATTATTTATTAACAATATATACATACGTTGACAAGAAGGTAAAGGTTATGAAAGGGGATATAAAAGCCACAAGTAATTAATATGAGGTTTATCTAGCCCTTTACACTTACTTCAAACTCTATCATTTCTCGTTCTCCACAGTTTAAAATCTCAAATAGTGAGACTCGTGGATGCTTAGCCTAATAAACCTGTAACACCCCATTTTGGTAAATGGAATGTCACGCGTGATTATGGCGTGTCATCAAAGCATACAAGGTAAATGTCTTAAAAACATTAAATGACCATGAATGAGAATACCAGAAGAAAACATCGGTACCCTAAGTTTATGCTCATCACACACAAACATGAGTACTATAAAGGAAAACAACTAAACAATTTCCAAAGAAACAAGTAGTAAAATGTATGATGAAATGCATAAAGTAGAGAAGGCTAGATAGCTTCCAATCCATATGCACGTGCACTTATAGTCTACAAGCGCCCATTGAGTACCTGCCGTTTGGGAACATGAAAGGAAAATGGCTGAGCATAACGCTCAGTGCACGGATATACAAGTATGAAATGGAATAACATAAGCATATAAGACTAATAGCAGCGGAATAATATAAGTTCTAAGCAATCTGGAATCATGTTCATAAAACTGGTTTTATAGTTTGAAACGACTTATGTTTCTATGAAAATCTGTATTTATTAGCCAAATAGCCCTATAAGGTCATGAGGTTCCACCGTGCATGAATACTTGGAGAGGAGACCTCTTCATGCAATTAGATGGGTTGCCTCTAATTAAATAGTCTGGGTAGGAGGGATCAACTCCTAGTGAAAGATGCAAGGCACACATCACATTCACTCTGATAATACTGGTAAACATGTAACTAGGATGCACCCATACACCCCACATGATAATATAATATAATGGCCACAACTGTAAAGGGACGCCATGAGCAATCACTTCGCCGTGGGGAAGTCACAACACTGGTGCCTCCAGTGTTATGGTTATGGTACCTCCATAACTAGGTGACACTGGTCATGCATGTATATGGCTTAGGCTCTTATCCTAACATAAGTATCAAACATATAAAGCTGTACTGGGAAAACAGTTGACTGCAAACGGGGAATCCTAATTAGGAAAGAATGTCCATACTGAAGGGACGGAAAATCCGTACCTTATGTCCAGTGAACGAAGAATACGAAAGAATGAAAGTCCTACTTCGATCTCACTAATGCTACATAAATAGGATACATGTATAAGTATTCTGCTTACTGATTTCATAACGGATTACATCATGTCTTAGCTTGTTTTACATGTTCTTGTCTTGTTTTACTGTTTAAGGTTATGCTGTGTTTATCATGTATTCTATGTATTCTGATTAAGTATTACTTGTATTTCTTGTATTATTATACTTGTGTAATAATAAGTAACTTTCTAAAAATAGCAGGTTTCCTAAAATAGAAGGTTTCCTAAAATAGAAAGATTCCAAAAATAGAAAGTTTCTAAAAATAGAAAGTTTCTAAAAATAGATTAACTTCTTAAAATAGATCAGCTTCCAATAATAGAAAGTTCCCAAAAATAGTAAGTTTCTTGAATTAGAAAGTTTCCAAATTTAGATTTAAGCTGGATTACCAAGCTAATAATATAAGCATAAGTTCACTGGTTAAATATCCTAAGTCATGTGATTATTAGTATAGTTTATTAATAATATCATGTTAATTAAATAAACTATAGGTTATATGATTTAATTAAATATAAGAATGATTTAATTAAATTAAGGTGTATAAATACTTAGGTTAAACATGTATTAATACTATATTAATTATAACCTAAGTCATGTTTATTAATTAGTTATATTTCATGTCTTAAATAATTAATACTATAGTCTAAATTAAATAAATAAATACTTAGGTTAAAACATGTATTATGTCATAAATAGTATTAACCTAAGTTCATGATTAATTAAATTAATTATAAGTCATGTTATTAATTAATTTAATATCTTGTTAAATAATATAACTTGTAAAAGTAAAATACTTGTATAATTTTAGTCATGAACCGAACCCGTGAATTTAATTTAGACATGTCAGGAACCGGACCGGAAACCTCTTGAACCGGACCAACCAAACACCCCTTAACAATGGCAAACCGACTCGGCCGGTTGCCACTGCTCGAGTAACATCATCACCGGCTGCTGCCGGTGGTTCCTCTCGGCTAGCCGCTGACCACAGTGGAGTTCCCACCAGCTGTGTGCCGGTGGTTCCCCCTGCTGCGCCGCGGTTCCCCCTGCTTGACCCAAAACAGTTACCGACTGTGTGCCGGTGGTGGTGGCTGCTTGCTGTCGAGACCCCCAAACACCACAAGGACACCCCGACTCAAGTCGGGGTCCCTTGTCCCTGCTGCCGACCGAGACCAACACCACCGAGACACGAAGTCTCGGTTGGTGGTGCGAACCAAGACACGCCGAGAGCCATGGGGCTCTCGGTTGAGTGTCGGCTGAGCAAACCAAACCTGAAACATCCCTTCATTTTACCCCCATGATTACATGATATGTTTTTATTTACTTGTTTATTTAACCTCATGTTCATGTGTTCATAATTAAATAAAATGAATTAAAAGAAAAGGGATAACGAATTACCGAATGCGTGTAACGAATGGAGGTTAATAACACGAACACGATGCTTGAATAAATAAACCAAAATCAAATCAAACACCCTTTATGGTGTTGGTGTTGCCAGCGGCCAAATGAGATAAAGGAGCTAGGGTTTTTAATTCTTCTGCTAAAATTATGTTATGAAAACTCTATGCTTTTAGTTTCCTTTAGTGTATAAAAAATGGGCTTGGGCCCTTATCTCTTTGTGTTGGAAATACGTTTTACGTATTAAGAAGGATCGGTCACTCCAACAATAGTCCATGTAATAGCTCGTAGTTTAGTTATTTGCATTTATTAAACAAAGCCCAAAACCGAGCCCATGAAATGTATGGGCCGGCGGCCTAATGTAAACCCAAGCCCATCTCATGGGCTTGGGTATATAATCCCTCTCCTTTGATGGAGAGGGTAGGTGTTTTTCATAATTTTACACATAGTAGACATTGTTTCTCTCTCTAGAAGTGTGTGAACTCCATCATCTATCTAACTCTTTCTCTCTCTAAAACATAAGCAAGATTTACATATCCTACAAATGGTATCAAGAGCCATGGGATTATTGCTTAGTTTTTGTGTTTGTGTTCTTGATTTATACGGCTATTTTGATCCAAATTCACAAGTACCAATTTTTTTTTGTGTTTTTATGGTTTAATCTTGATATACGTTATCTAGTTACTTGTTATTGTGATTTGGTATTGGTATTTTGGGTTAAAAACACAAAATTTTGGGTGTTTGATTCGTTTTTAGGATTAAAATTCCGATTTTGTTGTGTACTATCCGAGAAAAGTGGTAAAGTTATCTCCATCGCAAAGTTGTATCTATCACAAAGTGGGTTGAATTCTTCATTGCGATCGCAAAGACCTAGGGTCTCTACATTGCGATCGAAGTATATTTCCACACTTATTCCGATCAAACATTGCGATAGCTCCTTGCATAGTACATTGCGATCGGCTATAAGGCAATATCTAAACGTTATTCTGCCGAAATTTCATTAGCCACATTCCGACAGGTATTGCGATCAAAACATTCTGACAGGTATTGCGATCAACACATTCCGACACGTATTGCGGTCACAGCATTCCAACAGGTATTGCGATCAAAGCATTCCTACAGGTATTGCGATCAACATATTTTGACAGGTACTGCGATCAGACATTCCTACAGGTATTGCGATCAGACATTCCGACAGGTATTGCCATCAAGCATTGCGATAGGTATTCAGATAGACATTGCGATAGAACTTGTTTGTGCATTCCGATAGTTATTGCGATCAAGTATTGCGATAGTTATTGCGATCAAGTATTGCGGAAGAACTTGTTTTGTGCATTCCGATAGATTTACAAGATTTCCAAGATTTTTCAAAAACGTGTTTTTGAAATTTTTTAATCTTGTGTAATTTAGTCTTGGAATTTTTGGTTTATCGAGAACATAATTTAGGGGATTTCAACATTATTTCTCGGTTTTAACACACAACAACAAACACATTAACTTTCTCTCATTGTTCGATCAACGTTTGTAAATCTTAACTTATCTACATGGAGTACACATCTCTTACGGATAAGTCCATCCTCTCGGGTACGGATAATCGTCCACCTATGTTGGAGAAGTCTATGTACGAGGATTGGACTTCCCGAATGGAACTTTACGTGTTGAACAAAGAGAATGTACATCTCATTTGGGCATCGGTGCTCAATGGACCATTAGATTATGGTACAGTGATGGAAGGTACGACTACTCGTCCTCGCACAACGGGTGAATTGACTGGAGATATGAAGATTCAAGACAAATGTGATAAGTATGCTACAAACATCATTCTCCAAGGTCTTCCTCCAGATGTCTACAAACTCGTCAGCAAACATAAAGTTGCCAAAGAGTTATGGAATAAAATTCGTGTTCTAATGCAAGGCACCTCGTTAACTAAACAAGAACGAGAGTGTAAGCTTTATGATACTTTTGATAAGTTTGCCTATGTGCCAGGGGAGACTCTCAATGATTACTATATGAGATTTACCCTATTGTTGAATGAGCCCAATATCTATGGCATGGAAATTCCTACCTTACAATTGAACACCAAGTATTTGAACACTCTTCCTTCAGAATGGAAAAAGTACGTGACAGATTTTAAATTGGCTAAGGACTTGCATAACACCAATGTGGATCAACTTCAAGCTTTTCTTCAACAACACGAATGCCATGTGATTGAGGCTCGGTTGTCTACACCTCAAGTTCATGATCCACTTGCCATGTATGCTTCTCAACAAAACATGGCTTATACTTATCAACAACCATCATACTTGTAACAGCCACCACCACACACCTATCAGCAACCACAACAACCATCTTATCAACCACCAATGATGCCACAATAAGCTTTACAACAAAGTGTTCATCAACAATCTTTTCCACAGCAACCACCATATCAGACATCACCATCACAAACCAACACTTCTCCAATGGGCTATACTCCTCAGCAAGGATATTTTCCAATAGAAGCACAACCAACACAAGCTTTCTACTCTAATGAACTTCCACCAATCCAAGCACCGGTCTTTACTCCAAATGATACGCCAGCAGATATTCTAAACCATCTTACTGCCTACTTGTCAAAACTTGTTGCAACTAGAGGATTTCCACCAACAAACAATCAGCTCTGCACCTCTTCAAATCCTCGACAACAAGCTACTGTTCAAGATGGTCAAGTAACAGTGCAACCTATTCAGGGAAGGAAAAATTCATATGGACCTCCTACAAGGACTAGGAATGCTCAAGCTGTGTATTCTCAAGCTAATGGAAATGGAAACCCCATTGGTCCTCAAAAGGTTGTGACTTGCTACAATTGCCGAGGAAAAGGTCATATGGCTAGGCAATGCACTCAACCGAAAAGGAGAAGGGATGACGCGTGGTTTCGTGAGAAAATGTATTTGGTTGATGCTCAGTCTAAGGGAAAGATTTTGGATTCAAAGGAGTTAGCATTTCTTGCAGACCCAGGGGCAGCAGATACTGAAGGCATTGCAGTCGTTTCCACTTCTAATGCAGCTTATCAAGCAGATGATCTTGACGCATATGATTCGGATTGTGATGACATTCACTCTGCCCAAGCTGCTCTCGTTGCTAATCTCTCTCACTACAGTTCTGATGTCGTCAGTGAGGTACCCACCACAACCAATCTTGGTAATAATGATAACCAACATCAAGTTGGGCATGAAAATGACAACCTCGAATAGCATTCAGGAACTAGTAACTCAAATGATGTGGTACCCAATCCTACACATTTGAGTGAACCTCAACCAAATGCTACGACGGGTATGGAATCTTATGCTCAACATGATTTGGTCATGGTACCTAAACATATTATTGATCAAATGCATATGGCCCTCAGACAATCCGTAGATACCAATTCCACCCTAACTGCTGAGCTTGCGTTGCATAAAGAAAAGGTCAAAACTTTTGAAATGGTCTAATAAGTGTGAAAACACTTATCCTTTTACCACTTATTTGCAATAATAACAAGACCAAAACATGTATTTTATGACGTAAAAGTCGGAATTATGCGTGGTTTGTGTTTTTATTGTGTTTTAGGACCAAAAGACGAAAAAGGAAGAAAACACGGGCTTTCATGGGCTTTTATCAAAGAAAACGAGAAAAGACGAAGTCAAAAGATCAAGAGTGCAAAAAGAACGGAAGTCCAAGGCCTATTCTGAAGATTTATCGAATAAAAAGTCTAAAGACGGAAGTTTAATAAAGTCGAAGAACTCAAGTCTAATTATAGAAGAAAATTGAAAGACGAGTTCAAATCCCGAGACGACATCGAGAAAGAATTCAGATCGAGTCAAGAAGAAAAGAAAGAAAGAAGAAAGCATACATGCATTCCCCACTCCCTATATATACCCTTCTAATGACACATTAGGAGGGTGTTAGTCATTGGCTAGTTTTAATTTTATTTGTTTTAGTTTTAATTTTAGAGAGAGAAAGTGTTTAACTTTCTCTCACTAAAACTTCATCTTTTCTTTCAAATTAAGCTTTGTTTAATCTTTGTATTAGAGTTTCCTTAATCAAAAGTTCAAGTTTAAGCTTTTAACCTTTTATCTCTTTCTCCTTTCTTGATTTTGCTATTGTCCTTGATCCAAAACTTCATCTTTGATCCGAATAGCCCTTTATTCGTGTTTGATTTTGAAGTTTTAGTGATTAAAAATTTAGTCTTTTTAGTCCTTTCTAAGCTTTCATACGATATAAGCTATAAGCTCTTTGTGCTTATTGGTTTATTTCTTATATAGCTTATTGCATTTTCGGATTATTTAAAAAGTCTAGTGTTTTTAAAAGATTCGATTTATTAAGTTTGCTTATTTGGAGTTTTGAAAGTTGCCAAATTTATGCTTATTGAGTTGTTTAAAAGTTCGGTTAAGGTAGCTTATTGAACGTGCTTATTGAAATTTCAGCTTAACTTCATTTTCGGATTACTGCTTGTGTTCATCGCAATATTGGGTATTACGCATTCCGATTTGTTTCTGGTTTGTATCGCAATAACCCATTGAGGGTTCTACTTTGCGATAACTTGGATTTTACCTCCTTATTCCGATCTGGGATTGCGATCGCTCATTGTGATCGCATATTCCGACGGGTGGTAAGGTTGCTTTGAGTCGAAACTCTGCCCAATTTTAGTCTTCAACATTCCGATAGCTTGTATTCCGATCTGACATATTGCGACAGATGTATTTCTCCCTTATTCCGATTTGGACTTTGCGATAGAATCATATTGCGACAAAATTGACTTTGTTATTCCGATGGGTATTCAGATGAACATTCCGATGGCTTTTCACTTATATTATTCCGATGACTTGTTTTAATAACATTCCGATGGTTCTAATTTTGGTGCATTCCGATAGAAAGGACTTGTTACATTCCGATTAGTTAAGTTTGTTAAGTTTTAAAGTTTTACAAAAATTTATATTTTAAGTGTTTTTCTAAATAACTTTTAGTTTAATTTTGTAAAAGCTTCTACTTTACTCAACGACAATCATTTGCTTTTAGTTTAGAATTAGATAATCAAACCAAACCATCCTCTTTTTCACCAAAAGACAATTGAGTCGCACTCTGAATCGGTAATCAATTCGAAAAGACTTGGAACAACGAACTTTGATACTTAGTGAAAATCTTTGTATTAAATGGCGCCGCTGCCGGCTCTTTTCGTTAAGATTAACGGTTTTTAGTGAGAGACGCGTTGAATTTTGGGGATCCTTCTTTTAGGAACGTTATTTTCCTTGCTAAAATTTTATTAAAAATTCCACAAAAATTATAAATTTTCAAAAATACAAAAACATTATAAAAAAAAATCTTAAAAAACATTTCTTTTCCAAAGGTTTTACACACAAAAAGATATATATATATATATATATATATATATATATATATATTCTCTATTTCTTTGGTGTCTTTTTCTTCTACAAGTGTATGCGTACTAGATCTTCAAATTATTCTGAGCCCGAGACTCGTGAAGATTTAGATATGGCTGG
The DNA here is from genome assembly GCA_025667525.1 of Glebionis coronaria. Lineage (NCBI taxonomy): Eukaryota > Viridiplantae > Streptophyta > Magnoliopsida > Asterales > Asteraceae > Glebionis > Glebionis coronaria. The sequence goes on along the minus strand of CM046876.1, from coordinate 174,376,553 downwards.
TGTGCATAACAACAACAACAACCCACCTCTACCCAATTTGAATAACAATAACAACAACAACAATGTTCCCCTACCTGATTTACAAACAATGGAGGAACTGTGTCAACCCACCATGAACAGACGCGGAGGACCGATTGCGCCGATGGAAATCACGGCTCCTGAATTTTCGTTGAAGCATCACATGATCCAGCAAGTTCAAAACGCTTGCCCATTTAGCGGATTACCGGATGATGATGCCAACAAACATCTAGACAAGTTCATTACCGTCACTCAAAGCATGAAACTACCCGGTGCTTCCATGGATTTTCTTCGCCTTCACCTTTTTACACACACTTTATCCCATCATGCCGAAAAATGGTTTGATCAGCTCCCCAAAAACTCAATTCAAACATGGGATGACATGACTCAAAAATTTTTGTCGCGCTATTTTCCACCATCCATGGTCACTAGTCTTCGCAACCAAATCAGCGGATTCACACAAGAACCTGATGAGTCGATTTTCGATGCTTGGGAATGCTATAATGTCTTGATCGACCGTTGTCCGAACCATAACATGCTCCCCGTTACTTTGATTTATACTTTCTATAATGGTCTAACTTTTCGTGATCGTGATACGATTAATGCTGCCACCGGTGGTACATTCATGAAGCGACGACCTGAGGAGTGTAGAGAGCTGATAGAGAACATGACCACTCACCACAAAAATTGGGGTTCATCTGCATCTTCAAGAAATAATCAGAGGGCCAATGTTTCTTCTACATCATCTAACCCAGAGCTCACCGAACTTACTCGCCAAATAGCTGAGATGAACAAAAACTTCTTAACCATAGATACAAACCAATTTCAACAAGCCAAAGCTATTGCACCTTCTTGTGAGATTTGCGGGGGTTCTCATTAGTACATCGATTGTCCTTCTACTCTTGACAATCCGGAAAACGTGTACGCCGCTAACGGTAACTTTGCTACAGGAGGCTACCAAGCACGTCCTCAAGGAGACCGTAACTTGCTAAGTTATCGTTCCAACAACTATCTATCTCCACCCGGTTTTTCTCCTCAAAACCAAAACCAAAACAATTTCAACCGCAAAAGTCAAAGTCAACCTCGAGCTACTAATCAATTTCAATCCCAAAGAAACCCATATCCAACTCAAGGAAATAATTCAGCTTACCAAGCCCCACCTCTCAACCAACCCACGACATTGAACCAATACCTCGAAACTTACATGAGGACCAATAGAGAGATGGTGATGAATTTTCAAAGCCAATTCATTAACTTGAAGGGTGACATGGAAAAACAAGGAAACGATATTCGAGCTGAGCTAAGGAATGACATGGCCAAACAAGGGAATGCTCTACAAGCCGACATGAGAAACTCTATGAACAATCAAATGAATAACTTAAGGGACATGATGGCTAGTTTTTTCCCAAGTAATCAAACCTCTGGTTCGGGTTCTCTTCTGAGTAACACTGTTGCTAATCCAAGAGGGGAGATGAAAGCAATCACCACTCGCAGTGGCAAAGGTTTAAAGGAACCCGAGATTCCTACACCTACACCGGTGATTGTGACAAAGGAAAATGAGTCCCCTTCTCCAATACCACCACCTTCTACTCCCGCCCCTCCACCACCACCACGGATGTGAGTGAGAATTCCATTCCAAAGCCTTCATCTCAACCCCATATACCTTATCCCTCAAGGTTGAGGAAAGAGAAATTGAAGAACAAGGATGATATTCAGGTTTCTAACTTTCTCAAAATGTTTAAACAATTGAATTTCAATATCTCCTTTGTTGAGGCTCTCGCTCACATGCCGAAGTATGCTAAGATGTTTAAGGATCTTTTAAGTGATAAGGAAAAATTGCTCGACATCGCCAATACCCAATTAAATGAGAATTGTTCTGTCGTTCTTTTGAGAAAACTTCCGGTTAAGTTAGGAGATCCGGGTCGTTTCCTCAGTCCTTGCAACTTCCCCGGGGTAGAGAATTGTATTGCCCTAGCCGACCTAGGTGCTAGTATCAACTTAATGCCTTTAAGTGTTTGGAAACAATTATCTCTACCCGAGCTAGTACCCACACGAATGACATTGGAATTAGCTAACCGTACGGTTGCTTATCCGGTGGGGATAGCCGAAGATGTCTTCGCCGGCGTCGACAAATTCACCTTTCCGTCGGATTCTGTTGTCGTTGACTACGAGATGGACCCCCGTGTTCCATTAATCGTTGGACATCCATTCTTGAGGACCGGTCGCACTCTCATTGATGTAGCCGCTGGCGAATTAATCATGAGAGTTGGTGACGATAAAATCGTCTTCAACATGGGTAAACTTTCTAAGCAGCCTTCTGAAAATGTGAGCGCTAATTTCATTGACGTTCTTGATGAGGCTTGTGAAGAACATTTCAAAGACGCTTGTAAAAGTGGTTCTTCTTCTCTACCCATTGTTGAGACCGTTGCCTCTATTGCTCCATCACTAACTCCATTCGGAGAAAGTGATTTCATCTTAAAAGAATTCGAAGCAACTTTGGGAGATGTGGACTTGCAATATGACGATTCTCCCTCCAATTGGGATGAAGACATTCGTACCATTGAGAAACTTCTCAATGAGGACCATATTTCTCCACCATCTCCTAAGGATATCTCTATCGATGATCCGACTTTGACTCCGCCGTCCATCGAAAATCCTCCGGATTTAGAGTTTAAGGATCTTCCGTCTCATCTCGAGTACGTTTTCCTTGAAGACAACAAGAAGTTACCGGTCATCATCGCAAAGGACTTTAAAGAAGAAGAAAAATCCCGACATATCGCCGTGCTGAAGAATCATAAGAAGGCGATTTCTTGGAAGATCTCCGATATTCGTGGAATTGATCCTCACTTTTGCATACATAAAATTCTCATGGAGGACGAATTTAAACCCACTATTCAAAGCCAAAGAAGGGTGAATCCCAAGATCCATGACGTTATCAAAAAAGAGGCTATCAAACTTCTTGATGCGGGAATGATCTACCCTATCTCGGATTCACCATGGGTTAGTCCAGTCCATTGTGTTCCTAAGAAAGGCGGAATCACCGTTGTGCCCAACGAAAACAATGAGTTGATTCCTACTCGTCTTGTTACAGGGTGGAGAGTTTGTATAGACTATCGCAAACTCAATGATGCTACGAGAAAGGATCATTTTCCCCTTCCTTTCATGGACCAAATGCTTGAACGTCTAGCGGGTAATGACTATTACTGCTTCTTAAACGGTTTCTCAGGTTATTTTCAAATACCCATCGATCCCCAAGACCAAGAGAAAACCACATTCACTTGTCCTTATGGAACATTTGCTTACAAAAGAATGCCTTTCGGCTTATGCAATGCTCCTGGGACTTTCGAAAGGTGTATGATGGCTATCTTCCATGACATGGTTGAAGAAACTATGGAAGTCTTCATGGATGATTTCTCGGTCTATGGTGATTCTTTCTCTACTTGCCTTGCCAATTTGGAACGCATGCTTAAGCGGTGTGAAGACACTCGCCTTGTTCTAAATTGGGAAAAATGCCATTTCATGGTAAAAGAAGGCATTGTGCTTGGACATAAAATCTCTAATGCCGGTCTTGAGGTGGTCCGTGCTAAAGTGAATGTCATAGCCAAATTACCTCCACCTTCAACCATGAAGGGTGTGAGAAGTTTTCTTGGTCATGCGGGCTTCTATCGTCGATTCATTCAAGATTTTTCTAAAATCGCTCGCCCGATGACCCATCTCTTGGAAAAAGATACTCCTTTCATCTTTTCTAAAGAGTGTCTTGAATCTTTCAATCTTCTCAAGGATAAGCTAACTAAGGCACCGGTCTTGGTTACCCCTAATTGGGAGCTACCTTTTGAGTTGATGTGTGATGCTAGCGACTTTGCTATTGGAGCGGTATTGGGCCAAAGAGTGAACAAACACTTCCAACCAATCCATTATGACGGGGGCTCAATTGCATTATACCACTGCCGAAAAAGAGCTTTTAGCTGTAGTGTATGCTTTTGAGAAGTTCTGCCCCTATCTTGTCCTTTCTACCACCATCGTGTATACCGATCATTCCGCGTTGAAGTAATTGTTAACTAAGAAAGATTCTAAACCAAGACTTCTTCGTTGGGTTTTACTCCTTCAAGAATTTAACATTGAAATTCGTGGCAAGAAGGGAGCCAGAAACCTAGCCACGGATCATCTAAGTAGACTTGAGGATCCTTATCAAGGGGATCATCCGAATCAAGAGATCAATGACTCTTTTCCCCTTGTGGCCTTAATGTCTATTCACTCCAATCTTGATGACACCCCGTGGTTTGCGGACATTGCAAACTACTTAGCGGGTGGAATTCTCATCGAAGGGTTAACATCCCAACAAAAGAAGAAGTTCTTTAAAGATGTTAAGACTTACTTCTGGGATGAACCTTATCTCTTCAAACAATGTGCGGATCTTCTTATTCGTTGATGTGTAGATGGGTCGGCAGCTTTACAAATCCTTGATGCTTGCCATAAAGGACCCACTGGTGGTCACTTCGGTCCCAACTACACCGTGAAGAAAGTGTTTGACTCTGGATTTTATTGGCCTACCATTTATCGTGACGCTCACGAAATGGTTAAGCATTGTGATGCTTGCCAACGACAAGGCAAGATCACACATAAAGATGAGATGCCTCAAAATTTCATACAAGAATGTGAAATCTTTGATGTATGGGGTATCGACTTTATGGGGCCATTTCCATCATCTAAAGGGAACAAGTACATCCTCGTAGCCGTTGACTACATATCCAAATGGGTTGAAGCTAAGGCTCTCCCTACGAACGATGCGAGAGTGGTTGTGAACTTTCTGAAGCAACTTTTTGCTCGATTCGGTGTTCCTCGTGCTATAATCAGTGACCGCGGGACTCATTTTTGCAATGATCAATTCGCAAGAGTCATGGCTAAGTATGGTGTCAATCATCGTCTTTCCACCGCTTATCATCCCCAAACCAATGGTCAAGCCGATATTTCTAACCGTGGATTGAAGCGAATTCTAGAACGTACTGTGGGAGAGCATCGTGCCGCGTGGGCCGATAAGTTAGATGATGCTTTGTGGGCTTTCCGTACCGCATATAAGACCCCGATTGGTTGCACACCTTATCGTCTTGTGTAGGGGAAAGCATGCCACCTCCCTATTGAGCTGGAACATAAGGCATACTGGGCCTTGAAGTAAGCTAACTTCGACATCAACAAAGCCGGTGATCTTCTCAAGATTCAACTCAACGAGCTTAATGAATTGAGGAATGAAGCTTACGAGAATTCATTGATCTACAAGGAGAAGACCAAGATCATCCATGATGCAAGGATTAAGAACCGAGAGTTCCACGTTGGTGATCAAGTCTTACTTTTTAACTCTCTGTTGAAGATCTTCTCGGGCAAGTTGAAGAGCCGCTGGTCTGGACCATTCACAGTCGCTAAAGTCTTTCCCTATGGCACCATTGCGCTTTCTCAGCCAAATGGGCCCAATTTTAAGGTGAATGGCCAGCGCGTGAAGTTGTACTTTGGTGAGGACATCTCTCATGAGATGATTCCATCCCTCACCATGTTTCCCATGAACTAGTTTTGGGTCGAGTCAGGCTCGTGACTCGGTTATCAAAAACAAGCGCTTCTCAGGAGGCAACCCGTGATCTATCATTCACCGCTTTCATAATAAGTGTAGGGGGAGCCCCGTCTGTGTTTGTTGTCTTGTTTCTTATTCTCTGCAGGGATTCAAGCTTCAAAGTGCACCTCGATGACTTTTTACGAACCGCGATTCCGTGTTCCCGTCTTCCTGGTTCTATCCTAAACTATCGTGATTCAATTTCATATCTTATATGTAAACATTGAAATCACTATAGTTTTCCTTTCCTTAGCAAGACTTAAACAAAGTGCACAATGTCATAAGTGTAGGGGAGTTTACTCCCACATGCTTAAACATTAAGGACAATGTTTATATCAAGTGTAGGGGGACTTCTATCGAAGTAAGTGGTCTTTTCCATGAATTTGCCCTCATTTTAACCGGAAAACTCGATTTTTCGACATTTTTCAAAAATTTTAATCTATTTTGGCCTTGTAGTTTTGTAGTATTTTCCCTTGTCATAGTTATTTATTTTCTTTTCTAGACTAAATTTTTAATAAAGAGGTTTCAAATTTTTCAAAGTCGTGAATATTTTGACTCAACCCGAGTTTACTTATCCAAGTTTACTCTAGCTAGTATCCTTAACGTGTTTAAGTCAAGTTTTGCTAGGCTTTTATATTGGGAACTTTAAAATGCGAAAGTCTTAACTCTCACGGGTTAAGAACAAGAACTTTTCACAAGTTCCTATAATTGATCCTAGAGAGTTGTTTATCAAGGGAACTTTAAAACACAAATTCTTAACTTGAAAGAGTCTAAGAAGATGCAAGATCCTATAGGCGACTCGAAAAACCAAAACTTTTATTTAATTGGCTAAGCATCCACGAGTCTCATTCCTTGAGATTTTAAACTGTGGAGGACGAGAGATGATAGAGTCAATTATAAGTTTAGTATTCTTTCGTGAATTTATGTGAGTTAATTATGAGCCTATTCTCCCATCGCTTGTTAATAAATATATCTGCAATAAATAAGATTGTACGATTTAAAAAGTTACTTAGCTTCTAGCCCAATATCGTTTAAAAGTGGCTCGGTATTAATTAGAGTTCATAGCCAAGGCATAACTTATTGAAGCGGGATGCGAAGATTGGCGAGTCCAAAAAGGCCCTAACAAGGCATGAGGGCTACATTTTGTTGCTAAAAGATCCAAAAGTGATGTGAAGAATCATTTATCGAAAATCAAGATGAAGGATTAAGACACACGACGAAAAGCAAATACTCCCCTAAAGATCATGGAGAAGTCTATCCGAAAAGACCCCAGCAAGGTATGAGGATAAATAGATCCAAGTCCTAAAAGGAGGCGGATCGTTGTATATCAAAGTCCAAAATAAAGATTGGAGAAAAATGAACGGAAGTCGTGGTCCAAAGATGAAGAATATCTCAAAACTTCAAGTGAAGAAATTCCTATTATGAAGAGAAGACCATAATTTTAAGAACGTCTCTCAAAGATTTGAATTATGAAGTCGCTGCCAAATATCGGTCCGAGAAAGGTCTCAAATCGTGAAACGAGTTATGCCAAGATATGAACTTTATGAGGTCCCGAGAAGCAGTTTTAAAAGATTTTGTCCTTTAGCTAACTATTGATTAAATCGTCCTACTTTATTTTTAGCCTAAATAACTATCGAAATAAGTCAAAAATGCATCCTCGTGATCATTCAAGACAATATTAAAATATAAGAGATACACCTAAGAATAAGGGAGTCTATGTAAATAATTGGCCCACATGAATTCGTGTTAGTTTGCTAACTTATAATAACAATGATCTCGTTTTTAAACTTGGTATGGGGAACGTGAAACTTGAGGATGATAAACGTTCATGGCAGCCAAAAGCCCAAAGTAAGTTTTTGATTTCTTTACTTGTTTTGTATATATTTCTATCTTTTAATTTTTCTTAATGTTTAGTATTTAATAAAGGCCAATGTGGGTTATTTATGATGGAAAATGTAAACCGTGCTTTAAAATTAATGCATTGCATGAGGGCATTGCAATGGTCAAGTGTAGGGGATTTAATAAGTGTGAAAACACTTATCCTTTACCCACTTATTTCCAATAATAACAAGATCAAAACGTGTATTTTATGACGTAAAAGTCGGAATTATGCGTGGTTTGTGTTTTTATTGTGTTTTAGGACCAAAAGACGAAAAAGGAAGAAAACACGGGCTTTCACGGGCTTTTATCAAAGAAAACGAGAAAAGACGAAGTCAAAAGATCAAGAGTGCAAAAAGAACGGAAGTCCAAGGCCTATTCTGAAGATTTATCGAAGAAAAAGTCTAAAGACGGAAGTTTAATAAAGTCGAAGAACTCAAGTCTAATTATAGAAGAAAATTGAAAGACGAGTTCAAATCCCGAGACGACATCGAGAAAGAATTCAGATCGATTCGAGAAGAAAAGAAAGAAAGAAGAAAGCATACATGCATTCCCCACTCCCTATATATACCCTCCTAATGACACATTAGGAGGGTGTTAGTCATTAGCTAGTTTTAATTTTCTTTGTTTTAGTTTTAATTTTAGAGAGAGAAAGTGTTTAACTTTCTCTCACTAAAACTTCATCTTTTCTTTCAAATTAAGCTTTGTTTAATCTTTGTATTAGAGTTTCATTAATCAAAAGTTCAAGTTAAGCTTTTAATCTTTTATCTCTTTCTACCTTTCTTGATTTTGCTATTGTCCTTGATCCAAAACTTCATCCTTGATCCGAATAGCCCTTTATTAGTGTTTGATTTTGAAGTTTTAGTGATTAAAAAGTTAGTCTTTTTAGTCCTTTCTAAGCTTTCATACGATATAAGCTATAAGCTCTTTATGCTTATTGGTTTATTTCTTATTTATAGCTTATTGCATTTTCGGATTATTTAAAAAGTCTAGTGTTTTTAAAAGATTCGATTTATTAAGTTTGCTTATTTGGAGTTTTGAAAGTTGCCAAATTTATGCTTATTGAGTTGTTTAAAAGTTCGGTTAAGGTAGCTTATTGAACGTGCTTATTGAAATTTCAGCTTAACTTCATTTTCGGATTACTGCTTGTGTTCATCGCAATATTAGGTATTACGCATTCCGATTTGTTGTTGGTTTCTATCGCAATAACCCGTTGAGGGTTCTACTTTGCGATAACTTGGATTTTACCCCCTTATTCTGATCTGGGATTGCGATCGCTCATTGCGATCGCATATTCCGACGGGTGGTAAGGTTACTTTGAGTCGAAACTCTGCCCAATTTTAGTCTTCAACATTCCGATAGCTTGTATTCCGATCTGACATATTGCGACAAATGTATTTCTCCCTTGTTCCGATTTGGACTTTGCGGTAGAATCATATTGCGACAGAATTGACTTTGTTATTCCGATGGGTATTCAGATGAACATTCCGATGGCTTTTCACTTATATTATTCCGATGACTTGTTTTAATAACATTTCGATGGTTCTACTTTTGGTGCATTCTGATAGAAAGGACTTGTTACATTCCGATTAATTAAGTTTGTTAAGTTTTAAAGTTTTACACAATTTTATATTTGTTTTTCTAAATAACTTTTAGTTTAATTTTGTAAAAGCTTCTACTTTACTCAACGACAATCATTTGCTTTTAGTTTAGAATTAGATAATCAAACCAAACCATCCTCTTGTTCACCAAAAGACAATTGAGTCGCACTCTGAATCGGTAATCAATTCGAAAAGACTTGGAACAACGAACTTTGATACTTAGTGAAAATCTTTGTATTATGGTCCCTCAAGCAGAGAAAATAACATGTTCTGAATTTGACCAATTTTGTTTTGAAAAGATTGAACACTTGAAAGAAATAGAATCATTAAAAGCTAATCTTTCCAATGAATTAAAAGCAAAATAGTCGGTTGTCAATGATTTTCAGAAACTTAAAATGGATTTCGAAACTCTCGAGTCTAATAAGTTTGAATCAGAAATTAATGCTACCAAACTTCTTAAATTCAAGGAACAACAGCTTTTAAAACAATACGCTTCCACAGAAAAGGTTCATCTTTTAACTAAATCATTTAAAGAACTCAAACTTAAGCGTCTTCAATTACCACCTAATCCCGGTTATGCAAAACAAGCTCAGGAATATATTCCCTGTCTTTATGATATGACCATACATGGCAAATCGAAAGAAGCACCTTATGTTCGTAGTTCTGAGGAGACACAGTCACTTACGGAAGAAACTCATTCTAAAATGTTTTCAAAATTCCATACGATTGATTATGATAAGCATAATAAAGATCAACTTTCTAAAAAGACACGCATTCGCTTACAAAAGGAATTAGCTGAACTAACAGTTCTTGTGCCCCCAAGTCTGTCAAATGAAAACCCTCCTAGTACGTCTCCTACACTTGTCAAAACGGATTTAACAAAGTTAATTCCACCGGTAAGTAAGGCGTCCGTTAACTTAAATGCGGTACACCAACACTTAGCCGATTTTGACAAGGTCATTTTGGAACGTACGACGGCCATGGCCATAACAGAAGGTGAATGGAACTTTGAGCACACTAGAGCTTGTCTTAGTAATCTTGATCAAGATTTGCATTTGGAAATAGAAGAAGTTAAACGTGTTTTCAATGAAATGGATGATGCTTATGAAAACAGTTTACTTGAAATAGAACGGGTTTCACGCCAAAATGATCAGCTTCTGAAGAAAGTGATGTCTCATGATATAGTTTCCGTCTGTGTGAATAAAAGTGTTGATTAGGATTCTATTGTGCATAATGTTGAATTTGTGGATAATGAGGTAGATAGTACTTGTCACGAATCTGACGCTGAATTTTTAAAGCTTCAAGATTCATATTCTTCGCATTCAAAACGTTTTGATGAGGTTCAAACACATTGTATTTCGCTTGAATGCATGCAACAATTTATTCAAGAAATCTTTGAAACGTCATTCGAAGGTGTTAATATCGATGATGCAAACTTTGAAAAGAATTTTCGATTGAATTTACAATCAAAACAGCGTCAGCCAAGTGACAAAGTTGCTAAATCTTTACCGATAGACGTAGAGAAATCTAAGGAGCTTAACTGTGTGAACGTACTTGAGGCCGCTGAGAATTTTAAACTTGATCTAGATAATCGAGTTTCCATGATTTTGTCCAAAGTTGATAACTTAAAACAGAAAAATACACGACTCTTCGATTCAGTACAACCCACATGTGCTCATACCACTACACAGAATCAATAATTGATTGAACAATTGAATCGAAAGTCGGTGGAAATATCTGATTTGAGGGAACAAATTTGTGATAAAAATCTGGTCTTGGCTGAGTTAAAGGAAACACTTCGTACTCTAAAAGGTAAGAATGTTGTGGATAACGCAGCTACTATCTCAGCATCGTCCTCTAGTGCAATCAAAAGGAACCTTATAGCCGTCACACCACTTAACAAGGGCCCTAGGACTAAACCATATCAAACTTTGGTCACTAAAGATAAGGCAGACTCAAAACCAGCTTCTAATATTCCCGTGTTGCCTTCTACAGGAGTAATCACCACTACTAAGGCTCAAACATCTAAGCTTAAAAGAAACAAGAAGAATGATAAGATCTTGCCCCCATCTAGTATTCAAGAGAAGAAGAAAGTAGAAGCCCACCCTAGGATTGTTATTTCTGTTTTGAATAAAAAGAATAATGTAGCTAAACCTAAAGGCTCTGCGGTTGTGCAGCGTTCTAAGCCTACTGTGAATTCTAATTTGAAATGTTGGAATTGCAATGAATGTATGTTTTCTAGTCGTCATGATTCTTGCCTTATTGACCATGTGAATGAGATGAATGCCCGGAAAAATGGATTAGAATGGAAACCGACTGGGAAAGTGTTAACCCAAGTTGGTTGGTTGTGGCGCCCCACTGGTAGAACTTTCACTATTGTAGGAAATATGTTCCCTTTGACTAGGATCACTCCCACTACAGCGAAGAAAGCGTCCCCTTTAACTAGGAGTACCAAGGCTACCAAAACACAAGTGTGTCCTTTAATTAGGAACACCGACACTATTGTAGGAACCAAGTGCCCTTTAAATAGGTCTACTCCCACCGTAGTGCCCGCGAATAATCCAAAACCTAAGAAAGTTGGAACAGTAAAACCTGTTAGTGCTAAAACTCACATTAGAAAACGCAGGAAATCTAAGGGTCACAATCATGTTAGCAATTCTGATAATATTTTATCTATATCTGCTAACACTCCGGAACCAATAGTTTCCAATGCATTGTCTACTGTTGTTATTGAAAACAGGTGGTCCAAATTGTTCTCTGGTATTTGGACTCTGGTTGCTCCAAGCATATGACCGGAGATCGCTCTCAGCTCAGAAATTTCGTCAGCAAGTTTCTTTTTATGGTTCGATTTGGGAATGATCATATTGCAAAGATAATGGGTTACGGTGAATATCATATTGGGAATGTTATAATTTCAAGAGTGTATTATGTGGAAGGTCTCGGTCACAACTTATTTTCTGTGGGACAATTTTGTGATGCAAACCTAGAAGTTGCTTTTCGAGAGCATACCCGCTTCATTCGTAATTTGGAAGGGGTTGATTTATTGAAAGGTACTCGAGGGAATAATTTGTACACTTAGTCTCTACAAGACATGATGGCCTCTTCTCCCGTATGTCTTCTCTCCAAAGCATCGAAGACTAAGTCATGGTTATGGCATCGACGGTTATCTCATCTTAACTTTGACGCTATTAATCATTTGGCGAAAAACGAACTTGTTCGTGGTCTTCCTAAACTTTCATTTCACAAGGATCATTTGTGTTCCGCATGTACAATGGGGAAAAGCACTAAGAAATCATACAAACCTAAGACTGAAGACACCAACCAAGAGAAACTTTATCTGTTGCATATGGATCTTTGTGGGCCAATGCGTGTTGAAAGTCTTAGTGGCAAAAAGTACATCCTCGTAATTGTCGATGATTACTCTCGGTTTACATGGGTGAAATTCTTACAACAAAAAATGAGGCACCAAAATTCATCATCGGATTTCTCAAGATGATTCAAGTGCGTCTCAACACTATAGTCCGACGCATTCGTACAGATAATGGAACCGAATTTGTGAATCAACTTTTGCGTGATTATTATGAAGAAGTTGGAATATCTCATGAAACATCCGTTGCTCGCACTCCACAACCAAACGGTGTCGTTGAAAGGCGAAATCGCACACTTATGGAAGCTGCTCGCACGATGTTAATTTACGCAAAGGCTCCATTGTTTTTATGGGCAGAAGCAGTATCTACAGCAGTGTACACCCAAAATCGGTCAGTAATTCGTAAACGCCATGGTAAAACACCTTAGGAGCTTCTCCATGGAAAAGTACCAGATTTATCATATCTTCATGTTTTTGGTTCTCTTTGCTATCCAAATAATGATGGTGACAATTTGGGAAAACTTCAACCAAAGGTTGATATTGGTATTTTCATTGGTTACGCCCCCGCAAAGAAGGCATACCGAATCTACAACCGTAAGTCTCGTAAGATCCTCGAAACTATGAATGTTGATTTTGATGAGCTGACAGCAATGGCTTCTGAGCAAAGCAGCTCTGAACCCGCACTTCATGAAATGGGACCCAGTAACATTAGTTCTGGTCTTGTCCCAAACAAACCTACTTCATCATCATTTACACCACCTTCTAGGACTGAATGGGATACGTTGTTTCAACCGTTCTTTGATGAATTCTTTACTCCTCCAAGTATTGTTGCTCCAGAACCTGAGGTAATAGCTCCAGCAACCGAAGCATAATCTGATATGTCTGCACCTACAATTGGTCAAGATATACCATCAACTAGTAATTCTCAACCAACACCCGAATATACTACCCATGTCATGCCTATTGATGATGAAGAGGATGATGATGATCACGATTTGGAATTCGCTCAAATGCGTGAACTTCCATTCTTTGGTGTACCAATTCCCGCCCCTAATCAAGCCGGGTCGTCCACCTCCGAGGAAGCTCCTACTACAATTTACTCCAATCCACGGATTCTTGAACATGACAGCAAGTAGACAAAGGGTCATCCTATAGATTCTATTATTGGTGACCCTAATCGTCCGGTATCCACACGAAGTCAGCTACAAGAAAATACAATGTTTTGTCATTTTGATGCTTTTCTCACTGAAGTTGAACCTAAGACATGGCAAGAAGCTTTTACTCAATCCTGTTGGATAGAAGCTATGCAAGAAGAACTTAATGAATTTATACGTCTTGAAGTATGGGAACTTGTCCCATGCCCGGATCAAGTGCAATTACTCACTTTGAAATGGGTTTACAAGGTGAAACTCGATGAGTTAGGTGGAATATTGAAGAACAAAGCTCGACTAGTAGCTAGTGGATACAAGCAATTATTGGGCATCGACTTTATGGAATCCTTTGAACCTGTTGCCCGTTTGGAAGCTATTAGACTATTCCTCGTTTATGCAGCCCACATGAATATGATCGTCTATCAGATGGATGTGAAGACGGCATTTCTTAATGGTGAAATCAAAGAAGTGGTCTATGTTCAACAGCCGGATGGTTTTGTGAATCCTAGTTATCCTAATCATGTGTATAAGCTTAAGAAGGCTCTCTATGGGTTGAAGCAGGCTCCACGCGTATGGTATGATCTATTGTCACAATTCCTCATTACGCAAGGCTTCGCTAAAGGCAAGGTGGATCCCATGCTGTTCATTTAGAAACGAGGTAAAGATATGATTATGGTACAAATATATGTTGATGATATTATATTTGCAACCTCGACCCAAACCTTATCCGACGAGTTTGGGTAACTCATGTCTTCCAAGTTTAAGATGTCAATGATGGGCAAGGTATCATTCTTCTTAGGTCCTCAGATATCTCAGAGTCCCAGAGGCATCTTTATCAATCAATCCAAGTATGCCCTTGAATCTCTTAAGAAATATAAGATGGAATCTTGTGACCCCGTGGATACTCCAATGGTGGAACGAACAAAGCTTGATGCAGATACACATGGAGTTGTCGTTGATCCGACACTTTACTGTGGTATGATCGGTACTCTTCTGTATATCCCAGCTAGTCGATTCGATCTTCAGTTTGCTATATGTATGTTTGCTCGGTATCAAACTAGGCCTACTGAGTTACACTTGGCTACTGTGAAACAGATCTTTTGATATCTTAAAGGAGCCATTAATCGGGGACTTTGGTATTCGAAGGAATCTTCGATTACATTTATGGAATATGCTGATGCGGATCACGCGGGTTGTCAAGATACAAGGCGTAGCACGAGTGGAACTTTGCAACTACTAGGAGATCGACTAATCAGTTGGGCATCGAAAAGGCAGAAAAGCGCTGCAATTTCAAGTACGGAAGCAGAATACATAGCTATGTCCGGTTGCTGTGCTCAAATTCTTTGGATGAGATCGCAATTAACCGACTATGGTCTAGGTTTCAACAAAATTCCGATGTACTGCGACAACAAAAGTACAATTGCCTTATGCTGCAATAATGTTCAATTCTCCTGGTCGAAGCATATTGACATTCGCTACTACTTCATCAAGGAGCAAGTGGAAAATGGAGTAATTGAGCTTTACTTTGTCCGATTTGAGTATCAATTGGCGGATATTTTCATGAAGGCTTTAGATCGCGCTCGAATTGAATTTTTGGCCGACAAGCTAGGAATGAGAACCTTGTCGCCTGAGACTCTTAAGGAACTGGCAGATGAAGCGAAAGAATAGTGATGGTAAACTATTCTCTGTATCCTTGGTGATCATCTGTATATATTGTTTATACTTTTATCCACAAAAGCAAAATAGAAAAATATAAAACCATATAAAAACCATAAAAATTGAAAAATTCAGAAAAATCCAAAAATATTTTTACTTTATTTTTTAAAGGCATGTCTTTTGGTACGATAATATTTACGGCCTTAGAAATGTTGATTAATATTGACACGGCGCCATAAATAGAGTTCGTACAAAAGTTGTAAATATTTCATAAAACATGCCTATATGGCTTGTAGCTATTTTAGACTACAACCCGATTTTCACATTAAAGTCAAGTATTTCTTATGAAAGCTTTGACTCACAACGGGAATTTATTTTCTCGGGCAAGGTTTACTTTAAAACCTTGTAAGGGATCAAGTTTACTTTATAACTTGGTCTAACACAAATATATGTACGTTTCAGTGCATTTATTTGTTAAAACAAGAGAAGTCTTGTTTTTATGAAGCTATCATCTCTACAACCATAACTATCTACAATTGTGTTGGAAATACGTTTTTACGTATTTAGAAAGATTCAGTCACTCTGACAATATATTAAGTTGTAGCTCGTAGTCTAGATATCTTTTAATTAACTAAACAAGGAAAAGCCCGGTCCATGCTTGTATGGACGGCCCAAATGTAAGCCCAAGCCCATCTTATGGGCTTGGTATATAAACCCTCTCCATTGATGGAGAGGGTGGTGATTTCATTTGAATAACACATAGTTCTCTTAAACTTTCTCTCTCTAGAAGTGTGAAATCCACCATCTTTCTATCTCTTTCTCTCTCTAAACCATAAGCATAGATTTACATATCCTACAAATGGTATCAAGAGCCATGGGATGATTGTTCAGTTCTTGTGTTTGTGTCCTTGATTCTCTCGCCATTTTTGATCCATTTTCACACGAACCAATTTTTTTTTGTGTTTTTATGAGTTAATCTTGATTTACTTCATCTTATTACTTGTTATAGTGATTTGGGTTAAAAACAAAAATTTTTTGGGTGTTTGATTCATTTGTTGGCTTAGAATCTTGAATTGATTGTGTTATTGTACTGTCCGAGAAAAAAAGGTACGTTGGTATCCGTAGTACGATCTGACTTTGTGTTTGTATAAACCCTGGGGGTTTCTACTTGCGATCCATAGTCACGATCCATTGTTACGATCTAACTGTGATCATAACTAAGATCCTCGCTACGATCCATCAATCTGATTGCCTAGTACGATCCATACTACGATCAAGGTAAGAGTGCTCAGTGCGATAGCTCACTTAGCTCAGAGTACGATCCATCACCACGATTGTAGAGTACGATCACTCGTTGCGATTCATAGTACGATCACTCGTTGCGATCCATAGTACGATCACTCACTGCGATAAGGGAGTATGATCACTCACTGCGATCACCACTGCGATCACTTGTTGCGATAAGGGAGTGCGATCAGGGTACGATCGTTGGGTACGATCAAGGAGTACAATCATTAGTGCGATCTGAATACGATCATAGTGAGTGCGATCACCAGTACGATCTGAGTACGATCGTTGGGTACGATCACTAGTACGATCCAAGTGCGATCTGAGTACGATCCAACATTTCATCTTGGAATTTTTGGTTTATCGAGAACATAATTTAGGGGATTTTAACATTATTTCTCGGTTTTAACACACTACAACAAACACATTTACTTTCTTTCATTGACCGATCAAGTTTGTAAATCTTAACTTATTGAAATAGAGTACACATCTCTTACGGATAAGTCCATCCTCTCGGGTACGGATAATCGTCCACCAATGTTGGAGAAGTCTATGTACGAGGATTGGACTTCCCGAATGGAACTTTATATGTTGAACAAGGAGAACGGACATCTTATTTGGGCATCGGTGCTCAATGGACCATTAGATTATGGTACAGTGACGGAAGGTACAACTACTAGTCCTCGCACAACGGGTGAACTGACTGGAGATATGAAGATTCAAGATAAATGTGATAAGTATGCTACAAACATCATTCTCCAAGCCCTTCCTCCAGATGTCTACAAACTCGTCAGCAAACATAAAGTTGCCAAAGAGTTATGGGATAGAATTCATGTTCTCATGCAAGGCACCTCGTTAACTAAACAAGAACGAGAGTGTAAGCTTTATGATACTTTTGATAAGTTTACCTATGTGTCAGGGGAGACTCTCAATGATTACTATCTGAGATTTACCCTATTGTTGAATGAGCTTAATATCTATGGCATGGCAATTCCTACCTTTCAATTGAACACCAAGTATTTGAACACTCTTCCTCCAGAATGGAAAAAATACGTGACAGATGTCAAATTGGCTAAGGACTTGCATAACACCAATGTGGATCAACTTCAAACCTTTCTTCAACAACACGAATGCCATGTGGTCGAGGCTCGGTTCTCTACACCTCAAGTTCATGATCCACTTGCAATGTATGCTTCTCAACAAAACATGGCTTATACTTATCAACAACCATCATACTTGCAGCAGCCACCACCACACACCTATCAGCAACCACAGCAACCATTTTATCAACCACCGATGATGCCACAACAAGCATTTCAACCAAGTGTTCATCAACAATCTTTTCCACAGCAACCAACATATCAGACATCACCATCACAAGCCAACACTTCTCCAATGGGCTATACTCCTCAGCAAGGATATTTTCCAATAGAAGCACAACCAGCACAAGCTTTTTACTCTAATGAACTTCCGCCAATCCAAGCACCAGTCTTTACTCCAAATGATACGCCAGCTGATGTACTAAACCATCTCACTGCCTACTTGTCAAAACTTGTTGCAACTAGAGGATTTCCACCAACAAACAATCAGCTCCGCACCTCTTCAAATCCTCGACAACAAGCCACTGTTCAAGATGGTCAAGTGACGGTGCAACCTATTCAGGGAAGGTAAAATTCATATGGACCTCCTACAAGGACTGGGAACAATCAAGCTATGAATTCTCAAGCTAGTGGAAATGGAAGTCCTATTGGTCCTAAAAAGGTTGTGACTTGCTACAATTGCCGAGGACAAGGTCATATGGATAGGGAATGCACTCAGTCGAAAAGGAGGAGGGATGATGCATGGTTTTGTGAGAAGATGTATTTGGTTGATGCTCAGTCTAAGGGGAAGATTTTGGATTCAGAGGAGTTAGCATTTCTTGCAGATCCAGGGGCAGCAGATACTGAAGGCATTGCAGTCGTTTCTACTTCTAATTTATCAAGCAGATGATCTTGACGCATATGATTCGGATTGTGATGACATTCACTCTGCCCAAGCTGCTCTCGTTGCTAATCTCTCTCACTACGGTTCTGATGTCATCAGTGAGGTACCAACCACATCTAATAATATTGATGATAACCAACATCAAGTTGGGCATGAAAATGACAACCTCGAACAGCATTCGGGAACTAGTAACTCAAATGATGTGGTACCCAATCCTACACATTTGAGTGAACCTCAACCAAATGCTACGACGGGTATGGAATCTTATGCTCAACATTATTTGGTCATGGTACCTAAACATATAATTGATCAAATGCATATGGCCCTCAGACAATCCGTAGATACCAATTCCACCCTAACTGCTGAGCTTGCGTTGCATAAAGAAAAGGTCCAAACTTTTGAAATGGTCCATCAAGCAGAGAAAATAACATGTTCTGAATTTGACCAATTTCGTTTTGAAAAGATTGAACACTTGAAAGAAATAGAATCATTAAAAGCTAATCTTTCCAATGAATTAATAGCAAAAGAGTCGGTTGTCAATGATTTTCAGAAACTTAAATGGATTTCGAAACTCTCGAGTCTAAAAAGTTTGAATCGGAAATTAATGCTACTAAACTTCTTAAATTCAAAGAACAACAGCTTTTAAAACATTACGCTTCCACAGAAAAGGTTCATCTTTTAACTAAATCATTTAAAGAACTCGAACTTAAGCGTCTTCAAGATTTACCACCTAATCCCGGTTATGCAAAACAAGCTCAGGAATATATTCCCGGTCTTTATGATATGACCATAATTGGCAAATCGAAAGAAGCACCTTTTGTTTGTAGTACTGAGGAGACACAGTCACTTGTGGATGAAACTCATTCTAAAATGTTTTCAAAATTCCATACAATTGATTATGATCAACATAACAAAGATCAATTTTCGAAAAAGACACGCATTCGCTTACAAAAGGAATTAGCAGAATTGACAGTTCTTGTGCCCCAAAATTTGTCAAATGAAAACCTTCTTAGTACGTCTCCTACACTTGTCAAAACGGATTTAACAATGTTAATTCCACCAGTAAGCAAGGCGTCCATTAACTTAAATGAGGTTCACCAACACTTAGCCGATTTTGACAAGGTCATTTTGGAATGTATGACGGCTCCGGCCATAACGGAAGGTGAATGGAATTTTGAGCACACGAGAGCTGCGTTTCGAGACGAAATTGTTCCGTTTGTAAAGAATGTTAAAGCTTGTCTTAGTAATCTTGATCAACATTTGCTTTTGGAAATAGAAGAAGTTAGACGTGTTTTCAATGAAATGGATGATGCTTATGAAAACAGTTTACTTGAAATAGAACGGGTTTCACGCCAAAATGATCAGCTTCTGAAGCAAGTGATGTCTCATGATATAGTTTCCGTCTTTGTGAATAAAAGTGTTGATGATGATTCTATTGTGCATAATGTTGAATCTGTGGATACTGTGGTAGATAGTACTTGTCACGAATCTGACGCTGAATTTTTAAAGCTTCAAGATTCATATTCTTCACTTTTAAACGTTTTGATGAGATTCAAACACATTGTATTTCGCTTGAATGCAAGCAACAATTTATTCAACAAATCTTTGAAACGTCATTCGAAGGTGTTAATATCGATGATGCAAACTTTGAAAAGAATTTTCAATTGAATTTACAATCAAAACAGCGTCAGCCAAGTGACAAAGTTGCTACATCTTTGCCGATAGAAATAGAGAAATCTAAGGAGCTTAACTGTGTGAACGTACTTGAGGCCGCTGAGTGATAATCGAGTTTCCAAGAATTTGTCCAAAGTTGATAACTTAAAACAGAAAAATACACGACTATTCGATTCAGTAAAGCCCGCATGTGTTGATACCACTATACAGAATCAATCATTGATTGAACAATTGAATCGAAATTCGATGGAAATATCTGATTTGAGGGAACAAATTTGTGATAAGAATCTGGTCTTGGCTGAGTTAAAGGAAACACTTCGTACTCTAAAAGGTAAGAATGTTGTGGATAACGCAGCCTCTGTCTCAGCATCGTCCTCTAGTGCAATCAAAAGGAACCTTATAGCCATCACACCACTTAACAAGGGCCCTAGGACTAAACCATCTCAAAATTTGGTCACTAAAGATAAAGCAGAATCAAAACCAGCTTCTAATATTCCCGTGTTGCCTTCTACAGGAGTAAGCACCACTACTAAGGCTCAAAGATCTAAGCTTAAGAGAAGCAAGAAGAATGATAGGATCTTGCCCCCATCTAGTAGTCAAGTGAAGAAGAAAGTAGAAGCCCATCCAAGGAATGTTATTTCTATTTTGAATAAAAAGAATCATGTAGCTAAAACTAAAGGCTCTGCGGTTGTGCAGCGTTCTAAGCCTACTGTGAATTCTAATTTGAAATGTTGGAATTGCAATGAATGTATGTTTTCTAGTCGTCATGATTCTTGCCTTATTGACCATGTGAATGAGATGTATGCCCGGAAAAATGGATTAGAATGGAAACCGACTGGGAAAGTGTTAACCCAAGTTGGTTGGATGTGGCGCCCCACTGGTAGAACTTTCACTATTGTAGGAAATGCGTGCCCTTTGACTAGGATCACTCCCACTAAAGCGAAGAAATCGTGCCCTTTAACTAGGAGTACCAAGGCTACCAAAACACAAGCGTGTCCTTTAACTAGGAACACTGACACTACTGTAGGAACCAAGTGCCCTTTAAATAGGTCTACTCCCACTATAGTGCCCGCGAATAATCCAAAACCAAAGAAAGTTGGAACAGTAACACCTGTTAGTGCTAAGACTCACATTAGAAAACGCAGGAAATCTAAGGGTCACAAAAATGTTAGCAATTCTGATAATCTTATATCTGTATCTGCTAACACTCCGGAACCAATAGTTTCCAATGCATTATCTACTGTTGTTGTTGAAAACAGGTGGTCCAAATTGTTCTCTGGTATTTGGACTCTGGTTGCTCCAAGCATATGACCGGAGATCGCTCTCAGCTCAGAAATTTCGTCAGAAAGTTTCTTGGTACGGTTCGATTTGGGAATGATCATATTGCAAAGATAATGGGTTACGGTGAATATCATATTGGGAATGTTATAATTTCAAGAGTGTATTATGTGGAAGGTCTCGGTCACAACTTATTTTTTGTGGGACAATTTTGTGATGTAAACCTAGAAGTTGCTTTTCGAGATCATACCTGCTTCATTCGTAATCTGGAAGGGGTTGATTTATTGAAAGGTACTCGAGGGAATAATTTGTATACTTTGTCTCTACAAGACATGATGGCCGCTTCTCCCGTATGTCTTCTCTCCAAAGCATCGAAGACTAAGTCATGGTTATGGCATCGAAGGTTATCTCATCTTAACTTTGACGCTATTAATCATTTGGCGAAAAACGAACTTGTTCGTGGTCTTCCTAAACTTCCATTTCACAAGGATCATTTGTGTTCCGCGTGTACAATGGGGAAAAGCACTAAGAAGTCATACAAACCCAAGACTGAAGACACCAACCAAGAGAAACTTTATCTTTTGCATATGGATCTTTGTGGGCCAATGCGTGTTGAAAGTCTTAGTGGCAAAAATTACATCCTCGTCATTGTCGATGATTACTCTCGGTTTACATGGGTGAAATTTCTTAAAGCAAAAAATGAGGCACCTAAATTCATCATCGGATTTATCAAGATGATTCAAGTGCGTCTCAACACTACTGTCCGACGCATTCATACAGATAATGGAACCAAATTTATGAATCAAATTTTGCGTGATTATTATGAAGAAGTTGGCATTTCTCATGAAACATCCGTTGCTCGCACTCCATAACAAAACGGTGTCGTTGAAAGGCGAAATCGCACACTCATGGAAGCTGCTCGAACGATGTTAATTTACGCAAAGGCTCCATTATTTTTATGGGCAGAAGCAGTATCTACAGCAGTGTACACCCAAAACCGGTCACTAATTTGTACACACCATGGTAAAACACCTTATGAGCTTCTCCATGGAAAAGTACCAGATTTATCATATCTTCATGTATTTGGTTCTCTTTGCTATCCAAATAATGATGGTGACAATTTGGGAAAACTTCAACCAAAGGCTGATATTGGTATTTTCATTGGTTACACACCCGCAAAGAAGGCATACCGAATCTACAACCGTAACTCTCGCAAGATCCTCGAAACAATGAATGTTGATTTTGATGAGCTGACAGCAATGGCTTTTGAGCAAAGCAGCTCTGAACCCGTACTTCATGACATGGGACCCAGTAACATTAGTTCTGGTCTTGTCCCAAACAACCCTACTTCATCATCATTTACACCACCTTCTAGGACTGATTGGGATACATTGTTTCAACTGTTCTTTGATGAATTCTTTACTCCTCCAAGTATTGTTGCTCTAGAACCTGAGGTAATAGCTCCGGTAACCGAAGTTGTCACTCCAGCAACCGTTGCACAATCAGATACATCTGCACCTACAATTGGTCAAGATATACCTTCAACAAGTAATTCTCAACCAACACATGTTTCAACTACCCATGTCATACCTATTGATGATGAAGAGGATGATGATGATCACGATTTGGAATTCGCTCAAATGCGTGAACTTCCATTCTTTGGTGTACCTATTCCCGACCCTAATTAAGCCGGGTCGTCCACCCTAGAGGAAGATCCTACTACGGTTTACTCCAATCCACGGATTCGTGAACATGACAGCAAGTGGACAAAGGATCATCCTATAGATTCTATTATTGGTGACCCTAATCGTCCGGTATCCACAG
This sequence comes from Glebionis coronaria, assembly GCA_025667525.1. Classification (NCBI taxonomy): domain Eukaryota; kingdom Viridiplantae; phylum Streptophyta; class Magnoliopsida; order Asterales; family Asteraceae; genus Glebionis; species Glebionis coronaria. The sequence continues at coordinate 174,353,237 of CM046876.1, read as the reverse complement.
GAAGTCAGCTACAAGAAAATGCAATGTTTTGTCATTTTGATGCTTTTCTCACTGAAGTTGAACCTAAGACATGGCAACAAGCTTTTACTCAATCTTGTTGGATAGAAGCTATGCAAGAAGAACTTAACGAATTCATACGTCTTGAAGTTTGGGAACTTGTCCCATGTCCGGATCAAGTGCAGTTACTCACTTTGAAATGGGTTTACAAGGTGAAACTCGATGAGTTAGGCGGAATATTGAAGAACAAAGCTCGACTAGTAGCTTGTGGATACAAGCAATTATTGGGCATCGACTTTATGGAATCCTTTGCACCTGTTGCCCGTTTGGAAGCTATTAGACTATTCCTCGCTTATGTAGCCCACATGAATATGATCGTCTATCAGATGGATGTGAAGACGGCATTTCTTAATGGTGAACTCAAGGAAGAGGTCTATGTTCAACAGCCGGATGGTTTTGTGAATCCTAAATATCCTAATCATGTGTACAAGCTTATGAAGGCTCTCTATGGGTTGAAGCAAGCTCCTCGCACATGGTATGATCTATTGTCACAATTCCTCATTACGCAAGGCTTCGCTAAAGGCAAGGTGGATCCCACGCTGTTCATTCAAAAACGAGGTAAAGATATGATTATGGTACAAATATATGTTGATGATATTATATTTGCGGCCTCGACCCAAACCTTATCGGATGAGTTTGGGACACTCATGTCTTGCAAGTTTAAGATGTCAATGATGGGCAAGGTATCATTCTTCTTAGGTCTTCATATATCTCAGAGTCCTAGAGGCATCTTTATCAATCAATCCAAGTATGCCCTTGAATCGCTTAAGAAATATAAGATGGAATCTTGCGACCCCATGGACACTCCAATGGTGGAACGAACCAAGATTGATGAAGATCCACATGGAGTTGCCGTTGATTTGACATTGTATCGTGGAATGATCGGTACTCTTCTGTATATCACAGCTAGTCGACCTGATCTTCAGTTTGCTATATGTATGTGTGCTCGGTATCAAACTCGACCTATTGAGTTACACTTGGCTACTGTGAAACGGATCTTTCAATATCTTAAAGGAACCATTAATCAGGGACTTTGGTATTCGAAGGACTCTTCGATTGCACTTATGGCATATGCAGATGCGGATCACGCAGGTTGTCAAGATACAAGGCGTAGCACGAGTGGAACTTTGCAACTACTAGGAGATCGACTAATTAGTTGGGCATCGAAAAGACAGAAAAGCGCTGCAATTTCAAGTACGGAAGCAGAATACATAGCTATGTCCGGTTGCTGTGCTCAAATTCTTTGGATGAGATCGCAATTAACCGACTATGGTCTAGGTTTCAACAAGATTCCGATGTACTGTGACAACAAGAGTGCAATTGCCTTATGCTGCAACAATGTTCAATTCTCCCGGTCAAAGCATATTGACATTCGCTACCATTTCATCAAGGAGCAAGTGGAAAATGGAGTAATCGAGCTTTACTTTATCCGATCTGAGTATCAATTGGCGGATATTTTCACGAAGGCTTTAGATCGCGCTCGAATTGAATTTTTGGCTGACAAGCTGGGAATGAGAACCTTCTTGCCCGAGACTCTAAAGGAACTAGCAGATGAAGCGAAAGAATAGTCTTGGTAAAACTATTCTCCGTATCCTTGGTGATCATCTGTATATATTGTTTTTATTATTATCCACAAAAGCAAAATACAAAAATATAAAAACATATAAAAACCATAAAAATTGAAAAATTCATAAAAATCCAAAAATATTTTTACTTTATTTTTCAAAGGCATGTCTTTTGGTACGATAATATTTACGGCCTTAGAAATGTTGATTAATATCGACACGTCGCCATAAATAGAGTTCGTACAAAAGTTGTAAATCTTTCATAAAACATGCCTATATGGCTTGTAGTTATTTCAGACTGCAACCCGGTTTTCACATTAAAGTCGAGTATTTCTTATGAAAGCTTTGGCTCACAACGGGAATTAATTTTCTCGGGCAAGGTTTACTTTAAAACCTTGTAAGGGATCAAGTTTACTTTATAACTTGGTCTAACACAAATCTATGTACGTTTCAGTGCATTTATTTTTTACAACAAGAGAAGTCTTGTTTTTTATGAAGCTATCATCTCTACAACCATAGCAATCTACAATTGGTATCTACATACTCGACGATGCGACTACTCAACCGACGACTACAACTCTTTCAATAGAACACGGGTCAACAATTGAGGGGGAGAAATTGTCAAGCATTCAGAATCTTCGATACCGAACGTGCCAAGTTCACAAGTTGGTGTCAAGACAACAATACCAATCGTACACGTGGTGTCAAGAGATGACTTCAGACATGACGAGGCGACCAACATACCCTGACAAGAACCATTTGATCTTATCATATGATGTTCTCATCAATCAGGTCCAACCTTGTCAATTCTTTTTAATATGGTGAATATGTGATCATGTCATAAATCGATATCATATCTCATACATTTGATATCATGAAGATAAAACGGACTTGCATTTTTCTTCCCAAAACCTTTGTTAAAACTTCATTAAATCAATTGATATTAAAAACATCGATTGGGTTAATATTTTTAATATGGGGGAGAAAATGTGATTTAATATGGGATATTATCACAAATGGTTTGACTTAATGTGCTGGCTCATCCCGACATATGCGAAATGTTTTCGAATATCGTGGCATATGTTAAGGGGGAGAAAAATGGATTTGCATATCAAAATGGATTTTCATGGTGACATATACTTACCCAAAACCCATTTATTTCACGACGATGAAGATTGTGGTGACATAAGGATGGTAGGATAGGTTAAGTACTATGATTCTTCTAGAAACGGAGGAATCTTCCCAAGGACATTCCATAGCTAGAAATAGTAGTCCTTACGAAAGTTGGAGAAAGATTGTGAACGTAGCTGAATGTCGACCAAGTACTTAAGTTAGCACTAGAACAATCACAACAAGGTGCTAGTTATGACGTATTGGTAAGAATTGAAGGGGTTGAAGAATGAAAAAGAATTGTAAAGATAAAGGGTGTAAAGAAAGAAGCCCTCCTTACAACTTTAGGCAGAAACCGGGTCAATACATATGCTATTGAGATCATTTTTCAATGATGCTTGATATTGAAGACAGACATCATGGACCCAGTGATGCAAAGCACAACCCATCCCAACTAACTCAGATATCTCACAAAAGATATTTGTTTTAATCACACGGAGACAACGCATTATCTATTGATTTGTTCACTCCGAATAAATTGGTATTGAAATGGTGGCACTCCTCTCCAGCCTCCGATCACTAAAATCCAAAATGCACGATTGAGTCTAGAGCCATTTGAGATCATCAAATATCTCATTAGGAGACACTTTCATATCTCCTTGCTTCTTCACACACTGTGAAAAGTAAGAAAGATCTTAAGAGTCCTACGCAAAATCTTCATGATCTTGCCTGAACATCCGAGTAATACGAAAGTATTTACAATGAAGATGTAAATCCTTCTTGAGCGAATATCAAAAAGCTCATGGTAGGTGACTTGTGCGAGTCTTTATGAATCAAGCTTGTGATAACTGGAAAGCAACAGTGGTTTAATTCTTATATGAAATTAAACACGTTCCAGGCCTCTACGCAAAATCTTAGTGATCTTGCCAGAACACTCAGAGTGATACCTTAGTGTTCACAGTGATGAGTGGAAATCCTTCTAGTGTTAACCTCAAACAGCACTTGGTAGGTAACTTGCAAGATTCTATACGAATAAAGCTCATGACAACTGGAAAGCAACGATGGTGCGGTTCTTAATTGAACTTCACTTGTTCCAGGAACATGAATTGACGGATTCAAATCATGTGGATATTATTATCCAAATGATTCACTCTTTATGTTCGCAGTCAGCTTTGGACGGTCGAATAAAGAGAACGGGATTACCCGCGAAATCTTGTCAAGGAGATTTTTAATTAAATCTACCTGCCACAAGTACGATATTTTATATCGTCCAACGGTCTTCACCGACCGGAGGTAAAATGCTACCGAATTAGAATGAAATGTTCAAAGCCATTTCGTTCGTGTCTACTTATGTTGCGGCATTTGAAGACGGTGGCGTTGCGGGATCCAAGAAGAAGTCGTCCCCGCATGCTTATACTTTAGGCACTTAATACCTCATCTAATTCAAGAAAGCCTAAAAGTTAAGTCTTTCGCTGTATTGAACTCTAAAGCTTTCAAGAATTACAAAAGGTATAAGTATGTGGGACATGGTGTCACGAAGAGGCGAAGATCACAAGGGATGGATGCTCGAGATCAAGGCAAGAGATTAATGCTCAAGATTGATATCAAAGATCACATCAGCATGTTCACAAGAAAAGAAAAAAGAAAAGAAAGACACAGACTACGAGCTCAAGACAAGAATAGTATGCTAGGTTTATTTTATTATTGTAATTAGGGTAACACCCTTGTTTGGAGTGACCTCCCTTAGGGGGAGATTGTTGGAAATACGTGTTTACGTATTTAGGAAGATTCGGTCACTCCGACAATATATTAAGTTGTAGCTCGTAGTCTAGATATCTTTTAATTAACTAAACAAGGAAAAGCCCGGTCCATGCTTGTATGGCCGGCCCAAATGTAAGCCCAAGCCCATCTTATGGGCTTGGTATATAAACCCTCTCCATTGATGGAGAGGGTGGTGATTTCATTTGAATAACACATAGTTCTCTTAAACTTTCTCTCTCTAGAAGTGTGAAATCCACCATCTTTCTATCTCTTTCTCTCTCTAAACCATAAGCATAGATTTACATATCCTACAAATTGGTATCTACATACTCGACGATGCGACTACTCAACCGACGACTACAGCTCTTTCAATAGAACACGGGTCAACAATTGAGGGGGAGCAATTGTCAAGCTTTCATAATCTTCGATGCCGAAAATGCCAAGTTCACAAACTGGTGTCAAGACAAGAATACCAATCGTACATGTGGTGTCAAGAGATGACTTCAGACGTGACGAGGCGACCAACATTCATGAACAAGAACCATTTGATCTTATCATATGATGTTCTCATCAATCAGGTCCAACCTTGTCAATTTTTTCTAATATGGTGAATATGTGATCATGTTACAAATCAGTATCATATCTCATACATTTAGTATCATGAAGATAAAACGGACTTGCATTTTCCTTCCCAAAACTGTTGTTAAAACTTCATTAAATCAAATGATATTAAAAACATCGATTGGGTTAATTTTTTTAATATGGGGGAGAAAATGTGATTTAATATGGGAAATTATCACAAATGGTTTGACTTAATGTGCTGGCTTATCCCGACTTACGCGAAATGTTTTCGAATATCATGGCATATGTTAAGGGGGAGCAAAACGGATTTGCACATCAAAAATGGATTTCATGGTGATTTATACTTACCCACAACCCATTTATTTTACGACGATGAAGATTGTGGTGACATAAGGATGGTAGGATAGGTTAAGTCCTATGATTCTTCGAGAATCAGAGGAATCTTCCCAAGGACATTCCATAGCTAGAAATAGTAGTCCTTAGGAAAGATGGAGAAATATTGTGAACGTAGATGAATGCCGACCAAGTACTTAAGTTAGCACTGGAACAATCACAATAAGGTGCTAGTTATGACGTATTGGTAAGAATTGAAGGGGTTGAAGAATGAAAAAGAATTGTAAAGATAAAGGGGGTAAAGAAAGAAACCCTCCTTAGAACTTTAGGCAAAAACCGGGTCAACACATATGCTATTGAGATCATTTTAATGATGCTCGATATTGAAGATAGACATCATGGATCCAGTGATGCAATGCACAACCCATCCCAGCTAACTCAGATATCTCTTAAAAGATATTAGTTTTAATCACACGGAGATCAACACGTTATCTATCGATTTATTCACTCCGAGTAAATTGGTATTGAAAAGGTGGCACTCCTCTCCAGCCTCCGATCACTAAAATCCAAAATGCACGATCTAGTCTAGAGCTATTTGAGATCATCAAATATCTCATTAGGACACTCTTTCATATTTCCTTACTTCTCCACACACTGTGAAAAGTAAGAAAGATCTTAAGAGTCCTACGCAAAATCTTCATGATATTGCCTGAAAATCCGAGTAATACGAAAGTATTTACAATAAAGATGGAAATCCTTCTTGAGCGAATATCTAAAAGCTCATGGTAGGTGACTTGTGCGATTCTTTATGAATCAAACTTGTGATAACTGGAAAGCAACAGTGGTTTAATTCATAAATGATTTTAAACATGTTCCAGGCCTCTACGCAATATCTTAGTGATCTTGCCAGAACACTCAGAGTGATACCTTAGTGTTCATAGTGATGAGTGGAAATCCTTCTAGTGTTAACCTTAAACAGCACTTGGTAGGTAACTTGCAAGATTCAATATGAATCAAGCTCATGACAACTGGACATCAATGATGGTGTGATTTTTTAATGAATCAAACTTGTTCCAGGAATCAGAATTGATGGCTTCAATCATGCGGATAATTTTATCCAAATGCTTCACTCTTTACGTTCGCAGTCAGCTTTGGACGGTCGAGTAAAGAGAACGGGTTTACCCGCGAAGTCTTGTCAAGGAGATTTTTAATTAAATCTACCTGCCACAAGTACGATATTTTATATCGTCCAACGGTCTTCACCGACCGGAGGTAAAATGCTACCGAAAATTAGAATGAAATGTTCAAAGCCATTTCGTTCGTGTCTACTTATGTTGCGACATTTGAAGACGGTGGCGTTGCGGAATCCAAGAAGAAGTCGTCCCCGCATGCTTATACTTTATGCACTTAATATCTCATCTAATTCTAGAAAGCCTAAAAGTCAAGTCTTCCGCTGTATCGAACTCTAAAGCTTTCAAGAATTACGAAGGTATAAGTATGTGGGACATGAAGTCACGAAGAGGCGAAGATCACAAGTGATGGAAGCACAAGATCAAGGCAAGAGATTAATGCTCAAGATTGATATCAAAGATCACATCAGCATGTTCACTTGAAAAGAAAAAGAAAAGAAAGACGAAGACCACGAGCTCAAGACAAGCATAGTATGCTAGGTTTATTTTATTATTGTAACTTGGGTAACGCCCTTGTATTGAGTGACCTCCCTTAGGGGGAGATTGTTGGAAATACGTTTTACGTATTAAGAAGGATCGGTCACTCCAACAATAGTCTATGTAATAGCTCGTATTTTAGTTATTTGCATTTATTAAACAAAGCCCAAAACCGAGCCCATGAAATGTATGGGCCGGCGGCCTAATGTAAACCCAAGCCCATCTCATGGGCTTGGGTATATAAACCCTCTCCTTTGATGGAGAGGGTAGGTGTTTTTCATAATTTTACACATAGTAAACATTTGTTTCTCTCTCTAGAAGTGTGTGAACTCCATCATCTATCTAACTCTTTCTCTCTCTAAAACATAAGCAAGATTTACATATCCTACACTTTGGTGCCGCGACATGTAGGGCCCACAAGGGAAAAACCCGAAGTTTTTCCCGTGTTATATTTTATGTGATCGTATGTTCGTGTTTTCGTGTAACATTATAATTAAATGTTCGTGTTGTCTATAATTAGTTGTGTGTAACGATATTAATCGTATTATATTAATTAAGTACGTAATTACATGTTCGTGATTTTTACGTTCATGATTTCATGTTCGTCATTATAATTATTATTGTTAATAATTATCGTGTACTATCGCGTACTGATAGGTGTGAAAACACCCATCCTTTTACCATTTATTTCTTGCTGAAACGAGACCAAAACGCGTATTTAATTTCATTTGTTTGGAATTATGCGTGGCTTATGTGTTTGTGGTATTTTCAGAGCCAACCGGATAAGTATTGTAGAAAACATGGGATTGCACGGGTTTTATCGAAGAAAAAGACGAAAGACGAAGTCTATAGTCCAAGAGATGCAAAAGATTTGAAGTCAATGGGCCTATTTGAAGATTTATCGAAGAAAAGGACCAAAGATAGAAGATTTTTATATGTCGAAGAACTCAAGTCTATTAAACGAAGAAATTAAAAGACGAGTTGAATTTATTCATCGACAAATCCCGAATCAGAGTCGAAAACGTCAACTTTACTGAAAAGACGAGAAGACAAAAAGAAAGGGAGAAAGCCCACTCACCAACCAACTCCAAGGCCTATAAATATGAGACCTCTTTCACATTTTCAACTAGTCTTCATTTTTTCTGTTTCCTTTCTTTTTGGTTCGTAGCAAACCAAACACCATTAGGGTGTTTGGCACCTTTTAATTATTTATCCATCTTCATGTAAGTTTGATTTTTATTATTGTTTGTTTGAATCTTAATCCTTAATACAAGTTTCCTTTTAATCTTGTTCTTCCTTTTCTTATTGATTCTATGTTCTAAGTTTTTATTTTGTTGATTTTGATTCCTAAAAACAAGTGGTTTTGTGTTTTTATTGATTTGGTTTGATGCTTATCATTAGTAGATGATTAGTGGTTAGCTTGGTTTAATCTTTGGTTAAAAACTTGGTTGATTTTGGTAAAAACTCGTATTGTTAAGTTCCCCTGTTCTTCGCGTCTTTCAAAACCCCAGATTCTGAATGAACTAAATATTCCGAACCAAGGGTTTTGTCAAATTATTCCGAATGAGCTAAACATTCCGGATGAGCACTTAGTTTTATTTATTCCGCATCAGTTGAATATTCCGAACGAGCAATTTTGTTTTATTTATTCCAAATCAAAGTTATTCCGGATAAAGAGTTTTATTCCGGATGAGCTGAACATTCCGAACCAAGCATTTTACTAAAACATTCCGAACCAACAAGTATTCCGAACGAAGGTTTTTCCGAGTGAGTCATATTATTCCGAATAAGCATATATTCCGAATGAAGGTTTCTTTTTAATTTATTCCGGATAAAGCAAAGTATTCCGAATGAGCATGATTATTCCGAGTCAAGCATTATTCCGAGTCAGTCATATATTCCAGATGAACATTGTTTTCTGAATCAAGTGATTATTCCGCATGAAGGGTTTATTCCGGATGAAGTGATTATTCCGGATTAGCAGAATTATTCCGAATCAGTAGTTTTTCCAAAGGAAGGTATTTTACTGTTTAAGTTTAATTCAAGCTTTATTTTAAATTGTACTTATTAATTGCTTTTAGTTTATTTTTATTACTTCACGCTTTTACCTTTTAAGTAGAAATAGATCAAAAGCTCTCCCTTTTAGTCACCAATTACGATAATTACACTTATAACCGTGATCAATTCGAGAAGATACCGAGCACGAAACAACGAAAAATATAATTGGGTACGAGCAACACAAAGAAAGATCTTGCAACCACTATTTTATTAACTAACCAAAATTATGTTATTAAAATGGCGCCGCTGCCGGCTCTTTTCGTAAGGATCAACAGTTTTTTGTGAGAAAAATGGATTTTGGGATCCGTTCTCCGTGAACGTTATTTTCAAGTACAAAATTTTTTTAAAACCCATAAAAATATAAAATTTTTAAAAACACACAAAAAAATTAAAAAACATATAAAAACCAAAAATATTTTCTCTTGCATTTCCTTTTTAGTGTATGCGTACTCTATCAACGTCTTATCCCGAGCCCGAGACTCTCGATAATTTAGACATGGCCGGTGTACACAACAACAATAATAATCCACCCCACCCCAACATGAATAATCTACCCCAACCTGACCTACGAACCATGGAGGAGCTATGCCAACCTACGATGAATGGACGTGGAGGCCCGATTGCGCCGATGCAAATCACGGCTCAGGAGTTTTCATTGAAGCATCACATGATCCAACAAGTGCAAACTAATCCATTTCACGGATTGCCGGATGATGATGCCAACAAGCACCTCGACAAATTCGTTACCATTACTCAAAGCCTGAAGATGCCCGGTGTTTCTATGGATGTACTTCGCCTTCAACTATTTCCCCACACGCTTTCTCACCATGCTGAAAAATGGTTTGACCGTCTCCCAAAGAAATCTATTCATACTTGGGACGACATGACTCAACGATTTTTGTTGCGCTACTTTCCACCATCCATAGTCACGAGCCTTCGTAACCAAATTAGTGGATTCATGCAAGACAATGATGAATCTCTCTTTGATGCTTGGGAACGCTACAATGATTTGATCGACCGTTTTCCAAATCATAACATGCTCCCCGTCACTCTCATTGATACTTTCTACAATGGTCTCACTTTTCGTGATCGTGACACGATCAACGCCGCCGCCGGTGGTACTTTTATGAAAAGGAGACCGGATGAGTGTAGAGAGTTGATTGAAAACATGACTACTCACCACAAGAATTGGGATTCATCCGCATCCTCAAGATCTAATCCGAGAGTCAATCTTTCAACTACTTCTTCCACCACCGACATGTCAGCCATGGAACGAGCCATTCTCGAAATGAGCAAAAATATGTAAATTTTGGCTACTAACCATACTCAACAAGCTAAAGCCGTTGCTATTTCTTGTGGAACATGTGGTGGTCCTCATTCTTACATTGATTGTCCTTCTACTCAAGGCAATTTTAGTGAAAACGTTAACGCGGCATACGGTACCTGTCCCACGGGAGGCTATCAAGCTCGTCCTCAAGGAGACCGTAACCTGCTAAGTTATCGTTCAAACAACTATCTTTCACCACCCGGTTTTACTCCTCAACACCAAAACCAACAACAAAACTATAACCGAAATAACCAAAGCCAACCTCGTGCTAACAATCAATATCAATCCCAAAGAAACCCATACCCACCTCAAGGAAATTCTCAAGCTTACCAAGCTCCACCTCTCAATCAACCAACGACGTTGAATCAAGACATCGAGACGTTCATGAGGACGAATAGAGAGATGGTGACGAATCTTTAGAGTCAATTCATCAACTTGAATGGGAGACATGGCGAAACAAGGGAGTGATATTCGAGCCGAGCTAAGGAATGACATGGCGAAACAAAGCAATGATATTCGCGCAGACATGAGAGACTCTTTCAGCACTCAAGCGGATAATATACGTGATATGATAGGTTCGCCTTTCCAAGGTAATCAACCCTCTTCTTCGGGTACTCTTCCGAGTAACACCGTTGCTAATCCACGAGGGGAGATGAAAGCAATCACCACTCGTAGTGGAAAAGGTTATACGGAACCCGAGCTTCCTACACCTCCACCCGTGATTGTGAACAAGGAAAAAGAACAACTTTCTTCACCTCCTTTACCTTCTTACCCCATTCCCCCACCACCCGCGGTTGTGAGTGATCCTATTCCTCTAAAGCCTTCATCTTCATCCGATATACCTTATCCTTCAAGTTGAGGAAAGAGAAGCAAAAGAGCAAAGATGATATTCAAGTTTCAAACTTTCTTAAAATGTTTAAATAATTGAATTTTAACATCTCCTTTGCCGAGGCTCTCGCTCACATGCCTAAATATGCGAAGATGTTTAAAGATCTTTTTAGTGACAAGGAAAAGCTTCTTGATATTGCTAATACCCAACTTAACGAGAATCGCTCCGCGGTTCTCTTAAGGAAATTGCCCACCAAACTTGGTGATCCGGGTCGCTTCTTGATTCCTTGCAACTTCCCCGGAGTAGAGAATTGCATGGCCCTAGCCGATCTAGGCGCTAGTATAAACTTAATGCCTTTAAGTGTTTGGAAGCAATTATCTCTCCCCGAGCTAGTCCCCACAAAAATGACTTTGGAATTAGCTAACCGTAGGGTTGCTTATCTGGTGGGAATAGCCGAAGACGTCTTCCTTGGCGTTGACAAATTCACCTATCCGGCGGATTTTGTTGTCGTTGACTACGAGATGGATCCTCGTGTTCCATTAATCGTTAGACGTCCCTTCTTAAGGACTGGTCGCACTCTCATTGATGTAGCCGCGGGCGAAATAATCATGAGAGTTGGTGACGATAAAATTGTCTTCAACATGGGTAAGATTTCTAAGCAACCTTATTCATATGAGAGTGTTAATGCTATTGATGTTCTCGATGAGGCTTGTGAAAAACACTTTAACGGTGCTTTCAAAAGTAATCTTTCTTCTCTACCCAATGTTGAGACCGTTGCCTCAATCGCTCCGTCATTAACTCCATTTGGAGAAAGTGATTTCCTCTTGAAAGAATTTGAAGCAACTCTGGGAGATGTGGATTTGCAATATGAGATTCTCCCTCTAATTGGGATGAAGACATTCGTACCATTAAGAAACTTCTCAATGAGGACCATATTTCTCCACAGTCTCCTAAGGCTATCTCTACCAATGATCCGACGTTGACTACGCCGTCCATCGAAAATCCTCCGGATTTAGTGCTTAAGGATCTTCCGTCTCATCTCGAGTACGTTTTCCTTGAAGACAACAAGAAGTTACCGGTCATCATCGCAAAGGACCTGAAAGAAGAAGAAAAATCCCGACTTATCGCCATGCTGAAGAATCACAAGAAAGCGATTGCTTGGAAGATCTCCAATATTCGTGGAATTGATCCTCACTTTTGCACACATAAAATTCTCATGGAGGACGACTTTAAACCCACTATTCAAAGCCAAAGACGGGTGAATCCCAAGATCCATGACGTTATCAAAAAAGAGGTTATCAAACTTCTTGATGCGGGCATGATCTATCCTATCTCGGATTCACCATGGGTTAGTCCCGTCCATTGTGTGCCTAAGAAAGGCAGAATCACCGTTGTACCCAACGAAAAAAAAGAGTTGATTCCTACTCGTCTCGTTACAGGATGGAGAGTTTGTATAGACTATCGCAAACTCAATGATGCTACGAGAAAGGATCATTTTCCCCTTCCTTTCATGGACCAAATGCTTGAACGTCTAGCGGGTAATGATTATTACTGCTTCTTAGACGGATTCTCGTGTTACTTTCAAATACCCATCGACCCCAAAGACCAAGAGAAAACCACATTCACTTGTCCCTACGGAACATTTGCTTATAAAAGAATGCCTTTTGGGTTATGCAATGATCCAAGGACATTCTAAAGGTTCATGATGGCTATCTTCCATGACATGGTTGAGCAAACCATGGAAGTCTTCATGGATGATTTCTCGGTCTTTGGGGATTCATTCTCTTCTTGCCTTGCTAATTTAGAACGTATGCTTAAGCGGTGCGAAGACACTCGCCTTGTTCTCAATTGGGAAAAATGCCATTTTATGGTAAAAGAAGGCATTGTGCTAGGACACAAAATCTCAAAAGCCGGTCTTGAAGTGGACCGTGCTAAAGTGGATGTCATAGCCAAATTACCTCCACCTTCAACCGTGAAGGGTGTGAGAAGTTTTCTTGGTCATGCGGGCTTCTATCGTCGATTTATCCAAGACTTTTCTAAAATCGCTCGCCCGATGACCCACCTCTTGGAAAAAGATACTCCTTTTATCTTTTCCAAAGAATGTATTGAAGCGTTCAATCTTCTCAAGGATAAGTTAACTAAGGCACCAGTCTTGGTTACCCCTAATTGGGAGCTACCTTTCGAATTGATTTGTGATGCTAGCGACTTTGCTATTGGAGCGGTTTGGCCAAAGAGTGAACAAACACTTCCAACCAATCCATTAGGCTAGCAAGACAATGACGGGGGCTCAATTGCATTATACCACTACCGAAAAAGAGCTTTTAGCTGTAGTGTATGCTTTTGAAAAATTTCGCCCCTATATTGTCCTTTCCACCCCCATCGTGTACACCGACCACTCTGCGTTGAAGTACTTGTTGACTAAGCAAGATTCCAAGCCAAGACTTCTTCGTTGGGTTCTGCTCCTTCAAGAATTCAACATTGAAATTCGTGACAAAAAGGGAGCCGAAAACCTAGCAGCGGATCATCTGAGTAGACTTGAGGATCCTTATCAAGGGGATCATCCGAATCAAGAGATCAATGACTCTTTTCCCCTTGAGACATTAATGTATATTCATTCCAATCTTGATGACACCCCGTTGTTTGCGGACATTGCAAACTACTTAGCAGGTGGTATTCTCATCTAAGGGTTAACATCCTGACAAAAGAAGAAGTTCTTTAAATATGTTAAGACTTACTTCTGGGATGACCCTTATCTCTTCAAACAATGTGCTGATCTGATCATTCGTCGATGTGTTGATGGGCCCGCAGCTTTACAAATCCTTGAAGCTTGCCATAAAGGACCCACCGGTGGTCACTTTGGTCCCAACTACACCGCTAAGAAAGTGTTTGACTCTGGATTCTATTGGCCCACCATTTATCGTGACGCTCACAAAATGGTTAAGCATTGTGATGCTTGCAAACGACAAGGCAAGATCACACATAAAGATGAGATGCCTCAACATTTCATACAAGAATGTGAAATTTTTGATGTATGGGCATCGACTTTATGGGGCCATTTCCATCATCCAAGGGGAAAAAGTACATCCTCGTAGCCATTGACTACGTTTCTAAATGGGTTGAAGCTAAGGCTTTCCCAACGAATGATGCGAGGGTGGTTGTGAACTTTTTGAAGCAGCTGTTTGCTCGATTCGGTGTTCCTCGTGCTATAATCAGTGACCGCGAGACTCATTTTTGCAATGATCAATTTGCAAGAGTCATGGCTAAGTATGGTGTCAATCACCGTCTTTCCACCGCCTATCATCCCCAAACCAATGGGCAAGCCGAGATTTCCAACCGTGGATTGAAGCGAATTCTGGAACGTACTGTGGGAGAGCATCGTGCAACGTGGGCCGATAAGTTAGATGATGCTCTGTGGGCTTTCCGTACCGCTTATAAGACGCCGATTGTTTGTACACCTTATCGTCTTGTGTACGGGAAAGCATGCCACCTCCCCATCGAGCTAGAACATAAGGCATACTGGGCCTTGAAGTGGGCTAACTTCGACATCAACAAAGCAGGTGATCTTTGCAAGATTCAACTCAATGAGCTCAACGAACTGAGGAATGAAGCTTACGAGAACTCATTGATCTACAAGGAGAAGACCAAGATCATCCACGATGCTAGAATTAAGAACCGAGAGTTCCACGTTGGTGATCAAGTCTTACTTTTTAACTCTCGGTTGAAGATCTTCTCGGGCAAGTTGAAGAGCCGCTGGTCTGGTCCATTCACCGTCGCCATAGTCTTTCCATATGGCACCATTGAGCTTTCTCAGCCAAATGGGCCTGATTTTAAGGTGAATGACCAGCGTTTGAAGTTGTACTTTGGTGAGGAAATCTCTCATGAGATGATTCTATCCCTCACCATGTTTCCCATGAACTAGTTTCGGGACCGAGTCAGGCTCGTGACTCGGTTAACAAAAACAAGCGCTCCTCGGGAGGCAACCCGAGTATCTATCCCCCTTTCCATTTTTCATCCTAAGTGTAGGGGGAGCTATATAGGTTGCTTGTGTTTGTATGGTGATGTGATTACAGGGATAAGTGCACTTTTGGAATCTTTGAAGAACCGTGCTCCCATGTTATCCGCAAATCCGGTTCTATCTCTCAACTATCGTGATTCAATTTTCTTCATACTCACATTTGAAATTGATCACTTTAGTTGTCTCCTCCTTAACTTGATTTAACCAACGTGCACAATGTCATAAGTGTAGGGGAGACTTTTCCCACATGCTTAAACATTGAGGTCAATGTTTATATTAAGTGTAGAGGTGACTTCTATCGAAGTTTTAAGTGGACTTTTCCATTAAAGTGCCTTCATTTAACCGGAAAATCATCTTTTTGACATTTTTCAAAATTTTTAATCTATTTTGGCCTAGTTGCATAGTTGTATTTTCCTTTGTTATGGTTATTTTCTTTCCTTGCTAGAATAAATTTTCAATAAAGTGGTTTTAAATTTTTCAAAGTCGTGAATATTTTGACTCAACCCGAGTTTACTTATCTAAGTTTACTCTTGCTAGTATCCTTAACGTGTTTAAGTCAAGTTTTGCTAGGCTTTTATGTAGGGAACTTTAAAACGCGAAAGTCTTAACTCTCACGGGTTAAGAACAAGAACTTTTCGCAAGTTCCTATAATTGATCCTAGAGAGTCGTTTATCAAGGGAACTTTAAAATGCGAATTCTAAACTTGAAAAAGTCTAAGAATTTGCAAGATCCTATAGATGACTCGAAAACCCAAAACTTTGATTTAATTGGCTAAGCATCCGCGAGTCTCATTCCTTGAGATTTTAAATTGTGGAGAACGAGAGATGATAGAGTCAATTATAAGTTTGGTATTCTTTCGTGAATTTATGTGAGTTGATTATAAGCCTATTCTCCCATCGCTTGCTAATAAATTTATCTGCAATAAATAAGGTTGTACGATTTGAAAAGTTACTTAGCTTCTAGCACAAGATCGTTTAAAAGTTGCTCGGTATTAATTAGAATTCATAGCCAAGGCATAACTTATTGAAATGGGATGCGAAGATTGGCGAGTCCGAAAAGGCCCTAACAAGGCATGAGGTCTACATTTTGTTGCTAAAGATCCAAAAGTGATGTGAAGAATCATTTATCAAAGATCAATATGAAGGATCGAGACACACGACGAAAAGCAAGAACTCCCCAAAAGATCATGGAGAAGTCTATCCGAAAAGACCCTAGCAAGGTATGAGGATAAATAGATCCTAGTCCTAAAAGGAGGCGGATCGTTGTATATCATAGTCCAAAATAAAGATTGGATAATAATGAAGAAGTCGTGGTCCAAATATGAAGAATCTCTCAAAACTTCAAGTGAAGGAATTCCTATTATGAAGAGAAGACCATAATTTCAAGAACGTCTCTCAAAGATTTGAAGTATGAAGTCGCTGCCAAATATCGGTCTGAGAAAGGTCTCAAATCTTGAAGCGAGTTATGCCAAGATATGAACTTTATGAGGTCCCGAGAAGCAGTTTTAAAATATTTTGTCCTTTAGCTAACTATTGATTAAATCGTCCCACTTTGTTTTCAGCTTAAATAACTATCAAAATAAGTCAAACAATGCATCCTCGTGATCATTCAAGACAACAATAAAATATAAGAGATACACCTAGGAATAAGGGAGTCTAAGTGAATAATTGAGCCACATGAGTTCGTGTTAGTTTGCTAACTTATAATAACAATGATCTCGTTTTTAAGCTTGGTATGGGGAACGAGAAACTTGAGGGTGATGAACATTCATGACAACTAAAACCCCAATGTAAGTCTTTGAATTTTTTACTTGTTTTGTTCTTTTTGTCTCCTTAGAGTTTAGTATTTAATAAAGGCCAAGGTAGGTTATTTATGATGAGAAATGTAATCTGTGCTTTGAAACTAATCATTGCATGAGGGCATGGCAATGGTCAAGTGCAGGGGATTTGATAGGTGTGAAAACACCTATCCTTTTACCACTTATTTCTTTCTGAAACGAGACCAAAACATGTATTTAATGTCATTTGTTTGGAATTATGCGTGGTTTGTGTGTTTGTGGTATTTTCAGAGCCAACCGGATAAATATTGAAGAAAACATGGGATTGCACGGGTTTTATCGAAGAAAAAGACGAAAGACGAAGTCTATAGTCCAAGAGATGCAAAAGATTTGAAGTCAATGGGCCTATTTGAAGATTTATCGAAGAAAAGGACCAAAGATGGAAGATTTTTATATGTCGAAGAACTCAAGTCTATTAAACGAAGAAATTAAAAGACGAGTTGAATTTATTCATCGATAAATCCCAAATCAGAGTCGAAAACGTCAACTTTACTGAAGAGACGAGAAGACAAAAAGAAAGGGAGAAAGCTCACTCACCAACCAACTCCAAGGCCTATAAATAGGAGACCTCTTTCACATTTTTCAACTAGTCTTCATTTTTTCTGTTTCCTTTCTTTTTGGTTCCTAGCAAACCAAACACCATTAGGGTGTTTGGCACCTTTTAATTTTTGATCCATCTTCATGTAAGTTTGATTTTTATTATTGTTTGTTTGAATCTTAATCCTTAATACAAGTTTCCTTTTAATATTGTTCTTCCTTTTCTTATTGATTCTAAGTTCTAAGTTTTTATTTTGTTGATTTTGATTCCTAAAAACAAGTGGTTTTGTGTTTTTATTGATTTGGTTTGATGCTTATCATTAGTAGATGATTAGTGGTTAGCTTGGTTTAATCTTTGGTTAAAAACTTGGTTGATTTTGGTAAAAATTCGTATTGTTAAGTTCCCCTGTTCTTCCCGTCTTTCAAAACCCCAGATTCCGAATGAACTAAATATTCCGAACCAAGGGTTTTGTCAAATTATTCCGAATGAGCTAAACATTTCGGATGAGCACTTAGTTTTATTTATTCCGCATCAGTTGAATATTCCGAACGAGCACCTTTCTTTTATTTATTCCGAATCAAAGTTATTCCGGATAAAGAGTTTTATTCCGGATGAGCTGAACATTCCGAACCAAGCATTTTACTAAAACATTCCGAACCAACAAGTATTCCGAACGAAAGTTTTTCCGAGTGAGTCATATTATTCTGAATAAGCATATATTCCGAATGAAGGTTTCTTTTTAATTTATTCCGTATAAAGCAAAGTATTCCGAATGAGCATGATTATTCCGAGTCAAGCATTATTCCGAGTCAGTCATATATTCCGGATGAACATTGTTTCCGAATCAAGTGATTATTCCGCATGAAGGGTTTATTCCGGATGAAGGTTATTTATTCCGGATGAAGTGATTATTCCGGATCAACAGAATTATTCCGAATCAGTAGTTTTTCCAAGGGAAGGTATTTTACTGTTTAAGTTTAATTCAAGCTTTATTTTAAATTGTATTTATTAATTGCTTTTAGTTTATTTTTATTACTTCACGCTTTTACCTTTTAAGTAGAAATAGATCAAAAGCTCCCCCTTTTAGTCACCAATTACGATAATTCCACTTCTAACCGTGATCAGTTCGAGAAGATACCGAGAACGAAACAACGACAAATATAATTGGGTACGAGCAACACAAAGAAAGATCTTGCAACCACTATTTTATTAACTAACCAAAATTATGTTATTACGTACTTAATACTTATCGTGTAATAATATGTACATAACTTCTGTAATTACTAATCATGACACGTGTTCATGCTATAAAAGGAAAGCTTTAATATGTACGAACGTTTACTAAGTGTACTATTCATGGTAAAAGCATGCGGGTTTTACAAAACCAATAAAGGTCTACATGGTTAAGGATACTAGATAGAGTAAGCTTGGATAAGCAAACTCGGGTTGAGTCAAAATATTCATGGCGGGCCTAATATGTCAAACACTTCTAAATTTGTTAAACCATATCCTTTATTATATTTTTTTATATATTTTTGATGAAATGTAAAAGAAGAAATATATACAATGCAAATGTGTTAGGCAAATGAAAAATGATTAATGCAAAAATTATGAATGCATATTTTGTGGCCAAAGTAGATCAAAAATTTGAAAAATGTTTGAAAATTTAATTTTCCCAATTATCATGAAGGCAAGGCAATGATGTAGGTAAGGTCACGTTGATAGAAGACCCCCTAAACTTAAGATAATCATTGTCCTCAATGTTTAAGAGTATTGGAGTAAACTCCCCTACACATATGACATTGATTACTTTGCTTAACTCAATCTAAGGAAAGGTCTACTAAAGTGAATTCATTTTAGACATCCTTAAGAGTCAATTTTGAATCACAAAAGTAACAAAGTGAACCTGATACAAGGGCCTCCTCCATAAGTTCCAATGCATGCAATAAGATAGAGCAACCCTACAAACACCAAGAAGACAAAAGATAGGCACCCCTACACTTCATCTCAACTATATACCCTTTTATTCATATCCTACCACACTCTAGTCTAAATGATCTAATCCTAGTTATTCAAGCTTGATTTAAGGAGTCTCTAGCTCGACTCTTCCCACAATGAATTAATTCATGGGGAAAATGGGGGTCTCTTTAACCATTTCAACAGAAATGTCCTCCCCAAAGTAATGCTTGACACGATGACCATACACTTTGAAATTTGGGCCATTTGGTTGATACAACTCAATAGTCCCATATGGAAATACTTGAGAAATAGTGAATGGACCGGGCCAGCGTGACTTAAGCTTCCCCGCAAAAAGTTTCAACCGTGAGTAAAAGAGTAAAACCGAATCTCCAACTTTGAACTCACGGATCTTGATTTTAGCATCATGCAATTGCTTAGTCTTTTCCTTATAAAGCAATGAGTTTTCATAGGCATCGGTTCTAAGCTCATTCATCTCATTAAGTTGGTCTTTCCTATGTGAACCGACTTGATTAAGATCAAAGTTAGCCCATTTAAGTGCCCATGAAACCTTATGTTCTAACTCGAATGGGAGGTGACATGCTTTTCCATAGACAAGTCTATAAGGTGTACAACCTTTGGTGTCTTAAAAGCGGTTCTAAAAGCCTATAAAGCATCATCAAGCTTATCCGACCAAGAAGCTCGATGCTCTCCTACCGTATGTTATAAAATCCTCTTTAAACCATGATTTGTGACCTCAGTTTGCCCATTGGTTTGAGGGTGATACGCGGTTTAAAGTCTATGGTTAACATCATATTTCTTCATGACCCTTGTAAATTGATCATTACAAAAATGAGTCCCACGATCACTTATGATGGCACAAGGTACACCAAATCTAGCAAATAATTTCTTCAAGAACTTTACTACAACTCGAGCATCATTAGTAGGCAAGGCCTTAGCCTCAACCCACTTAGAAACATAATCCACCGCTACGAGTATGTACTTATTCCCCTTTGAAGATAGAAAAGGTCCCATAAAATCTATGCCCCATACATCATATATCTCACATTCTTGTATGAAATTTTATGGTAGCTCATCTCTTTGATTAATTTTTTCTTGTCTTTGACAAACATCACAATATTTCACCATTTCTTGGGCATCTTTGTAAATGGAAGGTCAATAGTAACCCAAATCAAATACTTTTTTAGCCGTGTAGTTAGGCCCAAAATGCCCCCCCGTGGGTCCCTTATGGCAAGTTTCTAAAATCTTAAATGCTTCGGGCCCATCTACACAACGTCTTATGATTTGGTCTGCACATTGCCTAAAGAGGTTAGGGTCATCCCAAAAGTAGTATTTAACTTCCTTGAGAAACTTTTTTTTTGTTGGGAAGTAAGACCCTCAATTAGCACATCACCCACAAGATAGTTTGCAATATCCACAAACCAAGGGGTGGCATCCTCTTGTGAAGAGATAAACATGAGTTCCTCAAGCGGAAAGGATTCATTGATTTCATTATGAGGTAATTCTCCTTGAAAAGGATGCTCAAGTCTACTAAAATGATCCACCGCTAAATTCTCGGCTCCTTTCTTATCATGAATTTATATGGAACACTCTTGGGGCAACAAAACCCATCTCAATAATCTAGGTTAGCGTCTTGCTTTGTCATAAGGTATTTGAGAGCGGAATGGTCCGTATACACTATGGTCTTCGAAAGCACAAGATAGGGTCTAAATTTCTCAAAAGCATATACAATGGCTAGCAAATCTTTTTCTGTGGTAGTGTAATGAAATTGAGCACCCGTCATTGTCTTACTAGCATAGTGTATAGGTTGAAAATGCTTATTAACTCTTTGCCCCAAAACGCTCCCCACGGCATAATCACTAGCATCACACATGAGTTCAAAAGGCAAATCCCAATTTGGTGAAACCAAATCTGGAGCCTTAGTCAATTTTTCTTTAAGTATCTCAAAAGAATCTAAACACTCTTGTGTGAAAATGAAAGGAGCCTCTTTTTCTAAGAAGCGGGTAATGGGTCTAGCTATTTTAGAAAAGTCTTGAATAAACCATCTATAGAAACCCGCATGTCCCAAAAAGCTCCTAACTCCTTTCACCGTGGTAGGTGGGGGAAGTTTGGCAATAACATCTATCTTAGCAAGATCCACTTCTAAACCTTTGTTAGATATCTTATTCCCCAAAAGAATCCCTTATGTGACCATGAAATGGTACTTCTCCCAATTTAGAACAAGACATGTTTCTTCACAACTTTTTAGCATACGTTCTAAATGGGAGAGACAAGAAGTGAATGAATCTCCAATAACCGAGAAATCATCCATAAACACTTCCATTGTGTGCTCTATCATGTCATGAAATATTGCCATCATACACCTTTGAAATGTCCCCGAGGCATTGCATAAGCCAAAAGGCATTCTCTTGTAAGCAAATGTGCCATAGGGACAAGTGAATGTGGTATTTTCTTGATCTTTTGGATCAATGGGTATTTGGAAATAACCCGAAAAGCTATCGAGAATGCAATAGTACTCATTTCCCGCTAAGCATTCAAGCATTTGGTCCATGAAAGGTAATGGAAAATGGTCTTTCCTAGTGGCGTCATTAAGCTTTCTATAATCAATTCAAACTCTCCAACCCATGACAAGTCTAGTGGAAATCAACTCATTGTTTTCATTTGGAAGAACATTGATTCCACCCTTTTTAGGAACACAATACACCGGGCTAACCCATGGTGAGTCGGAAATTGGGTAAATCAGACCCGCATAAAGGAGTTTGATAACTTCCTTTTTGATGACTTCATGGATTTTTGGGTTAACCCTTGTTTTGTTTTGGATGGCGGGCTTGTAATCATCCTCCATAAGGATTTTGTGAGTACAAAAGTTAGGATCAATCCCCCTTATGTCGGATATTTTCCAAGCTATAGCCTTGTTGCGCTTCTTAAGAACTTCTATAAGCTTTTCCTTCTCATCATCTTTCAAATCTTAGCTATGATAACTGGTAATTTATACTCTCCCTCTAAGAAAGCATACTAAAGGTGTGATGGAAGATCCTTAAGCTCTAGGGAAGGTGGACTCTCAACCGAAGGTTGAACTAATGTGGGATCATCATAGTAACCTCTTGTGGAGTAGGTGAAGGAATATGATCCTCATTGAGTAACTTTTAGATAGTAAGAATATCTTCTTCCCAATTTATGGGAGAATCTTCATTTCCAAGAAAGTTAGACTCAAATTCCTCTAAGAGAAAATCACTCTCTCCAAATGGTGTTAAAGAGGTAGCAATTGAGGCCACGGTCTCAACATGTGGAATGTTCTCATTATCACTTTTACAAGCTTCATGAAAGTGTTCATTAAAAACCTCATCAAGAACATCCACAATGTTAACGGTTTCACAACTTTAAGATTTGTTAGTTACTTTCCCCAAATTAAACACTACTTTCTCATCCTCTACCCTAATAATTAGTTCACCTTCCGCCACATCAATAAGAGTGCGACCGGTCCTTAAGAAGGGTCTTCCTACAATGAGAGGAACTCTAGGATCCATGTCACAGTCAACAACTACAAAATCTACGGGAATTGTGAACTTATCAACTCCTACAAAAACATCTTCCGCAATCCCCACCAGATAAGCTATTGAACGGTTTGCTAACTCAAGTGTCATTTTTGTAGGTGTAAGCTCGAGAAGAGAGAGTTGTTTCCAAACCGACAAAGGCATCAAATTTATGCTTGCACCAAGGTCCGCAAGTGCCATGCAATTCTCAACCCCCGGGAAATTACAAGGAATCAAGAACCGGCCCGGATCACCAAGTTTAGTTGGTAAAGTCTTCAACAACATCGCATAACAATTTTCCTTCAATGAAGGTTAGGCATATCAATCAATTTTTCTTTGTTGGAGAGAAGGTCCTTAAACCTTTTGGCAAACTTAGGCATGTAAGTTAAAGCCTCCGTAAAAGATATGTTGATATTCAATTACTTAAACATCCTCAAAAAGTTGGACACTTGAATGTCATCTTTGTTCTTAAGCTTCTCTTTTCTCAATCTAGAAGGATTTGGAAGACTTGGTTTTTGGTAAAGGTTGAGTGGTAGTCGTTGAAGGACTCTCTTTTTGGGTCTCTTCATTGATAGGTGTAGAAGGTGAAGGATTAGTAGGTGTAGGATTGGAAGTTATAGGCTTAGAAGGTGTAGTCTTATCACAAGGAGGAACCGTTGTAGGAGTTACCAAAGGAGGTGTAGGAGGAATGGAAGGTTCAATGGTTGTTTTCCCACTTCTTGTAGTGATTGCATTTACATTTGACCATGGATTGGTTTGAGTGTTGGAGGGTAAAGCACTTTGTGGTCTTTGGTTTAGGAGCAACATAAACTTCTTATTAGTCTTCTCTTGCATTTTCTTCATTTGCCTCTCATGAGCATTAAGCTTTTGAAGAATAAAATCCATGGGAGAAGGTTGCATATTTCCTTTATTATATCCTTGGTTGTGGAAAGGTGGAGGTGGTTGGTGAAACCCTTGGTTATTTCCATGAAAGTTGTTTCCTTGATTTTGAAAGTTAGTAGGCCCTCTATTGTTGTTATTCCCTTGATAACTTCCTCTTGGCCCTTGGTTTCTGTTGAGCATTTGTGGAGTGTTTGGATTGTTTTGGGTGGGTTGATGGGGAGGGAAACCCGGTGGAGCAAGGTAATTGTTGGACTTGTATGAAAGGTGATTAGGATTGATGTTGGGTTTAAAGTGTTCTCTTCCATCATCATTATAAGTATAGCATTCTCCTTGAAAGTTTTGAACTTTATCACATTGTAAGTATGAGTGAGGGCCTCCACATGTCTCACACGATAAGGTGATGGCATTGACATTGTTGGTAGAAGAATTGCTCACAGAAACCTTCATAAAGTCTTGAAACATCTCTTGATTCATCTTTTGATTTTTGTTAAGTTCTTGAAGTTGCTTAAGTATTTGATGATCAAGTGATTGAGAAGCACTCTCTTGGACAACATGTACCACCTCATCTCTTTCCCTATTACTTTGAACCATGGATTTTGTTTCAATAATATCCCATGCATCTTGAGTAGATTTTGAAAGAATGTTCCCACCCACGGCCGAGTTAAGGTAATCTTGATGGTGAGGTCTCAAACCATTGTAGAAGGTGTTAATTTGGTGAACTTGGTCAAAACCGTGGTTAGGGCACTTTCTTAACAACTCTTTGAACTCTTCCCAAGCTTCACTAAAGTTTTGGTCTTTCTTTTGTTGAAAGCCTATGATTTGGTGTCTCAATGCGGTGGTTCGTGAAGGGGGAAAGAACTTGTTCACAAATTTCTTCTTTAAATCATCCCAAGTGAAAATGCTATTTGATGGTTTCTTATCTAGCCAATTCCTAGCATTTCCCTCCAAAGAGAAAGGGAATAAGATCATCTTAACCACATCGGGAGGTACCCCATTATACTTGATGGTATTACAAAGAGACATGAATCTCTTGATATGGTCACGAGGGTCATCCATAGGTCTCCCTAGGAAGGGGATAGAAGAAACCGTAGTAATCATGCACGTCTTAAGCTCAAAATTGTTAGCGGCTATCTCGGGAATGACTATAGCATCCGCATTCCCATCCACATTGGATTGGAGAATCTCAATCAATGGTCTATTGCCCATGGCTTCATTTACGTTGTCGAAAGCACGATGCTTGTGATCGGCTTGATGGACGGTTTTGTTCTTGTTTCTCTTCCTTTTGGGAGGAAGTGGTACACAAATAGGTATATGAGCACGAGCTCAAGTGCGCATGCAACTCAACACGAGGAATGAGAGAGGAGCTCTCGGTCAACTTTGGAAAAGAATAGATTATCTCTTCCGAGGTTCAATAGTGGAAACCACAAGAAAGTATAATATATATGTAGTACTAATTGGGCGACAAAACCCCCAACAAGCCTTCGTTCTTGAAATACTTACTAGTGAACGGGGGGAATGAGGTGGCGCTAAGCTCTTAAGTACCTGTTTCCCTTAGGCTTGCATTTTATAGCAAAGCCGCCTTTCTATTCACTTAATAGTTCGTATTCCTCGAATTCTTGCTTATTGAAAGTATTTATCTATTTTTTCCTTTATTCTTGTTTGATTGATACACGTAAATGGGACCGGAACACCCCAAGTACGGTGTATTGCCAAGGCAATAGTTATGGAAGTAGGTAAATTGGTTGTTCGTATCTACGTATATGTATTTACATATAATAATATATCAAAAATACTTTTGTATTTATTTGTTTTTTATGAAAATATAGTATGTACGTAAAAACGAGTGAAACCTATATATACAATATATTTTTGGTGAAATCTTTTAGGAAAAAGATTACTTTTTGATTTTTTTTATTTTTTGGTTCAATTCTTAGGAAAGAAGTGATTTTTGTGGTTTTTTATTTTTATATTTTTATCTTTTTGATTTTTTATATATTTTTTATTTATAATACGTAAAAGGACGTCCACAAGTGAACGGATCCCAAAATCCAATATGAAACCGTCAATCAATCGTCAATCTCCACGTAAAGAACCGACAGCGGCGCCATTTAATATTTCAATTTTTGAGTTCGTTTATTTCTCGGTATCTTCACGAATTGATTAATAGAAAGAAATCAAGTTAACTAATTGTTTTTGGTATCTGATTGATAAAATTGTGGAAATCTAGGTCTAATTATCACAAATAACGTAAAAAGGTAAAAATAGTATCACTACGTATCCATACTAAGCTAAAAACATCGTGCACATACCACATTTAAAGCCAAAGGTACAAACAAGTAATGCAGAATATATGAAAATGCTAGAAATGTAAAGTATATGAAAGTTAAAGGACTGATAATGTAAATTCAGAAAGTGTAAGGACTGAAAATGAAAATTAAAACAACTACTAACCAATTTGTAACAAAATAACAAACTTGTTAACTGAAAATGTAACAAGATAACAAGACCAGGGACTATAGTGCAAAACCTTGCAAGTTCTCTACCAATTAAAACAGTTTAACCAAGTTCCTAATTTCTAGGGACTAATATGCAATTTTTAAAACTATATTATCAAAAATGGGCTTAATGGTTTGATAAGCTGAATTTTGAGTTCTAAATCACCAAATAAGCTAGTTTAAGTTCCAAAAGTTTGCAATAAAAAGCACCTAGCCAGTTACAAGGAAAATAGCTGAAAAGCTCTATAAGTCCAATAAGCACTTTTGGAATAAGCCACTTTTAAGAGTCTAGCTTATTGGAATAAGAACTAGAACTGTTCTTCTCAAAATCTATTCAAAAGCCTAAATAAGGAACACCTATCCAAGAAATTTCCAAAAACCACCAAGAAATAAGCCAGAAAATCAAATAAGCTAATTTGAGCTTATGTTGACTAGCGTTGACTTTTGTTGAAGTTTGACCAAGGTCCATTCTTGTTTTTAAGACTTATTAAGCTGGTTTATGGAAGAAAATAAGCAAGTTTATGAAAGAAATAAGCTTGAAATGAAAATCTGTTTTCACAGAAACAAGGGCTTATCACAGGGACTTTTCTAGGCTTATTTCTCCTTCAATTTTGAGAATTATATCGTCTAGCTTATATTTCTAGAAAGGCTGGATGTTAAGCTTCACTTTGAAACAAAAATCAAACCTTGAATCATAGTAATGAAGATTTTAGACATGTTTGAATTAGGCATGTTCTAGTATACTACTTTGACCCAATGTTTTTGAGTACCTTTTGCCTGTTTGACTATTAGGTTGACTACCAAAACTTTCGAATTCACTTGTTATCAGTTTATGAGTGAAAACAAACACTTCTCAACCACTTTTACTACCTGAATCAAAGTTTGAATCTTTTACCAAACACTAGTTACCGGGTAAAAGCAAAATTAAGCTAAGTGATATACTCAAATCAAACTGACAAAGACAAGTAGCTATCTAATCATATCAAGGAGCACAACATAAACAATTAACAAGCAATAACAGGTAAAATAACACTAAGAAAAAGAATATAGCATGCAGACTTGTACTTTTACTGGAAAATGTAAAGAAAAACTTAGGAGTTAGTTTGTAGGCTACTTTGGTGTAGAAGTGGAGTATTGAGCTCACTTTTTCACTAATCACCACCTAATTCAGCTACTCAACACAGCTACAACCCAATCAACCATCATCATCATCTAATTATGAACAATCTGCAAATGCTTGAATCTTTGGCTAAGTCTAAGTGGATGAATGAACTGAAACTTCTAAACTCTAGTAAAAGCTTCTAAAACAATCAAACTAACTCCATTGTTCTAGTTAGAACAACAGAATTCATGGCATCAAAGATATGAACAATATGTAGGAGGATTTAAGAAAATGAGAGTGAGTTTAGTGAAACTGAACTTTTTATTAATGGAAGGTTGTTACAACTGATTTAACTGCCTAACAATACCTTCTAAGAGTGGTTGTCAATCACTCTTAGAGGTTTAACTACTAAGGAAGAAACAAGAATGAGAGAAAATTAAGAGTGTGTGTGTTTTCACACTCTAGCTACTATCTGAAAATGAAGAGTACATTATGTTGGTCCCAAACTTAGATCGATTTAGCTTGTGTAAACGAGAATGAATCAAGTTAAACACTTAGAGAAACTTTGTTGTATATGAAACAATTTAAGTATTATGTGGAATTAATACTTAAACAAGAACACACAAATAGAATAAACCAAACTTCCACTTTGATTGATTAATTGAACTTGCGTACAATGAAAGTGTAAAACATATATTGAACTAAAAACTAAAATCCTCCTTTTATAGATTAAGGAGCCTTGTACAAGAGTCTACGTATCAGCTATTCTAGGTAAAGATAAACATAAGAAATACATTGTCGAACATATCTTTACCAGAAACATAAAACGTGTAGACTAAGTATCCTATCAGTGCTTCACTTCTTCTTATCAACGCTTGACTTCTTCCTGTCAACGCTTTACTTGACAACGCTTGATTTCTTCCTATCAACGTCCAATTTCCTCTTGTCAGCGTCTAAGTGTCTTGGCTTCATTTTATTTCTAACAATCCTCCCCTAAACTTGATATCTACTCTAGTAATCAAGTTTCTGAATAAAAACTAAGTACAAGGAGGATTCTTACAAATATTATTATGTTGGAAATAAATAAACCTAATCAAATCTTTGCCAACGTCACTTGTGTAATCCATCTCTAGCTGTGTTGACACCATTTTCTTCAAAACTTCTTTGGACATAGGATATTCAGCATCCACAAGAAGATACTCAGAAAACTTTTTAGTAATCAAATGATACACACCAGCTGCTGAATGTAGACGCCACTGAGGTCCACTGATATCATCATCAAGATCCTTCCATAATGGATCTTCTTCATCTGGTTCACACATTCTCTTGAATGTTAACCAGATCTTTATTCCATTGACTGAAGTAGGTGCTTCAGTCTCATACTTGGCCTTCATCAAACTCCAAAGATCTGCCAAGTCTTCCCTATCCAGGCTTGCAAACAAAGACATAAGAGTAGTAAAAGTGTGTACCTTCTTCCCATATCTGCCAACCATCCAAAACCCACTTGCATCTTCCTCATAATGAACTATAGGGTTTCTGGAATCATGAGGTAACACTTCTACCATATGTGAAGCTTCCAAGGGTGAGAGCTTAATACTCCTTCTAATAACAACTTCACTAGGATTCACTATATCCAAATTTTCTGGGAACTCAAGTGGAACTCCCTTCTTCAAAGGCATTGGTGCAATTAAAGCCTGTTGGATCTGCATCTCTTCTGCAAGTTCTTCCTTTCTTTCATCTGAAAGAAGTCTGATAGTGTTCTGCTCTTGCACACTTGCCCAAATAGGATAAGCTTTACATTCTAATTCATCAAAGGACAATCCCTACAACTTCTAAAAAGTCCAACCTCCTTGATGACATCTAAGTAGCATATAGTAGAGCTCCCTTCTATCCTTCTTAGATTGTGAAAGAACTTTGCTAGCCTTATACTTCAAGATTACCTTGCAATCCCTTTGAATTCTTAGTAGAATCTCCAAACCCCAAATTTGATCTGATAAAGCCATGTCTGGATTCTCCATTACCTTATTCTCCTATGCAAAGTACATCTGAGCAACTTCAGGCATCTCATAATCCACCTGATTTTTCAACTCTTCAATCCTTTCCTTTGCCAACTCATCACCATATTCAAGTCTCTCTAGTTCTTCAATAATCAATACACTTGAATCTGTACTCTCATCATCATTGCATTCCTTACTCTCAATAGCAGTTTCCTTCATCCTATCTTCTTTCTCAAGTTGTGCAGCCAACATGGAATCAAACTTTACTTGGGCTGCATCCTTGGGAACTACTGTTTCTACTATAATCCCTTTACCTTTATCTAATATATCAATGGTGGGTAAAGATGATGATGGTACCTGTGAAGACACATCCTTGATGATAGTTGATGACTGGGATACATCAACCATACCTGCAGGTCTATCAACGTCCAAAACCTGTGTGTCAACGCCTAACTTACTCCTATCAGCGCTTAGCTTATTAGCGTCAAAAATCTGCTTGTCAACGCTCAACTTACTCTTGTCAGCGCTTAGCTTTGTGAACTGCTCCAACATCTCAGTAAAAGATAAATTCAAATTTGTAGGGGTAACCAATGAAGCATCAAAACTTGGATTCCTTTTTAAATTTGTTAGAGCTTCAGCTATACCTAAAGATTCTCTTTCATGTGAGCCTTTGTCACTCACATGTATCTGCTCATCATCCCCTTTGGAAGAATCCTCCACTCCATGCCTAGGGTTAGCTCCTTCCAAAATAACAATCCTCTCCCTCAATTGCTTGAGTTCAAGGCCTTGTGTAGAGACAATATGTACAAGGTCTGCATTTTGCTTTTGCAAGCTAATGCAAAAAGCCGTCAATTCCAACAATGTGTAGGGTTCCAATCTGCCCTCCTCTAGAATGGAAATTTGACCTCCCAAAGTAGAGTCATGGGGCATGGATGGGGTCTAAATGATGTTAGGACTGGCTTGGCCTGCATCTAAGCTAGTATCAATAGTCCTAGCCCCACGCATGTCACCAACCACACTTATGGTGGCGGTTCTCTCTAAAACATGGCAAGGACCAATAGAGGAGAACACTCTAGTAGTCCTTTGGCATTTTTCCATCCTAAATTCCGGGGGTGAAGAAGATGATGTGGATTGGGTTTCAGTTTGAAGGTTAAGGGGTGTTTGGGGTTGTTGTAAAAGGGTGTCAGCGTTTGGATTTGGAGTGCCAACGCCAACATTTAACGTGTCAGCGTTGAAGAGTTCTTGATCAATATCCATTTGTGGGGTGATGGTGGTTGGTCAGGTAATGGGTCTTGTTGTGGTAGTGGGTCTGGTTGAGGTTGTGTTGCTGCAATAACAACAAGCATGGCTTGGGTAAGGGGTAAGTCTCTATTTGGTGGTGTATTCATCTTTCCAAAAATTGCTTTCTTTTGCACAGGGATCTTATAAAAATCATTGTGATCCCTAGTGAAATATCATTCTTCATCAAACACCATTTGCAAAAATCTTGGGTAAGCAAGAGTCATCTTGCTACCCTTGTTATGACACATGCCATCAAAAATCATTTTAGAAAAATTATATTTTTGCCCAGTAGCAATACACACAATGGCACTCCCAATTGATCTGTTAATTTCATTGTGTGTAGTACATTTGGGACTCAAACATTGAAGAATGACATGTATCAAGTACTTCCAAGCTGGGGGAAATTCCTGTTTTGAATATTTGTTTAAAGTGCCCTCTTCAGGCAAAGGATAACTCAAAGCTTGAAGTCCTTGTTCTAGCTCACCAATGGGTAGGGTGGTTATACCATCTGCATCATTAAGATGCAAAGCCTGGCGAACCAAGGCTTTAGTAACCACCCATGAAAGCCCATGGACCGTAGCAGTCAATGTAGTCACATTATCAACTGTTGAGGAAGTGACAGTATTCCAAACTGTTTAATATGAGTGAAAGGGATAAGAGGATCATGAGAAAGTTCATACCTTATTAGGGATGCATTTAAATACTCCACCATCTGAGTATATTGGGGAAACAGAGTATTGTCAGCCTCTAAATAGGCAACCATGTTGTGCTGACTTATGAACCCCAATTCCATATCACTCGGTTTAAACTTAGGCGCCATTGATGTAGAAAGCTATCATAATTGTTATTAAAGATGAATGTGTGTGAAAATTTAGTTAGACAAGAATAAGTAGTTACCCTGTTTCAAAAGAATGAGCCAAATATATAGGAGAGGTGAAAACATGTGATTGGTCAAAGATGAGGCAGTTATTTTCAAAATATAATGATTAAAATCTTGAAAATATATAACTTATCTTGTGCATTAATAAAAAGTTACCAACTCCTAAAATTACGGCCCAAATTTTCGTCAAAAATAACAACTGGGTAGGACCCAATGTTTATCAACGGTAAAAAATAACCTATCAACGCTCAACGGCTATATTCTTGTCAACGTTGGATTTTGCCATGTCAACGTCAAAATTGGTCGTAACAACGTTTGGAAACAAAATTGTCAACGTCCAAAAAATAAAAAGAAAAAAAGAAAAAGGACCTTAACAAAGTAATTTATCCTAGTGAAGATAACCTATAGACTGAAAATTACCATAGGGTGGCAAACACTGTCCAATCATGCACACTTGCTTAAGCAAGATAGACATAATTGTCCTCAAGTGTCCCTTGCTAACCAAAGTTCTTAGCAATTAAGTTATCTTATAAAATCCTTTGTAACTTCCCAGGTAAGCCCAATAAAATCATACCCAAGTCTCCCAACAGACCACATCCAATTCTAGGTCAAAAAGTCTTGGCAGCGTGCAAAGTATATCAACTTTGCATGCTATAGTACCTCATGATTTAGTAAACTAACTCGTAATCACCAGTGGCACTAGTACAAAACAATGTATCCGCCACACTAAAAAAGAGTGATCGTAGGCCTATAGTCACACATGGTTTTTTAGGCTTTGTGACCAAAGGTCCCGCGACCGTAGGTACCTTTTGGTCACAAGTTCGTCTTAGTGACCTTAGCTATCAAAAATGAGTGACCAATACTCGAAAATGTGTGACAAAATAGGTACAATATTTGGTGTTTTAGTGAATATGTGTGACGGTAAACACTCTACAGTTACACGAGTCTTGTTTAAGAGTGACTATTGTTTATAAGTTTGTCACATGAATATACGATATGTGTGACATTTACTATGTGATTAGTGTATTTTGTGTGACTATATGCATCCAATAGTCACATGAATTGTATGTTTGTTTAACATTTTATGATATGTAGTCACACAAATCATGCTAATGGTACTGAGTTTGTCACATACAAATAACCAAAGAGTTACCAATAGTAGAAATATGTGTGATTATATGCTTTGTCAAGTCAAGCCAATTGTATTTTGTGTGACTATATGCATCCAATAGTCACATGAATTGTATGTTTGTGTGACCTTTTATAACATGTAGTCACACAAATCATGCTAATGGCATTAAGTTTGTCACATGCAATTAACCAAAGAGTTACCAATAGTAGAAATAAGTGTGACTGTATGCTTTGTCAAGTGAAGCAAATTGTATTTTGTGTGACTATATGCATCCAATAGTCACATGAATTGTATATTTGTGTGACCTTTTATAACATGTAGTCACACAAATCATGCTAATGGTACTATGTTTGTCACATAAAATTAACCAAAGAGTTACCAATAATAGAAATAAGTGTGACTGTATGCTTTGTCAATTCAAGCAAATTGTATTTTATGTGACTATATGCATCCAATAGTCACATGAATTGTATGTTTGTGTTACCTTTTATGACATGTAGTCACACAAATTATGATAATGGCTCTGAGTTTGTCACATACAATTAACCAAAGAGTTACCAATAGTAGTAATAAGTGTGACTGTATGCTTTGTCAAGTCAAGCCAATTGTATTTTGTGTGACTATATGCATCTAGTAGTCACATGAATTGTATGTTTATGTTACCTTTTATGACATGTAGTCACACAAATCATGCTAATGGTACTGAGTTTGTCACATACAATTAACCAAAGAGTTACCAATAGTAGTAATAAGTGTGACTGTATGCTTTGTCAAGTCAAGCAAATTGTATTTTGTGTGACTATATTCATCTAATAGTCACATGAATTGTATGTTTGTGTGACCTTTTATGACATGTAGTCACACAAATCATGCTAATGGCACTAAGTTTGTCACATACAATTAACCAAAGAGTTACCAATAGTAGTAATAAGTGTTATTGTATGTTTTGTCAAGTCAAGCAAATTGTATTTTGTGTGACTATATGCATCCAATTGTCACATAGAATTGTATGTTTGTGTGACTTTTTATGATATGTAGTCACACATTGGAATGTGAATAAGTGTGACTATGTTTCATCTTCTAGTAACCTTTTAGAATTCAATAAAAACAAATAACAAAATTCTGGAAATCAAATTTCAATTGCATTAATATATAAAATTGAATGTACATAATCAAATAAACAAATGTAATGTCGTATTATTCTCAAGTAACATACTTTTCACATAGAATCACATTTGTAAAGACTTTGAATCACCGTATTGTTAAGTTTTTTGAGACTTGTTATTCCTAGCTTGTTTCTGCATATGAGTAATAGTCGTATATGTACTGCCTGCTGGAACATTAATCGAGCGCTTAGATCCTATCTTTGGTGCACTTTCAACAACAACTTTCATGGTATTTGGTGGTGTTGTTTCCTGTATGGAAACAAAAGCCGAGTATTAAACATTGAACTAAATATGAAAAGCTATGTATATGTAGGATGATAAATCAAGTGTATGTACCTCTTCCAAAAAAATAACCTTTTCCTTTGGCCATGCCACCAAACTACCTTTTACATCCTTAATAGTTTTTAAACCATTATTTCCGGCATCAGGTATGAATGCTGCATCCACTAAGGATTCATCAACTGAAACTTTGTAGCAATTTTTTGGTAGTGGTTGGTTATGAATCATTACATTGTCTCCATCCTTAGACTTGTATACCCTACCGTTACCAATGATCATTATCCTAGATATGTTCCACAGTTTGCACTTAAATGTCTGAAGAAAACATGTTTACATGCGTTAATGATAAATAAATTAAACAAGTAATTATATGAAAAATGATGAAATACTTACATCTGGTAGTGATGGTGGAGACTGATTTACTTTTGATTTAGAAGGTGTACGCTTCTTTCGTAATGATGCAATAGGCACGTCATGTTGTGGCGAGGGAGACAGATTTTGTTGTGATCCAGAAGCTGGATAAATATCTTCTTGATATTGGGAATTTTGAAGTGGAGACTTCTTTTCCAACGATCCTGTCTTATTTTTGCTAACCTAGTTCTAGTAGGTACCTGCATATATACATAACATAGTAAATAAGTCATGTATAATACAATTTAGAAACCAAACATGGTTTTTTTATAACTTACCTTCTTCGCAGTTGCAGTTGCAGCTGCAGTTGCATTGTCCAAATCCTTGTTCGAAGTTGCAGTTGTCTTAGACATTGGAAATAACACACCCTTCTGAAGTCCACCACCACTGATCGACGTACTTTGCTCTTCACTAGGTATTTTTCTTAATACATTATGTTCTAGTTGTAATACCTGCAATATATAAGTATGTTAATTGTTAATCGTATTACAGACTGAAAATCATCAAATCAAAATTAGAAAACTAGTCTTACATTTGGCTGACTTGGCATTAACTCGGCTATATTAACCCCTTGTGAAGACATAACTTTCAACATTTTTTCAATAGTTTCCTGTGTTTGTGACATCTTGGTGGTTAATTCAGCGACTGTATCCTCTTTTTCTTTACGCGCATGTATCTCCTTCTCAAGTTCATTTTCAAGCAACGCAACTCTGCCTCCCACTCCTCGTGCATACCCTCCCTTTTCCTTTCCTAATACATGTGATGATGAATCTGAGCCACTATCAACCGTCAAGGTTCCATCTCTAATATGTTCCTCTGCTTCCAGCTGCACACAAAAAATGGTAAAATAATTTATTATACGAATATAAACATTATATAAAAAAAATTTGCAATAACACTTACAATCTTAGTGCCAACTTTGATTGTTTCATCATCTGTCTCTTTTCCTTCTTGTCTAACCCTTCCATTAAACCACAATACACCACGGGGGGTTCTTGATCTAGTGTAATTTCTTTTCTTATGATCTTCCAAACATCAAATACATACAGATGAAAAGTTAAACCAACATGGACAACAGTGTTAGGATATTACACCAATATAACCTTACCATTTGCTCTTTTATATATACATAACCACCACGTCCCATTGTATGCTGATAAAGAGACTTGGAACGTGCCAATTTATTAGCAGCTGATTTAGCCTAACAAAAAAGTTTACTGGATGAGAAGTTGCTAGTACGTAACAGACTGTGTTTGTCATACGGAGTTTCCAAACTGTAACACCCCCAAATTTATACAATTCAATACAGCGGAAGACTCGTTGGTGTTACGGGATAGCACATTACTCACATCATAGACAACGCTTAAAAATCGCGTCGTTTAATAATAAAGCATTTCCATTCATAAATATCAGATTTACATAGGTCCCAAGTCATAGTATTTCATACAAGTTTTACAAAGCATTTGAATGGAAATTATTATTTAAGTGTGGGCCATGAATTCTTGTTGTCTTCTCGAGAATTACCTTCAAGTACCTAAGATACAACATGTTAAAAGAAAAGGTCAGCGATAACGCCGAGTGAATTCATAGAGTTAATTAAAACCATTAATATATCATCGGTATATAATTATTACCGAAAATCATTTTGTACTAATCTTTATAATAGGCCATAAAATAGCCAAAGTCATTTTATACAAATCTTTATCAAAAATCATAATATAGGCTTTTGCCTTTGATAGGTGTGTAAACACCCATCCTTTTTACCACTTAATTACAATAATAACCGAGCCAAAACGTGTATTTTATGTCATTTTTGTCGGAATTATGTGTGGTTTGTGTTTTTGTTGTGATTTAGGACGAAAAGGTGAAAAGTGGAGAAAACACGGCCATTCACGGGCTTTTATCGAAGAAAAAGACGAAAGACAAAGTCAAGAAATCAAGAGTGCAAAAAGAACGGAAGTCCAAGACCGATTTTGAAGATTTATCGAAGAAAAAGTCAAAAGACGGAAGTTTACTAAAATCCGAAGAACTCACGTCTAATTTATTGAAGAATTACAAGACGAGTTTGAAGAAATCCCGAGACAAAGTCATTAAAGTCAAAAGATTAAGAAGATTAAGGACTTAATGACACAATTAGAGAAAGAAGAAAGAGGGAGGAAGCTTCCACTAAGCACCTCCCTAATCCACTATAAATAGATTTTGTTCATTTCATTTGTAGTTGTTGGGTGGATTGACAACCCACCTCTTCCACCATTTTCATACCTTGCAATTTAATTTCTTGCACTTTAATTACTTGTCATGCACCTTTAATTTCTTTAATTCAAGTTAGTTTACTTTTAATGTTATTGAATCTTTATCTTTTCTTGTTTTAATCTCTCATCTACCTTTCTTATTTGTGTTTAATCTTATGTTATGTTCATGTTATTGAGTTTCATAGTTTTGATTAAGTGGGTTTTGATCATTTGATTATTATTGTTAGTTTTGTTGATTTGTTTTGATTGATTATTGTTAGTTAATGTTTATTGGTTATTTTGGTTTAATCTTTTGGTTTGTTTTGGTTAGATTTGATTAAATTCGTGCCTTTTTTTCATTCCCTGTTCTTCGCTACTGTTTATGTGCCCGGATTCCAGATCAAAGCCATTTGTTCCGAATCAATCTTTTCAGCAGTTTATTCCGGATCAAGCCTCTTCATCCAGAATACTTGTTATTCCGGATCAAGCCTCTTCATTCGGAATACTTGTTATTCCGGATCAAGCTCTTCATTCGGAATACTTGTTATTCCGGATCAAGCTCTTCATTCGGAATACTTGTTATTCCGGATCAAGCTCTTCATTCGGAATACTTGATTATTCCGAATCAAGCCTCTTCATTCGGAATACTTGTTATTCAGGATCAAGTCTTTCATCCGGAATAGTATTCCGGATCAAGGTCCTTATTCCGAATCAACCTCTTTTCCCTTTTTTATTCCGGATCAAGAACTTTATTCCGGATCAACTGGTTTATTTCGGATAAGTGACATATTTCGGATGAGCCTTGTTATTCCGGATGAGGGTGATATTCCGGATGAGTTTTTCAGTTTTTTTTGTAGTTTTATATTTTTAATTCTTAAGCTTTACTTTTCCCGCCTTTTTCCTTATTTGCATTTTTACCTGCCTTCCTTTTAGTTTAAGTTTAAGTTCGTGTCATTTACTTTATTTCCCTTTTAATTTCTCGTCATTTACTTTTTGTCAAGTTTTAATCTTTCATTATTTCTTTTTACCGTCTTAATTTTATTTTATTTTTATTTGTTTCAAGTCTTTATTTTTAATTAGTGTAGACAACGACAACCATTCTATTTCTTTTCCACCAAGAACAACTGAGTCGCACTTTGAACCTGAAATCAATTCGAAGAGATACCGAGAAACGAATTTTTGAACCTAGCAAAATCTAAACATTAAAATGGCGCCGCTGCCGTTTCTTTTCGTGAAGATTAACGGTTTTTTGTGAGAGACGCGTTGGCTTTTGGGATCCGTTCACTTGTGAACGTTATTTTTCATGTCAAAAATTTTCAAAAATCCCAAAAACATTTGAAAAATCATAAAAAGCATTTCTTTTTCAAAGTTTTTCACCAAAAATATTCTTCTTGCTTCTCTATCTTTCTTGATGGATTCTTATGTCCATTGCGTCGGGTGTGGGAAACAATTATCTGGGAACAACTCATGTCAATGGTGTTCATGCGAGCGATGCGGAAGAGATCTTCCT
Source organism: Glebionis coronaria (assembly GCA_025667525.1). Taxonomy (NCBI): domain Eukaryota; kingdom Viridiplantae; phylum Streptophyta; class Magnoliopsida; order Asterales; family Asteraceae; genus Glebionis; species Glebionis coronaria. Next base: position 174,314,682 of record CM046876.1, on the reverse strand, counting down.
CCTATTTCAATCGATTCAAAAATAGGATTTTGCCCATCGTATGATTCGATTAATTCATCCTTTACTTCTAATGAACTTACTCCTCCCTCTTGCATGTATTGTGGAAGAAATTCTCATTGGCATGTTTCGTGTCCGGTTTGATACCCGTCTTATGACGAGCAAGAATCGGATTACATTCATTCCAATGGTAATAGCTATCCACAAGACGCACCCAGTCTTTCTCCTCACCCGTTTTGCAACAACTATGGGGGCCCTCACGATACTTCTTATTGTCAACCAATGAATTATTATGAGCAAAATCCGTGTCCTCAGTTTTCTTCACCAATGGATTATTATGAACCAAACCCGTGTTCTAATTCTTCTCGACCGATGAACTACTATGAGCCACACCCATGCTATAATTCAGGCTTTCAACACTTTGAGCCCCCACATCACACCCTCAATCATCAATCCTCTCAGCAAATTAGTCTTGACCAACAACTAACTTCTTTGAACCATATTCTAGAAAGTTTAGCTCAAATCCGAGCTGACTTGCATCAGGAAAGGCAACCTTTGCTTGATGTGGACGAAACCTTGAAAACCACCAACACTTTTTTGAGCCAATTTGGTCGTTTTCCCTTCTTTTCTACACCAAAATGTTTAATTACAGCGTGGGATACAATTGGTTTAATTGAACATACTCGGGGAGATGAACAACAAAATTTGCTTCATGAGCTTCTTAAAGATGTGGAGGTTATCAAGGAAGAGTTAGCCGACTATGTCACTCCTAATTAGAATGGACCCGTCTATTACGATGATGATGACGACGATGATGTCTACGCTCTCGACCCATCTACTGAAGTTGCGACTCCTACTCTCAATATTCCTACTGCGTCTAAGGATGATGATTCATTGAGTGAGCTTAGTGATTTTTGTCTCGATAAATTCTTTGATGATGAGGTGTGTGACATACCGACTGCTATGGAGTCTGAGGACGACGTTGCTCTTACGGAAGAGGTCGATCCTAGTGATGACGATTTTTCTCCACGCTATGAGAATTTCACTTTTGAAATTTCTGAATCTCCACCGGGAGATGCGGGCGATGACGATTTATTCTCTCCGGCTTACGAGAAGTTCACCGATGAACTTGCTCTTGTAGATGAGGTGGAAGACGTGATTCTCCGCGACAGATTACGGAAAGTGCATCTTCTTATTGCTCAAATCGAAGAGTTGACTTCTCCTCCTCTTTCCGAGTCTTTACCTATAGCTATTCCTCCCGTTGAAGATAATGACCCATTGCTAGAAGAAATCGACATTCACTCCATACCTCCAGGTATTGATGATGATGACACAGAGGGGGATATTATTTCTGATAATTTGCTGCAGGAAGGTATTGTCCCAAGTCCCTCTCCCGAGCACCTTTCATCCTCCCCTTTAGCCACTATTACGGAGAATAAGTGCTTTGACCCGGGAGGTGACATTGATTATGCTATGATTGATAAGATTACGGCTTTGCCGCTTGCTCAGCATCCATTGTCTTTGGGGGATGACAATGTGCTTACTTTACCCACCCCACCTCCCGTGGAACTTGATTTCACATACTTTTCGTATGTTGAAAGAACCTTTCTCCCATTCAAGACTTATCCCCCTGCCTCTCCTTTGTTGATGTCCTCCGGGAACGAGGACAAGGTCTTTGATCCCGTTATTGCATTCGAGGCTTCCCCATGGACCATTTAATTCGGGGACGAGTCAGGCTCGTGACTCGGTTAATATAAACAAGCGCTCTTCGGGAGGAAACCCGATTATCTATCTTTATCTGTTTTCAGCATAAGTGTAGGGGGAGCCCCGTTGGTGTTTCTTGTTTTCTTTCTTATCATGTGCATGGATTAGAGCTTCAAAGACACACTCTTGATGACTTTTGACGACCCGTGATTCCGTGTTCCCATTTTCCCGGTTCTATCCTAAACTCTTTTCGATTCACTATTTTATATGTCTCAATATTAAATTAGGAATCTCTTTAGTTGTCTCTTCCTTAGCGAGATTTAAACAAAGTGCACAATGTCCTAAGTGTAGGGGAGTTTACTCCCACATGCTTAAACATTGAGCACAATGTTTATATTAAGTGTAGGGGGGACTTCTATCGAAGTTAAGTGGTCTTTTCCTTGTATTTGTCCTCATTTTAACCGGAAAATCAATTTTTCGACATTTTTCAAAATTTTTGATCTATTTTGGCCCTTTAGTTTTACCTTTGTATAGTTATTTTATTTCCTTATTAGAATAAATTTTTAATAAAGTGGTTTTAATTTTCAAACGTTGTGAATCTTTTGACTCAACCCGAGTTTACTTATCTAAGTTTACTCTAGCTAGTATTTTTAACGTGTTTAAGTCAAGTTTTGCTAGGCTTTTATATAGGGAGCTATGAAACGCGAAAGTCTTAACTCTCACGGGTTAAGAACAAGAACTTTTCGCAAGTTCCTATAATTGATCCTAGAGAGTCGTTTATCAAGGGAACTTTAAAATGTGATTTCTAAACTTGAAAAAGTCTAAGAATTTGCAAGATCCTTTAGGCGACTCGAAAACCCAAAACTTTGATTTAATAGGCTAAGCATCCACGAGTCTCATTCCTTGAGATTTTAAACTGTGGAGAACGAGAGATGATAGAGTCAATTATAAGTTTGGTATTCTTTCGTGAATTTATGTGAGTTAATTATAAGCCTATTCTCCCATCGCTTGCTAATAAATTTATCTGCAATAAATAAGGTTGTACGATTTGAAAAGTTACTTAGCTTCTAGCCCAAGATCGTTTAAAAGTTGCTCGGTATGGATTAGAGTTCATAGCCAAGGCATAACTTATTGAAGCGGGATGCCAAGATTGGCGAGTCCGAAAAGGTCCTAACAAGGCATGAGGGCTACATTTTGTTGCTAAAGATCCCAAGTGATGTGAAGAATCATTTATCAAAAATCAATATGAAGGATCGAGACACACGACGAAAAGCAAGAACTCCCCAAAAGATCATGGAGAAGTCTATCCGAAAACACCCTAACAGGGTATTAGGATAAATAGATCCAAGTCCAAAAAGGAGGCGGATCGTTGTATATCAAAGTCCAAAATAAAGATTGGAGAAAAATGAAAAAGTCGTGGTCCAAGTATGAAGAATCTCTCAAAACTTCAAGTGAAGAAATTCCTATTATGAAGAGTATTTCATGAATGTCTCTCAAGATTTGAAGTATGAATTCGCTGCCAAATATCGGTCCGAGAAAGGTCTCAAATCGCGAAGCGAGTTATGCCAAGATATGAACTTTATGAGGTCCTGAGAAGCAGTTTTAAAAGATTTTGTCCTTTAGCTAACTATTGATTAAATCGTTCACTTTATTTTCAGCCTAAATAACTATCAAAATAAGTCAACAATGCATCCTCGTGATCATTCAAGACAATAATAAAATATAAGAGATACACCTAGGAATAAGGGAGTCTAAGTAAATAATTGGCCCACATGAGTTCGTGTTAGTTTGCTAACTTATAATAACAATGATCTCGTTTTTAAGCTTGGTTTGGAGAAAGTGAAAACTTGAGGATGATGATCATTCATGACATTTTCAAAACCCTAAGGTATGTTTTTGATTTCTTTACTTTCTTCCTTTGAATGTTTATGATTTTCTATCTCTTTAATAAAGGCCAAGACGGATTGATTATGATGAAAAGTGTAATCGTGCTTTGTAACTAATGCATTGCATGAGGACATCGCGATGGTTAAGTGTAGGTGATTTGATAGGTGTGTAAACACCCATCCTTTTTACCACTTAATTAAAATAATAACCGAGCCAAAACGTGTATTTTATGTCATTTATGTCGGAATTATGCGTGATTTGTGTTTTTGTTGTGATTTAGGACGAAAAAGTGAAAAGTGGAGAAAACACGGGCATTCACGGGCTTTTATCAAAGAAAAAGACGAAAGACGAAGTCAAGAAATCGAGAGTGCAAAAAGAACGGAAGTCCAAGACCAATTCTGAAGATTTATCGAAGAAAAAGTTAAAAGACGGAAGTTTACTAAAAGCCAAAGAACTCACGTCTAATTTATTGAAGAATTACAAGACGAGTGTGAAGAAATCCCGAGACAAAGTCATTAAAGTCAAAAGATTAAGAAGATTAAGGACTTAATGACGCAATTAGAGAAAGAAGAAAGAGGGAGGAAGCTTCCACTAAGCACCTCCCTAATCCACTATAAATAGATTTTGTTCATTTCATTTGTAGTTGTTGGGTGGATTGACAACCCACCTCTTCCACCATTTTCATACCTTGCAATTTAATTTCTTGCACTTTAATTACTTGTCATGCACCTTTAATTTCTTTAATTCTAGTAAGTTTACTTTTAATGTTATTGAAACTTTATCTTTTCTTGTTTTAATCTCTCATCTACCTTTCTTATTTGTGTTTAATCTTATGTTATTTTCATGTTATTGAGTTTCATAGTTTTGATTAAGTAGGTTTTGATCATTTTGATTATTATTGTTAGTTTTGTTGATTTGTTTTGTTTGATTATTGTTAGTTAATGTTTATTGGTTATTTTGGTTTAATCTTTTGGTTTGTTTTGGTTAGATTTGATTAAATTCGTGCCTTTTTTTCATTCCCTGTTCTTCGCTACTGTTTATGTGCCCAGATTCCGGATCAAAGCCATTTGTTCCGAATCAATCTTTTCAGCAGTTTATTCCGGATCACGCCTCTTCATCCGGAATACTTGTTATTCCGAATCAAGCCTCTTCATTCGGAATACTTGTTATTCCGGATCAAGCTCTTCATTCGGAATACTTGTTATTCCGAATCAAGCTCTTCATTCGGAATACTTGTTATTCCGGATCAAGCTCTTCATTCGGAATACTTGATTATTCCGGATCAAGCCTCTTCATTCAGAATACTTGTTATTCCGGATCAAGTCTTTCATCCAGAATAGTATTCCGGATCAAGGTCCTTATTCCGAATCAACCTCTTTTCCCTTTTTTATTCCGGATCAAGAACTTTATTCCGGATCAACTGGTTTATTCCAGATAAGTGACATATTCCGAATGAGCCTTGTTATTCCGGATGAGGGTGATATTCCGAATGAGTTTTTTAGTTTTTTTTGTAGTTTTATATTTTTAATTCTTAAGCTTTACTTTTCCCGCCTTTTTCCTTATTTTCATTTTTACCTGGCTTCCTTTTAGTTTAAGTTTAAGTTCGTGTCATTTACTTTATTTCCCTTTTAATTTCTCGTCATTTACTTTTCGTCATGTTTTAATCTTTCATTATTTCTTTTTACCGTCTTTATTTTATTTTATTTTTATTTGTTTCAAGTCTTTATTTTTAATTAGTGTAGACAACGACAACCATTCTATTTCTTTTCCACCAAGAACAACTGAGTCGCACTTTGAACCTGAAATCAATTCGAAGAGATACAGAGAAACGATTTTTTAAACCTAGCAAAACTCAAACATTAGCCTTCAAAATCATTATACGAACCATTGTCGTAAAAAAACATCATACAATACGTTTTACAACGTTGTATAGATTAAATAAAAACCGTTATATGAACATGGTTATATAAAACCAAAACACGAATATAACATCAATAATAAGACCCCGTATTGCTAGTCAGGCAATATATCTTAATTCAGTGCGTATAACAGTATTTCGTTATTTTAGATTATTATAAGCCACATGACATTGTTACCTTACTACAACAAACAACGGGTAGCTAACCCGAAACTAATTTGCCCATCTAAATTAGCGTGTCATCACAATAATCACGCTTGTGTAAATCTTCTCATACATAAATTCGCTTACCAATCAATGTGGCACGACGGGGAGCAACCGTCAAGGCGCGAACTGGGGTGATCGCCCCCAAATAGTACTATTATATGCATAAGCGTCTATCAAATCCCGGTAGTTCACAGTTCATGCTAATGGTACTTTTTGTGACATAACCTAACTTTAATAATCCATTTCATTTCATCTATCGGGTCATATAATCAAACATCGGGTCATACAATCATTCGGGTCCAAATCAATAAACAAACAATTCGGGACAAATGGTGTCCTATTTTATCAAACTAACATGTTATCTCCCTCGCGGGTTTATAAAATATTTCATAAAAACATTTAAAAGAGTGCGAGGCTATGAACTCACTTTGATGTGGGAAGGCGGTTATCGGCGATTTGGATGTACGGTACGTGCTTCAATCACGGAAACCTAGACAAATAATACTTGTCTTAGACTCTTGTCCAATGACTTTATAAAAATAAAAATTATGTATACATATGATGATTTTATATATATGATGATGATCAAGTGGGTTTATACATTCTCATTTACTCATTTTAGTGTTATGTGTTGGTAACTTTTATACTAGTTTACTAGTTTTACCTATTTACATGTTTTAGGTCCAATAAGCCTATTATAAGTCCATTAGCTTAAATTAGACCATTTTATACTTTTATTATCAGTATTATACTTTACATGTTGGGCCCAAGTGGGTTAATCCCAATAAGTAAGTTTATAAGTGTTTTACCAATTTAGTTGGATTATTAGTCCAATAATGCTAACTTAGCTCGTTAATGTCCGTATGTTATATAATTCGAGTTTTATCGGTTTTTACTTGTATTAAGTACTTATATATCGGTATATGACTTTTAAAAAGTTTACATTAGACGGGTCCGATCGTCTAATTTTTAATTGACGAAAAACGTTAATTTTACGGTACTAGCCGAAAAGACGTAAAACTCATGTTTATAGTTTTTATAACTTATAAAACTTACCAAACTACCATTTTTTCATAATGTCCATTTATTTATCCTTATACATATTTATATAAATGAAATATATAAGTTAGTGGGTTTTAATTTCACATTTTATACTATATTATTTTGAGTGCTTATATAATACTATTAAACTTTAATTTCACAAAATCTGATTTTTAGTTTCACTTTCACCATTTTTATCATATCTTGAGTTCTATAAGAAGATAGAAGCTCATTTTTGGATAACATAAACTTCATATTATGTGCTACAAATAAGTTAGATATATCTACTGCTCAATCCATGTCTAAGTATCCTTAACACTCCTTACAAAACAGAATATTCAGATTGGTATACTAATTTTGTTTTGATCATATCTCACTCATTTTGATGATTCCATTGCATGGCCAACTCTCACATGTGTATGACATCTAATACTTACTGTAAATTGATCCCTCTATGCCATTTTATCAGTTTATCATTTGGTTACTTACTGTTTTTATACAGCCATCATATTTAGCAAGATTTTAACCATTTTACATGTGGTTTTCCATCTTTTTACCCATGTTTATCAACACCAAATCCCCACATAATATTTTTATCATCATTCATAATCATATAGATATACATAAATAAAAAAAATACAAGATTACATAATCAAAATAACAAGAGGATATGAAGAACAATCTTTATATCACCAAGAATAAGTAGTTTATGATCAAGGCTTGGATTTTTGTTGGCAAAACTTGTGATAGATCAACACCAATCTTCAAGGCCACCAATACTTGTAAACTTAATGTAGAAATCAGCCCTTGGACATCATCAAATCACCTCCTTGGATGTTATAATCACCTCCAATCTTCAAGGCTTCAAAGGTTCTTCCCCATATGTATAGATAACACATGGTTTGTGGTCAAAATTGATCAAAGAGGGGTGTTTGATGGTGGTTGTTGAACGGCAAGGTGAGAGAGAAAGGGAGGAGTGTGTGAGTTTTCCATGGATGAAAATGGAGAAATTGGTTTGGAGTGAGTGGTTTTGACAAGTTAGCTTGTTTGTGTAAGTAGCTAGGACAAGTGTCCTAGCTTACTTAGTAAGCTTTTGACACATCTTAGATGTGTTGGTGAAGTTTTGGTCGCCCATTTGTGGGGTGAGGCAAGTGTAAACTTGTCTCACCCCACTAATTTACGGCTACTCCTCGATTCTAGTTTCCTCTATTTGCGTGCCCTCGGCTCGTTTTACGAAAAACGTTTTTATAAATTATAAATCAACGGCACAAAACGAATCTAATAAAAATTGTCTCATCAAAAACGGAGTTCGAAAACGTAAATAGGTAATCCTAATGTTTCTGGTTTTGTCGTAAAGGACGTTAAATTATAATCGTAAGTCCTATTCTCTTCTCGTAAATTTGTGAGTTTATGAACAAACACAAATTTAAAATCCCAAAATAATATTCACGGATAAATTTATTTCCTGAAATGTCGGACTATCACCAAAACGGTGTATGTAAACGTAAGCACGTAACGTATAATCCTCCGGTTTAAACGTAGTCAATGCTACTTCAAGACGTAAACCCAAATTTCTTCCCAGAAATGAGTGAGTTCATAATATAACATTGAAATAATGTTTTTAAATAACACTTGAGAATAAAATATCAACCACAAATTGACGGATTGTCACAGCATTTACCCCTAAACAGGATATTTGTCCTCAAAGATCATTTTATCTTACTACTCGCTTCTTATAGAGCTAAAGCCATGTGGGTATTTACTCCACATTCGGTCTTTTCTCACAAGTGTAATTCATTACAATACGCGAGTTTCATCAAACATAACTACGGGAATACGATCAGGCTTAATGTTGACTTACTTTCTCTATCCATGATGTTCACGGGTTTTTGATGAATGCAACTTTTCGCCGATCTAAACTTTATCAAGAAGAATTCAGATTTTCACTTGACAGATATTTATCAAGTTCGATTTACGAAACATATTCACGCAGCCCTTGAAGTCATAGGGTAGATCCAGCTTATATGCCTTTCAAACCAACTTTTTACATCATCTCAATGGTCCCATGCAATGGGGACTTATTTCCCATGATCTTTCAGATCATCTATCCATTTTTCCAAGGTGAAAATTTTTGGCATAACTTCGCTACCCATCCTGCACTTCAAGATCTACATTTCATATTCATATAACCTCCTTCCCACTACTGGCAGTCAATAATCAAATCCTAATTTCAACAATCAATTCAGGTCTCGCGGGTCGAGTATTTTGTAAGGTTAGGTTTGTCATCATAGGAAACCTTAAACCTAAAAGACATGTCCAACTCACAATGGGTGTATGTCGGGTGTCTTCATCCTAACTCCTGCTTACAGATGCTCTTATGTTTAGATCCTAACAAGATTTGATCTCGATCCTAACACAATAATTATCAATGATAATCTCTACAAAGGAAAGCGATTATACGGTTTATTACCAAAGGTCAATTATTCAAACATAAAACAACACTTCTAGTGTTTTGTATCGTTACTTTACCTCGTCCCTTCGATTAGGATGGTAAACAGTACTCTCATCAAGATTCGTTCTCAATGACTTCTGAGCAAATCTCTAGAAATTCGATGCGAAGCGAGGATCTTGATAGAGATGATCGATACAGGCACACTATGTTTACACAACTCCTTTAAATACAAAGAGTCGATTTCTTCATCGAGAATCTATCATTAACAGGAATGATATTAGCAGATTTGATCAGTTTGTCGACGATGACCCAAATCAGATCAAATTTAGTTGATGACCCTTGCAATAGTTAGACGTTTACTAATGTATGAGGCGATGTTTGCCTTTATAATTTACCATTAGTGCAACTTCTTCAGATAAAGATACATTTAATCAGACATGACATGAATAGAATACTTAGTCTTACGAGATTCCAACATGACTACATCTCACAATCCTCCATATTTAGGCAACCACAAGCGGCCTTTAAAAACATTTAACGCCATCGGCTTCTCAACTCTAATGGTTCACATTAGCCACGAACCCCTTTTATTATCTATATCATCCTTTTTACAAGCATCGGCTATATTTCAAATTGCTCGGCAATTTATTTGCACAGTCATTACTAAGGAACACATTCTAATTGATTCTTTATCCTTTTTACATAATGCGTCAGTATTTACATTCATCTTTCCTGATGAAATAATTATCATGTCCATAATTTATTCAGAAATTATTTCTTCATATTTTCTAAGTTTTAGTTTTGTTTCAACTATTATTTTTATCAGTTTTGCTCAATCCGACATTTAAAGCGTCGATAAATAATTCAAGTAATTAAATAATAAATATTCAATTTCTATGAAACGTAAACGTAAAAAATTTAAATTTCTTAGTTCGACCAATTATATGAAAATGTTTAAAATCATTTTGAATTTAATTAACACGATTTTTTTGTTGATTTATCTAAAATAATTAATAAGATTCGCAAATGTTCGAAAAAAATCCTTGTTTATACTTTGGTTAAAGTTTTCTTAGTTGACAGGAAAATATTGTCGTTTCAAATTTCAAGTCATGGTTTAAATGGTTTTCTCAGTCCCTCTTAGGTTGTCTTGAGGTATACACAAACATTTACCCCAAAACAGGAGTTTAGTTAAATGTTATGGGTTTAAGGGAATGATTCCTTAAGAATTATTTTGATAAAACATTTGTCAAAACATATTTGCACTTTCTTTTTGGTAAAACCCAAAGTCTTAAATGGCTCTAATTTTTTTTGAAGAGTCAATGTATTCCATTATCTATTAATCACATGGTCAATTAATATAAAGGATTAAGTCTTAAATCACATGTTAAATATTCAAGGTACAAGTTTTCATTGTTCGGCCAATTCAGGGCAATCTATAAATAATTATTAACTCCTTCTTATTCTTAGAAACAAACAAATGGTCCTTAATGATCACAAGCATGAATTTATCAAACTACAGCCTACACACGTGATTCACCAAATTTATGAATGCTACATGTGTATTAGTCAATCCAAACGACATCACGTGAAACTCATAATGTTCATTACAAGTTCTGGATGTAGTGACTGGAATAGATAATCTTTTTCGCGGACGTGAAGTTGATGATAACCATGCCATGGATCAAATCTTTAAAACATACACTAGAACCTTGTATATGATCGAACAAATCTATCATCTTGGGTAGTCGATATAGATTTCGATCATCAATTTACTTAGTTCACGGTAATTCAACAAATATAAGGAATGATAATACCATAGCTCTTCATGATGACGAGCTTGGTAAAATAAAAGCTTTCTCCGACAACTCTCTCAGTTGTACGGTAATTCTTTTAATTCAAATGGTGCTGACGTACAGTGCATAAGCCACAGGTGCAGCACTGGGAATATAATCAATACCAATTTCAACTTGCCTTAATGGTGAAAGTCTAGGTAATTCACCAACAAATACCTCCTAAAATTTTCAAATAACATAAACATCTTTTAATAAATTACTTCAAGTTCTTTCTAGATTACGAGATCTATGATCAGTTCATAACCATTCATGGTATAAATTTCAAGTCTAAAAGCAGGATATGGTCATCCATCAAGAATTATTTAGGTCACTTTTGATAATCAACATCTTATCTTTTAGGGGAATTCTACTTGAGTTCCCATCAATTAAGACAATGTCTTCATGTCATAATCAATCAATCTATTCTACTTGCACTATCAACTTTCCAGTTTCATTACCGTTGATAAGATGTGAACCTCTCAAAAGACTAATAATAACTCATAATCCTTCACAAATTCAAGGATATATGGAGACACAACTACCATTAAAAGAGTAGGGTCAACGCATAATCTACACGAGAGAATTTCAAATCAGATATAGACGAAAACATTTAATGAATATGAATATATCCCATGTTTTCATAATTTGAGTACGCATTCGAAAGCTCCTTGGATCGTTACCCAGGTCATTCAAATGAAATATGATCAAAAGAAATGATAGGAACGTCGATACATCCAATCGGGTATCAATACTCGGTAATCAGATACTTTTCCTAAGAATCTCACTACAAGAGAATTGGACAAGAAAGAATTGTCAATTGTCAAATAAGACAATTTCCACAGATGAGTAAATTCGACTCAGAAGAATAGATGCTACAGGCACATATGTAGGTGTCCCAAACACTATGTCCCTATTTTTCACTTCTTGCAGATCTCATAAAATTTTAATCTTTCACAATATTCAAAGAAAATGTAGTGTTTATTAATCAATTTTATGGTGACTACTAATCAGCCTTGCATGGTCCTTTCCAAATTGTATGTAGGAGGAAGCAAGAAAAGATAGATAATATCGATACATGTAGGACTTAGCAATCAATGGTATTCTTTTCATTAATCACAAACAAGTCAAAATTGTACCGTAACACATTATGTGTCACTATGTCATACAATTCCAAGAACTCATCCTACCAACTGATGTCTCAGTTAAGTTAGGGATTATTTTTAGAAGATACCACAATGAATACTAATCTACAAGAGTTATTAGGTGTCCCACCTGTCCCGGAAGATCCATCGGTCCTAATTCAGAAGAAGATTTCTTCGATTTATTTCTTGGACACTGGACATCCTCGTCATTGGACAATGGCCTAGGAACAACCCTTACCACGAATCAACAATCATTTAAAACCTTATAATTCAATCACAGAACTTAACGACTTCCTCTTAACAATCTCATATTCCATATGAGTTAAATTTGACTTTATTCAAGTTTCAACCAACTTATGCTCAATTCGATATCTTACCTCATTCTCCAATATTTTCAACCTTATTCTTAGATCTTAAAAGGGCTATAAAAGCTCAATATGATCAACACTTAATTTCCAATCCTATAGCTCTTACAACAATAGTTATCAAATGAGTCACTAGTATGAAATGACTCGATCATTTAATTAGACTTCTCGAAAAGGTACTTGTGGCATGAGGCTTTTGGGTAATGGTTCCAATGACAGCCTCAAGTGCAACACTCATCCTTTCGATTTCAATTTAAGAATTGGATGACAACGAATCAGATGACATCTTTCTAGGTGGTAACGTTTTTGTCAAACTCCACTCTATAAGGAAAGATCGTCATGACATCGATATCATATTTAATCTCGCCAATTCTTCTTCAACATCACAATCAACTAGTATCTACATTTCTATGAATATCAACCATTTTGTTGGGCTCATAAATATCCAAAACTTGGTTTAGATCTGGAATAGCTAGGATTCCTACGGAAATAGCTTTGATTAATTTAATAGGGGATTTAGGGTTCCTTGTGACAATCTACGTCGTATAAATACCTCGTATAAATATTAAAATAATCATCAAACAATCATGTAATCAAATTACATCATATATAATATATATATATATATATATATATATATATATATATATATATATATATATATATATATATATATATATATATATATATATATATATATATATATATATATATATATATATATATATATATATATATATATATATATATATATATATATATATATATATATATATATATATATATATATATATATATATATATATATATATATATATATATATATATATATATATATATATATAGGGGAGAGATCAAATAAAAAGACTTTTTTTTGTGAGAAGGATAAGAAAGATTTTCAGCCATTGATTTAAAATCAATGGATGAGATTAAATCAAAATCCTAACTAACTAACTAACTAACTAACTAACCATCTAAACGTGTTTTTTTTAAAGTTCTTCAAAAATTATGAAAAAATTCCAGTAGATCCGGAATGTTGGTGCAAAAAACTTTTGTGAAAAAAGTTTTTTTAATTTGAAGTTTTTTACGCTTTTTTAATGCACAAAAACAGAATTTTGATGCACAAAAACGTTTTCTTTTACGTTTTTTTAGGTTTTTTGTGCATCAAGAATTCATTTTTATGCCCAACTTCTTTTGACTTTTTGCTTTAAAATATGATTCCGCATCAAACTATAATAAATTAAAATTTTTTTGAATGAAAAAGTTTTGTACACCAAAATTCACGTGTTTGTGCATCAAATTTTGTTTTTTGTGCATCAGAAAAACGTAAAAAAAACTCAAAATTAAAAAAACGTTTATTCACAACTTTTTTAGGCACCAACAAATCCGACCATTTGGAATTTTTTCAGAATTTTTTGAAGACTTCTTTAAAATCGTGTTTTGGTGGTTAGTTAGTTAGTTAGTTAGTTAGGAATATGGATTGATCTTATCCATTGATTTTAAATGATTGGCTAAAAATCCTTCTTATCCTTCTCACCAAAAAAAGTCTTTTTATTTTAACTATCCCCTATATATATATATATATATATATATATATATATATATATATATATATATATATATATATATATATATATATATATATATATATATATATATATATATATATATATATATATATATATATATATATATATATATATATATATATATATATATATATATATATATATATATATATATATATATATATATATATATATATATATATATATATATATATATATATATATATATATATAATCCAAGTTATATATATATTAAAATAACACTTCTTAGTCTGGCCTTGTCGGTAACTCGGGAATTCTTCGGCACCGTTATAGTCAAAAGATTTTTAGACATTTTTAGAAAAACGTTTATAGTTAAAAGATTTTGAAATGTTTTTTCAAAACCTTAGTTTTAAAAATCTTTCGTTCTCTATAACGAGAGCTCTGGTACCAAACTGTAACACCCCCAAATTTCTACAATTCAATATAGCGGAAGACTCGTTGGTGTTACGGGATAGCACATTACTCACATCATAGACAACGCTTAAAAATCGCGTCGTTTAATAATAAAGCATTTCCATTCATAAATATCAAATTTACATAGGTCCCAAGTCATAGTATTTCATACAAGTTTTACAAAGCATTTGAATGGAAATTATTATTTAAGTGCGGGCCATGAATTCTTGTTGTCTTCCCGAGAATTATCTTCAAGTACCTGATATAAAACATGTTAAAAGAAAAGGTCAGCGATAACGCCGAGTGAATTCATAGAGTTTAATAAAACCATTAATATATCATCGGTATATAATTATTACCGTAAATCATTTTGTACAAATCTTTATAATAGGCCATAAAATAGCCAAAGTCATTTTATACAAATCCTTATCAAAAATCATAATATAGGCTTTTGCCTTCAAAATCATTATACGAACCATTGTCGTAAAAAAACATCATACAATACGTTTTACAACGTTGTATAGATTAAATAAAAACCGTTATATGAACATGGTTGTATAAAACCAAAACACGAATATAACATCAATAATAAGACCTCGTATTGCTAGTCAGGCAATATATCGTAATTCAGTGCGTATAGCAGTATTTCGTTATTTTGGATTATTATAAGCCGCATAACATTGTTACCTTACTACAACAAACAACGGGTAGCTAACCCGAAACTCATTTTCCCATCTAAATTAGCGTGTCGTCACAATAATCACGCTTGTGTAAATCTTCTCATACATAAATTCGCTTACTAATCAATGTGGCACGACGGGGATCAACCGTCAAGGCGCGAACTGGGGTGATCGTCCCCAAATAGTACTATTATATGCATAAGCTTCTACCAAATTACGGTAGTTCACAATTCATGCTAATGGGACTTTTAGTGACATAACATAACTTTAATAATCCATTTCATTTCATCTATCGGGTCATATAATCATACATCGGGTCATACAATCATTCGGGTCCAAATCAATAAACAAACAATTCGGGACAAATGGTGTCCTATTTTATCAAACTAACATGTTATCTCCCTCGCGGGTTTATAAAATATTTCATAAAAACATTTAAAAGAGTGCGAGGCTATGAACTCACGTTGATGTGGGAAGGCGGTTATCGGCGATTTGGATGTACGGTACGTGCTTCATTCACGGAAACCTAGACAAATAATACTTGTCTTAGACTCTTGTCCAATGACTTCATAAAAATAAAAATTATGTATACATATGATGATTTTATATATATGATGATGATCAAGTGGTTTTATACATTCTCATTTACTCATTTTAGTGTTATGTGTTGGTAACTTTTATACTAGTTTACTAGTTTTACCTATTTACATGTTTTAGGTCCAATAAGCCTATTATAAGTCCATTACCTTAAATTAGAACATTTTATACTTTTATTATCAGTATTATACTTTACATGTTGGGACCATGTGGGTTAAGCCCAATAAGTAAGTTTATAAGTGTTTTTCCAAATTAGTTGGATTATTAGTCCAATAATGCTAACTTAGCTCGTTAATATCCGTATGTTATATAGTTCGGGTTTTATCGGTTTTTACTTGTATTAAGTACTTATATATCTGTATATGACTTTTAAAAAGTTTACATTAGACGGGTCCTATCGTCTAAGTTTTAATTGACGAAAAACGTTAATTTTACGTTACTAGCCGAAAAGACGTAAAAATCATGTTTATAGTTTTTATAACTTATAAAACTTACCAAACTACCATTTTTATATAATGTCTATTTATTTATCCTTATACATATTTATATAAATGAAATATATAAGTTAGTGGGTTTTAATTTCACATTTTATACTATATTATTTTGAGTGCTTATATAATACTATTAAACTTTAATTTCACAAAATCTGATTTTTAGTTTCACTTTTACCATTTTTATCATATCTTGAGTTATATAAGGAGATAGAAGCTCATTTTTGGATGACATAAACTTCATAATTCTTGCTACAAATAAGTTAGTTATAGCTACTTCTCAATCCATGTCTAAGTATCCTTAACAGTCTCTACAAAACAGACTATTCAGATTGGTATACTAATTTTGTTTTGATCATATCTCACTCATTTTGATGATTCCATTGCATGGCCAACTCTCATATGTGTATGACATCTAATACTTACTGTAAATTGATCCCACTATGCCATTTTATCAGTTTATCATTTGGTTACTTACTGTTTTTATACAGCCATCATATTTAGCAAGATTTTAACCATTTTACATGTGGTTTTCCATCTTTTTACCCATGTTTATCAACACCAAATCCCCACATAATATTTTTATCATCATTTATCATCATATAAATATACATAAATAAAGAAAATACAAGATTACATAATCAAAATAACAAGATGATAGGAAGAACAATCTTTATACCACCAAGATTAAGTAGTTTATGATCAAGCTTGGATTTTTGATGGCAAAACTTGTGATAGATCAAAACCAATCTTCAAGGCCACCAATACTTGTAAACTTCATGTAGAAATCAGCCCTTGGACATCATCAAATCACCTCCTTGGATGTTATAATCATCTCCAATCTTCAAGGCTTCAAAGGTTCTTCACCATATGTATAGATAACACATGGTTTGTGGTCAAAATTGATCAAAGAGGGGTGTTTGATGGTGGTTGTTAGACGGCAAGGTGAGAGAGAAAGGGAGGTGTGTGTGAGTTTTTCATGGATGAAAATGGAGAAAATGGTTTGGAGTGAGTGGTTTTGACAAGTTAGCTTGTTTGTGTAAGTAGCTAGGACAAGTGTCCTAGCTTACTTAGTAAGCTTTTGACACATCTTAGATGTGTTGATGAAGTTTTGGCCGCCCATTTATGGGGTGAGGCAAGTGTAAACTTGTCTCATCCCATTAATTTACGGGTACTCCTCGATTCTAGTTTCCTCGATTTACGTGCCGTCGGGTCGTTTTACGGAAAATGTTTTTATAAATTATGAATCAACGACACAAAACAAATCTAATAAAAATTGTCTCATAAAAAACTGAGTTCGAAAATGTAAATACGTAATCCTAAGGTTTTCCGGTTTGTTCGTAAAGGACGTTAAATTATAATCGTAAGTCCTAATCTCTTCTCGTAAATTTGTGAGTTTATGAACCAACACAAATTTAAAATCCCAATATAATATTCACGGATAAATTTATTTCCTGAAATGTCGGACTGTCACCAAAACAGTGTATGTAAACTTAAGCACGTAACGTAGAATCCTCCGGTTTAAACGTAGTCGATGCTACTTCAAGACGTAAACCCAAATTTCTTCCCAGAAATGAGTGAGTTCATAATATAACATTGAAATAATGTTTTTAAATAACACTTGAGAAACAAATATCAACCATAAATTGACGGATTGTCACACAAACAATGCATACATACGGTGTTTATAAATGCAAAACAAAATAGAAATTAACAACCTTAAATTCTTCTGTCGCCGTGTGGTTTACAAAAGCAACCCAATGTTCGGCTTTGACGATTGCTTTGTAATTCTTTGGAACTACATTTAGTTTTTGAGGATTATCTAGGTTGGGAACTATGTGCTTTGCTGTCAATTTGCTTCTGAAATTTCTTAGCAGTTCACCTAGCTTATTCATAACCAACTTTTTGTAGGACACATCAAATTCAAAGTATTGCTGCACATATTAACATAATGTTAAAGTAAATGTAGGAATACGACTAATAGTTGGGTAAAAAATTTTGTATTTGTACCGTGGTTTCAGTCCAAAGTTTTCCTCTTGCTTCCTCCTTCACATCTTTCCACGGTAGAATCTTCAATCCTATCTGCTCCCGAACCGTGTCTCCTAAAAAACTTATAAACAAAGATCTGTTTGGCCCTGATATTCTATTCAGTGCATCAAAGTTCACATTTATCTTCATGACATCTGGTCTTCCATATTTTATCTGAAACTTGGCTAACCTCATTATACCCCTCCTATTAACAACCTTCTATTTATTGATGTCTTCATCCGCATCCGATTGATCACCATAATCCTCTGATTCATAACCTCCTTCATTATCGTGATTTACATCATCATTATTACCCAAATAATCATCATCATTAACAATATAATCTTGATCATTGTTTTCAGTGTTCATGATTATTGACATGTGTACAAGAACAATAAGTGGAAATGGTATGAAACTAGTGATGGCAGTAATTGAGATGGAGTTAGAAAATTATGGTATATTTTGTGATTTTGGAGAAAAATCAGGATTTGAGATGGAGATGGAATTAGAATATTATGGTAACTGCATATGCATTAACTTAGCATGGACATTCAAAATTTTCGTGAAAAATTTGGCTCCAAATACAAAAATTAAACAACCAAATATTTTGAACTCCAATTTGCCTCCAAATTAAACATTCAAACTATGTAAACTTTCCTTTTGAGTTTCCTGGTAAAAATAAATTTTGAACAGAATTTTATACTATTTTACACATTTTAACATTCAACCAAAAACCTTTGATAGATAACTGATAATTGCTTGAGTACAGATATTGAATTGTACATGAACTTAAAATACTTATATTAACTAGTTAACAAACCATATTGTTGATTACAGATAATTGATAATTGTTTCATAATGCTAGTAATGCATAAAAATCTATTAAATTGTTGCAACCTGTAGTTTGATAATACAACAGGTGCCTAGCAATACCAGACCAACAAAACTCAAAAAAAAATTGTTCCTATTAAACAGGGAGAACTGACATCATCTAACTTTCCTTTTGCCTTTGCTGTTGCTCCCCTCTGCAGCATTCCTTGACCGACCCTTCTCAGCAATTTCTTTCCAAGTTTTTTTATTGGCTAGGCCAACAACGACATTTGGTCTTGGAGCTTTAGCTTGAGAATATGGAGCTTTGTGAGTATGCTTTGATCTGGGAGTGTGCTTTTGTCTTGGAGCATCAGCTTGAGCAACTAATTCTTCATCACTAGAGTCAAAGAAAGGGCTCTTCCTAATCCAATCTATGTTTTCCCATTCCTCCTGATATTTGACCACATCATGTGTTTAAAAAAATTCATCGATGGTATAAACGTATACAGCCTAATGCATAAACACATAACAACTTAACAATACCTTGTTTGAAATTTTCTTATATCGTTTCGAGTAAGCAGTCGGCTTTGACTTTGAACCTGACATAGCATTAAGTTGAATAAATTAAAACTTCACAATGATGTACATTAAACCATAAACTTTTAGTTTAAACAGATTTACCTTTAGAATTGCTATTCTTCTTGAGTTCTAACTCATAATCCTCATCACTCGTGTCTTTCTCCTCATCACTTGTATCTTCCTCCTCATCACTAGAATCTACCTCGGCATCATTAGTGTCTTCATCCTCATCAGATGAATCTAATTCATCCTCTGCAGTAGGTTTGAATAGAATAGGAGTTTCCAAACAGGGAGGACAAATAGAGGGATGACGAACTTTTTTCGAAGATGTTGTGGAATTAGGTAAACCTAAAATTTGAGTTTGAAGCAAGGCAGGACGAACAGAGGGAGGACGAACTCGAGCGGACAAACTTGTGGCATTAGGAGTTTGAAACAAAGAAGGACGAACATATGAAGAACTTGTGACATTATGTATGCCTACAATAGGAGTTTGAAACAGTGGAGGACGAAAAGAGGGAGTACTTGAAGAACTTCTTGGCAAACTACGAATAGGACTTGTATTTCTAGGGGGTGGGCGAAATATAGCACATTCAGAAGTAGATGATGAACTGTCGGATTCTATATTAATTACTTCTGCAAACATGTACATATTAATGTTAGTTATATGTCGATGAAGGGAGTGTTTGGCAGAATGTGTATCATGGTTATTGATGCCCTAATAACATTTGGATTTGTTTATACATATGTTTGTATAGGGGACCATATCCTTAAACTATAACATACCATGGGACCATATCCAGACACATTAACAAAACCCATATCCTAGATTGAAACATAGACCATATAAACACATTAACAAGGGTTAATCCTGTAAACTGAATCACGTTAATTAAATATGACATAGGTCCACATACATGCATTAAAAGTAAGTGTAAACTATAATATCAGTAACAAACTTACAATATTCGTATGAACCCTAATATTAAATTAAATAATACTGATTTTTGCATTACCTCTTTCCTGATGCTTCATGTTGTTAATGATTCTGTAGATTGGCGACTATTGTTTATGAGGTTTGTGTTGGGAATAAATTATAGCCAATCTACTTGAGCGCTAACAAGAGTAAAACAAGCGTTGACAGGAGTAAAACAAACGCTGACAGCTCAAGCGTTGACAAGACAATGTCAAGCGTTGATACATTGAAGACAAGCACTGATGGAAAGATATACTCTACGCGTTTATTGTATTCTAGATTACTTCTAGTAAAGATAGGAACAACAATGTATTTTCTATATTTATCTTTACCTAGAATAGTTGATACGTAGATTATTGTACAAGGCTTCTTATGTCTATAAAAGAAGACCTTTAGGTTAATGTTCAATATATAAAAGTTTTCATACGTAAACTACTTTCATTGTAAGCAAGTTTGATATCATTAATCAAAGTGAAAGTTTGTTTATATCATTGTGTTCTTGTTTAAGTGTTAATTCCGCATAACACTTAAATTGTCATATACATATACAAAGGTTTCTCTAAGTGTATTACTTGATCTAATCTCGTATACATAAAGCTAAATCGATCTAAGTTTGGGATCAACAAGTGGTATCAGAGCTTGTTGAGGAACTTTTGATCTTAAAGAACACAAGAACCCTAAAAATCACCAAAAACCCTAATTTTCTCAAAAACCCTAACAACATCATGTCAAATCCAGAAATAACCTCCTCCTCCTCACCTTTACCAAACATCAAGATTCCCATGCTTGATGCAACCAACTTTGAATTGTGGAAATTTAACTTTGAGCAATATCTAGGGATCTATGACTACACACTCTGGGAGATTATTGAATATGGAAACACATTCTATAAAGCCCAAAAGATTGCTAATGCTATTGCTGGAAGAGCAGCTGTTGCTGGATGTTCTGAAGCAGATAAGAAAGAAAAGTCTAATGATGGTAGAGCTGTGTCTGCTGAAGACATAGCAAAGAAAAGGGTTGACATGAAAACCCTAAATATTCTGAAACTCTCTTTGGGACAAGAGAACCAGCATAAATACAGAGGTTATGAATCTGCTAAAGACCTTTGGGCAGCTCTTGAAGTTGCATATGGTGGCAATGAAGATACTAAGGAAGAGAAGAAGAAGCAACTCATGCATGATTATGCTGTCTTCAAGGCTCAACCTAATGAAAAGCTTAGTAGTGTGAGAAGCAGATTGCTTGATATTACTAGCAAATTGTCCTTCATGGGAACACAACTAGGTGATGTTGACATTAATGCTACTTTTTTTAAAAGTCTTGGTGAAGCATGGAAGATTGAGGCAAGATCTATTCTTGCCAATAATACTCACAAAAGTTCCACGTTTGATGATATCTACAACAAACTGAGGCTGTTGGAAGATGAAACTCTTTTAGAGCATCGAAGCAAGTCCACCAACAGTAACATGGCCTTCTTTTCTCATAGTGAAGGTCAATTCAATCAGAAGGACTCTTACATGCATCCAGTTACTGGATCATCATGTGTCAGCGCTGGAACATGTCCTGTCAACGTCTCCTTTTCAGACGCTGACACATTCAAAAGTGATTCACCAAGAGTTAAACCTGCTGGTTTGGATCTGGATACTATATGTGCTTATATTGCTTCTTTGCCCAATGGTTCAGTGATTACATATGAGGACCTTGAGCAGATAAGTGATGAGCACTTGGAAGAGATGGACATTAAGTGGAACATGGCTCTTGCTAGTATAAGAGCAAACAGGTGGAACAAAAGGTTTAAGAAAAAGATGACCTTCAATGCAAAGGACACAGCTGGATTTGATAAATCCAAAGTTGAATGCTACAACTATCATCGTATGGGGCACTTCATGAGGGAATGCAGATCTCCTAGAAGATCTGATGTTGGTAAACCCTCAAGTCAAATTGTTAAAGCTCAGGACCCTAAGGCCATGGTTGCAGTTCAAGGAATTGATGGAATGGGATGGGATTGGAGCTATTTGGCTAAAGATGTAGAAGAGGATAAAGCCTTGGTTGCTGAAATTGAAGAAGAAGAGCATGTTGAATATGCTCTCATGGCACACTCCTCCTCTTCATCTGATAATGAGGTATACGATAATGCTTTTTGTAGTAAAAGTTGTAGGTTAAATACTGAGAGACTTAACAAAGAGGTGTTAAGATAATTAGATGATATGAGTACTGAAAGATGCAAACTGTCTAATTACCAACTAGCTCTCACTCAAATTGAGAAGACAGTTTCTGAATACAAGAAAATGGAATTTGACTTAAACGATAAAATAAATATCTTAAAACATGAGTTAAATGCTAGTATGGATATTAGAAACATCATGGAAAGGGTTAATGGTGAGTTACAGGTTAAGTTAGATGAGGCCATTAAGAATAAAGATAATGTTGGCCTTAAAATTCAAAGATTTGATAAGGCCACACAAACCCTAGGATAATGTGTGAGTAAACAAAGGGATCCTAAGGACATGACTGGGATTGGGATGAAAGACTACTCAGTGGTTCCACCACCAGCTGGTGATTTCTATGGTGTCCAACAAAAGGACCTATCTTGGACTGGTTTGCAAGAACTCCAAGAGGAGGAATTCATTCCTCCACCAAGAGTTGTCACCCCAGTTGAAGAGTATCAACAAAAGTTGACTGACTTGAATGAATGGAAGAAAGCTAACCCTACCTTATTTGTTAAGGGTGGCTTGCTATGTGAAAGTCCTAATGAGTCAACCCCCATTAAGGTTACAAACCCAATCACTGGTAAAGCTGTTGACCTTGGCTCAAACACTATTAGAAAACCTAGCATTAAGTATGCAGAGATGTATAGGAATACTAGGTCACCTAAGAGCCAAGTTAGCAATGATGGAACAGGCTTCTTCTCTTCTAGACCTAGGGTTGTGTCTAGAAAAGCCTGTTACACTTGTGGTAGCTTTTCACATTTAGCATATAAGTGTGTCAACGCTCCCAAAGTCAGCGCTAACAGGAACAAATTCAGCACTGACAGGAACAAAGTCAACGTTGTTAGAAAGTCAAACATTGTCAGACCCAAACCTTGTGTGCAGCAAAGTCCACAAGTTGTTAGACCTGCCCCATTCTTCACTAGAGGGTCTAACACTCATGGACAAAGACCATTTAAAAAGACAAATACTTGGTCTAATAGGCAAAGGGTTTATGTATCAAACCCTAGGTTCAACGCTGACAAGGTTAAATTCAGCGTTGACAAGACCAATTCCAACGCTGACAGAAACGTGACCAGACCTAAATATTTTCAACCACAGGGTAAGGGGTCTAAAGCTTCTTCAAGCTTGACATGGAGACCAAAGAAAGATCAAAACCCTAATGATAATGGGATTTCAATGACCTGCAACAGGTTTAATTACATTTAAAAGGTCATTACAAAACCTATTGGGGTTAACTGGGTATTTCATCCTAAGAAGGATGAAAATGGGGTTGTTGTGAGAACTAAGTCTGTTCTTATTGAACAACCAGATGAATCCAAGTCTTCCAAGGCTTGGGTTCCCAAAGAAAACTAACTTGTTTTCTTTATGTGCATGGAATTCAAAAACAGGTCAATGATTATGGATATTGGGATAGTGGATGCTCAAGGCACATGACAGGGAAGGAAGATTATCCGATAAACTTCACTCCCATTAAGGATGGTGATAAGGTTTACTTTGGAGGCGGATATGGTACTATCACAGGCAAAGGAACTCTTCTCACCAAGAACTTGCGTTTTGAAAACGTATTTTTGGTAAAGGAACTTGATTACAATCTTTTTAGTGTATCACAAGTTTGTGATAACAAAAATAAAGTTCTGTTTACTGATACTGAATGTTTGGTGTTAAGCAAGGATTATAAGATCCCTGATGAGAAATATATTGACTATAGAACACCTAGGCATAAAGACATATACAATGTGAATCTGAATGGGATTAGAATGAATAACAATATGTCTTGTTTTTATGCTAAAGCTTTAGTAGATGAGAGTAATTTATGGCACAGGAGACTAGGGCACATAAATTTTAAGAATATAAACAGGCTTGTGAGACTTGACTTGGTTGATGGTTTGCGTGAAAAGGCCTTCCACAATGACCACTCTTGTGTTGCATGTCTTAAAGGCAAGCAGCACAAGGTCTCATTCAAGTCCAAACAGGTGCATTCTAGTACTAGACCTCTTCACTTGCTTCATATGGACCTCTTTGGTCCAACCAATATAGAAAGTTTGAATGGTAAGTCATACTGCTTTGTTATCACAGATGACTTTTCTAGGTTTACTTGGACCTTCTTTCTAGCTATGAAGAGTGACACAGCTGATACTTTAGTTGATTTTATCACTCAGATTGAGAAGAAATCAGGCAATGAAGTTAAAATGCTTAGGAGTGATAATGGTGGTGAATTTAGGAATAAAGTGCTAGATGATTTTTGTGCCAGGAAAGGAATTACTAGGAAATTTAGTGTTTCCAGAACCCCACAGCAAAATGGGGTTGCTGAGAGGAAAAATAGAACCCTAATTGAAGCAGCCAGAACCATGTTGGCTGATGCTCATTTTCCTATAGCCTTTTGGGCTGAGGCTGTTAATACAGCTTGTTATGTTCAAAATAGAGCATTGGTCAACAAAATTCAGAAGAAAACACCTTATGAGTTACTTTGGGGAAGAAAACCTAATATTGGTTTTCTCAGACCTTTTGGTTGTCATGTAGTAGTTTTAGATACTAGTGATGCCTTAGGTAAATTTAGTGCAAAAGGTGATGAAGGCTACTTCATGGGGTATTCAGTGCAGAGCAAGGGATATAGAGTTTATCTTAAAAAGGAAAAATGTATTCTTGAAAGAGTACATGTTAGGTTTTTAGAGAGTAAACCTAGTGATCCTGAAAGTGGTCCAAAATGGTTGTTTGACTTGGAACCTTTATCTAGAACTTTAAATTATATGCCTGTCACTAATCCAGACATTGTGAAGGTAACTTCAATTGTTGTGGAAGAACAAGTTGTTGATGTTTCAGGTACACAGGTTCATGAAAAGGTTGGATCACAAGCAGAAAAGTCATCTCCCATACAAGAATATGTTACCATCCCCATATGGACAGATGCTTTTGCTGCTGCTGGTAAAAATAATGGTGGTCCCCAAGTACCACCAGATAACAACATGCATGGTCCTTCAGGCGCTGACAAAGGCAAATCTAGCGCTGACAAGACCAATTCAGACGTTGATGGCTCAGACGTTGACAACAACAGTTCAAGCGTTGTTAGCTCACATGCTGACAAACAAGGTTCAGGCGTTGACAACACTTCTGCACATCTTTTCTCTTCCACTTTTGAACAAGGTGAACCTTCCAATTTATATGAAGAGGTTCATCCTCATGTTGATGAAAGAGAGTCTGAAGAATAAGATATTGGCAACATGGAGAATGAGATTGAAGACACCAGACTGTTTGAAGGAGGAGTTCTCACTTCTACTATGAAGAATCACCCCACTTCTCAAATCATTGGTGATATTATGACTCCTGTTCAGACTAGAAGATCTCATCAAGGTCTTGGTGGGTTTATTGCCAATATACACAAGAAGGTTGATACCCCTCTTGTGCAAGCATGTTTGTTTGCCTGTTTTCTGTCACAACAAGAACCCTAGAAGATATTTGATGCTCTCAAAGAACCAAGTTGGGTGGAAGCAATGCAGGATGAGCTTCACCAATTTGCCATTCAGGATGTTTGGGAGCTGGTTGATTGTCCCAGATATGTCAGACCTATAGGGACAAGATGGGTTCTAAGAAACAAGAGAGATGAAAGAGGTATTGTGGTCAGAAACAAGGCAAGATTAGTGGCTCAGGGATATACACAAGAGGAGGGGATAGACTATGAGGAGGTCTTTGCACCAGTTGCAAGGATTGAAGCTATTAGGATCTTCTTAGCCTATGCATCCTGCATGGGCTTCACTGTCTATCAAATGGATGTCAAGAGTGCCTTCCTCTATGGAACAATTTTTGAGGAGGTATATGTGATGCAACCTCCTGGTTTTGAGGATCCAGAGAATCCAGACAAGGTGTATAGAGTCAAGAAGGCTATGTATGGACTTCATCAAGCCCCAAGAGCATGGTATGGTACTTTGTCTACTTACTTAGTGGACAATGGATTCAAAAGGGGCACCATAGATCAGACACTATTTACAAAGAAGAAAGGTAAGGATGTGTTGCTTGTTCAGGTCTATGTTGATGACATCATTTTTGGGTCTATTGATCCAAAGATGAGTGAGGATTTCTCCAAGCTTATGACAGACAAATTCAAGATGAGTGCTATGGGGAGATGAACTTCTTTCTTGTTTTACAAGTTCAGCAGAAAGAAGATGGTATCTTTATCTCCCAGGATAAGTATGTAGCGGAGATCTTGAAGAAGTTTGGCTTTTCTCCACATGAAAAGCGGGCTACTACTCCTATGGATAGATAACACCCTTGGGGAAAGATTGGAGATGGGAAAGATGTTGATGTCAGGCACTATAGATCCATGATTGGATCATTGATGTACCTTACAACCTCCAGACCTGACATCATGTTTGCTGTGTGTGCTTGTGCACGCCATCAAGTGACTCCCAAAGAATGTCATCTTTATGCTGTCAAGAGGATCTTTAGGTACCTAAGATGCTATCCTAGTCTTGGTTTGTGGTACCCAAAGGATTCACCATTAGAGCTGATTGTATATTCAGACAATGACTATGTAGGTGATAAGTTTGATAGAAAATCCACAACTTGTGGATGTCAGTTTCTTAGGAGCAGGTTGATATCTTGGCAATGCAAGAAACAAACAGTGGTGGCTAATGCTACAACTGAAGCTAAGTATGTGGCTGCAACTGCTTGTTGTGGACTAGTTTTGTGGATTCAGAACCAACTGTTGGACTATGGGTATAATTTCATGCATACCAAGATATTTGTTGACAATAACAGCACTTTATGCATTATTAAGAATCTTGTACATCATTCTAAAACTAAACACATAGAAATTAGATACCATTTTATAAGAGATTGTTTTGAAAAAGGTTTAATACAGCCAGATAGGGTTGACACAGAAGAGAATGTGTCAGATTTACTAACTAAACCTTTTGATGCTGGGAGGTTTCAATACTGGGTAACAAGTATTGGAATGATCAATCTCACATAATATGTGTTTTGGAGTCTTTTTGTAAAAGTATGTACAGGATAATGCATTGTTATTGGTCTTTTTGAGGATTTAGATTTTCCACTATATTTTTCTAACACTGACAAAGGTTGCTTGAACGCTGATAAGTGTTTTTGTGACGTTGTCAGCAATATATTTTTCTAAGGCTGACAAAGCTTCCCTCAACGCTGTCGTGTGTTATCGGGGCGTTGTTAGCAACAATGTTAGTTTTGTGGTTTTCAATCTAAATGTGCAGATGGTGTTAGCAGTATACCATTGGATACAAAGTTGCTTATGGATCATTGGAGAAGCATTTGGACAAGTTTTTATTTATGGATGATGGTTGGAATGTTTAATTCCTATCTTGACATAAATTTTTGTGTTCATGCATATTTTTAGCAACTTATGTATCATAGTTTAAGGGGAGGTTTTAGGACCCTTTAGGATGGTTGGGTATCCATATGATACTCTTATCACAATTCTAGATTGTGTCCACAGGTGAGTATAAGTTGGTTTTACTAAATCATGAGACACTGTAGCATGCAAAGTTGATATACTATGCATGCTGCCAAGACATTTTTGGCCTAGAATTGGTTGTGGTCTGTTGGGAGACTTGGGAATGATTTTCTCATGGGATTTACCTGGGAGTAACAAGGAATTTTATAAGGTAACTTAGTTGTTAAGAGTTTTGGTTAGCAAGGGACACTAGAGGACTGTTATGTCTATCTTGCATAAGCAAGTATGCATAACTGGACAGTGCTTGCCGCCCTATAATAATTATCAGCTTTTTGGTTATCTTCTCTAGGATAAATTACTTTGTTAAGGTCATTTTTCATTTTTAAACATTTTTATTTTTGGACGCTGACAAGTATTTTTCCAAGCGTTGTTGTGACCAATTTAGACGCTGACTTGGCTATGGCAGACGTTGACAAGGATATAGCCGTTGGGCGTTGATAGGTTATTTTTTACCGTTGACACTCAATGGGACCTACCCAGTTGTTACTTTTTGACATATTTTTAGGCCGTAATTTTGGGAGCTGATAACTTTCATTTAATGCATGAGATAAACTTATTCTTTTTCTATATTTTCATGATTACATTTAGAAAATACTTGCCTATTTTTGAGCCAATCACATGCATTTTCTTCTCCTATATATTTGGCTCCTATTTTTAAACAGGGTACCTATTATTCTTGTCTAACACAATTTTCTTTTATCAACTTCATCTTTATCAATCATTTTCACAGCTTTCAACAATGGCACCAAAGTTTAAACCATCAGATTTGGAATTAGGGTTCAGAAGCCAACACAACATGATCGCGTATCTTGAAGCTGATGATGCTCTGTTTCCCCAATACACACAAATGGTGGCGTATTTGAACGCATCTCCTTTTAGGTATGCTCTTTTTCATGCACCACTCATTCCTGTCACACATATTAAACAGTTTTGGAACAATGTTAGTTCCTCAATAGTTAATAGAGTGACTACATTATCTTCTATTGTTCATGGGAGAACTTGGGTGGTTACTGAAGCTTTGGTACACCAAGCTTTGCATCTTGATGATGCTGATGGTATAACCACCCTTCCCATTAGTGAAATAGAACAAGGACAAAGGGCTTTGGGTTATCCTTTTCCTGCTCAAGGAACTTTAAATAAATATCATAAACAGGAGTTTCCCCCAGCCTAGAAGTACCTAATACATGTCCTCCTACAATGTTTGAGTCCCAAGTGCACTGCACACAATGAGATCAATAGATCTATTGCAAGTGCTATTGTGTGTATTGCTACTAGGGAAAAATTTAATTATTCTAAAATGATTTTTGAGGGCATGTGTAAAAATAAAGAGAACAAAATGACTTTAGGTTATCCGAGATTTTTACAAATGGTTTTTGATGTCCAAGGATACTGCACAAGGGATCGTGATGATTTTTATGAGATCCCTGTGCAAAAGAAAGCAATTTTTATGAAGATGAACTCACCCCCACATCGTGACCTACCCCTAACCCCAGCTATGATTGCTGTCATTGAAGCAGCTCAACCCCAACCAGACCCCCAACCCCAAATTGACCCAATACCTGAACCATTACCTTCACCACAACATATGCAAATTGACCAGGAACCCTTCGACGCTGACACGTTAAATGTTGGCGTTGATGTGCCTATTTCAAACGTTGACACACAACCTTCACAGACCCAAACACTCCTTAACCAACCCACATCCACCCAATCCACATCTTCTTCTCCCCAACACAATATAGGTTACAAAAACACCAAAGGACTACTAGAGTGTTCTCCTCTAGTGGTCCTAGCCATGTAGTAGAGAGAACCACCACCACAAGTGTGGTTGGTGTTATGGATGAGGCTGGGACTATTGGTTCTGGCTTAGAAGCTGGCCAAGACAGTCCTAACATACTTAAGACCTCATCCATGCCCAATGAATCTAACTTGGGAGGTCAAATACCCATTTGAGAAGAGGGCAGATTGGAACCAATGACCCTAATGGAATTGACGGTTGTCTGCATGAGCTTGCAAAAGCAAAATGCAGACTTGGTACAAGTTGTCAGCACACAAGGCCTTGAACTCAAGAAATTGAGGGAGAGGATTGTTATTTTGGAGACTGCTAGTACAAGGAGAGGGATGGAGGAATCTTCCAAAGGGGAGGATGAACAAATAAATGTGAGTGATAAGGGCAGTCATGATGGTCAGTCTTTGGATGTTGCTGAGGGCCTAACAAGTTTGAAGAAACAGACAGGTTTTAATACGTCTCTAGTCTCTCCTACAAACTTAAATTTATCATTTACAACCATATTGGAGGAAATTGCAAAAGGTACTGAGGCAGGAAATTTGAGCGTTGACAAGGAGAATTTGAACGCTGACATGAGTATCTTGGGCGCTGACAAAGCAGAATTGGGCGTTGACAGACCTGCAAATGAGGTTGATGTATCCCAGTCATCATCCATCATCAAAAAGGTTTCTTCACAGGTATTGCCATCTACCTTACCAATAATTAATCCATTAGATAAGGGTAAGGGTATTATGGTAGAAGAGGTTGTTCCAAAGAATGCAGCACAGATTGAGTTTGATAGAAAGTTGGCTGCACAAATTGTGGAACAAGAAAGAAAGGAGGTGAGGGAGTCACCTTTTGTTGTCACTTCAGAAGAGCAACAAGGAAGTGATGAAGCCAGCTCAGACTCAAGTGTTATGATCATAGAATAGCCAGAAAGACTTGAGTATGGAGATGAGTTGGCCAAGGAGAAATTGAATGAGTTGAAATTGCAGGTTGATTTTGATATGCCAGAGGTGGTTCAGATGTACCTTGCTTGGGAAGATAGATGTATGGAGAATCCACACTTGACCATTTCAGATCGGATATGGGGTTTGGAGATTCTTCTAAGAGTCCAGAGGGATTGCAAGGTTATTCTGAAACACAAAGCCAGCAATGTTCTCTCAAATTTGAAAAGGGATAGAAGGGAGTTGTACTGCATGTTGCTCAGGTGTCATGGAACAGGGTGGACTTATAAGAAGTTGATGGCATTGACATTTGATGAGTTGGAATGTAGAGCTTATCCCATTTGGGTTAGAGTGCAGGAAGCAAACACTCTAAGACTTCTTTCTGATGAAAGAAAAGAAGAACTTGCAGAGGAAATGGAGCTCAAGAAAGCAATGTTTGTTCCCAAACCAGTGAAAAAGGGAGTTTCTCTTGAGCTTCCCAAAGATATGGATCCATTACATCCAAGTGAAGCTGTCATAAGAAAGAGCCTCAAGCTCTCACCATTAGAAGCTTCAGATATGGTACAAGTGTTACCACTTGATTCCAGAAACCCAATTGTAAGCTATAAAGAAGATGAATGTGGGTTTTGGAAGATTGGCAGGTATGGAAAAGAGGTTCACACTTTTACCACCCTTATATCTTTGTTTGCAAGTTTTAACAGAGAAGACTTGGTAGACCTATGGAGGTTGTTAGAGGCCAAGTATGAGACTGAAGCACCAACTTCAGTAAATGGAATAAAACTATGGTCCACATTCAAGAGAATGTGTGGACCAAAAGATGAGGATCCTGCTATTTGGAAGGATCTTGAAGATGATCTCAGTGGTCTTCAATGGAGATTGTATTCAGCTGCTGGTGTTTATTATTTGAGTTCTACAAAATTTGCTGAGTATCTACTTGTGGATGGTCAGTATTTCATGTCCAATGAAATCTTGGTCAGTATTTCATGTGGCAAAAGACTTGATCAGATTTATTTATTACCAATATGAGAAGGTTTGTAAGATTCCTCCTAGTTCTTAATGTTTATTCAGAAACTTGATCACTGGAGTAGATATCAAGTTTAGGGGAGGATTGTTGGGAATAAATTATAGCCAATCTACTTGAGCGCTGACAAGAGTAAAACAAGTGTTGACAGGAGTAAAACAAACGTTGACAGCTCAAGCGTTGACAAGACAATGTTAAGCGTTGATACATTGAAGACAAGCACTGATGGAAAGATATACTCTACGCGTTTATTGTATTCTAGATTACTTCTAGTAAAGATAGGAACAACAATGTATTTTCTATATTTATCTTTACCTAGAATAGTTGATACGTAGATTATTGTACAAGGCTTCTTATGTCTATAAAAGAAGACCTTTAGGTTAATGTTCAATATATAAAAGTTTTCATACGTAAACTACTTTCATTGTAAGCAAGTTTGATATCATTAATCAAAGTGAAAGTTTGTTTATATTATTGTGTTCTTGTTTAAGTGTTAATTCCGCATAACACTTAAATTGTCATATACATATACAAAGGTTTCTCTAAGTGTATTACTTGATCTAATATCGTATACATAAAGCTAAATCGATCTAAGTTTGGGATCAACAGTTTGATTTTTTTGATCGGTTATTGGGTGGTTAATTTAGGGTTCGTTCTTCCTGTGTGATTGTGAAAATGGTCGAAAATGGTGGTGGTTACAAGATGGTTACCGGATATTATGTGTGCTTAATGAAAATGTAAATATTAAATTTACTTAATAATAAAAGTATAATTGACATTTAGTTTTTAAAAGTTAATAACAAATAAATAATTAAATAACTTAAATATATAAATAATTAAATAACTTAAATATATTAATAATTAAATAACTTAAATATATTAGGTTATAATAATGCTTGACAACCGCGAGATAAATATCTTTTTTTTTTCTAACAGTATGTGGGATTTAGTTGAGGTTTATATCAATAACCTTGAATAATCATCTCAAGCAATTTATTATGAATAAGGTTGATTTTTAATGGACGGTTTAATAAGGCTAGGGTGAGGACATTCTACTTTGGTATTGGGTTACGGTTTATGGTTTATTTATGGTTGAGTTTATGATTTAGTGTATATGGTTCACTGGTTTAGGGTTTAGGGTTTAAGGTTTATGGTATGTGGTTTAAGGGTTAATTAATGGTTTAATATTTATAGTTAAGGTTTATGATTTAGTATTTAGGGTTTTTGGGGTTAAGGTTTAGGGCTTAGGGTTTGTGGTTTAGGTTTTAGGGTTTAAGGTTTAGGATTAATGGTTTACTTAGCTAGGGTTTGTGGTTTAATGGTTAATTAATGGTTTAATGTTTATAGTATAAGGTTAAATGGTTTAACATTTATGATCTAGTGTTTAGGGTTCATTGGTTTAGGGTTCAGGGTTTAAGGTTTAGGGTGTAGAGTTTAAGGTTTATGGTTTGTGGTTTAAGGGTTAATTAATTGTTTAATGTTTATAGTTTAAGGTTAAATGGTTTAAGGTTTATGATTTAGTATTTAGGGTTTTTTGGGGTTAAGGTTTAGGGCTTAAGGTTTGCGGTTTAGGGTTTAAGGTTTAGGATTAATGGTTTACTTAGCTAGGGTTTGTGGTTTAATGGTTAATTAATGGTTTAATGTTTATAGTATAAGGTTAAATGGTTTAATTTTTATGATCTAGTGTTTATATATGGTTCATTGGTATAGGTTCAGAGATTAGGGTTTATGGTTTAAGGTTTATGGTTTGTGGTTTAAGGGTTAATTAATGGTATAATGTTTATAATTTAAGGTTAAATGGTTTAAGGTTTATAATTTAGTGTTTAGGGTTTTTTGGGGTTAAGGTTTAGGGCTTAGGGTTTGCGGTTTAGGGTTTAAGGTTTAGGATTAATGGTTTACTTAGCTAGGGTTTGTGGTTTAATGTTTAATTAATGGTTTAATGTTTATAGTATAAGGTTATATGGTTTAATATTTATGATCTAGTGTTTATATATGGTTCATTGGTATAAGGTTCAAGGATTAGGGTTTAGGGTTTAAGGTTTATGGTTTGTGGTTTAAGGGTTAATTAATGGTATAATGTTTATAATTTAAGGTTAAATGGTTTAAGGTTTATGATTTAGTGTTTAGGGTTTTTTGGGGTTAAGGTTTAGGGCTTAGGGTTTGCGGTTTAGGGTTTAGGGTTTAGGGTTTATGGTTTATGGTTTATGGTTTATGGTTTATGGTTTATGGTTTATGGTTTATGGTATGCATGATTATGATTTATGGTTTAATTAAGGTTTATGGTTTAATGGTTTATGGTTTACGGTTAAATGGTTTAAGGTTTGCGATTTAGGTTTTATTATTGGTTTTTGGTTTAATTTATGTTTATGGTTTAACTGGTTAAGGTTTATGATTTAGGGTTACCATCATTCGAGATAGATGGTCAGATAATGAATTAATCATCGTTTATGTTACATTCATACGTGAGCTTGTTGAAATAAGTCATAAAACCGTTTAATCATCCGACTTATATTATATAATAAATAAACAAGATTTATGTTATAATTATTAATATAATTATCATGATAATTAAACATGGCCATTTTATTTAAATAAACTTTAGGTTAAAATAATTATTAATTTAATTATTCATGTTACTTTTAATTAATTAAGAAACATAGCTTAATTATGTTATATTAATTTTTAACCAAGGTTTAATTAAATTAATAACATGCTTTAATTTAATTATCCAATAATCATGTAAGGTAAAGTTCAATTAATAAAATCATGAAACATTAATAAGATTATACTACTAAACTCGAGTGTCTAAAAAGTGAATCGTTTAATTTGCATGCAACTTGATATATTGCACCGGTACCCAGTCCACTAATAACTCACTCAGTCACACATACACACATTCAATATCCGGAGGTCAAATAATGAATCAACCACCCACCCACCTAGACACAAACAGTAACAAATCTTCAAACCCTGATAAATCAAACCTAAGTGACCAATTGGATATTGTTTTAAGATCACTCCTGAGATGATTGATTATGTGATAGATAAGTATGGATCCAACTGGAGATATCCTGATCCGATTACTAACACTATTGTTGAAGACTTGATGCAGTTAGATTTAAAAAAACGGGCTAAAGGAAAATCAAAACAAGGTTAGGGTTTTTACTTCGCCACAGTATTATTGAAGTTTCGATGATTTATCTTTGTTTTGATGATGTTGCATGTTACGAAAATACCAATAATTGATTCTGTTTTAATATTTGTTATATAGATGACAAGGCAGATGAGGCTACGAAGGTTGATGAAGCTATGAAGGTTGATGAAGCTATGAAGGTTGATGAAGCTACGAAGGCACATATTAAAGGTCAATTTTGTGAAATTTTATGTTTATATGTTTGTCAGAAAGGTGTTAGATGGATCATTAGTTAGTGTTTACTATGTAATGTTTTAGGAGTTGTGAAAATGATAAATGGTTCAAGTATTCTGTTGGTTATATGATGATGTAGATACAGGAGATAAGGGGTGTTTGGTTTAGCTTATACAATGGGCTTATAAGCTCAAACCAAGTGTTTGGCTAAGCTTATATTAGTGGGCTTATAAACTTATATATGGGTGTTATGATAAGCCATAAAAATGTGGCTTTTTTATGAAGGTTTGGGCTTATATAACATATTTACCATTTTACCCTCATGTTAACTTAAGTTTATATAAGCCATGGGCTTATAAGTTTATTAAACATAGGCTTATATAAGCAAAAAATGGCTTATATAAGCCCATTATATAAGCTAAAAAACACACCATAAATTTTTAAAAAAGGGGTTGGTCATACTAGAAACCTTAAGTTCTCAAGTTTTTATTTAAAGGGATGGAAGAGTATGGAAAGGGAAATTAAAAAATGATGTTCTTAAGTTTTTTTGAAGAAGGAAGGGTAGGGAACGGGAAGGAGGAAGGAAGGAAAGGTGCATGCATTTTTATGTATATCTGTTCCGCCCAATTTTGGGGGGATTGGGAAGAAAAATGGGTTAGGATTATATAAAATTACATTTACATCCTTATTATTCATCCACATTTTATATATTTCTACTAGGGTTTCTACCTTTTACAGAAGTTATTCGTAACTGGCATCTCCTTTATATATGTCCATTACATGCTAATTTTTTGATCATGCAAAAATACATTCTAATCAAGTTATTAGGTATAGTAAAAAAGGAGTCAGATCATGTATTTGCATCTTTCTGAGTTGGATTATGAGTTTCGTTTGTCCTGGTCATAAAGGAATAACATCATGTATTTGCATCTTCCTTGTTGTGTTGTTAGCTAATGGTTGGTTTTACTAAAATATCCTCCCCTACTTTGCCCTTCCCATTCCACCCCTTCCATTCCTTTAAAATAAGACTCGAGAACAGAGCATAAACATTTGAGTTGAGATTAGGTTTGATTATCTTGATGTGAAAACGTATAGACTTCCTGGCCAACTTTTTTGAATCTAAGATGGCATCGATAGAACAACCTACATCTTTTCGTTTACCCTTTTTTATGTCAGTACCTCTTACTATGGCCGTGTCATTTCCCTTATTCATGGTCCTTGTTAACATCAACTACGGTCTTTAATAAACAACCCTTTTCTTTTCTGTTGATTGGTCGAATGTTTTCATTCACAGTTCCCAATTTTGGGGCTTAAATGGGTAGCAAGTTATCTGAGTCACCACTATGAATACTCTCTTTTCAGTTTCAGTTTCAGTATCCGAGTACTCTTTCCAGTTGAGTATCTAGATACAGACTTGTGTGGTTTATATCAAGCATTTAGTATTTGGATTGATCCATGTGTGGATTATATTTCGATACTGAAACTCAAAGTGAGAGTGAGCGTGTTCAGAGTGACGACTCGGATAATTTGATGCCGAAATAAGCGCCAAAATTTAAAAATGGGAAGGAAATCCTTCGACCAATCAACAAAAAGGAAACGGGTCGCTCAGTAAAGACCTTAGTTGATGGTAGTGATGCCCATGCAAAAGATAATGCGACGACCATAGTAAGAGGGGCTTACATAAAAAAGGGTAAACGAAAATATGTAGGTTCTTCTGTCGATGCCATCTTAGATTCAAAAATGTTGGCCAGGAAGTCTATACGTTTTCACAGCTGCATTGGTTCATTTACTATGTTGTTTATATGCTGATGCAGATACAAGAGCTAACTTAAAGAAAAAAGAAAAAGCCAAGGGATCAACAGAAGTTGATAAAGCATTTTTTAATCTAGATAATAGAGTGGAAAAGCTTGAAAGGGAATTCAAACTTCTTAAACAGACACAGTTGAAGGGAGGTAAGTAAACTAAGATTTAACCTTTAGAGAAATATAGTTATTCACTAGCTTCGGTATCACATGTATGCTATAAAGTATTACAGCTCCACATACACGACATCTCAAGCCCGTTTACTCTTCGAGGTAAATATCGCCATGATTCATCTTTCTCGTGAAAATCATCATCTTCATGCCCAATATGTGAATTCAATATGCATTAACATCTTTTTGTTTAGCCTTTTTAGTAAAGGACCTCTTACTTTGGCACTCATATTCGCTTTTTCATGGGTACTGATGATATTGATATCAATCAAAGACCGAATGCGAATGTCAAATTTTGAGCTACTTACATAAAAAAGGATAAACAAAAAAGAAGTAGGTCCATATTGGATTCATATATTGGGCATGAAGATGAACATGTTCACGAGATAGAGGAATCGTGGAGATATCTACCTCGAAGAGCAAACAGGCTTAAGATGTCGTTTATGTGTAGCTGTTAAACTTTATAGCAGACATGTGATTATGTATTTGTAGTTAACTTATGCGGTATTATGGTATGTAGATACAGGAGGTGACTTGAAAAACAAAGAAAAAGGAAACGGTTCAATGGAAACTGATACCACAGCTGCTCTTTCTAATCTACATAATAGGGTGGAAAAGCTTGAAAGGGAATTCCAACATTTCAAACAGAGACTGTTGTAGGGAGGTTAGTATATTAACTTTTAACCTATAATAAGTTTGTATATGAATGTTTTATTGTTTTGAGTATCTGGGTGGCTGTTAGTATCTGAATTTATTAAAATTTATCTTGTAATTTACAGATGTTATCATCATTGATTCCTCTGAAAGCTCTAAAGAAGATACGCTATCATCAGATGAAAGCTTTGAAAGCTCTGAGGAAGATCTGTTGTCATTAGATGAAAGCTTTGAACATGTAAACACTAAAGACTTCCAGCACCCATTTCATGATGACCAGGATGAACCTTCCAAGTATTCCAGCACCTCTGCAGATATTTTAGTTCGGACGATACTTGGGGAGAGACTAATGCACCGTCCAAGAAGAAAGGCAAAGCTATTGGCTCATCCAGTCAGACTGCAGGCAAGGCGAGTGGATCATCCAAACAGATACTCAGTCCAAGGGTTAGCAGTGGATGTACACCAAAAGTAGAGTCATCTTCTCGGTCTCCATTTTCTACAACAGAAAGGCCCCCACGTATCAGAAATGCAGTATGTTTCCTGCCTTGTCCAAAAAAATTGAAAGTATTTGAAACAAAGCTAGGAAAAAAGAAGAGGGGGTAGGCTATGGACGAACCTATAGGGGGTAGGCTATGGAAGAACTTGTTATCTCTGTTTTATGGATGTTTCTGATGAATCTTCTTTAGACTATTTCGGTTAAGTGTAGGTATAGTTTATGTAAACAATTTTAAACACTAATCTGCATGGGTGTATCTATTATTTTTTGGAATGCAAATATGTTGTCATTCACATTTTGTATGAACCTGTAATATTATCATCAATATTATGAAATTAGACTTGTATTTCATGGATTTAAACATGGTTCATCTTGTATTTTATTTATTCATGTTGTGAGTTGTATAATCCTAGATGCATAACACATATAACCACGATTTTTGTGTTAAAGTTACCTGTTACACATCCGGTTAAGGCTTTCCACTTCGGTGGATCTTATAACCCAATTTTTTTTCCCTAATTCTCTCGCCAAAACTAATTAAGCTTTTAGCAATTTATGTTTTCGACTTAGCTTAACTCTAAGGTACTTTTAAGTATTTGCTATTACATCTGCAATTATTTTCCAATTGGATATAAAGTTGTTAGGCTCTTGCCTTATTCTTCTACAGTTCTGAGCATATGTTTGTAACAATACTGCTAGGTCATTCTTCACTCAGAACTAAGCTAATATTGACTATTTCCTTGAAAAGCTGCTTGTTTCAGCTTATTTTGTTTTTAATCATTATCTAGTCAAGCACAAGTTGAGATTTTTTTATCTTTTTAATATATTTTCACTAGTCCTCCCAAGTATTTATTCCAATTGGTGTCTAATTACACATAAACAACTAATTTGTTCAAACAATGTCCTTATTTATTAATTAAACTGAAAAATGAAAATTTTGAAATGACTGAAGTAAAATAAAAATAACACAAGGTGAAAACTGATCAAACATAAATTCAATTCAATAATACTAAAGGATTACAGGTTTTTAATAAAACAAACATTTTGTTTCTCTAACTAATCAAACTTTGGAGATTTCTCAGGATCAAAAACCAAATGAAGTTCATCATAATCTAAAGCCTCTTTGAACTCGTCTTAGTCTTCTTCAATTTCATGCTCAGAAGAATAAACATCATCATCAATGATTTGACCTTCTTCCTCTAGTGCCTCCTATACGCTTCATCCCTCTATCGCTGTTCCTCTTGCCTCCTTCTAAAGGAAGCAGCTTCCTCCCTCTCGCGTTGTTCTTGCTCCTGTTGCCTCCTTCTTAAGGAAGCAACTTTCTCCCTCCGGTATTGTTGTTCAAGTCGGGCATTCTCTTCGTCTTCCAGCTTCCATTATCTTTGTTCGTAAGCTTCCTCAACATAGCAATCGTACTCATCATATTTATCATCGTAAGGACAATCAGCAGGGAACTCTCCATCTGCATTTGCTTTTACTTTGGGCACCACACAAGGTTTCCTAAAAAGAACATAAAAGATTATTAGTACTAAATGATAACAAAGATACAACGTTAATAAAATAAATAATGATACATTAGGAACCGCACTGGTATCTTCAAAAGCAGCAAAAAATGTTCTTTTTGATGAAAAAGCCATTTTGATTCTTAAAATGCTGATAATTAAGTGTTTGTTGTGTTTTTGTTATGATTAATTTCATTACTTAATCCTTGTTTATATAACCAAGGATGGAATACAAAGGGTCAGCAGCCTACATAAACATCTAATGCATATTCATGCATGTAATTAATTTTTGTGAAGTTCCAAGAATGAGCATTCTCATTATTAGGCGTGTAGAAAGTGTGTGTTTTCTGTGTTTTTAGGGTTTATTATGTTTTAAAAAATAGCAAAAAAACAAGGTCTAGGACTCGAACCCTAGACCTTCCATTCAAACACTAGCACACTTAACCAGTTTTCCACATGAACATATTTGGTTCTAAATATGTGACTAATATTAACATTAGTGAAAATAGTGATTACATTTGGTTATAAACATTTGTCACATGAATATTTTACTGTGTGACATTTTCAATGTGTTGTTCATAGTTAATCCCATTATAATGTGATCATAAGTATAATTTAGATACACATTTCTCAAATGTTGTGACTATCGGAAACGATATAGTCACATAATTGTTTAAGAATTTAATATGATTATGTATTATATTTGATCATAGTCTTCAAGTAATTGTAAAATATTTGTCACATTTAAATAAATATAGTGGCAAATATTTCAATACCTACTTTCAATTTGCCACACACACAAAATTCGTGTGTGGTTAACATTTAACAAAATATACTAGTCACATTAAAATAATGTGTGTGACAACCTTGTTTATCAATTTGTCACTTGTAAAATAAGTCTTTGTGACCATATATGATTTTTGATCGCATTCAATGTGTGTATGACAAATATTTTCCACACATGTATATGTATAATGTGACTACTATTTGAACCAGACTTTGATTCGGTAACACTCTCAAATTATTAAGTGACTAACGACTCATCCAAAAAGCATTTGTTAGCCCTAGTCATGTAAATATTCATATGCATGACAAACAAAATACGAAATGGTCATGCAAACTGACATCAAGTGTGACTGTTTATTTATGACTGGCGAATTCAGTCACACAAAAAATTTATTTGTGACTACACGAATTTCGATATGTGTGACCGAAACCCATTTTTGTACTAGTGTGGACACAATCTAGAATTGTGATAAGAGTATTATATGAATACCCAAAAAGTCCTAAAGGTTTCCTAAACCACCCCTTAACCTATGATACATAAGTTGCCAAACATAATACATGAACTAAAAATTTATGTCAAGATAGGAATATAAATATTCCAACCATCATCCATAAACTTGAACATGCTCCAAGTAAGATCCAAGAATCCATAAGCAACTCTGTATCCATTTGTACAATCCTAACAATGCCTGCATAATTAGATCAAAACCCACAAAACTAACATGTTGCTGACAACTTCAGTTTAACACTTGTCAGCGTTAAAATAACCTTTGTCAGCGTTAGACAAATAAAGTGGAAAATCTGATTTGTACAAAGACCAATAACAATGCATATCTTGTACATTCGTTTACAAAAAGTTCAAAAACACATATTAGGTAAGATTGATCATTCCAATACTTGTTACCAAGTATTGAAATCTCCCAGTATCAAAAGGTTTAGTTAATAAATCTGCCACATTTTCTTCTGTATCAACCCTATCTGGTTGTATTAAACCT
Organism: Glebionis coronaria; assembly: GCA_025667525.1. NCBI lineage: Eukaryota > Viridiplantae > Streptophyta > Magnoliopsida > Asterales > Asteraceae > Glebionis > Glebionis coronaria. The sequence goes on along the minus strand of CM046876.1, from coordinate 174,272,781 downwards.
TTTTCGAAACAATCTCTTATAAAATGATGTCTAATTTCTATGTGTTTTGTTTTAGAATGATGTACAAGATTCTTAATAATGCATAAATGTTATTCCCATATCAATCCATAACACAAGATTTAGATGATATTTAGAGAGAGAAAGAAAATAAAGTAGAGAGAGAAACAAGAGAGAATTTGGAAGGTTAAACACTTTTAGAGAGAGAAACAAAATGGTAACCAACACCCTCTTCCACACATGGAAGAGGGTATATATACCCTTGGCTTTTGGGCCTTGGGTTTAAGTGACTTGGGTCGGGCTTGGCTTTGTCTTGGGCTTACGCCCCTAACTTAGACAATATTAGCTTAAAGTCCAAGCCCGGTTTTCCCGACTAACCTATTACAATACAAGACTATTAACGACTAAGATGACCTATTACATTCTTGTTCGACTATATAAAATATAGGTCTAACAATCTCCCCCAATGTATCGGTCATCTTAAAAAGCATAAGATGATTGAGTGAATACATTCTTGTAGAGGAGATCTTCCTTCTTTGTGTTGGGAATAAAATGTAGCCAGTACACTTGGACGCTGACAAGAAGAAAACAAGCGTTGATAGGAAGAAAACAAGTGTTGACAGATCACGTGTTGAAAGTAAGATGTCAAGCGTTGATAGGATGAAGTCAAGCACTGATAGAAGACTTAGTCTACACGTAGTAAAGATATGATCAACAATGTATTTTCTATGTTTATCTTTACCTAGAATAACTGATATATAGACTCTTGTACAAGGCTTCTTATGTCTATAAAAGAAGACCTTTAGGTTTTGTTTCATATAAGTTTTCATTTCGTTTAAACACTTTCATTGTAAGCAAGTTTGTTCTAATCAATCAAAGTGAAAGTTTGGTTTACATTGTTTGTGTGTTCTTGTTTGAGTATTAATTTCGCATAATACTTAAATTATTTTATACACAACAAAGTTTCTCTACGTGTTTAACTTGATTTAAACTCGTTTACACAAGCTAAATCGATCTAAGTTTGGGATCAACAAGTGGTATCAGAGCTTGTTGAGAAACTTTGATCTAAAGAACACAAGAACCCTAAATCGCCAAAAACCCTAATTTTCACAAAACCCTAAAAACATCATGTCTACCCTAGAATTAAACTCATCCTCCTCCTCAACCCACAACATCAAGATTCCCATGCTAGACCCAGGCAATTTTGAGCTGTGGAAGTTTAACTTTGAGCAATATCTACAAATCCATGACTACACCCTATGGGAAATTATTGAATATGGAAACATATTCAATAAAGCTCAAAAGATTGCAGCTGACATCTTACAAAGAACAAATGTTCAAGGTTCTACATAAGAGGATCGAAAAGAAAAACCTGAAGATGGTAGAGCTGTCTCAACTGAGGATATAGAAAAGAGAAGGGTTGACATGAAAACCCTAAGCATTTTAAAACTCTCTTTAGGTCAAGAAAATCAGCACAAATACAGAAGCTATGAGTCTACAAAAGATCTTTGGGCAGCTCTTGAAGTTGCTTATGGTGGTAATGCTGATACTGTGCAAGAGAAAAAGAAGCAACTCTTGCATGAGTATGCTGTTTTTAAGGCTCAACCTAATGAGAAGCTAAGTAGTGTGAGAAGCAGACTTCTTGAAATTACAAGCAAGCTGTCCTTCATGGGAACAGTGCTTGGTGATGTTGATATTATCTCCACTTTTCTTAAAATCCTTGGTGATCCATGGAAGATTTAAGCAAGGTCTATAATTGCTAATAACACTCACAAAAGTTCTACTTTTGATGATGTTTACAATAAACTGAGGCTGATAGAGAATGATACTCTTTTGGATCGTGGAAGCAAGTCTACCAATGGAAACATCTCCTTCTTCTCACATAGTGAAGTTTAATTTAATCAAAAGGAGTCATACATGCACCCCGTTACTGGATCAACTTGTGTCAACGCTGGATCATATCCTGTCAACGCCTCACATTCAGACGCTGACACATATAAAATTGACTCACCAAGAGTTAAGCCTGCTGGTATTGATCTAGATACTGTGTGTGCATACATTGCTTCATTGCCCAATGGTTCAATGATTACTTATGAGGACCTTGAGGAAATTAGTGATGATCATTTGGAGGAGATGGACATAAAGTAGAATATGGCTCTTGCAAGTATAAGAGCAAACAGATGGAATAGAAGATTCAAGAAGAAGATGACTTTTAATGCTAAGGACACTGCTGGATTTGATAAATCCAAGGTTGAGTGTTACAATTGTCATCGTATGGGACACTTTATGAGAGAATGCAGATCTCCAAGAAGATCTGATGCTGGAAAACCCTCAAGCCAAATCATTAAGGCTCAGGATCCCAAAGCCATGGTTGCAATGCAAGAAATTGATGGTGTTGGATGGGATTGGAGCTATTTGGCTAAGGATGAGGAAGAGAATAAAGCTTTGGTTGTTGAAATGGAAGAAGAAGAGCATGTTCACTATTTCCTCATGGCACACTCCTCATCTTCATCAGACAATGAGGTATATGATGATGCTTTTTGTAGTAAGGGTTGTCGTCTAAACACTGAAAGACTTAACAAAGAAGTGTTAAAATTGTCAATAGATGTGGGTAATGAAAGGTGCAAGTTGTCTAACTATCAACTTGCTCTTACTCAAACTGAAAAGACTGAAGCTGAGCATAAGAAAATGGAGCTTGACCTAAAAGTCAAATCAATATTTTAAAACATGATTTAAGTGCTAGTACTGATATCAGAAACTTCATGGAGAGGGTCAATGCTGAATTACAGGCTAAGTTAGATAAGGCTATCAAAAATAAGGATAATGTAGACCTTAAAATCTAGAGATTTGATAAAGCCTCACAAACGTTAGAAAAATGTGTTAGTGAACAAAGGGATTCTAGGGATATGACTGGGATTGGGATGAAAGAGTATGCTGGTGTTCCACCACCTACTGGGGACTTCTATGGTGTCCAAAGAAAGGACTTATCTTGGACTGGTTTACCAGAACTCCAAGAAGAGGAATTTATTCCTCCACCAAGAATTCTTACCCCAGTAGAATAATATAGGCAGAAGTTGACTGATTTGGATCAATGGAAGAAAGCCAACCCTACCTTGTTTGTTAAGGGTGGCATGCTTAGTGATAGCCCAAATGAGTCTACACCTATCAAAGTAACAAACCCAATCACTGGCAAGACTGTTAACCTTGGATCAGACATTTTTAGAAAACCTACTATTAAATATGCAGAAATGTATAGAAAAACTAGGTCACCAAAAAGCCAAATTAGTGATAATGGAACAGGTTTCTTTTCTTCTAGACCTAGAGTTATGTCTAGAAAAGCCTGTTATACTTGTGGTAGTTTTTCACATTTATCCTATAAGTGTGTCAATGCTTCAAAGGTCAACACTGACAAAAAGTCAAACACTGTCAAACCCAAAACTTTTGTTCAGCAAAGTCCACAAGTTGTTAGACCAGCCTCATTCTTTACTAAAGGGTCTAATACTTATGGACAAAGACCTTTTCAGAAGACCAATACATGGTCTAATAGACAATGGGTTCCTGTAGCAAACCCTAGGTTCAACGCTGATAAGGGTAATTTTAGCGTTGACAAGACCAAATCAAACACTGACAGAAACGTTGCCAGACCAAATAATGGAAAATATTTGCAACCAAAGGGAAAGGGGTCTAAAGCTTCTCCTAGCTTTACATGGAGACCTAAGCAAGACCAAAACCCTAATTCAGATAGGATTTCTATGACCTGTAACAGATTTAATTATATACCAAAGGTCATAACAAAACCAATTGGGGTTAACTGGGTATTTAATCCAAAAAGGGGTGAACAAGGGGCTGTTATGAGGACTCAGTCTGTTCTTGTTGAACAACCAAATGAATCCAAGTCTGCTCAGGCTTGGGTTCCCAAAGAAAACTAATTTGTTTTCTTTATGTGCAGGGCATTCAAAAGCAGGTTGATGATTATGGCTATTGGGATAGTGGATGCTTGATGAGACTGCTTTTATACGTAGTCTCATCGTCCAAATCGGGCTTAAAATGCATTAAATATCATTAAAACTGCCAAATATATGCTCGTGTTTGTTACTTGTGTATTTTTAGGTACGGATATTGAGGAAATGGCAAAAGATCACAAGAATCATTCAAAAACGAACACGGGAAACGAAGCCGCACAATGAACCGGACCCAGATCTGGAATTTCCAAAATGGACCTTGAAGAATTGAAGATTGGCAAGTTTGGTCCCTCAACTTTTGAAGATTAACACTTTATACCCCTCAAATATTCATAATTATGAATAGGGTCCCTAAAGTTTGAAGACATTACAAGTTCAGTCCTTGAAGAATCCAAGAATTGCATTTGAAGCCCTTGGAAAAGTTTTGAAACATTTAGTGCCAAAAATGACAAGTGAGCAAAAGTTGATAAGTGTTATTTAGGCGTGGACAGCTTTTTAATACAAAGTGAGAGACACAAGAAACTTGGGGGACTTAAACTGCCAGACATTAGAACTTATCTCAGCCAATCATTTTAACACATCACCCACTACCACCAATCACAAACCTCCACTTCACTCACTCCACCCACGTCAGATTCCACTAGCTGAGTTTATTAAATAAACTCAGTCAACTTAGTCAAACCCCACAACTTTCCCACCATAACACATTTTTTAAATATTTTCTTTCCCAAAATGGATTAATCCCACCCTTAATCCCAGATAAACCCTAGTTAATTCCCAGCATCAATACACCTCAAATCAAAGGGGTTTTAACCCATAATCTTCAGATCATTAATTTAACTCACCCTCACCAAAACCCACACTCAAAATGTGACCCTAGACAACCCCATGTGAGGGTAGGACCCTCCCCTGCCCATCATTTTCACACCAAAACCCTAAACCCGACAAAAGGAACGGCTGGATTTGATTTCTTGGTCCCAAAGTGTTGTCCAACGACTAAGATTACTCCTACACAACTGGCACATCAACATCCTTCACAAGATGCCATATTGACCAATTTGAAGATTGAAGACCAAGGGCTTTTTAGGGCTTTCAGCTTCTAGGGTTTAGGCTTCTAGTTTATTCCAATAGCTAGTATAAATATGAGTGGCCTGTCACTCATACGTTTTGTTCCAGATTTTAGTTTCAAACTTTGTAATCCCTTTTTATTTAAATAAAGTTGGTATTTTTATTAAAAAATTATAATTCCTTTTGTTTATTAAAAGTTGGTAAATGTTTTTAAACTAGAATCTGAGTTCCATTTATTATTTCTTTAAACATTTGTGTTTGAAGTTTTCAGAAAGAAGGTTTCTGATATTGGGCAAGTTTTTGGTAAAAACTTGTTTCAAGGATTTGGTATTTCCAAGTTTTTAAGTTATTGTGTAAGTGATTTGAAAGAACAACATTGGTTGAAAGATATTGAAAAGGTTTTTAAAAGAGAAAGAAAAATCAGAAAATCATATTATTGTGCTTGTGCTTGTATTGTTTTTCTTAGCAGATTGGAAGAACTTGATTGTTTGTTAAAGGATCAGCATAGGCCCGGGCCTATTGGGAGGTGACTTGGCAGTCACTGTGGGACCTGGATGTGGGTCCCACAAGGTAGTTTCCTAAATCCTTGTTTAGTTTCATAAAATTTCAGTTTTTATGTGATTTATGCAAGAAGGTGTTAAGTGTTTGTTTTATGGTTTGATTATGATTTCTAGTTGATTGTATGCATGCTAGAATCATTTGTTATCAGTTTGGTTGAGTTTGGAAAGCATTTACTTTGATAAAAATCATAATCAGAAACAAAAGGGGTGTTTGGATTTGTTTTTTAGGCAGAGTCTTTGACAAATTCTTGGCTTAAAACCAGTTTTAAATCACTCATAAGGGTATTAATTGGTTGCTTGTAGGGTTGTTTTCAGTTTGGTAAAGTTTTCAAACAACTTGTGTGATAAAATTTGGAAAAGTGGTCAGAAATCAGTAGGACTTTGTTTTGCAAGATTTTGTGTTCATTTGCCCCATAAATCTTCATCATAGCTAGAATACAGGTTATTTAAGGGTTGTGTACTGGTTGTATGCTATCTAGTGGACTTATGTGCAAGATTTTAGCAATTAAAATTCGGATTTGTGCATGAAATTTGTGCTTACTGTTCACAGATATTTAGCTTAAACAGAAATATCTTTTTGGTGCTTGATTGTGCTTGATTTGTGATACACTTGTGTGAATTGTGTTTGTATTGACTCCCTACACTCCAACTGAGTGTAGGGGTGCCTTCTTGTCCAATCAAAACACCACAAATCATCAGATCAAGCCCTCTTGATCACTATCTTCACTAGTGAAGAAGAACATTTTGCTTTGTGTTCTTAAAAGTAATCTGGGCACGTTTTTATAATTCCTAGGGCTTAATCTTGGTCTAATTTGGATTTGATTTGGGTTTTTGAAGTTTAAATAGTCCTGGTTTTGTGTTTTTAAAATTTAAAAAAGAAAAAAATAAAAAGAGTAAAAAGGACGTGGCCAGGACTCGAACCTGCGCCACTCCTTCCACACACAAACGCGTTAACCATCATGCCCTAGGGTCTTTGACTGTCATCTCTTTGCAATGTTTAATATATAAGGACTATTGGTTTTCTAGCTTATTTACTTTTCAGCTTGTTTATAAGCTTTTTCCAGCTTATTTCTTTAAGCTTTTGACCAGTTAGCATTTTTCTTAGGTTCTTATTAGGGTTTTAGACATTTCAGTGCAAAAAGTTTATTTTTCCATTATTTAATTAATTTTCTAGGATTATTTCTAGTTTAAATTTTGAAAAGTAATTAAAAAATAGGAAAAAGCATATTAAAAATCCAAAAAAATAGTTTTTAGGTTTTGATTTATATTTTTGAGGTTTACAGCCCAAAAAGTTTTCAAAAAGTCTTATTTTTAATTTTATTTGATTTTAGGGTTTTTTAACAACTTTAAAATTTAATATAAAATTATTGAAAAGGGTTTAGAAACTTTTAATTACATTTTTGTCTTAGTTACATTATTTAGGATTTTTGGTAATTTTTTAGAATTTTTTAGTGAATTTGAATTTTTTTTTGATTATTTTATTATTATTTTACTATTAAAAATTGAAAGTTTGTTTTTTCTACTTTTTTCATTTTCCTAGATTTTGGACACTTAATTAGGAATTTTGTAACTTTCCAAATATTTTTAGGGCTTTTCATTTAATTTCTAGAATTAATTTAAGTTTTAATAGATTTTAATAGTTTTAAGTGTTTAAAAATAGTTTTATTTGGTTTTAAAATTTTTAAAAATAGTTTTTAGCTTAATTAGGATATTTTTGAGGTTTACAAACTATAAAATCTTGTTTAGGGCTTTTTAATAATTAATTGTGATTTTTAGGGCTTTAATTAGCATTAAAAAGTCATTATCTAATTAATTAAAAGGTTTTAGCAAGTTTGGATTTTTTGTAAACTCTTAGAATTTTATTGTGGATTTTTAGTAATTTTTAGGAATTTTTAGGGTAAAATTTTTAATTTATGTAGTTTTTTACGGTTTCACGTGAACGCGTTTTCGTCTTAGCTCGATCCGTCTTCGTAACCGTCATTTCTTTCTTTTCTCATTTCTATTCTCCATTCATCACACAACACACTTGCCTCCTTGGGAAATGAACTTATTTGGTCATTAGTGCTCGATTTTCCTAAACCGACACTTAACGCTTACCACTACTTTGCCTCTCTTTTCCTAAAGGGTTGCAAAAACACTACCTCAATTTTGGCGCCGCTGCCGGGGAGGCGTGTTGTGTTTTGATTGAACCATTGTTTTTTTTATATAGCCATAAATAGCTAATTGTATTAGTAGCACTCTACTAATACGTATTATCGTTTTTCGGTTTTTGTGTGAATATTATTAATATATTGTATACGTATAACAATAAATTCACAAGTACTCCAGATTCATGAGCAATCACAACCTTGACTTGGGAGGTCATTACCCAATCATTGTATTCGAATCTCAAACCAAAGAAAAAGGCAAAAATAGATAAATACTTTCGTGAAGCTTAATCTTGATAATACAAACTATTAGGTGGGTATAAGGCGGTTGTATTTCACGACCTAAAGGAAAAAGGCTCTTAGGTGCTTTGCGCCGCCTCGTTTCCTCCGCTTGCTTGTGAGTATTTGATTTGAGAGTGAATCGAGGGTTTTGCCGCCCAAAGTATTATTACATATCATATATATTTTCTTGGTTTCATTTGATTAAACCCTCTTGAACGATTTGGTGTTCCACCATCGTTCTAAAGTCATCGAAGGCGTTCACTCCACGTGATCGTTTTCATTCCTTGAGGCTTCTTTAATCAAGAGATTTGATTAAGGAGTATATTTGTAGATTTTTGTCTACTTAATACATTTCACCAATTTCCAAAAAAAGTTAATACCATCAAAAACCACAAAAAAATTGAAAAATACAAAATACCAAAAAGAATCTTCTTTGCTCATCTCCACGTTGTACGTGACATTTATGCTAACTCGTAATCAAGCAAAACGTGCACGTAGACGAAAGAACAAAACTCCCACTCCAACTCATTCTAGTGAGGAGTCTCCTATTGACGAACCCATTGTACGAGAAGCACCAACCATGGCGAATCGAACTATGATGGAGTTACTTCAAGCACCCACCGAGGGTTATGGAGAAGCTATTGTGATTCCCGCAATCCTTGCGGAGAATTTTGAGGTTAAAACGGGTTTGTTGTCGATGATCCAAAACAACAAATTCCGTGGTGATGAGAAGGACAATCCCCACAACCATATCCGCCAATTCAATCGTCTTACCGCCACTTGCAAATTCAAGGATGTCTCAAATGACTCGATTAAGATGATGCTTTTTCCGTATTCCTTAGCGGGGCCCGCTAAAATTTGGTTAGAGAAAGAGCCACCCAATTCTATATTGACGTGGAAGGATCTCGTTTCAAAATTTGTGAACCAATTTTTTCCGCCCTCTAAGACTACGCATTTGAAAAATGAGATTTCTAAATTTTCACAAGATTCAAATGAAAGTTTTTCTACGGCTTGGAATAGGTTTAAGGAGATGTTACATGAATGTCCTCATCGCGGTTTTCCGACTTGCACCAAATTGACACGTTTTACAATGGACTTAATGATCATGAAAGAGATTATTTGAATGCCGCCACGGGTGGTAATTTTTTGTGTAAAACGGTTGAAGAAGCTTTGGTCATAATTGAGAATAGGTCTAAGGTTTATAGCCCTCGTAACACACCGAGTGTTGCCAAATTGGGCTCGTCATCGTCTCGTAGCATTAATGCTTTACATGATGAGGCAAATGAAGAAAATCGATTTTTTGATAGATTTGCTAGCCTTATGTCCCATTGGAAAGCTCAAGAAGCTTCAAATTCCGCTTCGGTTAAAGCGGTTTCTAAGAGTTTTTTGTCGTGTGGTGGAGCTCATGATCTTTCCGAGTGCATTACCGTGGATGGTAACACTTCGAGTGTTTATGTAGCCACGGGAACTTATACCAAATCGGTCAAGGTTCCCGCCAAAATCAAGCTCCACCAAATCAAAATGCTAATAACTATCGCAACAACAACCAAGGTGGAAATTACCAAGGAAATCAAAGGAATTATAACAAGGGTAATTATCAAAATGGTAATGGGCAAATTTCAAATCAAAACCAAAACAGTGATTTTCAAACTACTTCACAAGGTTTTCAAAATGATCACACCAAAAATCTTCAAGGAGAATTCTTGAATTATGCTAAGGCTAATGATGCTAAGTTTGATAATATGCAACGTGAAATGGTTAGCTTAAGATCCGAGTTGAAAAACGAGCTTAAAAACGAACTTGCTAATGAACTTAAAACTCATGCTAATAAAATGGAAGGAAATGTTCAAAGACTCCAACAAAACCAACAAAAAATGGAGCAAGGTCAACATGAGATTAAGCAAGAATTGTTAAAAGCGGATGCTAGGCAATCAAAATTTGAGGACCGAATGGCTAAGATGTTTGAAGCAATCATGTGTAAACCCTCTTCCTCGGGTGGTCTTCCTAGTGATACCATTGCAAACCCGAAGGGAGAAATGAAGGTTATTACTACACGAAGTGGTAAAACTTTCAAGGAACCAATCTCTCGTCCAAGTACTTCTATGGAGAAGGAAAAAGAGAAAGAACCCGAGGTTGTGGTAGAAAAGGAGCAAATTACAAGCCCACGAAGTATCGATCAAACCACACCTACGGTTGAACCAATACCAATCATGGAACCCGAGATTCCAAGGCCGATTCCTTTGCCTACTATGCCCCAACCCACAACACCTTTACCCTACCCTTCAAGACGAGACAAGGAAAAGGCACAAGAACGAAATAATTATCAATTTGAACTTTTTATGAAAATGTTTCGTGACTTGCATTTTAATATAAGTTTTGCCGACGCCTTAGTCATGATGCCTCGATTTGCCGCGAACTTCAAAAGTATGTTGAATAACAAGGAAAAATTGAAAAAATCGTCTAGTTGTTCATCGGTTTTTCTAAGCCGCATACCTCAAAAAGTCGGTGATCCTGGAAAGTTTTTAATCCCATGTGCTATACAAGACATGGAAGAATGCTACGCCTTGGCCGATCTTGGTGCTAGTATTAATTTGATGCCTCTTGAGATTTTTAAATCGCTCAATCTTCCCAATCTCACTCCTTCAAGAATGTCAATCGAAATGGCCGATCATTCTACGATTCTAGCTTGTGGAGTTGCCGTGGACGTCTTTGTGAAAGTTGGAAAGTTCTACTATCCTGTAGAATTTAGTGTTGTTGACATTCCTATCGATCCTAAAGTTCCGTTAATTTTAAGTCGATATTTTTTGGATACCTCGAGAGCACTTATCGATGTGCATGCAATAAAAATCACTCTTCGTTTCAATGAGGAAGAACTCGTCATTAATGCAACCCAAAACTCCACTCTTTCTCATGTGTATTCTATCACATCTTTGTACAATGTCAATCCTATCAAAAACATTTGCAAAAGAATTTCAAATAGAGTTTTAGGAGTTGTTGATAAAAATGAAGTTCCGTCCCCTCCGCCGGTGGAGGTTAAGAGTGTTAAGCCTACGATTCCAATCTCAAGTGATTCTTCGGATGATGAATACGTTGATCCCGATGGGGGAGTTTTCTTTGTCGACAAACGATTTGAGAACTTACCACCACCTTTGCCAAAAAGATTTCAAAATATGAGAATTTTTAGTGTGACTAACATTGCTTTAGAAACGCCAAATATTTTCGACATAATCAAATCGGGTTTTCACAAAGAGAGTGAAAAAGATGAAAAAGGAAAAGATTTTAAATTGAATTTAAAAGATTTTTCTACAATTCTAACTCCGTCATCACCGCGTGTTTTGAGTACTACAAGCTCGTCTTCTCCTTTTGACGATGCTTTGTGTGGACTTAGTGTGGGGGAATCCCCTTATGTTCCCTCCCCTTTCTCCACCGAGGACGAGATATTTGATCCTGGAATTGCTTATATAGGGAAATCTCGGTCTTCCACCGATGCAATAAATGGAAAATCTTTTCATTTGATTGGTGCGAGTCTACCTCGAGTAGCTCAATGTTTCTATGACTTACCCATTGTCCCACCCTTCTATTTCTTCTCTCCTATTTTCTTGAAACTCTTTGAGTTTTTGTTGACCATTGATGAAGTGGCGTTGATTTGTTTTTCCAATGAAAATGAGAACGCCATCTTCGATCCCGGTATTTTGCACCATCAAAGGACTTAGTCCTTAAATACCGGTTGTTTTTTGGCCTTGTTTATCATGTAAGCCCCACCAAAAATTGACCATACCATGATTATCCCTAAATGATCACATTTATGGGGATTCGAGTCGAGCTTTTGAAACGGTTATCAAAAACAAGGTGCCTCGTGGGGGAGACCCATGCTTATCCATGTACATATTATTGCTTTCTAATTAGTTTAATGTGAGGGGATTTGTGCCCTTCCAACCTTTGTTCCGTGTTTGTTTGTGCATTGTGGTTTTTAGATCATGATCTTCACGATTGGAGTCTCTCGTGTTCGTTTATGGGAGCACTCGATCATTTGCTTTGAAGACTTTCTCAATATCCATATGATATATCCTTTGATGTTCTAACCTTAGGTTTTTAGCACACTTCATAAACGGCTATTAATTTATTGGTTACACCCTTTCCATGCTAGATTAGGCATTCGACTACGTCTCTAGTATGGGGGTGTTTGCACCCCTAGACTCAAAACATTGAGGACAATGTTTAACTTTAGTATGGGAGGGTGAATAGATACTTGCCTTGCCAAACCTTCACGCTTTCCAAAGTTTATCGTTTTGTTTAACGTTTTGTTGCATAATAAGGCTAAAAATGGCCAAATTTTAAAATTTTTCTCATGTTTTATAAGTGTTTGAAGACACGAATGTAGGTTTTCCGATGGCGAGAATAAGAGTAATTTTTGACTCAACCGTGCGTGTTGAGCACTTAGCTTTGATTCCTTAACTACACATTAGGCTAAGTCTCTTAAATGAGGACGAGAAATGATAGAGTTAATTATAAGTTACTATGCTAAACGTAGAGTACTCGTATTCTTTCAAAAACTCATGTGTTCTCATTATTTGCTTATTCTCCCTTCGCTTGTAAATACTTTTTGCTTAATAAATATTGACTTAGCGGTTTAGTTAGGATTGTTGGGTTTCTAGTCTTTTCTAGTAGCTTCCGTGTAATTAAATTGGGAAGACATTAAGGTATCGCCAGCGTCACGGTTTTGAAGTATTGGCACCCGAATAATCGAAAGCTTCACCCAATAATAAGATTTCAAGTGCTCACCTAAATCTAGCAAACAATTTGAAGCCCCACAAGGCCTAAAATCTATGCAAAATTGAAAGTGAATCAAGCCTTAATCTTCGAAGCTTTAAAGATCCAAAATTCGCTTTAGCGTGAGGATATACGTCTTTGGCTAATAAAACCACCGATGAGACGGATAATAAAAGGCAAGGCAAGACCGAAGTCATAATAAAAGCTTCATGGCGAAGTTGAATAAAAGATGGAGGTAAACCAAAGATAATAAGGCCCTTCCGTTAGGGGGCGTATAAAAGTCTTGGTAATAAGTCTCATGTTCAAAACCGTTATAAAACCGTGTTTATCGATTCTTCTTGTCAACTTAATTTTTTAACATCGTTGTCTATTAGGAGGGGTTATTGATTTGATGGTCTTAGTTACACCGTTAGGACTCTATTTTTAGACCTAAATCTCTATTATCTCATAAGTCAAGGATGTATCCTCGTGATCATTAAGACAAAAATAAAATATAAGAGATACAACTTAGGAATAATGGGAGGATAAGTACGTGATTAGGGCATATGAGTAGTGTTAGCATTACTAACTTATAATGACAATGATCTCGTTGCACGCTTAGCATGGAATTGGAGTGAAAATCGAGGACGATGAAATTATTTCTAACGAAGCATTCACGTGTTCTTATTCTATGAATCTAAACGTCCCATTTTGCGATGAAAATCATACATTATGTCTAAAACGCAATTAGTAGTAATAGTAGTAGTGTAGCTAGTTTATCGTTCAATAAAGTGAATAAAAATTGAATTTTGGAGAAGCTACGATACTTTATTCTAGCATTGCGTGAGGGCACGGCAATGGTTTAGTATGGGGGAGTGATGAGACTGCTTTTATACATAGTCTCATCGTCTAAATCGGGCTTAAAATGCATTAAATATCATTAAAACTGCCAAATATATGCTCGTGTTTGTTACTTGTGTATTTTTAGGTACGGATATTGAGGAAATGGCAAGAGATCACAAGAATCATTCAAAAACGAACACGGGAAACGAAGCCGCACAATGAACCGGACCCAGATCTGGAATTTCCAAAATGGACCTTGAAGAATTGAAGATTGGCAAGTTTGGTCCCTCAACTTTTGAAGATTAACACTTTATACCCCTTAAATATTCATAATTATGAATAGGGTCCCTAAAGTTTGAAGACATTACAAGTTCAGTCCTTGAAGAATCCAAGAATTGCATTTGAAAACCTTGGAAAAGTTTTGAAACATTTAGTGCCAAAAATGACAAGTGAGCAAAAGTTGATAAGTGTTATTTAGGCGTGGACAGCTTTTTAATACAAAGTGAAAGACACAAGAAACTTGGGGGACTTAAACTGCCAGACATTGGAACTTATCTCAGCCAATCATTTTAACACATCACCCACCACCACCAATCACAAACCTCCACTTCACTCACTCCACCCACGTCAGATTCCACTAGCTGAGTTTATTAAATAAACTCAGTCAACTTAGTCAAACCCCACAACTTTCCCACCATAACACATTTTTTAAATATTTTCTTTCCCAAAATGGATTAATCCCACCCTTAATCCCAGATAAACCCTAGTTAATTCCCAGCATCAATTCACCTCAAATCAAAGGGGTTTTAACCCATAATCTCCAGATCATTAATTTAACTCACCCTCACCAAAACCCACACTCAAAACGTGACCCTAGACAACCCCATGTGAGGGTAGGACCCTCCCCTGCCCATCATTTTCACACCAAAACCCTAAACCCGACAAAAGGAACGACTGGATTTAATTTCTTGGTCCCAAAGTGTTGTCCAACGACTCAGATTACTCCTACACAACTGGCACATCAACATCCTTCACAAGATGCCATATTGACCAATTTGAAGATTGAAGACCAAGGGCTTTTTAGGGCTTTCAGCTTCTAGGGTTTAGGCTTCTAGTTTATTCCAATAGCTAGTATAAATATGAGTGGCCTGTCACTCATACGTTTTGTTCCAGATTTTAGTTTCAAACTTTGTAATCCCTTTTTATTTAAATAAAGTTGGTATTTTTATTAAAAATTTGTAATTCCTTTTGTTTATTAAAAGTTGGTAAATGTTTTTAAACTAGAATCTGAGTTCCATTTATTATTTCTTCAAACATTTTTGTTTGAAGTTTTCAGAAAGAAGGTTTCTGATATTGGGCAAGTTTTTGGTAAAAACTTGTTTCAAGGATTTGGTATTTCCAGGTTTTTAAGTTATTGTGTAAGTGATTTGAAAGAACAACATTGGTTGAAAGATATTGAAAAGGTTTTTAAAAGAGAAAGAAAAATCAGAAAATCATATTATTGTGCTTGTGCTTGTATTGTTTTTCTTAGCAGATTGGAAGAACTTGATTGTTTGTTAAAGGATCAGCATAGGCCCGGGCCTGTTGGGAGGTGACTTGGCAGTCACTGTGGGACCTGGATGTGGGTCCCACAAGGTAGTTTCCTAAATCCTTGTTTAGTTTCATAAAATTTCAGTTTTTATGTGATTTATGCAAGAAGGTGTTAAGTGTTTGTTTTATGGTTTGATTATGATTTCTAGTTGATTGTATGCATGCTAGAATCATTTGTTATCAGTTTGGTTGAGTTTGGAAAGCAATTACTTTGATAAAAATCATAATCAGAAACAAAAGGGGTGTTTGGATTTGTTTTTTAGGCAGAGTCTTTGACAAATTCTTGGCTTAAAACCTGTTTTAAATCACTCATAAGGGTATTAATAGGTTGCTTGTAGGGTTGTTTTCAGTTTGGTAAAGTTTTCAAACAACTTGTGTTATAAAATTTGGAAAAGTGGTCAGAAATCAGTAGGACTTTGTTTTGCAAGATTTTGTGTTCATTTGCCCCATAAATCTTGATCATAGCTAGAATACAGGTTATTTAAGGGTTGTGTACTGGTTGTATGCTAGCTAGTGGACTTATGTGCAAGATTTTAGCAATTAAAATTCGGATTTGTGCATGAAATTTGTGCTTACTGTTCACAGATATTTAGCTTAAACAGAAATATCTTTTTGGTGCTTGATTGTGCTTGATTTGTGATACACTTGTGTGAATTGTGTTTGTATTGACTCCCTACACTCCAACTGAGTGTAGGGGTGCCTTCTTGTCCAATCAAAACACCACAAATCATCAGATCAAGCCCTCTTGATCACTATCTTCACTAGTGAAGAAGAACATTTTGCTTTGTGTTCTTAAAAGTAATCTGGGCACGTTTTTATAATTCTTAGGGCTTAATCTTGGTCTAATTTGGATTTGATTTGGGTTTTTGAAGTTTAAATAGTCCTGGTTTTGTGTTTTTAAAATTTAAAAAAGAAAAAAAATAAAAAGAGTAAAAAGGACGTGGCCAGGACTCGAACCTGCGCCACTCCTCCCACACACAAATGCGTTAACCATCATGCCCTAGGGTCTTTGACTGTCATCTCTTTGCAATGTTTAATATATAAGGACTATTGGTTTTCAGGCTTATTTACTTTTCAGCTTGTTTATAAGCTTTTTCCAGCTTATTTCTTTAAGCTTTTGACCAGTTAGCATTTTTCTTAGGTTCTTATTAGGGTTTTAGACTTTTTAGTGCAAAAAGTTTATTTTTCCATTATTTAATTAATTTTCTAGGATTATTTCTAGTTTAAATTTTGAAAAGTAATTAAAAAATAGGAAAAAGCATATTAAAAATCCAAAAAAATAGTTTTTAGGTTTTGATTTATATTGTTGAGGTTTACAGCCCAAAAAGTTTTCAAAAAGTCTTATTTTTATTTTTATTTGATTTTAGGGTTTTTAACAACTTTAAAATTTAATATCAAATTATTGAAAAGGGTTTAGAAACTTTTAATTACATTTTTGTCTTAGTTACATTATTTAGGATTTTTGGTAATTTTTTAGAATTTTTTAGTGAACTTTGAATTTTTTTGATTATTTGATTATTATTTTATTATTAAAAATTGAAAGTTTGTTTTTTCTAATTTTTTCATTTTTCCTAGATTGTAGACACTTAATTAGGAATTTTATAACTTTCGAAATATTTTTAGGGCTTTTCAATTAATTTCTATAATTAATTTAAGTTTTATAGATTTAATAGTTTTTAAGTGTTTAAAAATAGTTTTATTTGGTTTTAAAATTTTTAAAAATAGTTTTTAGCTTAATTAGGATATTTTTGAGGTTTACAAACTATAAAATCTTGTTTAGGGCTTTTTAATAATTAATTGTGATTTTTAGGGCTTTAATTAGCATTAAAAAGTCATTATCTAATTAATTAAAAGGTTTTAGCAAGTTTGGATTTTTTGTAAACTCTTAGAATTTTATTGTGGATTTTTAGTAATTTTTAGGAATTTTTAGGGTAAAATTTTTAATTTTTGTAGTTTTTTACGGTTTTACGTGAACGCGTTTTCGTCTTAGCTCGATCCGTCTTCGTAACCGTCATTTCTTTCTTTTCTCATTTCTATTCTCCATTCATCACACAACACACTTGCCTCCTTGGGAAACGAACTTATTTGGTCATTAGTGCTCGATTTTCCTAAACCGACACTTAACGCTTACCACTACTTTGCCTCTCTTTTCCTAAAGGGTTGCAAAAACACTACATCAATGCTCTAGGCACATGACTGAGAAGGAAGATTATCTCACAAACTTCACTCCCATTAAGGATGGTGATAAATTTTACTTTGGAGGCGGATATGGAACTATCACAAGCAAAGGAACTCTTCTCACCAACAATTTGCGTTTTGAAAACGTGTTTCTGGTAAAAGAACTTGACTATAATCTGTTTAGTGTATCACAAGTTTGTGATAACAAAAATAAGGTTCTTTTCACTGATACTGAATGCTTGGTGTTGAGCAAGGATTTTAAAATACCAGATGAGAAATTCATTGATTATATAACACCTAGGCATAACGACATTTATAATGTGAATCTTAATGGAATTAGGATGAATAATAATTTGTCATGTCTTTATGCTAAGGCTTCAGTTGATGAGATTAATCTTTGGCACAGGAGATTAGGGCACATTAATTTTAAAAATATAAACAGACTTGTGAGACATGGTTTGGCTGATGGTTTGCCTGAAAAGGCTTTCCACAATGACAACTCTTGTGTTGCATGCCTTAAAGTCAAACAACACAAGGTCTCATTTAAGTCTAAAAAGGTGCACTCTAGTTCTAAACCACTTCACTTGCTGTATATGGACCTGTTTGGTCCAAATAATATAGAAAGCTTGAATGGTAAATCTTACTGTTTTGTCATCACTAATGATTTTTCTAGGTTTACTTGGACTTTCTTTTTAGCTTTGAAAAGTGACACTACTGATACTTTAATTAACTTTATTACCCAAATAGAAAAGAAGTCTTGTAATGAGGTTAAGATGCTTAGAAGTGATAATGGTGGTAAGTTTAGAAATAAGTTGTTGGATGATTTTTGTGCCAAGAAAGGGATTACTAGACAGTTTAGTGTAGCCAGAACCCCACAGCAAAATGGGGTTGCTGAGACAAAGAATAGAACCCTCATAGAAGCAGCCAGGAATATGTTGGCTGATGCTCATTTTCCCATTGCTTTTTGGGATGAGGCTGTGAATACAACTTGTTATGTTCAGAATAGAGCATTAGTCAACAAGATTCATAACAAAACACCTTATGAGTTACTTTAGGGAAGGAAACCTAATATTGGTTTTCTTAAAACTTTTGTTGTCATGTAGTTGTGTTGGATACTAGTGACACCTTAGGTAAATTTAGTGCTAAAGGTGATGAAGGCTACTTCATGGGTTATTCAGTGCAGAGTAGAGGATATAGGGTTTACCTTAAAAAGGAAAAACGTATACTTGAAAAAGTACATGTTAGGTTATTAGAAAGTAAACCTACTGATCCTGAAAGTGGTCCAAATTGGTTATTTGACTTGGAACCTCTATCTAGGACTTTGAATTATATGCTTGTTACTAATCCAAACATTGTGAAGGTAACTTCAAATGTTATGGAAGAACCAGTTGTTGATGTTTCAGGTACATAGGTTAATGAAGACGTTGGATCACAAGCAGACCAATCAGCACCCATACTTGAGTATGTTACTATTTCCATATGGACAGATGCATTTGCTGTTGCTGCTGCTGGAAAGGAAAATGGTGGTCCCCAAGTATCACCAGTTGACAACATGCATGATCTTTCAGGCGCTGACAAAGGAAAATCTGGCGCTGACAAGATAACTTCAGACGTTGATTGCTCAAACGTTGACAACCATGATCCAGGTGTTGACAGCTCTCTTGACCATATTTTCTTTTCCAATTTTGAACAAGGTGAACCTTCAAACAGAAATGGAGAGGTTCATTCAGATATTGAGGGAAGAGAGTCTGAAGAAGATATTGGTAACATGGAAGATGAGATCGAAGACAACACACTTTATGAGAGAGGAGTGCTTACTTCTACAATCAAAGATCACCCCTCTTCTCTAATTATTGGTGATGTGATGTCTCCTGTTCAAACTAGAAGATCTGATCAGAATCTTGGAGAATTTATTGCCAATATTCACAAGAAGGTTGATACCCCTCTTGTTCAAGAATGTTTGTTTGCCTGCTTTCTGTCACAACAGGCACCCAAGAAGATTTTTGATGCTCTCAAAGAACCAAGTTGGGTGGAAGCAATGCAGGATGAGCTTCACCAATTTGTTATACAGGATGTTTAGGAGTTGGTTGATTGTCCCAGACATGTCAGACCTATTGTCACAAGATGGTTCTTAGAAACAAGAAGGATGAAAGAGGCATAGTGGTCAGAAACAAGGCACGTTTAGTGGCTCAAGGATATACACAAGAGGAAGGGATATACTATGAGGAGGTCTTTGCACCAGTTGCAAGGATTGAGGCTATAAGGATATTTCTAGCCTATGCTTCTTGCATGGGCTTTACTGTCTATCAAATAGATGTGAAGAGTGCTTTTCTTTATGGCACAATTGTAGAGGAGGTTTATGTAATGCAGCCTCCTGGTTTTGAAGATTTAGAGCATCTAGACAAGGTATATAGAGTCAAGAAAGCTATGTATGGACTTCATCAAGCCCCAAGAGCATGGTATGGCACATTGTCCACCTATCTGGTGGAAAATGGATTCAAAAGGGGCACCATAGACCAGACCTTATTTAGAAAGAAGAATGGTAAGGATTTCTTACTTGTCCAGGTTTATGTGGATGATATCATCTTTGGCTCTTTAAGCCCAAAGATGAGTGAAGACTTTTCCAAGCTTATGACAGACAAGTTCAAGATGAGTACAATGGGGGAGATGAACTTCTTTCTAGGGTTACAAGTTCAGCAGAAAGAAGATGGTATCTTCATCTCTCAAGATAAATATGTAGTAGAATCCTGAAGAAGTTTGTCTTTTCTCCACATGAGAAAAGGGCTAGTACTCCTATGGATAGAGAACACCCTTGGGGAAAAGTTGGAGATGGAAAAGATGTGGATGTCAGGCACTATAGATCAATGATTGGTTCATTGATGTATCTCACAGCTTCAAGACCTGACATTATGTTTGTTGTGTGTGCATGTGCACGCCATCAAGTGACTCCCAAAGAGTGTCATCTTCATGCTGTTAAGAGAATCTTTAGATACCTTAGATGTTATCCAGACCTGGGATTATTGTATCCAAAAGATTCACCATTGGAGCTTATTGCATATTCAGACAGTGATTATGGTGGTGACAAGTTTGATAGAAAATCCACAACTGGTGGATGTCAATTTCTTGGGAGCAGATTGATCTCTTGGCAATGCAAGAAACAAACAGTGGTGGCCAATTCTACAACTGAAGTAGAATATGTAGCAGCAGCTGCTTGTTGTGGACAAGTCTTATGGATTCAAAACCAACTGTTAGATTATGGGTATAATTTTATGCATACCAAGATTTTTGTAGACAATAACAGCACTTTATGCATTATTAAAAATCCTGTACATCACTCTAAAACAAAACACATAGAAATTAGACATCATTTTATAAGAGATTGTTTTGAAAAGGGTTTAATACAACAAGATAGGGTTGACACAAAAGAAAATGTGTCTGATTTATTAACTAATACTAGAAGATTTCAATACTTGGTAACAAGTATTGGAATGATCAATCTCACTTAATATGTGTTTTGGGGTCTTAGTGTAAAAGTATGTACAGGATATGCATTGTTATTGGTCTTTTTGAAAAGTTAGATTTTCCACTTTATTTGTATAACGATGACAAAGGTTATCCTAACGCTGATAAGTGTTATCGTGACGTTGTCAGCAACATGTTAGTTTTGTGGTTTTTGATCTAAGTGTGCAGGCGTTGTTAGCATTGTACCATTAGATACAGAGTTGCTTATGGATCCTTGGAGAATCATTGGAGCATGTTTCAATTTATGGATGATGGTTGGAAAATTTATATTCCTATCTTGACATAAATTTTTATTTACATGCATATTGTTTGGCAACTTATGTATCACAGTTTAAGGGGAGGTTTTAGGAACCTTTAGGACTTTTTGGGTATTCTTATAATACTCTTATCACAATTCTAGATTGTGTCCACTGGTGAGTATGAGTTAGTTTTCTATCTCATGAGGCACTATAGCATGCAAAGTTGATACACTATGCATGTTGCCCAGACCTTTTTGGCCTAGAATTGGGTGTGGTCTGTTGGGAGACTTGGGTATGGTTTATATTGGTTTTACCTAGGAGTTACAAGGGATTTTATGAGATAACTTAACTGTTAAGAATTTTTGTTAGCTAGGGACACTAGAGGACTGTTATGTCTATCTTGCATAAGCAAGTGTGCATAATTGGAGAGTGCTTGCCGCCCTATAATAATTTGCAGTTTATAGGTTATCTTCACTAGGATAAATTACTTTGTTAATGTCCTTTTTCATTTTTATTACTTTTATTTTTGGACGCTGACAGATATATTACCAAGCGTTGTTGTGACCAATTTAGACGTTGACATGGCTTTTGCAAACGTTGACAAGAATATAGCCGTTGGGCGTTGATGGGTTATTTTTTACCGTTGACACTCATTG
Organism: Glebionis coronaria; assembly: GCA_025667525.1. Taxonomy (NCBI): domain Eukaryota; kingdom Viridiplantae; phylum Streptophyta; class Magnoliopsida; order Asterales; family Asteraceae; genus Glebionis; species Glebionis coronaria. Next base: position 174,250,988 of record CM046876.1, on the reverse strand, counting down.
GGTCCTACCCAATTGTTATTTTTGACGAAAATTGAGGCTGTAATTTTGGGAGTAGATAACTTTTAATTAATGCACAAGATAACTTATTTTCTTTTCAATATTTTCATCATTATACTTTGAAAATACTTGCCTTATTTTTGACCAATCACATGTGCCTATCACTCCTGTATATTTGGCTCCTACTTTTTAAACAGGGTACTCTTATATTCTTGTCTAACATCTTTTCTCCTATAATTCATCTTTTACAATCTTTCATAAACAGCTTTCTACATCTATGGCGCCTAAGTTTAAACCAAGTGACTTGGTATTGGGATTCAGAAGTCAGCACAATATGATTTGCTTATTTGGAGGCTGATGATGCTCTGTTTCCACAATACACCCAGATGGTGGCGTATTTGAATGCATCTCCACTTAGGTATGCACTTTCTCATGCTCTTCTCATCCCTGTCACTCATATTAAACAATTTTGGAACACTGTTAGTTCCTCAACGCTTAATAATGTGACTACATTAACAGCTATTGTTCATGGGCGCACTTGGGTGGTTACTGAAGCCTTGGTTCGCCAGGCTTTTCATCTTAATGATGCGGATGGTATAACCACTCTCCCCATTAATGAGATAGAACAAGGACTTCAGGCTTTGGGGTATCCTTTCCCTGAAGAGGGTACTTTAAATAAATATCATAAACAAGAATTTCCCCCAGCCTGGAAGTACTTAATGTTGGGAATAAATTATGGGTCAGTTCACTAGACGCTGATAAGAAGAATTCAAGCGCTGATAGGATGACATTGGACGCTGACAGCCAAGCGTTGACATTTGAAGAAGTCAACGCTGACAGCCTTGAAGATTAGCACTGATGGAATATATCTTCATACGAATCATTTTGTTTATTTGTTTCTTTATTTGTGTATGGTAAAGATAAGCTCGACATTGTATTTTCTATTATTATCTTTACCTAGAATAGTTGATTCGTAGCTTATTGTACAAGACTTCTTATTCTATAAAAGAAGATCTTTTAGGTTAAAGTTAATTATCAGTTTTCATAAGTTTTCACAAGTTAAACCTCTTTCATTGTAATCAAGTTCGATCATTCTAATACAAGTGAAAGTTTGTTTAACATCTTTGTGTTTTAGATTAAGTGTTAATTCCGCATAACACTTAGTTACTTTATTCATAAGCAAAGGTTTCTCTACGTGTATTACTTGATCTAATCTCGTATACACAAAGCTTAATCGATCTAAGTTTGGGATCAACAAGTGGTATCAGAGCTTGTTGAGAAACTTTTGATCTTTAAGTAACGCAAGAACCCTAAAACACCAAAAACCCTAAAAACCCTAAATTTCTCAAAACCCTAAAAACATCATGTCTGGCACAAATCAGCCTCCTGCTTTGCTACAAAACAACTCCACAAACCCTAGTATCAAAATTCCCATGTTTGATGCCAGGAACTTCGAGCTTTGGAAGTCTAATTTTGAGCAATATATAGCTATTCATGACTACACTCTTTGGGAGATTGTTGAATATGGGAACACATTCGACAAAGCGCAAAAGATTGCTAATGCTATTGCCACAAGGATAGCTGTTCCTAATTGTCCTGAAGCTGATAAGAAGGAAAAGCCTGAAGATGGAAGAGCTGTATCTGCTGAAGATATAGCCAAGAAAAGGGTGGACATGAAAATCTTGAACATCATGAAACACGCCCTAGGTCATGAAAATCAGCACAAGTACAAACGCTTTGAGTCTGCAAAAGAGCTTTGGGAAGCTCTTGAAGTAGCACATGGTGGCAATGCTGACACAAAAGAAGAAAAGAAGAAGCAACTCATGCATGAGTATGCTGTCTTTAAGGCTCAACCCAATGAGAATCTCAGCAGTGTGATAAGTAGACTGCTTGACATCACAAGTCAACTTTCCTTCATGGGAACACAGATTGATGACCCTGACTTGAATGCTACTTTTCTCAAAAGCCTTGGTGATGTATGGAAGATTGAGACAAGATCCATTCTTGTCAATAACACCCACAAGACCTCCAGGTTTGATGACATCTTCAACAAACTAAGACTGTTGGAGAATGAATGGCTTTTGGAGAGTGATAATAAATCTTCCAGTAGCAATATGGCCTTCTTCTCACAAAGTGAAGGCCAATTTGATTCCATGAACTCCTATGGACATCCAGTCACTGGATCTCAGTCTGTCAGCGCTGGATCATATCCTGTCAACGCTTTATACTCAAGCGCTGACACTCACAACTTTGGCGCTGATGGAATTAAACCTGCTAGTTTAGATCTAGATACTGTGTGTGCATTCATTGCTTCTTTGCCCAGTGATTCAAGGATTACATATGAAGATCTTGAGCAGATAAGTGATGAGCAATTGGAAGAGATGGACATTAAGTGGACTATGGCTCTTGTAAGTTTAAGAGCAAACAGGTTCAATAAAAGGTTCAAGAAGAAGATGACCTTTAATGCTAAGGATGTTGCTGGATTTGACAAATCCAAAGTTGAGTGCTACAATTGTCATCGGATGGGGCACTTTATGAGGGAATGTAGATCTCCAAGAAGATCTGATGTTGGTAAGCCTTCAAGCCAAATGGTTAAGAGCCAAGATCCCAAGGCCATGGTTGCTGTTCAACAAATTGATGGTGTTGGAGGATGGGACTGGAGCTGGAACTTTATGGCTAAGGATGAGGAAGAGGACAGAGCTTTGGTTGCTGAAGTTAAAGAAGAGCATGTTGAATATGCTCTCATGGCACACTCCTCCTCTTCATCAGATAATGAGGTATATGATGATGCTTTCTGTTCTAAGGGTTGTCGTTTAAATACTGAAAAACTAAATCAAGAGATAGTAAAATTATTAGATGAGGCAAGTGCTGAAAGATGCAAAGTATCTAATTATCAAATTGCTCTCACCCAAACAGAAAAGACAGTAGCTGAGTATAAGAAAATGGAGTTTGAATTAAAGGATAAAATAAATATCTTAAAACATGAGTTACATCAAAGTAAAGATATTCAGGATATCACAAACAGGGTTAATCTTGATTTGATAGCTCAGTTAGATGAGGCTAACAAAAATAAAGATAATGTGAGTCTTAAAATTCAGAGATTTGATAAAGCCACACAATCCCTAGGAGAATGTGTTAGTAAACAAAGAGACTCTAAGGACATGAGTGGGATTGGGATGAAAGATTATACTGGTGTTCCACCACCAGCTGGGGATTTCTATGGTGTCCAATCAAAGGACTTATCTTGGACTGGCTTGCCAGAACTCCAAGAGAAGGAATTCATTCCACCACCTAGAGTGACTTCCCCAGTTGAAGAATACAAACAAAAACTGACTGACCTAGATGAGTGGAAGAAAGCTAACCACTGGCAAAGCTATTGATCTTGGCCCACAAACTGTTAGAAAACCTAGTGTTAAGTATGCAGAGATGTATAGGAATACTAGGTCACCAAAAAGCCAAGTTAGTAACCATGGAACAGGCTTCTTTGCTTCTAGACCTAAGACTATGTCTAGAAAAGCTTGTTACTCATGTGGTAGCTTTTCACATTTGGCATACAAATGTGTCAACGCTTCCAATGTCAACGCTGATAGGAACCATTTCAGCGCTGACAAAAGTCAACATAGGTCAAACACTGTCAGACCCAATACCTTTGTGAACAAAAGTTCACAAGTTGTTAGACCAGCCCCATTCTTTTCTAGAGGGTCTAACACACAAGGCCTAAGACCTTTCCAAAAGTCAAACACTTGGTCCAATAGGCAATGGGTTCCTGTAGCAAACCCTAGGTTCAACGCTGATAAAGGCAATCGGGGCGCTGACAAGAACAATTTCAGCGCTGACAGATACACAGCCAAACCTAGGTATTTGCAACCACAGGGAAATTGGTCTAAAGCTTCTACTAGCTTAACATGGAGACCAAAACAAGACCAAAACCCTAATTCTACTGGTCTTTCTATGACATGCAACAGGTTTCATTATATTTCAAAGGCCATGTCAAGACCAGTTGGGGTTGACTGGGAATTTCATTCAAAAAGGGATGAAAATGGGGTTGTTATGAGAACCAAGTCTGTTCTTGTTGAACAACCAGATGAATCCAAGTCTTCCAAGGCTTGGGTTCCCAAAGAAAACTAATGTGTTTTCTTTATGTGCAGGGCATTCAGAAGAAGATCAATGATTATGGATATTGGGATAGTGGATGCTCAAGGCACATGACAGGAAAGGAAGACTATCTGACAAACTTCACTCCTATTCAAGATGGTGATAAGGTATACTTTGGAGTGGGCTATGGCACCATCACAGGAAAAGGAACCCTTATTACCAATAATCTACGTTTTGAGAATGTCTTCCTGGTAAAAGAACTGGATTATAATTTGTTTAGTGTATCACAAGTGTGTGATAACAAAAATAAGGTTCTTTTCACAGATACTGAGTGCTTGGTGTTAAGCAAAGATTACAAGCTCCCTGAGGAGAAATACATAGAATTTAGAACACCAAGGCATAAAGACATTTATAATGTGAATCTTAATGGAATTAAGATGAATAATAAAATGATGTCATGTTTTTATGCTAAAGCCTCAGTAGATGAAAGTAATCTTTGGCACAGGAGATTAGGGCACATAAACTTTAAAAATATCAATAGACTTGTGAGGCTTGGTTTAGTTGATGGTTTGCATGAAAAGGCTTTTCACAATGACCACTCTTGTGTTGCATGTCTTAAGGGCAAGCAGCACAAGGTCTCATTCAAATCTAAACAGGTGCACTCTAGTTCTAAACCACTTCACTTATTGCATATGGACCTCTTTGGTCCAACTACTATAGAAAGTTTGAAGGGTAAATCATATTGTTTTGTCATCACTGATGATTTTTCCAGGTTTACATGGACTTTCTTTTTAGCCAAGAAAAGTGAAACTGCCCAAAGTCTGATTAATTTCATTACCCAGATTGAGAAGAAGAATGGTAATGAGGTCAAAATTATTAGAAGTGACAATGGGGGTGAGTTTAGAAATCAGTTGTTGGATGATTTTTGTGCCAAGAAAGGGATTACTAGGCAGTTTAGCATAGCTAGAACCCCACAGCAAAATGGGGTTGCTGAAAGGAAGAATAGAACCCTAATTGAAGCAGCCAGAACCATGTTGGCTGATGCCCACTTTCCTATAGCCTTTTGGGCTGAAGCTGTTAACACAGCTTGTTATGTTCAAAATAGGGCATTGGTCAACAAAATACATAATAAGACACCTTATGAGTTACTTTGGGGAAGGAAGCCAAATATTGGCTTTCTCAAGCCTTTTGGTTGTCATGTAGTTGTTTTAGAAACTAGTGATGCCCTAGGTAAATTTGATTCAAAAGGTGATGAAGGCTACTTCATGGGTTATTCAGTGCAGAGCAAAGGATATAGGGTTTACATTAAAAAGGAAAAACGTATACTTGAAAAGGTACATGTTAGGTTTTTAGAGAGTAAACCTAGTGATCCTGAAAGTGGTCCAAATTGGTTGTTTGACTTGGAACCTTTATCTAGAGCTTTAAATTATATGCCTGTTACTGATCCAGACATTGTGAAGGTAACTTCAAGTGTTTTGGAAAAGAGAATTGGTAATGTTTCAGGTATACAGGTTGCTAAGAAGGATGGACCACCAGCAGTTGAGTCATCTCCCACACAAGAATATGTTACACTTCCTATATGGACAGATGAGTATTATGCTGCTGCTACTGCTGCTAGAAAAGATAATGGTGGTTTCCAAATACCACCAAATAGAAACATGCATGGTTCTTCAGGCGCTGACAAAGGGAAATCAAGCGCTGACAAGAGCAATTCAGACGCTGATGGATCAGACGTTGACAACAACAGTTCAAGCGTTGTTAGCCCAAGCACTGACAAGCAAGGTTCAGACGTTGATGACACCTTTGCACATCTTTTCTCTTCACATTTTGAACAAGGTGGACCTTCCAATGTCCATGAAGAGATTCCTGTTGATCAAAGAGAGTCTGATGAAGAAGATATTGGCAACATGGAACGTGAAGTTGAGGACACTAGACTTTTTGAAGGAGGAGTTCTCACTTCCACAACAAAGGATCACCCCTCATCTCAGATCATTGGTGATGTTATGGCTCCAGTTCAGACAAGAAGATCCCATCAAAATCTTGGTGGATTTATTGCCAATATACACAAGAAGGTTGATACCCCTCTTGTACAAGCATGTTTGTTTGCATGTTTTCTGTCACAAGAAGAACCCAAGAAGATTTTTGATGCTCTCAAAGAACCTAGTTGGGTGGAAGCAATGCAGGATGAGCTTCACCAATTTGCTATACAGGATGTTTGGGAGCTGGTTGATTGTCCTAGATATGTGAGACCAATTGGGACAAGATGGGTTCTAAGGAACAAGAAAGATGAAAGAGGTATTGTGGTCAGAAACAAGGCACGTTTGGTAGCTCAGGGATATACACAAGAGGAAGGAATAGATTATGAAGAGGTCTTTGCTCCTGTTGCAAGAATTGAAGCTATAAGAATTTTCCTAGCTTATGCCTCTTGTATGAACTTCACTATTTATCAAATGGATGTGAAGAGTGCTTTCCTCTATGGGACAATTGTTGAGGAGGTATACGTTATGCAACCTCCTGGTTTTGAAGATCCTGAGAATCCAGACAAGGTTTATAGAGTGAAGAAAGCTATGTATGGACTTCATCAGGCCCCAAGAGCATGGTATGGTACATTGTCCACCTACTTGGTGGAAAATGGTTTTAAAAGGGGCACCATAGATCAGACATTGTTCACAAAGAAGAAAGGTAAGGATGTCTTACTTGTCCAGGTCTATGTTGATGACATCATTTTTGGATCTACCAATCCAAAGATGAGTGAAGACTTTTCCAAGCTTATGACAGATAAATTCAAGATGAGTGCAATGGGTGAGATGAACTTCTTTCTAGGCTTACAAGTTCAGCAGAAAGAAGATGGTATCTTCATCTCCCAAGACAAGTATGTAGCTGAAATCTTGAAGAAATATGGTTTTTCTCCACATGAAAAGAGTGCTTCCACTCCTATGGATAAGGAAAATCCTTGGGGAAAAATTGGAGCTGGAAAGGATGTGGATGTTAGGCACTATAGATCAATGATTGGTTCATTGATGTATCTTACAGCCTCAAGACCTGACATCATGTTTGCTGTGTGTGCTTGTGCACGCCATCAAGTGAATCTCAAAGAATGTCACCTTTTTGCTGTGAAAAGAATTTTTAGGTACCTAAGATGTTATCCAGATCTTGGCTTATGGTACCCAAAAGATTCTCCATTGGAGCTTATTGCATATTCAGACAGTGACTATGGTGGTGACAAGTTTGATAGGAAATCCACAACTGGTGGATGTCAATTTCTTGGGAGTAGGTTGATATCTTGGCAATGCAAGAAACAAACAGTGGTGGCAAACTCTACAACTGAAGCAGAATATGTTGCAGCAGCTGCTTGTTGTGGACAAGCCTTATGGATTCAGAACCAGCTGTTGGATTATGGGTATAATTTCATGCATACCAAGATTTTTGTAGACAATAACAGTACTTTATGCATTATTAAAAATCCTGTACATCATTCTAAAACCAAACACATAGAAATTAGACATCATTTTATAAGAGATTGCTTTGAGAAAGGTTTAATACAACCAGATAGGGTAGCCACAGAAGATAATGTGGCTGATTTATTAACTAAACCTTTTGATACTGGACGATTTCAATATTTGGTAACAAATATTGGAATGGTTAATCTCACTTAATATGTGTTTTGGAACCGTTTTGTAAAAGTATGTACAAGATAATGCATTGTTATTAGTCTTTGTGATGATTTAGATTTTTCCACTTTATTTTTCTAACACTGACACAGGTAAATGTAACGCTGATAAGTGTTATTTTGCCGTTGTTAGAGATATTATTGTCTAACGCTGACAAGAGTTCCTTCAACGTTGATACGTGTTGTCGGGGCGCTGTCAGCAACAAATGTTAGTTTTGTGGTTTTCAATCTAAATGTGTAGGTGGTGGTAGCTTTATGCCATTCGATACAGAGTTGCTTATGGATCTTTGAAGAGCTATTTGGACATGTTTTTGTTTATGGATGATGGTTGGAATATTTATATTCCTATCTTGACATAAATTTTTAATGTTCATATATATTTTGAGAAACTCATGTATCATAGTTTGAGGGGAGGTTTAAGGAACCTTTAGGACTCTTGGGTATTCTTATAATACTCTCATCACAATTCTAGATTGTGTCCACAGGTGAGTATGGGTTAGTTTTACTAAACCATGAGGCACTGTAGCATGCAAAGTTGACAAACTATGCATGCTGCCAAGACATTTTTAGCCTAGAATTGGTTGTGGTCTGATGGGAGACTTGGGAATAGTTTTGTTATGGGTTTACCTGTGAGTTACAAAGAATTTTATGAAATAACTTTGTTGGTAAGTATTTTGGTTAGCAAGGGACACTAGAGGACATTTGTGTCTATCTTGCTTAAGCAAGTGTGCATAAATGGACAGTGCTTGCCGCCCAGTAATTATTATCAACTTGCAAGATATTTCCCTTAGGATAAATTACTTTGTTAAGGTCTTTTTCTTTTTAAATATTTTTTTTTATTTTAGACGCTGACAAGTTTTTCTCCAAACGCTGTTACGTCCAATCGTGACGCTGACAAGGCTTTAGGCAAACGCTGACAAGAAAATATAGCCGTTGGGCGTTGATGGGCTATTTTTGACCGTTGACACCTAGTGGGCCCTACCCAGTTGTTATTTTTGACTAATCTTTGGCCGTAATTTTGGGGAGTTGTTACTTTTAATTAATGCATGAGATAAGTTATATTTGATTCAATATTTTCATCATTGCTCTTTGAATATAACTGCCTCATTTTTGACCAATCCAAATCATGCATCTCTCCTATAAATTTGGCTAAACTTTTTGTTCTGGGTATTCATATTTTCTTGTCTAACATTTTTC